>CANTUV010000014.1:10000000-11381864 GCA_947685225.1 Garcia nutans | reverse complement strand
TTTTATTTTTATTTTCTCTCCTCTCGCTTAGAATGGTTACTTTGCATTGAGTCAGAATGGAACGGATGCCAAAGAACATGTGAGCGAATGGCTATGTAGGAGAGATGATGATCGAAATGATAAGCTATTAGTATGTGGGGCACTGATAGTTGCAGGACTTAGGATGCAAGTTCTGAAGGAGACTGAATTTACATGTTCTGCTGGTATTGCTCATAATAAGGTAGGAAAGTGTCTGTAACTTTTTTGGTTTCTTCTCTAATCATTATGATCTTATCTAAATTCAATTATTTTCTTTAAGGTTGAATATGATGCCTATGACTATATATGCATTTGTTTAGTAGATGCTGGCCAAACTTGTGAGTGGCATGAATAAACCTGCTTAACAAACTGTTGTGCCCATCTGTTCTGTGAAAGAATTGCTTGATTCATTGCCAATCAAGAAAATGTAAGTTTCTTTAGTGACATATGTGGGTTCAAATCTCAAAAAATGTTAAGTTGAAATTCCTTACTTGGCTACAACCATTGAGGCATAAATTGAATATGTTCCTTTTTATCTATTTCTTTTTCCTTTTTAGGTTGATGTGCTGATATTGACTGAAATTTCTTATTTGATTGTAGGAAACAGCTAGGAGGGAAACTGGGGACTTCCTTACAAATTGACCTGGGACTAAACACAGTTGGAGATCTGCTGCAGTTTTCAGAGGAAAAACTGCAAGATCGTTATGGCATAAATACAGGGTAAAGTATTGATTGCTGCAAAGAATATAAATGTTTCGATTTCTCAGATTAAATATTTTTTTTGTTCGATGTGTTGATGCTTTGGTAAGATGTAAAAATTTGGAAGTTACTGAACTTTTGCTCCACTGTAGATTCTGAATAGATTAAAGCTTAGTGCTTTCTTCCAACTCAATTTCATGTAGATGTGGTTTTCAGACCTTTCTTAGGATGTAAATTACTTTCTGTTATTCATTTCTTCTCAACCATTTAGATGCTCTTAACTACATTTTTTAAAAAAAATTCTTAAAGCTGGATCTGTCCCCTGGAAGAAAGCGTATGCATGCTGAGTAAATTTGTTTTTTATTTACATAGTTGTTACATATGGTGGAAAGAAGAGGGACAAAAGGGTGAATTAGCCTTTTGCATGAGTTGTGCAGGGATTTAGGTAGTTATGAGTAGGACAAATGAGAGAATAACAAATAGGCAGAGAGAATGCTGCAGAAAGAATGGTGTACGGATTGAAAGAATGATTCTGTGACTAAGGTGACCTTTTTGTTATTAGCTAATATGCTATTTATAGGCTGTAAATATATTATGAAGGCATCTATGAATGAATATCTAATATTTTCTCTCCTATTCTCTCTACTTTCTTTGCTTTTCTTTCCCCTATTTCCTCTGTTCTTCTCCCTCTCTTCTTCTTCTTCTCTCCCTATCTCCCTATTCTATAACAAATTGGTATCAGAGCCCCCTATCCTTGGCCATTCTCTTCTGAACCTTGAGCAAGCAATTAAAAAAAAATCCAGAAACCTACATATTGTTGACCCACCAGAAGAAATCGAAGAACTAGAAGGAAATAAAGGTTTACCTCACTTCAAATGGAGGTGAACAGCAGACTTGAGACATTCCAGGAAGAGCAACATTGTACCTTCAACCAGCAGCTAGAAGAACAAACTAAGTTGAGTATTCAAGCGAGCAAGATAATCCAGCTCCTCCGAAATCTGCAAGGTAAGAGCAAGGAGCCTATGAGCAGCAAGAATATCAGCGGTGGAAAGGGGATATTGCCAACGCACCAACCCAAAGTTCATGAGAATGAAGGAACGTTTCTGGGTGTGAGAGTAGATGAAACAAAGCCCCTGTTGGTAGGCCAACTTCATGGCGATGGATTACTGCCAACGATGGATTTACTCATCTGTGAAGGAAAAGAAACCCAATCAGCTCAACTCACAAACACTACCCGTACTCAAAACATCTTAAACCCAAGAAACCTTAACTCATTTTCAACAAAATCCCAGCAGTACCAAAACAACAAACTAGTGACCCAAACACTTAGCCAATCATTCATCAACCCAAGAACCAACAGCTCTTACCCAACAAATTCTAAAAACACTAAATTCCCATAGACACCCAAAACACTCAACCCAAAACCACCGAAATCATTTTCACCCAAACTGATCCGTTCCTACCCTCCAAAATACAACACCCACACCAAATCTCACTCAGCCCAAGCCACAGAAGATGAGTTAGAAGGAGATGATTCAGTTATCAGGGAAGGGAATTTCACCAAACCCGTATATTCAAATCAACGTACCTGATGTAGCTTTTGTGGCTCGAGAAACAGAAGTTTCCTTTGTGAGTAACGCACGTATTGAAACTCATGTGCAGGAGCTTTTCGTTAAAGACCCATTAACGGAGGACTCCCAATCATCAGACACGAAAACCCATGAGGATGCCGACTGAGATGAGTTCACCAACGCTCTACTCCGGCGATTCCATGACTTTCCGGCTGAGAATATGAAGTCGGACTTCAATAAATTCGCCAAAAGGGTAACATAAAGCGATTTCAAGAAGAAATCGAAGAGCTTAAAGCTGTAATGGAGAGGTTCCACCTGATGCTGACAGACTCGGACAATTTGTCAAGCTTCCTCAGTTGCCGGGGGGAGGAGATCGGAGTAAGAGTGAAGTTGCTCCAACCACCGTCCCTCAACCACGCTGTCGACCAAGGCTGGTTGCAAGAATTGGTTCCGGAGGTTTTTCACAGCAGATACAAGACTTTACCATCTCACCGACCCAACCAAAGCCTAAACAACAACCCGACCCAAACACCTAGACCCAACTCCCAAATACTTTACCCGAACCCTCTGAAACAAACACCCAGCTGCTATCTTCCCCCAAAATGGCAACAAAACAAACAAAAACTCGATTTCGATTACTCTTTCAAATTCTCCACTTCTCTGCTATCTGTCTCCTTCACTGTGGACACCAAATTTGGGCGTCGAATTGTCCAGGTCTTTGAATGTGGTGCTCGAATTCTTGATGGTTCCTTTATGACCCAAGGCTTAAGCCTTGGAGAGAAGGTGAAAGCAAAGGGTGTGACAATGACTGCTTTGTTGGCAAAAGCTGCAGCAATGGCACTTGCTCAGCATCTAGTCGTGAATTCCAGCTGTAAAGATGGGATAAGTTTTACGTATAACAGTAACAGTAACATAGTTGTGGCAGTGGCAATCAATGGTGGGTTGATAACTCCTGGTCTTCAAGATGCAGATAAGTTGGATCTATATCTATTATCACAAAAGTGGGAAGAGTTGGTGCTGATAGCCAGAGCAAAGCAACTTCAGCCTCATGAGTACAATTCAGGGACATTCACTCTTTCCAAATTGGGGATGTTTGAAGTGGACAGGTTTGATGCTATTCTTTCCCCTGGACAAGGGGCTATAATGGCTGTTGGAGCATCAAAACCAACTATGGTGGCTGATGCGGATGGTTCATTTCGAGATGCAGAAACAATGTTAGATCAGTTGAGTTTGTTGGGGAAGAGGATGACTACATCTCTTGTGAATGAGCTTGTGGGTGTTGTTCCAGATGAGAAATTACTGGAACTTTTGGAGTTATCAATGTCTTCAGACACAGATGAAACAGTAAAAAGGGCCAGGGACTTTATGGACTCTGGTGTTGATCTGATGGTTTTGATATCTCAACTGGCAAGTCTCATTATGAACATCATTGCTGGAACTTACAAGGTTGTTGATGCCAAATACATCATTTCATTCGTAGATGGGAGAAATTTTAATGAAGCAGAACTGGAGAGGTTAAAGCATGCTTTGAAGCTTCTTTTGGAGGCTGTGAAAGAGCTAAGGGTTTCAAGTGACCGCTCAACATGGTTTACAACCACTCTTTTACAGCTTGGTTCGGTCCCTTTACTAGATCTGACAGAGTCAAATCGCAATGGAATGCAGGGCTCTAGGAAAACTGAGGAGGATCCTTCAAGTCCTTTTAGAGAAGTTACCATTCACAAGCAGAAGTTAGTTATTCAGTATCCGTCTCGTAGATCGAGTTCACTTGCTTCCCTATATAAAGCAATAAATGGAAATTCTAGCCATCAAGGAGAAATGGGATTTAATTCTAGGTCCCTCCTAGGCAATCAATGGATTGCTGTAACTCAACTGCTTCACAGGATAACGAACGTCCAGCAAGATGATCAGGAGATTAGACCTGAAAAACTTCTAAATTCCAGACTCATTCGATGAAACAGTGAACATATTCAGCAGGTGTTGCTAAAATGGATTCACCTCTCCATCTTGGATGTAACTTGGGCTGACCTTAATTTCATTCAGAAGCAATTTCCTAATCAGATGCATTCTTGGGGACAAGAATGGTTTTGAGGGGAAGGAATTGTTACATATGGTGGAAAGAAGAGGGGCAAAAGGCTGAATTAGCCTTTTGCATGAGTTGTGCAGGGATTTAGGTAGTTATGAGTAGGACAAATGAGAGAATAACAAATAGGCAGAGAGAATGATGCAGAAAGAATGATGTACGGATTGTGAGAATGATTCTGTGACTAAGGTCACCTTTTTGTTATTAGCTAATCTGCTATTTATAGGCTGTAAATATATTATGAAGGCATCTATGAATGAATATCTAATATTTTCTCTCCTATTCTCTCTACTTTCTCTGCTCTTCTTCTCCCTATTTCCTCTGTTCTTCTCCCTCTCTTCTTCTTCTTCTCTCCCTACCTCCCTATTCTATTACAATAGTCATCAAAAAATTGTCAAAATACTAGTCCTAATCCCTAGTTTTCATCTGAAAATCCAGTACGTGGTTGTGGAACATTGCTAGAGGAATCAATGGGGAAGAAGTTCAGGAACGCCTTCTTCCTAAGTGCCATGGTTCTGGAAAGACGTTTCTAGGTCCTCGGGCTTTAAAGACAATTGTTTCTGTAAGAATTTTATTTTAATCCAATAAATTCCATTTTGTGCATGATATCTGTATTTTGTCTATTCATGCATTCATCAAGTGTTGAGTTTATTGATCTAATATTTAGTTTTAAACAAAAGAAATATGTTTTGTCGGTCATTGTAATTTCCCAATTAGTTCTATGAATTTCATTAGTTTTTGCTTTAATTTACTAGTTAGTTGAATAGCTCCTTGCATTTATTGGGAAACCAAGTTTTCCCATATTGTCATATGTCCTTCTTACCAATCTAGCCTGTTTCCAACTGTGTGGCATGGGTACTGTCACATTCATAAATCTCCATTTTTTGACGTGATACTTGAAGGATGCTTCACTATATCACTGTACGGGTTAGATAATCTAACATGTATTGCTAAATATGAAAAATATAATCTATCTCTGGAAGCATATTTGGTGTATATGATGTGAAAATAGAGTTTCTATTTTCTTAAAGTATTTTTCTCTATTTTCCATTAATCAAGTATTGATGGGTTTATATACAACAAGAAAGATAGACTACCAAACACAAACCTAACATCCCACTCTCACCTAACATATGAGAAATTGATAAAGCACTATTATATCAGTTGATGAAGATTGTAAATGATCTCTCTCTTTCTCATGTGGATTTCTTCAGACATATCTCATACATAATGCCAACAAGGACCTTTTGTTAGTTGAATCAAGAGTTCTATAACTGTTAAATGCACTACTTGTTGAGGAATTTTTGAAATGATAATTGATCTAATGGTGGTATGAACCTTGGGAGAACCACAAAGCATTGGAGAGCCAAAAGTTTATATAAGCCTGACATTGAAATTGTAGGATTGTAGCATTGCGCCATGATCTGCAGTCCCAGTGCCCATGTGGGCTGGCTGTGTGCAAGGCTTTCCTTAGCCTGGGAAAATATTGCAATGCCTTACCCCTTGTGCAGCTCAATTGCAACTGGGAAAAATGGGTTTTGACTCTGATACCAATTTATATGAACTTTAGGAGAACTGCACTCTCAATGCTAGCTCAAGGGGTTGGAGATTCCAAATTTTGTATAAATCTCGTATCACAATTTCATAAATGTGGGATCCAAGTTTTTATCTTGCAAATAGGACTGTAACAAATGACTTTTTCTTAAGCAATTAAATTTGTTCAAAGGAGAAGCTTCATTTGCTTTGCTTTAGTTTTCAAATTTACTTAACATATAAATTCTATTTTCTAAGTATTGAGTTTTACATAGTTTTGATAGGCAATTTTATGTGAATGATGGTTTTGATGCACTGTTATCACCCAAGAAGATGCACTGTTATCACGCTCAGGTGATTTTGGTTGAGGAATTGCCATTTATATATTTTAGTTATAATTTTATTTTCTGTTATTTCATGTCACAATTTAATGAATTCATGTCAGGTACTGAAAACCATTTAGAACTGAAATCAGTTGAGTTGCATACTGCTTTTCTTTGTTTGGATCAGCAAGAAAAAGAACAGAAAGGCACTCCATTGACAGATCAGGTTTCAGCAAAAAGAAAATATATATATATATATATGTTTAGATACTAGTTGAATCTGAGACATGTTGGGGGAAAAAGCAATTATGTTGTATAATATTTGGACAGCTTGCTTTAATTGTTAAAAACATTAAAAAAAACCTTGAATAAGAATTTGGCGCTTTCTAGTGTGGTTTCTTGAAATAACTGAATTAAAATTTGGAGCCTGTAAACTGTTTCCCATGCCAATTTGTTAGTGGAGAAGTTTGTCTTAGATATATATTAATATGCTTCATGTTCTGTGTCCCAAGTGAAATATTTATTACCTTTGTTAGAATGATTTCAATTCTTAACTTTTTTACTTGGTCATTTTGCTCTTTACATTCTGCATATCAATGTAGCATCTTTATGTATTTATAGATTTTATTGGTTCTTTGAATAGGGGAAAAAAAGAGAAAAAAACCTACCGTATATATTTGCCTATGATGCACGGAAATGCAAGGCATATGACATTTCAGCGTTTCTGAAATGTCATGGGTTGTACTCAGACTCAGACCAATTAACAGGTCTACTGGAAATTAGTATTTAGCTTGTAGGGGGACTATCTAGCCAATAGAATTAATCACACTGCCACAATCTGTAAGTGCTTATTTTATTCTGTAATTTTTCTTGTGTTTATGCTTTAATAAGTAAACTGCATTATTCTCTATCGTCTACTTTTAGAGTTACTGGATGGTAATGTCAAATTGTGGATACCAAGGGATTTCCAAAAAGTATGAGTTTCTGTTGTTTGCAGGGTTCATTTTGCTCTTCACCCAAACAACCGAAAGATGGCTATACCTTAGAAACTTCACAGCCATTGCCCTCAGGTGTTATCTGGTTTCATTGACATACCTGTGTCTCCTTCAATGATCTTTTAGTTTTTTGTTCCACATGGTAATGAGATTAAATGTTCTTTCAGGGAGTGAAAGTTGCTCAGGACTAAACGAAAGCAACTCGCAAGGATGTTTCTCTAGGAATGACCCTAGGGTTAGATCGCCAACTTTAAAATGATCAGAACCGAAACGAAATGCTTTGAAAGACAAGGTAAAAGTTTGCAGTTGCTTGTACCACAGCTGAATATTGCTTTCTATTCCACCTAAATACACAACAAGAGATTTTTCTGTTTGAAATTTTTGTATTTGGTTACTTTTGGTATACCTCGGTCTTGAAGAATTTGAGAAGAGGTTATGAAGGCATGTGTACAACTAACTTTGCCTCTTTAATAATTTGCTTCTGAAATCATTCGGCATAACTTTTTGGTCTTGCTTTGAAAAATAACTTTTCTTTATCAGGTTTGCCATCATATGCTTAATTCTGTTATGAGTTATTTCTATTTATTTATTTGTTGTTTTTGTATAAGTTTGCACTGTTTTGAGGGTTGCCTTTATGTAGTCAACTGCTTATATAATTTTCCTCTCTAAAAGTTAATCACAACCTGGTTGGTCAACTAAAATCATAGATATTTCCCAATAAAAACTTCCTTGAGGGCCATGGGTTATAATGCTTCAGGTTAAATTAATTTTAGTACTTGTTGGTTCAATACAACAATGTACTTATTCATATCTATCCATGCAGGTACTGGCGTATATGATTGTATTTGCTCATACACAGTTGAGCACAGCTTTTACTTCTTTTCAGTTTGGCACCTGGCTTGCGATTCTATACACCATGTGGATGTCTACACCTCTAATATTTATTTCCTTTTTTTTTTTTTTGCTTTACTTATATTATGTTGTATCAGGGGACAATCTTCAAAATTTTCAAGGGTGGTGATTCTTCTTGCTCTTCACCAAGACTGGAGAAATCGGACATGGTTAAAGGTACTAAAGTTTCTTCATCCTCGGGTATCTTGAAATTCCATTATGCTTGTTATTCTTCTTATGGAGAGTTGAATTTAGATTCAGAATATAACCAATATGTTGAGCTGCTAAAGGAGAGTAATTTTGCAGAGGGTAGGACAAATGATGGCAGTCATAGTTTAAGTCAGAATGTACAGAATGAAGCCTGTAATTACAAGATTGATGAGATTGATCCGTCTGTGAGTGATGAATTACCCCCAGAAATCCAAAATGAAATTCAGGATTGGCTTCGCCCTCACAAGCAGCCTAATATTGTTAAACGAGGTACCATTGCGCAATATTTTTCACCAACTAAAGCAACCTGACGCCCTGTATATCCTAGTTGAGACTTAAGAACCATTGTGCTAGAGGATTGTTGATTTCTCTTCTTTAGGGATAATTAAATAGAGTTGACACATAAAAAAATCTAATTATGTTTGGGTTAAATACATTTAATTACATAGGTAATATTGTGTGATATGAGAAAGGATGCAAAATTTCTTTTTCTTCAAGATTTATTGAATTGAATCAAATAAAAATTGCATCATTTCCAAACACATATAAATGTGAACTTTACAGATATCTAAAAATGAGATATATTTTTAGTAAATGAAATGTATATTTTGAAAGTGGGTTATTTAAAAAAAATAAAAAAAATGACATATAATATAATTTGTTCATTTTAAAATACATATAAAAATATGTTATTTTGCTATATAAGTTTAATATTTGATTATCTATTTTTTTCATATTATGTAAATATAAGAATTGAAACCCTATAACTTTAAGTTTTTTTTTATAAATATTTTAAATGAATATATATACATATATATAATTTTTATACGCACCAATTTCAAGTTACTATGTATAATATGATTATGAAATCAATTAAATTGACATAGATTAAGAATAAAATAATTAAAATATTTATTTCTTAATAGAAAACTCCACATTCTGTAAGAGTTTTATAAAGAATAAATATAAATAATTTTAACATATATTTCTAGAAGAATTCATTTTAATAACAATTCCTATTTTTTAAAATAATATGTGAAAATTCATTTTATATTTATTTATTCATGAATTATTTTCTTTAATTCAATTTTATGGCAAAATACTTCAAATTATAAGTAGGGCAGATAAAAAAAGCTGATTAAATAAATAAAAAAAAACTAGTTGAAATTGTTCAAACTAAACCAAAAGTTAGAATTAACCAAACCTATAATTTAGATTTAGATTTCAATTTTTAATATTTTTAGTTTTTTATTTCAATTTTTGTTGGATAAAACAATTTAACTCAGTCACTCAAATGAACGGCTTTTATATAACAAGTAAATATGTATTTTATAAATTATATTAATATGATTGTATTTAGATTTAAAATATGCATTTTATATTTTAATTGTGCCGAAGCTAAAATTTATTTTTTTAATGAGTCGTATTTAAATTTTTTTTGTTATATATATCTGTGAAATTTATTTTTCATATTTTTTTTATTTACATAGTGAAATAGTAAAAAAAATGAAAATATTAATTAACCATTTATTTTATACTATTATCCAATAATTAGTTAATTATTTATTTATAATTTAATTTCAAATTTAAATTCAAATTTTTAAATGAAAACTAACAATTTGATTTTTTTAACCTAATCAAATTGTAAGAGGCAACAATAAGGTGAAACAATGGATGAAAAAAATAATAATAATCCATTTTTGTGCATCTTGAATTGCATTTACAATGTTTCAATTATTTATCATTCAATCATAAAAGAAATATCAAATCAATCATATTAACATAATTAATAATATATAGTGATAATGATCACTTTCTAGTGGCATCATCATCATCTTAGGAGTGTCAGAAATAAACCTAGCAAGTCATGGGTCTAAGGCAACTCCTCTCAGGTGCAACAAAAAATTATTATTATGCAAATATATATATATACATTGACAATTAAAGAAAAAATTATATAAAAATAATATTTATATATATATATTTGGCTAAGGCATCTTAATTATTTGAATAGTCTGCATTCTATATTAGAAATTCACTTTGTTTCGACCATTGTAGAACATGTCACCTATAGTGTAGGAGACATGATGACATGATATCATCCTCGTCTTCATTTGGCTTATCACCGGCAATCTATTCAGTGTTTCTGAAGAATACAAAAGTAAAATGAAGGTAAATGGAAGTAAAGGAGAAGTAGAGGTAATTGAAGAAGAAGAAGCAAAGCTTCGTATACTAGTATTCCTAGTAGTTAGCTGTACAGATGGTTGCTTACATACAGAGGTCAATTATTTGTAACTAATCAATCACGTGTCAGTTGTCAATTCTAACTAATTCACAACTAACCTAACTACCTAACTATTAAATATTTTCTACATTCTTCTAAACCCTCCCCTCCCCCCCAAATTACCTTGAAGCTTTTTCAGCCCATATAAAGACTGAACAAACTTACAAACTTGACCTGGCTTTGTTGTTAGATACCCCTCAGGAGGCAGAAATCTTCATCAAGAAAAGTATTGCTCACATCTAGTTGATACAAAGGCCAAGACCTAGAAGCAGACAAAGCAAGCATTATTCTCATAGTCATAGTTTTAGCTATTGGAGAAAAACAATCTGTGTAGTCAACTTCTTCAATTTGATTGTAGCCTTTGGCCACTAATCTTGCTTTAAACCTCTCAATGAAACCATTTTGTTTCATTTTGATCTTGTACTCTCATTTGGAACTTACTATTTTCTTTCTTTTTAGCAACTCAATGAGAACCCAGGTGTCGTTGTCCTCTAAATATTTTAATTCTGCTTCCATAGCCTCAGGCCATTCAGGATACTTCTTAACTTCTTGATATGTTCTAGGTACCTTTAAAACATCTAAAGTAGCCAAGAATGCCAGATGTGATAAGGAAAAATAAGTGGAATTTGGGATGGTTGGAGATCTGGCAATGACATTGAAAACAAAATCACTAAGCCAGTTTAGTGGCATTCTAGTTTTAAGGCAATATCTAAGTGGATCTGATGATGTATCTTGAGTAGCAGATGGTACTAGTGTGAGTGAAGATGGTGATTGATTATTTGGATGATTAGAAGAGGTATGGTTATCTGAGTTGTCATGTAATGGTTGGTTAGAAGGTTGTGTGAGTACTAAGGTCAATAGGTAAAGGTTGTGTAGCAGTAGATGAACATTGAAATCAGAGGTTGCAAAGGGTAAGGATATATCATTAACTGGGTTATTAAGATTCTGAGTAAGAAAAGGGTAGTCATTCTCTTTAAAAATTACACCCTGTATGTAAAAAATGATTTACTTTCCAAGTTATATAACTTGCATCCTTTCATGCCAGAATTGTAGCCCAAAAATATGCACCTCATAGCTCTTTCACTTAACTTGTCTTTATGAGCGAGTACATCTATTGTATAGCATAAATAGCCAAAATTCTTCAACAATAGTAGTTTGGTTGCTTCCTATACAATACCTCAATTGGATTTTCCAAGAAAGAATCTTTGTTGGGAGTCTATTGATAGCAAAAGCAACATGTAATAAAGACTCTTCCCAAAACTCATCTGCAAGACCTAATTGGAATAATAGTGGCTCTTGGTATATGTAATAAATGCCTAAGTTGCGTTCCATAACTTCATTCTGTTGTAGAGTGTAAGGATATGTCTTTTGATGAAGAATAACAAGATCATATATCAGGCTTTGCAATTGAGTATTGCGAAACTTAATTAGTTCCGTTATCAAATCGCAAGTCTTTTCAGGCTTCTGAAAATAAGTTTTCACGATTTGAAAGAACTTCTACCAAATTGACTTGGTTTGGCTTTTGCATTGTAAAATAAAAACCCAAGTAGACCTGCTATAGTTATCCATAAGAGTAAGAAAATACTGTGCACCACTATGAGAAGGCAACTTACATGGTCCCCATATATCCATATAAAGCAACTCATATTGCAGCTACGTATGCTACTAATGGGAAAAGGAATCCCTGTCTATTTTGCTAAAGGGCATACATTACAGCTTTTACGCTCATGCATAGATAGAGATTTAAAAGGTAAATGTTGTAAGACCATGTCACTTGGATGTTCAAATCGAGTATACCAAAGAGAATAAAAAAAAAAAGGAGTTTTATTGATGGTATTTACACTGATACAAGGTAATTGTGATGAGCAAGAAGGTATTATAGTATCTGTTATAGATTAATTACAAGAAGAAATGTATTGTAAGGTTACTGCATTATTAGAATTTAAGTAAAAAAATTAAAATCAACGAAAAGAGATTTTCATACGAAAAAAAAGGAGTCTTTACCTAGGTAACAGAGGTTGCCAAAAACTTTCCAACAGCCAGAACCTTTTTATTCTTCAGGTTCTGCAAATAGCATCTATTAGAAGAGAAACAAAAGAAAGCAAAATTGTTCTTGTAAATTTTATGCATAGATAAAAGGTTGTAATGAAAGGAAGGCAAATATAAGGTATCTGAGAGGACAAGGTTACAAGTCAGAGTAACATGGCCAGCTTGTGTAACCTCCTTTGTAGTTACATCTGGCAAATGCACTGCGGTAGTGGATGATAATGCAAGCAATTCATCAAACGGAAAAAGATTAGCATAGATGTGATTTGAGGCTCCTGTATCCACAATCCAACAATTTGGCTTACTTAATTGTGTATAGGAGTTTGTTACACCTGCAAATGTAGTAGTTTGAGCAAAGTTCATGAAGCCATATGGTATATTATTTTTATCCCTCATCATCTTGGCCATCTCTTATTTGATAAAATCTGTCATACATTGTTGTTGCTTTGCAATTGAAGAAAGATCATCATCAACTGGTGTCCCAGCAGCAAAATTCATTTGTGTTTTACCATAACTAAAATTCATTTGTGTTTTACCATACTCTTTTTCTTTTATGCTCTTCAAATCCTTATACCGATATGGATAGCCGTGTTATTTAAAGTAACTCTCACGCAGATGCCTTGCCACTTTGTAATAATCACAATAACGATCCTCTTTTTTTTACAAATTCCTCTTTCTGGAGCTAAATCTGTGTGCATCATTGCCTTTAAAAAGCATAACACTACTGTCAAGTGAATCCATAAATGCCTTTTGAATAGTTCATTGTGATTCAATAGCTTGACTCATAGAGTATGTATTGTTCATATTTGGCAATGATTCCAACATTAATATTGGTTCTTAACACCTTCATATGAATAATTCAATCCAGTCTAAAATTGTGTTTGTTTATTAACTGCATTCCTATTTGTCATTCTTCGATTAACATCACATTTACACTTGCCACATTCACAATATGGTAAAGGTTTTAACCTATTCTAATCATCTCTAAGTATGGATATCTTAAGGATGTAATTGGCAAATCAAGATTACCTTGCTTAATCAAACTAATTTGTCTCCGAATTTGATAAATCTTTGGTCCATTACTAACTCCAAATCTCTCCTGTAGCTAGAGCCAAAGATCCTTTTCACATGACAATATAGAAATTATAGAAAGAATTAGAGAAAGAATCATACATATAATTTTTTTTTATCAATATTCACGAAATAAAATAATTTTGCTATAATATTTAAATAGTCTGAAGACAATCATCTAGTTACAATATTTTAGTCACAATAATTTAATGTAGCTAATTAATTAAATTAGTCATAAATATTTAAAGTGTATAGCAAAATTAGTCATATAATCTTAATATTAGCCACAAAAATTAAAGAGCGGCTAATTATAATTTATTGTTACAAAAATTATTTTCATATAACAAGTTAAAAACTTTGAAATTTAATTTGCTATAAGTTATAATATGTGTCGCCATAATTAACATTACATATCTTGTAGCTAATTAATATTTTGTACCTACAAATAAAGGTGAAGGTGTGGCAAAATCATAGTTTTGAATTATGAAAAATGAAAAATTCTAAAAGTTAAGCATAGGTAAAGAAAAGAAAAAGAGTTTTTTTTTTCAAATTTCATCCACAAAAGATAATAAATTAAATACATTATAATTAATAGAAAAGTTACAAAATGTAAAGAATGAATATAAGTAAATAAAAATATTCTAAAAATAATGAATATGATCGCTAGTATAACAATAATTCATAATGTCAGCATATACAATATTGAACATATTGTACATATGCATGTACATTTCATTCTTTAATTAACAATATGATTGGTTCATGGAAAAAAAATTAGGGTCTCATTTATCTACTTTTATTTTTTTTTATTTAGTTATTTGAACTTGAAACATTGTTTTTTATATAATTTCAGGCCCATGTTGGATATATTCTCCACAAAAAATTTGCAATTAACTCTTTAGAAAAAGAAGAAAAAAAACTTAAAGCATATGCTTTCATTAATGAACATTCATAGGTGCACGAAAGCAATTTAATATGATATCTTTTTTTTATAAATAATTTAATTTTATTAATTATTAATTATGAGAGAAAACATAAGTTGGAGTGATAAACTACCCAAGCCATTAAGCTTACCCATTACACCCACAACTACATCACCCCAACCCATTTAAAAAAACACATTGAATATCGTACATCAAGATAATATCATCACATAGAAAGAATCACAATAAAAGGAATCCTTCAGGTACTTCGAAGGGTATTTGCTACTTAGAGAGAAGTGGTGATCCATTAGTATGAGGGGCCTTGAAATCTCCTAAGGATTACAACTTTATTTTTGTTTTATTGAACAATTTCTTTGACTTGGTCCAAATGATGGCCTAATTCACCATATTAGCATCTAGAAATTATTAGATTCAATGCATTTTGGTGAGTTAGAAAGAATTAACAAATTAGAATAACATAAAAAAAAACAACTTATATATCCTAAGTGCATTGTCTCTAATATACCATGCAACCACACACTACAGCTCTATTCTTCTTATCAATCCATAAAATAACATAAAAAAATAACTTATATATCCTAAGTGCATTGTCTCCAATATACCATGCAACTATACATTGCAACTCTATTCTTCTTATCAATCCATATAACTAAACATGAAGAGAGGATAAGGAGGCAACTCATAAACAAGACCTACTATACATAAAGATATATATCTAGATTTATTATCAATAAATTTAATTTTATAATCTTCAATCTATCAAAAACAAAACTATAATAATCTTAAAAAGGGATATAAATTTCACTCAAAGTAAAATATAAAAATTATAAATTAGAGATGTAACTAAAAGCATTTATTAAATTTAACATATAAATGAAAAATAACTCATTTGTACTTATAGTATTTCGAGCAATCTGCAATTTACTTATAATAATAGGTCTTCATCATCAGTATTAAGATCAAATTATATATCATTTTCATATATAACTTTATCAATATAATTTATTTCTGGACTAAAATCATTTACACTTTTTCTCTCTTAATTTGTTAAATCATCATCCTCCTCAAGTACAGTGAAAAACTCTTGACAAATGAAAAACTTCTTCATCAATATGCAATGTATCAATATTTAACACATCTTTTGATGACAAATCATAAAAATTATTAGATTGATCTTTTAAAACAATAAGCCAACTAGAATTATTATCATCTTTAACATAAAAAAACATGTTATGCTTGGGATGCAAGTATAAAAGGCTCATCGGTAGCTAACTTTTTGGAAATATTGACACTTACAAAACCATACTTATCTATCTTATTTGAAAATGGAAACTCTTAAAAGAATCAAAATCAAAATTTCAATTTTAAGAGGGAAATCAATGTACAAAAAAAATTCCCTCCTTAATTCCACTAAAATTTTTTATAGATTTTATATCCCGCTAATTTTTTTCATTTTATATGTTTAATTTCATGGAATGATATCTCTCAATTACTTTTATTATTTTTTTCTTTTACTTATCAATCTATGTACTGTGATTGTGAAGAAACTTTATATTCACACAATTAGATACGTTAATCCCATATATATGCTTAGAGTTTGAATAAAAACTTTCTATTGTTATAATTTAATTATTTGCTTTTTAATTGAATTTTCTTTCTATTATTCCTTAATTGAATTTATTTTAAATTCCCTAACCCTTGGTTGATAAAGACAATATATAACATTATTTTCTAATAGTCCTTTAATTAATTTTTA
Source organism: Garcia nutans (assembly GCA_947685225.1). Lineage (NCBI taxonomy): Eukaryota > Viridiplantae > Streptophyta > Magnoliopsida > Malpighiales > Euphorbiaceae > Garcia > Garcia nutans. The sequence continues at coordinate 11,365,443 of CANTUV010000014.1, read as the reverse complement.
TTTATTTTAATTCACAATACAATTTTTTTTTTTGTTACATGATAACATAAAGATATGGGTAAGCATGGAGTGCTTGGGAAGAGAAAAGGAAATGAAAAATATAATAAAAATGACAGAGACAATAATGTTAAAGAAGATATTTCACAAGCATTTAAGGTAACTCCTAACAATTCAAATGGATCAAATAGTGGACGTTTTCACAGGCAAACTAGAAGAGAAACTAATTTTGTTGGTAAGTATTATGAATTAAAGTATTATTGTGCATTTATTATTTTTCTAATTATATATATTATTAACTATACCACTAATTAGTTTTATTGATTGTAATAGAAACTATAGATGATTCAAATGCCAAAACATTCTTTTGCATTATAGGGTTATTTTACGTTTTTACCAACAGAGTTTATGTGAACAAGAAAATGTATGTGAACAAAGATATAGATGTTGACAAAATTGCTTATTTTGATGTTTTAAACTTTTTGAAGAATAAATGTGAGTTTGACATTTTAAATGGTGATAAATTTTATTATCTAAATCCATCAAGTACTCTTGTTGATTATGATTCATTACAAAAATAAAAAGAAGATAGACAAATAATAATTATTGATGATCAAATATTTCAAGTGGTGCTTGGAAAAAGTGTAACAGAATATTTTGGAGTTGGACAAAAAAAGATTGAACTTATGAAACAAGTTGAAGTAGCTCAAAAAGAAACAAATAAGAAAGTGAAAGAGGCTAAAAAAGAAACAAATGACGGAATGGGGGATACTAATAATCAAATAGAGAAGAATATGAATGAAAAAAATACAGAGTTAAATTAATAATAGAAAAAAAAGTTTAAAATGATGTCGGGTGCTTAAACTCCAGTGAAGCATATTTTTATAGTTGTAATTTTTTATAGCAATTTTAGTTAATTTTAAAGTATTTACGATGTCATTATCATAAATATTTTATAGTTTATTGTGACTTATTTAATCATTATTTTTCATATAAATTAAATACAAAGTTGATTGTTTTCATTTATTAGCTATAAATTTTAATTATTTATCATTTATTTGATAATAAATTACAACTACTGCTACAAATTTAATATGCCATGTGGCAATTATAGTATTTAATACACAAAGCCAATATATGAATGTTGCCATAAAATTTTATTTATTGTAGGAAACTATATTAATTAACTGACATGAAATTTTTTTATTATGTGACTAAATTTTGTATATATTTACTACAATACAAAATATTTTGAGACAAATTATTTAATTTTTTTTGTTACATGTTTTTCTTTTTTTTATGGCAATTAGTTGTGTTACTTAGCTACCACTTGTTAGGTTTGTAGCTAAAAAATAAACATTTTAGTCACAATATTACTTTTATGGTAGGAAAAACTAATTTTTAACTATGGATTTATTATATTTGTATCTAACATATAAAAATATTTTCCACAATGCTATAAGTGTGACAAACATATAAATTTATCTGGTCACAACTTTATTAAGATGTAACAAAATATGAATATATAGTTACAAGTATTAATATTGTATATCTAATCTAATCTAATTAATTAATTGTTACATGTTTATCTTTTATGACAATATATTATAATATTTTTGCCATAAGAAAATAAATTTTATAGCAAAATAAATTAATCCATTGCCACACAAGCTATAAATTGTGTGACTAACTTTTAGTTGCATAATTTCTAGTAATATAATTTTCTATTATGGCTAAAGTAAGTAATTAGCCACATTTTTTTACACTTTTAACTATTATTTTTGTCATGACTAGAGATATTAATTGTTGCAGTGAACTAAGAATCCAAGACCTAACCATGTAATATGATTTTCTCCATTTTAGAAACTCAACACTCTTCTCACTAGGTTTATTCTCTGTGCCATTTATGAACTCTAATTTGTCATTTGCTCTAAGATAGATCTGTACCGCAGTGCTCCAAGTCAGATAATTTGCCCCTGTGAGACAAGCTATAACTAGAGAAAAGCTTGAAGTCTCCAAGTTTTGTACGTTGATTGATTCTCCCATGGCATTAGTGCGTGTTCATAGTTTGAGTATTGGATTGCTCCATCAGTGCTAAAATGAATTTCAGGTAGCTAGTATTATAGTAATGTAAAAAGGCGAGTAAGATATGCAATCAAGAGTTATGACAAAGAAAAGATAAAAAGAAATTCAATCTAAGATCGGTTGCTCTGATACCATGAATAATACATAAGTAAATTGAAGCTAAATGGAAGTAATGGAGAAGTAGAGGTAATTGAAGAAGAAGCAAAGCTTTGTATACTGATATTCCTAGTAGTTAGCGATAGTTGCTTACATACAGATGTTAGTTATTTGTAATTAACTAATCACATGTCAACTGTTAACTCTAACTAATTCTCGACTAACCTAACTACTTAATTCACGACTAAACACAAGAGTTGTGCTTGTTGCAAGAGTTAATTCAACATCTTAGAGCACGAGTTGATGATAACCATACACCAATTATATCTACATTCCTGAAGGCACCCTATCTTTCAAGAGGATTCACAGCATGTGAAACCTTAGTAAGATTCTTTGTTTTATATCGAATTAAGAAACTCTATAATTAATTCTAAAATGGAATTAGAAATTTTAAAAAATTAACATTATAAAAATTTATACTATGTTAATATTATATTATAAATTAAATTTATATTATAATTATAAGGATTTGTATTAAAATAATTTTTTATACTGCATTAAATACAGTATAGATTTTCAGTTTATGAAATATTAACAATAAAATATTAATTATAGTTATAAAGTTCAACATCTATTATATATATATATATATATATATTATAGAACCACGCAAGATCCCTCTAAAATTTTAAATTATATATATATATATATAAGTAAATAGATTTTTACCTCCTAATTTAAAAGGTTACAAGTATGATCCAATAAAGATTAATTGAAATAAAAGATAAATCAAAATAAAAATATAATGCAATAAATATATTATGGCTAGGGGTGGGCAAAATTTGGTTAATCGATCAAAAATTCAGTTCGATTAATCGGCCGTATATTAGTTCGGTCAAAGAGTTTAAATAAATTTAGTTTTCGGCTCAGTTAATGATCAGTTCGATCGGTTAATCATTAACTTAACTTTTTTTTTAAAAAATTATTTAGTATTCTGTTAATTTTTTTTTAATTTTTTAATTATATAAATTTTTTTATAAATATATATTTTTATTACAAAATAATATTATATTATATTTATTTTTTAATAAATTTTATTTAATTAATTATATTAATATTTTCATTAAAAACATAATTTTTATTATAAAATAAAAAAATTAATTATTAACTAAAATTAAAAATTAATCAATTTACCCGATAAATTTAATATTTAAAAATTTCGGTTAAAGTGCCACCGTAATAATAGTGGTAACATATTATTAATTAAACAAAGAGAAAAGAAAATCCATTTTGTACTTTCACTTTTCCCTCATTTCTTACGTTGTCCCATTTACTTTCTTTTCATTTATTTATTTTTTTTATCAAATATGAAGACAATTCATAAAAAAAAATAATATAATTTTTAGACATAAAGAAGAGTTTATAATAATCAATCTCTCTAATTAGTATGTAAATTGCTTTGATTTATTTATTTTAATTTTCAATTTAACTAAAATAAAAGTTTTTCTTAATTTTATTTGTAAATTGAGTTTTAGTAAAAATAAATTAATATTTTAAAATAAAAAATTTTATTAAAAATTCATAATATTATCATCATTTAAAACTCTACTAGATTTTCATTTCTACTATATTTTTTTTATTATACATATTTAAAGATTGTAATTAATTATTAAAATATGAATTTTTAATCGATTAGGGTAATTTTATAAGGCTCACTGAAAATTTTAAATGAAAATATAATAGGATGAATTATAGTATAAAATTAAATTTTATATTATTTTTAATGTAGCTAAATTAATAATAAAAAATAATAATAATTTAGAATTTATTTTATAAAAAATATTCAAATTTTATTGGTCAAAATTCTTAATATACGTATATTCTATTTTTATTGTGAAAATTTGTATGCTTATACGTATACTGTTTAAAACCCTAAACCCAGGGACTCGCAAAACCGAGCATTACTTGTGGCTTCTTTATTTGTCAAAGCGGATTGGGAACTGTGTTTCATTTCAGGCATAACTAATTAATACCACAGGCGAGCGTCCATGGTTTTTGCTGGCAAACGTTTTCCACATGTATATATATTTATATATATATATATATATTTTTTCCTTTTTATTTTTTGACCATTTATTATTGGGGCACATTTCTCTTTGGCCTTTACTAAATTTATTTACTAATTAAGCCATCTCTTAATTTAATTTTTTTCTAAATAATAAATTTCTGATCATTTTTAAAACTTAAAAGTCTTTAAAATTATACATATTAATATTTTCTTTTATCAATAAATTTATTCAAATTAATATTTATTAAAAATTAAGAAAACAACAACTCTACAGTTATTTTTTCTAAAAAAAGTTGGAAGTCATTATTTGAATACTCAAATTTTATAAAAATTTAATTTAATTTAATTAATTTTCATATTTGGAAATATATAACTAATAGAATTCAATTATTTTAAATTTAAAAAATAAGTTATTTTGAAAGAAATTAAATCATAAAATAGAAGAATTTCGTAAACATCTTATTACATTATTAAAAATAAAAATGCACTCATTTAAGTTAAACAAGAAATAAGAAAATAATAACATATCATTTATATTTTAATTATTTTAAATAATAAAATTTAATTGAATTTTAGAGTTTTAAAATTTATTTCAGACACATTACATTAAATTTTTGCATATGGTTTATTTCAAATTTTGCTTAAAAGGGGCATAACTAATGAATTTTAATAAAATGTTGAAGAAATAGAAAATTACAAAGATTGACACTGAATAAAAATAAAAACACACTAAAACCTAAGGTCAATAATACAAATATAAATTTTCTTTTTTTAAAAAAAAAATCTGAAAATGTACTTCGAATTTGGAAACCATGTCTCTTTCTCTTTTCCTTCTCAGACTTTCTCTCTTACAAGTCACAGCTTAATTTAAGTAAGGACTTGAAGAAAAGGAACGAGTTATTGATATATTTATAATTATAATATAGTTGTATATAAATATGTAACAATGTAGTAGAGGTGTACTGGTCCCATTTCCAGCACCCTCTGCAAACTTAGCTCAGTCGAAGCTAAATTGTACCTTCAAATTCTTAACGAAACAAAGACAAAATTTTGGGGATTTTGACAAATCTATTCAGATTTCTTTTTATTGCAGCTTCTGGGTACGTCTAATTTTCATTTTTCATCGATGGGTTTTTCTTTTTTTTTTGTTCTTTTCCTTTATATGTATTTTCTTTCTTTAAAAAAATTATTTTCTTGAATTCTTTGATCTTCTGTATCATGTTAATTGATTTTTGGTTCATTTCTCTCTTTTCTTTTCTAAAGAAGTAGAAGGGAACTTTATTTCATTGGATATGTATCTGGGATTTTCTTTTCAATTCTTGATTTGATTATGTTTTGGTTGAACCAGAGATGATAGGAGATCTACATTGTGAAGCAGGATACTGATGCAATCTATGATTCTATTTAATTATCTGCCGATCCCCCTGCCCCTTATGTTAGTTCTCTATTCTTGATTAAGTCAGTTTCTAGTTTCTTGATTGGCTTATGCAATTTTTGAACTGGATTAATTTTGTGTAAGAAATTTGGTTGTGCTATTGTGTATTTCAGTACTCAAGATTCTGTTGAAAAAGTTAAGAAGGAATCGATGTTACTATATTCATATATTCATATGTAGTGACCGTAGTGCCATCAGTCATCTGATCATCGTGAATGCCTTAATTAGATATTTTGCAACTTCAGAGTCTTGGAAACTGAAGAGGAACATGTTTTATATAATTCATCTGGGACAAAATGTTGGTAAATTTTCATTTGCATTACATTTAAAACCTTAACAAAATGAAAATACATTTTAAGTAAATAAATAAAGTTAAAAAAATTGATTTTGCTCTCATTGATGATAGTTTGAAGTTATTTTTAGCATATGAAAATATCAGTTTTTTTCCCCGAAAATTCTCATTGTAATTCCTTAAATTTACAATGGATATGCAGAATAAGTAGATTTCATTTTATTATGATTATTTTTTTTATTAGTTTTTAGTGAAAAAAATATTTTCAAAGCTCTTTGCTAATTATGACTATTGGTACGAGCTTTAATGTACAGTTTGATCAATGTCATTTAGCAATTAGCAAGCATGCTTAAAGTGGGGTTTGCTTTTTTTGCCATCACTTGCACTAGTTCTGGTAGATATTTCCGACTTAGAAAAGCCTACATTAATTAACTGTGATATAGTCTTGCATTAATACATGGTACTTTAAAATATTTTTTAATTTATTTTAATCTATGTCATTTCCTTGTATTTTATTCCAAGCTTTTACAAATCCACAGATATATAGTAACTCGTCAATTTGTTTTGAATCTGTTTGTTGCAGTATCTAACATGTAATAACTGCCTTCATCATTTGTCCATTCATATTTCAAAAAATGTATGGCTGGGAATACACATTCATAGATCTTCAACATGTTACTACAGGGAGCTTGTTAATAATCTGTTCTCTTGACTGTTTGCCTATGGTTACGTGCTGATGCTTAGGACCAATGGCTATTAATTTTATTAGGACTTCTATCCAAGCTGTATTCAGTTGGATCTATTGAATAGCAACTTCTGGTGCTTGTTCCTTTTATCTTCCTCGGTGGTTAAATTATGATTTAACCATTATGCTATAATATGGTATTTTATCAGTTATATTATGTGCTGCAGTTGGTAACTGCAATGCATATGACAATATATTTGCGGAGGACTTCTTTAATTTAATGGCTTCAGTACTGATTATAAGCTTTTCTTGATTCAGTGTCATACTTGCTCAGCAATCACTGTGGTTGGATATACACTAACCAGATCCATCCGTTTAGCTTTGCACGCCTTACCTTTTACCAATTCAAGTACATTATTAAGCAAGTTTGCCCTATATGTAGTGCAAGCACTATCAATTTTGTTGCTTTATTATCTTTTAGGGTATTACATGCTTAATTTTGTTGTCTGTTTGACTTGTTGAACCTTTGAAGTTTTAAGTGATCAAATCATATTTATGCATGGCTTTTTATTGTTTGATGTTCACCTGTTCATTAGTACGTATTGAGTGGCTTTATTGACTAAGCTATCCCAAGTGATACAATTACTTTGCAAACAATTTTTTTTTTTTTTTAATTCTGTTTGTTGAAAATTAATGATGTTCACTGGAAATTTATTAGCTGGTAGGGAGCTTGTGCTGCTTCCTCTGTCTGTCTTTGATTTGCATGAAGCTAATTAATCATGTTAGCTTCCTGTAATTCATTCTTCTCATTCTTGTTGGTTCTACTGAAAGAATCACACATTTCATAGCATTAATTGTTTCCTTGTGCATTTTTTATATTAAGCCGAAAACTGAAATTTCCCCAAATACACATTTTTGGTGTCTTCTCAGTTCTGATACCTGCTGTACAAATTCTACAATGTCTCTGTTGTCAAAATTACGCTGTATCACTGTGGATGTCACTGGTACGCTCATAGCTTACAAAGGCGAGCTTGGTGACTACTATTGCATGGCAGCAAAATCTGTTGGACTGCCATGTCCTGACTACAGGCGTGTGCATGAGGGCTTCAAACTGGCATATACAGATATGGCTAAAAAGTACCCATGTTTTGGGCATGCAGCACGTATGCCTAACATCGTATGGTGGAAGACATGTGTGAGAAATTCCTTTATCCAGGTACTCCCTCCTTTCCCTTTTGTCTGTTGATTTAGAAGAAATTTTGTTTTGTTTCAATTTATTTGTTGCTTTAAAAAAACAAGTTGGTGTTTTTTTTTTTTCATTTTTACCCTTATCCCTTTTTTTATACATTAAATGCACAGTAACTTCGCATGGTTTTACACAAGGGTATTTTAGTTATATGTAGCTATTAAATTCTTTCTTAATTATTGTGTAATTACCATAAAGAACAAATTGAAAGGGAAGGAGGGAGTATGTGATTTAGCTTAATTATCTCTGTTGCTAGTTATTATATGTCACACTCCTTGCAAATAATAATTTATCTGTTATAAGAGAAGAAGCAATGTAATATTCCCATGCTAAAATATATCAGCTTAATCATAATGGTTCCTGATTGCATTTCGTGCTGTGTGACAAATAGAAATTTTGCAGTAAGCTGTTGTACAGTTCATGTTCATTTTGGTTTCTCTAGGTCTAAACGTAGCACTTTAGAACTTGTGAATTTTGTTTTTTGTCAGGCTGGATATGATTATGATGAAGAGACTTTTGAGAAGATCTTCAGGCGCATATATGCATCATTTGGTTCATCAGCACCTTATACCATCTTTGCAGACTCCCAGCCCTTCTTAAGATGGGCATGTGAAAAGGGCCTTATAGTTGGGCTTGTTAGCAATGCGGAATACCGTTATCAGGATGTGATACTTCCAGCATTGGGTTTGGACAAGGTAAACAAATATTGTCTTCTGGAACTATCTCAGTTGCACTACTTTTTTTTCCCTTCTTTCCGTCATTTTTCCATCTTTGCATGTCACACTACTACATCCATATACAACTAGCTAAATAAATGAGTACAAGTAATTGCTTGTTTAGTGCCTGAAAGAGCAAACAAAGTCCCACTCTTCATACACAAGTACATATTTATCTTGTCACTTGTATATGGATGTTGTAGTTTCTAGGAAAATTTACGAGTGCATTTGTATATTGAGAGGCACTATGTAAGCAATTGCCTAACAATGCCATTAGTATAATCTTTTGAAATCAGGGTTCAGAATGGGATTTTGGTGTTTTCTCTGGTCTTGAAGGTGTGGAGAAGCCTGACCCAAGGATTTATGAAATTGCCCTCGAGAAGGCAGGAAATATTGCACCAGAGGAAGCTCTGCACATTGGGGACAGCATGCGCAAAGATTATACGCCAGCAAAGAGTGTGGGGATGCATGCATTACTGTTGGATAGGTTCAAGACTCCTGATGCTGAGGAGTGGAGAAAATCTGGTGCAATTGTGCTTCCTGACTTGCTCTCTGCACAAGAATTGCTCACCTTAGGGACATTGACATGCTGAGGAGTTTTATTTTTTTCCCAAAGCTGTCATGTGCAATTTTTTCTTTTAATGGTCATCTTGTTAAATGACAATTTCATATATATTTACTGGCCTCCATAGAACTCAAACTCTCACTTATCAAAGCTTTAGGAAGCTTGAGAGGGAAGGAGATGCTAATTCTATGGTGGCAATATTATGCTAAATCATAGTTTTATTTAACATTAATATTATTCTATACTTAAAATTATATTTTTCAGCACTCCTAATTTTAATCTGTTAGATAATATGTTAATTGAAATTTTCAATTTTTGATACTTGAAATGTACTAAGTCTAAATTTATTTCCATTCTTGGCTTTCTGCTTCTCTCGTCATCAATTTAGGACTAAATATTGGAATATATATTGAAGATGATGCTAGAGATAAATAACAGGATATAACCTCTTAGATATTAGTTGTAACGGTAGATAAATTTTTTCATGAAATCTAAAATATTTCAATGGAGAATAAAAAAAATTAGTAATGATATCTAATTTACAATTTCTTTCTTTTACAATATAGTTTTTAGTAAACTAAATGATTTTTTTTTGATAAATATTTATGGTTGCTTCAATATCAACAACAACAACAACAACAACAACAACAACAACAACAATAATAATAATAGCTTATAAAGTTGAAAGAAAAAATACAATTAAAAGTAAAATGTAATGACTTATAAGTTAGATGAGAAAGTAAAACCATTTAAGGTGAGAAACATAAATACAATGCTTAAACTTTAATATTTTAAATTCATTTTACATTGAAATAATTAGGAATAAAAGAAGAAGATTAAAAAAATAAGGAAAATTACACAAATAACTTTAAAAAAAAATTAGTTTTCAAAATACTACATAATAAAAAAATTCAAAAATACCATACAAAGAAAAAAGTTTCTAAAATACGGTAAAAAATAAATACCATAAAGACACGAGAGTTTATCATTATAAAACCGCCACTCTTAAGTAAATTGACATATATGATGTATATATATTTTTACTTATATGATATGTAAATTTATTTATAAACCAAATACAAACGTAACCTCTTAAATTTATTCGTTTAGTCTATTTATCCCTTTAAACTTTAAATTTAACCATATAGCTTCATATATTTATTTTTTTTTAATTTATAAATACAAACTCTTTGAATCATGCTGAATCACATTTTTCTTAATTAACGTATAAATATATTTTTTTTCTCTTTAAATGCTTTTCTATCTAAAATCTAATTCCTAAAATCTCTTTCCTTCAAATAATATACATTGCAAAAGAATAAATCAATTATATTTCGAGAAGTGAAATTCAAGAAACATCAAACTAACAATAAAAATTTTAAAAGAGTACGAAAATATTAAAAAAAAAGAAAAAAAAAACATGAAAGAAATGCTTGAGATTTTATTTTAGGAATTTAATTTTAAGGATTAGATTTTAGATGGGAGGAGATTTAAAGAAAGAAAAAATATATTTATAAATTAAGAAAAATATGAATCGGTGTAACTTAGCGTAATTCAATGTATTTATGTTTAAAAATTAAGAAAAATATGAGTTCAAGAGGGTTATATGATTGAACTAAAAGTTTGTGACTAAACGAGTAAAATTTAAGGGATTACATATATATTTGGATTATTGTATACGTGTTTATATATGTTACATATAATTTATTATATGTTATATGTGTTGCATATAATTTTCTAAAATATATTGCATAAATATCTTTATATATAATCGGTTATATATACCATATATATATATATATTATATAATCTATTAAATATGATATTTATATGTTATGTACTTTGCATATAATTTGTTATATATTATATGTTTAAAAAAAGACTAATTTTTTTAGATTATTTATATATTTTGATATATTTTGATAATATATGCAATATATATGATACATAATCAATGCTTAATACATAAATAAACACTTGTACTTGTAAAAAAAATCTCTTAACCCCTCATACTTTGTATTTAATTTATGACATATCTTTACATGCTTAAAATGATATTATTTTATCATTGACTTAGTTATTTCTCTTCTCACTGTTGGATCTCATGCAGTAATTATATAAATTAATCAAGTCAAACTCGCACAAAAAAAAATATCAATCATAAATAGAAAACAATCAACCATAATAGCAAAATAAAAAATATAAGAATTTAACTTGAAAGCCCTCTAGTATAAAGAAAAAAAAACTACGGGCTAAACTACCAAATAAAATTCACTATAAAAAAAAATAATACAATCACACTCAATTTTAATCACACTTGAGATCTCCAAATCAAGTAATACCCAAATTATTTCTCTAGTCAAAACTTCTTAACTGTGTTTGATTGTAGATTAAAACTAAAAAAATAACCTTTCAAAATATTCTTGGCTCTCAAAAATAACAATTTAACTTGACAGTAATTAAGAACAAAGAAAGAAAAAAAAATAAAAAGAACAAACATTCAACTTTTGTTTTTTTTTTCCCCTTTCTTTCAGTGGCTGCCTCAAAATCTCCTAAAACCTTTTTTTTTTGTTTTGTTTTTTTATAATATAGGTTAATGGGTTGGATGTTTGGGCCCATTTGGGCCAACAATTACATCTTTTTTTTGTGTATTATATTTGCAAAAAGAGCCTCATTATTCATCTGATTAACATATTCTTCTATCATTTTCTCTGCATTTCCCCTTAACTTCAAATACTCAAACTAACTCCAAATCAAATCTCCCTTTGCATCTCACTGATATTTAACCAAAAAAAAAAAAGAATTTGTCCTTCACAACTATAAAATTCTAAACACAATATAATTCAACTACATATAAAAACACAAAATCTAAGATTAAATTTTCAATTCACTAAGAAGCCAAAACATTATTAGTTCAATATATCCAGAAAGCCAAATTCTTCACATTAACGCCAAAGTAGAGATAATGAAAATTGAGAAGATTGAGGATTTGGCAGCAATGGATAGTCAGAAAAAGCTGGATCAAAATCAATACAAAGAAAGAAATTGAAGAGAATCCTAAGTAAAAAATAAGTCAAATCAACCTCTAAAGAAAGAGTGTATAGATTTTTAATTTTGGCTCTAGATAAAATTAGTCCAATTTAAAAAGCTCAAATTCAAACCGGTCCAACTAAAAGTGCAAATTGAAGTCTAGTTCTAATTTTAAAAGTCAAAATTACCAAATCGGCTTAAAAGCTTATGACGATTGGCCATAGTTCATTCAAATAGGCCATAGCTAATTTTGGCCCTAAATAAAATTAGTTCAATTTAAAAAGCTCAAATTCAAATCGGTCCAACTAAAAGTGCAAATTGAAGTCTGGTTCTAATTTTAAAAGTCAAAATTACCAAATCGACCCAAAAGCTTATGACGATTGACCATAGCTCATGACCAATTGCTCATGGCAAATTGGCCATAAGCCTCATGATCAATTCTCATGAGCTGGCCAGTTCCCCATGAGTTGTTTCTTTAATCCCCTAATCCTACTTAAAATCGAACTCTGTTTTGATTAGATAGTTTTCTACCGAAATTAGGACTTTTAATCAGATGAAACTTGATTAAATCCTAATAAAAACAATATAAAAGAAAGGCCAAGATCAAGAGAGAAAAAAGGAAGGAGAGGGCAAAAAGTAGCAATTAATAAGCAGAAAGTGACAATTAGCAAAGAGAGCACAGAAATAAAAAAAAAAAAGCTCAATGAATTAGTATTAATTAGCAAATGCAAGAGATACGATAGCCAAATCTCACCGATCTAGACTCGTCAAAACCATCCAAGGCTAAAGACTTGTGTGGTTTATCCGGTAAAACTTTAGTCAGTAACTTTTATTTGGCAAAATTTGCAACAAAGGTATGATCTCTGTTAACTAAATCTATTTAATTCAACTAAATGTCATCCTTGTTAAACCTTGCAAATCTACTGTATTTTAGTTTATTACTTTAATTATATTTACATTGTGATCCAAAACTATAATTTTGCTAACCAAAACTTTAATTGAATATTAAAATTCTAATTTTGTTAACAAAACCCTATTTTTAGGATTAAACTCTAAATTATGAATTAAAACCAATTTATAAATTGCAATTATGACAAATTGTTCAAATGTTAAACAACGTTATTTTATTACTAATAGAATTAATAACATATATTCTAAAGGCAGTAACTCATTTAACGAGTATGATAAATAATTTATCTTTCGGGGGCGCTGCCCCTTGACCTCTGCCCGCTAATCGGCTAGTGAGATCGTCGTATGCATTGCATCTTATATTTAGTTAACCGATTAATATTAAGATATGTTTGTGGAATGCAATTTTTGTGATAATTCTTTTAATTAATTCATAATTTTATAATTCTTTATATGATAATTATTTAAATATTTATGGATTACAATTTTTATTATTTGAATTTCAAAATTGTAATAGGTATGTTTCCACTTGTGAGTGTCTTGTTTATTTAAGTTATTTATTTTTAATTTATGTTTAGACTTGGATATTATAAGGGCATGTTTCTAACTCGCTTGGGTGCCCATTTTATTGTTTATTTTATAGATTGATGGATGTTTATTTATTTCAATTACTTATAATATGGATAATGTCATAATGATATAAAAATTTAATAATATTTAGATTTGAAAAGAAGACCGGCTTCAAAGAACCGGGCTTCATGGGGTCCTGAGCCACTTCTCACATTCCTCCATGTATACTCAACTTTTCAAACCCAGCAGGGATTGAGAATTCCTTAGAAATTGAATCATCCACCCATTCTATTTTTTTCTTTGTCCATCCGAGTGGCGACTCCTATTCTCTACGCTTAGGCATGTGTTCTCTAAAGTCCATAATCTAACAGTATAAAAATTGTAAGAACCATTCCATCAGGAGTGAGGGCAAAATTTTTCACTCACAAAGTGCAAGGATGAAATTGGAGGAAAATATTGTAATTAAAGAAAAAAACAAATAGCAAATGGCAAGCTTAATGAATCATTATTGAAAAATAATAATAATAATCCAAACTTTGACATTTAGAAAGAGAAGAACTTGTAAAGAAAATAGGAAACAAAAAGAGAAAAGGTTTTGAGAATTTAAGAGGGAGAAAGCTGCAAATATGAAAAATTGAATTCTTGAATTCTAAATTGATGATTATTGGCGATGATTTGGAGAGGAAATTGAAAGACTTAACTCAGACCCACTTCTATCATCATAATACAACTAGAATCCATTGCCATTGTCTTCATTTTTATTACCATTAAAGAATAACAAGATTATACTGATGAATTTAAAAAAATAAAAGACTCCATGAGAGAGATTGCAGATAAATGAATAATAATGGAGTTAATCACTAAAAGAGAGAGATTCCATGGAAGAGAAAAAGATACAGGGGTTATAGGACCGTTCACAGGGGATGAAATAATCTTAAAAGGATTTAATAAAAACAATAGACAGTTAGGATACATATATAAACATATTTAATTAAAATAATAAATAAGAAACAGAATGTAAAAGACTATAATAAATTACAGAAATAATTTAAAAGCATATATTAAAAATATATAAAGAATAATTATAATCTCTTTTAAATGGTACGGCGGCGTTGTTTCATACCTGGTGCAAAGGAGGACTTCAGACAAGTGCAAGTCTGACGTTGCTCCAATTTATATTTAGGTTTCCAACCTTGTATACCACTTTAAAGATTACAATTAAATCTTTAATTAAATTTGTATCTTAAGTCTAAATTATTTTTTATCAAAACACACTCTTAAGTCTATTTATTTTAGTATACCTAATTATACTATATGTGGTATAAATATACGGATCCCGTATAAGTATACAGCGTAGAATATAGAGAGGAGATAGACAGAAAATGATAGAATATAGAGGTCCTTTTCAGTCTGTAAGTAGTGCAAATATAATTTCTGATGCTCTAATTTCAGGTCAAGCTCAACTTGCTCCTTTTTTGCTTGCAAGAATTAGAACAGAGCATACTTATAAAATGAAATGAGAGATGAGATATATAAAATATAAATTTATTTAATTGAAATAACAATACAGAATAAAACTTAAAATTTAAAATACAAAATATAAATTATAAGTTATAAATTAAGACTACCTTATATAAGGAGATCAATAGGTGTGTAGTACAGAACTGGAGAAATAGTAAATGAAAAAAGAGAGGGAAGGAAGAAGCTAAAACTAGGCTGAGAGGTTCTTGAATGTCTTCTGTGTTGAGAGAGAAGTGTTTCGGATCCCCTTTACCTTCAGAATGAGCTTCATTATATAGACAGAGGCTTTAAAATTCCACTATTCTTGTCACATGCTTTGGCACTGTAGAGGAATAGTAACCTGTCGTTACTATTTGCTTTTACTGTACCTTCACGCGTCCTGAACTGTGGATGAATAGTACCTTGTCTGGGGTACTGTTGACTTTACTGTGGGGAACTGTGGATGAACAGTTCTTCTGACTTTACTGTTGGTTTTCCTCTGGTGAATACTGTTGATGAACAGTATTTTGTCAGTGGGCATCGTCTTTATTGACTTTATTAATCTGAGTGGAGAAATAAGGTTTCTCCTGCCTTTAATCAGACGAATCTGAGTCAGATTCAACTTATGACTCAATTTTCTTTTTACTTTTCTTTTCTTTTTCTTTTTTATTTTTCTTTTCTTTTTCTTTTTATTTTTTATTTTTCTTTTATTTTTCTTTTTATTTTTCTTTTTCTTTTCTTTTTTCTTTATCTTTTCTCTTTTCTTTTTTCTCTTTTTCCTTTTCTTTATTCTTTTTCATTTTACCTTTATTTTTCACTCTGATGGGAGACAATATACCATAGCAATCATCCTCATTACTGGGACAGTAATCCGAGTCAGATGTCTCGGTGGAAGATGATGTCATGGATGATGTAGAGGAATCCGAAGAAGAGGAAAGAGATTTTCTTCTTCTGGATGAGGCTTTGGAGACTTTAGTTTGGGCTTTATTTGAAGATCCAGCAGAGCAGGTTCTACTGGGCTTAATGGGCTCAGACGTTGAGGGAAGAGACCCAACCATCTGTTCCATTAAGGCTTTATATTCTTCTGCAGTTTTGGCAGTTGCAAGAAGGGCAATATTCTGGGCTCTTTGAGCTCCAAAAGAGACAGATAGTCTTGGGTCAAGACCATTGTGGTTTCTCTTTAGGAGCCATGCTTTAACAGTCTCCTCAGTGGTAGAATTGTGAAAGGCAATCCACCACTTAACTTTAGACTTCCTTAATACAACAGGAATATTGGTACCTGGAATAATAGATGATTCAAAGTACAATTGATATACCCAAGGTATATTGAAAGTCAAACAAAAGAGAAGAAGAGGAGGAAAATTCTTCTCATAAGGATTAGGGTTTAAGTGAGCTTTATAATGCTGGTAAGCTAACTGTACCTCTTGTGGGAGACAACGATCTTCATTACCACAGAAATACCACCAATCAACAAACCAGGATGGGAGGTTGTTTATCTTTATATTGGTCTCACAATAGATTAGCCAGGAATGGGTTTTACCAGGGTTTTGGAAAAACAGGGCTTTAGTCCAGGCTTCTATATAGTCCCAATAGTTATATGAAGAACAGTATGATAAAGAAGGAAGGGTTTTAAACTGCACAGGAATGTGCAAAGGTCTTCCCCATTCAGAAGGATGAAGAATTTTCTTTATTTTAAAAGAAGAATAGGCTATGACAACCTTATCTTGCTGACTATAATTGTGCTTTAAAAACAAAGAACCTGAATCCACAAAAATATGAAGATAATATTCTTGAGGTTTTGAAAATTCTTTTGGTTTAAAAAACCATCCTTTAGGATATACAGAATCAATTATATACCATGGGTTCTGCTGAGCAGTACCAAAATCAGTAATTAATTCTGTAGACCAAAAATTTTTATTGTGCCAAAAGGTTTTTGACTTTAAAAGAAAATTTGAAGAAACAATTTGAGTTGAAGAGTTTGAAACATTCAACTCATTTTTAGAAATATTTTGAGTTAGGGTTTTTGAAGATTGACCTAACTCTGTTTTAAAAGGGATTAAAGAATTCATACATGGGGCTTCAGGAGGCGGGAAGCCCAAATTTGCAAGAGCTTTAAGGACCTCTGGAGATTGGGCTAGCTGAGAGACCCAAATATCCATTTTAGCTTTATCATCTTCTGCTTGGACAGCATCAGCCCAAGACTTTATAGGTTTAGGGTTTGCAATGCTATCTGAATGATCAGATAGGGCTTTAGGAGAGTCATCTTTAAGGGTTTCCTTTTCTTTATTGGCTATTTTCTTTTTTCTCCCCATGATTCCTGAGAAGGAATTCACGAGTAAGGAAATCAGGTAAACTATTATTTTCTCCTTTAATAAACTCAATATCAAAATAAAAAATACTTAAAATAGCTTGCCATCTAGCAAAAATCTGTTTTGAGACAATGTTTTTAACATCTTTTTGCAAAACATCTTTTGCACTTTTACAATCAATTCTCAATAGAAATTTTTGATTTAATAAATCAGATTGAAATTTTGAAATACATAAAACGATACTCAAAATCTCTTTCTTTATAGTTGAATAGTTTAATTGGGTTGGGCTCCAATGTCCTGAATAGAATTGGACTATGGCTTCTCTACCCTCTTTAACCTGTTTTAAAATCCTACCAAAACCTATATCTGATGCATCAGTCTCTACTATTTTGGAGGCTAAGGGATCAGCTATATGTAGGCAATGAATAGTTTTAACTAGGTCTTTAACTTGTCTAACTATGCCAGAATGGACCTCAGTCCATGGATCTGGGTTCTTCTTTAATCTATCATGCAGAGGTTTAATAGTTCTATTTAGGTTGGAAAAGAATTTTATAACATAATTTAAACAACCTAAAAATCTTTGTAATTGAGCTTTATTAATTATTTGGTCAGGAAACTTATCCCCAAAGGCTAAGTTTCTTTCTATAGGTTCTATAATTCTCTGTTCTATATAATGTCCTAAGAATCTAATCTTAGTTTGAAACAGAGACATTTTCGTTTTACTTAATACTAAACCGTTATGTTTTATTACCATAAAAAATGTTTTTAAATGTTTAAAATGTTCTTCTATGGTTGTTGAATATATTAAAACATCATCAATATAAACAATACAAAATTTAGTGTAAGGGTTAAAAATATCATTCATCACTCTTTGAAATTCAGAGGGTGCATTCTTTAAACCAAAAGGCATAACATTCCATTCATAATGTCCAAATGGAACAGTGAATGCAGTCTTATACCTATCTTTAGGGTTAATCTGAATTTGCCAAAAACCAGATTTCATATCAAATTTACTAAAAATATTTGCTTTATATAATCTTCCTAATAAATCTTTTTTATTTGGAATAGGGTATCTAATCCATTTTAAAGCTTTATTCAAAGGTTTATAATTTATTACTAATCTAGGTGCACCTCTTTCTATTTCAGAGGCCTTGTTTACATAGAATGCAGCACAAGACCAAGGGCTTCTAGATTTAGTTATTAATCATTTATTTTCTAAATCATTTATTTCTTTTTTACAAAATTCAATTAAATCGGGCGCCATCTGAATGGGCCTAGCCTTAGTTGTAATAGACTTTTCATCAAAGCCTATTTCATAAGGTAAATCAACCATATGTTGCTTTCTATTCCAAAATGCATTTGGAATATCAGCACACAAGTCTTTTTCTATTTGAGATTTTAATCTATTAATTTTATCTTGTGTAAATTTATTGTTTAACTGTTCATTTATTCTTTGTAAATGATAATTATTTTTTAAATTACAAAGTTGTTCAGACTTTGCTTTTATAAGTGCATTTATTTGTAATTCATTTATTGAATGAGCCTTTAAAAGATTTAAATTTCTCTTTTTAGGTTTCTCTAAAAATGGAAAAATTATCTTTTGTTTTCTAATTTTAAAACTTATACTATCATCATTTACTGAATAAGGTGTTATCAAATTCATAAATGGTGTTCCTAAGATTACCATATGATGAATGTTGGTTAAGATAAATATATTCTTTATTTCTAAATTTTTATCTATAATTGATGCTTCTGCTTTACCAAGTATATTTAGTTTAGATTTATTTGCTGCTGATAAACTTTCATTAGTTTGTTGCCAAAATCTTTTTGGTACTAAACTAGGTTTAATGCAGTTTAAATCAGCTCCTGTATCAAACAATTCTATAGTTTCTATATTATAATTATCCGAAAATTTTAATTTTATTTTTATTAAATATTTTCTGGATGTTATTTCATGTAACATAAAAATTAAATTATCAGGAATTTTATATTTATTAATTAAGCTAATTTCATTATCAGTTTCTTTATCATTTATCTGTTCAATATCTTCTTCAGCTTCTTCATCAGAAGAAGTTGAGCTCATTAAAGATTTTATTATCTGTGAATCTTGTTCTTGTTTATTCTTCAATTCTTTTAATTCTAATTTAATTTCTTTAATTTCTTTTTGTAAATCATTTATGGTTGGTTTATTTTTTACTATTTTATTCTTGTTTAATATTGCAGTTAAATCATATGTTTGTTTACTAGTACTAGGTAACATAGAGTTTTTAGGTTTATCATTTTCTAATATCTTATTTAACATTTTTTCTTGAATTTTAGGATCACTTATATATTTTATTGCTTCTAATATAGACTCTTGTTCTTTAGTTAAAACATTTAATGATTTACTACTATATTCAGAACTTAATTCTGATCCTATATCATCTATTTGATTTAATTCTTCAGAACCTGAATATTCTTCAGAATCTGAATAATCTAAATATAATTCATAAATTTTGTTTAATACAGATTATTCTAAATTTAATTCTTGTAATTTTTTTATCAAATTTACAAAATCTTGATGTGTGGCCTTTTCTTCCACATTTATAACATGTTAAATCTTTATATGATGTAAATTTTTTATCTTTTTGTTTATATGGTTTTCTACTAGGTCTTCTATATTTGTAAGGTTTATAAGGTTTCTGTTTTTTATAATAATCATCTTTATCTAATTTTTTCTTATAACTCTTTTTGTGATATTTTTTATAAGGTTTCTTATATTTTTTAGTTGTAGAACATTGTCCATTACAATCTTTATGTTTCTGTGTTATGCTATAATTAAATTGTTTACAGAAAGAACCTAGTTCTTGTTTAGTTTTTCTCATTTCATATTTTAACGATTTTTGAAGCTTTATGTCTTGACAAAGTTTTAATCCTTCATTTTGAACTATACTAAACAGTTGTCCATAGGTCAATAGGTCATAAGGAATAGGGTTTCCAAATTCCTGTTTTATATGGTTCCTAACTTTTTCTCCTAAGAAGAAGGGTAATCCTGCTAAGAATTTTTCTTTCCAGAAAGCCTGGTTGGAATCTTCTCTAAGCATTATCCTAGTTAGGAAAGTTGTTTTATAAAACTGAAAATCACTAAGTTTCTTGCATCTAAGGTTACTTAGTAATTCTGCATTTTTATCTTTTAAATGAGTAGGATCACCTATAAAATGGAGTGATATAGTCAAGATTAGTGTTGCCACTGCATCTTGAATAGTATCACCAAGCTCATCTAATATAGGTATTCCATCCTCATAAGTTTTTATAGCATTTAGAATTTCTAAATGTTGTTCATCAGTGAGATGATTATCCCACCAACCTTTAAGTTGTCCTGTAAAGCCAGCTATAAGAAGTTCAGCTATAGTTCTATCTGAAGTTCCTGTTTGAGTTCTATAAGCATTGGCAGCCATTGTCATTTGTTCAAGAAGACTCAAAATATTATATTCTGATAGGCTATCAATGTTCCATTCATAAACTGAAGAGGCATTATACTTATATTGTGATAGGACATTTGGTCTGTCTGTTATACCTAAGTCTGGGGCAGACATTCTAGGTACTATAGATTGATTATATGTTATACGATTTATCTGTGGCTCTAGGGCTTTACTAAAGGTTTCAATATCTTCAGATTCAGGTTGAGAATCCTCAACTGATTCTGATTCTTGTTCTTGGGTGACTATACTTATAGTTTTAGAGGCTTTAGATTGAGGTGTTTCTTGAACTACCTGTTTTGACCCAGAAGAAGAGTCAATTTTACTTAATTGTTCTTTAATTGCTTTAACAAAATCTGAATCTTTAGATTTTACTTCTTTTTGTCCTGTTTTAGAAACTTCAAAAGGTTTAAAAACATGAGATTTAAGTTTTCTATCTTTTATATCTTTTTCAATTTTTACTATATTACTTTCTTTAATAGTATCTTCTATTCTGTTTAATTGTTGTCCTATACTCAATAGGTGTGCATTACTAAAATTATTTTGCTCTAAAATTTTCCTATTAGGGTCATCTTCTGAAACTATTTTAAATGGTGCTATATTTATTTCTTTATCTCCATGTAAAAATACACTTGATGTTTAGGTGGATGTTCACTCTGTATAATTTTATCTTTTACTTTCCATTATGTATTTTTATTTCTAATGGTTACTGGATTTATTAATTTCTCTGCTTTAAGTTTTCCTCTATAAATTCTTTTAAACCAATCAAAGAATTTCATATTAACTTCATAATGTTTTATAAAGTCAATATATTCTTCTTTAACTGATTCAAAATCTTTTACCTTTTTTATTACATTTTCTAATTTATCTTTATTTTTAATTGCTGTTAATTCTTTATTTAATTTATCATAATTAAAAATAAATTCTTTATTTATTACATTTAATTCTCTATCCATGCTTTCTACATTTCCTGTCATGAAGGAAGCTGTAGGTGACATAGGTGGAGAAGGTGAGTGTTCTATATTTTGAGATTGATTGCAATTAGGGTTTGGTTCCAAATGGTTCATTGTTTCTGTTGGATTATAATATAAATGTGGTACTGTTGTACTATAATCTACACTTTTTAGTTTATTACTAGATTCAGGTATATCTGAAGTAGAATACCTAGGCTTTACTACTGTTTGCAATACAGGTTTAGGTTCATTTTCTTTATATGAAGCATATATTACAGAAGGTAACTGTGAGGCTCTGCCTATATCTACTGTTGATACAGAGGAGGAAGAGTCTGAATACCTACTGCTTACACTATGTCTACTGAATTTTAATTTTACTTTACCGTCTTCATACTGTTCAATTTTACTGAGTTCTATATTAGGCTTAACTATAGTCTTTGGTTCAGGAAGAGGAACAACATCCTCTAAAACCCATTCATCAGGGAGACTAATATCTTTCCACTGAATAGTCTTAGGAATTACTGTGTTAGCTTTACTTAAATCTGTCTGTAGAAATTTAGTTTCTCCTAATTTAGGTTGCATTATATATTTTATAGCAAAAGCAGATACCATAGCTTTGTAATTTATTTTATACATTAATGCTACAGGAATAGATCCTTCAAACATTTTATAATTATGTGTCTTGATTTCTAAAACTACACTTTTTAATATATTTGGATCATTTAATGAAATTGTTATATCTGGGAAGCAGTCAAATGAAATTGGACCACTACTCAGACTGGTTTCTATAGTTCCTAATAGTGAGTAATTGAAATTTACAAACCTAGCATCTCTGACCACAGCCAGAATACTAGTATTTAATCATTCTCTAGTTAAATGTTTTATACCTATTTGTACTAATCCTATATGTATATATTTATATTTTTTATTTTTATGATGCTTTATTGACTCCGCAGAAAGTAAAGTTATTTTCTCAAAGGGTTTACTTAACTGTACATCTCTTTCTTCAGCTTTAATTATATAATCATTTTTAAATATGTTTAATTTTGGTATTTTATAAATCTGTTCTTTATCTATCTTCGGTATTACCCAATTATCAATTGCTTTATTAAAATCTTCTAAAATTACTTCATTTCTATTAACTATCCTTTTAACTTCTGATGACTCAGAACTATCAGATTTACATAGAAATGGTTCCATTTTTAAAATTTTGAAAAATAGATTTTTAAAGTTTATTAATGTTGATTTTGGTAGCGACCACTGACTTACTGCCCTAAACGCCTGTCCGTCGGCTAACACGGGTCTTACTGCATATCCAATACCTAGACAACACTAAGTCCACTTCTAGATCTATAAATCAAAGATTTAACTATGAAAACAGTTCTATATCTATCTACTACCACCCCTAAAAGAAGATGGCTCTGATACCAGCAAATTTATATATATATATATATATGTAGAGAGAGAGAGAGAGAGAGAGAGAGAGAGAGAGAACAAACAGAGGAGGAACTCTACTTTTTTAAATAACTCACACGCCTTTAAATTTCTCTTATCTCACGCTCTAAGCCAAGGGTTAATTAGTTCCATTTTTAGTTTTGACAAGTATGTAAAGGGATGCATGGAAAATAGGAGCTAATAGAAACTTTTTTAACAAGTATATGTGTTTATTTACGCATGAAGCCTATAATATGGAATCTATTATATATTATATATATCCTTATATATGTTACATATAATATATTAAATATATTGCATATATGCCCTCATATATACTACACATAATTTGTTATATGTTATGTGTGTTATATAAAATTTTTTAAAATATATTACATATATGTCCTCATATATATTACATAAAATATGTTATATATAAGTTGCATATAATCTATTAAATGTGATGCATTATAGATTTATATGTTATAGTTTTAAATTTTATATATGTTACGTATAATTGATAAATATGATGAGATGAAGGAATTTCTTGGCGAATGCAGGAAAACTAAAAAAATTGAAAAATCTCTTCTTTTGGAGTTTGGAGTATTTTATCAAATATATGGTGTGCATTACATTTGAAACATAAAAAAAATCCTCAATCATTATAGTTAAAGACCAAAAAACACACACACACAATAGTAAAAGATTTGCAAAATCAAAATACTGCATATTTCTTCTTCATCTTGTGGTTAAAAAAGATAATTTTATTTTTTTAAAAAAGCAATAGAAAAGAGATAGCAATGATGGAGAAGAAGAAATGCCAATGGTGGAGAAGAGGCGGTGGTGGAGCAAAAAATAAAAATAGATGAAATAAAAGAAAGATAGAGAAAAGAATAGAAGAGCAAAAGGAAGAAGAGGAGCAAATGGGAGAGAACGACATGAAAAGAAAAAAGAGAAAGAGAGATGTATTTTTAAAAATAAAAACCTAATGAACAATATATATGAAAAAAAATTAACAGTAGCAAAAATGAAAAATAAAGTAAAAAAGTAGTAAATAGTATAATTTTTTCTTTAAATTTTCCTTTAAGATTTTAGAAAAGAAAATAAAATAAATTACATATACAACTCGCTAAATTTTACTCATCTAGTTAGTTTATCAATTTTTAATTTAATTTTATATCTATTAAACTCACATTTTTTTTTACTTTGATTTTAAGTATTAGATTTTATACGAGAATAAATTCAGAGAGAAAAAAAAATGTTAATAAGTTAAGCAAAATGTAATTTTGCGTGAGACTCAACGAGTTTATTTTTATAAATTAAAAAAAATATAAATTCAGTAAAGTTGATAGCAGAAAAAAATTAAAACTTCTATAGTATCTTTGTTTATTTACATGCAATAGGCTGTAAACAACATCCACCTTTTACTTTGGCCAGTAGTGGGGAGCTTTATTTGTATAGAGAGATCTAAAACCCTAAACCCAACTCGCTCAACATATCATTTCAATAGAAAGAAAGAGAAAAAATTTTTCCTCTATATATCAAGTGACGAGGTAAACAATTTCTTTTCTATATGTACAGTAACATATCGGCAATCAAAATCATTAAGAAACTATGAAAGTCTTTTTTTTTTCTTGTGCAGTGTCAATTAAATTTAATTTGCATATTAACTGTTTGATGGAAATCCTGATAAGATTTCAGTTTATCATATAGATTGGTACTCAAACACATACATGTACCTGCACTTCTTGGTATTATTCTTGTTTTGATTTTTGCCTTTTTTTATTCATATTCAAATTAATTGTTTAAATCAGTGTGTCATTTACTAATTTCAATGTGTATGCTACTTACAACTATTGCTTTTTTTATTTCAAGTAATTTGCAGGCTATAGAGATGTTTTTCCTATTATTTTAAGTTTGTTTTGCCTCATTCTTATTTTGCATCTTTACTTTCTTCATTTTTCATCATATTTTGAACAAATTATATCCCAAACTCATATTTTGCAAAGCCAAATTTCGAGATAATAATTATTTTTGTTTCTTCAATAAAAACTCATTAAATTTAATTAATAACAATAAAAATATAACTAGAATAATTAATAAATTATATGTAAATTATGGCTTTATCAATTCCCATATGGTCTTATGATTTTTTGTTATGCTTACAATTTGTTGTAGATTGTCCAGCTTCTGACTTTTTATCCCAAGATGGTTTGAATCCACCTCTATGTGGATTTTTTAATTTATATTTGTTTTCTTCTTTTCATTGCAAAAAAAAAAAAAAATGTTGGGATATGCCTGCACATTTTTTATATTAAAATAAAGGTTATTAATAATTGTGGATTTAAGTTTGAATTTTAAAATAATAAAAATAAAAATAATATTAAATTTCAAATGTTAAAGTAAATGTACTTTTGTTCTTACAAATCTTCTAATATGAATGGTTTGTTTGTTTGTTTGTTTTTTTAAAACATAAAAAAAAACACCTAAATATGACTACACCTAATTTGTTGATAAAAGCAAAAACTATTCATATATTGAATTCAGTAGCATAAATCTTTAATAAAAATATGACTTTTTTTTTTATACATAATTGGGTTTTGAATTTTTTTACTTAGCTCTATTGACATTGAGTAATAATTTTGACAACAGTAAATGGATATTAAATAAGTAGATACAAGAATTGAGTTATTAAAAAATTTCATCTTTCATCCTTAAAAAATAATAAAAATTATGTACAGTTAATCATTTTTATTTTTTTATATAAAAAAAATCAGATAATATAATTTTTCCTTTTTTTTATCACATCTTATATAATATAAGAGGAATATTAAATACACTAATTTTTTAAAATGATTATTCAACAACCTCTCTTTTATTGATTAAAAAATATTTATTATAATATTTATTGTAATAAATAAACTTATAATAAATTTTTTCTAATTAATAAAAAAAAGATTGTTGAATAATCACTTTTTAAAATGATTATAATTAATATTTTTCTGATGCAAATAATAAAATCAGGCAAAGCCTATTGAAAATTTAAATTAAGTATAAAAATTATGTATAGTTAGTAATTTAAATTTCCCTTTAATTTTTTGAACTATTAAATTTCCCTCTGATAGAAAAAGAATAAGAACTTCAATATTATCTTTGTTTATTTGCATGTAATCGGCTGTAAACAACATTTATCTTTTACTTTGTGCGGCGCTGGGGAGCTTTATTTGTATAGAGACCTAAAACCCTAAACCCAACTCCCTCTACGTAACAGTTCAATAAAAAGAAAGAGAGAAAAAAATCCCTCTATATGTCAGGTGACAAGGTAAAGCAATTTCCTTTCTAGTGCAATCAAAATCATTGAGAACCAATGAAAAGCCTTTATTTTCTTGTGTAGTGACAATTAAATTTGATTTGCATATCAGCTGTTTGATGAAAATCCTGATAAGAATTCAATTTATTATATAGATTGGTACTCAAACACATACGTGTACCTGCACTTCTTGGTATCATTCTTGTTTTGATTTTTGTCTTTTTCATTCAGGTTCAAATTAATTGTTTGAATCATGGTGTCATTTGCTAATTTTAATGTATATGCTTCTTACAACTATTGCTTTTTTATTGCAAAAATTGCATTTTTTATGCTACTTTCGAGAAATGTTATTTGACACTCTGTTTGCATTGTAAAATCCTAAATCATGAGGTGATTGCATTCTTTTTCTTTGATTCAAGAGAATCCTTCGTGGGTTATGCTCCTCTTAAAGAATGGTTATTTTTACTGAAATTTATATTTGAAAACTTAGTCGTAAGGTGCTACTTGGTCATTATCATGATATTGTTTTGAGCTCTATGTTTACACCTTCACCTACAGATTGTTTTCATATGAATTTGTTGCGTAAATGCCAGTGTCGTTATGGAAAATGAAAAAAAAGCTGAGCTTGAAAGTTTTTTAAAAGTTCTTCCCCCAATAGAATTTTGCTGCGTCTATGGCTCATCTCTCCATCCAAATAATCATGACAAGGTTTTGCTCTCCACACCTTCTCCAGAGTGATTTCTTTTATTACTTGTGTTTTATAACATGTATAAATTTAACACCATTTGTGAACTTGTGCTTTTTAGTCATCTATGGTGGATTATATTTTTGGTGTATCAGATCCCCGACAATGGCATTCTGAGGTAGAGATTAAAGTTGAGCTCATTTGCATTTCATCCTCCCTTCTAGGAACTAATATAGCTGACTTTTCTGTTTTATTTATCACAATGTTTAGAATCTGAATTTGAATGGAGACCACTATGCTACGTGGATGGTGCATCTTGGTGGGGCAAAATTGGTGTGTTCCTCTCTCTCTTTTTCTCTGTGTCTCATTTTATTATCTTATCTCTGAAACTATAATTTGGTCATTATGCTAGATAACTGAAGTTGCAGATGAGATTGGTGTGGGAGTGCACTTCAATCCATTCATAACATGGAATGACAAGGTATTCATTAACTGTCCCATTTAAGGAATGAAATCTGTTTTTATGTGCACTTGGATTCCATTTATCTTGTTATTCTTTGGAACGTTGCCATTGATCAGGGCACATTACCCATCTATTAGTAATATCATGTAACTTCTCATCTCTAAGCAATTACTGACAGATGCTCAAATATGGGGTTGTTAGAATGAATGACTTGGTTCAGGACATACTGAATTGGGAGAGATTTTACTTGAGTGGTCGTCTACAAAAACCGGTATGTCTTCCCTTTTTTTGGTGTATCTTAATATTTTTTTTCAATTACTATTGTTTCCTAAATCTTTTTTTTTTTCTGAAATCTGTAACCAATTCATGATTGAACTTGTTTTATTAAATATTATTTTGTATTTATGTGTGCTGATGAAATATCCTTTAGAATTGCAACATGCAAATAGGTCAAATTGTTCATGAATAGCATAGAGGCTTGGGTCGGTAAATGTGACTGCTGAACCATTCAATAAATGACACCTGGTTGTGTTATTCTTCCAAGCCCACTATCATCTTCTATTATTCAGTGCTTAAACTTGCTTGTTATCAATTTCCTTACGCATGAGTCACTGAATATCTACCAATAAAACATTTATTATGTAACAAATAAATCAGCAAGACTGGATATATTTTTTTATGCCTTGGCTTCTCAGATATTGCTTGATTAGTTCGTACTTCCTCTCCACTCTCTTTGCTAATTAATTCTGTCGCATCATTTGCAATTATCATCATTAATGAAAATCTTTTCATCCAGGTTCACATGCTAGTGGATAATTTGGATATTGGAAACATAAACTCTGTCAACCTAAGGGCTGCACTTTCTGCTGCTCTCCTTCTTTTGCCATCCAAATTTACTGAGGTTTGTTTCTTTTTCATTCTCACCATTTGCAAAATAACAAAATCATCATGATTTTCATTCTAATGCAGGAAAATCTGTATTCCAAAATATGTAGCCTCTCATATATGGGCGACTTGCGCATGGTTTTTGCAGAAGACAAACATAAGGTAAAGTTTCATCAGAGGGTTTGACAATGTTGTATGCAATCAATAAGTTGAGAAACAGTTATTATCAGAGTTTATTATCTACTTTTGTCAAAATATGCTTTGCCAAGCTGTAGCAATGCCCTCAATCATATGTTAGGTTCCAAGGGTAGTCGTTTGTAATCTAAATTATTGGTTTGAGCTGCCATAATAGGAGTTTATGACTTATGAGATGCAGGTTTGACCTCCACTCCATCAATTTGCTTCCTTTTCTTTTTTCAATATTGAGATTAGTTAATTGCGACATTTTCTCTATGGAACATTTGCATTTTCCCTTTTTTTTGTTCTGTGATATTATTGGTGTTCGCCTGGCTAAAGTTGCTGTATGGTCATCCTGATCTCTTATTAGTATCAATGTGCCACAGGTAAAGAAGATTGTACAAGGGCAATTTGGTCTATTCCAATCAATGTATAAACCATTTCTCAAAGAATATGAGGCTAAAGAGTTGCTAAGATTTTCATCGTTCAATGGTCACCAAGACAATATCTCTCAGGTCTTCTAAGACTCCTGAATTCTCAATTGAAAGCTTGTTCTTTTTTTTTTTTGGAACCTTCATTGGATTTATCTGTTTTCTGAAAGCTTATAATGTAATGTAACATACTCATTTTATCTTAAAAAAACTTGATATCCTGTTTCTTTTTATTTTGGTTATGTTTTTTTACTTGATTTTGGAAGCTGTCTGCAATAGTGTTTTATCCAATATATTATGGAAGCTTTTGTTTCTGGTATATAAAGCTTCTTCATATGCATTCATGTAATGCAGTATTTCATGGAAGCTGTAACTCCCAGTTGTTTCAGGTGGTTCTTAGTTATGCAGCATTGGTATCTTAGCAACCAGTTAAAGATCTTTTACTGAATTAAAGGATTCTTTGGGTATCTTTGGGATCCTTTAGACTTCTCACTTGCATGCTTTATGACGTACTCTAAACTAATTGATATCTTTAAGCTTTTGGGAATTCACACGCAAAAAAAAAACAGTGGTTCTTGTTTATGGCATGTGTATATCAGCAGCACAATTTTTTGCACATGCTTGTGTATCCATGCTTTAGTTTAGTTGCTTATATCTGCATCTAGAAATCCTTACACATTCAAGTCTCTTAAAATCAGGACTGTGGTTTGCCAGTAACTCGTTCTCTTGTTCGTGCTCTTCCACCACTAGTCAGAAGCAAAATGGGAATGAAGCTAGGCGAGGAAAAAGTGTTGACTGATTCTGGTATATGCCTTTTTTTTTTCCTTTTTGCTTAGAGATTTTGTAGACGAAATGGTACTCAAATTCCTTATTTTCATTACTGTATCTGACCCCTCAAAAGTTAGCGTTCTGCAGTTAATGCAAAACATTGTATAGGTATACAGAGGACAAGGCTGTTCCCAACTATATTTCTAACTGATTAGCAAATTTTTCACTTTTAACCTTAATGTGAATGTTCAGGTCGTGTTTTACGCAATGTCATGATTGGTTCAAGAGTAGAGGCTGCAAAATGTATGCAGAGGGTTCTAAGGCGAACTGTAATGGTTTCTAGTGCAAGGCAAGCTGTCTCTGGTCTCCTGGCTTCAGGTGGTATTAATGCCAGTAGATATCTTGCTAGTAAATTGCAAAAGGCTTGGAGATCATGGACATGATATTTGCACATGTATAATTCTTTCTTTTCGAATTTTTATAAATACATTGAAATTACTTGGGCCAGAAAAAAGTAATAATGTATGCAGAGGTACTGAAACCTAAAAAATCTAGTGAACTTATTATAGCAAAAGCTACAACTGCAAGTTTTGTAATGCCAATCTATATATATATATATATATATATATAGGAGCAGTTTGTTTTTATTTATTTATTTATTTTTTGAGGAGCTGTTTGTTTTTATTTTATTTTTTCTTTGTTAACCCTTTGTTTATTTTATTTCTGTATTTTATGATTTGCGGTTTATCGGGATATGAATGAGGAATGGTCAAGTTAATTTGTTTAGCGTCATCTTACGAACTAACTGCTGTGCATGCTATGCATTGGCACACTAATTGCTTTGGTGCAATTAACAAATAATGAAGTGCTGCAACACTTGATTTTTCCTATATTTTTGTGTTCAAGATTCAAATCATTGGTAATGTTGAAACAAAGTCAATCACTGTTTAGCAACTGATCTGAAATTTGAATATCACAAACTAAAAAAAATCCAACCTTTGTATGCGGAAAAATGATTCTTTTAGCCATGCGTTTTTCCACTTGTTCTAGAGCCAGAGATGTTGACTCAGTTAGTATGGCTGTGTTTTCTACCCGTCAATTTTGCCAGTACAAGTCAATTTTAAGAGGCATTGAAATTATTGGTCCGATATGTAACGTAGTTTTCGTGGGAAAAAAAATACACGCAAATCAATGCGATGGCCACCTTTTGATTTTTAGCCTTTGAAAAATGAAAATGATAGTTGTCAGTCAGTCGTCTACACTGATTACAACATCCAAGCCATTGACGTTCTATCAGTCGATGGCTCAGATACCATCGTGGCTACTTCCCTGCCAAAGTGAATTTAGATCTTTTGTTGGATAAGATTCATATGGATAATTAATTTCCAAAAGAAAAGGATTAATATGGCACTTTACACATATGGCGAATAGGATAGCATGATTACAAAGCAAATAAGCCATTTTAATAGTCAGATTTATAATTTTCTTTCTCTTCATAATTGCTTGCAATTCATTATAAGCCAAGAAACTTTGGACCACTAGAGTGGGGAAAGCCAAGTCTGTATTTTGTTTGAATCTCCATTGTCAACAGCTGCACAGGGATCTCACATTGGATATAAATATATTGATAGAATCTGCATATGATAAAATTTATAGCTAATATTAATAGTTTACACCACAGTGTTTATGCAATACAAGAGAATTAATTATTAAATAAAGGATTCCATGGGAGAAGAGGATGCTCAAGTCCAAACCAGAAGTTATTGATGATTTAACAAACAAGATTTCTTACCAGAAGAATCATTTCAAAGCTGGGGTAGCTATCGTTCTGCATTAGCTCAAACAGGTTCTCATTTCAAGGACCATCTCATAAATCGATCAGAAGATGCTAATGAGATCGGAGAACTCCGGAAACAAAGTGAGAATGACATGAAACGGTGCCTTAACTGGTGGGATCTCACTTGGTTTGGATTTGGTGCTGTTATTGGAGCAGGCATCTTTGTGCTAACTGGCCAAGAAGTACGTGATCATGCAGGACCAGCCATTGTATTGTCCTATGTTGCTTCTGGAGTTTCGGCTATGCTATCTGTTTTCTGCTACACTGAATTTGCAGTTGAAATCCCTGTGGCAGGTGGATCCTTTGCTTACTTGCGAATTGAATTAGGTGACTTTGTTGCATTCATAACAGCAGGAAATATATTACTTGAGAGCATTGTTGGCGGCGCAGCAGTTGCCAGATCATGGACTTCCTACTTCACAACTCTTTTGAACCGTCCTCCCAACTCTCTACGCATCCATACAAATCTAAGGAAAGATTTCAATCTGTTGGATCCAATTGCTGTTGGAGTTTTAGTGATTGCTGCAGCAATAGCAATGACCAGCACAAGGAAAACTTCACTCTTCAACTGGTTAGCAACTGCACTTAATTTTTCAGTAATTTTGTTTGTGATAATTGCAGGGTTTACTCATGCTAACCCTTCCAATTTGACCCCATTTTTGCCTTTCGAAGCTGAAGGGATCTTTAAAGCAGCTGCAATTATTTATCTTGCTATGGAGGATTGATTCGACAGTATAGCCACCATGGCAGAAGAAACAAAAAACCCATCAAGAGACATACCATTAGGACTGCTAGGATCAATGTCAATCATTACTGTGGTATACTGCGTGATGGCACTTTCTCTGGTTATGATGCAGAAATACACAGAGATAGATGAAAATGCAGCTTATTCTCTTGCATTTCAGAGTGTAGGGTTGAAATGGGCAAAGTATCTGGTAGCGCTTGGTGCCCTTAAGGGGATGACCACTGTTCTTCTAGTAGGGGCAATCGGCCAAGCACGGTATACCACTCATATTGCACGAGCCCACATGACTCCTCCTTGGTTTGCCCTCGTCCATCCAAAGATGGGAACACCAATAAATGCCACAATTCTGATCACCATTTCAAGTGCTCTCATAGCTTTCTTCTCAAGCCTGGGTATCTTGTCTAGCTTGTTATCACTGAGTACCTTATTTATCTTCATGATGATGGCTGTTACACTTCTGGCGAGGAGATACTATGTCAGAGAAATCACTCCACGAACAAATCTCTTGAAGTTAACTGCCTTTCTGCTGATTATTGTTGCATCCTCCATGGGGACTTCAGCTTATTGGGGACTAAAGCCCAGTGGGTAGATTGGATACGTAATTACTGTTCCTTTTTGGTTCCTTGGGACTCTGGGGATACACATGACTCTACCGCAGCAGAGAACACCAAAAGTTTGGGGAGTTCCACTTGTTCCATGGTTTCCATCCTTGTCAATTGCAATAAACATATTTCTCATGGGATCTTCGGGTGCACAGGCTTTTATAAGATTTGGGATCTGCACAATTGTAATTTTGCTTTACTATGTTTTCTTTGGCCTCCATGCAACTTACGACATGGCCCATCAGCAAAAGAAGCCAGAATCATTTGAGATGAAGGATGACAACATTACAGCAAAAGAACCCTGAACTATTGTCATCCGTCATCCCATAATCCCCACTCCTCATTTAAGATTATCTCCTACATTTAAATAATACTTGTAGCTGTTTAATGGAAGAAGAAATTAGTATCCGCTTAAATTCACATGCCAATCGTGTCTATTTTATATACAATGATAGAAAATGACCTCAGGAAAATAACTTAACGGTGTATCATAGCACCCTAACAACAACAAAATTATCTTTTTTACTCACCCTCATAACGCAAAATTCATCCTTGTTAACCTGAACTTCGCTTCTTAAAACCAAATCAAGCACAATCTGACTATCTGCAATAAGATACATAGCGAGAAAAACTTACTTAAGAGAGCTTCTTCATACCACTAATCATTTCAAGACCTCCTGAACTTTTTTACTGAGATGTATAAGATCCATAAACATATTCTAGCCCACCGAATGCATTTCCTATTGCCTAGCTCCATCCTACTTCAAAAGCCCATTCATCAGAATTTTGCAGCCCAAAGATAACATCATCACATTGTGTACTGCTGTAGTAATTTTCTAACAGGATTTTTGATTTAAAATGCTACAGAACCAAGTGTTCCTGTGATAAGGAGTATAAACGACTAATTTCTACTGGCAGGCAGCTGAAATTAAGCCTTCACGAAAATTAAAAGTAAATTAAATAAATCCCTAACATTTACCCTCTGTCAGCTACAACTGAGATCAATTAATAATAAGAATAATTTTTAATATGTCAAGTAGTGGCAGACCTATGTTCAACATAAAACAGATAACAGCAGAGTAGCATTTTGTCCCCAATAAAAAACAACAAAATGCAACTATTTATATTCACAAATAACGAATTCAATCATTACAAAATTCCATTACATAAAAATGTCTAACTATGCAAAATAAAGGAGGTTTGTGTATTTCAGTGATACAATAGGGGAAGTTTGTGTTTCTTACCCAAGCAGTGATAAATATGTTTTCCGCCTTCTCCATCATGCTTGCTTATTTCCATTCAAGTAAACCTGCACAACCTTAGAACAACATACTTCAACAAGAAAAATGTACATATAGGCTTTAATGCCTGTACGAATGAAAACAAAAGGAAAAAATACAATATTAGAAGGATTAAAATTCTTTCCTTTGAAATCAACAAACACTAACAGAAAGAATTTTAGTTAAATTCTATGGGCAAGAGACAAAATGCCTCCGGTTTCAGGCTTGTCTACCCCCTAATTTGTGAATGTACCATCCTGTGGTTGTAAAACAGATTAATCTGTGTTAAAGAGTTCCAGTACTTAATTGAAAATAATAATAATAAAGTTGGACTCTGAGCAAATTGTGTATAGTCAAAGACTCTTCATGAAACTATCCTTGATTATTTATCTTTAGCATGTTATGTACAATCTTCTTCACAAAGTTGTTTGTTTTTAACCTCAAAGTATCCCCATGGAGCTGTTTCTGTTGATGTGTCAAAATAGTTTTGAGTGCTTGATCAAGAAAAATAAATGTTAAGAGGACTTGAAAAGAAAACTTTTCAATGTTCAAGGATTCCCCAAGAAATTATCCCTATTTATTTATCTCTCATGATACAGTCTATCTTGTCCAATAGTCGTCTCAAGAATTGTGCTAAATATTTTTCTTAAATATATCTTTTGGAAATATGGCGCACAATTAGAAGACAGCTACATTCGCTAGATAGGAACAAATACATTCTCTAAATGAGATTTACCTGCACATTCTGCAAGCCCTGCTTATCTTGGAATGGTCAATCTGTTGCATAACACGGAAATAGTAAACATGTGTCAAGGTATGAATATTCACATATTTATAAATGTATTGACCAAAAATGACAATTTATTTGAGTCCAATTAAGCCTCTAAAGTAAAAGCTATATATATAAAGAATCAACAATATAGGTTACTCCAACACTTGTCAATCACTGCTTGAATCTTCTTAGGTTTACATAGCTCTTGAATAACTCTTGCCCAGGTAGAGGCTTTTGGTGGCAAAAATTTCTGCAGCATCACTTCTACAATCTTGGAAGCACCTGAAATTCTTTGTCTCTTTAACAGGCGAACCACAAGCTCATCCAGAAACGCCCTACCATCTTGAGATGGATCTAGTTTTTCTCGTAGCATTCTCAAGAATATGTTGCATGTAATCAAGTCAGGATCACATCCCTGATCTAGCATTCTATTCAGAAGATCAACAGCATGAGAAATGCTATTCTGCTTGCATAAAGCATTGAAAAGTATGTTATATATGACCACATCTGGTTGAGAATCAGGTTCCAAGCAAAGCATCTCATTATAAAGTTTCAAAGCTTCTCCTATTATGCCAGCATCACAAAGGCCATGAATCATTGAACCATAAGCCACAACATCAGGCCTACATCCTTTTCCCAACATTTGTGCCCATACCACCATAGCCTCCCTGAGCTTCCCATCTTTGCATAGCCCATGAATGAGTACACTGTCACAAACCTCATTCTGGGTGCAATTATTCTTTGCCATGTTTCTCCACACTTCAATGGCTATATGACTATTGCCTGTCCTGAAGAATCCCTTCATCAACGAGCTGTAAGTGAAAGCATTGGGTCTACAACCCTTGCTCTCCATATCAGAAAGAATCTCCATTGCTTCATCTGGCTTTTCTTCTCGGCACAGACCATCTGTAAAAGCACTGTATAGAACAGTGTTGAGATGACATCCTTTTTCTATCAATTCTTTGAACAATTTCATGGCTTCTAGAGACTTTCCTTCCTTAAATAATCCACTAATTAGCACTGAATAAACATACTCATTCCCATGATAGCCTCTTTCTTCCATCAAAACCAACAAGCGAGCCCCATCAAGAGCTCTTCCTTGCTTAACCAGCCCATTAATAATTGTCCCATATGTGACTTCATTAGGCACACACTTGTGCGTCACCATCCGATCTAAAAGACTAAGTGCTTTATCCAATTTCCCCTTCAAGCACAAACCATGAATTACTATGTTATATGTCACTTCATTAGGAACACAACCTTTAAGAAACATATTGTCAACAAGTTTTGTCACCCGTGTTAAATCTCCCTTCTTGCATAACCCATTAATCAATACATTAAATGTAACTGGACTAGGAAAACACCCCTTTTGCATCTCATCTAATAGAGAAACCGCCTCATCAATTCTATCCTCTTTGCAAAGCCCATCCATCAACGTATAATAAGTGTACACATCAGGGGTACATTTCCTAACCGGCATCTCCCTAAATTCCTCAATCGCATTATCAACCAATCCTAACTTACACATAGCCTTAATAATCAAATTGAAGCTAAGTAGATTAGGAGATATATTCAAATGTTTTGCACCAACAACAAAATTATAGAACTCCAAGGCACGATCATACAGACCCCCCTGTATAATAACATTAAGTACAGAATTAAATGACTTGACTGATCGTTTACACTGAAATTCACAGCCCATTCTATCAAATAATTCAATGGCCTTTTAAGGTAAATGAGTTTTCCCATAAGCCTTAAACATAATAATAAAACTCCTCTGTAAAGACTCTGTTTTCAAGTCTCATTCGATCCAAAACCTTCTCCAGCGACTTAAAATCACTCGAATTGGCATACTTTTCAATGAGGGAATAAAAAGTAGAATCACCCACCTTGTAAGAACCCATTGTCGAGGCTGATTTGAAGATTTTATCAGATATTAGGGACTCAGGTTCACTGCCATTCTCAAGATCATTATGGCTATTCTGTTCATTGGTGTTTTGGGGTTCAGTTCCAATAGTTTCAACTGAAAGAACTGAAAATTTTAAATGCAAAGAATAATAAGGGAACTTACTGAGGCTTATATAGAAGTTGTTGACATGGTTGCTGGTAGGTCCCAATCAGAGTTAGATAAATATTTTACTTCGGGCCAGAATTGAGCTACAAATCTTTCTCTTAGGGTGAGAATGAACCACAATTTTCTATTAGTTTTTCATTGATGATAATCTGCTGCTATTACAAAGAATAAATAGGAAAGAATGAATAACCAATTCACACCTATTCTAAAGGCAACATGTGCTTATTTTAGTCAACTATTGCTGGAAAATCTCAATAGCATTTGACTAATTATTAAGCATGAAAAATATCAGTAATTAACTAAATAACTATAGCAGCAGCTAGACTCAGTCAAAGAGCAATACTTAGTCCAGGACTTCTTATTCTTGATGGAAATGGTATCTATCATTGCTCCCCTCTTTCACATGAACCTTGTCCTCAAGGTTCAAATGAGGAATCAACACGTCAAAACTGAAGTTTTTTCTGCAACTTTAGTGAATTTTCCAATCCGCCGCCATCCTCATCTTCCCCACTTTCAATTCCACCATCCAAAAGAAGCAGCTGAAGCTTTGCACATCTATGTCCAGGGGTAAATTTCTGGTCACAATTGAAACACAAGCCAGCAGTTCTTTGATTCTGCATCTCCTCCCAATTCAAGCGCTTTAATGGAGTGCTAGACGTGTTCCTTGTTGGGGACAGCACACTCGCTTGGCTAGACGGACATATAACTTGCTTTTGCCTCAACAATTGCTCATCTTTCATCCGAGCTAAACTGATGGCATCCTTCAACGTCTTCGGTTTGAACATTCTAATCCCTTCTGCAATTTCGGGTTTAAGGCCTCCCATAAACGTTCCAAGCAGTGCTTTTTGAGTCCACCCCTTAACCCTATTGCCTAGCCTTTCAAACTCCCGTTGATAATCTCGTAAGAGTCCGGTTTGGCGAATTTTTGATAGGGACTCGTCAAAATCTTCGCAATCAGCGGGCCCAAAGCGGGACCACAATTCCTCAAAAAAGATTTCCCATGTTATTGCCATTCCTGCTTCGGCGTGAGTTCTGCGAAGCCACTGCCACCATTCATTCGCTTCCCCTCGAAGGTGATAAGAAGCCAAGGACACCTTTTCCGAATCTGGGGTGCCTTGATATTTAAAAAATTGATCCACTCTTGTGAACCATTCAGTTGGGTCGTCTCCGGAATACTTTGGAAATTCCAATTTTGCCAATTTCGCAGAATACAATGGTTTTCCTCCTTCTCTCGATTCATCCTGCTAAGTGCGATTTTGGCCACTTCGGTCACTTGCACTGCTGGACGCGTCTTTGCTAGGAAGGGAAAGTTCTGAGAATTTAGTGATGGCTGCTTTAATTTGCTGCAGTTCATCACTAAGTCCCCGTTCTATTCTTGATAAGTTGTCTTGAAGCTGGCCTAAGCCAACTTCCAGATTTTCAGTTCTCTCTTTGTTGGTAGCCATAAAAGAGGAAAAGAAAAAGAAAATTAGGATAAGGTCTCTAATACCAATGGTAGGTCCCAATCAGAGTTAGATAAATATTCTACTTTGGGCGAGAATTGAGCCACAAATCTTTCTCTTAGGGTGAGAATGAACCATAATTTTCTATTAGTTTTTCATTGATGATAATCTGCTGCTATTACAAAGAATAAATAGGAAAGAATGAATAACCAATTCACACCTATTCTAAAGGCAACATGTGCTTTATTTTAGCCAACTATTGCTGGAAACTCAATAGCATTTGACTAATTATTAAGCATGAAAAATATCAGTAATTAACTAAATAACTATAGCAGCAGCTAGACTCAGTCAAAGAGCAATACTTCGTCCAGGACTTCTTATTCTTGATGGAAATGGTATCTATCAGTTGAGGCCCTTGAGGATGGTGCTGTTGTATATAAGACATTTTGGCATGGGAATCAAAAGGGTTCCTTTTATGGGTATTTGCAGCTACGGATTTGGAGAAATAGAGCAAAAATTGACACAACCATGAACAAAATGAAAGCATAGAACCTGCGTTTCTTAGCAGCTGCTGAATAGTTTTTTGCCTGAAATCTCGTATCTTGTGTTGTCTTGATTGTTTGCACGAGCTGTGGAAGTCTCCGTAAATACCGGTGACTGTGAACGGCAGTGAATGACGCGGCGGTGTTTGTCCGAAGGGCTGCAGGCTTAGGAAGATACAAATAAGATGGGAAGTATTCCCTATCTGGCACTAAAAACGGCGTCTTTTGAATTCCAAAGAAAAGGATTGCCACTGGTAAGCACATATAAATAGTTCCTTGCCGAGGTGCAATGACACCCGTGACTTTAAATGCGAGTGATTTGAACAAAATTTTATAATTCCTATCACACAATTCGCTAATGCTCAAAAGATCATATTTGAGATTATTAATTAATGACGATTAGAGCCTCAGAGGTAGTCCTAACTCTTCAGGCTTAGGTTCAAGCATTATTACTATTGTAACTCTCCCACTTGCAAGATAAATTAAAAAAGGAGGGGATCGAGCTCTCAGAGGAGACTTTGATGTCTAAATCAGAGCTCATTTTCTCTGAGCATAAAGAGAGAAAGTAAGAGTGGAAGAATCTATTTATCTATGGCGGTGACCTCCATATATAGTTAGTGGAGGAAGATATGGTATGAACGGTGTCAGGGCATATTGCAGATGTGTTAGAGCCGTACAATGGCTGGGTCAAAGGAGCTTGGTCGGACTAGGATGCCCGGAATAGAGGTCCATCCTTCTTCTAACAAGGAGCTCGTGCGAGAGCTCGATGATCGAACAAGGAGCTCGATAAGTAGGGGTCCTATCACTAGTCCCTCTGGTCATTTGATATTTTTGTCAAATAGGGACATGTGCTGCTCAAAGGGCTCAATTGAACCCGATTGGAGCTGCTGAAACATAATGCAACTAAACAAGAGAGTAGAGCTCAAGTGTAGAGCTCACCACTGAGGCTGAGCACAAGGCTCGATAATTTATGAACAATACCATTAATTCCCTTCTGGTGATCTGGCATTTATATTAGATTAGGACCTGTGACTTAGAGAAGTCAAATCAACCTTGGCTGAGGCTGCAAGGAAGCTGAGAAACATTAGGTAGAGCTCGAGAAGCTCGAGGAAGGGGAGCTCGAGGAGCTTTAGGGAGGAGAGCTTGAGGAGCTCAAGGAAGGAAAGCTAGAGGAGCTAGAGGGCTAAGAGCTCAAGGGCTAAGCTCAGTTTTTCAGTGATAGTACCACTAGTCTCCCTTAGAAAGTCTTGGCATTTATGCCAAATAGTGTTAGTTAAGATTTTCAAAAGGACATATGGCAAACAAGAGGGAGTCGACGCTTTAGTAATGTGGCAACGGTTTGGGCGGGGCAGTAATGCTTCGAATAGCATAACTCTCGAGTCATGCATTACTGACGTCGGCTCACATGGCCTAAGTCTCATCTATAAATAAAGTGTGGGGCAAGCACTATTCTTTCACTCGACTAAGTGAGAATAGCTTGGTTGCTATGATTGACTACTATGTTCAAGGCTTCTAAAGGCTTGAGAGTTTTGGCTCGAAAAACTACGGAGGATAGTTTTAATTTTGTGTTTAAGATTTTATAGTAAAAATGGTACGAGCAAGTATTAATTTAGCTTTGCCTGAAGGGTCAAGAGAGGCAGGCTTTCCTAGAGCTCTGGGTGAGACTACTCACCACATAAGAAAGGCTCGGGTCGACACTGGGTCAGCAATGACCGAGCAGGCAGAGTAAAATATAAGGAGACATCTTATATTAGTTGATGAGGAAGAGGAAGACGTAGTTGAAGTGGGTGAGGTCCATGCGAGCTCAGAGAAAACTCGAGTAAGAGATATTCAGTCCACTCTAACACACAGAGACTTAAAGGGGATCCGACAGAAGTATCAAATACCAAAGGATTGCAAGATGCTTGTCCCTAGGGATGAAGTTCGAGCCTATAATGATCTAGCCAACAATCAAGTGATGATCTATGAAGAAGACTTGAGGTCCGGGGTGCGATGGACCTCTTTCCCCTGGCTTTCTTGCTCTACAACAATATCGCCCCCGCCTAACTCAGCCCTAACTTGTGGTGAACTATCACAGAATTCGAGATATTATACGAGCTGCTAGAGGTATTGCCTTCTCTCCAAGTGCTGAGTGCTTTTAGTGTCGTGAGGCTGTGCTCGGGAGCTGACAAATATTTTTTATATATGCAAGGGCGATCCGGGCTCTGTCTCTTATAGAAAAACCTGACTTAATGAAGGCCTGTAAAGAATAGTTCTTTATTCTCAAGAACCGTAAGGGGTTTGGTTGCCATAACATATAGATGACCGAGCCCAGTTGTAATCAAGTGGTCAGAGTAAGGCTCAATGTAGGTGAGCTCACAATGTTCAAAACTATAGAGCACGACATTCTAAAAGAGAAGAGGAATGTCATCTGGCTGATAAGCGAGTACTTTCCCCTTGGAAAAGCTCCAAAATAGATTTGCCTTGAAGACCAGACAAGTAAATATTACTTATGCTCTAGACTTAGTTTCTATTTGCTTAAATTTTATCTGTTTGATCCTTAGTTTAGTTGTACAGAGAGAGGCTCGAGATTAGCTACCAGGGAACTAAAGTAGGGATGGCAACAGATTGGATATTTTTAGGTACCCAATCTATCTCGATTTGTTTATATAGATATGGGTAGTTTATAAACGAGTTTGGACAGGTATGAGTAGTATTTTTACTACCCGTGACGGGTTTAAATATAGACCCTTGGGTATCGATTACCCAAATTGATGCAAGAAAGGACCCCTTGAAGCTAGCAAGTGGACCAATCACTAGGAGCAAGGCAAAGAGATATCAAGCCAGCATGGCTTTGCATATTCAAGAAGAGATTTCCAAAGAGCTTCAAGAATTATCATTCAAGAAGATGGAGATAGAGCTGCAAGGAAGGCCTAAATATATCATGGTTCTAGAAGCATGCAATGGAAGCCAAGAAGGAGCCTTTGAAGGCTATTTTTAAGCCTAGGCCGAAACTACCAAGGAAGAGTCAAAGCTTGGTCAATCTTATTTCCATGCACATGCATGCACATTCATGGATGCAAGTTGGCCGAATTCCAAGGGAGTTTGTTGCACCCCTTGGCCGAATCTTCATAGTTAGTTAGAGGGGATATTTTTGTTATTTTGTGGTCCCCATCCTTTTATTTTAATTAGTTAAGTTGTTTTGACTTTGTCAAATCCTATTCTTGTTGGGTTTTTGGAAGTGTTTTCCCATACAAGCCTAGGATCCTTCTAGAATGTTTTAGTCTTAATTTTCCATATGCAATTAGGAATTTTGTAACCCTTATTTAAGGGCACTATTAGGCTGAATTGGGGACACCATTATTATTAAAAGAAATTTTTGAATTCTTCTACAAGTTCTTCTTGTGAATTTTCGTGTGAGAGAGATTAGAGTGAATTCTTTAATTCTTTCTTTGCATCAAGAATTAGGTTTAATTATCAATGAGAGTTGTGGCATTTTTCCTTCTTCTTACCAACTAAATCCTTCAATCATAGTGAGTTCGCGTCTCTTTATAGGCATTGGGTTCCTTAGGAGGTGATTATCAAGTTTCAAGGAGTTCTCTACCATTGTTATACCTTGGGTTTGCTGCCATCGTTGCTAAGGGTTCGCGTCATTTGGTATCAGAGCCTTGCTATAAGGTAATTTTTATCTACTTTGTCTTTCTAGGGTTTGTTAATTTAGGTCTTTTAAATTTCTGCATTTTAGGATTCTTAAAGAGTCCAGTCTTTAATTTTCGAAAAAGAGTCATATATCAAAATTCGAAAAGCCTGAAGATTGTTCAAAGAGTAATTCGAAACCTAGGAAAAGGAGTCTGATCGAATTTCAAAACCTAGGCCTTGCATCTGAATTAGATTCGAAACCTAGGGAGTTAATCTGATTGAAATTCGAAAATTGTTTTGTGTTGTTGGGTATTCCCTCGATTTGTTTTGTGGGTGAATTCTGTGTTGCGAATTAAGTTCAAAAAGTTCTTGTGAGTAAATTAAGTTCTGAATCAAGGGGATAGTGATAGGAAGCAAAAAAAAAAAAAAGAGTACAAAACCACTTAAACAAAAATTGTTTGATATTCTTGCTATTTGGGTACTAAAGATCAGATCTAGGTGGGTTAAACGTAATAAAATTTTTGGGGCGAAAAATTTCACCTTTTAAGGGGCTTTTGGAATTCGAAAATCAGACCTTAATATTCATATTATTTGAGTGTTATAGGTGGGAATTAGAGTCTAGAAGCTAGCGTTTTGGGTAGAATTGATTAGGTCCATAAAGCAGCTTGCCAAGTGTGGGTTGTTTTTTATTCATTATATCCAAATTGGTCTTGTTTATTGGCTTCATTGTTTCTGAATTCTTTATCTAGCTTTTAATTCCATTACATTGCTAAGTATCATTTACTTGTGTCGATACTT
Organism: Garcia nutans; assembly: GCA_947685225.1. NCBI lineage: Eukaryota > Viridiplantae > Streptophyta > Magnoliopsida > Malpighiales > Euphorbiaceae > Garcia > Garcia nutans. Next base: position 11,321,666 of record CANTUV010000014.1, on the reverse strand, counting down.
GATTTTATATCGTGTAGTGCAAATTACCTTGCATTGCCTCCAGATACTTGTCTTGTTTTCTATCTAGTTCTAGGATTTAGGTTCTAGTTTCTTGAACGACTTGACAATTGTTGGTTGGTGAGCTTGGTTCTGAAGTGCAATCAAGGAAGACAAGAAAAGTGAGGTAATTCTAAACACTTGAGTGAATTTCGATTATTACTAATCTTGTTTCTTTGAGTTTGTTTGTTTGTTAACATGGCTGTAAAAGGAGAAGAGACTAGCAAAGAAGGAGCTATGGCCAAAAGCTTGGCTAGGCTTAATGAGACTTTGGTAGCAATGCTTGGTCGAATGGAGATGATGGATACTAGATTGCAAGAGAATGCAGTACAGCAAGCACAACAAATGCAACAAAGTGCAACAAATTCAGCAAGTGCAACAAGGGCAGCCAGCCGCACATCCAAATCCCATAATACGAGCTAGAAGAGTGCTTAGGAGAGAAGGGCAAGGAAATCTTAAAGCCCTAGAAGCAGCCGAAAGGGTAGAAGATGAAGATGAAGGTGGAAATCAACCTACCACTGATGGTGACCTTACTTCCATCAAGATGAAGATTCCTTCCTTTGAAGGGAAGAACAATGCAGAAGAGTTCATAGAATGGGAGAGGAAAGTTGAGCAGATTTTCGAACGCCATAACTACACCAAAGAGAAGAAATCAGTTTTGGTAGCCGTAGAGTTCAAAGGGGATGCTACCTTTTGGTGGGATCAATTGAAAGCTAATAGAAGAGGGAAAGGTATGAGGCCTATTCCTGAATGGTCGACCTTGAAATAACTAATGAGAAGCCAATTTGTACCATCTCACTACATTCAGAATTTGTACAATCGACTAGCAAGACTAGTTCAAGGTGGAAGAAGTGTGGAAGAGTACCACAAAGAGATGGAGATGATCATGGCTAGGGCAAATATTGATGGACTAGGGCAAATATTGATGAAGATGAAATGAAGACAATAAGATGTCACGATTTCTTGGGGGATTGAATTTGAACATAGCCAATGAATTAGAGATGTATGAATTCAACACAATGGAAGAGTTAGTTCAAAAGGCCATGAAGATAGAGAGAAGATTGAAGAATAAAGCTATTTCGAAAACTGGCTACTCTAAAGCTAGTGGAAAATTTTCAAACTTCAAGGGTTCAAGTTCAAGTGAAGGTTCCTACAAAGGGGATTACAAGGGTTCTTTCCAAAAGAATTCTTCCTACAATCCTAATTTCAAGAAGCCGAATGATGGGGATGCAAAAACAGCCAAGGAAACACCTTCTAGACCTACTCCAAGTAGGGAAATTAAATGCTACAAGTGTTTGGGAAGTGGACACATTGCTTCTTAATGTCTGAATAAGAGGGTGATGATTGCTACCCATGAAGGGAAAATTGAATCAAAATTTGAACATGAAGAAGAAGAGGAGGCCGAATGTGATGATAGGGCCAAATATGATGAAGAGGCTTGGGAGAATCAAGTCTTGAATGCTGAACATGGAGAGATGCTTGTTACTAGAAGAGCCTTGAATATTCAAGTCAAGGAAGAAGGCTTGGATCAAAGGGAGAATCTTTTCCACTCTAGGTGTTTGGTGAATGGTAAGGTTTGTATACTTATCATTGATGGTGGAAGTTGTACCAATGCTGCTAGTACTACAATGGTGGATAAATTGGGGTTAGCTTGTTTTAAACATCCCAATCTTTACAAGTTACAATGGTTCAATGACGCTGGGGAAGTAACAGTGTTGAAGCAAGTCAAGGTACCATTCTCCATTGGGTGGTATAAAGATGAGATTTTGTGTGATGTAGTGCCAATGCAAGCTGGACATTTGCTAGTAGGAAGACCATGGCAGCATGATAGAAGGGAATAACATGATGGCTTTTCTAATAAGTATACCTTTACTTATGAAGGAAAGAAGGTTATTATAGCACCATTATCACCTCAAGAGGTGTATGAAGATCAAAAGAGGATGCTAGAGAGGGAGAAAGAAGTTTTGGCCAACATGAACCAAGGGGGTTCTAATTCGGCCAATGATGTTTCTTCAACACCCAAGGGTAATTCTAAGGGTAGGGAGAGAGAAAATAAAGTGAGTGAGTGCAGAAAGGGAAAAGAGGCCGAGAGTCAAAAGAAAGTAAGCAAATAAATAAATGGCCCATTGGTGAGAGAAAATAAGCAAGGAGAAAAAGCAAAACATACTTTTTATGCAAGAGCAAGAGAGATAGATGTAGGGCAGCCTGTACTCATTATTATGTATAAAGAATCGTTACTTGCCGACAGTGAAGAATCTCTTGATTCTTTACCTTCTGGTTTTTTGTCTTTGTTGCAGGATTTTAAGGATGTGTTTCCTGAAGACCTTCCTAGTGGTTTGCCGCCATTAAGAGGGATTGAACATCAAATTGACTTCATACCCGGTTCTGCAATTCCAAATCGGCCAGCATATAGGAGCAATCTTATGAAGACAAAAGAGATGCAAAGACAAGTTGAAGAGCTTTTGGAGAAAGGCTTGGTTCGCAAGAGCCTTAGTCCTTGTGCCATTCCAGTCTTATTAGTACCCAAGAAAGATGGTTCTTGGAGGATGTGTGTTGATTGTAGGGCTGTGAACAACATTACTGTGAAGTATAGACATCCCATTCCTAGACTTGATGACATGTTGGATGAATTGCATGGGGCGAGATATTTCACAAAGATTGATCTTATGAGTGGTTATCATCAAATTCGCATGAAGCAGGGAGATGAATGGAAGACTGCCTTCAAAATGAAATATGGTTTGTATGAATGGTTAGTTATGCCTTTTGGTTTATCTAATGCGCCTAGTACTTTCATGAGATTAATGAACCATGTTTTGAGAGCTTATTTAGGTAAGTTTGTGGTAGTTTACTTTTATGATATTCTAATTTATAGCAAAACTGAGGAAGAACATGTTGAACATGTTAGGAAAGTGCTTGAAATCCTTAGGGAGCAAAACCTTTATGCTAAGCTTAAGAAGTGTTCTTTTTGTCTAGATAGGGTTATTTTTCTTGGTTTTGTTGTAAGTATGCAGGGAATTGAAGTTGATCAAGAGAAGGTGAAAGCTATCCAAGAGTGGCCGAATCCTTCAAGTGTGACAGAAGTGAGGAGTTTTCACGGATTGGCAAGTTTTATAGGAGATTTGTCCCTAATTTCTCTACATTGGCAGCCCCCTTGACTAGCATAATCAAGAAAGAAGTGGGATTCGTTTGGGGCAAGGAGCAACAAGAAGCATTTGATGCTTTGAAAGAGAAGCTTTCTACTACACCCATTTTAGCTTTACCTAACTTTGATTCTACTTTTGAAATTGAATGTGATGCTTCTGGTATAGGTATTGGAGCTGTTTTGATGCAAGAGAAGAAGCCCATTGCATACTTTAGTGAAAAGCTTAATGGAGCAACGCTGAATTATTCAACTTATGACAAGGAGCTATATGCTTTAGTGAGAACATTGGAAGTATGGGAGACTTATTTGCTGCCCAAGGAATTCGTGATCCATTCGGACCATGAATCATTGAAGCATTTGAGAGGGCAAGGCAAGTTGAATAAAATACATGCAAAATGGGTTGTGAAGATTGAGAAGTTTCCTTATGTGAACAAATACAAGCAAGGTAAAGACAATGTAGTGGCAGATGCACTTTCAAGGAGGTACGCTTTACTTAATGTTTTGAGTACTAAATTGCTTGGATTTGAATGTATAAAGGACTTATATGTTGATGATTCTGATTTTGGCAATGTTTATGATGCTTGTGAGCATGGTGCTTTTAATTCTTTCTATAGACATGATGGGTTTTTGTTTAAGGGTTTGAAATTATGCATGCCTAGATGTTCTATGAGAGATTTGCTAGTATTAGAATCGCATTGTAGGGGTTTAATGGGGCATTTTGGAGTTGATAAGACTTTAGACATGTTGAATGAACACTTTTATTGGCCGAATATGAAAAGGAATGTAATTCGGATTTGTAAGGCTTGTTTGGCTTGTAGGCAAGCTAAGTCTAAGTCTATGCCTCATGGTTTGTATATGCCATTACTCGTTCCTAGTTCTCCTTGGATGGACATTAGTATGGACTTTGTTTTAGGATTACCAAGGACTAAGAGGGGGGAGAGATAGCATATTTGTGGTTGTTGATAGGTTTAGTAAGCTGGCACACTTTATCCCATGTCATAAGAGTGATGATGCTAGTTTAGTGGCCGAACTCTTCTTTAGGGAGGTGGTTCGAATTCATGGGATACCAAAATCCATAGTTTCTGATAGAGACACCAAGTTTTTGTCTCACTTTTGGTGTGTGCTTTGGGGAAAGTTAGGTACCAAGTTGTTATTTTTCACCACTTTTCATCCTCAAACGCATGGACAAACAGAAGTAGTAAACAGAACTTTAGGTACCATGTTGAGAGCTTTAGTGGGTAAGAATTTGAATTCTTGGGAAGATTGTTTGTCATTTATTGAGTTTGCTTATAATCGTGCTATCATTCTTCTACAGGATATTCACCTTTTGAGCTTGTTTATGGTTTTAACCCACTAACAGTTTTGGATCTTGTTTCTTTACCTTCTCATGAGCTTGTTAGTTTAGATGGTGAGAAGAAAGCTAAATGGGTGAAAGAGATGCATGAAAAAGCAAGGGCGAATATTGAGAAAAGGAACAAGAGATATGCTGATTCTGCAAATAGAGGGAGACATGAGATGAAGTTTCAAGTAGGAGATTGGGTTTTGGTGCATTTTCGAAAAGAGAGGTTTCCTAACCAAAGGAAGAACAAGTTGCAAGCTAGAGGAGATGGCCCATTCCAAGTGCTGGAGAAGATTAATGACAATGCCTATAAGATCGACTTACCAGGTACGTATAATGTTAGTGTTACTTTCAATGTAAGTGATCTTTCTCCTTTTGATGATGCAGATTTGAGGACAAATCTTTTTGAAGAGGGGGAGAATGATGCAAGAAAGGACCCCTTGAATCTAGCAAGTGGACCAATCACTAGGAGCAAGGCAAAGAGATATCAAGCTAGCATGGCTTTGCATATTCAAGAAGAGATTTCTAAAGAGCTTCAAGAATTATCATTCAAGAAGATGGAGATGGAGCTGCAAGGAAGGCCTAAATATATCATGGTTCTAGAAGCATGCAATGGAAGCCAAGAAGGAGTCTTTGAAGCCTATTTTTAAGCCTAGGCCGAAACTACCAAGGAAGAGTCAAAGCTTGGTCAATCTTATTTCCATGCACATGCATGCACATTCATGGATGCAAGTTGGCCGAATTCCAGAGGAGTTTGTTGTACCCCTTGGCCGAATCTTCATAGTTAATTAGAGGGGATATTTTTGTTATTTTGTGGTCCCCATCCTTTTATTTTAATTAGTTATGTTGTTTTGACTTTGTCAAATCCTATTTTTGTTGGGTTTTTGGAAGTGTTTTCCCATACAAGCCTAGGATCCTTCTAGAATGTTTTAGTCTTAATTTTCCATATGCAATTAGAAATTTTGTAACCCTTATTTAAGGGCACTATTAGGCCGAATTGGGGACACCATTATTATTAAAAGAAAATTTTGAATTCTTCTACAAGTTCTTCTTGTGAATTTTCGTGTGAGAGACATTAGAGTGGATTCTTTAATTCTTTCTTTGCATCAAGAATTAGGTTACTTATCAACGAGAGTTATGGCGTTTTTCCTTCTTCTTACCAACTAAATCCTTCAATCATAGTGAGTTCGCGTCTCTTTATAGGCGTTGGGTTCTTTAGGAGGTGATTATCAAGTTTCAAGGAGTTCTCTATCATTGTTATACGTTGGGTTTGCTGCCATCGTTGCTAAGGGTCCGCGTCACAAACCCGATTATATATTAATTATATTTTATTAAAATTTTAATTATATATTTATTATATTTTATTTTAATTATAAAATTATGTAGTATGAAATTATTTTTAATAAAATTATATTAATATTAAACATTTATTTATAATTATTTAATTGAAAAATTATAATTTATATTTTAAATTTTATAATATTTTTATGTGTAAATGTGTAATTAAACGAGTTCGGGTGGTAAATTGGTAGTATTAAATGTGTTTAGAATGGGTACAAGTATAACAAAATATAGGTTTAAATGAGTTCAGGTAGTTTAAAAATTAAACGGGTTCAAGTGGGGCAATTTTTGCTGGTACCGTACCCGTTGCCACTCCTAAGCTGAAGTGCCTGGCAGAGAAGAACACTAGGAGGGAGGCCTAGAAGAAGGCTAGGATGTCTGGCAAGCCATCTAATGGGTAAGTTATTGGGACCAGTGATGCTTGGGAGAAAGAGCCCATTATTGAGGACCCAACCTTCCCCTTAGAGGTGGTACCAGAAACTTCACCTCACAAAGAGGTAGGGCAATAAACTTTACCTCGTAGAGAGGTGAAGAAATCACTAGCCCGCCGCTACAGCCTGGTTCAGCTAGTGGAGGCAATGAATGAGAAGCTTGCTGGTCTGCACGGTACAACATACTCAGTGTAAGACCTTAGTCCTCATAAGGTGCTCAAGAAAATATACCGAGCTATTTCTTAGGAAAGGCGAGAGAATCGTGAATAAGCTGGAGGACCTTACAAAGAAGATGATCACAATTTCTCACATGGCAAGAAATAATCCAAACTCTTGTACTTAGATCTAATTTGGTACAAAAATTAAGTAAATTATATTGTGCAGCTCAGCCAACTCTCCCACACTGTGGCAGATCGGGTGGTTGGGCTAGCGGCGAACTTTGCTTAGGCTTCCAAGAGTTGTGATGAAGAGGGTACTAGAAGGCAAGAGGCAGAAAAAGCTTTGAGCACCAAAATCGAGGAACTGAAGCAAGCTCAAGATGCTCTGAAAGCTAAAATCGAAGAGCTGTGCTCTGCCGAAGAAGCTCTGAGAGCTAAGACCCAGGAGCTATGCTTGGTAGAGGAGGCTTTAGAGGCTGCTTGGTAGGGACTAGCTGCCAAATCTGTAAGGATTGACAAGCGCTACACTCAGGGTGTCTATGACTATCAGCAAGCTATGTCAAAATAACTAAAGGAAAAAACCTGGACATGGACTTGTCCTGGATGATGGATATAGAGATCGACCAGCTCGCGAATGAAGTAGAGGTTGATGTCACACATAAATAAAAAATACAAGTCCCAGGCACACAAAGGCGCTATAATAGTTGGGTGCGGTCTAGGGCGATATGACAATTTGGAATTTTAAATGAAATGAAAAATTTTTATTGCTTGGTTTATTTTAGTTCATAGCTTCTATTAGCTTGTTTGCTTGTAGAGTTCGGTTTGCTTAATTTGGAGTGTGATGAGAATTATAATTTTGAGTAGGAATTTTTGTCCTCACTCCCGATGGAATAGTTCTTACGACTTTGGCACTATTAGGCTCATAGCCTTAGAGAACACGAGCCAAAATCCAGAGAATAGGAGTCGCCACCCGAATGGATCGGAAAGATAGAAAGGGGTAGTTGACTCAAGTCCTAAGGAATCCCTAACCCTCTATTGGGCTCAAAAATTTGGGTATAACATGAAAAAAATGAGAATGACCCAGCATTCCTATAGTGCCCAGTTCATTAGAATCGGCCTCCTTTTCAGGTCTAAATATTATTGAATTCTTGAATATTATAATGCCATCTATATTACATGCAATCATAATATATAAATACTCATTAAATTGAAATTAAAGCAACCAAACAAAATGGGCTCCCATACAAGATGGGAACATACTCTTATAATATCTAATGTCTAAAATACAAGCAAAGTACAATGAGATAACTACCAAAATATGGAGACGTGTCTCTTATATTAATCCAAAATTCTTAAAATAAATTAAGTTACATAATTAAAATAAGGCACCTACCAAGTGAAAATATGCCTTTTACATCTTTTTAAATCCAAATAATAAACATAATCCAATAATTGATAAAAAAACAATGAAATAATCGAAGCGCGTCATCAATAAACCCACCAATTGGAATTAGGGTTCCGTCCTTTGGATTATCAAATTGGGATTTTAGGGTTCCTACTAATTAAATTAAGGTTTTTTTTAACCAAATCAAAATTAATCATGTAAATTAGGATTTCAATAAGTAAATTAGGGTTTTGGAAGATGAATTATGTAAACTGTGTTTGAGACAATGTAAAATTAAGGTTCTAAATCTCGGATCAATTTGAAGCCAAGGTTACAGTTTAGTTAAGATGACAGTGGCTTAAGTATTGAAAACAACCAATGAATTTAATTAGATTAGTTAGTGAAAGTTGTACCTCCGTTTGTTGGCTCTACCAATATTAATCTGTTAAATCAAACTATTTTGAGCTACTGCTTGGATCCATTATGATCTTGGCTGAGCAAATGTAATCTGAAGACAATTGTGTTGCTTTCAGCTACTGCCTTTGTGTTTGTTGTATTGATTGCTTCTCTTTTTGTCCCAATTCACTCTTTGTCTCTTTAATTTTTCTAATTACATTCTTCTGTTTAAGGTTCCCTCCTTTTTTTCCTCCTCCTCTAATAAGTGTATTTATAGGCCCGTGTTAGGGTTAAACAAGCTTACCAATATTAACCCTATTTGATTATCCAAATTCTTCTTAATTTAAGATAGTAAATACGACTCATATCGAATTAGAAGCCCGACCAATTCGATATGATCATTTACTCATATCATATTGGCCCATATCCAATTTCACATAAGTGATATACTCATATCGATTTGGACATTGTCTAATTCGACATGAGTAATATACTCATGTTGAATTGGACTGTGTCCAATTTGATATGGGTAACACTCATATCGAATTGGGCTGTCCAATTTGATATGAGCATGGCTCATACCGAATTAAACCAACCGAATTGATTTTTGACTTTGGATCTGAACTATTCAAACTTTAAAAATTGGACTAAGTATAATTTGAGACTTTTAAAATTGGACTGATCTAATTCAAGGCTTTAAACTAGGTTTAAGCTTAAGAATCGGACTGTATTTGGCTTGGCCTCATTTAATCGGGATCAAACTTATTCAGGGCCAAAATTATGGGTCTACAATAATGCTTTATGCTATCATGTTCCAATTAGTGGTTTGGTGTGCATGAGGACTGTGTAAGATGCATGATTAAAGAGTTGAAAGCTCAGTGTATGACTAAGGCATTGAGATGCATGGTAAATGCTAAAGCTCAGTATGTGACTAAGGCACTGTGAGTTGTATAATTAAAGTGTTGAAAGCTCGGTATACAACTAAGGCACTGTGAGCTGCACGATTTGTGTGCTAAAGCTCAGTGTATGACTAAGACATTGTAAGCTGCATGATTAGTATGGTGAATGTTTGGTGCGCACGAAGGTACTATAAGAATTTGGCTCGCGAGGGCGCTATAATAGTTCGATATGCATGAGGGTTCCATGATACATATTGAGTAAAATAACATTGCACGGTTAGAGTGCTCTTCTTGCAAGAGCTGAGGAACGTACCTGAGGCTCAATCACCTGTATCGGGGAATAGTCATTTCACGCTCACAACACCATTAATGACATGCAGTGCCTCAGGGGTGGTCCAAGCTCTCTAGGCTCGGGCTCGAGTGATATGGCTATGGCTTTCCCATCTGCTAGACAAGATAAGAAAGGAGGGGGATCGGGGACTGATGACGGGCAGTGCCTTAGGAGTGGTCCTAACTCTTCAGGCTCGGGCTCAGGTGCTGCTGATGTTATGGCTCTCCCACCTATAAGACAAGACAAGAAAGGAGAGGAATCAGGCTCCTCAGGGAAGATTTCAATGTCTAAATTAGAGTTTGATCTATTAAAGAGAGAAAGTAAGAGTGGAAGAATCCATTTTCCAATGGGGGTGACCCTAATATATAGTTGGTAGAGTGAGACATGGTCTGAACGGTGTTAACGCAAATTGTGGATGTGTCAAAGCCGTATGACAGCTGGGTCAGGAGAGCTCAGTTGGACTAGGATACCTAGAATCGAGGTCCATCCTTTTTCTGAAGAGTTCGATCGGCCTGGCTGGACAAAAAGCTATGTTGAGAGCTCGGTGGCTGAATAAGGAGCTCGGCAAGTAGAGGTACTATCATTAATAAGTAAAACTTTTAATATGAATACATCACTAATAACACTTATTTTTGTTTATTATAATTATTTTATCCTTGAAGTTATCCCTAAAAGCTCACATTTTGCACTAATTTTTGTTTTTAGTTTGATGAAGTGTGTGTTATGTTCGGTTATATGCTTGGAGTATTTATTATCAAGCATCAATTTGAGTTTCTTTCTTGGAAGGTCCTACAAGGAAATAAACATTCATCCTTTTACTTGGTATTCAAACTATTTTAGGTCCTTCTTTGTTAGTTCCTTTAGGCGTTGTTTAAATAATTGACAATATGATTTAGTAATATATGATATTGTATGGTATATTATTGAAAATAATATTTATTATATTTGAAAAGATGGTATAATATGATATAGTATGGTTAAGTAAAAATATTTTTATTTGATTTAATGATATTTTTAAGAATTTAATATGTTGTGGAGATGAAAATTATTTATTAGCATATATTTGGTGTTTAAAAAATTTATTTTGAATATTCTTCAAAGATAAAGTTGTAAAATCATGGAAAACCACCAAATTGGTGATTTAAAAAAAATTCATGATTTCAAATCATAAGATTACCATGGAAAATCATACCATGAAGGATGGAAGTCAAAATAAACAAGAATTAAACCATACTATATCATACCATAACATGACAAACCATAAAACAAATAAGCTTTTAGGAACCCAAACAATTTTAATAACAAGCTTTGATTCTTTTGGACATCTATATGAAAAAAGCCTAAAATATTGGCAAAATGAACATTTTGGTGAGTTAAGCATTTGATTTTCTTTTCTTCTTTTTTTTTTGCAAAGGTATCATATTTTTTCTTTAAAAATTTGATTTATAACACACACCTTTATGAAACAATAAAATCATATACTACACACCATTGTGAAGCAATAATATCATAAAAGTTTTACTTTCAATGGAGAATTTCCTCAACAGTTCTATTGAATCTTAGATCTTGCTTTTAGTTATAATGGTCATTAGATAACATTTTGAAAGAAATTTTAAGTTTAAAGATTTGAGTTGTGAGTTTTTTTCTTTCAAAATTTCATTTGATTTCAACCCATACCTCTTTTCAAATTGCATAAATTTCTTTTTAAAGCAATATATTTTTTGTGGTAATAATTTTTTTTGGTAACAAAAAGGAGGCAAAGCCTAGAATAAAAAATTAACTATAGCAGATTTTGGGAAAGGAGACACCTCTAAGATCATATTGAATAATCTGATGTAAGTGTGGAGGAGCATGGTCATATATGTGGTAAGGCTAAGAGTGAAGCCATTATTTGCCATCCAATCTGTACTATGATTGCCTTCACTATACGTGTTGTAATACCCTATAAAAATAAAATAATAATATATAATATAATAATAATAAAAAGAAAAAGAAAAGTAAAAGTAATAGAAAGAAGGAAAAATGAGAAGACGAAAAGAAAATAAAATAAAGAAGAGAGAGAAAAGAGAAAGAGAGAGAGAGAAAAGAGACCAGAGAAAATCTCAGATCTATCGCCGTTCGATGCTCGAATTTTGACACACACTGGACTAAGGAAATCATCGCTTGATGATGCTTTCAATGCCACCAGTATCGCAGCCAACGATCGCCGGACGGTGGCTCACGCGTCGTCTAAAGTCCCCTAGGCAATGCGTCGTCGATGACTTTGACTAGACTTTTGACTATTTTTTGGCCTTCTTTCTCAGCGATTCAGGAACCATTCAACTTCTCTCCTCATGTGCTTCATTTTGGTATATCATTGGCAGTTTTTGAAGCAAGTTTAATTTGATCAGAATCCGGCCAAGGCCGAACCTTTCGACTAGTTTTTCAGCCAGATTCTGACGAATGAGGGAGAGTGATATATATTTTTGGAATCCTCTTGTCAAGATGAACACGTGGGTACCAAATTTACCACCGAATTCTTCCGTCAAAAATTTTTCTGTAAGATGCCGATGAGAGTCCGATCAGTGTTAATTTTCTTTCAAATTTTCTACATGTTAATTAATTAATTTATCAGACTTTAAATAAATAGTATTAACAAGGATGACGATTAAATTTTAATAATTAAATTTAAACTGTTAAATAAATTAATTACATAAATACCAAAATTTTGAGGTTTAGCTTGGTTTTTCATGAACTACATTATATCATTGAATGTTTATATGATTAGATATATGACTGGTATGATACATTGGCATGACATTTATAATGTTGGTATAGAATCAGAGTAGAACACCAGATAAGTATATTGGCCGGCATTATTTATTGAGTCAAAACGCTCACCCCTGTCTCACTATTTTTTTTTCAGGTTCGTAAGGTAAACAATTATGATAATGTCCAGAGACACTGCTTTTCTTTTTCAGCAATAGATTTTATGTATGAAAAAATTTGAAAATTATGTTTATTTTTGTTTTGGTCTGTATTTTTAATTTTAGAGAATCCGTAAATCCTAAATGTTGAATTATTATATTTGGCTGTATAATTTAATGAATGATGTGACGGTTTAAATATTTTTACTATTATTTTTCGTCAGGCTGACTATGGAGTCTGGTATCTTGAGTTTTTTGCCCCTCAGTACCAATCACATGCCCTTAGGATCGGACCATGATAAAGTTGGTATCAGAGTAATTTGGTTTCTTTTCCTTAGAAAATTTACAATTACGGAGTATAGACGTCATTTTGTATTATCTTTGCTTTCCATTTTTGCGGTACCATTTTGTTTGAAATTGAGTCAGTTGTTTGCCATTTCTTTCATAAAATAATACAATTATGTAAATTAATTTATCATATTTGATTAAAGTTGTTTATTTCTTTTCAAAAGATGAGTGAGCGTACGACTAGAGCTGGTGCTAGAACCTGAACAGTTATTGGAGAGCAAGCTACTTTAGATGAGGAGGGTTCTACTATTTCAACCCAAGCTGGCCCTAGTAGTCAGGGCAGGTGTAGACAGACTAGAAAGGAGGCCCCTTACTGGTGTAGAGGCTATGTTAGTTGGTTGTCGGAGGATTATGGCTTATATGACCTGGGCTATTCCTCAATCAGCCCCAGTTGTAGCGCCGTCACAAGTATCTTTGGAGTGCTTCATTAAGCAGCATCCACCGACTTTTTTCTGGTGATGAGGAGTAGGCTTATGATTTTTTGGATAATATTCGGGAGATTTTTGATGAGTTGGGTTGTTAAGATACTAGATCCATTTATTTGGTTGGTCGGAAACTATAGGGTCCTGCAAAGGCATAGTAAAAAGACTACCTACAATCTCAGTATCAGGAGTTTACTTGGGATGATTTTAGGAGGGAGTTTCTGGCTTGGTTTGTTCCCCTAGGATTTGTATATCGAAAAATGGTAGAGCTTAAGAATTTATGGAAGGATGAGCACACTTTGGTGGCAGAGTTTATCACCAACTTTCTCGAATTATGTAGGTTTGTCCCCACGATGGTAGCCGATGATGAGCTTAAGAAGTTTATATATGTTTGGGCTCTGGGTGATGATTATACTTCCTTACTCAGTGGATGCCAAGGTTGACATTTTAGTGAATTGGTTGATACTATCAAGGATATAGAGTTTATTTTAGAAGAAAGGAAGAAGAGTTTACTGCCAGGGATATGCTTGGGCTTTGGGTGAATTGGAAGACAGGGAGGACAGGGCACTCATAGCTTTTTCTAGTCCCAGTGGTACTTTTTAGATGGGCACTTATAGTTCAGAGTCACATGGTTCTTTCAGGCATAAGGGCAAGAGTAAAGGTGGCTCCAGTCACGGTCTAGGTTACAGTTCAAGCACTTCTACTTGTGCTAGATGTGGTAAAGCTCATCGGGGTCAGTGCATGTTGGGATTGAATGTTTAATATGGATGCAGACGACTAGGTCATTTTGCCAGAGATTGCCCCTTATATGGAGGACAGAGAGTTCGTAGTCAGGGGTATACTCAGGATTCTTTACCTAGTATGGGCCAGCCTTTGTAAATATCATTTTCATCTCAGTCTAGAGGATGGACGAGTGGCCAGCAGGGCCATGGTTTTGGGGTTAGGGGCAGAGGACAGAGTCAGAGCTCAGGATTTTCAGGCAGAGTTCAAAAACAGGGACAAGCTCGAGTTTTCACCCTTAACTATCAGGATGTTTAGGCTTCTAATGTTGTGGTGGCAGGTAATTTTTCTATTTATTCTCTTGAGATACATGTGTTGATAGACCCAGGTGTTATGCACTCCTTTGTGTCCCCCCGATTTGTATTAAAACTTAACATGATATTAACCAGTTTAGATTGCCCCTTGTCAATTGCAATTCCTACGAGTGATTTCTTATTGGTGGATACGATCTTTTTATTATGTTCGGATCTAGTTGAGGGAAGGATTCTACCTGCTGATCTTATTTTTTGTATGTGATGGATTTTGATATAATCCTTAGTATGGATCGGTTATCAACTCACTATGTAACCTTCAATTGCCATAATAAGAAAGTCATCTTTCAAATTTCAGGTGATTCTAGATTTTCTTTTAAGGGGGATAGTAATATTGTCCCGTGTAGTCTCATTTCAGCTATCAATGCCAGGAAGATGTTGAGTCATGGTTGTCAAGTGTATTTGGCAATTGTTAGGGATGTATTTACAGATGTTGAGAATTTAACAACTGTGCCAGTGGTGAATAAGTTTTCAGATATTTTTCTTGAAGAGCTTCTGAGATTGCCTCCAGAAAGAGAGATAGAGTTTTGTATCGATGTAGTTTCTGGTATGAATCCCATATCTATGCCACCTTATAGAATGGCTCCTGTAGAATTGAAGGAACTTAAGGAGCAATTGCAAGATCTTCTGGGTAAGGGATTTATCCAACCTAGTACCTCACCTTGGGGCACTCCTATGCTATTTGTGAAGAAGAAGGATGGTAGTATGCGCCTCTATATCGACTATAAGCAGTTGAACAAGGTTACAGTAAAGAATAAGTATCCCCTTCCTAAAATTAATGGTTTGTTTGATCAACTTCAGGGAGTATAATGTTTTTCCAAGATTGATCTACGATCAGGGTACCATCAATTGAGGATCAGGAAGGAAGATATACCTAAGATGACATTTAGGACTCGGTATGGTCATTATGAGTTTCTTATAATGTCTTTTGGACTCATTAATGCACCAGTCATGTTTATGGATTTGATGAACCGGGTGTTTAAGCCGTTCCTAGACCAGTTTATTATCGTATTTATTAATGACATCCTGGTATATTCAAGATCACCAGTGGAGCATGCATAATATTTGAGGATGGTTTTACAAATTCTAAGAAATCATCAATTGTATGCCAAGTTTTTCAAGTGTGAGTTTTGGATGGATAGTGTGAGCTTTTTTAGTTCATATTGTTACTAAATATGGCATTATGGTAGACCCTAAAAAGATTGAAGCTATTATGAATTAGTCGTAGCCCACAACTATTACCGAGGTCCATATTTTTCTAGGGTTAGCTGGGTATTATAGTTGCTTTGTCCAATATTTTGCAAGGATAGCAGCTCCTTTGACTCGGTTAACTCACAAAAATACCAAGTTTATCTGTACCGATGTATGTGAAGATAGTTTCTAGAAGCTGAAGGATTATCTTACTTCTGCTCCAGTGTTAGCCTTACCATCTGAGATGGGCTTAGCCTTACCATCTGAGATGGGCTACTTTACCATTTATGGTGATCCTTCCAGAGTTAGACTTGGGTGTGTTCTGATGCAGCATGGTAGAGTAATTGCTTATGCCTCCTATCAATTGAAGAAGCATGAGCAGAATTATCCTACTCATGATTTAGAGATGGCAGTTGTAATAGTCAAGATTTTAAACAGGAAACTTTTTAACTAATATTGAAAAATTGATAGAGTATAGTGACAAAAGTATTGTGGATAATTGCTATAAGTAGAGGATAGTAAATTGTATATCTCAAAAATTTACTGAAGAGATAATTTTTACTATTTTACGAGATTAAAACTCGATTTAGAATCAACGGTTAAGAATGAGGGTACACCATAGTTATTATGAGCATTCCCTCACTTGATTAAAAATATTATAATATATATATGTGTATATGTGTTTGTGTGTGGAAATTTCTGATTTCCTCTCCATCTTCCACGCCACTTTCTACCATCATCACCATCTTCTCTCTATTTCTTCTTTCTTTCATCCAATTTATCAAGGATTAAGAGATACTCACATGATTTTGAGAGGAATAAGCTAGAAAAGGCAAGATTATCACTAAGTAATCAAAGGGAAAGAGAGAAAGAGGGATTTTGAAGAGGTATGTGCTTTTGATTTATACTTTGCAAAAAAAATATGAATTTTTATGAGTTTTAATGATTTAATTGAATGATTGAGTTATGTATAATGATATATTTCTTGAAAGTATTGATTAAAAGGATTGATGAGTGAAAAATAACTTTGATATGTTGGTTTTGATTCTTAACTCAACCTTTATGAGAATTGAGTGGTTTGATATTGTTTTTATCCATATGAAATGGGTAAAAGTTTGATTAAGTGAAGTTTTAGTAAAATATTTGATATGAATTCTTTTTCTGTCAAAACTTTGAGTTTGATACATTATTATCTTAGATCTTAAATATGTTTGTGTTTAATGAAGTTAAAAGTGCAGAATACATGATTTTACTCCGAAAAAAGTCCTAAAATCAATGCTACGGTCGTGGAAATTGAGTGCCACGACCGTGGGATTGAAAGTGATGCTGTTTCTTCAAAAAGTTCGATAAAACAGAGCAGGTTTCAATGCCACGGCCGTGGCCCTTGAAGGCCACGACCGTGGGGTCTTCAAACTTATTTTACAGCTTCATTTGGGATCCCGCGGGCGTGGGGTTGAGATGCCACGGTCTTAGGGTACCTAAATAATGTTTTTGGCTTGTATTTTGTGATATGCGGGCATAGTGTGAGGCTAATATGTATATATTTCATACTTTTGTATTGAGAATTCATGTGTATGTGTTAAATGTATTATAGTTATCTGATTTGTAATGGATTATGGAAATTGGTCTAAATGTTGGACCTATAAGTGTTGTGATATGCAGATTGTATTATTATTTGAAAAGTTTTATTTATGAAGAGAGTTTTCTATGAATTGATTGGAGCGTGAACAATATATTGTATAACATTCTTTGATAATTTTTATGTAAGAATTGTCACAGGATGTTACAGCAGTAGTGATTTTTGCACTGAAAATTTGAAGACACTACTTGTATGGTGAAACTTGTGAGATATACAAGGATCATAAAAGTTAAAAGTTTATTTTTTATCATAGAGATTTAAATATGAGGCAGAGAAGGTGGATAGAACTTCTGAAGGATTATGATTGAACTATCCTTTATCATCCGGGCAAGGAAAACATAATGGCTGATGCCTTGAGTCGAAAATCTTCAGGTAGCCTAGCTCACATTATGGTGGAGAGATGGCCCATTATTAAGGACTTGATGGAGTTATTTGATGAGGGACTGCAGCTTGAAGTGATTAACTCAGGTGTGTTATTGGCACATTTCTAGGTTCGTTCCATTCTTGTAGAATGAATCAAGGTAGGTCAGAGATGAGATCTATAACTATGCAGAATTATAGAAGAAGTACAAGATGATAACTCTAAAGACTTTGTGATGGATGAAAAGGGTGTACGACGACATTGTTCTCGGATGTGTATACCATATGTAGATAATTTAAGAAAAGAAATCATAGAAGAGTCACACCTTACAGCTTACAATGTATATCCAAATTTCACCAAAATGTATCGAGATCTAAAGGTTATATATTGGTGGAATGGCATGAAGAAAAATATTGCAAAATTTGTTTTCAGATATTTCACTTGTCAGCATGTTAAGTTAGAATACCATAAGTCTTATAGGTTATTGCAGCCACTCATTACCCCTAAGTGGAAGTGAAAATGGATTACCATGGACTTTGTGACTTAATTACCTAAGACCATTTTCGGGTATGATTCTATATGGATTATAGTAGATCAATTGACCAAGATAACACATTTTATTCCGATAAAGATAAACTATTCAGTGGCTAATTATGCTAAGTTGTACGTGAAAATGATAATTTGGTACATGAGGTTCCAGTTTCTATTGTGTCAGATAGAGGGCCCTAGCTTACTTTTAGATTTTGGAAGTCACTACAGGATGCTTTGGGTATAAGATTAGACTTTAGTACAACTTTTCACCCTCACACTGATGGGCAATCTAAGAGGATCATTCATACTCTAAAGGATATACTTCGGATGTGTGTACTGGATTTTTGAAGCCATTGGGATTGGCATCTACCGTTGTTTGAGTTTGCTTATAATAATAGCTACTATGCTAGTATCGAGATGGCATCTTATGAGACTCTTTATGACAGAAAATGTATATCCCTAATTTGCTAGAAAAAAGATGGTGAAAGACAGCTAGCAGGACCTAATTTAGTCCAAATTACTTCTGAGAAAGTTCCTATTATTCGAGAGCGACTAGAGATAGTAGCTAGCCTTTATAAGAGTTATGCAGACCCAAGACATAGAGACATGTCTTTTGGTGTAGGTGACCTGGTGTTTTTAAAGATCTCACCAATGAGAGGAGTAATGAAGTTCGGTAAGAAGGGTAAGTTAGCACTGAGGTACATTAGACCGTACATGATTATCGAGAGAGTTGGAGCAGTTGCATACCATTTGGACTTGCCATTGGATCTTTCTCATGTTCATCCGATATTCCATATCTCGATGTTGAGGAAGTATATTTTGGATTCTTCGCACGTGCTACAACCGCAAGAAGTCTAGATCTGTGAAGATCTTTCCTATGAGGAGATTCCTATAGCATTTAGGGATTCTCAAATTCAAAGGCTCTGATCTAAGGAAATTCCTATGGCAAAAATATTGTAGTGCAACCATACCACTGAGAAGTGTACGTAGGAAACAAAATTAGGGATAAGAGAAAAATATCCTTATTTATTTGTAATTGAATCCATTTGGTTATACATTGATTAGACTTGTAATAATTTGGTGATCATTCTATTAAATTTGAGAACGAATTTAATTTAACGGGGGGAGATTGCAATACCCTATAAAAAATAAAATAAAATAAATATATATAATGAAATAAAATAATAAAATAATAATAATAAAAAGTAAAAGAAAAGTAAAAGTCACAAAAAGAAGGAAAAAGGAGGAGAGAGGAAAAGAAAAGAAAATAAAGAAGAGAGAGAAAAGAGAGAGAGAAAAATGAGACCGGAGAAAATCTCAGATCTACTGCTGTATGGTGCTCAGATTTTGACACACACTGGACCAAAAGAATCACTGCTCGACAACACTTCCAACGCCACTAGTCTCCCCTCCAATGGCCACCGGATGGTGGCTCATGTGCCGTCTGAAGTCTCCTAGGTAGTGCGTCACCGATGACTTTGACAAGATTTTTTGATCATTTTTCGGCCTTCTTTCTTAGCGATTCAGGTACCATTTGACTCCTCTCCTCATGAGCTTCATTTTTAGTATATCATTTGTAATTTTTTGTGCAAGTTTAATTTGATCGAAATTCAGTCAAGGCCGAACCTTCTGACTGGTTTTTCAGCCAGATTTTGGCGAGTGAGGGAGAGTGATATATTTTTTGAATTCTCTCGTCGAGATGAACACATGGGTACTAAATTTGCCACCAGATTCTTTCGTCAAAAATTTTTCGGCGAGAGACCGATAAGAGTCCGATCAGTGTTAATTTTTGACAGAAATTTATGCGCATTAATTAATTAATTTATTAAATTTTAAATAAATAGTATTGTCAAGGATGATGATTAAATTTTAATAATTAAATTTAAATTTTTAATAAATTAATTACGTAAGTATAAAAAATTTGAGGATCGAACCTAAATTAAAATTTATAGCTGTCGAGTTAATTTTAAATTATAAAAAAAATTGATTCTAGAGTCTTTAATTGTATTATTGTAATAATTTTTGGCAATTTATTCAGACAATCTTGTTCCAGATTCTGACATCCCAGGACCAAGCAGTTTATTGGGGCTTTTCTTTTAAACTGTGAGTGATACTTTCTAATATACTTTCATGTCTTTCATGCATTAACATTTAATATATGTACATATATAAATATTATAAATATTATGCACTATTTATAATTTTAAAATTTTTGCATTTGTATGTGGTTGTGTACACATATGATAATGTTGAATTGTGATTGCCGGATAGAATTAGAATGATATGAAACCACGTAGGATATACTTGGATTATGATAATATATGAATGATGATATTATGACGAATTTAGAACTGGCGTGACGGCGGAGGCATTTTATGCTCAGCGCTACTTGTCAGTCAGGTAGTGTTGCTTGGCTTAGGCTGTGATGACGGACCCTATATGAATTGAAATTAAAGGACCATGTTGAAATAAGAGTGCCAGATAGGGGGATCGGCTCCTCTAATTTGAGATTTAGAGTGATTTTCCATGGACTATATTCTATCATTCGATGTTTATATGATTAGATGTATGACTGGCATGATGCATTGGCATGACATTTATAATATTGGTATAGAACCAGAGCAGGACACCAGGTAGGTATATTAGCTGATATCATTCACTGAGTCGAGAAGCTCACCTCTGTCTCACTATTATTTTTTTTTCAGGTTCTCAGGGTGAGCATTTATAATAATGTCCAAAGACACTGCTTCCCGGCAATAGATTTTATGTGTGAAAAAATTTAAAAATTATGTTTATTTTTTTCTGTATTTCTAATTTTAGAGATTCCGTAAATCCTAAATGTTGAATTATTATATTTGGTTATGTAATTTAATGAATGATGTAACGATTTGAATATTTTTACTGTTATTTTTCGTCAGGCTAACTGTGGAGTCTGGTACCTCAGGTTTTTCGCCCCTCAGTGCCGGTCACGTACCCTTGGGATCTGGTCGTGACACGCGTGTTGGACAAGAACCATCCAATCTCTGGCAAGGGAGGATTAGATCAACTGGAGGAGACTACGATAAGCATTAGCATTTGTATTAGCTGCAGTGATAATTTAGGTAGCAAGTAAACCGTCCATCTCCAAGATAACATGGCGATATCCCATGTTCCAAGCCAATTGAAGACCATCAAAGGCTCTCCACATTCAGCTTGTAAGACTGAATATGTTCCAATGTATCGACTGAAGCCTTTCACCCACTCCCCAGCTGCATTTCGAATAAGCCCACCATCACAAGCTAAATTAAGGGTTGTTATAAGAGCACCATCTGTGTTACCTATAGGGCAACTCCATCCAATGAGAAATATCTCTTTATGATTAACATAGCCATTGACAACTTACAAGGCTCCTATAGCTTTCAAGGTGTAGGTAAGGGAGGATTTGATTGAAGATATGAGCTGGCATGGGTTCTGATCAATTCCTTAAAAAACAAACAGGTTCCTTCTCTTCCACACACTCCAACATGTTATCCCAAAAAGAATAGACCAGTTGGGCACGTTGCTAGTGGGAGCATTTTGTAATTCATCTTCACTCTTTTTGTGGCCATTAAACATATATTTTCTCTTTTTCGTCACTAACAAAGAATCAACCATTTCATGTAATGCGCAAAATAGCAAATCAACCGTTTTGTATTTAAAGCCAACTTTTTTCTTATTTTCATTTGTCTAAGCAGAAGATTCTTTGGATCTTGCCCATCTTCTACTATTGGAATGAATGGACTATTTTCTACTATATTTCATAGGTCTTATATGATTTTATGGAATTAATTATAATTTATTTTATAAAATAATTGAGGTCTTTTGATCCATTGTCCAACTCTAAAAGCAGTCTTTGCAGTACCTGCTGTTATAGATATTCGAACTCTTAAAATCATTTGGCTTTATGCAACAATAAAGAACACAAGTTTTGATATTAGGGAAAATTACACTATATAGCACACTTTTTATTTTTTTTAAAATATCCTATATTTTTAGTATATTTTTTATATACTCAGTGGTGGAACCAGATTTTTGGTTAGAGGGGCCGGCATGCACCGACAGTCCGATGAGAAAATGGTGGCCGACGGTACCTTTGGTAGATCTGTGGCTTGCCTGGCTGGGGGTGGGGTGGGGGCTGTTGGGGAGGAGGCAGGGACAAATCACGTAGCCCTATTAATTTTTTTTTAAATCAGTTCGTTTCGCCAGGGACATTTATTTTTTTTAATTTAGCCCCTATCGAAACGACGTCATTTCGATAGGGGCTAAATTAAAAAAAAATAAATGCGTCCCTAGTGAAACGACGCCGTTTTGCCAGGGACCGATTTAAAAAAATAAATTTTATTTGCTCAGCCCCCATCAATAGATGGCTGAGTTTTACACCACCAGTGGCCTCCCCTTCTGGCCATCGGTGAGAGGGGGTCGTGTGACCACACACGACCCTATAGTAGTTTCGTCACTGTGTATACTCAATGTATATTTTTAAAAATTAAATATACCTTTAATATATTAAGTTTACTCTAAAAATATATCTCTAAAAAGGATATTTTTGAAATTAAAAATTAAAAAAGAATATTTTTGAAATTAAAATTAAAAAGGGGTATTTTAAAAAAAAATTATTTTTTAGAGTATTTTTGAAAAAACCCCTTGATATTATTGTTTGCCCAAATAAGGCAAATCTTCTCCTTCGTCTACTTCAAGTTCTCGACTTGGAGTTCTGTTAGTGATCCAGGATTGAGCGTACTAGCTTTACGATTGTTGTCCAAGATTTTGGCCAGCTTCATTCAATTGTAGAACTTTCTTCAACCACCGGATCCCCTTCTAAATTTTCTGATTCAGCAAAGGCATTAAGTGATGCTATTGAGTGGTCATTTTGCCAAGTTCCGAGACTATAGTTAATTTGAGATATCACCCACAACACACTATTTGTGTACAGAAATTTGAGTTTTAAAGTCACTCAAAACTAGACATTAAGTTCTACGAATATGCGAGTTTAAACACGAAAACTATCTCAAGTGAATAATAAAAATATTATAATGTACACGTATATCAAATAGATAAAGAATGAAACATTAATATCAAAATTTTTGCTCTTTTAAAATAGTTCAGCAACTACCACCACCACCACTACTACTAATATTTAGTATTTTCGAGGATTTTCTCTCTCTCTTGTAATTTGGAAGTTAGAAATTATTCTTAAGTTATTATATTCAAGTCTAAGGATGTGAAAAGCTAAATTTTGATACAGTTTTAAAAATTCATGTACCTAATCAACTAAAAAAATTAAGTAAAATTGAGCAAATTTATTTTATTAGCTATTGGAATGAAGAGAAAACAGCTGAAAACATCTTCTTACTTATTTCATTGCTACAAAGAGCAGATCTTATTAGTTATGCAAGTAGATATTCTACAAAGTTTGAATAATATTCTAAGATGGTTCAGGCAGCAGCTTCAGCTGCAGAAGAGACTTTCTTGAGAGCATAAACAGGATCTCCCACATTAACTATGTTCCCTTTTCCTCCATTATTGTCTTTCCAAACCAAGTTCTGCCCAAAATAAATCTGCAGTAACATTTTACATGATTATTTTGCATCAATGGTGTCTAGTAAAAGACATGCTTTAGTGTTTTGTATATCGATCTCACCTTTCCCTGTTGTTTCTTATTCGGGCGAAGAACTTTATCAGACCTGATTTTCATCAAAGTTTCATTTGGCTCTGACCCTGCAACTCCAGTGTCTTGATTAATTGTAGGTATCTGTAAGACAAACAAGTTACCTTATAAACGTCAGAATATACAATATGAAGAAGCATGTGAAATACTACGGTCCTTGTTTCAGAAATATAGACAATGCATGAAGAAGAAATAAAGAACTGATTGCCTAATTTTAATATGAACATCTTCAGATTTATATATTTGAACTTAGCAACACTAATTCTGGTTAGCACGGCCAAATGAGAATGATCATGAGCATGCATGCAATAGAAGGGCTGCAGGCACAGGCTAGGACATCCAATTAGGGAAAGTTAGTTGGCATTCACTACGTAAATCTTTTTCCTCACCTTCTACCGCTTCAGAGCTACAATAGAATCATCAGACAAATAATTATGTTTTGTAAATCTTAGTGGAAATATTGGCACAGGGAAGTGGAAATCTTGGCATGGGGAGAACAAGTCAGAAATCTTGGCACGGGGAGAACAGGTCAAAAACTCTTCCATTTCTGTCCACAATCACAATCTACCTTGATGCTTCAGAAAGCACCTCATTTTCATCGTCATCCAATGCAAGTCTTTTCCTAATTTTTATTTTCAGCTTTCAAATTCAAAGGCAGCCCAAAATACTAATCTAGCATAATCAGTAACAAAAAAACAGCTTTATTATTATTTTTTTAATTTGTTTAAATAAGGATAACATGATTAAACACCCATGTTGGTATGATTAAAAGCCCATGCTAACTCGTATATAATCATCTTTTTTATTAAATACAAGTTTGCTAATCGTATATGACATTCGTAAGAAAAAGCTTTTATACCTTACAGCGAGAGCATAGCTTGACACCTTCAAATGTGAACTTATTTATCCTGATTTCTGTCCACAAGTCCTCAGAAAACGGTTGACAACCATCAACAAGGATGCTATGACACACAAGAAAACAATTTAAGAGATTTATAAATCCTGTATATGTTGCAACAAAAATGGGAGGGAAACAGCTGCCATTGAAAAATTATTAAGGAAATCTAATAACATCTGAATCCTGAGCATTAAACAACATTTGGATATTACTCGAGGCCCTAGAAACAAAGCACTAATATGAAAACTTAAATTAAAAAAATTGGGTTCTTTTAACTAAGCTAAATAGATGTAGCATGGTTTGAATCGATACTTGGGTCTAAATCGGTTAATTGGAACTGGCTCCTTGAGAAGTTTATTTAATCCATCCAATGATCCCTACAAAGTAAGTTAACAAGATCCACACCTGAGATCACATAGAAAGCAAAGATAACTAACAACTCACATCAAGTTGGCTAACCTGAGATATTAGCATGTAGGGAAAGAGATCAGAAAACATAACATTGTGTCCGCGACCATAATTAGGATCCACAGGTCTAGTTTCTGATGCTGCAGCAATGATTAAAATTAATATTTAGAAAAGCATTCACCATTAAACCAGGGTTCATATATAAGATATGCCCAGAAGAAAATTTCTATGTTGAAATAAGGCCTGAACCAACCAGTCTACAATACTATCCAAATATATATATTTTTTGTTCCAAGTACACCTACTTAAAATAATCTAGACTTGAGAAATTCCTCTACCTAGCCCATTGGATGTCCTATTATTAAAAAATGCAACTGAATTTGAACCTACCAGCATTGAAACGCACTAATTGACTGGGTTTCCCAATATAATCTGAAAACCATTTTGCAGCTTCAGCTCCCTCATCCAATGCAGAGCCAGACCATTCCCACACTGAGATATCATTTGCTACTTCACGTGGTTTTGTCAATGGTATGTTAAGTACATCCATTCCAGGAGCCTTGATTACTACAAATGAGTTAATAAACAACGGATCACAGCTGAAATGACATAAAGTGAAGCTCAAGAACTTGATTAATGAATAACATGAGAAGGATGCACATGATTTTCTTCTTCCTTTTCTTCCTCTAGCAATGTTTGTAAATTATTACTATTGAGATATTATTCCTCTCATTAGTTGCAAAAAGCTAAAGGCATAGGCCATCGACAATCAGCAGCTTTTAAACATAACCATGGCTATATATATAAAATTTGAGATGATGAAATCTCCTTCCATGGGAAGAGGCTCCAGTATTGTGTTCATAGTCTTCAACAACGCACAACCTTGAAGATCATGAAATCTTCACTTGGTACTCAAACTATTCAAACAATAAGTATTCTTTCCTTGGCTTATTTCCTTATATAAATAAATGCAGGCAAGAAGCTTTTTAAATGATGGTCATAGCATGCAGGTTTGTGGAAATTTGAAGTAGTTCCGCAAAATTCTGCAATTCTACAACAATTGTGTGTGCAATGGCAATAAGTTATGGGAAAATAATTTCGCTTAATAATAGATACAAAGAAGGAGAAGGAACTTCATTTAGGTAGAAATGAGACAAGAAACTGCCATTAAGATCTCAAAGAACACATTGTCTGAAGATTCTGCTCTTCATTTTCATTAAACAGAAGATAAGTTGAAAAGAAAAGCAAAAAATAATATGGAATAGTGGTATTACCCATATAGGAGTTCTTAGTAGGTTCCCAACCATCCAAAAATGCCTCTTGTGGCAACTGTACCTCAACCAGAGCAAGCTTTGGTTCAACTCTTTGGGTATATGCCCTCCCTTTGTAATTCACAATTAACCAGTTTCGATCCCATCGGAAACCTGTATATCCAAACATACACAAAAACATTCAAATGAAAAATGAAAAACTGAAACTACATTTGCAGGCCCAAACACTAAAAACAGATTGATAAGATCTTTATCGATTGCGAATTACTCAAAATAATGCAAATTAGATAGCAAAATGCCAAAATGCTCAGTAGTAATTTTTCCATTAATTTACAACTTTTATCTCAACTTGCAAATTCAAGAAATTCTTCTGATGCACTAGTCGAGTGGATATGGAATAGACAGTGGCACTTGTAATTACTTACAAAAGCTATAGCTGTCTACAGAAATTTTGTTATAGTTGAGAGTTGAATTTAAAGTAAATCTTACTCTACCTATGCTTAAACCAATTTAATGTTGCACGAATTATTCACAAACTCAATGGTTATTTCAATTTTCAAGCAATATATAGTTACTATTAATTCTGAATTTGCATAATACAATAGCAATTTGTACTGATTCCTAACATTAACAGATTTTTTAACTTGAGATACCCTTATGGATTCACTTTTACACAGCCAATGATCCAGCTATTTTTAAGGACAATTTCATTAATAACTTCTATCCATCCCAATCCAGATGACAATTTGTTAGTAAGTTGTGCATCTAAATTATTATCCAGGAATACAAATGATGATAGAACAATCAATTTGTATTAGACAAAAAAAATAAACTATTGAAATGTTGGGTCAAAGAAGCAATTTTCACTGATCTCAAAGCAATAGAATGCAACAAAATCCAGCAAAATAGTTCACTACCCATAGTTTATCACAACTGAACATATAAAATTCTTTATCTCCAAATAAATTTTCCCATGTTCAATTTCTACAAAAAAAAAAATTAAAAGGAATAAATAAACAAATAAAAACCCAGAAGAAAGCAGCTTATAATTTAATCCAAGAAACTGATAAAGAGATACGAATAGATGAAAAAGATTAGAAGAACATGTATGATAAAAGTTAAAAACAAAAAGATCAAGTGGGTTATAAAGAAATGCAAAGAAGGAGGAGGAGGAATGGCTAAAAAAAATGAAAGAAACGGGAATTGTTAGTTTTACCAGTAGGAGTGAGGGGAGCATGAGAAACAGAGATGCCACGACATGACTTTATAGGGTATATAAAAATGGATGATACTGTTGCACCATTTGCCTCCATCTTCTCTCTCTCTCTCAGGCCCAATCTTGATGAAGAGAGCTCTGAATTCATAATTCCATATATATGCACTAAAAGATGACTTCATCATATGTTAGATTAGTTCAAAGTGGGTCCCTTCCGAATCAGAGCATGGGTCCCATGTCAAATTATCCTTTCCATGAATGTGAAATATTTTTCATGACAGCTTGCATCAAAATAGAATATAATAATATAATAATTAAGGGAAAATTCTTGCCTATTTTAAAAACAATACTTTTAAAAATATATATACACTACTCTCTGTTTTATTAATATAAAAAAAATTTCTTTTTTTAATGTATCTTTTATATAGAAAATATGTCATTTTAAATAAAATGAGATAAAATATTATTTACACTCTTATCTTAAAAATTTAATTTGAAAAATATTTTTATTTTAGGAATATTTAAGTCAATATAGATGAAAAAAAATAAAATTTTTTAAATTTTCGTGTTCATCTCACTTTTTCTATATTAATGAAACAGAGATAATATTAGATTAATTAAAACTTATTATATAATAAAATAATTATTATATATTTTTATAATTATCATCAATTAAAAAAAGCTTTAAAATATAATTTAATAACTAAAAATATGAATTACTTCTATTTAAATTTTAAATTTTAATTTTAAATTTTTTTAAATATAATTAATAAAAAAAATATTATTAAATAAAAATTTAAAAATAATAATAATGACACGATGAATACTTCCAAGTCCCAACCACCCTGTGTTGTCTTAAGTGTTCAGTTTTTGACACGCCTAAAACGTGGCACATCCGTAGACTAACTTAATTGCTCATTTTGAGAACACGATTTTCTGCTAAAAGACTAAATTAGCCCCTGTAATTTCATGAAAGATTCAATTAAATCCTTGTAATATTTTTTGGGCTTTTAATAAAAATATAAAAATTTTAAAAATAATTTTAAATATATAATATTTATAAAATATTTATCAAAATTTATAAAATATTTATCAAAATATTAAACTTTTATAAAATTTATAATTAATTTACAATAAATTTATAATAAATTTATGAATCTCACGTTACTTATAACGATTTATTATAAATTTATAATAAAATAATTAAAATATTTTTTATAAAAAAATAAAAATTTTAAAAATATAATAAATAGTGTATTTTTTTATTTTTTTTAATTTTATCCATCATCTTGCATATCATACAAACAGTATCTCATTTTTCTAATATAAATTATAAATTTAATATATTTATGTCTCTCCAACTTAATAAAATTTACTATTTAAATTCTTTTATTTTTAATTTAATCATATAAATACTCAAACTTAATTATTTACTTATCATTTCATTCTTCATTTAACATTATCAAATATTCATGGGTGCACATTTTACGGTGCCTCTAACATCAATAACATGTCACGTTATTTGATGGAGAAAAATCGATAAATTTTAATTTAAAATAATAAAAAATCTAAATTTAAAATTATTTTTTTAATAAAAAATATTAAAATTTAAAATTAAGAAAATTGATGAAATTTATTTTAAAATAATAAAATGTCTTTAGACTTATTATATTTTTCAATAAAAAAAATTGAAATTAAAAATTTTAAAATTAAGAAAATTGATGAAATTTATTTTAAAATAATAAAAAACCTTTAAACTTAAAAATTATATTTTTTAATAAAAATTAAAATTACAAAAATTTAAAATTAAGAAAATTGATGAAGTTTATTTTAAAATAATAAAATGTCTTTAAACTTAAAAAGTATAGTTTTCAATGAAAAGAATATTAAAATTAAAAAAAATTAAAATTAAGAAAATTGATGAAACCCTTATGGGTTTCATCTTTTACCGCCACTGAAGAAATCAAAAAGTCCTTTTGTTTTATGTTCTTGTTTTACAGAATAAATTCTTTTGTTTTATCTATTCCTTAAAGTTAATAAATCTAACATCATCAACTCCAATGGTAAACCCAAATTTAGACCCAGATTCAGCATCATCGATGACCATGACACCGATGATAACTCCGGCTATAATGTCTTCACCAGCATCTTCTGGAGCTAGTTGGTTTATTGCTAGCCCAAGTGCATTACCTATAGCTTTACAAGTAGCTTTAGACTATGCTTTGTGGTTATGGTGGTGCTGAAATCCAATATTTTTTCTTTCTTTTTTTTTTCGAATTTTTTCTTCATTACGTCTTGGTCTCTGATCAACGCATCTAGACGTGATGCGGATTGACTCCAACTACAACTAGCAGAGCCTGAAGCAGCGGCGATATGAGGTAATGATTCAAGACAATGACCTTCAACTGCTGGCTTGGCCGATTTCAACAATGACGATTATTATGTCATAATTGAAACGCGGAAAAAAAATAATATTATGATATGTGATTTGTGATAACTACCTAATTAAATTAATTTTATCTTATTAAAATTATAATTAATTTTATTTTATTCATATTATGATTAATTTTATTATAATTATAATTTTTTATTTTTATTTAAAATTTACTTATACTACTATATATATATATATAAGAGATAATTTATAATAAAAAATTTTCATATTTCTCTTTCTCTATCTATTTTATTTATATTTACGATACGATAATCTTTACAGCTATAAATTATTATAATAAAAGGAGATAAATCCATTGCTATATATATATATATAGCAAAACGAAAGGATCTTTAACAGGAGATAATAATTTTAAAAAGATTAATAAAACAATAAACAGTTAGGCATAAATAATATAGATATAAACAGAAAATAATAAACAAGCAGAATGTAAAAGATTATATTAAAAACATATATTAAAAACATATACAGAAAATAATTCAGGTCTTATAATGATCTCCAGATTTTCACGCACTGACCCATAAGAATGTATTTTGATTAATTAAAATCAAAGTATATTTCTTACTTCAGTTTTTAACGCTCTGGTGTCAATATTACCCAAAATATTTTCTTTACGTAATTTTGTATCTTAAGTCTAAAATATTTTAATTGTGTTTTATCAATACACACTCTTATGTCTATTTCTTTTAGTATACCTAATTATACTATATTATGTATAAATATACGGATCCCGTATAAGTATACAGCGCTGAGTAGAGAAAGAAGAAGGCAGAAAAGGATATAATATGGAGGTCATTTTCAGCCGTTAGTAGTGTATATAATTTCTGATGTTTTAATTCCAAATCAAGCTCAACTTGCACGTTTTTTGCTTGCAAGAACTAAAACAGGGCATACTTATAAATGAAAATGAGAGATGAAATATAAAATTTAAATTTATTTAAATGAAATAAGAATACAGAATAAAAATTTAAAAATAAAATACAAGTTATAAATATTAATTATAACTACCTTATACAAGAGAATCAATAGGTGAGGAGGTTACAGAACTATAAGAAGTTATAGGTGAAGGAGGACAGGGAAGAAGGAAAGCTAAAACTAAGCTTGATGTGTCTCAGTGTCTTCTGGATGAGGGAGAAGTATTTCGGATCTGCCTCTAGCTTCAGAATGAGCTCTCATATATAGACATAAGCTTTAATTCTTCACTGTTATTGATCACATGTCTAGCACTGTAGAGGAATAGTAACTTATCGTTACTATTTGCTTTTACTGTACCTTCACGCGTCTAGAACTGTGGATGAATAGTACCTTGTCGGAGGTACTATTTTCTTTACTGTGGATGAACAGTTCTTCTGACTTTACTGTTGGAATACCTCTGGTGAATACTGTTGATGAACAGTATCTTGTCAGTGGCACTGCCTTTATTGACTTGAACAAACTGAGTGGAGAACTTAGGTTTCTCCAGCCTTTAATCAGATGAATTTGAATCAGATTCAACTTCTGATTCGATTTTCTTTTACTTTTCCTTATTTTTTTCTTTCTTTTTCTTTATTTCTTTTTTCTTTTTCTTTTTCTTTACTTTTTCTTTTCTTTTTTCTTTATCTTTTTTCTTTTTTTTTCTTTTTATTTTTTATTTACTTTTTACTCTAATGGGGGACAATATACCATAGCAGTCATTTTCATTACTGGGACATTAATCCGAGTCAGAAGTCTCGGTGGAGGATGACATCATGGATGATGAAGAAGTATCCGAAGAAGAGAAAAGAGATTTTCTTCTTCTGGATGGTGCTTTAGATTTTTTAGATTGGGCTTTAGTTAAAGATCCAACAGAGCAGGTTCTGCTGGGCTTAACAGGCTTAGAGGTTGAAGGAAGAGATTCAACCATCTGTTCCATTAAGGCTTTATATTCTTCTGCAGTCTTAGCAGCTGCAAGAATGGCTATATTTTGGGCTCTTTGAGCTCCAAAAGAGGCTTATAGCTTTGGATCAATGCCACAATAGTTCCTCTTTAAGAGCCATTTTTAATAGTTTCCTCTGTGGTAGAATTGCGAAAGGCAGTCCACCACTTGACTTTAGACTTTCTTAATACAACAGGGATCATAGTACCTGACTGAAAGGAGGTGTCAAAGTACCATTGGTAAACCCATGGTATATTAAAAGTCATACGGAAAAAAGAAGAGGAGGAGGAAATCTCTTCTCATAAGGAGTTGGATTTAAATGGGCTTTATAATACTGGAAAGCTAATAGGACTTCTTGTGGAAGACAACGTTCATCACAACCACAATAATGCCACCAGTCAACAAACCAACAAGGGAGATTATTTAATTTTATATTGGACTCACAATAGATAAGTCAGGAGTGAGTTTTTCCAGGGTTTTGGAAAAATAAAGCTTTGGTCCGAGCATCAATGTAATCCCAATAATTATATGAAGAACAATGGTCTTTAGAATGAAGGGTTTTAAACTGCACAGGAGTGTGCAAAGGTCTTCCCCAATCAGAAGGATGGAGGAGTCCCTTAATTTTAAAACAGGAATAGGCAATAAGAGCCTTATCCTGCTGATTATAGTTGTGCTTTAAAAATAGTGAACCAGAAACCACAAGAATATTTAGATAATACTCTTGGGTTTTAGAAAAATCCGTTGGTTTGAAAAACATTCTTAAGGGTAAACGGAACTAAAAATAGTCCATGGGTTCTGCTGAGCAGGCCCACTTTCAATAATTAATTCTGTAAAATAAGAATTTTTATGAAACCATACAGATCTCTGTTTTAATGGAAAATTTGATGAAACAATTTGAGTTGAAGATTTTGAAACATTCAACTCAGTTTTAGAAATATTTTGAGATAGGGTTTTTTGAGAAGAAGATTCTCCTATCTCAATTTGATTTTTTAAATAAGGGATCATAGAGTCTTTACCTGGAACCCCTAGAGGAGGTTCATGTCCCATTTCTAACAAAGCTTTAATCACTTCAGGTGATTAGCCCAGCTGGGAGACCCAAAGCTCAATATTTGCTTTATCTTCTTCTTGGACAGCATCAGCCCAAGACTTTATTGGTTTAGGTTTAAGAATATTATCTGAAAGATCAGATAGGGCTTTAGGAGAATCACTCTTTAGGATTTCTTTAGCTTTATTGGTCATTTTCTTCTTTCTCCCCATGATTCCTGAGAAGGAATTCACGAGTAAGAAAATCAGGTAAACTATTATTTTCTTCTTTAATAAACTCAATATCAAAATAAAAAAATACTTAAAATAGCTTGCCATCTAGCAAAAATTTGTTTTGAGGCAAGGTTTTTAACATCTTTTTGCAAAACATCTTTTGCACTTTTACAATCAATTCTTAGTAGAAATTTTTAATTTAATAAATCAGATTGAAATTTTGAAATGCATAAAATAATACTCAAAATTTTCTTTTTTATAGTAGAATAATTTAATTGGGTTGGATTCCAATGTCCTGAATAAAATTGGACTATGGCTTCTCTACCTTCTTTAACTTGTTTTAAAATTCCACCAAAACCTATATCTGATGCATCAGTTTCTACTATCTTAGAAGCTAATTGATCAGCTATATGTAGGCAATGAATGATTTTAACTAAGTCTTTAACTTGTCTAACTATATCAGAATAGACCTCAGTCCAAGGGCCTAGGTTTTTCTTTAATCTATCATGCAGAGGTTTAATAGTTCTATTTAGGTTGGAAAAAAATTCTATAACATAATTCAGACAACCTAAAAACCTTTGAAGTTGGGCTTTATTTATTATCTGGTCAGGAAACTTATTCCCAAAGGCTAAGTTTCTTTCTATAGGTTCTAAAATTCTCTGTTCTATATAATGTCCTAAGAACCTAATTTTAGTCTGAAACAGAGACATCTTAGTTTTACTCAATACTAAACCATTATGTTTAATTACCATAAAAAATATTTTTAAGTGTTTAAAATGTTCATCTATAGTTGTAGAGTATTTTAATACATCATCAATATATACAATACAAATTTTAGTATATAGATTAAATATATCATTCATCACTCTCTGAAACTCAGAGGGTGCATTTTTTAAACCAAAAGGCATAATATTCCATTCATACTGTCCAAATGGAACAGTGAATGTAGTCTTATACCTATCTTTAGGGTTAATCTGAATTTGCCAAAATTCAGATTTCATATCAAATTTACTAAATATATTTGTTTTATATAATCTTCCTAATAAATCTTTTTTATTTGGAATAGGGTACCTAATCCATTTTAAAGCTTTATTTAAAGGTTTATAATTTATTACTAATCTAGATGCTCCTCTTTCTATTTCAGAGGCATTGTTTACATAGAATGCAGCACAAGACCAAGGGCTTCTAGATTTAGTGATTAATCCTTTATTTTCTAAATCATTTATTTCTTTTTTACAAAATTCAATTAGATCAGGTGCCATCTGAATGAGCCTAGCTTTAGTTGTAATAGACTTTTCATCAAAGCCTATTTCATATGGTAAATCAACTATATGTTGCTTTCTATTCCAAAATGCATTTGGAATATCAGCACATAGATCTCTTTCTATTTGTAATTTTAATTTACTAATTTTTTCTTGCATAAAATTATTCTTTAATTGTTCATTTATTTTTTGTAAATGATAATTAATTTTTAAATTATAAAGTTGTTCAGACTTTGTCTTTCTAAGAGCATTTATTTGTAATTCATTTATTGAATGTGCTTTAAAAGATTTAAATTTCTTTTTTTTGGTTTTTTCAAAAATGGAAAAATTATCTTTTGATTTTTTACTTTAAAACTTATACTATCATCATTTACAGAATAAGGTGTAATTAGATTCATAAAT
Organism: Garcia nutans; assembly: GCA_947685225.1. Lineage (NCBI taxonomy): Eukaryota > Viridiplantae > Streptophyta > Magnoliopsida > Malpighiales > Euphorbiaceae > Garcia > Garcia nutans. The sequence goes on along the minus strand of CANTUV010000014.1, from coordinate 11,286,971 downwards.
GGCGTTTCTAAGATTACCATATGATGAATGTTGGTTAAAATAAATATATTTTTTATTTCTAAGTTCTTATCTATTATTGATGCTTCTGTTTTACCAAGTATATTTAATTTAGATTTATTTACTACAGATAAACTTTTCTTAGTTTTTTGCCAAAATCTTTTTGGTACTAAACTAGGTTTAATACAGTTTAAATCAGCTTCTGTATCAAATAATGCTATAGTTTCTATGTTATAATTATCTGAAAATTTTTTATTTTATTTTTATTAAATATTTCTTAGATGTTATTTCATGTAACATAAAAATTAAATTATCAGAAATTTTGTCTTTACTAATTAAGCTAATTTCATTATTATCATTATTTTCTTCTTTACTAATTATCTGTTCAACATCTTCTTCTTCTTCATCAGAAGAAGTCGAATTTAGCAATGATTTTATTATTTTTGAATCATTTTCTTGTTTATTCTTTAATTCTTTTAATTCTAATTTAATTTCTTTAATTTCTTTTTGTAAATCATTTATGGTTGGTTTGTTTTTTACTGTTTTATTTTTATTTAGTATTGTGGTTAAATCATAAGTTTGTTTACTAATACTAGGTACTATAGAATGTTTAGGTTTATCATCTTCTAATATTTTATTTAACATTTTCTCTTGAATTTTAGGATCACTTATATATTTTGTTGCTTCTAATATAGATTCATGTTCTTTAGTTAATACATTTAATGATTTACTACTATATTCAGAACTTGATTCTGTTTCTATATCATCTATCTAATTTAATTCTTTAGAATCTGAATAATCTAAATATAATTCATAAATTTTATTTAATACAGATTCTTCTAAATTTAATTCTTGTAATTTTTTTTTATCAAATTTACAAAATCTTGATGTGTTACCTTTTCTTCCACATTTATAACATGTTAGATCTTTATATGATGTAAATTTTTTATCTTTTTGTTTATATGTTTTTCTACTAGGTTTTCTATATTTATAAGGTTTGTAAGGTTTTTGTTTCTTATAATAATCATCTTTATCAAATTTTTTCTTATAATTCTTTTTATGATATTTTTTATACGGTTTTTTATATTTTCTTGTAGTAGAACACTATCCACCACAATCTTTACGTTTTTGTGTTATATTATAATCAAATTATTTACAGAAAGAACCTAGTTCTTGTTTAGTTTTTCTCATTTCATATTTTAATGACTTTTGAAGCTTTATATCTTGACAAAGTTTTAATCCTTCTTTTTGAACTATACTAAATAATTGTCCATAGGTCAATAGGTCATAAGGAATAGGGTTTTTATATTCCTGTTTTATATGGTTTCTAACTTTCTCTCCTAGGAAAAAGGGTAATTCTGCTAAGAATTTTTCTTTCCAGAAAGCCTGGTTGGAATCTTCTTTAAGCATTATCCTAGTTAGGAAAGTTGTTTTATAAAACTGGAAGTCACTAAGTTTCTTACACCTAAGATTACTTAGTAGTTCAGCATTTTTATCCTTTAAGTGAGTAGGATCACCTATAAAATGAAGTGATATAGTCAAGATTAGTGTTGCCACTGCATCTTGAATAGTATCACCATATTCATTTAATATAGGTATATCATATTCATAAGTTTTTATAGCATTTAGAATTTCTAAATGTTGTTCATCAGTGAGATGATTATCTCACCAACCTTTAAGTTGACCAGTAAAGCCAGCTATAGTTTTATCTGAGGTATCTGTTTGGGTTCTATAAGTATTGGCAGCCATTGTCATCTGTTGTAGAAGACTCAGAATATTGTATTCTGATAGGCTATCAATGTTCCATTCATATACTGAAGAGGTATTATATTTATACTGTGTCAATGTATTAGGTATGTTTGTTATACCTAAGTCTGGGGCAGACATTCTAGGTACTATAGACTGATTATATGTTATACGATTTATTTGTGGTTCTAAGGCTTTACTAAAGGTTTCAATATCTTCAGATTCAGGCTGAGAATCCTTAGCTGATTCTGATTCTTGTTCTTGGGTGACTATACTTATAGTTTTAGATACTTTAGATTGAGGTGTTTCTTGAACTACCTGTTTTGACCCAGAAGAAGAATCAATTTTACTTAATTGTTCTTTAATTGCCTTGACAAAGTCAGAATCTTTAGAATTGACTTCCTTTTGTCCTGTTTTAGAAACTTCGAAAGGTTTAAAAACATGGGACTTAAGTTTTTTATCTTTTACATCTTTTTCAATTTTTACTATTTTACTTTCTTTGATAGTATCATCTATTCTGTTTAACTGTTATCCTATACTCAATAGGTGTGCATTACTGAAATTATTTTGTTCTAATATTTTCTTATTAGGGTCATTTTCAGATACTATTTTAAATGGTGCTATATTTATTTCTTTATCTCCATATAGGAATATACTTGATGTTTTAGGTGGATGTTCACTCTGTATTATTTTATCTTTTACTTTCCATTCTGTATTTTTATTCCTAATAGTTACTGGATTTATTAATTTTTCTGCTTTAAGTTTTTCTCTATAAATTCTTTTAAACCAATCAAAGAATTTCATATTAACTTCATAATATTTTATAAAGTCAACATATTCTTCTTTAACTAATTCAAGGTCTTTTACTTTATTTATCACATTTTCTAATTTATCTTTATTTTTAATTGCTTTTAATTCTTTATTTAATTTATCATAATTAAAAACAAATTCTTTATTAATCACATTTAATTCCCTATCTATGTTAACTACACTTTCTGTCATAAAAGAAGTTGTAGGTAACATAGGTGGAGAAGGAGACTGTTCTATATTCTGAGGTTGATTATAATTAGGGTTTGGTTCCAAATGGTTCATTGTTCCTGTTGGATTATAATATAAATATGGTACTGTTGTACTATAGTCTACACTTTTTAATTTATTACTAGATTCAGGTATATCTAATGTAGAATACCTAGGCTTTACTACTGTTTGCAATACATGTTTAGGTTCATTTTCTTTGTATGAGACATATATTACAGAAGGTAACTGTGAGGCTCTACCTATATCTACTATTGATACAGAGGAGGAAGAGTCTGAATATCTACTGCTTATACTATATCTGCTAAATTTTAATTTAACTTTACCGTCTTTATACTGTTTAATTTTACTAAGTTCTATATTGGGTTTAACTATAGTCTTTGGTTCTAGAAGAGGAACAGCGTCCTCTAAGACCCATTCATCAGGGAGACTAATATCTTTCCACTGAATAGTCCTAGGGATTACTGTATTAGCTTTACTTAAATCTGTTTGTAAAAATTTAGTTTCTCCTAATTTAGGTTACATTATATACTTCTTAGTAAAGGCAGATACCATTGCTTTATACTTTATTTTATACATTAATGCTACAGGAATAGATCCTTCAAGCATTTTATAATTATGTGTTTTAATTTCTAATACTACACTTTTTAATATATTTGGATCATTTAATGAAATTGTTATATCATAGAAACAGTCAAATGAGATAGTTCCACTACTCAGACTAGTTTCTATAGTTCCTAATAGTGAGTCATTAAAATTTACAAATCTAGCGTCTCTGACTACTGCCAAGATACTAGTATTTAATCATTCTCTAGTTAGAGGTTTTATACCTATTTGTACAAGTCCTATATGTATATATTTATATTTTTTACTTTTATGGTGCTTTATTGATTCTGCAGAAAGTAAAGTTATCTTTTCAAAGGGTTTACTTAACTGTATATCCCTTTCTTCAGCTTTAATTATATAATCATTTTTAAATATATTTAATTTTGGTATTTTATAAATTTGTTCTTTATCTATATTTGGTATTACCCAATTATCAATTGCTTTATTAAAGTCTTCTAAAATTAATTCGTTTCTGTTTACAATCCTTTTAACTTCTGATGACTCAGAACTATCTGATTTAGTTGTACTAGCAGATTTACACAGAAATGGTTCCATTTTTAAATTTTTGAAAAATAAATTTTAAAGTTTATTAATGTTGGTTTTGGTAGCGACTACTGACTTACTGCCCTAAACGTCTATCCGTCGGCTAACATGGGTCTTACTGCATATTCAATACCTAGACAATACTAAGTCCACTTCTAGATCTATAAATCAAAGATTTAACTATGGAAACAATTCTATATCTATCTACTACCACCCCTAAAAGAAGATGGCTCTGACACCAAAAGAATTATATCTATTTAATCTTTTTAGGCATAAATAAATTATTTATGCCTAACTGTTTATTGTTTTATTATATCATAAAGAAAGATTGACATTTATTTTATCGTTTTTTTAAGTTATTAAGTATATTAGAATGACACAATTTACTTATTTAAACTCAATTGATAATATCTTATAAAAATTATACCAATTCTTTATTTATTTTGCATTCAATTGATAATATTTTATTCTTAATTTTTAATTTACTTTTTCTTCTCCTTTAAAAAAATATTTTTATTTTTATATTTATTATAATTTATCAATTTTTATTATTTTAATATTATTTTTATTTCTTGAATTATTATTGCACTTCAGCTGGAGGTTTTCATCAAAATTGTGGAGCTCTTAAACTCTTTATATGCTGAAATTATTTGGGTTCATAAGGATACTAATATGGCTACTCATATTTTAGCTAGGTATTCTAATTTTTATACTGATATATTTATGTGGGATTCTACTTTTCGTTTTTTAATTGATATATTAGCCAATAATTTATGTTAATGAATTTGGTCTTACTTAAAAAAATGAATTTGGTCTTACTTTAAATTAAAAAAAAATTAATACAAACAAAATTCAATTAAAAAAATAATAAAAACAATGAGTATATTTATCATTTTACTGTAGTATGAAAAATGATTTTAAAAATAAAAAATAAAAATAATATATATATTTATCATTTTATTGTATCATGAACAATAATTTTTGCTTTAACTTTAAATTATAGATATAGATATATGAATCCATGTTGCAAATCCTTGTTGGCTAGTGTTGTGATTATATAAAGACAAAATTGACTTGGATTCGTTTATATGATACATTGATAAATTTGCATTCTTTTTAATAACCATTTTTTTTTACCTTTTTTTTTTATTAAGCAGTTGTTATGTGGGTGTATATATATGTGTGTGCGTGCGCAATATGATTATTGATTATATATATATTGATTGACTTCGGATTACTGTAAACATATATACCAATATACATAATAATGTATTGATTCAAGAATACATATGAGCATATTGAAGATAATGATTAAGTATATTAATAGTATTTATATACGGTTAAATAAGGAACACATAAATTTTAAAAGTTTACTTGTGGAACTTAAATTTAAATATGTATTTATAGTTATTTTTGTATTTATGCTTATATATCTAATAACTTATACATATGTGCATATTGAAGATAATATATTAAGTATATTAACAATATTTATATACGATTAAATAAGGAATACATAAATTTTAAAATTTTACTTGCGAAACTTAAATTTAAATATGTATTTATAGTTAATTTTGTGTTTATGCTTATATATCTGATAACTTAATATAGTATATGAATATAAAAAATATAAAATTATGAGTAAATATTTAATTTGGTATATTTATAATGTTAAATCTCATAAAATTTAAATTTATTACCCTTAATATTTTTTTAAAAAATTATTCATTATGGGGTATTTGATTATGAGATTCACATTGATATTGTGAATCTTAAAGATATTATTAAAAAAAATAAGCATTCATGTATGATTGCTTAAATTTAATTATTTTTCCTTTTAATTATTTATACGAGAAATAAAAAAATTAATTATCTTATTATTAATTATTCATTACAATTTTTTGGTGAATATTAAACTTTTCAGACCTCAAATGCGCTCATGCAGTAGCAATATTGAGATCATGGATTTACAAAATATTCTGAACTAAATTTTTATTTACCTGTAACTAAATAAAATTTTAACTTTTGATGAAAAATCATCAAACTCGTCCAACTGACTTAACATCATTCCCTGAAGTGAATATGATATTTTTTTAAAAACCGTGGATGATATCTTGATAAAAAAAAGGTTGTGATTAATTTTTTTTCTACCAATTTTGAAATTAAAAATGCTAAAAAGATATATATTGGCACAACTTTCATAATTCTTCATGATCAGAAAATATTTATTATAGTTAACATTATCAAAAATTAATATTAATATTATATATGGCTCTGCAAATGTAGTTGAAAACTCCATAAAAGTCTAACTTATATTTTGAATTTCAACATTTTGAATTTGAGTAAAATGATATATCAATGATGCATTGTATTCAAGTAGATTCTGAAGAAATCTACTAAGTTTTAAAGAATACGTCGCAATGGATATCTTATTAAAACAAAGTAAAAGAGATATAGAATTTTTATGTATTAACTCTACAAATTTGAACCAGAAGTTCATATTTAAGAAATGCTAAATTTCTTAACTGGATTCTACTTTATCAAAAAAAAAATAAATATGGTTGAGTTACACTATATGCACCGAAAGTACATAGATATCAAAATTTTTATACTTTGTTATGATCATCTTGGTCATTCAGATTAAAATATAATGTGACGTATTGTTAAGAACACAAATGGACATCCACTGAAAAATCAAAAAATTATTTTGTCTAGTGATTACTTTTATACTTATTGTGCTCAAAGTAAATTAATTGTGAGATCTTCATCATTTAAATTATATTTAGAGTCCTTTGGATTTCTACAAAAATATATGGAGATATTTGTGATCTTATCCATCAATCTTGTGGACCATTTAGATATTTTATGGTTTTAATTGATGCTTCAACTCAATGGTCATATGTTTATCTATTGTCAACTCGTAATATTACTTTTGCTAAATTCATTGCTCAAATTATAAAGTTAAGATCAATATTTTTTTATTATCATATCGAGACAATTTATCTAAATAATGCATATGAGTTCACTTAAAAAGTATTTTATGATTATATTAATATTGAACATTCTATTGTGTATGTTCATACTTAATATATTCATTAAGATTTTACGATCAATTATTATTCTTATACTTATGAAATCAAAACTTCATATATCTGCTTGGATACATGTTATTATTTATGTTGCATATTTAGTTTGTATTTGACTGTCTACACATCACTTTATAACTTATGTTTATATGACATAATATATCTTATTTACAATTTGTGATATTAAAATTTCTTATTGTAGTATATACATTCTTATTGCATCTTCTCAAAGAAATAAAATGGATTATCAACATTATCTTGATATCTATGTAGGTTTTAATTGTATACATTAGATATTATGGATCTTTAAGGATAAATTTTCTAGAGCAAGATTTTTAGTAAGTTAGTTTTTTCACCATTAGGAGAAGATAAAAGTAAAGGGCTAAAAGCATAAGAGATTAGTTGGAATGCACAAAAAATTTTCAATCTTGATACATATATAAATCAATGTGAACTGAAAGTTCAAAAACTAATTTGTTTATAGAATATTACAAATCAGTTACCAGATAGATACTTAGAAGGCGTCTAAATCACATATTTCAGCTGTTAATACTCATGCTAGATTGATTGTTCCCATAAGATATCTTATTAGTATTGCAGCCAATGAATATAATATACGCCTGAAGTGTGGTGGACCATTTGGTTCAAAATATTATTCTTTGAAAGAAGAAAAAATGAATAATTTTAAAATAACACTCCCGAAGATATAAAAAGCAACATAAATAAACAATTATATATTTCTAGAGAAGTAACACTAGAAGTAATTTTGGTACCAAAAATTTTTGAGATCCCATTAAAACCTAGAGATATGTGAGAAAGGGGTGAAATTATTATTAATAGTATATTGTTATATGTTGCTGCTAAAATTATTGAAATATACTTAAGCCTAAAAATTATTAAAATTGTCAATGTCGAAGTGATTGGCCAAAATGGAAAGTAATCTAAGCTGAGGTATATTCATTTGCTAAACGTACAATATTTAAACCAGTAGACCATACATCATAAGATGTCAGACCCATTATAATATCCCAAAATTTTAAAATTATTAATTTTTAAAAATTAATTAAATGATTTAAAAGTATATATATAATTAAGTGAAAAAGGAACGGTATATATGATATATATATGAAGATATACCTATTATATACAAGTTAATATTTTTATTATGGGTCAAATGCTATTTTAAATATTTAAATATTAATTAATGGATAGTGAAAGATGATATTTGATATTAATTAAATAATAATATATACTTGGTGGATAATTAAAGTGGAAATTATGTGGTTAAAATAAGAGAGTAGTTGGATTGAGTTGAGTGGATGATATCTTCTTCTTCTTCTTTCTCCATTGAAGCTGGCCACCTCCATCAAAGGAAGAGAGGATTTTGCTTCTTGCTAACTCAAGTAATTGAAGGATTTCAAGTGTTCAAGTTGGAGTTTTAAGGATTTTCTTCATATTTGGTAAGTTTTCAACTTGTTTCTTTGATTTTCTTTGGAGGTTGTATTTGAGTTAATTGGATGTTTGGTGTAGTATGTGTTAAAGGTTGATATTGGTATGTTTGAAGTTCTTTTGACTAGTTAACTATGAAATTTAGGGTTGGATTGAAGAAAAGGTTAAGTTTGGTGAAGAGAATAAGAGCTTTGGATTGTGTAACTTTTGAGTTGTGAAGTCATGGTTGTAATTGTGTATTTTTGCTTTTAATTGAGTTGTTTTGATGTTTACACAGGTATTAGGTGGTATAATGATGAATTTGGTTGAGTTTATTTTGGAGTTGAAAAGGTTAATGAAAGATAATAGTTGGATGTAGCAATTATATGTGGATATCAGGATTTTTGGCCTGACACGCCTGGTGACACTGTCATGCCTGTGAGCATGTCGATGGTTCTATTTTTAATATTGGTGACATGAGCAGTAACACGTCCATGTCACTGAGCGTGTCATAGCTACTGTGTTGTAGTAGTATTTACACATATAGTGACACGCCCATGTCACTAAGCGTGTCATAGCTACTCTGTGGTAGGAGTTTTGGCACTGTCCATGTCACTGAGCGTGTCAAAGCTTCTGTGTGTTGGGTTTAGGGCACGGTCATTGACACGCCCGTGTTGTTAAGTGTGTCATGTGTAGAGTTTGCCTTAAATTACTCTTTTCCTTATTTTTCTTGTGTTGAGAGGTTTTGTTTATACCTATAAGTGTATCACTAAGGAATTATGTATAATCACATTTGGTTTAGGCTTTGAAGAGGTTTGAGCTACCTTAATCCAAGTGTTGAGGAATATCTTGGAAGAGGAGGTTGAAAGTGGTGTTTGTTGCTTTTAGAGGTAAGTATAAACTTTGAATAATTACTTATATTTACATGACATTGAGACTTAACACATTTAGTTAGAAGATGTGTTAAGTTACTTACTACATTATTAGTACATGAGAAATATGCTATGATTTGTATAATGTTACAAATGCATTAAATGTAATGTGAACTTTGTGCAAAATATATTAATGGCCCAAAATATATGGGTATTGCAATTTGTTATGTAAAAATTAAATATGGTATGTAAAGCCATTGGTGATGGCTATATTGATATAAATGAGATATTTGAAGCATTGTGCTTAGTTTAATCATGACAAAATGAGAAAAGATTTGATAATGAAATTATGAAAGAATTGTGTGCCTAGTATGTTATTCAATTTTCAGAGTTCTTTGTTTGGCGGCATGCCTATGATTTGCCTACAGGCTAGACGCTGAGCGTCACTGTGAGAATATTTTTGAGGTGAAATGACCGGATCATAAGCCTCAAAAATAAATCTTTAAAGCTAGGCTGGGTGAAATGACCGGGTCGTAAGCTCAGACCTAATTGGATTATTACATTGATATATTACCTACGGGGCTAGACACATGGTGTCATTATAGACCAAAACAGTAACTCTGAAATTTGAATAGCATATTAGTTATCTTTTGGCCCATGTTTGTGTTTGCTTTTATGTGAATTATGAATTGTGGAACAATTGAGTAATTTATCAAGATATAATGATATAATGTTATGAGATATAATATCCTTATGTGTTGTGCATTAGCATTGCATTTGAACTATTTTATTATGAAAGTTTGTACCACTAAGCTTTTGCCTTAGCTCGATTGTGGTTCATCGCGCAGGTGACAGGGTAGATCCGGTTGAACCGGAGAGTTCGTCTAGACTGAGTCGAGTTTAGACTTGAGATCTTGAGTGTAGAGTTGATTGTTGGACATCTAAATCAGAGATAAACTGCCAGCATGTATATATTTTATATTTTTGTACATATTGATTTCATGTAAATTATGTTATATTTTGATTCATATATATATGTATATTCCGCAAACTATCAAAAATATTTTGGATAAACCTTTGGTAATGAAGTATACATATGTGTTTTATAAAGTAATATTTCATATATTATTTATATGATATCAGCTGAATGTTTTATATTTATACAGATTTTATAAGTGAAGAGTTGTTTTGTTAAAATGGGTTGTGACATTCTTGTATCCTATATTCGTATATTACATATGTTGGGTATATGTAGTATACGTATATTGGGTATAAGAGTGTTACATTTGTTTTAGTATCAGAGCCTAGATTTGAGGTTCTCAACCTAGGTGGGTTGAAAGAGAAAGAAAATAAAAATTTTTAAATATGGTTTTTAAATATAATATATGCATTGGCACTGGTAGTTTCTGATCTTTGATGTTACAATTTCTACTGTGTTTACAGAAATAGGTAGTTATGGCGTCTCAGACACATCAGTCTGCTGAGGGTAGTGCAGCGAGTATGGCTCTTATTGAGGGTAGAGATGGAGCTAGAGTTGAGATAGCTTGAGGGGCACCTACTCCTGTGCCAGAGAGACCAATAGTTGATGAGATTCCGCCGGGCTGGATACGATATATGGTAGAGTTGTTGAGGTAGGCTCCAGTTCAGCAGCCGCCGCCGCCGCAGCCTCAGCCGCAATTATCGATGAGGAAATATGATAAGTTGAGGAAGTTTGGAGCTGAGGACTTTATTGGTACTATAAACCCTGCTACTACTGAGCAGTGGCTAGATAAAGTCCAGAGAATGTTCATCCAGCTGCAGGCTACTCCAGAATAAAAGTTTGATTATGCTAGATCTCTTTTGTAGAGGGATGCATATGACTGGTGGAAGACGGTTCCAAATGCCCTGAATGTTCCCCCAATCTTGACCTGCGATAATTTTCTGCGGGAGTTTGAGCAGAAGTATACTCCGAGGGAGTATAAAGATGCAAAGAAGATAAAGTTTTTAAATTTGAAGTAGGATACCAAGACTGTATCGGAGTATGAGATAGAGTTTACTCGGCTGAGTCAGTATGCTGGTGAGATTATTTTTTATGAGATTGATCGGTGTAGGAGGTTTGAGGAGGGGTTGAGACCCTCTATCATGTGCATTATTGCAGGCTCCCGATATCAAATTTTTTTCCAGTTGGTTGCAGCTGCCAGGAGTGTTGAGAGAGTACAGGGTCTTGCAGCAGCTGCTAGGGATGAGGAGACCAGAGCTAGGAGATCCCAGAGTGAGGCAGGGTCTTCATCGTTGAAGAGGGGCTGAGGAGTATATTTTTCGAGGTTCAGTAGGAGCCAGAGGCAGTCTGGTAGGTCAGTACAACAGCAGAGACAGAGATCGAGACCTACAGTTTCTGTGGCTAGTGCACCGACCCTAATGGCTCAGAGGCCTGCTCAACCTACTTGTGTTCATTGTGATAAAGCACACGGAGGTGTCTGCTGGTGGAGAGGTGTTTTGGGAGTGTATTTTAGGTGTGGTTCACCATATCACTTCATCAGAGATTGTCTAAAGCCAACAGAGGATAGACAGGCAGATACTGCAGCTTTTCGACCCAGTGTTAGAGGGGGTCGTGGTGGCAAAGGTGCTAACATAGGAGGTCGGACATGGTTTAGTCAGAGAGGAGGTTATACCGCAGGTAGTAGACCAGATAAGGCAGGACCATCTCAGCGGGTATATGTAATGCTAATTGTTATTGCTGGTACTTTTTCTTTATATAGTACTTCAGTTCTTGCATTATTAGACCATGGGTCGACTCATTCATACATTAGTGCATCGATCTTGCCTGTGACTGATTTGCATTCAGAGTCCCTAAGATTTGATGTTTTGGTGACAAATCTTTTAGGACATAGTGTTGTAGTTAGCAAGGTACACCGTAATAGTTCGGTTGTGGTTCAGGATAAGGAGTTCCTTGGTAACTTGATTGAGATGCCTTTCAAGGAGTATGATTTAATTTTAGGCATGGATTGGTTATCTAAGCATGGGGCTGTGGTAGATTATCAACAAAAGTATATTATCCTGAGAACCTGTGATGGTAGGAATATGATGGTATATATTGAGTAAAGACATCTTTCATCCATGTTTGTTTCAACTATTTCAGCTAGGAGGATGATTCGAAAAGGATGTAAATCTTATCTTGCTCATGTTGTAGATACCAAAGTAGTGGGTTCCCAGCTTCATAGTATATCCACAGTTGCTGAATTTCCAAATATTTTTCCTGAGGAGTTGCTAGGGATACCCCTTGAGAGAGAGGTTGAGTTTGGTATCGATTTATTTCCTGGTACAACTCTCATCTCTATTACTCCTTATCGTATGACACCTGCTGAGTTGAGAGAGCTGAAGGTGCAGTTGCAAGAATTGTTGGATAAAGTGTTCATTCGCTCTAGTGTATCTCCGTGGGGAGCGCCCATTTTGTTTGTGAAAAAGAATGATGGTACCTTAAGATTGTGCATTGATTATCGGCAGTTGAATAAGGTGACCATTAAGAACAAGTATCTATTGCCTAGGATAGATGATCTCTTTGATCAGTTGAAAGGAGCAGCTGTATTCTGTAAGATTGATTTGAGATTAGGGTACCATCAGTTGAGAGTTAGAGATGAAGACGTACCTAAGACAACTTTTCATACGAGGTATGTGCATTATGAGTTCTTGGTGATGCCTTTTGGGTTGATGACTGCACCAGCAGCATTTATGAATTTGATGAACAGGATATTCAGACCCTATCTAGATCAATTTGTGATGATTTTTATTGATGATATTTTGGTGTATTCACGTAATAAGGAGGATCATGACAAGCATTTGTGGATTGTATTGCAGACTCTGAGAGAAAAGCAGTTATATGCTAAGCTGTCTAAATGTGAGTTTTGACTTGATCAAGTAACTTTTCTTGGTCATGTGGTTTCAGCACAGGGTATTAGAGTTGATCCGAGTAAAGTTGAGGCTGTTTTAAATTAGAGTCCACCGAAGACTGTAACAGAGGTTAGAAATTTTTTGGGTTTGGCAGGCTATTATCGACGGTTTGTGAAACATTTTTCTATGATAGCTACTCCACTCACCAGATTACTTTGGAAGGGAGTTAGATTCGTGTGGACAGATCGGTGTCAGGCGAGTTTTGAGTACCTGAGGGAGATGTTGACTTAGGCTCCTGTCCTTACTCTGTCTGTGGAAGGTAAACCTTATGTTATTTACAGTGATGCTTCATATAGTGGTTTAGGTTGTGCTCTGATGCAGGAGGGTAGAGTCATTACTTACGCCTCTCGATAATTGAAGACGCATGAGCTAAATTACCCGATGCATGATTTGGAGTTAGCAGCTATAGTTTTTGCTTTGAAGATTTGGCGACATTACTTGTATGGGGAGAAGTGTTTTATTTATACGGATCACAAGAGTCTGAAATATTTGGGTGTTCAGAAAGAGTTGAATCTATGGTAAAGACGATGGTTAGAATTGATTAAAGACTATGACTATTTAATTGATTGTCATCCTGGTAAGGCAAATGTTGTTGTTGATGCCTTGAGTCGAAAATCTTTGGCAGGTTTAATTGCTTATTCGCTCTTGTTGCTTGTTGAGTTGAGAGTGTTGCATGCCAGATTTGAGTCTTGTGATGATGGTGCATTGATGGCTCAGTTGCAATTGAGTCCAGTGTTATTGGATCATATTAGGGAGACTCAGTTGGCATATGAGAAAATCCAGAAACCTGTATTGGATTGCCAAAAGGGGGAGAGTCGAGACTTTCAAGTGAGAAGTGATGGCAGTTTATGGTACAGAGATATGTTGTGTGTTTTTGATGATGAAAGACTTAAAAGAGTAATTTTGGAGGAAGCACAACAGTCATCTTATGTTATGCACCATAGGAGTACTAAGATGTATCAGGTTTTGAAACAATATTATTGGTGTTCAGATATGAAGAGGGAATAGCAGAGTTTGTGTCCAAATGTCTTACTTCTCAAAGAGTGAAGGCTGAACATCAAGTTCCTTCGAATTACTTCAGCCATTATCAATGCCAGAGTGGAAATAGAAGTGAGTGACAATGGATTTTGTGATTGGATTGCCTTTGACTCAGAAGAAGCATGATGCAATCTGGGTGATTGTTGATCGGATGACGAAGACAGCTCATTTTCTTCCAGTTTGGATGAATTATTCTTTTGAGAGGTTGGTTGAGCTGTATATCAGTAAAATAGTGAGGTTACATGGGGTTTCAATTTCTTTGGTATCTGACCGAGATCCCCGATTTACATCGAGATTGTGGAGAAGTTTACAGGATGCTTTAGGCTCTCGATTACATTTAGCACTGCTTTTCATCCTCAGACATATGGGCAGTTAGAGAGAGTGATACAGATTTTAGAGGACATGTTGAGGAGTTGTATCATCGATTTCTCTGGGAGCTGGGATAAATTCTTATCACTAATTGAGTTTACTTATAACAACAGTCATCAGTCTAGTATTAGAATGGCACCTTATGAGGCATTGTATGGTAGAAGATGCAGGACACCTCTATTTTGGGATGAGGTTGGAGAAGGTAAGCTGATTAGTCCTGATTTGATTAGGAAAACAGAAGATAAAGTAAAGGTGATTAAGAATTATCTGAAAGCAGCCTCAGACCGATAGAAATCATATTCAAATTTAAAAAGAAGAGACATAGAGTTCAGTGTAGGAGATAAAGTATTTTTGAAAGTGTCTCATTGGAAGAAAATTTTGAGATTTGGCCACAAAGGGAAGTTGAGTCCTCGTTTCATAGGACCTTATGAGGTACTGGAGAGAGTTGGACCAGTGGCCTATAGATTAGCTTTACCGCCTAAATTGGATCGAATTCACAATGTCTTCCATGTCTCTATGCTTCGGAGGTACAGGTCAGACCCATCCATATTTTGTTAGTGGAGTCTATTGAGGTGTGTCTAGATCTGACTTATGAGGAAGAACCAGTGACTATTTTGGCACGTGAAGTGAAAGAGTTGAAGAATAAGAAGGTGCCACTTGTGAAAGTTCTTTGAAAGAATCACGCTACTAAAGAGGCAACATGGGAGAGTGAGTGGATGATGCGGAATCAGTATCCCCAATTGTTCCAAACTTGAGAGCAGGTAATTTCGAGGACGAAATTTATTTGTAGAGGGGGAGAATTGTAATATCCCAAAATTTTAAAAATATTAATTTTTGAAAATTAATTAAATGATTTAAAAGTATATATATATAATTAAGTAAAAAGGAAGGGTGTATATGATATATATATGAAGATATACCTATTATATACAAGTCAACATTTTTATTATGGGTCAAATACTATTTTAATTATTTAAATATTAATTAATAGATAGTGAAAGATGATATTTGATATTAATTAAATAATAATAATATATACTTGGTAGATAATTAAAGTGGAAATTGTGTGGTTAAAATAAGAGAGTAGTTGGATTGAGTTGAGTGGATGATATCTTCTTCTTCTTCTTTCTCCATTGAAGCCGGCCACCTCCATCAAAGGAAGAGAGGATTTTGCTTCTTGCTAGCTCAAGTAATTGAAGGATTTCAAATGTTCAAGCTGGAGTTTTAAGGATTTTCTCTATATTTGGTAAGTTTCCAACTTGTTTCTTTGATTTTCTTTGGAGGTTGTATTTGTGTTAATTGGATGTTTGGTGTAGTATGTGTTAAAGGTTGATATTGGTATGTTTGAAGTTCTTTTGACTAGTTAACTATGAAATTTAGGGTTGGATTAAAGAAAAGGTTAAGTTTGGTGAAGAGAATAAGAGTTTTGGATTGTGTAACTTTTGAATTGTGAAGCCATAGTTGTAATAGTATATTTTTATTTTTAATTGAGTTATTTTGATGTTTATACAAGCATTAGGTGGTATAATGATGGATTTGGTTGAGTTTGTTTTGGAGTTGAAAAGGTTAATGAAAGATAATAATTGGATGTGGCAATTATGTGTGGATATCAGGATTTTTAGCCTGACACACCCGGTGACACGGTCATGTCTTTGGACGTATCGATGGTTCTTTTTTCAGTATTGGTGACATGAGCAGTGACACGTTCATGTCACTGAGTGTGTCATAGCTACTGTGTTGTAGTAGTATTTACACGTGCAGTGATACGCCCATGTCACTGAGTGTGTTATAGCTACTGTGTGGTAGGAGTTTTGGCACGGTCATTGACACGCCCATGTCACTGAGCATGTCAAAGCTTCTGTGTAGTGGGTTTAGGGCACGGTCATTGACACGTCCGTGTTGTTGAGCATGTCATGTGTAGAGTTTGCCCTAGATTACTCTTTTCCTTATTTTCTTTGTGTTGAGAGGTTTTGTTTATACCTATAAGTGTATCACTAAGTGATTATGTATAATCACATTTGGTTTAGGTTTTGAAGAGGTTTGAGCTACCCTAATCCAAATGTTGAGGGATATCTTGGAAGAGGAGGTTGAAAGTGGTGTTTGTTGCTTTTAGAGGTAAGTACAAACTTTAAATAATTATTTATATTTATATGACATTGGGACTTAACACATTTGGTTGGAAGATGTGTTAAGGTACTTAATACATTATGGATGCATGAGAAATATGCTATGATTTGTATAATGTTACAAATGCATTAAATGTAATGTGAACTTTGTGCAAAATATAATAATGGCCCAAAATATATAGGTATTGTAATTTGTTATGTATAAATTAAAGATGGTATGTAAAGCCATTGGTGACGGCTATATTGATATAAATGAGATATTTAAAGCATTGTGCTTAGTTTGATCATGAGAAAATGAGAAAGGATTTGATAATGGAATTATGAAAGAATTGTGTGCCTAGTATGTTATTCAATTTTTAGAGTTCTGTGTTTGACGGCATGCCTATGATTTGCCTACGGGCTAGACACTGGGCATCACTGTGAAAATATTTTTGAGGTGAAATGATCGGGTCGTAAACCTCAAAAATAAATCCTTGAAGCTAGGCTGGGTGAAATGACCGAGTCGTAAGCTCAGGTCTAGTTGGATTATTACATTAATATATTGCTTACGGGATTAGACATATAGTGTCATTTTACACCAAAATAACCCCATGGTGTCATTTTAGACCAAAATAGTAATTCTGAAATTTAAATAGCATATTAGTTATTTTTGGGCCCATGCTTGTGTTTGCTTTTATGTGAATTATGAATTGTGGAACAATTGAGCAATTTATCAAGATATAATGATGTAATGTTATGAGATATAATATCCTTACGTGTTTGTGCATTAGCATTGCATTTGAACTATTTTCTTATCAAATGTTGTACCACTAAGCTTTTGATTTGGCGCGATTGTGATTTATTACGCAGGTGACAAGGTAGATCCGGTTGAGCTGGAGAGTTCGTGTAGACCGAGTCGAGTCTAGGCTTGAGATCTTAAGTGCATAGTTTATTGTTGGACATCAAGATTAGAGACAAACTGCCAGCATGTATATATTTTATATTTTTTGTACATATTGATTTCATGTATATTATGTTATTTTTTTGATGTATATATATATGTATATTCCGCAAACTATTGAAAATATTTTGGATAAACCTTTGGTAATGAAGTATACATATGTGTTTTAGCAAGTAATATTTCATCTATTATTTACATGATATCAGTTGAATATTTTAAGTTCATATAGATTTTATAAGTGAAGAGTTGTTTTGTTAAAATGGGTTATGACATTCTTGTATCCTATATTCATATATTATATATGTTGGGTGTATGTAGTGTATGTATATTGGGTATAAGAGTGTTACTCTTATGGGGTATTGTATGTAAAGAAAATGAATAAAATGAGATTATGAAAAGAGCACATTTTCTCTATTATAAACGCAGTTACTCTTAAAGTCAGTTTGGCAGCCCTTCGAAGGGCTCAACATATATTATAACAACTTGCTCATATGACTCGTAAGAGAAATAAGTTAAAAGAAATTGTAAAATGCAAGGCATAACGTGTGGCACAAGAATTCTCATAAAGACTTTGTATAGATTATAATGAGACATATTCCCCTATTATGGATGTTATTACCTTTAGATTTTGGTCTATTTGGTAGCCTCTGAAAGGCTCAATATATATTTGATTGATATTATGATAGTTTACTTATATAATTCATTAGATAATGACATCTATATAAAAATTCCTAAAGAATTCAAAGTGCATCAAGCATTAAGATGTCTAAAGTATATAATATCTTGACAAATATACTATATTGAGCTCCAAAGATCATGATATGAGCTAAAATAATATAGTCAGATATGGTATAATTGCCTATTTGAATACTTAGATAAAATGGATATGAAAATAATTTTATTTGCCTATATTTTTATGCAAAAGATAAATTCAGAATTTATTATCGTTGCAGTTTATGTTGATGATTTAAATATAGTGAAAATTTCAGAAGAGATCTTAATTACTGCAGACTATTTAAAAAAAAAGAATTTGAAATGAAGGATCTTGGAAGAATAAAATTTTATCTTGAATTTCAATTTGAGTATCTGTCAAATAGAATTCTTATCCATCAAGTATTATATATCAAAAAATCTTGAAATAACTTTATATAGATAAAAATTTTCCATTAAGCACTCTAATGGTTGTTTGTTCTTTTGATATAAAAAGAGATCCTTTTTCACCTATGAGAAGATAATTAAAAGATTTTTGGTCTTGAAGCACCATATCTCAGTGTAATAGAGGTGGTTTTATATTTTGTTAACAATACAAGACTAGATATTATTTTTACAGTTAACTTATTTGCAAGATTTAGTTCTACACCAACTAGAAGCTATTGAAATAGAGTAAACTATATTCTATGCTATATATGTGGCACATCTGATATGGGTTATGATTTCACATGTAATAATATTGCTATTTCATGGCGATATATAAAGTAGGTACTCACTGCTACTTCACCAAATCATTCAGAGATATTAGCCATTTGTGAAGCTAGTCATGAGTGTGTATGATTAAGAACTATAATCGAACATATTATAGGAGATTAAGATTACCTATGGAAAGCGACAAACAAACAATATTGCATGAAGATAATGCAGCACGTATTGCACAAATCAAATAAATCTATATAAAAGATGATAAGACTAAATATATATCACCAAAAATTTTTTACACTCATGAACTAATGAAGAAAGGAAAAGTCGATATTTGTAAAATTCGTTCAAGTGACAATTCAGCAAATTTGTTCACAAAGACATTGCCGACATCAATTTTAAAAAGACATGTATACAATGTTGAGATGTATTCAATTAAAATATCTTAGTTAGATGTATTTTTGAGGAAAAGTTACCTATGAATACTATACTCTTTTTTCTTCGCTAACTTTTTATCCTACTGGATTTTTTTAGCAAGATTTTAACGAGATATGTTCATAGGGATAGTCATCCAAGGAGAAGCATTATGAGATATGTGGATGACTACTTAATTATATTAATCTTATCTTATCAAGATTATGATTAACTTTATTATATTAAGATTTGAATTAACTTCATGATAATTGTAATCTTCTATTTTTATCTAAAGAGTACTTACACCATATATATACATATTATGGGTGGTATATGTGAGATAATTCATAATAAAAAAAATCTCTCATGTTTCTCTTTCTCTACCTATTTTATTTATATTTACAGCATATTAGTAATTTTGAGATTTTTTTTGTATTTTTAATTAATTGATGAACAATTAATTACTAAATGGAGGGGGGTATTATCATAATTTTATGGTTAATATAATAGATTCTAATGTATTCACATGTGGAGAGGAAGTGTATTGCACTTACTTTGCTATCTCAGCATGTGAGGGGTTAATTTGTGAATAAAAACATGAGTTGAATGGGTTAAATGATTGCTCTAAAATTATAAGGGGCTAAGTGAAAAATATTTTCAAGTTGAAAGAACCACAAATGTATTAAGCCTAAACTATATCTCACCTTTCTATTAACTAGTCACTTTGTCTCAATCCTCATGGCATAACTAAATTTCATATCATAATCCTATGTGATCCTCTATCATTACAATCTCATCTAGCAACTATAAATAATATGCAACCATCAATCACAATGGAACATATACAAGCTTATATTATATATTTGTATACATACAATAAATGCAAATACATAAAAGTTAGGAACATACTAACTGTTCTTGAAGAGTCGTCATATGATAATTTGGAAGACACCTGAAACGCCAACACCTGAACAATAGGAGAAAAAAAAGAGAGTATGAATGACCTAAATAACTCTAAAGATTTTGTTGAATTTTTGGTAGAGTATTCCTTGTAATTAGAATATTTTCCTTTGAAACAAAACAATAAATAAACATAATTAATAATATCAGTTCAATTGCTCTTTTAAACCTCCAAAACTCAAAAAAAAAAAAATCTATAATTGCAAATCAAGTTAAATACCACAAAATATCATGATGATACGTTAATTCCTTCACATCATCATTTCTCAATAAAATACCAAATTTATTGAAATACCGTCTATTAATTTCATACTTCTAAAATTAGGTAATTCGAAATCAACTTTTATAATTAATATTTTAATATAATAAATATAATTTCAATTTTGGAAAATTAGATGACAAATTCACCTAAGGGCATTTATAACACTAAAGCAAAATCAATAGAAAAGTATTCTAAATTTATTGAAGTCGAATTCTCGCAAACAAACTTTGGAATTTTGACATGCATAAAAAGAAGTCAGTCCATTGGAGTTTTGAGGTTCTCAGCAATACATGAGTCTAGTCGTTAGTGATCGGCGACATATGTGTAAAAAGTAGCCTATTGGAGTTTTGAGATTTTCAACAACACTTGAGTCTAGTCATCAGTGATTGGCAAAAAATGTATAAAAAGCAGCCTATTGATTTTAATAAAAAAAATAAAAAATATATATAAATAAAAATTATTAAATATATTTTAAAATAAATTTTACATATTATACACATAAAAAATATAGTTAAAAGAATATTAATTTTATTATATAAATATTGTGTAGATATTGCATGTATATTTTATATATATTATATAGTTGTTATACATATTTAGTAGATATTGTGTGTATATTGTGTGAATACAAAAATTTTAAAAAATAAAGTTAAAAAAATATTAAATATATTATGCATATGCTTCGTAGATATTCTATGTATATTTGGTACATATTTTGTATATTTTTAGTAAATATTGTGTAGATATTGTAGATGTTTAATAGATGTTATGTATATATTATGTAATTATAAGAATATGACATAAAGAATTATTTCTGAATAAAAAATATAAATTAAAAGAAAAAATTTAAAAATTAAATAGAAAAAATATTTAATTGATGTATAAAAATAAATAAAAATGTTTAATTTTCATATTTAAGATTATATATATATATATATATATATTTAGCACATTTAAAAATATAAGAGATGAGCAATTGGTCAGCACCCTAACAATGTAGATTCCTTACTAATTATTTATTATTTATTCTTTTTGTCAATAGATCATATCAATTGGTGGGAGTTTAAGAAAAAATTAATCATAATGAGAATTGCATGAAATTATAAAAAATTTGATAAGCTAATATTTCACTTTCTTTAGGAGAATCAAGCTATTTAGTCAAATAAATATCTCAAAGCAAGAGATTAATATTTTTAGACCCTTATATTTTTAAATGGACATTTTTTTTTATTAAATTGCCACTATAAGAAAATAGGTCTATATCAACACAAAAAAAAAATTGTATTTTTGCATCACAAAATTGATTATTCACAAAAAGAATTGCATCACAAAATGCGTCTTTAAATGCAGCGTTGTCTCTTAAATGACGACGCAAAAAATTGCATAGAATAATTGCTATCGGCGCTTTCATTTGCATCAAAAATTTTTATTTTGAGGCACAATACTGAAGCATCGGCAATTATACTAATGCAAATGAATCGTTGGATAAATTTTGCTGCCAACGCTTTTATTTGCGTCGAAAATTTTTATTTTGCGATGCACTGCTCAAGCGTCGATAATCATACAAACACAAATGAAGCATTAGTAAATTTTACTGCCAACGCTTTCAATTACATCACAAATTGTTACATTGTGATGCAATACTCAAGCATCAATAATTGTTGGCAATGAAAAAGAAGCGTTGTTAAATTAAACTACCGACTCTTTTATTATGTTGAAAATTGTTATTTAGCGACGTAAAAATTAAAGCGTTGGTAAGTGTTGTAGACAGTATTTTAGACACAATGAAAGCATTTGTAAATATAATTATTGACAACACTATCGAAAGTGTTGGGAAATATAATTTGACAATGCAAGTAAATACGTTATTAATTTAATAATGTAATGAAAGCGTTGATAAATTATTAATAATATATTTTAAAACGTCAGGATATTCATATACTTTCTAAACCTAACAATGCAATAAAATGTTACAATTGCACTTTTTTTTTACAATCAATTGCATAGCTATAATTTGAATTTCATCAACATTTATTTTAGTTGGCCATGTTTTATATAATTTCAAATCTTAATATATCTATAAGTTTTTTCTTTTAGCTAATTATAATCAATAAAAAAAATTTTATGAATAAAATATAATAAAACCACACATTAATTATAATACTAACTCATTATAATGTATAAATGTATTATCTCAAACTATCAATATACCAAATAAAATTCAATTGAATAGTGCAAACAAATAAAAAAATGTCAAAATGTCTTATAAATATCAACTAAAAAATATCTCATGCTTCTTTACTTAGTCCAAGTAATTTCATATTATATTGTCCAATGCAATATCTATAAAACTCCATCAACCTACAAAAAGAAAAAAAATACAAAATTTTAAACTTTAAAAAAAGTCATAGTAAATCATAATTTAAGTAAAAGAAACAACTTATACTAAATCAATTGCAAAACCTAGAAAAGTAATCAAGCTAGAACATTAGTTTAATGCCTTATAGTTTGTATGGTTCTGTTTTTAGTCTTCATTCACCTCATGTAGATTTATCATTATGAAAATGGACTCGCTTATTTGATGATGTATTTCTTTTAGAAGTACGAAGCTGAAATATACCAATATGTAGGATGAAGAACTATGTAAAGAAAGCATAATTTATTTAGATAAGAAATAGTGAAATAAATAAGAAAATATAATAATGAACATAATTTAAATCTTTGTATAACAATTTGACATATCATCTTTGCATAACAATTTGACATATCAACAATAATAATTATCAAAAGTTTTACCAAATTAGTAAATATTGATCTATTAAACCCCACCAAACCAACCATTGATAGCTATCAAATAAAATATTAACGTATCAAATCCAATTAAAATAGTCAACTAGACTATTTTAGGTTCAGATAGTTTTTTGACTTAAGTGCATCAAGACAAGGCTCAAACAATTTTACGAAAAACTAGCAAAATAGAAGAAGAAAACCATCAATTTTACTATATTACAAGGGCAAGTTTATAACAAACTTCACACGTTTCTTTAAAAATATGTTGCATCACTAACAAAGCATTGTGTTTATAAAAGAAATTCATAAAAATTTACAATGCACCATTATTCATTCATCTTAAATAATGGTGGATAAACTAGACATTGGTTTAAACACATACCTGTGATGTGGATAAGCCAGAGTTTTGTTGATCTTCTAAAGAAACAGAATTCCCCATGTTTGCCACTTCTACTATTTGAGCTAAAACCAACATCTCTAATATTGAAGTCATCTTACTTACGTTTTCTTCCAAGTTATAAATATATTGTGCCATCTTATTATTATCTTTCTTCATATCCTCATGATGTTTTTTTCATATCCTTATGTTGTTTCTTCAAGTGTTCATATCTCTCCTCATGATCTTTCTTAAAGCGTTCATGTTCTTTTTGCATATCATCAAGTCTTCCCTTCAATTATTCAACTTCCTCTCCATCACTTGATCCCATATTAGATTGAGACCTAGAAAGTCACTTTGATGTCACTCCAATCCATAACCCCTTAATCGACCATGCTTATCTAATCCCATAATTCCATCATACATTTCTTGCTCAATTTCTAAAGTATTTGAAGGTTCTGAGGTACCCCTGAGTTCAACAACACAGGAAATTGCAGAATTCTGCAAATATAATACCAACATATAGAATTAAATATGCAAGGATAATAGTAATACACAAAACTAGTAGTTTGAACTTCAATTATAATAATAAATTACAAACCACAAGTCATTGTGAGGCATAATTAACAAAAGTCCCATCTTTGTGCTCATGAGTAATAGAGAAAAACTCAATTAGCCTAGACTATTCTCCAATTTCCTCTTCCTATTATTATAAATTATAATCATATCATCCTTATATGAAGTGTGTCTAAAGCATAACTAGTAATCACATGAATTAAATACAAACTAAAAAAAAATATTAGGTTACATATTCATCTCTACTTCTTGCAAAACTTTTGGACCCTGATGTATGCAGAGTATGTTAATGAGACCTTGCAATCTTTCCTCATTCAGAATGTATCTACATATATAACAATCATATTACATATTATAATATTTTGGTTAGAACCTTAATAGTTTAACATTTTTTTTTTATATTTTGCACTCATCAGTGAACAAAAAAATCTACAAGTACTTTCCATTGTGCACTTGATATAATTCCAGGAGGAGTATTTTGTATTATCTCTTCCATTGTGAGTTCGGGCAAAAGGTATTTGCATTTTAGACCATGCTTGTACTCTTTCCATTTTTTGTAAACTGAATCTAAGACCCATTTCTTGATTCTAGGATCATTTGGAAATACAAATTTTCTTTACACAAACATTATAACAAAATTCGTTAGAAAGCATTGTATGAAGTATATTTATTTCTCAATTAGAATACATAATATTCTCATTTTATTTGAAAGACATAGTTCTTAGATATACTTACCAAAGTTGTTTCCCAAATGCTTAACTTTAAAGTTTCAGGTAATTTTCTCCAATCAAAATAATTTATTGGGCATAATTTCTCTTTTCTAGCAAGTATACCTAAAAATCCACATTCCTCCTCCTTTCTTTATTGGTTGAGTCATTTTATTGAAGTGGATCATAATTTCATGACCTTCTGGCAAACTCCACACATCTTTAGTACATGTTGAACCTCTTTTCTTTGATACATTGCCTTGGTTATCCAAAAGAAGTATCAAATAGATTAAAAAATAAAGGTAACAATTGTATATAATACCAAACATCAATTTAATTATATGTAGTGAGGAAGCAAATACGTGAAAACAATGGAACAATAAAAAAAGAGTCCCTTATAAGAATAAGTTAAAAATTAGTTACCTATTACATCCAAATCACCAAAGAATACTTCTTGTTTAGGGTTTTCTATTGAAACTTCAGGTTCATCATTACATAAATCTACCTCACTGGAGTTTTGTGATTGATCTTCTTCATTAGAGTTTGGTAACCGGAGATTGGAATGAGATGTTGATAGCTCTGGAGAATGATAGTCAGGATGAGATGTGGCAACTCTGACTGAACCGGTGACTTTTCTGTGGCGTGGATATCAAGCTGAACCTGTGACTTCTCTATGTCAAAGATATCAAGCTAAACTGGTTGCCTCTCTATTAGGGTTTGAACATCAAAATTAGCATCTCTCAAGACTGGTAAGCAAGTAATAAGTGTTTACTGTTTAGTCGATGAAGATCTAGTGTTGACTGATTTATGCATCATGTTTTTTATTGATTAGAGTGCAGCTCGTGATATGTACTTAGGCCTAGGCTTTTCCAATACTGTTGGAGCGGTAAATTTCTCACTTTTTGGCCTTACACTTCTATCTACACGTGCATCTTATAACCCATTATTGCTTAGAGTACTAAATTCTATCTTTTTGAAACGGTTTGATGGATTCATTGTAAATCTTGCACAAAGCATATTAAAAATAAAATAATTAAAACATGACCATTTATTATATAAAATTTTTTAAATTTATTTTTTAATAAGAAGTACAAAGTAGTAGTACATAATAATAATAATAATAATAATAATAATAATAATAATATTATTATTATTATTATTATTATTATTATTATCCATACACTCAATTATAAGTTTTTGTATTATTTTATTTCTTAGTCATCTCCAAGTTACAACAAATATTTACTAAATATCTTCCACTGTTAAATTAATTTCTACATTATTTAGTAAATATCTTCCATTGTTAAATTGTGAGATTTAGAAATAAAGTATAATAAAATAAAATTTTAATGAATTTAAAGAGAAGTTATTTAAAAAATAATAGTTTTGGACTAGAAACTGCAATTTCCAGTTGTTATAGCAATAAAATTACAATAAGAGGAAAGAGGGAGAAAAGAGGAAAGAGTGAACTAATTATAAAGAATCAGATTACGGCGAGAAGAGAGAATTGTGGAAACTTTTGGATATTCTGTATCAGTTATCAAAAATTGGCCGCAATGGGCAGGTCATGTGCTATTTATATTGTTGCCTAATTAATTCTCAAAAAAAAAAAAATAAACAATGTAATAAACAATTAACATATTGACAAATGTTTTTTTGACTTTCGGTGCTTCTTAAAGCATAATTAATAATATTAATATTGGCTTTTGTTTCTGAATTTGTAAATTGTGCATGTAAATGTATACCTATTACTAGGGGTGTACGAATTTATCAAGACCACATGAACAAAAGGTTCTTACACACTTGACTAATGGAGTTTGGATATTTAACTTTCAAATAATGTTACTGTTTATTCAAATGATTGAAAAAGACTCTTCTCAGTTCTCATATGTGGCTTCTTCTAACCATAGTTAAATTAGTCCCTGATTGCATTACTTTAATTAATACATTTTTTCTGTAACATTATTGAACTCCTTAGGCCTAATGTTTGTGATAACTGATAACTGACCATTTTTGCTTTAAAGTATTTGCTCATTATATCCATTCTAACATCTTTCCTATCAAGCTCTTCAACTCTATGGTCACAGAAGAAAATAACCTGTGTGCTAATAAATATTTGCTTTAGGAAAATAATGAAAATCAAAAGGGTTTCAAATTTAAGAATAGAACATGCACTGGTCTGATAAATAAATACAAAAATTTCAGCATTATCTCGTAGGTCACATGATGATCATCATGTAAATTTTCAGTCTCATTTATTTTACAGTACAGATGGGGAATTTTTGAAAGAAAATAAAGGAAAAGAACAGAAAATACAGATATTAATTACATTTTGTCAATGAATAATTTATTGAAATCACCAGAATCTTATTGTTGTTCCTTTGCTTGCCAATTATCAGAAAGATAGAAAATAGTTGAAGCAGTGAGCCATTGCTGATTTAAGGGATAAGTATCTTCTACACTGCAAAGAGAGTCATGCTTATCATAGCCCCACAAAATTTAAACAAGACTAATTAAAAAGAAAGAGTCATTATTACCAAATTAAAAGGAAAGAGTCATGCTTATTACCAAATTAAAAGGAAAGAGTCATGCTTATTACCAAATTAAAAAGAAAGAGTCATACTTATCACAGCCCTGCAAGAAGCAAGACTACTTTATTTAAACATGCGTAGTTAATATCATATCAGTAATTTTTATGGCCTTGATGAACTGGAAAAACATAGGAGCCTCCCACAAGACAATAGCTTGCTTTTGCAACTGCAGTTACACCACAGTTCTACTCCACATGCAAAACTCATGCTACATTACACCATACAAAACTGACATATGCAAAACCAGACTTCATCTATTCTATCAATTAGTTCAACATAGACATCAACATGAAACAAAGAAGAAAATATTGGAAAAATGTCAAACTTCTTCATTTAGAATATAAATATATAGACAAAGTAACAGGTAAACTATAGACACAAGTCCAATTAATTCTTATCATAAAAAAAGATTAGTAAATAAAAACAATATATCATTTATAGCTTTCTTCCTCTATTTCTTTCTGAACCAAGTTTCTATAATCATTCATTGAATCCGGAATTGTAATGTTAGAAGCCACGCATCCAGCATAGGCATTCTTCTTCACACAATCCGCCATATCATGTAAATCTCTCGGTTTTGTTAAAATCACATGATACCATCCATTGTTTCGATGATCATCCATGCAAAAGACTTCTTTTGCTTGTGAAGATAATATGAAAGGATCATCCTTCAAATTGTCACCAGTGTGTATTAATTTCGAAAAATTAACTAATGTTGATCCGTTTGCATCATGCCCTCTTGGTGATTTGACATCCACCCAATCACAACGAAACAATACAACTTTGCACTTTCCATAATAATCTAATTCACATATATCTGATAGTACGCCATAATAAGGTTCTCCATCTGCTTCAATCATAACTCCAGAATTTTGTGTTTTTCTAAATCTTTTACGTTTCCATGTATGGAATCTTAAACCATTTATAGTGCAACCACTATATATCTCTTAATTACATTATTTGGTCCTCGAGCTATAGACACAAGTTCATCTGGACACTTGTTCTCAATCATATTTGGCAGCTATAATGATAAATAAAGAAATTAAAAATAGACACTAAATTGGCTAAAGAATTCCTATTAAATTTATTTTGCATTGACAATAACCAATCTTGAAATTTTTCTATCATCCACCTTTGCTCAATTGTTTCATTAGATCTAGAAGGTCAGATCGATCGCTTCTATATAGCCAAAAATTCACTGCACATTTTATGTATTCAATAAGATTAGTTAATAAGGCTTAATTACAAAACATTCAATATTTCATGTGATTTTACTAGCCTGTGATATTTTGAAATATGATGATAATGTAGTAAGACATAGCAATGAGGTTGTGCTAGTGTCTTACTATCAAAAATAGTAATTTCAGGTTTTCCCAAAAATTTTACACCAGTAGAGAACAAGTGATTATTTCCAACATTAGCAGGATTCCTAGATGGGCGATTGAAAACTGTCTACACACTTTCTAGATATCTAGAACAAAATGTTATACACTTTTGAAAACTGTCTTCAGATCGATCGCAATAACCTTCTGCAATTGATCCCTCTGGATGTGCTTTATTATGCACATTGAATTTGAAATGAACTAATCCCCTATTAAAGTTGTGCATGAAAGACATAAGACAATTTAAATTTGAGATGACTATTCTACTTAATAATATCAATGATCATTTTTTTAAAAAAAAGACAATTTTACCTCTCAATAGAGTACATTCAACTATACTATACAGGTCCACCAAGTTTGGCTTCTGCAGTTAGATGAATGATCAAGTGAACCATTATAGTAAAGAAACTTAGGAGATAAATTTTCTCCATCCAACAAATTGTTTTAGCAACACAAGCCTCCAATTGATCAAGCTCCACTGGATCAAGAACTTTAAAGCATAATGATTTGAAAAATGATGACAATTTAGAGATAACTGCAACAATTTCATGAGCCTTTGATGCTTTTAAAGCGATGGGAAGAATATCTTGCATCAATATGTGATCATCATGACTTTTTAGGCCACTGATTTTCTTATCCTTCATATTCACACATCTTGATATATTTGAAGCATATCCATTTGGAACCTTAATATTTTTCAAAACAATTAAAAACACATCTTTCTTCTTAGATGTGAGAGTGTATGATGCCGGAGCATAACTCCATTTATTATTAGGTCTCAATTTAGGATGAAGCTCTTTCCTTAAATTCATATCTCTAATATCAAATCGTGCTTTTAGAGTATCTTTACTCTTCCCCTCAAAGTTCAATAATGTCCCAACCACATTATCACATACATTCTTCTCAATATGCATCACATTTAAATTGTGACGTAGAAGATTGTGCTCCCAATATGGTAAATCAAAAGAAAATACTTTTTTTCTTCCAAGTAGATTGCGCAGTAGTTGATACACTTGAGGTTGCATTCATGTACCTTCCTGACCATATTCAGTATCATTTAAATCATTAATCCTTTCATCAACATTATCAATATCCTCAAACATTGGCTCTTCATGCTCATTAATACAATCTGCACTATCCCTTTTACCCAACTCATTGTTTGCTTCTTGTCTAGATCTCTTCCTAGATTATTTAGAAGATTTTCCATATTTGAATTTTATACCATTTAACTTTCTTAGAATCTCAGTTCCGCTTATAGGAATAGGAGGAGATCCTAGCTCTTCAGTACCATCAAATTTGATCTTTTTTTAACCGAAATGGATGATCTTTTTCTAACCATCGATGGTGGCCCATATAATAAAATTTCACACATGATACAACCATTTAGAATGTGTTTGATATGCACATGAGGCAAGTGAAGCGTCCCTTTGTATTCCAACTAGATAAGTTAGCATAGGCGGGGAAATCATTGATTGTCCATAAAAGAGCAGCGCACATTTTAAAGTTCTGCTCGCATGAAGCATCAAATGCATCAACACCTTCCCATAATTATTTCAATTCATGAATTAATGGTTGGAGATAAATATCTATATCATTACCTGGGTCTTTTTCACTTGGAATAACCATCGATAGAATTATTGATGATTGTTTCATACACACCCATAGCTCTAGGTTATATGGAACTAATATTATAGGCCAAGTTCTATAAGTGGTACTCATTGTGCAAAATTGATTGAAACCATCACTCGCTAAACCAAGCCTTACATTGCGAGGATCAGCAGTAAAATCAGGATACTTAGCATCAAACGATTTCCATGCTAGTCCATCTGTAGGATGTCTCAATAAGCCATCTTTTATGCGGTGCTTCTCATGCCATCTCATTGAAGATGCAATCTTTACCGACATATAGAGCCTTTGC
Organism: Garcia nutans; assembly: GCA_947685225.1. NCBI lineage: Eukaryota > Viridiplantae > Streptophyta > Magnoliopsida > Malpighiales > Euphorbiaceae > Garcia > Garcia nutans. The sequence continues at coordinate 11,255,869 of CANTUV010000014.1, read as the reverse complement.
AATCTTGGTATTAAAGGAATACCACAATATTTTTGCTGGTTTTTTCTTCATAGGCATTGTCTCCCCTTCATTCTGGATCACACCATGACCTTCTTTATTATCCATCCACCAAGAAGATCAATTTTACAAATTTCATCGTTAGCTTCGTCACCCCAATAAAGCATGCAATCATTAGGGCAAGTATGAATCTTTTCATATCCAAGACCAAAATCCTTCATGCTTTTCTTTGCCTCACAATAAAATGACGGCAAAGAATTTCCCTTTGGAAATGCATCTTTTACTAATTCAAGTAATATAGTAAAAGATTTTGCAGACCATCCATTAACACATTTAAGATGGCACAAACATAAAATAAATGTCAACTTTGAAAACCTTGTACAACTGAGATATAGTTCTTGATCATAATCATTCGTCAAATTATGATATTTACTTCCATGGCTAGGAGGCTCATCATCCACCTCATCCACTCCTTCGTTATCACCATTATCACCTAAATCTCCAAAACAATAATATTTATTTAAAGTATCATTACTTTGTCCTGCTGTTCTAATCCCAGTAGCATCGCGAATCAATCCTGTGATGTCATCTTCTTCAACCATACAAGATGCAACATTAGAAGCCACTGGACATAGAGAATTATGTTGTATATTAGGAGCGCCCCTAATATCGTCAAATGATTCTCCATGAATATCTATGTAACATATCCTTGTAAAACTCCATTCCATACCAAATGTTCTTCGACATCCTAAACACTCAATAATTTTCTATTGACACATTTCACACATGAACAATAAAATTTTTCTTTATCACCTTCTCACCTAGTTGCAAATTTAATAAAGTTTGAAATTCCATCAAAATAAGATTGTGGATTCCTTGGTTTTCCAATCCAACTCTTATCCATGATGTCTAAATGATACAAATATTGAAAAACTTAGAATTTAAATAAGTTAATTAATGATATGACCTAATATACAAAAACAAAAATCATCAAGAGATAAGCTACTTCAAACATACAATTATGCAACCTTAAGGCACAAAACTTGCAAACTAATCAATTCAAGTAGTAACCCCTTGATACAAAGTAATCAATTGAGACACCAACAAGGATTTTTTACAAAAGAAAAGTTATTGTAAACTGGAAGGATAATAAACCTTTTTAATAATTATCACATAAAGTATAACAAATAATTACCATTTAGAAATGTACATGAAATATATGTAAAAAAAGTTATGTCTTCATTATAAGTCACTCAAAGCTTAATAAGGACCTAAATTTACAGTAGAAGTCTAGCAACCAACAATAAAACAAGCAATCGATGTAGAAAATAAGGCAACAAAATACAAAAAGAAAAAAGAAAAAGAAAAATCAACAACTTACCTCAAATCCAACAATTCCAGTTAACGGCAGCGGAGGTGAGAACTGATGACCAAAATATCACGCCTGAAAAAAAAATAATGGATTTTTATTTGATGTTACATTTAATTGAAATGGTTGATTAAATGAAAGTTTCAATAACTAGTAAAATATATATATATATATATATATATATAAGCAGATACAACCCGCTGGGGGTAGTCCAGCGGGCTAGCACCCAACCCACTAGGGGAAGGTGCGAGGTTCGATCCCCCAAAATGTTTTCTGGGGATCGAATCTTTTTAAAATATATATATATATATATATATATATAAGCAGATACATGTGTTGAAGCATCAAAAGCAAGTTGACAAGAATTAAGATAAACTTGTTATATTTTAATTATAATATAATACTAACATTCTTCGCGTTAAAAAAATTCAATTTTATATTATTAATATTGATTAATAGTTTAATCTATTACGATTACTGATTAATAGTTTATTCAATGATTTTTCATATTTATATGGATATATAATAGAAAGGCTAATTGCACCCCAATAATTAATCAGGATCTTCTAACCATAAAATCGATAGAGTCTTCAAGTCTTTTTTTTTTTTAATTCGAAATGCGCAAAAAAAAAAAACACAGCATATTAATATTATTATTGCTACATAAAAACAAGGTAGTTGCTGGAAAATAAATTATATTTGAAATTATTGATGTTAACTTCCAATCATATTCAGTGAATGTTCTTTCTTATATCTCACATTTCTTGATAAATAAGCAATCTATAGCTATCATCAACTAAGCCTTATTGTCCTTAGCTTTAAATTTCCCTATTCTTTTTTGCCTTAAATGATAAATTATACATAAAACTATAGAAGTTAAACTCCACAACTAAAGAAGTCAACTCCACTAAAACATGGATAAATATATTATAAGCATAATTCTCAACAAGAATTATGAGAAGAGATTGTTTGATAAAAAGAAAAATAAAGGCTTTATTAAGTAAACTTGCTTTTTTTAATGTTCACAATTATAAAATGCAATAGCAAGAAAAGGAGGGTAAAAATAATACAAAAAATGCAATTTTAGCCAAAAAAAAAAAAAAAACTATACTTGGAAACAAACAAAATTTTAGGTGGAAATCTTGAGCATTTTGAGATAACATTAAATCATATATAGCAACAAATTTTACAAGTTCCTATTCCATAACTTCTTTGTGTACTTAACATGCTTCTCAAAAAAATTTAAAGAAAATAGTTCATCACTTGGCTTTCATATTAGTTTATTGCTTCATACACCGAAGTGCATTTTCAAAATGGCTAATAACATACAAAGGGGCTTTTCTTGCTTGTTGCTTAAAGTCCAATTTTTTGCCTTACACAGTTACACCCAAAAGAACTACCATGCATTACATATCAATTTTTGCTATCACAAACTACAAAAACAATAGAGCAATCAAAAGAGTTCATAAATAATTAACATACGATCAACAAGAGACTCAATTCCAGGCTAGTAGACATTTTGCAAACTATCTTTACAGCAAATATTAGAGGCACCTTAGCTTAAATTGTACAGATTTTCCCCATCACAATGAAATTAGTAAATTTAAATAAGTAAAAGCAAACTATTATAACCATGATAACCCTCATCAGTCCACTAATATGATTGGAATAATCAATCAATTTCTTAAATTACGAAGTTAGATTTTAACTCCACACATTTGGCAATCATAAACATGTTCTTTCTTTTTCTCTATTAATAGAAATTCTTATATAAAATCTTGACAATCATAAATAGGTTCTTTCTTTTTCTCTATTAACAGATATTGACAGTAATACCACCTGGTACATAAAATTCTTATAGCTAGTTTTTAATAACATGGTCACGAACAAAGAATAGAATACAAATATTGAGGGACTTTGTGATAACCCAATAATAACCTAGTGCAATACAATCCCTCAAAGAGGGTCGATTTGGCATTCCAATTTCTAATTTCTAACCCAATAAAACCCTTAATTTCAGAGCTGAAATAAACAAAAAGAAAACTACAAATAATAAGCCAGCTTACCTGAAACTTTGAAGAGAAAGAGAGACAATCGAAGATACAGCTGGTGCCGACTGAGAACGAGGCAAGGCCGGGACCGATGATAGTGTTCTTCTCAACGTGTTTAACTCTTTTACTTTCTAGGTTTTAATTAATTCTCTATTTATTGTACATTTCTATATATACGCTAATATTATTAAACTAATAAAATTAATTAATATTGTCAATGCTCTAGATTAGTGCAAGAAACTATTTACACTAAAATAAAATTTTTAAATATTTTTAAACTAATAGACAACACTCGCATTTAAAAAATACAGGCAAATGATGAAAAATATTGATCAATTTGTCAACACTTTATGTTAGCATAAAAAATTACTGCACTTACGTAATTTTTTCAACACTTCCACAAAGCGTTAGCAAATTTATATTGAGAATAGTATGAAATATAGCTGCACATTTAAAAAGTATAGACAAATTATTAAAAATACTAACGCTATTGCAAAAACATAGATATTTTTACTAATATTTTATATTAGCGTAAAAAATTATTAACACTTATATAATATTTCCAACGCTTCTGCAAAGTGTTGGCAAAATTGTATATGGATTAGTTTGAAATATAACTATGCATATAAAAAGCATAGGTAAATGATTAAAAAAACTAATATAATACAAAAAGCATCAATAGCTTATTTAAAATATACCAACGCTTAATAAACAACGTTGAAAAATATGTTATTGTTATTTTTTTTACCGACGCTATTGAAAAAATGGAGCTAATTTTGACAACGCTTTATATTAGCGTAGGAAATTTTTGACACATACATAACTCTTCCAACGTTTTTATAAAGCGTTGGCAAAAATGTGTTGGCATAGGTCCACTTTCTTGTAGTGTAGCCTTCATCATTCATAATAATTTTAAAAAACAACCAAAAACATTTTCATTTCTTTTATTTAAGTTTTGAAACCGCTTATCATCTTTCATTTGAAATCCTTAAATCCCCCCACCTAAAAACCAATTCTTTTCCTCGCATCTGAAACATAAAAAGAATGAACTAAAGTTTCCTCCAATCATCTAAACTTTCATTTTTTTCTTTGACCATAGCATCTCATCTTTGAAGCATTCAAAGTAAGTAAGTTTTCTAAAGTTTTTTTCAACTTGTTTATTGTAAAACAATTAATGTTGGATACTAATTGATTAATGGGGAGGATAAATTATGCATGTGATAAAAACAATTCCACCTGATGAATGTAGTAATAATTATGTTGAACTGCGTATCTTTGTTAATGGATGTTTTATATTTTTAATGATAATTGGGTATTTTTAATGTCACGACCCAACTTGAGGGTATGTGGCCGGCACTAGGGAACGGGAATGCATATGGCTTCCAGAATCTATAGTTAACTTGATAAATCATTATAACCATTTAAAACATCACATCAACTATTTAAAATACAATATCAAGTCATATAAACCCAACAGTATGAAATTTATGGAGTTTCTAGAGTACAAATACAACACAATACATATTAATTAATTTTGTGAATAAATTTCATTGCTAGGGAAGAAAATAGTGTTATTGGATAATTATACTCGGAAACTCACTTTCGTAACCTATTAAATAGTGAGACAGGGGTGAGCGTTTCAACTCAGTAAGTGATACCAACAAATATACCAATCTGGTGTCCTATCCTGATTTTAGCTGAAGGATGCTCATACATTATGCCAACCATACAACAAAGCAAATAATCATCCAATGATGGAAATTAGTTCACAAGTACCACTCTAAATCTCAAATCGGGGAGCTAATCTCCTTATCTGGCTTTCTTTATCCAACATAATTTCTTAGAATCCAATACACAAAGGGTCCTCCATCACGACCTTAGCCAAGCAGCGCTACCCAATTAACAAGCAGTGCTGAGCATAAGAAAGCATCCACTGTCATGTCAGTCCCAAAATTATCATCATAATGTTAAATCATTTTATATTCATAATCAAAATCACATCTTATGTGGTCTAATGTCATCCTAATTTCATCCAACAACCACAGATTATATTCATCACAGAATTGAGCAGTCATAGATAAAATGCTGAAATTCTAAAATTCTAAATAATGCATAATAATAATATATACATACATCATATGTGAATGCATGAAATATAGAAAAGTATATTAGAATCACTCACTGTTTAAGTGAAGAAATTTGACTCAGTCAACAACTCAGTCCAGAAGTGGTAGGGCCTAGTACTGAATAGTCTATGGAATAAAATATCATAAAAATATTATTATAATAATTTTAGACTCTAGAAATATATGTTTTATGATTGAAAAATTTTGCTAAAAATTTAATATAATTTATTCTTAATTGGTCCCCTAAAATATAAACAACTGACATAATTACTATTACTAAATTAATTCATTAAATTGGAATAAAAATAAAAATTTTAATTATTGTTTTTGTAAATTCTATAATTTTCATGCTTGGTGAAATTAAATACTTAACACATAACATGTCTTGTCAAAGTACTCACTGGTCTCTTGCTGGAGTTTTGCTGAAAAATTTTATCGGAAGAATTCGATAGCAAATTAGATACCAAAACGTTTGTCTCGGAGAGAGGAGTTTAAAAATATTTGTCACTCTCTCTCACTTGCCAAAAATTCCTCGAAATGGGGTTAGAAGCTATTATCTTGGTTGGATTCCAGCCAAAATTTAAGTTAGTTTAAAAATTACAAATGAGGTACCAAATGAAAGCTCAGGTAGAGAAGATTCTAATGGTATCTATCTTTTTGATAAAGGAGGTCGGAGTTGGCCAAAAAATTGCTCGAAATCCGGTGAAGGTGTCAAATTCTAACGGGAGGTATGGCTTCCTCCGATGTCGGTTGTCCGCAAATCACCCTTTTTTGGATTCTTAGTCTTGAGACGAATTCAACGGTGAGTGAGTGGTGGTGATCGGAGGTCAAACGACAGAGATAGGGCCGATCAAAGTTTTTGCCGTTATTTTTCTCTCTCCTCTCTAATTTTTGCCCTTTTACTCTCCTCTCTCTCTCTCTTTCTCTATTCCCGAGACAACTCATCATTTTCCAACCCATTTAAATAATCACCATCATATTAATTATATTATTAAATTATATATTTTATTTTATTATTTTATTATTATTTTATTTTAAACCTCATCACCATCCACTCTTCTACCACTTAATAAACCCACTATTTTATTTTATTAATATATTATTATATTATATTATATTATATATTATTATTTATTTTTTTGGATATTATAATTTTTTCCGTTAAAATAAATTTAACCTCGAATTTAATATAACAATCAATAACCCATCACAATCTCAATAAAAAAAAGGACTAACATACAATTAACTGGTATCTTTTATTAGTAGGATTTTTTTTTTAATTTATTACAAATAAATATGGGTATTTATCTCTTATTTCGGCTTCTGTTTCCCAAGTACATTTTTCGGTAGTATGATTGTGCCATAAAACCTTTGCCATTGGAATTTCCTCAGCGTGTAACTTCCAAATATGAGAGTCCATAATGGCTACAGGAACCTTCTCATAAGAATGATTCTCGCAAATCTGAACTTCTTGTGGATGTACTATGTGTGAAGGATTAGGAATATACTTCATTAACATTAAGATATGAAATAATGGGTAGACGTGAGAGAGAACTAATGGCAAATCCAATCAATACACAATTGCTCTAACCCTCTCAATAATCATATAAGGTCCAATGTACCTTGGTGCTAATTTGCCCTTCTTACCAAATATGATCACCCCTCTCATAGGAGAAACTTTTAGAAACACTAAATCACCCACCTCATATGATTTATACGCTAACAACCCCCACATTCAGTACACACACACTACAACACCACAATATAGCATATGTGCACCGAACATAGGAGTGCTACGGCTTTTCATCAATATTCAAAACATTTTTATATAATACCATCATCTTTCTCAATATACATTATAGATATATAAATACATTTTAGTAGTACACAGCGGAAGTTATAAAATATTTACACATATGAAAACATTTGAGTACATATTTATCATTACATATATATTTACAATATAAACAAAATCTTTACAAAACATAAAAGAGTTATACATGATTGGCAAATCTCTTCTGATCTTTAAGTTCCAAATCAACACTTCAACGTCTACTCTCACTCGGTCTCGAAGAACCCTCAGGTTCAACTCTATCAACTCTATCACCTGCGCGATTAAACACTATCGCGCTAAGCCAAGGGCTTAGTAAGATAAAACATGCTAATGGTATGCTTTAATGTAATGCAATGCCACATATGTTATTGATAAGATCAACATCATAAATATAAAGTTAACCACATAATTATGCATTTCACAAATCATAGTCATATGAGCATACCACATTTCAACATCTTTCCACATTCAACATTAATCAATCATACTCAATAAACAACATCTCATTTCATTAACTCATAACATTATTTAGGACATTCATATAACCTTGACACCTATGGGCCCAACAAGTATTTAATACGATATTCAGAGTTCAGAGTTACTGCTTTGGTTCATAATCACAATAATCACGCCCGTAGGCAATATATATACATGTATCTCTATCCATGGATAGTGTAACAGACCCAGTCTCTTGGACCATCAACTCAACACATATGAGGAGATCCTCAACCCGGCAAGACTGTTACAAATCATATATCTCATATTCACAATTCTTATAGTGTAACAGACCCAGTTTCTTGGACCATCAACTCAACACATTTGAGGAGATCCTCAACCCGGCAAGACTGTTACCTTTCATCATTTCTTAGGCATGCCACCCAAATCCAGAACTCTGAAACTGAATAACATATTAAACAAACAATTCATTTATTATATAGTTACCATTTCCATTCTCAAATTCTCATCACATTTAGGCAAACATGCCTTCTTTCTTTCAATATCATCATCATAGCCCATCACAATGGCTTTACATCACATTTCACCTCTTATTTGAATCATCATAGCATCTTTGATATAACATTTCAATATACATTATTCATGAAACACATAACCATTCACAATGCATAACATAACATTGATCAATCTCAACAATGCGATTAGAGCAAAGAATAATTTATATCATTCATAGCTTTAAGATCTTCCATATGCATTTGTTTAGGTCAATCATGGTTTAAATGTGTTTAGGTTTAGGTTAAGGTACCAACTTACCTTAAAAGGACCAAAACAATGCAAATAGAACAAAGTATAAAAACCCTAACCCACACATTTGAGGGACACGGGCAGCCACTTGAGGGACACGGCCAAGCTTATGGCCGTGTCACTCAACCCACTTGGACAATAAGCAACACGGGCAAGGGACACGGCCAAGCTTGTGGCCGTGTCTCTCAACCACAAATCACAGTAGCTAACACGGGTACTAGACACGGCCGTGTCTCTCACAAACCAATCCAACACGCCCAAATTCTCTTGGCTTGGCCGTGTCTCACTTTCCCTTTGGCCGTGTCACTTAAGAACAAAACCCTAATTTTTTTTTTTGCCAAACTCTTCTAAATGCATTCTAACACCTTAAACACCACACAAACTCATTCAAATGAATGTAATCAAAGTCATTAACACTTATTTTGCATGTTTAACACAATATTCACATTAACCAAACATTAAATCATTCATCAATTCCAAACCCTTAAAACCAAACTTCACACTTGATCATTCACTTTCAACATCCACTTAAACTTACAATCTTTACAACCAAACCAACACCAAGTCAATCTTTTAACTTACAATCAATTTTAACACTTGTAAACACATATCAAACACCCCAAGTCATCACATCAACAAATCACAATTCACCTAAGACATAACTTAAAAATTAACAAAGGAAAACAAGAGATTTCTTACCTTAAATGAAGAAATTCCACAAATCTTCAACTTGATTCTTCAATTCTCCCTTCAATCTTGATTCTAGTATCAAGAACACTTCTCTTTCCCTTTGGTTTTTGGAGAGCCGGCCACTTCAAGAAAGAAAGAAGAAAATGCACAAGTCAAACACCTTTTCTTCTTTTAATCTCCACCATGCATTTCATTTCAAGCAATTACTCAAATACCCCTCATCATTTAACTTAGCTTTTGTCTCTTATAAGCCCAATTAAGTAATTGCACACTCAACACAAAAATATCTCTTTTCCTTTGACTCTTCCTTTGACCCATTTATATGTTATATATATATCACCATATATACAACATATAAACTTGTCTCTAAACCCTATTTCTTCCCAAAACACATATACATATACTTTCCTTTTCTCAATTTAAACCAACAACAACAACAACAATAACAATAACATAATCAAAACTTCTAGACCACAAATGAGGATATTACAAATTTACTTTCACTGGGATAAAATGTATTGACTTAGTCAATCGATTAATGATAACCCATATAGAATCATACCCTGAAGTGATTTTAGGCAATCCAGTCACAAAAAGTCCATAATAATACTTTCCCACTTCCATTTAGGGATAGGGAGTGGCTTTTGATGATGTAATTTTACATGTTAACATGTGAGGGATCTATAAACAAAATCCGCAATATCTTTCATCTTGTCATTCCACCAATATATACCTTTCAGATCTCAATATATCTTGGTGGAACCTGGATACACATTGTAAGTTCCAAGGTGCACCTCTTCCAATATCTCCTTTCTCAGATTATCTACATCAGGAGCACATAACCATGAACCATGTCGAAGTTCACCTTTTTCTTCTATCACAAAGTTCTTAGAGTTACCATCTATTACTTCTTCCATGAATCTGTGTAATTGTGGGTCCCGTCTCTGAGACAGCTTGATTTACTCTACTAGTATTGAGCGGACATGAAAATGTTCCAATAGTATACCAGAGTCATTCACTTCAAGTTGAAACCCTCCATTAAACAACTCTATCTATTCTTTAACAATGAGTCGCTTTTCTACCACAATACGAACTAGGCTACCAGAAGACTTTTTACTCAAAGCATCAGCCACTACATTTGCTTTACCAAGATAATAGAGGATAGTGCAATCATAATCCTTCAGAAGTTCCATCCATATTCTGTCTCATATTTAAATTCCTCTGATCAAAGATATACTTTAGGCTTTTATGATCTGTGTATATTTCACAAGTTTTACTATATACGTAATATCTCCAAATTTTCAATCAAAGATTATTGCTGCCATCTCTAATCATAGGTAGGATAATTTTGCTTATCTTTCTTCAATTGGCGGGAGGCATAAGCAATTATTATTCCATATTGTATCAATACACACCCAAGACCAACTCTAGAAGTATCAAAATAAATGGTCTATCCACCTATTCTAGAAGGCAAAGCTAACACTGGAGCAGAAGTAAGGCAACCTTCAATTTTTAAAAATTGTTCTCACATGCTTTAGTCTATACAAACTTGGCATTCTTGTGAGTTAACCGAGTTAAAGGAGCTATTATCCTTAAGAAATCTTGAACAAAGCAACGATAATATCCTGCCAACCCCAAAAAACTATGAACCTCAATAACAGTTATAGGCTGCAAATAATTTATAACATCTTCAACCTTTTTAGGGTCCATCATAATGCCATCCTTAGTAACAACATGTCTAAAAGATCACACTATCTAACCAAATTTCACACTTGGAAACTTAATATATAATTGATGATTCCTTAGAGTCTATAAAAACATTATAAAATGTTGTGCATGTTTTGCTAGTGACCTTGAATACCAGGATATCATCAATAAATACAATAACAAAATGATCCAAGAATGGCTTGAGCACCCTGTTCATTAAATCTATGAATGCAATTGGTGCATTAGTGGGTCCAAAAGAAAGTAAAAGAAACTCATAATGACTATGCTTGGTTCTAAATGTCATCTTAGGTATATCTTCCCTCCTGATCCTCAACTGATAATACCTCGAGCAAAGATCAATTTTGAAAAAATACTGAGTACCCTGAAGCTGGTAAATCAAGCCATCAAATTTGGGAAGGGGATATTTATTCTTTATTTTAACCTTGCTCAACTACCTGTAATTAATGCAAAGACATATAGTACCATCCTTCTTCTTCACAAATAACACAGAAGTGTCCCAAGGCGAAGTACTAGGTTGGATGAATCCTTTATCCAAAAGATCTTGCAAATTTTCTTTAAGTTCCTTTAACTCTGCAGGGGCCATCCTATAAATTGGCATAGATATGGGATTCGTGCTAGGAACTACATCAATACAAAACTTTATCTCTCTTTCAGAAGGCAGTCTTGGAAGCTCTTTTGGGAAAAATTTGAAAATTCATTTACAATCGGCATGTCTCTTAAATTTAACATCTTCAGAGATATCTCTGATAACTACTAAATACCCTTGATAACCACGATGCAATATCTTTCTGGCACTAATGGCTAAGACAAGGCTACATGGGGTAGTAACTCTGTCCCCCTTAAAAGAAAATCCTTAATCACCCTGTATTTGAAAGATAACCTCTTTATTATGGAAATAGAGAGTGGCATAATGATTTGACAATGAATCCATACTAAGAATTATGTCAAAATCCATCATATCGAGAAAAATCAAATTAGCAGGTAAAATTCTTCCCTCTGCTAGAATTAGACAAGATAGAAAAATTTTATCTACTAATAAGGAATTGCTCATAAGAGTTGCAACATATAAGGGACACTCCAAATTGATAGGTATTATGTCAAGTTTTACTGCAAATCTAGGGGACACAAAGAAGTGTGCAGCACCCGGATCTATCAACACTTGTGCCTCTAAAGAACATATAGAAAGATTATCTACCATCATTGCATTAGAAGCTTGAGCATCCTAATGGGTAAGTGTGAAAACTTGAGCATGTCCCTGATTTTGATCTTTGCCTGAATAACCTAAGCTCTGACTCTGACTTTTTCCTCTACCTCTACCTCATTCGTCCCTTAGACTGTGATGGAAAAGAAGTCTGCATAGGCTGGCCCATACTAGCCATGGAACCCTAAGTGAACCTCTAATTATAAGTTCTCTGTCCTCTTGATAAGGGGCTTCCCTAGCAAAATGACCTGGTTGGCCACATCTAAAGCAAACATTTGATCCCTGAAATACATTGTCCCTGATGGGCTTTACCACATCCAGCACAAGTAGTAATGCCAAAATTGGAGCCTGAACCAATGTAGCTGAAACCCCTACTAAAACCATTGTAACCTCGACCATGGCTGAAACTACCCTTAGTCTTGCTCTTACCCCTAAAGGAACTCTATGACTCTAAAGTATGAGTGTCCATTTGGAAAGTAGCATTGGAACTAGAAAAACTGTGAGTGCCCTGACCTCTCTGTCTAGATGGTCCTCTAGATCCCTTTTTCCTTTCTTCCAAGGTGAATTCAATGTCTCGAGCAGTATCAACCAACTCATTAAAAGGTCGACCTTAACATCCACTGAGTAAGGAGTTACAACCATTGCCTAAAGTCCGGATATATCTAAACTTTTTAAGCTCATCATCTACTACCATAATAGGAAAAAAACTTGTACAACCCTAGAAATTTGGTGGTAAACTATGCCAATGAAGTATGTCCATCCTTTCTTAAACTCTCCAGTTCTATCATTTTTCAATGCACAAATTCGGGAGAAATAAACCAAGCTAGAAACTCCGTTCGAAAATCCTCCTAAGTCATCTTTTGATATCATGGTAGTATTTAGTCTTTATACCATGCTTGTGTAGGATCCTCTAGCCTTTGACTAGTAAAATAGATGATTTGGTATCCGTATAGCCCAACTCCACACAAATCTCTCAAATGTTATAAAAAAGTCATAATCCTGCTCTTCATCACCAGTGTTGTCCCAATATGGAAACCAAGAGGGGGTGAATTGGTTGATTTGAAGAAGTGATGGTAAATTAAAAATTTAAGATGGAACAAAGCAAGAAAAGAGAGTAGAGAAGAATGAACACAAAGAGTTTATAGTGGTTTGGATTACTTCAATTCTACATCCACTTCCTTAACAACTTGTTAAGGTTCCACTAATCTTGAGTTTTTACAAGCTTAACTCTAACTTGGTATTTTCACAAGCTCACATTGAACTTTTACAAGGTTTGAGAATTTTTCTCACAACCCAAATAAGAGTTTTTCCAGCTCACTCTAAAACCTAAGTGTTTCAAAGCTCACACTCAAACTTACAATGGTGTTTCAATGCTCACACCCAACACTAAAAGAGTACAAGTATAAATTTTAATGAAAAGAAATGAAAGATGTTAAACTTGGCTATTACAATCACCAACTTTTCAAAAAATGTGGTTTCTTATGGTATTTATAGCCTTCAAGTCTTCAACTAGCCGTATAGAGTGGGAGCCAACATGTTTGATTCTTGTCTCCCACTTTTTTTTTCACTTTTTTGAGTAGGTTCATAGTCAGACTACCTTTGGTCTGGTCAGCTCGGGCTTGGCATGGTAAGACTGCTTTTGGTTAGGTCAGCTCGAGATCAGCATGGTCGAATTGGGCTCGATCCGGCCATGCTTTTCATTTTTTTATGAGAAAAGTTCTTTAATGGCTAGTACACGTGGTATCCACTAATTGAGTGGATAAGTAATGACTATAATTTTTAAACTTGTACCAGTGGTATGCTCGGGACTAGTTCAGTCTAGTTAGTTTTCATCTAGTCTGTTGGGATTTTGAGAGTATTTGACGATCGTGAGCTCTACTGGAACTTGTTGGATTTTTAGTTCTGGCTCGGTGCGGTCAAACTGCTATTGTGCTCGATTAATTACTACTACAAAGTGACACTTGAAAGTATATGAGGTTATTATAGCAATGGTGATCGCCCGAAGGTCGTCTCACAAGGAAGGTGTTGTTCGTAATAATTTAATTAAAATAAAATTTAAATGTTCGAGTGTTTTTTGATGAAATGTTGAAATGTAATTAAAATTTAAAAATAAAAATGAGTAGTGGTTGTGCAAGATTAATTCAATTCTTTGAATGGCACCTAGGGCCGTAGATCAATTTAATCAAAGCTTGATTCTCAAATTGTCCATTAATATAACCTTTTAATTTAACTTGTTCCTTGAGTTTAATTAGTCAATTACCAATTCATTAGTTTTCACATTCATGAATTAACAACAGCCAATTATTTTAAAATTGCAAATAAAAAAAACCCTAGAACTTATATTTCTAATTCATTCTTACGGTAGTTAAATTATATAGTTTCGATATCAAATTTCACCTCTCGGTCCATCATTCGATATTATGTGATCAATAGGTGGCCAATCTATCAATCTAACCTTAAGTCCAACACAATCAAACAATAACAAGGTATATTAATGGAATTATCAAATCAGTCATTTAATCAAATCTACTACAACCCAAGGCATGAGTAAATTAGATCATCATCCATTTAAAATAAGTATTCATCTCAATATACATTAAATCACATTTTTCCATTGAAATATTAATGTTCTTAACAACAACAACAATAATCAAGAATTGGATTAAAAGAGAGAATATGAAGAACCTAAGAGAACTTCTTGTCTTCCTCCTAGCTTCCACTTTGATGTGATAAAGAGCTTCCAAGCGCTCTTCAATCAACGAATCTCTTCTTGAATGGTGGAATGGTAACTCTCTCAAGCTCGCACTCCTCAATCAAGTCTTTTTCAAACCCTAACCTTCTTAGAAGCTTGTTCACTCACTTTTATCCAAAGAATTATCTTTTTTTTTCTTGTCTATGGGAGAAATGGAAGATGGAAATGGAGGATGAGGAAGAGAATGGTGGTGATGGTGATTTCCTCCCCCCAAAATGCACATGGTGTCCAACGTGTATCTCTATTCCATTTCCCCCCATTTCAATTCTTTTACATTCTTTTTAATATTTTAAGATACTTTTCAACTCCACTCACTTCTTTGTCTCCCATTTTTTCTTTGTTTAATGATTCATCCCATAAAATTATCCCTCTTTTACTCATTTTTATTATTTATTTCTTTAAAAGATATTGCATGTTGTCTCCCACTAGTCTCCCAACCAATGTGAAAATAATTCAAGGAAATCACCTAGGACACGGCCAAGCCATTAGTGACTTGATCGTGTCACTCAAGTTTGCACTGGACATGGCCAAGTCATTAGGCTATGTCTAAGGCTACCTCTTCTTCTTTCTTTCTTCTTCAGGTGGGACACGACCAAGTTATAGGCCATGTCATATGGCTTGGTCATGTTTGGTGCTTGTGTCCACTTCTATATACTTTCTTTTCTTCTTTCTTCTTTGTTCCTTAGGTGGGACAAGGCCAAAACTCTGGCCGTGTCATGTGATACAGCCAATGGCTTGGCTGTGTTTCTTGAAGGTGTTTGCCTACCCAATTTTCTTGAAGGACACGGCAAAGCCAAGTTGCCCTGGTCGTGTCTTGCTTGTTTTTTGTCTTTCTTGCCCTTTGATAAGGGACACGACCAATCCATGAAGTGTCTTAGCTGTGCTACATACTTTTCTCCAAACTTCATCCATCAAATTGAATTAAATTTCCATTTTTTTACTTCAACCTAATTCAAACACTTCAAACAATCTTTAAACACAAATAAAAGGAAAAATTAACTAAAAACCAATAAAATTACCCTAAAAACTTAGACATAATTGATTGAAACAACTGCATTAGGTTTGATTGTATCGGGTTAGGTATGTGAAGTGTTCAGAGTGCTTAGTGACTGTGAGCTCTACTAGATTCTTTGAGGATTTAGCTTGGGCTCTGGTATGGGTAGACTGCTTGATGGTTCGGTCAGAACATATAGTCTATTCATAAAGTGGGAGTGGGATTGAGTGTGAGCTCTTCTGAATACTTTGACTTGAGTTTGGTCTAATATACTTGTCCTTGATTCTATTAGTTAAGGCTCGATATTCTCAGTTCTTTGCTCAACTCATGTTTTATCTGGTCAGCTCATGCTGTCTAATTAGCTCATGTTGTCTGATCAGCTCATCCTTGGTGCAATCTCACCTGGTCAACTCGATTTTGAAATGTTCATGCTCGTTACTTCATTACTCATCAGTTCAGTAGACTTTCAGTGGGTTCAGTCAGGAACAACAAGCTTTGCTCAGTGTCATCATTCCTTAGCTCGGTATGGCGAATTGCTTCTCTTAGTCCGGATGGCCTGACTGGTGCTCCGGTCGGGCTCTAGAGAAATCTTCAACAATTTAAGTCTTGCAAAATGTAACTTGGTACAAATATTAGTCCTATTTAATTTGTTTGCCTAAGGTTAAAATAGAGATCAATTATTTGTCTAACAATCATAAAAAGTTGGTGGATATTGCTCGAATTACTCTAAGGATACTTGTGAAGGTGCTGCAGTTGGAGCTCCTATAGGAATAGCTCATGTTAGGTCAGCCATAATCCTTTGGAATCCTGTGAGCATTTCTTCCAGAACTATAAGGACTTCTTCCCTGGCTTGTCTATGTCTACCTCGGTGGCTAGGGTCAGATGCAGTCAAAGCTGTAGAAGCTTCTCCCTCTAAAGCAGCTTGCTCTCTAGTAGCTGCTTGAGTTCTAGCACCAGCTCTAGTTATACGCTCGCTCATCTTACTGAAAAAAATGAGAAATTTAATCAAATAGGACAAGTCAATATACAATTATATAAAATTAATGATAAACAAACTGACACGGCAAAACAAAATGGTATCGCAGATATGGAAAATAAGAAAATATGAAAAAAAATGTGTGGGGACTCTTGTAAGCGGGGATTTTTCCCCCTCTCCCAGTGGAATGGTTTTTGCGACTTTGGAATTGTTAGGCTTAGGGCCTTAGAGATCACGGGCCTAAACCTAGAGAAATAGGGTCACCACTCGGACGGGCTGGGAAAGAAATAGAAAGGGGTGGATGACTCAATTCCTAAGTAATCCCTAACTCCCTATTGGGTTCAAAAAGTTGGGAGCATATGGGGAAGGTGAGAATGACCCAGCATCCCATAATGCTCGATTTATTGGAACCAGCCTCCTTTTCACATCTAAATATTATTAAATTCTTATCTTATTATGATATTTATCCATATTACATGCAATTAAAATAAAATAAACATCTATCATATTATAGATCAAATAAATAAATAAAAATGGACACCCATGTAAGATGGAAACATGCCCTTATAACCATTCAAATGTCCATACAAATAAATAAAGGAGGAAACCCACCAGTTGATGGAAATATATCCCTTATAGCATCCCAAAATCCTTAAAATTAAAATATATAACTAAAATAAACAAGGCACCCATATAAGTGGAAACATGCCTCTTACATCTCCTTTTTAAAAAATCTAAATGATAGTAAATAATCATAATCCAATCATAAACAAATTATATCAATCATCCATTCATCCATTATAATAAAATTAATGATAAAAACTATTGTTCCATCATATAGTAAATCAATGAAGTTAGGGTTTTAATATTAATTAGGGCTTTATAAAGTAAATTAGGGTTTTACTTTAAAATCTAGGGTTTTATTGGAAAATTAGGGTTTTGGAATGAAAATTAGAGTTTTGGTATGAAAATTAGGGTTTTATTTATAAAACTAGGTTTTTATTGGAAAACTAGGGTTTTGGAATGAAAATTAGGGTTTTAAGGATCAAATTAGGGTTTTTAGGGTTTTAGGATGTAAATAATGGTTTTGGGGTTTTATTTTGGAAATTAAAGTTTTCTTAAATTAGGGTTTTGTGTTCATGAATAGGATTTGAACTTATGTTTGTGTTCATGAATAGGATTTGAACTTATGAATTAAGGTTTAAAATTATGGAATTACCATGCAAATAGGTTTTCATTGTAGAAGATACAAAGCCAAACTTGCAGTTTAAAAAACACAATACGCTAACAATGAACACCATCCATATAATTAAATTAAATTGATTGATAAGAAGAGCCTACATTGTTGGCTCCACCAAAACGAATTTATTGAACCAAACTTGATTATAGCTCCTGCCTGAATCAATTTTGGCTTTGGCCGAGTGAAACAATCCAAGGATTGTTGTGGTTTAACTACTGCTTCTGTCTTTTGCTTTGCTTTATGTCTCTCGCTCATTTTATTTTCTATTTCTTACCCTAATCTCTCCTTGTGGCTCCTAATCACTCAAAACTTTCTCCTTTTTTCTGAACAAAAAACTTGTATATATAAGTTTTCATTAGGGTAACTTGGCTTGTCAATCCTTATGCAGTTCAAACTCCCCTTTGCTTATCTGAAGCTTAGTAGAATTTAAGCACAAGTAGGAATTCAAAGCTTGGTAGAGTTCAAGCACAAGTAAGAATGAATCTAGATTGAAAACGAGGACTCATGTTGAATTGGCTGCGGCTAATTCGATAAGAAGGAGGCCAATTAGATATGAAATTGGCTCATATCGAACAGGTCAAGCCAACCGAATCAATTCTAGTCAACTAGTTAGATTTAACTTAATCTCTGAGCCTGCCTAATCAAATTAATTTTATTTTTGTCTGGCTCCCTATTTTAATTAAATTTCAAACTAGGTCAAAATTAAGGGTCTACAGTCTTGCTCCCTGCTTAAGCGATCTTAAATTTGTTCAAAGAGTAAAAAGCAATATGGTTTTGAGCTGATCTTGGACATTTCGAGTTGAACCAAAAAAATAAAGATAGAATTACTTTAGGTTTTAGACCCATAACATTTCGGTTTGAGTTTTGGACCTGGTTTGATTTAGGGTTCTAGACCTGTGGATTGGTTCAAATCTTGAACCCGTAAATTGGTTCGGGTTTTAGACCCAAACTGGTTTAGGATTCTAGACCCAAACTAGTTTGGGTTCTGTACCCGTGGGCTAGTTCAAGTTCTGGACCTATGGGTTGGTTCAGGTTTTAAACCCTAGGCTGGTTCGAGTTCTGGACCCGTGGGCTGGTTAGAGTTTTGGACCCTTAGGTTGGTTCTGGTTCTGGACCCATGGGTTGGTTCGGGTTTTGGACCGGTGGGTTGATTCAAATTCTGGACTTATGGATTGGTTCGAATTCTGAACCCGCAATATCTGCAAAAAAATTTTAGCTATTTTTTAGTTACTTACTATATTACTTGCTATATCGGGTACCTTCTTATATACCCTTACCCCTTGTGTGGAAAAATATTTTTAATAAAAAAATAATTTTAGACACGCATAATTTAAACCCATAATAAATATAATATACTATGTATACGTGATCAATTATTTGTGCAGCCAACGAATCCATCCATCCGAACATATGCTTTATACTTTTATTGTTCTTTTCTTTTCTTTCACTTCATTTTTTTTTAAATTGTGCGTACTTTTCTTTCAATTTACTTTTATCATTTTGTCCTTATCTTGAGGCTGTCAGCTTACCATTTCTCTATATAAACATACGATGCATTCATAATTTTTATCCAGAGCCTCAAAATTTTCTTCATCTTCAAAATTCATCCATTTATTTTAAACTTCTGAAATTGTTAGCACACTTCTCATAAAATGGTAGCTAACCAACATTCTTCTAGAGTCAGACCCCGTTTAGACGCCAAACTTCTTATCAACATTTGGGTTCATGAACATGGGAGAGTTTTTCTATTAGCTAGCATAGAGTTACATTGCAGTTCAAGTGAGAAGACTGAGGTAAGTATGATTTGGCTGCAAGACAGTTACTTAATAGCACAGAAAAATTCTTTGGCATGATAATTAATACACTATGAGTAGAAAAACAAAATATTCAAAATAGAATACTGGACTTTATATGTGACAATTATGAAGGTGCTAAAAATAAATTATTAGAGCTTACTTACCTTTTATGACTTACCTATTTTGTGGCAGCATGACAATTGTGTCATTCATGGTGGCGGTTGTGTCTATAGGGTCCTACAATGGTATAAGCAGGTGCCTTCTTAAGTAAAGTGGATGATCCAGAGGTGGAAATTCGAGGACTTTATCCCGCAGTTACCATCACAAGGGTTCCAGATAGATAGAAGCGTGATCCAAGTGCTTGCGGAACGGTGAATGGACACCACCCATACCTTCCACTTGCCGGTGGGAGAAATGACTATTGGCTTGGTTGACTTTGCTACCATAATCGATGTCTTGTGTCATGGAATTCCTATCCCTTTTACAGATGACATCTTGACGCGAGATAAAATTCGATAGCTAATAGGCATGGAACCCTCTTTAAAAGAGCCATTCAAGATCAAATAGGAATTGATTCGGGAAAATTGGATGAATTATACCCAACCAGTTCGTAGGGAAATGGCTAAATAATATGCTCGAGGGTTGTTGCTATATTTATTAGGGTCGACCATCTTGTGCAATAATAAGTTTTTCATCCACTTGTCAATATTATGGACTCTTGCTAATTTTGACCTTGTACCGCTATATGGTTAGGGAGAGGCTGGCCTATCTCGCTTGCACCATGGTTTCAAAAAACTTTGTTGGAGGAAAAGATCATTTACCGGCTTCATGGTTGTTGCCAAGGTATTAATTCTCACCATTTTTTGAGTCAAATAAAAGATTTGTAACCTTCATTGTCTTTGTAAGTTTGGGCATATGAACATAATCTTATGCAGGCACCAAGTATTTCCTGATAAAGGGTCGAGTATCCGAGGCTAAGCCTTTGGTTGTCTGGTCACACATTGGTGTTCGATTCTCATTATGTGCATTCTTGTCGCTATCACTTGAGTTGGTTAACCTGAGATCAGGTAAAAAGAAAATTAATAACTATTAAAATTTATGGATAGGTTAACTTACCTTTTCCTCTTGA
Organism: Garcia nutans; assembly: GCA_947685225.1. Classification (NCBI taxonomy): domain Eukaryota; kingdom Viridiplantae; phylum Streptophyta; class Magnoliopsida; order Malpighiales; family Euphorbiaceae; genus Garcia; species Garcia nutans. The sequence continues at coordinate 11,234,726 of CANTUV010000014.1, read as the reverse complement.
CTTTGCCGGTGGATGTCACTTAGTGGAGGGACAACAATCGGGCCAATTGGACTCCTTTTATGAATGATGCCTTGCCTCTTCAAAATTCCTGTTGAGTTATTGATGGTCCAGTGCCCAGTGGCTGGTTCCTCGGTGAAAGGGTGCACAACTAGTTTTTTGGCCCCGAGGAATGGAGGGTTGGTAAGGATATTCCGACATATACATTAGACATCATATCCATGCCAAAAAACTTTTGGACTTTTGCTCGGGGCGGATATGATGTTGAAAAGTATCTTCTTTCACATATTGAGTCATAAACCTAGTTTATTCGGGAGCAGCTCTTGAATTTTGAAGTTTCTCTTATTGGTGTTTGAGGAATTCCTGAAGGAGAAAAATAAGAAGAGGAAGAAGAAGGAGGAGGAGGAGAAGAAGGAGATGATGGTGGGGAGTCATCTACCCTTCCTTGTGGTGATTCCAGTGCTGACACTTTCCAGGTGAATGCAAATATATGGTACATGACTACTTTTTCTTAATTTGTTTAGACTCTTTATGAACTTTGTAGGATGCTGGTTCATTTGATCATAAGGCTGAACCATCCTATGCTGCTCTGGTTCAATGATAATTTTCTCCATTTGCTCCGTTTGTGGCTCTACCTCCTTGTGTTGAGACTTCATCCTATCCTCAAAGCTTTGACCTAAATTACTTGGTATGCAATCCTATTTCATGTTGATTTATGCTATATGTATGTATGATTATGTATGTTCTTACCTTTTCCTTTTTGGGCTCACAGCGAGTGCTTGAAGAACAAAATAGGAAGCTGTAAGAGGAGTTAGCTACTAGTCATCGAGAGATGGATGTCATCAGTTAAAATGTTGTGCATTTTGAAGATTTGTATCATCGGTCGAAATAAAGCTTTTAGGAATTTCGATTTCAAGGTTTCAGAGGTCCAGGTGCTGCTTCTCCATTGGTGGGACCTCAGACTGATGACCGTGAGATTTTTCCTCTTTCGGGCGATGAATTCTTTAGAGCACTATTTGATTATAGGCCATCACCTCCATCCTAGTGATTTTTTAATTTGCTTATCTTGTATTGAGCATGTAATGACTAAGACTACTATAATTAAATAAAATAATCTTTAACTTTTGACTCTTGATTTAATGATTTTTATTATTTTATTATTTTTTTCTATAACCCTTTTTTTGTTTTTTTTCTTTAAGATGTATATACACAGTATCCATATCGAACATGTTTGAATGGATTCGATATGGATTAGTTATTTTTACAAAACCATGACGAAAATGGCTACCAAACCCGAAGCGTATTGCATCTTTCTGTCCTTGTGTGGTTTAATATATTTTACCTACTTAATCCTTGTCTTTTCCCTTGTCAATTAGGCTAGAACCCTTAATTTTTCCTAGACCAATGATTCACTGATCGCTATCTTACCGAAACAAACAGTTCTATGTCACACGCATCCTACCATGACCGAAACAATTTTAAAGAAGATGAAAAATTTTTTCAATATGCTTGAAGCTATTCATTCGAAATAAGTGTCTTAGTCTCTTATTGACTTTTTGAAGTGTTTTCAAAACATTAATTTGAATCAACCTTTCTTATATGCTATGGCTTCCTTTTGGAATTTAGAATCTCAAACTTTTAGAATTAACAGCTTTGAGTTATGTTCCATAATTGAAGAATTTAAAGCCATACTTGCATATCCAAGCAATTGTCAGATAGCATTTCCCATATTATCTTCCAACTCTCATAAAGAAATGCAGATGCTATTCCAGATATCAAAACCTGAAGTTCTCCAACTAACCAGAGGTGAGAAAATTTTACTTAGCCTTTTGATTGAGTTTTGCATATCCCATTTAGCTCCCACTAAAGCATTAGGACCCATGTTCTACTTGTGCTTGCTTGGTCAATTTTTATTTATTTCTTTTGATGGTGACGTTGACCCATGAGTATTGAAAATTGTGGGCCAAATGGAGGGAGGATTTTCACCAGTACCTCTAATTTTAGCTAAAACCCTAGTCGGATTGGACCAATTCAAGATTAGCTCTTCAAGAAGATTGATTGAAAGTTTTTTGTTACTTCAGGTAATTACCTAACTGCCCTTTCGAGTTTTCAATTTAGGTTAGCATTCATTTATTGCTCTAAATTTTGCCTAGCCCACCTTTATGGGTTTTCATAACTAGCGAGCCTTTATTTTTATTTTGATCCTAATTTTTGCCTAGTCCACCCTTGCAGGTTTTCAAAACTAGTAGACCTCTCTAACTTTTTTCTAGGCTACCCTTGTGGGTTTTCAACCTAGCGGGCCCCCTTGTTTTTCTTTTCTTTTCTTTTTTTTACATTCTTTCCCTCATATTTGGTTGTAGGAATGCTTTTGCTTACTCGATACCCTAACCATAGATCATGCAAGATACTTGCCTTGACACCATTCTACAAGAAAACTTCTTCGACCTACTTCTTCATATGCCAAATGGATCGAGTGGATCAGTTCGAGAGCTATAATCAACATCTGCTAGTTATTTCCTTGGTGAAAAATTAGCCATATTACCACCCGAACAAATTTAATGTATGTTTCACTTGCTGCCCTTCATTGAGGTACTTGCTATGATCCTCACCATCTTAGTCACTAGTATGGAGCTTAGCCTTGGGATTCTAATTTTATAGCTGACTTAGACATGCCTTTGCTGACTAAAGCCTTCTTGGATCGTCTAAGACAGAGCTGGCCTACATGTTACACTTACCGGTTGCCATGGATTCTATAATCGTCAGTCTTTAGATAAAATGATGTTAGGATGAAAGAGGTTTTCCTTTTATTATGATTTGTCATCACTTTTTTGCTATTATGCAATTCATTTTAACCTTTTTTATTGATATTCAACATGATAGACATAGAACAATTTTATTATTAACTCTATCTCATTAAATTGGAAACAACCATAAGCATATAGAAAGCTTACACAAAATTACTCATATCACCAACTAGCCCTTTCGGGTCTTCTAATTAACAATTTTATCTCATTTTTAGCCCTAATTATTGTCTAGTCTGCCCTTTCTAATTTTTTAAACTAGCAGGTTGCTCTAATTTTTGCCTAGGTTGCCCTTTTGGGTTTTCGACCTAGCGAGCTTTTACTCTCTCTTTTTTTTATTTTTTTATTTAAACATAAAACTTCTTCAGCCTGTCAATATTTACTGGTTCATTGAACTCGTTCCCATCCATGTTTGACAATTTGAGTGCACCCTTCTTTATTACTTCTTTCACAACATAGGGCCATTCCTAACTTGGTCTAAACTTTCCCCTTGTGTCCGGAACATTTGCTTTGCATTACTTTAGCACTAGGTCACCAGCCTTAAGTCTTATAACATGGACTCTTTTATTGTAAGCCTGAACTATCTTTCTTTGGCAAAGATGATGGTGATATAGTGCCTTTAACCCTTTTTTCTTCCAATAGAGCCAACTGCATGTATCTGTTTAATACCATTTTGTCTCTGGCAACTCAACATCTATCATTGCCCTTAGGGACTTGACCTTAATTTCAATAGGCAGTATTGCCTCCATCTCATAAACGAATGAAGATACAAAAGATAAAAGATCAGGACAATGGCCCAAGATAAAGATCAGATCAATCTAACTAGAAGAGCTAAAGTTGAGGCAAGAAAAATACCCATCCCCAAGAATAGAGAATCAATATGAAGATTCATTTCTGTCAAGGCAGACATTTTCAAGCTGATTTGTTGAAGCATCCACCATCCAACCTATATTGGATTTGTTGAAATATCTTGACGGCACAATCTCTAGCCTATATTGGACTTGTTAAAGTATCCTGACGGCATAGCTTTCCTTGATATGTTGAAATATCTAAGTTTATTTTTGGTGAGATATTAGAGTCGCTCACTATCCTAGCAAGATATTAGAATCGCTTGGTGATTGTCGTCAGGATATTAGAGTCACTTGATCACTGTTTTGATTTACCAAGATATTAGAGTCGCTTGGTGGATTTCATCAAGATATTAGAATCGCTTGGTGATTCTATGGAGATATTGGATTTACTCGATAGACCCATTGGGATATTAGAGTTGCCCAATGACTCATTGAGATATGAGAGTTGCCCAACAGTTTTTGGTCATCAGGAGATTAGAGTTACTTGATGAACCCATTAGGATATTAGAGTTGCCCATTGACCCGTTGAGATATTAGAGTCACTAAATGGTTTTGTCACTTCATCATTTCATCATGATATTAGAGTCCCCTGATGAACTTATTGGGATATTAGAGTTACCCAAATTTAGTTTAGGGTTGAAAACCTAAATCTAGTTTTGGATCAAGAACCCAAATCCAGTCTTAGGTTGAGAACCCTATCCAGTCTCAGGTCCAGAACCTAAATTCAGTTTAGTGTCAAAAACCCAAATCCAATCTCGGGTCGAGAACCCAATTCAGTCTCGAGTCCAGAATCCAAATTCAATCTCGGGTCGAGAATTCGATCCAGTCTTAGGTCCATAACCCAAATCCAATCTCAGATTAAGAACCCAATCTAGTCTCGAGTTAAGAACCCAATCCAGTCTCGGGTTTAAAACCCAATCCAGTTTCGAGTCCATAACCCAATCAACCTCAGGTGGAGAACGTAATCCTTATCCAAAATCAGCTCAAAGTCATGTTACTTTTCACTCTCTTTTGTTGAAGTCCCAGATCGCTCAAGTAGGAGGCAAACTGTAGACCTTGATTTTAACCCTAGCTAGTCTGATCCTAATTAAAGAAGGCCTAGTCAAGTTCGGTCCATTCTTAATGGCTTAATCTAGTTTTAAAACTTTGATTAGATTGGTATATTTTTATGAGGCCTAAAATAAGCTAGTTCAACCTTTAAAACCCTAAATAGGTTTGTTTTGAAGGTTCAGTTGGGTTTAATTCGATGTAGGACATTATTGGCACTTCAAATTAGATATGGGTATACCCATGTTAGATTGGGATGCCCTAATTTGACATGGGGTATCCCCCATGTTGAATTGGGGCTTTCCCAATTCGACATAGGGTGTCCCACTCAATTCGACATGGGGAGGCCTCATATCAAATTGGGGCCTCCCTAATTCTATATGGACCCATATATTGTCGAATTGAAATTTTTTTACATCGATATAGCCTTGGTTTGCCTTAAAATAAATTGGTTTTAATCTGACATGCTCATGATTTGTCTCAAATTAAAAATAATCTAATTCGATATGCCTTAGTAAACCTTTTTGAACAGAAAACTTAAAAACTCGGTTACAAAGGTTTTAACCTAATATGTTATTATATAAATACAGGTTTAAGGAAGCAACAATAGAGGATCGAAATTAACACAAGGAGATTAGCATTGCAGATGGAAATTAATATAGGAAGAGCAACTATCAAGAGATTTCAATTAATACAGAAAGAACAACAAGAGAATTTGGATAGAGTAATAAAGCAATAACAAAACATTATCAAACAGCCAAGAAAAAGATCGTACACTATCAAGGTAATAGCTCACTATCTTAGCTTCATTCCAACCAAAAAGAAGATTGATCCAGGCAGCAACAATAAGGTAAGGTGCTTGATTCAATGGTTTTAATTTGGAGGAACCAACAAAATAGAGGTTTGATTTCTATGTTTAATTTATTTAAATTTACAGTAGCTACATTTAATTTCATTCAGTGTTTTGTTTTATTATAACATCTTTCTATGTTTGATTCATCAAAGATTTTCCAGTAGTCTTAAGTTTATAATTACAATGTCCATCATTAAATATTAATCCATGCAATAAGTTTAATAAACAATAGTAAAGACCCTAATTCTGTAAAACCCTAGCAACGATAAACAGTAACCAAATTTTCCAAACCCTAAACTCCTAAATTTAAATATATAAAACCAGTAACCTAATTTCTTAAACCCTAATTTCCTAATCACCGATTTCCAAATAATTAAAACCCTAATCCTACTTTGCAAAACTCCAAAACCCTAATCATATTCTCATAAAATCCTAATTCATAAATGAAAACTCTAATTTTATACATCTATTATTCAATGTGATATTAAAGCCTAGATTTTGTGATTTATTATATTTTTAATGGATGATTTATTAATATCTTATTTCTATGAATGATTTGTTTTTATTTTTCTCATGGTGAATGATTTAATAATTTAATTTGGATAATTATTTAAGTTTTAAAAATATAAGAGGTATGTTTCCACTATGTGGATACCTCATTAGTTAAGTTTAATGCAACTTAATTTATTTTAAGCTTTGAGCATTAATGTAAAGGGCATGTTTCCACCAAATGATAGATATCCTATTTTATTTAGTTTTTAAACATTGGACATGGTTGTAAGGGCATATTTTCATCTTGTATGGGTGTCCATTTTATTTGTTTGTTTGAATTTTCTTTGATTTCAATAAAATGAATATTTCTTTATTTCCATTGCATGTAGTATAGATAACATCATAGTGCTTAAGAATTTAACAATATTTAGACCTAAAAAGGAGGCCGGTTCCAATAAATAGGGTGCTATGGGGACGCTGAGTCATTCTTACATTTTCCATGCATACCCAACTTTTCGAATCCATTAGGAAGTTGGGGATTCTTTAGGAATCGAATCATCAATCTCTTTTTTTTCCCGGCTCGTCCGGGTGGCGACTTCATTTTTTTGGATTTAGGCCTATGTTCTCTAAAGCCCTGAGCCTAACAGTGCCGAAGTCGCAAGAACCATTCCACATGAAAGTGGGGGCAAAAATCTTCGCTCACAGACATGATTTGTTCAACTTTAAACTTCCTTAAACATCTCAAATGTATGTTGTCCATCCATCTTCGATATAGTTCCCCTTGAAATGTGATGTATTATAATAATCATCGCCTTATAGCTCTTCTTTCTTCCTTTTTTCACCCCCAACGGATAATCCCGACTTTCCAAGAGCCACTTAATAGTATCATACCATGCGTCATGGTCTATGCCAGTCTCTATGATCATTTCATACTCATAGCAAGGAGTTGATGAGCTATTCAAAATCAAAGGTTTAAGGAATAATTTGACAGGATCCTCCTATACCGAAGCTAGTGTAGATCAACCATCTGGTTTTCTTCTCTGGGTAGGTGTGAGAACCTACAATCTTTGAAACTTTTCCTTACTATAGTCAAGTAAACATGGTACGATTTTAATTTCTCTTCCTTTAACTCTTATTCTCCATTTTTTTGGGATATTACCAATAATGAATCGCCAAAAATTTGCACTCCATCAACCCTCATAATCATCAAGGTTTCTAAGCCGAAGATGCATGCATTGTATGTTAGTTACCTTAAATTTTAATTTCTTTGATAAAGGGATGAGTTCTCCTTTAAGTGATTCCAATATGACTCCCAATCTAACTCCCTTTCTATTCAGAGCTCCATCAAAGTACATCTTTCATTCTTGTACTTCTATAGCCCCCAAGTGTTCATCTGAAAATTCGAAGGTCACCTCTTCACTTTCAAGCAGTAGTTGTTGAGCCAGAAATTCTGCTATTACTCTTCCTTCAATTGTTTTCTTGGTTATATATTCAATCTTAAATTCTTCTAAAATTATCAACCACCGGCCATACTTTCCAATCAATGAAGGCGTTTCTCTCAAGTACTTCACTGGATCCAACCTAGAGATTGCTTGCACACTATAAGAGTGAAAGTAATGTCACACTTTCTTTGATAACTAAAACATGGCAATACAAGTCTTTTCAATGATACTATACTTGATTTCATAAGGCAGAAGTTTCCTACTTAAGTAGTAGATTACATGTTTGACTCCTAATTCATCTGCCTAGGTCAACATTACCCCTACTGATCCTTCTTCAACTGCTAAGTCAATGGTCTACCCGATTTGGGTGCTTTTAGAACATATGGATTAAACATGTATTCTTTTATGCATTTGAAATCTTTCTGGCATTCACCATTCCATTCAATCGGTTGGTTTTTCTCAAGTAGACTAAAAGATGAGTTCATATATTGTTGTGAGTTGTGCAATGAATCTGCTTATGTACTAATACCTTCGGATAAATCCCCTGACTTCCTTCTCTGTCTTAGGGGCTGACATATCCATGATTGTCTTAATCTAGTCAGGGTCAATCTCAATACTGTGTGGGCTGATTATGTGTCCCAGCATCTTACCTAAGGTACCCACAAAGATACTTCTTTGGGTTTAACCTGAGGTTATACTTAACTGCCCTTTCAAAGAAACTTTCCAAGTTATAGAAATGTTGTTATCTTTTTTCTGACTTTACCATTATGTTATCAACATACACCTCAACCTCCTTATGCATCATATCATGAAACAAAGTCATGGCCATCTTTTAATAGGTTACTTCAGCATTTTTCAGTCCAAAAGGGATCACCCTATAGCAGTTATGAAAGCAGTTTTGGCTTATCTTCTTGTGCTATTAACATTTTATTATATTCAAAAAATCCATTAAGAAATGAGTGTAGCATGCTAGAGGCTGCACTATCAATTAAGATATCTATATGGGGTAAAGAAAAGTCATCCTTAGGGGAAGCCTTGTTCAGATCCCTTTATACCACACAAACTTTAATCCTTCCATCCTTCTTAGGTATGGGGACAATGTTGGTCAACTAGTCGAGGTATTCAATTACTTCTAAGAACTTCACCTGTATCTACCTAGTGACTTCTTCTTTTATCAATTCTTCCCATTCTAGTTTCAGGTGCCACAACTTTTGCTTGACAGGATTCATGTAGGTATAGGTTGGAATCAGGTGTTCCACTATATCTCTATCAATTCCTGGAATATCTTCATAGGACCAGGAAAAGACTTCTTTATGTTTTTTAAATGTTATTTCAAATCTCTCTCTTTCTTCAGGAGTAAGATCGGATGTTATGCTAATTTTTTTAGGATTTTAAGGTGTTTCCAAATTTAATGATTGAGTTTTAACATAGTTAATATTAAAAATGTTTAGGTAATCACCACATTAATGTATGCAGCCATTAATAAAAAAATATCACACAAGTAAGCAAAATCAGACTTTATTGCATTCATTTTGGAAAAGAAAACATCATCATCTTCATAAAGAATAGAAAAATCAAAATCAAAATTAGAATCAAAGTTAATATTCTCATCATCACATATTGTAAGATTTTCAAACTAGTCTTCAATAAGTGCAGTAATTTCTTTTGGGGTCTTTAGGATTCTTGGGCCAGCTTCCTTCTTCTCTTCTAAGTCAATTGGTGAGGTCATCGTCTTCATCTATTCAACAAGCTCGGCAACATCAATGAAGATCTCAAAGCCTGAAACCACCTTTCCCATGAACATGACAGGTTCAAGCTTTCCTTGTATGGTCCCAATTCTAGAGCTCTGACAAATATCTCCTCTAGTGGAGGAAATTTTGTCTTCTTATCTCCTTTCAGCAAAGTACCTTTATCAGTTCCATCATAACCTTGCCCCTTCCTTGACACCCAAGTCTTGAAATTTGGAAGTTCCGTTACACCTGCTTTTCCTTTCCTAAGTCTGGTTCTTGGCAAGTAATTCATTTGCTTTATCATGGTTAGAACCTTAGAACCTACTATCATGTCTTCAGAAATACCAGCCACTTGGAAACCATTGAGGGGCCTTTCCACCATAAGGGTATTGACTGCTTCACTATTTTTTGCCTCTATTATTATCATCCCATCACTGCTTGGGAACATGACCTTTTGATGGAGTATTGAAGGAACTCCACCAAGAGGGTGAAACCATGGACAACCCAACAACAATGCAAAGGTAACTGGTATATCCAGAACCATAAACTCTAGCATGGATTCAATAGGACCCACCTTTACTAGGGTTTTAAAGGTTCCTTCAACTTGTCTCTTAGTATTATCATAGGCTTAGATTGTTACATCAAACAAACTCAGGTCATGAGTTGATATGGCAAGTTTTGGCAGAATCTTAAGCAGGCAAACATTGATAGCAGAGCCATCAATAACCATGACATAAGGGGTCTTTTTTCCCTTGACCTCCACCTTGATGAAGAGTGGGCGAATGTGGTTTTGATAAGTCAACATCTGAAAAGGAAACCATCCCAACTTTAATCTTGTTTCCCTCTTAAATATCTTCATATTTCATCACATCTTTGGCTCTATTTGTCGGCCTCCTCTTCTTTTGGTGGAACTCTGCTATAGGGCTTGCCAGAGTGGGTATTCAGTACTTCTTCTTCAGGTTTGGATCAATCCCACTCTTCTTACTTGGTTTTTAATTCCTCATCGCTATCATTTGAATCCCAAAATTCATTCACAACACAGATGATCAACATCTTCTCATCCATAATTGATTCAACAAGTGGAAACTCCTCTTTTGTAGCTTCTTTGCTTATGTCTTGAAAAGATGCCAAGATAAACTTCTTATTTAGTCCTTCTCCTATCATGAAAGTTGCTGGTAGAGATACCCTGTTGAACTTAGGCAAAGAATTATGCTGTGTGCTGGGTTTGTTGGATTCAGGCAACTTTCCATAGTCAGTCAAATTTTGGATCTTATGCCTTAACCTCATGCAATTATCCATTTCATGCCCTTGCATCTGGTGCAATTGATAAAAGACCTTGGCATCAAAGTTTGGTGGCAGCAAATTTGGCAGAGGTCGTGGGGTCAGTGGCTGTAATAGCCCCTTATTTTTTAGCTTTTTAAAAACCCGAGACAAAGGTCTCCCCAGATTAGAAAAATGTCTTATGTTTCCTTAGCCGGTAGTTGCATTGACTTCCACCGCTTTTTGTGCATTATGGCCACCAGATTGATAACTTCCCTTCTCGTTCCTTCTTCCAGCAAAATAATTCTTCTCATTTTCCCACTCTTCTATCTATAAACCAGCTTGGAGAAGATCTTTGCTTTCCATAGTCAGTCAAATTTTGGATCTTATGCCTTAACCTCATGCAATTATCCATTTCATGCCCTTGCATCTGGTGCAATTGATAAAAGACCTTGGCATCAAAGTTTGGTGGCAGCAAATTTGGCAGAGGTCGTGGGGTCAGTGGCTGTAATAGCCCCTTATTTTTTAGCTTTTTAAAAACCCGAGACAAAGGTCTCCCCAGATTAGAAAAATGTCTTATGTTTCCTTAGCCGGTAGTTGCATTGACTTCCACCGCTTTTTGTGCATTATGGCCACCAGATTGATAACTTCCCTTCTCGTTCCTTCTTCCAGCAAAATAATTCTTCTCATTTTCCCACTCTTCTATCTATAAACCAGCTTGGAGAAGATCTTTGAAATCTCTTATAAGGGTGTGAGACAGCCTCTCATAGAGGTTGGCTAGGATACCTCTCACTATCATTCTAATCTGGTCAGATTCATCAAGCTTCTTTTTTAGAAGAGCAGCTTTATTTCTCTACCTCTTTACATAGTAAATAAAATTCTCATTCTACCTCTGTTTGATGGTCTCCACCTCCATCAGGGTCACCTCTAATTCAACATTGTACCCATATTATTGAATGAATGCTTTGTATAGCAAATCCTAATTTTGAGTATTTTCCTCCGAGGTTTTGAACTAATTTTGGATCCAATGAAAGCATGAAATATCTTAGAGTTTAAGCCTTAGTAGCTATATCATACTGCATGGCAGTGATGTACTGTTAGACATGCAATTGGAGATTTTTTGTTCCATTAAACTTAGTAAATGGAGGCATCTTGAATTTGTTAGGAACTACTTCATCATCTTTAAACAAGTTGTCTACCTCCAACATCTCTTCTGTCTTCAATTTCTTTCCAAACTTCTTTTTTAAGTCAGCAATCATCTTTTCAATATCAGTAGATTGAGTCTTCTCCACCTTCCTTTCTTTCTTCTTATCCTATTAGTCTTGAAAGTATTGGTCCTAGTCATAATAATCAATTAGCACCTTCTCATCATTAAAGGCAACCTCTCCTACCTTAGCCTTCCTTTTGTCTTTCTACTTCTTAGTACTAGCAGATGCTTCAGCATTGTTACTTTTTAGTAGTGCAATTAACTGACTTTGCACATCCTCAGCCAGGATCCCTTTTAGTTCTTTCATATTTGAGGCTAGAGCCTCATTCATTAGGTTTTAAACTTGCATAGGATCTATTGGTTTCAGCGTAAAGTTGACTGGATTATCACTGAACTCTGAATTACTGATGTAGGTCTGGTTGTCATAAGCCCTTAAACTGCTAACTCCATATTTGTGACCCAGAAAGGATTAATGCGATGTAGTGCAATGCATATATGCAGGTATGCATGGGCAAACAAATAGATAAGCAAAGTTGGGATGCTCCTTCCAACCTTATATCTTCTGCACACGAGCGGCGTGTCTCTTTTCATAGGTGTTATGGTGAACAAAATATCAACAAGGGATATTTTATTTTTGAAAGAATTATTCAGAAAAAATAATCAATAGTTGTATTTTCAACAAATAGAAGTCAGTTTATGATAATTTTTACTAATTAAGCCTTAATCATTTAGGTCCACTGAAATATTCAGGTGGTATTTTCTGCCATTCCTTGGATTAAAACTAAATTAATAGGTTTATTATAAATAGACTTCTTACTTAGAAAAGCAACTAATGGGTCATGTCATAAACAAGCCCATAATTAACATGTCTTATAAATAAGGCTCACAATTGATTTTAGTATTTTATAATTGACCTAATTAATTAAAAGCCCATTTCAAGAAATTATGGTCCATTACAAAAGGAATTTTAATTTCAAAGCCCAATGAAAGCTTAATTTGGAAAAATGGACCATAAGATAAAAGAATGGTTTTGAGCCCTTCCTTGACAAAAAAGTTTGTTCAAAAAATTAATTTTGGGCTTTGAAATTGGGCAAAGAGACCCATCTTAAAAAGGTTTTAAGCTTACTTTAAAAAGTTTTTTTAAAATGATTTGGGATTGGACTATAAAATAATTTTGAGCTTAAAAGGACCATACTCATAATATAATTAAGTCATATTAGAAAAAGACAGACCAAATGGACTATAACTTAAACTAAGATATGTTAATCATGGTCAAACAATAAACATTCTAGGTAAACCTAAAGAAAATTACTAGGCTAACTACTTGGGCTTTATTCTTTGGGTTGAAAAGCTCAGGTTCCCATAGCAATTATATACCAAAAGGTACAAGGTTATGAGTGGTTATGCAATACTCGATATGTAATATCCCGGAATAGACCCTAAGAGTTTTGGAGTTATTGTTGTTGTATTTGGATTTAATGTATATGTGTATATGGAAAATATAAAGATAATATATATAAGACATATACATATACATCATATATATACATGGGATATAAAATTGGTGTAGGGAAAGTGAATTGTATATATATTTGTATAATTAAGTAATAATAATAATGATAATAAGGACAAAAAGAAAAGAGAAGAAGAAAGTCAAAGAAAGAATATGTGGTGGAGATTTAAAGTATTAGTATTAGTATTATTAGTATTATTATTATTATTATTATTGTTATTGTTATTGTTATTATTATTATTATTATTATTATTATTATTATTATTATTATTATATATAAGATAAGAACGGAAGAAGCAAGAAGTTTCTTTCTTCTTCTGCTTCTTCTTCTTTGTGGTCGAGAGAGAGAGAGAGAGAGAGAGAGAGAGAGGATGATTTTGAGAAGATTGAAGATTTTTATTCAAGATTTGGCAAATAACCAAGTAAGTATTCATTCCTTTACATTGATTTCTATGGTTTGAGTTTGAATTTGATGTGGGTAGTTATGAGGATGATGATGAATTGTTGAGATTTGAGGTAGTTAATATGTTAAGATGATGATAGTGAAAGATTGAAAGATATATATAGATTTAAATGGTTTTTTGTGAAGATGATGAAGGATTAGTGAAATTGGTGGGTAAGGATTTAATATGTATTAGTTGGAGAATTGAATAATTGATGTATGTTTGTGTTTAATGGAGTTTAAAACATAGAATACATGTGTTTGGTCCGGGAACAGAGGTATTTTGGGTGCCACGCCCGTGGCCATTGGCTGCCACGACCGTGGCCATTGGAAGCCATGGTCGTGGAGGTGTTGAACACAAGAAACAGATTCACTTTATATGCCACGGCCGTGGGGATTGGAAGGCCACGACCGTGGCCATTTTAGAGCATTTGGGCAGAATTGGTTGTTAAGCCACGCCCGTGGGGGAATGGTAGGCCACGGTCATGGGGCCCTAGAGAGAGAAGTCGGTTTGTAATTTGTGATCTAAAGGTCTAGTATGTGATTAATTTAAGAATAATTGAATTGAGATTCATATATTTTATTATTTGAATGGAATAGGTTGTGAAGAAAATGGATGGCTCTAATTCAAGTGGTGAAGAGCAATTGAAAAAGGAAGTGTGTAGTTTGGTGTAAGGGGTACATAAGGTAAGTACAAATTTACATGGATGCATTCTTTTATATGATTTTGAGACTTAACACATTTAGTATAAATGTGTTAAGTAAGTCATTATATGGTTAATATAATGTGACTAATATTATGATTTGTATAGTGTGAAAGCTATGATGAGCATTCAAAAAGGTATGTGCTATGCAATTTGCTATGATAAATATTTTAATGATGAATTGTATTAATGTGCCTTGAGATATAACAAGATATGGAAGATTCTAAATCCATGAATAACATAAATTGTTATGTATATATCAATGATGAGATAGGAAATGTGGAGGATATAATGATCATTGAGAAATGGTATGCGAAATGCCATTGATTATGTATATTTGAGTGATGAATTGATCAATATGATTTGGTGATAATGATGATGCTTATGATACTATATGAACAATGTTATGTATTATGCATTGTGAATCTTGTGAATTTCAATGATGCTATATATATATATAATGTGAAGGATATGATGTGAAGTCATTGTGATTGGCTATGATAACTCAAATGAGATGTGAAGCCATTGTTATTGGCTATGATAATTCAAATGTGATATGAAGCCATTGTGATTGGCTATGATGATTCAATTGAATTAAGTGGGGTATGTTTGCCTAGATGATGATGAGAATTGATAATGAAATAATAGATGAATTGTGTGTCTGATATGTTATTCATTTTCAGAGTTCTGAGCTTGGAGGCATGCCTATAAAATGAAAGGTAACAGTCTTGCCGGGTTGAGGATCTCTTCAATTTGAGACGAATTGAGATCCAAGAGACTGGGTCTGTTACACTATGCTAATTGTGATTATGAGATATATGATTTGTAACAGTCTTGCCGGGTTGAGGATCTCCTCGATTTAGTCGGGTTGATGGTCCAAGAGACTGGGTCTGTTACTTGATAAATGTGAAATGTGAATTATAGTAACAGTCTTGCCGGGTTGAGGATCTCCTCGAGATTTGCCGAGTTGATGGTCCAAGAGACTGGGTCTGTTACACTATCCATGGATAGAGATATATATAGATGATGCCTACGGGCTTGATGATTATGATTATGGACCAAAGCAGTAACTCTGAACTTGGAATAACATATTAGTGTGTTGTTTGGGCCCGAGTCTGTCTTTGTTGTCAATGTGATATTTAAATGTTGAAATAAATGAATAATGAAATCTATAACTGTCTTTATTGGAAGGATGATTCATGTTTGATGAATTGTCGATAAAATAGTGTTATGAAGTATGCTTTTGTAATATGTGCATTGATGTATTGAAGGTGAATATGTTTTGAGGGACTTTCTTGATATATGATTTTATAAAAATAAAGTATGATGTGTAAAATATATATATGAATATGGAATTTGTGAGAATTGTTTTCATAAAGGTGTTGAATAGGTCTTTGAATGGTAATTGGTTGAATTAATGTATATGTTTATGTATATGAGATTAGTGTGAACTTATGAAGAATGCATTGAGAAAAGAAAACGTGGTAAGAGAACAATAAAACATAATGCTAAACATATGAGGAATGATAATTTTGGTAAAGTGTATTTTATTATTTAGTTGTACTACTAAGCTTTCGGGCTTAGCGCGGATGTTTAATCACGCAGGTATTTATGCGGTTGATCTGGAAGTCTAGCTGTGATGCCACGAGAAGGGTAAGAGTGTCTCGAGACCAACTAGAAGGTGATGCATACATGTATAATTTTATTTAGGTTTTATTTTTGATAACAATAATGATTTTCGTAAATGTTCTTTAATTTAATGTAATATCGCTTGAACTTGAATAAAGGGTTTTAAAGTAAAACGAAAAGTGACATTCTTATACTTTATATACGTATTGTATGTATACCAGGTATATGTATAGTACTTATATAGAGTATGGGGGTGTTACACGATATCTATACCTTGAATGAAATCATGGTATTATTCACATACACATAATATGAATTCCACAGGGCATCCTAACTCTCACACACAATACAATTTAAATGATGTAATGTATAATTCTATAATAATAAAGAATAAAATAATATAAAGACCAATGAAATTAACTTTTTTTTTTATCTCCAGTGGAGTAGCTACTATAAGCGGGAATTTTTGCTCCCTCTTCAGTGTAATGGTTCTTGCGACTTCGGCACTGTTAGGCTTGAGGCCTTAGAGAACATGGGCCTAAGCATGGAGAAATGGAATCGCCTCCTGGATGGGCCAAGAAAGAAATAGAAAGGGGTAGATAACTCGATTCCTAAGGAATCTCCAACCCCTTATTGGGTTCTGAAAGTTGGATTGCATGGGGAAGGTGAGAATGACCCAGCACCCCCATAACGCATGGTTTATTGGAACCGGCTTCATTTTTAGGTCTAAATATTATTAAATTCTTATTTTATTATGATATTATCCATATTTCATGCAATTAAAATAAATGAACATCCATAAAATAAATGAACATCCTTCATATTATAGATCAAATAAACAAATAAAAATGGGCACCCATTCAAGATAGAAACATGCCCTTTCAACCGTTCAAATATTCATACAAATAAATAAAGGAGGACATCCACCAATTGGTGGAAATATGTCCCTTACAACATCCCAAAATCCTTGAAATTAAAATACATAACTAAAATAAACAAGGCACCCACATAAGTGGAAACATGTTGTGAACGGAAAATTTTACCCCCATTCCCGGTGGAATGGTTCTTGCGACTTCGACACTGTTAGGCTCGAAACCTTAGAAAACAAGAGCCTGAATATAGAGAAATGGAGTCGTCACCCGACCGGGCCTTGAAAGAAAAAAAAGGGGTGGATGACTCAGTTTCTAAGGAATCTCCAATCCCCTATTGGGTTCGAAAAGTTGGGTATGCATGGGGAATGTGAGAATGACCTAGCCCCCCATAGTGTCCAGTTCACTGGAACCGGCCTCCTTTTCAGGTATAGATATTATTAAATTCTTTATTATTATATTATCTATATTACATGAAATTTAAAGGAATAAATCGTTCATTATATTATTGAAATAAAATAAATAAAATAGGCATCCATCCAAGGATGAAAACATACCCTTACAAAGTTTAAAATCCAAAAATCCAAATAAATAAGATAGGAAACTCACTGATTGATGAAAACGTGTCCTTTATATTAATTAAATGAACAAGGCACCCACAAAGTGGAAACATGCCGTTTACATTATCCTCAAAATCCAGATAATAAAAAATTACAATCCACACAATACATAAAGAATGATCATATACATAGTCATTAAACAATAATAAATTAGGGCTTAAATAAAATGAAATCACAAAAAGGTGCAATCCATGAACAAATCTTAATATTAACCCCTTAATGAACTATAGTGCGCAATGCACACCGCAGACCCGAAAGGTAAGGTTTATAAGAGGGGATCGGGGGTAGCGCCCTCGAAAGGTAAATGATTTACAATATAGGATTTCATTATGGAATTAGGGTTTTGTTGGTGAATTAGGTTTGAGGAATTAGGGTTTAACAAGTTAGGGTTTAAGAATTAGGGTTTAAGAAGTTAGGATTTAAGGAATTAGGGTTTTGGAAACTAGGGTTTGGAGTCTGGGATGAAAGTTAAGATTTTGTTGCCAACAATAAATTTATAAAACTAAACATAAGGGAACATTGAGTTTAATGAATCTATTCGATGTTGCAATTTAAAAAGAATGAAAGAACCAAATAAAATTAAACTGAGCAATGAAGACAATTAACTTTAATTTATGGAATCAAACTTGTGTTGTTGGCTCCTCCAAGGTAGGTTTACTGTACCAAGCTTAAGTGCAAAATTGCTAGCTGGGCAACCTGGATCAAGTGAAGTCTTGGCTGGTGTTTTTTGGTAATCCGAGAGTCAAGCTGCTGCCTCTCCTCTCATCTTGCTTTTATATGCTTTACTTTGTTTTAATGGTTGTTGTTTTTCCTCAAGGTTCTGCTCCTTCCTCTCTGAATAAAAGCGACTTGTATTTATAGGCTTATTTTCCTAGGGCAACTTGGTTCGTCTCAAACTCCCTCCTCCTTATCCAAAGCCCCAAAGGAATTTTCACGTAAGTAGGAATGCATTTGGCTCAAATTAAGGCGAGATGGATGTCTCATATCAAATTGGTGGCCACCAATTCGATATGAGTGGAAGCTCATAACGAATTAGGGCCAAGCCAATTCGATATAAGTTGACTCATATTGAATTGGAGCTGACCTAACCATTTTAAATTATTGACACAAATTTAACAGAACCATAATTAATTCAATCATAATAATTTTAATTTGTAGTTTCATTAAATCAAATTTAATCCAGAATCTTTTAATTAAAACATAATTTGTATTAGGTCAAAATTAAGTGTCTACAGATGCCTCTTACATCTCCTTTTTAAAAATCCAAATGATAGTAAATAATCATAATCCAATCATAAACAAATTATATCAACCATCCGTTCATCCATTATAATAAAATTAATGATAAAAACTATGGTTCCATCACATAGTAAATCAATGAAGTTAGGGTTTTAACATTAATTAGGGATTTATACAGTAAATTAGGATTTTACTCTAAAATTTAAGGTTTTATTGGGAATTAGGGTTTTGGAATGAAAGTTAGAGCTTTGGAATGAAAATTAGGGTTTTATTTATAAAACTAGGTTTTGAAATGACAATTATGGTTTCGAGGATCAAATTATGGTTTTTAGGGTTTTAGGATGTAAATTATGGTTTCAGGGTTTTATTTTGGAAATTAGGATTTTCTTAAATTAGGGTTTTACATTTATGAGTAGGATCTGAGCGTATAAATTAAGTTTTAAAATTATGGAACTACCATACAAACAGGTTCACATTGTAGAAGATACAAAGAAACCAAATACTCTAATGCCAACTTTGTCATGACCCAAACTCAAGGGCACATGACAAGCATTAGGGAACGAGAATGCACGTGGCTTCTAGAACCCGCAGTCAGCTTGATAAATCATCATAATCATTTAAAACATCACATCAATTATTTAAAATATAATATCAACTCATATAAACCCAACAGTATGAAATTTACGAAGTTTTTATAGTACAAATACAACACAATACATACTAAATTACAGATTTAATAAATTTTATAAATAAATTCCACTAGCGGAGAAGAAAAGTAGGGTTATTAAATAATTACTCTCAAAGACTCACTCTGGTCATCTGGAAAAAAAAATAGCGATATAGGAGTGAGCGTCTCAACTCAGTAAGTGATACCAACTAATATACCAACCTGGTGTCCTAACCGGATTCTATCTGAAGTATGCTCATGTATTACACCAACCATACAACAAAGCAAATAATCGTCCAAGGATAGAAATTAGTCCACAAGAATCAGTCTAAATCTTAAATTGGGGAGCCAATCCCCCTATCTAGCTCTCTTTATCTAACATAATTTTTTAGAATCTAATACACAAAGGGTCTACCATTACAGCCTTAGCTAAGCAATGCTACCCAACTGACAAGAAGCCCTAAGAATAAAAAAGCCCCCGCCATCATATCAGTCTTAAACTTATCATTATAATATTATATCATTTTATATTCATAATCAAAATCACATCCTATGTAGTCTCATGTCATCCCAATTCCATCCAATAACCATAAATTATATTCATCACATAATTGAGCAGTCGCAGACAAATGCTAAAATTCTAAATAATGCATAATAATAAAATATATATGTATATACATACATAATATGTAAATACATGAAATACAAGAAAGTATATTAGAATCACTCACTATTTAAGGGAAGAAATTTGACTCAGTCAACGACTCTGTCTAGGAGTGGTAAGGTTTGGTACTAAATGATCTGTAAAATAAAATATTATAAAAATATTACGATAATAAATTTAGACTCTAGAAATATATGTTTTATGATGAAAAAATTTTACTAAAAAATTAATATAATTTATTTTTAATTGGTCCCCCAAAAAATAGACAACTAACATAATTACTATTACTAAATTAATTCATTAAATTGGAGTCAAACTTGAAAATTTAATTATTGTTCCCGTAAATTCTCTACTTTTCATGCTTGGTGAAATTAAATATTTAACACGTAAAAAGTCTCGTCAGAGTACTCACTGGTCTCTCACCAGAGTTTTGTAAGAAAATTTTATTAAAAGACCTTATTAAAAGACTAAATAAGACTAAATGACTAAATATGACTCCCTAATACATATTTAAAATGAAAACTGAATTATGATTGTGTTTATTGAATTTTATCTTACAACTGCAAAATAGAACATTAACAACCCCTAATATAGTCCTAACAACCTCTGACACACAATCAAACACTAAGACTCCCTAATATATATAGAAAATGAAAAATTGAACTATGATTGAGTTTGTTGAATTTTATCTTGCTGCAGAAAAATAGAATATTAACACAATCCTAACAACTCCTAACACCCTATTAAAATATTGCATAAGTCTCCCTAACACATATAGAAAATGAAAATTGAATTATGATTGTATTCGTTAAATTTTATCTTGTATCTGTAAAATTGAACATTAATAGCCCTACACAGTATTAACAACCCCTAACACATTATTAAAACAGTTATTAAGACTCCCTAACATATATTGAAAATGAAAAATTGAATTATGATTATGTTTGTTAAATTTTAACTCGCAAATGAAAAATAAAATATTAACAGCCTTTGACATAATCCTAACAATTTCTAATATCCTATTAAAGCACTGCACAAGACTCTCTAACACATATAGAAAATGAAAATTTGAATTATCATTATGTTTGTTGAATTTTGTATTGCATCTAAAAAATTAAACATTAACAGCCCCTAACACAATCCTAACAACTCCTAACACCATATTACAATACTGAATAAGACTCTCTAACATATATGAAAAATTAAAATTTGAATCATGATTGTGTTTGTTGAATTTTATCTTGCAATTGAAAAATGAAACATTAACAACCCCCTAACATAGCCCTAACAACCACTAAAACCCTATTAAAATACTGCATAAGACTCCTTAACATATATGAAAATTAAAAATTGAATTATGATTGTAAATGGGAATTTTGCCTTGCATTTGAAAAATTAAACATTAGTAACCCTATAACACAGTCCTAACAACCTCTAACATCCTATTAAAACACTAACTAAGACTTCCTAACATATATGGAAAATGAAAAATTAAATTATTGTTTTGTTTGTTTATATTTTAATGAAATGAAAAAATAAAAAATTGAATTCTTGTATATTTATTATGACATGATGTAATTATTTGTTACGAATTGATATAATAATATTACTTGTATGTGCGTTATGATTTTAGCTAATGATTTGACAATTGTGTTCAGATAACATGGAATCAAAATCTGGTTCCTCTTCAAGCAGTGAAAAATCTCCAATTGTTGTTGATAAAGAAGCTATTAGTCCAAGTGATTTTTTTTTACCACCTTTAGTAGTTTTGTTCTTAAAGAAAGCAAGACGATGAGCCTACCTGTATTAAAAAGAGAAAAAAGATTGTGACATTTCCTAAAGAAGACAAGCCCCAATATGAAATACCTAAAAAAAATCTTGAGAAGGTGGAAGAGAAGTTATTTTAGGATGTTGAATATGTTATCCCTCCATCTATCGGAATGCACAACCCAATTAATATTGTTAGTTTAGATTTAAAAATAATTCGTGTCATTTAGAGTATATTAGTGTGACGAGTAGCAAATATTTATAATATATCAATTACAAGTTATATTTAAGTGTTTCTATTGCCTTTAAATAGCTGATAATTATTTATCCAAAATTGTTTTGTAGGTGGCAACATTTCTAAAGTTGGCTACCTGCTCAGTATTGAAGAAAATAATTTTATTCAGCTGCCATGATAGATTCCTTTTTTGTTTTGTTATTTGAGGTAAAAATACTTTGCCACCTGCATCATGATCAGTTGAGGGCAGTTTTTCATATATCTCAAATGATTAGAAGATCAGTAAGCCTCTTAGTCTTTATGTGAGAGAAGACAAAAACTAATAAACATTAATTTTTTTTTATTAAAAAAAGTAACACCCATTACTAATTAAAATCAAATAAAAAAAAGACTGGCATGTAGCGTATCACCCAATCACATGAGTCTTAGCGGGTAAAAAGATAAAATTGAAATAAAAAATTAAATTTATGTACTAATTTGTTAAAAAAAAAAGGTTTATGATAGATGTGAAATTGGTGTAAAGTTTGAGCACTGTTTGGTATTTTTGCCTTTTATAAATGTTTAAAATATTTTATAAAATCATTTCTTTTAAAACTCAACCCTCCAAAAATTTTCAATCAGTGAAGAGAAATGGTAGAGAATCAAAGATTACAGAGACAAAAATACAAAATCCAATGCTTGATTGATTGATGCCCGCCCTTGCATTGCAATCTTTCAACTGATATAGCCACCAAATGTCCTCCTCCTTCACTGTACAGCCTCTTTCTCCAACTCCTCTTCCCTTCTCTTCTGTGCAAACCCACCGCCAACCGGCTAAAACACTTCACAAACACTCCTCTCAATCCCTCGTCTCAACTTCTCCTTCAAAACCCATTTCCCAGTCCCGCTCTCAGGCCTCATGGATAGTGTCCGTTCGCTTTAACGCCCGCTCCAATTTATTCCATGAAACCATTTCCACTTACATTGAAATGATTCTTTCGGGTGTTTCTCCTGATAACTTTGCCTTCCCGGCTGTTTTGAAGGCTGTTAGGGGCCTTCAGGATTTGAATTTGGGAAAACAGATTCATGCCCACGTTGTCAAATACGGATATGAATCTTCGTCTGTCACTGTAGCTAATACACTAGTAAATTTCTATGGTAAATGTGGAGAACTGAGTGATGTGTGTAAACTGTTTGATAGAATTACTGAGAAAGACCTAGTTTCTTGGAATTCATTAATTTCTGCATTTTGTGGTTCTGAAGAGTGGGAGCTTGCGCTAGAGGCTTTTAGATTCATTTTGGCTGAGGATTTGGAGCCGAGTTCCTTTACTTTGGTAAGCCTGGCACTTGCTTGCTCTAATTTGGGCAGGCGTGAGGGCTTGTGGCTTGGAAAGCAAGTTCATGGATATAGTTTTAGAAAGGGTCATTGGGGAACCTTTACCAACAATTCTTTGATGACTATGTATGCTAATCTACGTAGAGTAGATGATGCAAAAAGTCTGTTTGAATTGTTTAAGGATCGTAATTTGGTTTCTTGGAACTCCATCATAAGTTCATTTTCTCAAAATGACAGATTTATGGAAGCATTGGTATTCTTGAGGCTAATGGTTCTTGAAGGAGTTAAACCTGATGGGGTCACGCTAGCAAGCGTACTTCCTGCTTGCTCCCACTTCGAGATGTTAGGTACTGGGAAGGAAATTCATGCCTATGCCTTGAGAAATGGTGATTTGATTGAGAATTCTTTTGTTGGTAGTGCGTTGGTTGAAATGTATTGCAATTGTGGGCAGGTTGAAAGTAGTGCTCAAAATTTTGATGGTATCTCGGATAAGAAAATTTGGCTTTGGAATGCTATGATTTCGGGTTATGCCCAAAATGAGCAGGATGAGAAGGCGTTGATGCTTTTTATTGAAATGGAAGCTGTTGCTGGACTTTTTCCCAATTCAACGACAATGGCAATTGTTGTGCCTGCTTGTGTACGCTGTGCAGCTTTTCTAGTAAAGAACGCATACATGGATATGTGGTAAAGAGGGGTTTAGAAAAGGACAGATATGTCCAAAATGCACTAATGGATATGTACTCCAGAATGGGGAAGATGGAAATTTCAGAGACCATATTTAAGAGCATGACGGTTAGAGATATAATTTCTTGTAACACAATGATCACTGGTTATGTTATTTGTGGATGCTATGATGATGCACTTTTGCTCCTACATGAGATGCAACAGGCAGATGAAGGACATAACAAATTTGATGATGAGAATCCAGTTTATTTTAAACCTAATTCGATAACCCTCATGACTGTCCTTCCTGGTTGTGCTTCCCTGGCAGCATTGGCAAAGGGGAAAGAGATCCATGCTTATGCCATTAGACATTCATTAGCAGCAGAAGTCACTGTGGGAAGTGCATTGCTTGATATGTATGCAAAATGTGGCTGCTTAAACTTATCGAGGAGAGTATTTGATCAAATGCCTGTCAGAAATGTTATTCCCTGGAACGTAATTATTTTGGCTTATGGGATGCATGGGAATGGGGAGGAAGCCTTAAAAATGTTCAGAGACATGGTCACCAAGGGAGAAGTAAAGCCTACGGAAGTTACTTTTATTGCAATTTTTGCCGCTTGTAGTCACTCAGGGATGGTTGATGAAGGTCTGCACCTGTTCCATAGTATGAAAGCAGAACATGGAATTGAACCTCGCCCAGATCACTATGCTTGTGTGGTGGACTTGCTAGGAAGAGCAGGCCTAGTGGAACAAGCATACAAACTCATCAATACTATGCCTTCTTGTTTTGACAATGTAGCAGCCTGGAGTAGCTTACTTGGAGCCTGTTGACTACACCAAAATGTACAAATAGGGGAAATTGCTGCTCAAAACCTCCTACAGTTACAACCAAATGTCGCTAGCCATTATGTTTTACTGTCTAATATATATTCATCTGCTGGCCTTTGGGAGAAAGGAGGGGAGGTTAGAAGGAAGATGAAGGAAATGGGGGTAAGGAAAGAACCCGGCTGTAGTTGGATCGAGTATGGTGATGAGATACACAAGTTTATAGCTGGAGATATATCACATCCACAAAGTGAGAAACTCCATGATTATCTTGAGACATTGTCAGAAAGGATGAAAAAGGAGGGGTATGTGCCTGATACTTCTTGTGTACTTCACAATATTGATGAAGAGGAGAAAGAAACTTTACTTTGTGGACATAGTGAGAAGTTGGCAATCGCTTTTGGCATACTAAACACTCCCCCTGGAACTACTATTAGAGTTGCCAAGAATCTTCGAGTCTGCAATGACTGCCACGCTGCAACGAAGTTTATCTCAAAGTTGGTGGATAGGGAGATTATCCTTAGAGATGTAAGGAGGTTCCATCACTTCAAGAATGGTACCTGTTTTTGTGGAGATTATTGGTGAAAATCAAGTTTTTCTGTGGAAGCAATGGATTTCGGTTGAGATTCACTCCACAATTCATTTCCTCATTCTAATATTGTTTTGCAAGTAAATTTCTTTTTTGTATTTCCACAATGTTGTGAAGCTTTATGTAGAAAGTATAAAGAGAAATCATATAATTCAAGAAGAAATTATATGCTCAAAACTAGTCTATGCTTGTCATTCTTTGTTAAAAGTACAACCATACCATTTTATGTTGTAGCTCTAACTGTAAATACCGTACAAAATGGGACGATCACTTCTTTCAACCCCGTGCGGCTGCGCGGTGAATTTGCGGAGAAGGGTACTCAATTACGTGAAATTTATTTAAAAATTCATATTTAGTTTATGAAATTTAACATAGTTATATTAAATTTGGTGGAATTGAATGTATAGAAGTAGAAAAATATTCTTATTTTTCGTTTTCATCTCTCTCTCTCTTTATTATGCGCGCGCACACACACTCTCTCTCCACTTCCTATTTTCTCTTTTACAATTTTTTTTCCTCTTATCCTTTTTCTAATCCATTGATTGCTACGTCTATGCTTGTATTAACAAATTTTTTTTTTCTGTCTATATTTGAACTGCCAAATTATTTTTCATAATTTATAGGATTGTAGAGTTTACACATGTAAATGGTACAATTGTAACTACCATCTCTGCAGCATTGTGATTTTTTTAAAAAATTTATTTCCACATCTTCTAAATGTACCTTCTAGTATTTTCTGAATATATACCTTCTATAGTGATCGAGACAATACATTATGCATGAAGAGTTGGAAGAGATTATTGCTAGAACTGAGTCTATTGCTTGTTCAGAAGTTTATCTAGAACTCCAACCAGATCCTGGCGACCTCTTACAAATGCAGTACTTTTTTTTAGTTGGGAAAATTATATCACAAAAGATCTTTTTCTGTTAGTAGAGTCAGAACGACACTTGAAAGGTCATGCAAACTTCACTGAAATTTCAACATCTGAAAGAGGGGATTGGAACAAATTTGTCTTTTAGTTTCATCGTGAGGAGGATATTATGCATCGTTTAGATGAGGCACCATGGGGCATCTCCGATTCTCTCGTAGTGCTGAAAAGGTGGAGATCTGACCAAGCTTTGGATGAAGTTGATTTTCCTTATCTCCTTTTTGGATTCAGGTGTACACTATCCCACCAATGCTTATGAAATTAGACAATACACACAAAATTGCTAACTTGTTTGGAGTATGACTGAGGTTAGGCATGGCTACAGTTCAGGAACCGCCGATTTCGATTTCTGAACTGCTAGTTTCGGTTTATAAAATTTTTAAACCTAAATCAAACCTTTTATAGAACAGTTTAAAAAAGTCGGTTCCGATCCGAATCATAATTTGAGAGGCGCTTTGAGAATGCGGTTCAAATTGACAGTTTAAAAGCAGTTTGGAGTGGTTTAAGGCGATTTCGAACAATTCATAATGTGGCTTGTGTGATTTTAATTTTAAAAATTAGAGAAAAAATTATTTGAAATTAAAATTGGCAGAAAAAATAAAATATTAAGATTAATTTATTAAAAATAAAAAACATGGGACTTGAACTTAATTAAAGAGGAATTAAAAATTTGCCTACGTACCATCTTGGAATTTAAAGAGGAATCAAAGTCCACGTAGTTCTCTTATCTTATTTTGTAAAACCCCTTTAATCCACTAGACGTTCTAGTTGTCCCTTTAGTCATGTCATACAAATCATCTTCACTTTCTTCATAGGTGTCTTGTTCTCTTAAACTCACCTTGGTCCAATCAGCTAAGCATGCTTGAACTTCTAAGGAATCTAGAGTCATTTTAAATCGTCTCTCATTTAATATATTACCTTTTTCACTAAAAGCTTGTTATAGCAACTGTTGAAATTGGTGTTGCTAAAATTTTTGTCTAGCAATTAATGAGTATTAGAAATATATTTGTATGTCGACTCCACTAAGCAAGAATGGAAAATTTGCCCCTTCACTACGATCACCAAACTAAAAAACGGATGTTAGATATATATCAAATTTAAAACTATCACTCATTGATCTTCTAGGCCTTTTTTACCATTGTACTATGAGACGATCATCCATTTTTATTTTTTCTTGATTTTTTTTGTATTTCACTATATTGAGAAGATTGGCTAACTATTTGATGACCATGAAAAAAATAAAATTCAGTATATAAATCTACTATCATTTTTCGAACTTTAAAAATTATTTTAGAAATATTAACTTTTTCATTATCTTCAATATTTAAACAAGAATAATAAAGAAATAAATAATCATATAAACCATCTAATTTACATATAGGATTAAAAACAATTGCAACAAGATAAATTGGTGAAATATTTTTAAAATAACTTAACCATTTTTTCTTCATACTAAAAATGCATTCCTTTAAAACATTATCATTTTCATGTTCATTTAATTCACCAATTGTTAAGACATTCAAAAAAAAATAAATGACTTGTAGGATAATAAATACCACTCAAAATATTTGTAACATCATTAAAAACTTTTAAAACATTTGACTACTTTGTACAAATATCTCATGTATGTAGATATAATGTTACTTGTGGGCACGTTATTGCTAATAGATGTACACAATAAATTTTTATATCCATAATACTCTTTTAGTAATTCATATGTCGAATTCCAATGAGTTGGAACATCTTTTGAAAATCTTTTTATTGTTTTATTATTAATTTTACAAAATTTAGCTTATTCTTTCGTTACTTAAGGATGTCCCTATAAATGCAATTGCCTTTTTAATAGGAGAAATAAAAATAACTAGAGTTTTTTAAACCATCTTGCAAACATAAATTTAAAATATGACAGACACATCTAATATGAAAATTTTGCCCTCAATATAAGGTTAGCAAATTTTTTGAAGCTCATTAATTGATGCAGTATTAGTAGATGCATTAACAAACAAAATTGAAAAAAATTTATTAACCAACCTATATTTTTCTAAAATATTTTTATTCATTCTATAAATATTATCGGCAATATATCTCTCATAAAAAACATGAAATGCAATTAATTTTTTTTGAATTTTTCATTCATCATCAATCCAATAATATGTTATACCCATATAAGAATGTACTTGTCAATGATCACTCCAAATATCACTATAATAGAAACACATTTACTCATATTTAAAAATAAATTATGTAACCTTTTGTTCTTTTTTATACAAAAAAAAAATTGAACATTTTAAAGTATTTCTGAGAATACATTTTATATTGGGATTTTATCCATTTTGACAATATCTAACAAAACTAGCTCTTTCACCAAAACTAAATGATAAATTCTCAATTAAAATCATTTTTGCCATTTCTTCTTTATCTTTATTATCAAAATAACTAAATAATTATTGAGATAGAAATTTAGAAGTAAACCTGGAAATTTTTATTTGAAACATGTTGAGTCCAATTTTAGTGGGATGCTTCTACTTCAAATGGTTGTTGTATGTGCCATATCTACCTCTAGCTTTAAATTTATATAAATGCCAACAATAATTACAAATTACAACAAATAAATTTTTAGATTTCTCTTTTTTTTTAAAAATAAATTTTAAATATATTAGAAGTTTGTTGTCTTTTTTTTTTTTTTGTCTTCATAATTAACTTGCTGGCTTTCTTGAGTAGAGAATTGATGTAATTGTTGAATAATATCATCATTTTCAATTTCTTTCATTAAATTTTCTAAGTTAATTGGCCTAAGATATTCATTAACTACATTCTTTTCTTTGTTTGATCCAAAATTTAAGCCATGTCTACTACTTACCATTTTTTAGAAAATAAAATTTAAAATAAGAAATAATAGTCTATGAGATAATTGAAAAATTAAAAATAATAGAAATAAAATTTAATTATAAAATAAGAATAAAATGATTAAAAATATAATATAGATAATATTGAAAAAAATATAAAATATAGATTGTAAAAAATATTAGAGAATAAATTAAAAAATAGATTATGGAGAATATTGAAAATTATAATATAATTTAGATGGGAGATTGAATATTTTATAAAGAGAATAAGATTAAATAATAAATTAAATATTGTAATGTGAAAGAATTGAAGAATGAAATAAGAGAGAATAAGAGAATGTGATAATTAGAAAATGTATGATTTTTCTAAATTAATTGTTATTTATAGAAGAGGATTAAAAAATTGAAATTAAAAAAAAAACAAAATAAAAAAGCAGCGGCCAAATTTGAATTTGGTTGTTGCACACCAACCTATGCCAATAGCCTATGCTATTAGCATAGGCAAAGCCAACGGTCTCATGACCGTTAGCTAGACTAGCTTGGCCTAAGCAAAAGTAGTAGCAGCAGTCCATGCATGATGCATGAGTTGCTATTGGTAGTTTGAATCATCGATTTTGGTTTTAATTGGTTTCAGTTTGGTTTTGACTAGTTTGATTCCGATTCAATTTCTGTTTCAAACCGGACCATGGTCACCTCTAACTGAGATAGATGATGACAACCAAAGGGGAATAGGTTGGAACATTTATTACCATATAAGAGTTTGGGTTAATATTAATAAACCACTAATATATCGGCTTTTAACAAGTCCAATGATTAAAAAAAACTAGAATGGATTTTATTCCGATATGAGAAGTTAGGTGACTTCTATTTTGGTGTGCGCAATTAGGGCATGCAATTTGTTCTTATGTAAACAAATCCAACAATTATGATTTGAGTGGTTGTAATAACCCCCTTTGGGCCATGGTTAAGAGCTACTTCTCTAGGAACCACTCCTTCTAAAGCTTCTCTCTTGCCCAGTAGAGAATGTTTGCTACTGAACCATCAAGATAATTTGTAGTTGGCTCTTTCTTCTTCTATCGATTCTTCTATAGAAGACACAAGGAAGCCTTCTTCCAAGATTAAGCATGCTCATTACGCTCCAAATAAGGAGGGTGACAATATTAATTCAAAGGCACATAAGCCTCTCATTAATGATGAAAAGAGTTAGAAATTGGCTAGCAATGATGACTGTTTAGGTTTGTCTGCTCAAGGTGAACAAAAATTTTCAAAGACTATGGAAGACAGTTGCCATGATTGAATGGGTGTTCCTCCACTCAAAGATCTACCCAATTCTTCTAACTTAGTAATTTTTAATTCAGCTGATGACTTTTCTAAAGATGGATCTTTTAGGAGCCCAAAAAGCCCAAAGGTCTCCACTAACCTGGACTAGACTGATGAAAGGCTTATTTTATTTAGTGGAACTTATATGAGTGTATATAGTACATTCATTCCTAGTCTTCATTTTAAAAGGAATTTACAACATATAAAGGAACATTTTTCTTCTATATAAAAATCAAAATGACACTGGAGTCTGATTCTGTAGCAAATCAAATTCAAGACACACCCCTTACTTACTCTCACTTAGAGGATTTAGTCTCGGATGGTTTGTTTCTATGAACCGCTAATTTCTCACATGGCCAAAATAATTTGGAAAAGTGAAATTAAGAAAAATATATTTCCTTTAAAAAAAGAAGAAGAAGGAGCAGCCTTGCACTGAGTGGTCGTATGGCGTGCGGCCAGGCAAGATGTCTGCGCAGCCGCCCGTATACATCCACAACTCATGTAGATCATCCAAGTCATACGCGGCTCGGTCCTGATTTGTACTCCTATAAATAGGAGTCTGCCCCTCTTGTTTAAGAATCAAAATTTCTGACACCGAGACTCTGTTGAAATATTCTCGTAACAAAATTTAATTAAATTTGAAATTTTTCTTAGATTGTTATTGGACTTTTACTTCATTATTAATTAATTCTACTTAATCTTCCTCACAAATGGAGCTACGAAGCAGTAAAGTTCTTCAACATTTTGTCTAGAAAAAGTGCTTACCCAAGATATGTTGCACTTTCTAATCTCATTTTCAATTCGATAATTAATCGACTCATAAAATCGATTAATTCAAAGTCCTTTGCAATCAAAGGCATGAAACACTTACGGCTTTGATTCTCATTTGAACCGAATAAGTATGCACACTCAAAATATTACTCTGAATGGCGACCCCATACTTTAACAATAAAGCAACCTTTTTTTTAATTTCTTTTTACTATTTTCAATTAGTATTTTCAACGATATTATTGTTTTTTATTTTCTTATTGAATTTAAATCATTTGGGGTTCCGTTTGCAAATTTGGTGAGTTTTGCAAATGGATGCCCTGTGATTATGCTTGTTTTCTCCTTTCTTGTTCTTTTGAGTTTATTCATTAGTTGAAAATTTGTGGTCAACCTAGGATCCATAAGTGCTAGAGTTGAAGCTCCCCTAGAGCGATTATTTTGATGTAATATTTCATTATTTAGCATTGCATTTGTAGAATATCATTATTATTAAATGTTTATGTATTATAATATATTGTCATTCATAATTACTATGACATAATCCATAAAAATTGCATTTTTTTTCCCAAAAATCAATTAAAAGAAGGATAAAATCAATCAAAGAGAAATAAAAATTATTTTTTGTATGAAAACTTAGCCTGGTACCCCTAGTGAATGGTTTCGGACTAGTTTCCTTTTTGGGTAAAAAATTAACGTAATTTAATGGAGTCAACTAAATGGGTTTTTCCTTAATTTTTTTCATATAAAAATAAAATTAAGGTGGCGACTCTCCAATTTTAGATTTTTAAAATAAAAGCCACCATCCCTTTTCAAAATAAAAGGAGAGTTTCATTTTTGATAAATTAAATAAAATCTTTTCAAAATAAAAGATAATTTTAAACACCGAACCGATTAGAGACCGTACGCGGCAGTATCGCCTGAGATTTAGCCCAAAAGAGCATTCTGGCTCCCCCTTATTGGTAGGTCGGACTCATAGCCCTCGGGCGAGGCCTCACAATTTCTAAAGGATTTGGAGCATAATGTTTTTAGTCTAGGTTCTGTTGAGGATTCAAATTCCTCAATAATGGCTAAGAAATGGAAGAGGTTGGCCAGAAATAGAGAAGGTGTGGGAATTCAATCTCTCAATCCTAATCTTGAATACAAGCTGGTGGCTATCCCAAAGCCACCCAAGCGCCACGACGTCCTTATCATGAAATGTCAAGGTCTAGGGTGAGCCTTAACAAGATGAGTGTTGAAAGATAATATCTATAATCACCACCTGAGTTGTTTTTTTTTTTTAATCTAAACAAAGAAGATATTTTATGAAAAAAACAAAGAAGGAAATATAGATTTCATTTTGAGGAGTAGACCCTTGTGGATATACTTGTGGCTTGGCTCTATAGTGGTCAGAAAAATGGTTAATCTAGGCAATTTGCATAGTTCTAAATGTTATTCATACTACTATATATAATTAAAATGTTAATTTTTTTGTTGCTACTTTTATATATTCATGTCTATATAAAACTGGAAAAAATGAAGTTTTTAAACAATTAGAAGAATTGAACCCTAGAAATTTTGTCCCTTGGATTTGTATTAGTGACTTTAATCAAATAATGTTTCCATATAAAAAATAAGGGATGTTCCTGTTGATTTCTATTGAAGTGATTTCTTTATGAACTGAATAAATAGACTCCAATTATTGGATTTAGGATTTAAGAGGCCTATTTTAACATAGTCAAATAAACATAAGGGATATAGAAATATTCAATACATATTAGATAAGGGGGTCTGGCTACTTGGGAGCAATGCTTTAAACCTCCTAAAGCTATTATAATCCATGGTCCCTTCTTAGTGTCAAATTAAAGACCTTTGATTTTGAATCTTGAATCTCCCTCTAAATTGAAAAAAAAGGTTTTAAGTTTGAATTTAAATGGTTGTAAAAGAAGAATTGTGAGGAACTATTTAAAGAAGCATGGCCAATACCTTTTGTTTGAACACATCTTTTTAATCTGAACTAAAAATTGAAAAAAATGGCTCAAAAACTTAAAATTTGAAACATAACAAATAATTTAAATGCTAAAAATTGTATTGATCAACTTAAACTGGAGCTTGAAAATATATATTCCAATACAAATATGGCAAATTTTCATAATCTTGAAAATCTTTCCTAGATGAATTGGAAACTCTTTGACACATGGAAGAAAGTTATTAGTTCTGATTGTCAATGTTGAATTGATTAACCATGAAAGATAAAAATACTCTTTTCTCCCATGCTACTACTTTCCGAAGAAGATTATTTAATTCCATTAATAAGCTTAAAAATGAGGAGCGTATTTGGTAGAAGGAGAATATGATCTTCAATCTTTAATTATTAATTATTTCAAAATTTTATTCTGCTTAGATCTCACATCTTATCAAGATGAGGTGGTTAGTTAGTTTACTCTTATAGTACCATATCAATTGAATTTATCAATTTGTTCTATTCTTTTTGAGGAAGAAGCATATGCAATTAATTTTGCTCTAGGGGCCTATAAAATTCTTGGGCCTGATGGATATCCTAGTCTTTTTTATCACAAGTTTTCAAATATTATTAAAAATGATTTAATTAAGGTTGTTTAGAGTTTCTTCTCTTTTTTATTATGAATCCAGCCATTAATTCAACCAATATTATTCTCATTCCTAAAGTCTATTCTCCTAAATGTACAATAATTTCGATCTATTGGCCTTTGTAATTTCTCATACAAAATTATAACTGAAATCCTTGTATCTAGGATTATGCCATATATGAATTCCATCATACATCCAATGCAAGGTGCTTTTACACCTGGTAGGACCATTTATGATTATATTTCAGTGGCCTATAAACTTTTCCATCTCTAAATTCAAATCAATCCAAGTAAAATAGACATATGATCTTAAAATTGGATATGAATAAGGCTTATGAAAGGGTTGAATGGAGTTTTTTTGGAGAAAATTTTAAAGTGATAGAGCAGTTACTATTCTTATGCATTGTGTATGTATTGTATTCTTATTAATAGAAATTAAGCTAGTTCTTTAACACTCTTTCATGGTTCAAGACAAGGTGATCCTTTGTCACCTTTCTTGTTTTTGTTTATGTCTAATGCTTTATCTATCCTTATGGATCAAGGTATTGATAAAAACTTAATTGTTGGTCTTCAAATAAGTAGAAGAGCTCCTACATTGACTCACTTACTATTTGTTGATGATACATTATTTTGTTGCAAGGCAGATCTAATTGAAGCTTCCAATGTAATTCATATCATTGATATTTATTGTGTTGCCTCGAGTCAAAGTATAAACTTTGATAAATCGTTTGCTTTTTTTAATAAAAATACCCCTTCAAAACGTAAACTAGCCCTAATTTAGAATATGAAAATTAAAGAAATGATAAGAAGTGAAAAATATTCAGGGGTAAATCTAAGAAAGCATGGCAGATGTTGTGAAATTCCATTAAAGGAGTTGACAAAGTTAAAAAGATTTGGCTTCAAACTCTAAGGGTTGACTTTGAACCACTTTTAGTGAAGGAGAATGAAACCATAACAAATTACACCACAAGACTATTAGCAATGGTGAATCAAATGAAGAGACTTGGAGAAAACATATAAGATGTCCATGTGCTAGAGAAGATTTTACGTTCTCTCAACACAAAGTTCAATCACGTAATGGTTTCTATTGAAGATTATAAAGATTTGAAGACCATAACTATTGGTAAGTTGAGTGGATTATTGTGAGCCTATGTTGAAAGAATGAACCATGAAAAGCAAGGGAAAATTGAACAAACCTTACTGTCTAAATTATCCATTAAATATAAAGGAGATTCTTCTACAAAATTGATCATAGTCAGCCATAAGGAAGAGTCCGTGGTCGTGGGTCATGGTCAAGGAAGAGGTGAGTCAAGCTCCTCCAATGAAAATAAAAGTTAAAATTTTCAAAGAGGTTATGGAAGAGAAAGGGGAAAGGAAATAAGGAAACAACTATGGAAGATATAATGAACAAAAAAAATGATAAAGCTTAAGTGGAATGTTATTCTTGTGACATGGTCATTACTCATTGGAATGTCATACTGAGAGATTTGAGGAGGAAACAAATTTGATACAGCATATTAAGAATAAAGAAGAACCAACTTTATTCCTTTCTTTTAAAGAAAAAATATTAAAAGAGCACGGTACCTCGATAATGGAGCCAGTAAACACATGACTAGTAATAAAAGCAAGTTCGTAGAACTTAATATCAAAGTTACTGGGAATTTGCTTTGGTGACAATACAAAAATGGAGATCAAAGGCAAAGGAACTATCTTATTTAAGGCAAGAAATGGATGTCATAAGGTCCTTTATGATGTTTAATATATTCCAAGTTGATGAACAGTGTTCTTATGGTCAACTTATGGAGAATGATTGCAAATTATCATGAAAGATAATATGTTTTGGCTTAAAGGTTGTAATTTTCAACTCCTTGCAAAGGTTACTATGACAAAAAGTAGAATGTTCAAATTAGAACTATAAATAGTTGAATATGTGTGTTTGAAGACTTATGTAGAAGACTCATCATGAATTTGGCATATGAGATTCTACCCCCTAAATTTTGAAAGTTTAAAAGCTTTGAGTGGAAAGAAAATGGTCAAAGGTGTTCTTACAATTGATCATCTAAATCAGTTGTGTGAAATTTGTTTACTTCGAAAGCATGTAAGAAAGATTTTTCCCAAGCAATCCATGTTAAGAGGCACTAAGCCACTTCAACTTATCAATGCATATGTTAGTGGCCCTATCAATCCTCCATCTCTTGGTAAAATCTCTTACTTTATTTTATTCACTGATGATTATAGTAGAAGGTCTTCAGCTTATCAATGCATATGTTTATGGCCCTATCAATCCTCCATCTCTTAGTAAAATCTCTTACTTTATGTTATTCACTGATGATTATAGTAGAAGGTCTTCAGCTTATTTCTTAAAAAAAATCTAAGGTTTTTGATGCTTTCAAAAGATTCAAAGCATCTATTGAAAAAGAAAGTGACTATGAGATTAAATCTTTACAAAACAAATAGAGGAGAGTTTACTTCTAATGAATTTGAAATTTTTTATGAGTTGCATGGAATTCAATATTTTTTTTTATAGTTCCTAGTTCATCTTAGCAAAATGGAGTTGCTAAAAGAAAAAACTGACAATATTTAAATAAAAAAGGCCATGATAAAAGTAAGAATACGACAAAGAAGTTTCAGGCTAAAGTAGTTTCTTGTGTTGTATATATTTCAAATTGATGTCCAACAAAAAGTTCAAAAGATGTAACTCTACAAGAAGCTTAGAGTAAACAAAAGCCAAGCATGTCCCATTTGTGAGTTTTTAGATCAGTTGCATATGTATAGGTTGCAAAAGAAGAAAGATTTAAGCTCGATGATAGAAGTTTATTTTCATCAACTATGACAATAATTCAAAAGGCTACAACTCGTTCAATCCAATCAATGGAAAGATCAAGACTAGTAGAGATGTGGAGTTTGATAAAGGAAAATCATGGGATTAGAGTTCAAAAGAGGAAGGATCATTTGATTTCCTACCTTATTTTTGAAGATGAAGAACTTGTTAATCAATAAGTTGAAGCTACTCCACTAGCTTCGCTAACTCCATCAATCTAGGCATCATCATCATCAACAACTTCACCTTCATCAAATTCAAGTGGTGGTCCAAAGAGATATAGGAGTCTTAGTGATATATACAATGATACTGAGAGGTTTGATGAAACAAACTTATTGTATTTTCAACTGATGTTGAACCTTTGAGTTCTAAAGAAGCCAACAAAGATAAGAAGAGGAAGAGGCCATGAACAAAGATATTAATTCGACAAAAAAAGAATGAATCTTAGGAACTTATTTCTCTTTCAAATGGTCATTAGGCGATTGGAGTCAAATGTGTATACAAAACTAAAAAGGATGATAGAAGTAGAGTAGAAAAATATAAAGCAAAACTTGTTATAGAAGGTTACAAACAAAGATAAAGCACTAACTATGAAGAGGTATTTCCTCTTATTGCTCATATGGAGACTATTAGGTTATTGATTTCTTTTGCTACCCAAAATCACTGGAAGATTCACCAACTTGATATCAAGTCAACCTTTCCTAATGGCTTTCTTGAGAAGGAAATATATGTTGAATAACAAAAAGGGTATGTTGTTCAAGGAAATGAAGGCAAGTGGTTAAAGTTTAAAAGCATTATATGAGCTCAAACAAATACCAAGGACTTGGAATAGTCAAATTAGTAAATATTTTAAAAATAATAGTTTTCAAAGATTCATGAGTATGCTCTCTATATGAAGAAAGAGTAAGCGGATATTTTATTTGTTTGTATCTATATGGATTGCCTTATTTCCACAGGTAACAATTTAATAATATGCAATGATTTCAAGAAGGCAATGGCACACGAACTCAATATGAGTGATGTGGAACTTATGTCTTACTATTCGAGAATAGAAGTAAAGCAAATAGAAGATAAAATATTTATCTCACAAGAAGGCTATGCAAAAGACATACTCAACAAGTTTAATATGTCAAAATGTTAACTTGTTAGCATCCCCATGGGATGCGGAACAAAATTGTC
The DNA here is from genome assembly GCA_947685225.1 of Garcia nutans. Taxonomy (NCBI): domain Eukaryota; kingdom Viridiplantae; phylum Streptophyta; class Magnoliopsida; order Malpighiales; family Euphorbiaceae; genus Garcia; species Garcia nutans. The sequence goes on along the minus strand of CANTUV010000014.1, from coordinate 11,196,857 downwards.
CAAAATAGAAGAAGACACAAATAAAGTGAATTCCACTTTATTCAAAAGTCTTATGGGAAGTTTAAGGTATATGACTTGTACAAGATTATATATCTTATTTTCAGCAGGATTAGTGAGTCCTTTTTTTTAAAAAAAAAAACTCAACATATCATATGAAACATTCACACAAAAAGAGCTCATCACCAAATTATTAAGATCTTTGTTGGAGATGCTTAATTCCAAAATGGATTAAATCGAGGAATCAAAGACTCTTATATGAAGTCTTTCACTTTTGAAGAATTTGTCATAAATATAATCAATCATGAAATGAAGCAAAACATGAAATTATAAGTGATTTAAAAAAAAAAAAAGAAAAAAAAGCAAGAGTAGTGCTTCCAAAATTTTTTTAAAAAAAATTACACTTAAAGCTTCAATTGAAGAAGAAGGAGAATCCTCGCATGATGAAAATAATAAAAATTATTCATAATTAATTGTATGATTAAATATGAATTCATATTTCTAAAAACATAGTAATATAAATATTTTTTAATTATTTTATTACTGTGTACTATATATATATTTAATTATATTAGTACAAAAATAAATAAATTTGTGTTTTATTAAGAAATTAATATAAATTAGATAACATATCATTATAAATGACCTTTTTTTTTGGTGATTTGCTTTATAAACCATGAAAAATTTTTATAATCAATAATGCTTATTTTTTTTGTACACATCTTCTAATATAGAATTATTTTTTTCACTATAACATTAATCATAATATAAGTTTTTGAGCAATTAAAGCATTGGATGTCGAAGTATAATTTAGTGGTAAGTTCATTTCTCTTAGGAAATTTACCTCATAATCAATTCTCCATTTCCATAATGTAATATTGAAAAAAAAAAGGAAGTAATAATATTGATTTGCCCAATCAAATAGGACAAAGGTCTAATTTAGCCCCTGAAGTATTTGAGTTGGTCCAATTTAGCCCCTATCCTTTTTTATGAGATAAATACACCCTTATCCTTTTAAAATCAAACTAAATCCCTCAATTTTTAACCCCTCCGTTAACAAATGCTAACATATGCTGACAAGGCTAACTTGGGTTCCCATAGACACATAAAAATTAGATGAATCGGCAATTTGATGTGTCAAAAATAAAAGTCCCAATTTCTTGCGTTAGAATTTGAAGAGAACATTTGCATCCTAAAGAAAATAAACTGGTTCACTTTAATCCCTAATCTTTAATTTGCTATTCGATTTCAATCCTCACCTTCTAATCTCCAGCCACCCTTCTTTATTATGCCAACCATGGACCATTTTAGCTCCATCTAGTTATCAGGTATGTATATCCTTCTTCAAATTACATTGGTTTGACAAGATAATTGACGATGGGTATTGAGTCTATTGTCATTAATTGCATTTCATGTGTTAATCTTTCGCAAGCTTTTGAAATAAGAGTGAGGCAAGTTGTTTCACTATAGAAAACCCAATTCCCTTATTTGCTTCTGTCATAATTGCCTATATATTTCGACCACCAACTGTTCGATAAACTATTACATTCAAAAAATGATAATATAAGTACTAGTATATATAGTATGCGACAAAGCCAATACAGAGTAATGGTATATTTCCATTTAATTAATTAAGAAGGTACTAATTAGCCCATCTTTTAAACCATTTTTCTTGGACCCATCCTTCTCTGAGCCAATTTTCTTAATTCAATGATTTTCTTTTATGACAAAGAAAAGAGTTTTAGAAATAACAAAGCTAAGATCTTCTTTTACTAATAGAACCAAGGTCTTTTAGCAATATAATAAGAATGTTGCAGGCTATCAACTTGATCCATTCATTGTTGCTTGGAAATTCTCGAAGCTGATGGATCATGGCTATTGGCAGTAAAACTTTTAAAGTGCTAATTAAAAGCTAGCATGTAACAACAATATGCAAAGTTGGCCAAAAGTTAATAAATAAATAAATGATTTGTATTTTTTTTATAGGTATTGGAGGAGAAATTATAATTAATGATGTTTGTAGGTTTTTAGCAGCATGGCGAGTCAACATATTTTTGTTCTCATAAGCTTATGGCAATAATTCTATGCTTTTAGTATAAAAAAAAAATTACAGTCATTTCTAGTATTTCTACCCGTGTTATTTTCATTTTCTTTCCCAAATTATTTTAAAACTTTTTTAGCATTCTTGTTCTTATTTTACTATTTTCAATTGGCTTTATAAATAATGACTTCTCTTTGTTTGATTAGATCCATTTAATCTTCTTCCTTGAATATATAGATTGTTTACTATATATTAAAGTAAATGTTTTGAACCTAGAAAATAAAAGTGGTTCAATTAAACTAAGATCTTCTTTTACAAATAAAACCAAGATATTCTTTTGCCACCTATTTGGCTCTTTCTTATGTGGTCATTTTGGTACACAACAATGCAGCTGGTTTTGGCCCTATTTATGACATTATTATTGTCTCTTTCCATTTATGAAATATCCATAACATGTGTTTTTAGATCATAGTTTTTTATAATCTGATTTACTTATCCAATTGCTATAAATTAACCTTTTATCGAGTTATTTACATTTTTTAATTAATAAATATTTAAGCCATTAAAATAGTAACTCATTAATTGAATATATAACTAAAAACTTAAAGAAATCAAACATTCAAATCATTGCAACTCAACGAACTAACTTGTGTTTTTTTTTTATCTAACTTGTGTTTTTTTTATTAGTTTTATATGGTTTTTTATTAGTATTACACATAATTAAGATCAGAATGTCTCACTTGAGCAGCTCAATAATGAGATGTATTAGGTAAAATTGATCAGGAACTACACATTCATGCAACAAAATTATATACTATTAAATAAGAAGCAAGCGAATTAATTGTTCAATAATCTATCTTTATTAAAGTAGGCAAGAGAAGAGCTTTGTTATGCTTATTGAAATATAAGCAAGAGTTTCTGCTAAGCTATTTTTTATGCTTAGTTTTTGTCAATGCCTTATTTTTCTATGCTCAGTTTTTGCTATGTAGTGAAAAATGGTAATCTTACTATCTTTTCATTAAAGTTTGCGCTTATTTCAATTAGTAGTGCATAATTAATCTTTTTTATAACTAAAAATTATCTTCTTTTTTTTTTTTTGCAGAATGGAGACGATAGATTTGGTATTTCACTACGGCGGTAGATGGGAATGGTCACCACGTATAGCATATATTGAGGGAAAAATTGATGTAGTGAAGAATTTTTACATTGATTTGCTATCATTCATAGACATTAAGGAGAAGTTTGAGGATGAGCTAGGATTTTCTAATTTGGGCAACTAGGAAAAATTTTCATGAGGGAATGTTCTTAGTAGAAAATTGTGATGGAATTAGGCAAATGATAAAATACTTAATTGAAAGTGAAGTGCATTAAGTTCATATATATGCACATCAAGTAGTTGATGATTCTCAAATTGTCAATGACCCTCCTATTTTTGAAAGTAGGGAAGAAAATATCTACATTCCTATTCAATGTAGCATAGTACAAGGTAAAAAGGGTGAAGCTTGGGAAGATGACAATGTAGGTAATGAGAATGTGGCGTGTATGGATGATGATAGGGCTAGTGTAGGTGATGACAACCTGGAAATGAAGGCAATGGGAATGGTACTTTTAGAGTCAATGTTATTGTAGAAGATGATAGTGAAGATTGTGATGATAGTGTTGATAGTGATGTGCAAGTGGATGAAGAAGAGGAGGAGGAGGATGATCGGGATGGTGTTGGTGAAGAAGAAGAGGACTATGGCCATTTAATGGATGAGGATGATGCAAAAATCATCAAACAATGCAAGGTGAGATATGACGTGGATGATGATAATCCACATTTTATTCTTGTCATGACTTTTAGCAATGCAAAGGAAGTTAGGAAGGCAATTACTGAGTGCACTGTGACTAAAGGTCATGATCTAAGTTTAGAATGTAATGGGAAATGGAGGATTAAAGCTGTGTGTAAATAAGTTGGGTGTCTATTCTTATTGTTTATTGTGAGGGATGGGAAAAGTGAGAGCTTAAATGTTAAGACACTCCAACCTAAACACAATTGTTATATGATATTTGATGATTTGAGAGCTACTGCTCAGTTTTTAGCAAATCAATTCAATGAAATCTTATACACAAATCCTAAAATAAGAGTAAAAGATTTGCATAAGCATGCTGCAGCACACATGAGGATAAAGGTATCAATGTCAAAATGTAAGCGAGCAAAAAAATAATATTAACAAAGTTTGAAGGGTCTTATATAGCAAAGTTTGGATACCTAGCATCATATGCTGACGCTATAAAGAGAAGAAACCCTGGTACTACATTTGAAATTCAACTCTACAAAGAGGCAATGAAGGATAGGAAAAAATTTAGTAGATTGTTAATTTGTGCGCTTTGATGCTTTAAAGAAGGGTTGGAAAACTAGATGTAGACCAATCATTGGTCTGGATGGTTGCTTTCTAAAGGGTATTGTGAAGGGTCAGATTTTGGTAGCTGTGGAAAATGATGCAGCAGATCAAAAATATCCAATTGTGTGGGCCGTGTTAGAGAAAGAAAACAAAATGAGTTGGAAATGGATTCTTAGAATTTTGGTTCAAGAATTAGACTTAAGTAATGGGCAGTATGTAACTATAATGTTAGATATGCAAAAGGTGAGAAAAACTGCTTGTTTTGTTTTTATTTTTTTAAAATTACTTTAATTACTTCTTATTTGTGTTGAACGTGTTTTTTAAATAGAGACTACTCAAAGCTGTCAAGATCGTCATGCCTGAACCTGAGCATAGATTTTGTGCTCGACATATTTATGAAAATTGGTCAAATAAATGGCCTGGTGGTGAACTTAAAAAGAAGTTCTGAATATGTGTTTAGAGCACATACGAATAAGAGTTTAAGGATAACTTAATGAGTTTGGGTGAGATAAGTAAGAAGGCTACAGGGGACCTTTTGAAATATGATCCATCAACTTGATACAGGGCCTATTTTAGTAGCAGATGTAGTTCTAATGTCATAGACAACAACATGTGTGAGACTTTCAATGCAACACTAGTAGATGCAAGACATAAGCCCATAATGTCTATGTTGGAAGAGATGAGGGTATTGGCAATGAATAGAATAGCAACCAACAAACCAAAGTTGACCAATGGTAGACTAAGTGGAGTCCTTCTTGTATAGAAGTTTTCTAATAAAATAAGGCATTGGCTTTTAGTTGTAGTGTCCTTTTTTAATGGAGTAAATGGATATAAGATTGGGGATGGAGATGATAGGCATTCAGTTCATTTAGATAAAAAAGCTATGCACATGCAAGAGATGGGAGTTGATAGGAAGACCTTATGCTCATGCAATCTGTGCTTTATACCATGATAAGATTGATCCCGTGTCTCAAATGTCTAAATGCTATCACAAGGACACATACATTGCAACATATCAACATGCATTACAGCCTATGCGTGGGAAGAAAAAGGTGAAGTGTGATGATTATAATGCTATTGAACCCCCCCCCCCCCTAAAGCCACTAAGATGCCTGGAAGACCCAAGGGTAAGTGAGTTAGAGAACCAAATGAAGTTAAGAAGAGCATATTTTTTGGAAAATTTTCAAGAAGAGGCTTGAAAATGACATGTTCAAAATGTAATGCGGAAGGCCATAACAGTAGAAGTTGTGCTTCCAAGGATCCAATGGCACCTCAACCTTCAAAGGTTATTTATTTGATAATTATTTTATAAATTTTATATAGAAATCACATTTTATATATTTTATGACCAATTTGTTATATAGCAAACACCTTCAATTGGAACTTCTACTCCTCCAACTTTAAGGCCTCAATCTAAAGGAAAAGAAAAAGTGACAGTCTAAACTAATAAGATCATGAGGTGGTCAATCTTCAGTTGGTGCAGGTATTGGTTGCTACCTAGATGAATCAACTGGAGCAATGACATACAAAGTTAGTATGTTGATTAGTGTTCATATTATTGTGATATGAGTTGACTTTTATTGTTTTATATTGTTGAAATTGTTGACTGACCTACTCATTTGTGCTCTCTTGTACGTTGCATGCCCTCCCTAAAATCATTCATTAGGTATAGTAAACTCTACTAGAGAATATTGTTCATTGGGATGCCACTCAGTTGGAAGGAGTGCTGGTGTAGATGGATGTTGTGATGGAAGATTAAATATATTTGTATTAATGGATGTTGTGATGGAAGATTAAATATATTTGTATTAATGAATATAATGAGGCATAATCTACTCTGCCTCATATACACACTACAAAATGTTGTAAAACACATAATATGTAACTTTAAAAATTTATTATCTTGTAATGTTATGTGCCATTTGTAATTTGTTACCATAATGCTATCTTGGAAGAAGACAAGCAAGTTTGATGTTTTGATGTTTTACTGAAATTCTTGCTGACAATTATTGCATTTTGCAATTTGGTATACATACAGAGAGAGTTATCTCAACCCCACAAGGTGGGAATGATTTTAGTGTACATAGTGAATATCCTGATTCTCAAATCAAATATCCAATTCCTAATGAGAGGCATTTGATAAGGCATGCTAGGGCTTATAATGCACAAATGAGCATATGGTCTAGGAAGATAGCATTTAGAGGCAATGGTGCAAATGTTGGGCAACCAACTGATTTACCTTTCAAAGCAACTGGACTCCAATGGCAAGGTGAAGATTGTCTAACTACAAGAAGTTTGGAAGCAGAGCGACAATCAAGAATTGGAAGATTAATAAGGCCAACAAATTCAAATATCTGAATAACTTGTTTAGGGATATATTTTTTGTCATTAGGCTCTATATTTTGCATTAGCCTTTGTTTTGTTTTTGGTAGACATAGACCAAACTATTTTTTTTTAATAATAATCTAACAGGTGTTTTGAATATTATCCATGATAATATACTACTAGACTCTTGCTTTGGGAGATTTTGTGGAAGACCTTGATGGTATTATTAGTTTATGCTAAAGGATTTCCAAAATAGCATTTTAAGTGATGAAAAGAGTTTTGATGATGATGAGAAATGAATGGTTGTAACACCAAATAATATACTACTGGACACTTTTTTTTAATCAGAAATATACTATTAGACTCTTGCATCTTAAATGAATGGTAAATAATATTTATAATAATCACTTTATGAATATTTATTTTATGGAATATAGACATTAACCTCATGTATGCGAAAGCTTCCAGCCTTTGATTAATTTAAGGTTTTTCAATATATTTTCTATAGCTTGCAAAAAAAAAAAGTTGCCTCTCTTTGTGGTATTCTTTTTGAACTTATGCTTGATAAACTCTAAAAGGATGGCCGAATAACATAGATATTATCTAGAGAAATACTATGGCTTACCTTATTTGTACTAATTGGTTGCTTTTGAGATAATTTACATGTTAAAGTTAATATATGCATTTTTTTTATTGGTGTCTTGACGAGGTAGTTGAGCATATTGCATCTCTTCTTAATCAACAAGGGGTTTAAGTTCAAGAATGACCCAAGTAATCTTGACTAGTTTGAGTATGTTCTGATGCATTCATTTCATAGTTGAATTTGGTTACATCTTTACTCATTATTATTGAATTTCAACATTTTTCACATCTTTTCTACCTTTCCGTGAAGATATCATTATGCTTGTGTTAACCATAATTTGAAGTATTCTTTTTGCTTATTCGCCTCTGTCATCAAGATCCTTTGGTCATTTCCTGCAGCTCATTCTTTTTTGAACTCATTCTTTTTAATTTTTCTTCCTCTTTTCCTCTCTTTTCGTTTTTCCTCTTTATACATAATATTCTCAATAATAATACATTTTATTTTTAAGATGAACTTACACATACTAGTCATAAGAGTTTTTTCAATAACATTTTAAGTAATATTTTTTTTCTAAAATGTTATTTCAATATTAGCATCAAATAGACTTTATGTGATAAGATGCCATAGTTATAAAGTTAGTTTTAGCATCATTGGTCCGGTTTAGTCTCTTCCCTTTAAGAGTGTGTAGAGTAGTTTTAATATTTGAAATCTATCCATTTTTACAGCATAAATAGGGAAAATAAAGAAAATGGTCTACAATCCTTGCAATTACAACACAATCAGCTTTCACATATCATTATTAAAAGAGCAAGTATTAAGTAATAATTTATGCAAACCTTACAAGATATCAACTAAAGATAGTAGTTGGTAATATAAAAAATGAGATGAGTCTAGGAATTTTTACTCTGCAAAATCTTTAAATATCAAATTTGTGCAATCTATAACATTGTATATAGATCCTTGATCTAAATCTCATAAACTCATTCATTTTGAGCATGTGATTTTTTTTTTTGCCAATTAACTCAAAAGAAAGAGGATGTGGCAACAAATATAAACTACTCCATACACATATACACACAAAAAAAAGTTCAGTTCTAATAAAATATCATTTCTCCTACTACTAAGTTTCTTTCTTTATAAAAAGATTAACCTAACAGAGATTAAATGTAACACCCCTTCCCGGCCTACGTGTGTAAGCCGAGTAGAGGCGCCACACTAACCTAATGTTGCTACCAATTTTACTTAGTCAAATTTTAGTTTCAGTTTTACAGAAATTTTGCCAGAGGTTCGCCTAGAAATTTGGTCCCAAGTGTCGACAAAACTGATTTTTCTGATTTTTGAAAACATTTTTACACAAATCAACGCGAACACAATCAGTCTCAATATACTCCCAATGAATCCCCCTTATAACCTCAACTACAAACCTGCAAAAAGAATTCGCACTTCTAGTACAACATAAAGTAGAGGTTTATTATTATTACATACTACTAACGTACATTATAACATAGTAATTCTCAATCTTATATATACATATACATGCCACAACTAGTTAACTCATAATGGAAACTAAGAGATCTATCCTGAGATGCTGTGGGTCTGGTCGTCGCTTCCCAAGAGTTAGCTACTGCTCTGAACCTATGAGTCAAGAAAAACTTAACTCGCTGAGCAATGTCGCTCAGTGGGTACTTTACCGTTGAAAATATAAGTAAAACATGAAAGCATTTGAAATAAAGGAAATAATTAAATAAAAAATCAACCAACATTAAACCAATGGAAGTTATTGTACATTCAGTGTAAATATGCTTTCAACAAATGTAAAAACCATAATTCAAACTCATTTTGCATTACGTAGTTTTAAAAAAATAGGACTTTGGCTCTACTGGTATATAGGGAACCATAGCGATAAGGCAGTGGCCCTCACCACTGTAATATAGGTGGCCCTCACCACCATTATCATATCACAGGAATGTCCCTTACCATCCTGGTTATAACCAATGGCCCTCACCACTGGCTTCAATGGCCCTCACCATTGAGTTCAGATCATAACAATTCAATCACAATATTAAGCAGTATTGCATAAGTTAGTATAGTGCACCATACCCTTATCTACCACCCCCTACTACCCAGTAGAGCATAAAGGTTAAAATGATTCAATTTAAGTCTCAAACTTCATTTTAGAATGACTCGAGAAATCATTTTAATTCCCGTCGTGCTTTGTCATTTACGCCGCGCACCACATTCTTTAGTCAAACCATTACCCTTTTTCACATATTTAACATCTACAATAAACATATCAAACATTTCAAAGCATTCCTCAAAAGGTCACAAATTGACCAAATGAATAGTGTCGCAGCGCGTAAAATTGGCAACTCAAAAGGCAAGTGCCAAATGAATAGTAAAATCTGGGTTTTCGTCAAGATTTCAGTCCACTTCAGTCTTACATTTGACCAGGTAAATGATCTTATTTTTGGCTGAAATTTTACAGAAAACTTATTTCATATGTTGACTAATTGCATGTAAAATTTCGTCAAAAAATTTCATCGTTTACTGCCTCAACTGGCTGCCAAAAGTTAGGTCCAGAATTGGATCCCAAAGGGCACCAATTCGGCCCACACTTGCATTTGGTACAAAATTTGTTTATTTTTCTATTTTAAACCCATTTCAAAGCTTCCCTAATAATGTAATGAAGACTTAGACACTTCCCTATTAAAATAACTTGATTGTTTAAATCAATTTGGACTAAATGGAGTTCATAAACTCTTTTACCAAAATCATTGGAAACATTAGATTTCATTTGAATTTAAATAACCCAATCACTACATGGATTTAAAAATATCACTCAACAATTGAATTCAAACTCAAACAACACATAGCAAAAGTTCCATAGATAAAGTTTTGGTAAGAAATTGAAAGGAAAATTAATTCTTCCAAGGTAAAGTACCAAACCTTATTCTTTTAATTCCCCTTTGCTTTTCCTTCTTCTCTTTCCTTAATCTTTGTTTCTCCTTTAAGAAATTCAAGAACACAACCTTAAACATAAACCTTAGAAATTTAGAACAATAAGCTACCCTCCAAATTCATATAAAAATCTACCTAAATTAACCATCTCTCATCATTAATCAACATATTTTTCCATTAAATTCATTTTCTAACCATCCTACAAACTTTCCCTAAATTCAACCTTTATGAACCTTAACTTAGATCTCTTAAAATAGCCAACAATTTATGAAATTAAAGCTACAAATAAAACCCCTTACCTTAAAGTCTTATTCTCCACCAAAGTTTGCAACCAAAAATAGCAACTTGAAAAAAAATCACTCTCTCTTTTCCCTTTCTCTCCTATTCGGCCAAAGCAAGAACAAAGGAGAGCTCTTGCCTTTTATTTTTTTGTTGTTCTCTCCTCCAAATGGCAGCTAAGAGAGGTTAAGATGTGTTGGTGTAAGTGTTGGTTTCCCATTGGTACACTTAAGTGGGAAAATGGCTAATTTTCATTGGTCCAAATGTCTCTTTCTTTTATTTATTTAAAACCCAAGCCCTTGGACTTTCTTTTAATTATATTATGGTCTAGGGTGTGAAAAGACTAAAACACCCTCCGGTGATTACTCGTTCGTAACTTTTAAACCGCGCACTTCCGCCGAATGCTGTGATACACTTTTTGACTCAGTTTTTCCTCTACTTTTCATTTTTGAGATCCATTATTACTTTCGAGACACTTATAAAAATGACCATAATGCCCCTGGTCAAAATCACCTATATCTTCCAAACCATGCATTTTCGGGAAAAACCGTGTCGCGCTGTTGCTACCCGATTTTTCTCTACTTTCCATTTCTGGAGTCTGTTATATGCACTATTAAGGACCTCCGGAACAACTTTTGGTAATTACAATCACCTCCCCAAAACTTTGCATTTCTTCAATTAGGTCCCATTGGTCCTATAGCCTTATCTGGGGCCGTTGTCAGGAATTGACTTCTCCTTTCCCCTTCTCTCACTGTGCACGTGATTGCTATGCATAAATACGGTGGGCGGATGTGACAGTTCCTCCCTCGTTAATTTAGGCTTCGTCCCGAAGCCCATCAGGTGGAAATAAATATGGGTACTGCTTCCTCATAGTTTCTTCGCGTTCCCATGTAGCTTCTTCTACTTTGTGATTCCTCCAAAGCACTTTGACCAATGGGATCTTCTTATTCCGCAACTCTTTGATTTCCCGTGCTAGGATTTCTACCGGCTCTTCCTCGTATGTCAGGTCGGGCTGAATCTCGATGTCTTAAGCTTGTATGACGTGGGTTGGATCTGAATGATACCTCCTTAGCATTGAAACGTGGAAAACATCATGTATTTTACTTAATTCGGGTGGTAACGCCAACTGGTAAGCTACCGGACCTACCCGTTTGATGATCTCATATGGTCCGATGAATCTAGGGCTTAGCTTGCCTTTCTGTTTAAATCATAACACCTTCTTCCAAGGAGAGACTTTGAGGAATACTCTGTCGCCGACCTCGAACTGTATGTCTTTCCTCTTTAGGTCCGCGTATGATTTTTGCCTGTCCGCCGCTACTTTTAATCGGTCTCAAATGATCTCTACCTTTTCCTCAGTTTCCTTAACTATGTCTGGCCCCAACATCTTTTCCTCGATCAATTCTGTCCAGCAAACTGGAGTTCTACATTTCCGACCGTACAGTGCTTCGTAAGGAGCCATTTGTATGCTGGATTGATAGCTGTTGTTGTACGCGAATTCCATTAAGCTTAGGTGTTTGTCCCAGCTGCCTTTAAATTCTAAAATGCACGCCCTCAACATATCTTCCAAAACTTGAATCACTCTTTCCGACTGTCCGTCTGTCTGGGGATGGAATGTTGTACTGTGGTACGTTCGAGTCCCAAGGGCTGTTTGGATCTTCTGCCAAAAATTTGACGTAAAGCGTGGATCTCGATCTGATATGATTGAAGTAGGAACTCCGTGGAGACGTACGATCTCTTTGATGTACAAGTCTGCCAACTTGTCTAGCGAGTAATCCACACGTACTGGTAATAAATGAGCGGACTTAGTAAGCCGATCCACGATTACCCAGATCGCTTCATGTTTGTCCCTAGTCATAGGCAATCTTGTGACAAAATCCATAGTAATACGGTCCCATTTCCAGGTTGGAATCGTAATAGGTTGTAGTAGTCTTGAGGGTAGTTGATGTTCCGCTTTCACATGCTGACAGGTTAGACACTTCGTCACATGATCCACGATGTCTCTTTTCATTCCTGGCCACCAGTAATACTCCTTCAAGTCCCGGTACATTTTCGTTGCTCCCGGATGCATTGTGTAAGGACTGTTATGAGCTTCTTGCAAAATCTATTTCTTCAGTTCCTCGGACTTAGGTACCACCATTCTCTTCTTGTAGTATAGGATACCATATGGACGAATTTGATAATCTCCTGATGAATTTTCCTGCGCCTGTTGACTCCACTTCTTCACTTGTTCATCTTCCTTCTGAGCCTCACGTATTTGTTGATATAAGGTAGGTCGCACGTGCATTTCTGCAAAGATAGCTCCATCTTCTGTGGGCTCTTATTCTACCCTCATAGCACGTAGCGCTTGTATTGACTTCCTACTAAGTGCATCTGCTATGACATTCGCTTTGCCCAGGTGATAGTTAATCGTATAGTCGTAGTTGGCTAACAATTGTATCCATTTTCATTGTCGCAAGTTTAAATCTTTCTGCGTGGGCAGGTACTTCAGGCTTTGATGATCCGTATAAATGTAACACTTTTCCCCGTATATGTAGTGCCTCCACGTCTTGAAAGCCAAAACAATCGCTGCTAGTTCTAAGTCATGCGTGGGATAATTCTTTTCTTGTGGCTTGAGCTGTCGAGAGACATACGCAATGACTTTGCCCTCCTGCATCAATACGCAACCTAACCCGATGTGGGATGCATCGCTATAGATCATAAAATCTTTTCCTGATTCGGGTTGTATAAGAATGGGCGCTTCAGTAAGTTTTTGCTTCAACCTTTCAAAGCTCCGTTGGCAAGCGTCGGTCCACTGGAATTTGGCATTCTTCTGAAGTAGCTTGGTCATAGGTGCGGCAATCATGGAAAACCTTTTGACGAATCTCCGATAATATCCTGTTAACCCCAAGAAACTACGGACTTCCGTTACTGTCTTAGGTGGCTTCCATTCCAATACTGCTTCTATTTTCTTGGGATCGACCCTTATTCCTTCTGCCGATACAATATGTCCCAAAAAGGCTACTTCTTCCAACCAAAATTCACATTTGTTGAATTTAGCGTATAACTGCTTCTCTCGCAAGGTTTGCAAAACGATCCTAAGGTGGCGATCATGGTCCTCTCGATTCTTTGAATACACCAATATGTCGTCAATGAATACAACCACGAACTTATCCAAATACGGGTGGAAGATTCTGTTCATCAGATCCATGAATACTGCAGGTGCGTTCGTTAATCCGAAAAGCATAACAATGAATTCATAATGTCCATAGCGAGTTCTGAATGCGGTTTTTGGTATGTCTTCGTCTTTGATCCCCAATTGATGATAACTCGATCGTAGATCGATTTTTGAAAAGACTCCAGCACCTTTGAGTTGATCAAACATATCATCTATGCGAGGTAGCGGATACTTGTTCTTGATGGTCAACTTATTGAGTTGACGGTAATCCACACACAACCTTAGGGATCCGTCTTTCTTTTTCACGAACAATATTGGCGCTCCCCATGGTGACACGCTTGGCCTAATGAACCCCTTGTCTAAAAGTTCCTGTAGCTGTACCTTTAGTTCTTTTAGCTCCGCTGGCGCCATTCGGTAAGGTGCGATGGATACTGGTGCAGCTCCCGGGTACACGTCTATGGTGAATTCCACCTCTCGTTTAGGTGGTAATCCGAGTAAATCATCAGGAAATACGTCGGGGAAATTGCAAACAGTAGGTATATCTTGTAGCTTCGGTGCCTCTTCTTTCGCTTCTAACGCACATAACAGGTATGCCTCGCAGCCTTTTTGCACTAACCTCTTAGCTGTCATAGCGGAAATGATGTTAGTTAGATAGTCCTTCCTCTTTCCCACTAAGGTCACTTCGTCGCCGTCTGACGTATGCAGAGTAACTCTCTTCTGTTTACAGTCAACCAGTGCATCGTGTTTGGCCAACCAATCCATCCCAAGGATAGCGTCGAATTCTTGAAATGGTAGTTCAAATAAGTCTCCCTAAAAGATACGTCCGTGTATCTCCTCGGGGCAATCTTTCACTACCTTCCTCGTAATCACCTCACTCCCTAATGGGCTAGTAACTAATATTCCCTCTTCCTCTAGTTCTACCTTTAGATTCCCAAGTTTTCATTTTTCGTGCATATATATGAGTGTGATGAACCCGGATCTATTAAAACGTAAAGCGGAACTCCAAACATAGACAATTGACCTGCAATCACGTCTAGCGCTTCTTCTTCTTCTTGCCCCCTCATGGCATACATTCTAGCAGGAGCCCTCGCTTCTGATTGATTCACCGTCTCAGACTGCACACGTGACGGATTTCCGCCCCTACCTCTGCCTCGGCCTCGCCCTGCTGCCACTTGCGATCCCTCAGTCTCCCTAGGTAGATTTTGTATTCGCTGGGGACACTCTCGCATAAGGTGATCTAGAGATCCACATATGTAACATGCAAATGTTTGACCCCAACATTCTCCCATGTGGCGGCGTCCGCATTGATCACAGCGTGGATTAGTATTTTCGCCTTCATTACCTCTCGGACCGGTAGAAAAGTTACCTCTGCTTCAGTTAAATCCTCTTCCTTGCCCTCTTTCGGATCGTCCGGTACTAGCGACTGAGGTGGCTTGACTTGGGCCACTGCGATTCGATCCCTGACTGTAACCCCGGCGTTGACCGCCTCCCGTGGAACCACTGCCTTGGAATCACTTCCTTGATGATTGGTAGTTTCCCGAATAGTTTTGGGTACCTCTCTTCTGTTTCATCTTCTGTCTTCTATTCTGCTCATCAGACTGACACTGCTCCACTTCAATAGCTCGGATGACTAACACAGAAAATTTCTTAATATGAGCAGCAATCAGCTACACCTTAATCTCATTATTCAATCCGTCTAAGAATTGTTTACATCGATCTTCCTCATCTTCTATCACTTTCTTAGCATACCTGCTTAATCTAGTGAATTCTCTTTCGTACTCTGTCACTGTCATTCGCCCCTGCTTCAAGTGTAGAAACTCTTTCCTCCTGGCATCGAGATATGCTTCAGAAATAAACTTTCTCTTAAATTCTCTCACAAAGAAGTCCCATGTCCTCTGCTCTGATGGAACTCGTTGTTGAACTGTATCCCACCAGACATACACTTCTTCCACTAACAAGGAAGTAGCGCATACAACTCGCTCCTCTGGAGTACACTGCAACTCATCTAAGGCTTGTACCGTTCCTTCCAGCCAATACTCGGCTGTAGAAGAATCATCGTCCCTTCGAGCCCTAAACTCCTTCGCCCCGTACTTTCTTATCTTTTCGATGGGGGGTTTCCTTTCCCCTCCTACAGCAGGTACTGGTATGGGTGCTGGCACTGGTGGTGGTGCAGGGGCGGCGCCGGCTATCTGCCGTAATACGGCAGCCATTTGTTGCAATATTTCGTTGGGAATAGGAGCATTAGCTGGTGGTTGCTCAGATGCAGGTATCTCTGATACATGCATTTCTACAGTTCGGGAGGCCTGAGACTCGACCTCCTCCTCTATATCATGCTGCGCTACTCGCGACATCTAAAGAACAGAGCAAAACGTATACAATCCCATCATCAATAACGACCCAGACCAACATCATTATATTACCCTAGGTGGCATGTATATAAAGATAAAACTCTTAAATAACACATATACAACATAGCTTTTATTTATTTCCAAGCAAAAGTATTTACATTACTAGGAAGCCCTTATGTACATTCCAAAATTTAGGACTCCTTACTACTATATCATCATGTCATACTACCATACAATATTTACACGATACCCCGATGTCACATATGTACATAACTAAAAGAACCTCCAAAAAGCAACACATCTCGAAGCTCAGTGAGTAGGTGCCCTAAGTGAGGTGGCACTGTCAGACAAATACTCTTCTATCTCAGGATCAAACTCTGGGTCATGCGATGCTTCACCAAGTAAGTGCTGGCCTAGCTCTTGGACCCTCTCCTGCAAAGCACGGATCTCTCTATGTGCTACCCCGAGGCTCCTACAGACACTATCAAACTCCACTCTATGACTAAGCCTGTCCTCCTTTAACATCTGCACGTCTCTTATCAAGGAGGTAATCATCTCATGTTTTAATCTTAGGTCTTCACGATCCTGTATACTTCAATCTGCCAGAATTTCTATGGTATCATCTTGCTCCTGCACTATCTGCTTTAGCCTCTCTACTTCCATCCTCAGCTCCCTCATCTCATCGTTTCGATCACCCATAATTACTCCTGTTATAATTAGAATAACATAACTAAAAATACTACACACATGTATAGTTACATAATTAGAACCCCTAACCTAACCCTATGTGTCATACATTTAAGGTTCAGTTCAACTAACTACCCAGAATCGGCTAAACCGGAGCTCTGATACCAAAATTGTAACACCCCTTCCCGGCCTACGTGTGTAAGCCGAGTAGAGGCGCCACACTAATCTAATGTTGCTACCAATTTTACTTAGTCAAATTTTAGTTTCGGTTTTACAGAAATTTTGCCAGAGGTTCGCCTAGAAATTTGGTCCCAAGTGTCGACAAAACTGGTTTTTCTGATTTTTAAAAATATTTTTACACAAATCAACGCGAACACAATCAGTCTCAATACACTCCCAATGAATCACCCTTATAACCTCAACTACAAACCTGCAAGAAGAATTCGCACTTCTAGTACAACATAAAGTAGAGGTTTATTATTATTACATACTACTAACGTACATTATAACATAGTAATTCTCAATCTTATATATACATATACATGCCACAACTAGTTAACTCATAATGAAAACTAAGAGATCCACCCTGAGATGCTGTGGGTCTAGTCGTCGCTTCCCAAGAATTAGCTACTGCTCCGAACCTACGAGTCAAGAAAAACTTAACTCACTGAGCAATGTTGCTCAGTGGGTACTTTACCGTTGAAAATATAAGTAAAACATGAAAGCATTTGAAATAAAGGAAATAATTAAATAAAAAATCAACCAACATTAAACCAATGGAAGTTATTGTACATTCAGTGTAAATATGCTTTCAACAAATGTAAAAACCATAATTCAAACTCATTTTGCATTACGTAGTTTAAAAAAAAATAGGACTTTGGCTCTACTGGTATATAGGGAACCATAGCGATAAGGCAGTGGCCCTCACCACTGTAACATAGGTGGCCCTCACCACCATTATTATATCACAGGAATGACCCTTACCATCCTGGTTATAACCAATGGCCCTCACTACTGGCTTCAATGGCCCTCACCACTAGCTTCAATGGCCCTCACCATTGAGTTCATATCATAACAATTCAATCACAATATTAAGCAGTACTGCATAAGTTAGTATAGTGCACCATACCCTTATCTACCACCCGCTACTACCCAGCAGAGCATAAAGGTTAAAATGATTCAATTTAAGTCTCAAACTTCATTTTAGAATGACTCGAGAAATCATTTTAATTCCCGTCGCGCTTTGCCATTTACTACGCGCACCACATTCTTTAGTCAAACCATTACCCTTTTTCACATATTTAACATCCACAATAAATATATCAAACATTTCAAAGCATTCCTCAAAAGGTCACAAATTGACCAAATTAATAGTGTCGCGACGCGTAAAATCGTCAATGCAAAAGGCAAGTGCCAAATGAATAGTAAAATCTAGGTTTTTGTCAAGATTTTAGTCCACTTCAGTCTTACATTTGACCAGGTAAATGATCTTATTTTTTGCTGAAATTTTACAGAAAACTTATTTCATATGTTGACTAATTGCATGTAAAATTTCGTCGAAAAATTATATCGTTTGCTGCCTCAACTGGCTGCCCAAAGTTAGGTCCAGAATTGGATCCCAAAGGGCACCAATTCGGCCCACACTTGCATCTGGTGCAAATTTTGTTTATTTTTCTATTTTAAACCCATTTCAAAGCTTCCCTAATAATGTAATGAAGACTTAGACACTTTCCTATTAAAATAACTTGATTGATTAAATCAATTTGGACTAAATAGAGTTCATAAACGCTTTTACCAAAATTATTGGAAGCATTAGATTTCATTTGAATTTAAACAACCCAATCACTACATGGATTTAAAAATACCACCCAACAATTGAATTCAAACTCAAACAACACATAGCAAAAGTTCCATAGATAAAGTTTTGGTAAGAAATTGAAAGGAAAATTAATTCTTCCAAGGTAAAGTACCAAACCTTATTCTTTTAATTCCCCTTTGCTTTTCCTTCTTCTCCTTCCTTAATCTTTGTTTCTCCTTCAAGAAATTCAAGAACACAACCTTAAACATAAACCTTAGAAATTTAGAGCAATAAGCTAACCTCCAAATTCATATGAATTTCTACCTAAATTAACCATCTCTCATCATTAATCAACATATTTTTCCATTAAATTCATTTTCTAACCATCCTACAAACTTTCCCCAAATTCAACCTTTATGAACCTTAACTTAGATCTCTTAAAATAGCCAACAATTTATGAAATTAAAGCTACAAATAAAACCCCTTACCTTAAAGTCTTATTCTCCACCAAAGTTTGCAACCAAAAATAACTACTTGAAAAAAAAAATCACTCTCTCTTTTCCCTTTCTCTCCTATTCGGCCAAAGGAAGAACAAAGGAGAGCTCTTGCCTTTTATTTTTTTGTTGTTCTCTCCTCCAAATGGCAGCTAAGAGAGGTTAAGATGTGTTGGTGTAAGTGTTGGTTTCCCATTGGTACACTTAAGTGAGAAAATGGTTAATTTTCATTGGTCCAAATGTCTCTTTCTTTTATTTATTTAAAACCCAAGCCCTTGGACCTTCTTTTAATTATATTTTGGCCCCCTCAACCTCCTTGTGCTGTAATTTTATGGTCCAGGGTGTGAAAAGATCAAAATACCCTCCGGTGATTACTCGTTCGTAACTTTTAAACCACGCACTTCCGCCGAATGCTGTGATACACTTTTTGACTCAGTTTTTCCTCTACTTTTCATTTTTGAGATCCATTATTACTTTCGAGACACTTTTGAAAATGACCATAATGCCCCTAGTCAAAATCCCCTATATCTTCCAAACCATGCGTTTTCGGGAAAAATCGTGTCGCGCCGTTGCTACCCGATCTTTCTCTACTTTCCATTTCTGGAGTCTGTTATATGCACTATTAAGGACCTCCAGAACAACTTTTGGTAATTACAATCACCTTCTCAAAACTTTGCATCTCTTCAATTAGGTCCCATTGGTCCTATAGCCTTATCTGGGGCCGTTGTCAGGAATTGACTTCTCATTTCCCCTTCTCTCACTGTGCACGTGACTGCTATGCATAAATGCTGTGAGCGGATGTGACATTAAACCCAACGGAGATTAATCCAACACAGATCTATCAAACGTCTGTTTTTTAGGCATAAATAAAAAAATCACTTTCTTAAGTCGCACACATAGCCCAACAGCTGCAATACACACCTCTTGCACATATTAAACCCTAGAAATAAGCAAAACAATGCACTGCATAAATAATTTCTTTGGCTATTTGCTAAAAGGATTCGATTTAAACAAGTTTAATGAAATTTTGGATTTATGATTTATTAGACATTAGAGATGATTTTGCATTTGGATCGTGTTTTAAAGAGAAAATGAATTAAGTTGCATTTGAATTGTGTTTCAAAGAGAAAATGAATTAAGAAACTTATTTGACATATCAAGTTGCTTATTCATCCAATCTTAATTTGTCTGTAGGACTCCATCATTTAATCTTTGTCAGCATCTGTTAGCATTTATTAATAGGCATTTATTAATAGAAGAGTTAAAAATTGAGGAATTTAGTTTGATTTTGAAAGGATAATGATATATTTATTTTTTAAAAAAAAGAAAAGAAGATAGTGGCTAAATTGGACCAACTCAAATATTTTAAGGGTTAAATTGGACCTTTATCCCAATCAAATATATAAGACTTTTTAAGCCATCAAAATTTATTTAAAAATAACTCACAAATCTAAAAAATTATAAAAATCCTGTTGAAAATTCACTGCATATCAACATGAGATTCTAAACCGGAATAAGATAAGCTGTGTGCTGTATTATATAAATCAGTAACCAAACACGTTGCTATCTTCTACCTTTTAAACCCTGAACCCTAGCACCATTTCCATATTCTTCCCTGCTTAAGCCAGATTCTCTTATGGCTTTCTCTAAACAATCCTTCTTCGGCAACCTGAAAATCCTCGCCGCTTACCACGACCATAGCCTCCGCCGTTCTCCTTCAGCTATCATCTCTCTCCGCTTCCTCTCTTTCACCTCCTCGGAAGAAGCCGCAGCAGAGCGACGTCGCCGCAAACGTCGCCTCCGTATCGAACCTCCACTCTCTTCTCTCCGCCGTGCTGAACAACAATCTCAACCCCAGCAAATCCCTAAACCCATTCAAAACCCTAATACCCCTAAACTCCCCGAACCCATCTCTGAAGTTTTGTCTGGCAAACGACATGACCTCCATAATCGCATCTTAACCCTCATCCGGCAGAATGACCTTGAGGAGGCGGCACTTTTCACGCGTCACTCTATTTATTCCAATTGCAAACCCACCATTTATACTGTTAACGCTGTTCTTAATGCCCAGCTCCGCCAGTCTAAATATTCCGATCTCCTTTCCCTTCACCGTTTCATTATTCAGGCTGGTGTCGCTCCTAACATAATTACGCATAATTTGATTTTCCAGACTTATCTTGATTGCCGAAGGCCGGATACTGCACTTGAACATTACAAGCAGCTAATTAATGATGCTCCTTTTGATCCATCTCCGACGACTTATAGGATTTTGATTAAAGGGTTGGTAGATAATGGGAAGATTGATAAAGCTTTGGAGTTGAAAGACGAAATGAGGGGCATTAAGGGTTTCACGGCAGACCCACTTATTTATCATTATTTGATGGTTGGATGTGCGAGAAATTCAGATTCTGATGGGATTTTTAGGCTTTTTGACGAGTTGAAGGAGAAGATGGGCGGGGTCGTGGAGGATGGAGTGGTTTATGGGGCTTTGATGAAGGGTTATTTTATGAAGGGAATGGAAAAAGAGGCTATGGATTGTTATGAAGAGGCTGTGGAGGAGAATTCAAAGCTGAAAATGAGTGCTGTAGCTTACAATTCGGTATTGGATGCGTTGTGCAAGAACAGCAAGTTTGATGAGGCTTTGAAGTTGTTTGATAGGATGATACAAGAGCATAACCCACCTAGGCGTTTGGCTGTGAATTTGGGGAGCTTTAATGTGATGGTTGATGGGTACTGTGCACAAGGAAGATTTGAGGATGCCATGGAGGTTTTCAGGAAGATGAGTGATTACAGATGCAGTCCAGATGTATTGTCATTTAATAACTTGATTGATCAGTTGTGCAAAAATGGAATGTTGGTGGAGGCTGAGGAGCTTTATGGAGAAATGGATGGAAAGGGAGTGAAACCTGATGAGTATACTTATGGATTGTTGATGGATACTTGTTTTGAGAAGGATAGAGTTGATGATGGGGCTGCGTACTTTAGAAAGATGGTGGATTCAGGGTTGAGACCTAACTTGGCAGTTTATAATAGATTGGTCGACAAACTGGTCAAAGCTGGGAAGATCGATGAGGTGAAAGCGTTTTATTATTTGATGGTGAAGAAACTCAAGATGGACAACGAAAGCTACAAGTTTATGATGGCAGTATTGGCTGATGCAGGGGATATGGATGAGCTGCTTAAAATGGTTGATGGAATGTTAGATGATGAGGCAATCGAGTTCGACTTGGAGTTGCAGGAATTTGCTAAGGAACAATTAAGAAGAGATGGGAGAGAAGAGGAGTTGACAGAGCTTATGGAGAAGAAGGAGAGGGAGAAGGCTGAAGCCAAGGCTAGGGAGGTTGAGGCAGCTGAGGCTGCTAAGAGAAGTGCCAGAGCTGCTGTATCTTCTTTGCTTCCATCAAAGTTGTTTGGTAACAAAGAAACAGAGGCTGAGTCAAATGAGGTGGCCATGGAGAAAAAAGAAACAGTTGAGGAAGCTACTGTTGTAGGGTCTGCTCCTGCTGACATGAATCCAGAGGAGGAGACGGATGATAAAAATGCTGCCGCAGCTGAGCAGCAAGTGAGAGCTTGAATCTGGTATTGGGGAAATGGTAAATTTCCTTGTGCTTTTTTCTCCAAATAACTAAAATGTTAGGGAATGATGATGGGCTTTTTTATGAATCTCATTGGATGTGGTACATTTTTTGCTTTCTGTCCACTGCGAGCATATGTCTGATTCTCATTGTAGAAGTAAACAATCACTGGTATTCGATAGTTGTTTTTATTGATAAACGATGGCTGGAGTATATTTGCTTTTATTGATAGTTAGAAATTGATTCTTGTATCTAGATTTTATGTTCCTTGAACTTGATAAGATTAAGATAAATGACTAAGGAACTTCACTCTAATAATAATTGCTTCATTTGACATAGATAATGTAACTCTCCAATCCAGTTAGATTTTCTAATTACATTAGAATACCTGTGTGTTTCCTGGATTGGATGCTATATAACAAATGTATGATCTATTAAAAGTATGTAGGCTATTAAGATGGCAGGCGTGCATTGTGTCCAAATTCTTTCATTCAATTGCTAATTGCTATTGGATGAAAACCATATCCTTCATTAATAATGATGCTATTGGTCCAACTGTGACTGCGGATCCCTCTGGCTATCAAGGATCCATGAATTGACAGAATGCCCTGTTTGCACCAATTCTATGTACTCGCCCATTATATATTGGTATGATTTAATGTTATTTGCCTATTGGGTTTTCTGTTTTCCCCTTTGATTTGGGCTATTTTTGTTGAATATGATGAATCTATAATGGGTTTGTTTATAATTTTATAATGAATTTTCTTATTGGACGAATTTCTTGTTTTGGAGATTTGTTCATGGATATAATTGTTATTTGAATTTTTATTGATTGTCAAATCAACATTGGCTAATGGTTTAAATAACCATTTATTTTTTTTTTGAGAGCCTTAAACCATATCTATAGATACGAGACTTTTGGCATATGGCAAGTCAGTCAATGAAGGGTTCGAATGTATAGGAGGTTTTGATAAAAGTTTTTTAAGGCATTTTGTTTGTGGGTTTTCAATTTAATGGGATACCACCATGACTATGTATCACAATGATCATTGGAATTCTCCATATGGTAACTTGATAATGCTACTCTGATGGGGAAGTCTTTTTGCTTTAAAGCAAATGTTAGCGAGTTAATCTCGTTTGCTAATCATATTTCTACATATTCAAAGTAGATCTTCAGTAAAGTGCATGATTTGATTGGAGTTTTATGTTTTAATTGGCTCTGTTTGGACGTTTGAGGAAGCTAAAAAATGGGGCCCTTATCTGTGCCCATAAAAGAAATATCCACTTTTTTTAAAAAAAAAATTTATTATTAAATATTATGATTGGTGATTTAAATATTTATATTAGTTTAAAAATTAAAATAGAATCACATGCAATATTTTAGGTATTTTTATTTTTTAAATTTTATAATAATTTTAAATAAATAATAATTTGTCTACAGCTATAAAAAATAAAATTAGTATATATATTTAAAAATATAAATAAATAATTTATAATTATTAAATTATAAAATAAGGAGAGGTTTGTAATATTATAATATTTTATATAAATAATATAAAATATTTTTTAAAACCAAATAAATTTAACATTATTAATAAAAAAATTATAGCAAAAATCAGAAGGATAATATTAGTGAGTTTAAAATATTTATTTGATAATAATTAAAATTAAGTCAAATGGGAAATAAGTATATATATTAAGTACTTATTTTATTATTATATTAACAATTTAAATTCGTCAAAACAATAAAAACAATATAAAAGTTATCTACAAAACTCTCTCTGGTAAGGTAAGCAGTCGACAAAATCGGGTATGAATAAAAAAATAATATATAAATTATTATTTTAAATTTAGCAAAAATTAAGTAAAAAAAATATTAAATTCAAAATGTGATAGCAAATAAGGGGGAATCAAAAAAAGGATTAACAAATAATATAAATATAAATTAAGTATATTAAGACAGAGTTAAATTAAAAAATTATACCTTAAGCAATTTTAGGTCAACTAAAAAAGTAATATATGATTAATTTATTAATTCATCATTATTTTAATATTCTAAATTCATTAAAATAATAAAAACAATATAAAAATCAGTACAGCCTATAAAATCTTATAAGAGAATAACAGTGAGAGAATTAAATTTCATGTATGTTTATTATATATATTTTTTATAACTCATTATCTTAGTTGATAATAACTAATTATTATCAATATCAAATAGAATATTTTAAATTTTAAATTTAATATAAATATTTTTATTATGCAACATATAAGTTTAATGCAACCTTCATATTTTATTATAGTTTTTGAATTGGATTTAAGGATTTTTGGTTTTAATTATATAAATAATCAATTCTATAAAAATTTTAAATATTTATTTTTAATAATTATCACACATCAACTATATTAATGAATTGAGTGACTTATTGACAATATGTATTCTTTGTATGTTTAAATAGAATAAATAAACAAATTAAATTAAACTTAATAGATTAAATTATTGCAATTATTAGTATTTGTGAATTGTAATCCTGATCCCGAAGCCAAACTGTGCACAAGGGAATCATAAGTTTAGATGTTAGTGAAAATTATAAAATTTTATTTTATTTGAATTTTTATATATTTATTTTTAGTTAAATATCTAAAAAATTTAATTTATATTATTAGATAGCAACTAATTATTATCAATATTAAATAAAATATTCTAATTCTATTTGAATTCTCTAAATACATATAATTAATATAAATATCAAATAAAATATTTTAGTTCTATTTAAACTTTTCAAATAATTAATAATTAAATAAATTTTTATTATAATAAATAATAAAAAAATATTATTATTTTAAAATATATAATACATATTAAGATGAGAGAGACACGTAGTATAATATTGTGTCTGTATTATCTATTTTAGTGTTATATATAGATATTAATAATGATATCATATATATATATATATATATTTAGAATAATTCGCTATAAAAACTTTGATCTTTAATTTGAGATTTGAAAAATATTTTAAGATCACATTTGATATTTTTTTATTTAAAATCTTTAAATAATTGGTCTCACGTAATGCTATATCATCAAAAAAAATAAAAGAATAACTTAACTTTCATTAAATTAGGGTCTAATTTGTTGTTTTTTTTATTATCATAAAATAGTCAAATAGATTAAAAAAAACAATTTAGGATCCAAAAATGAGATATCTCAAATAGTTAAAAGCCAATTGTGTACCTTTTTCCAATCACAAAAGAGTTTCAGTTGTCCAATAAAACTATTTTTCCAAGTAATTAGGTTTAATTAGTAGGTAATTTAAAGTTATATGGACTGCATTTTTAATAAGTCTATATTCGTTATGAAATATAAGGATAATTACTTAGTTAAATTAATTTTATTTTATCCAGATTATAGTTATAATCTTCTAGTCAAATTTAAATTATATATTAGTATTTCAAGCCTACTTATACCTTTACATAAACTCATCACAAAAGTTGTACATGGGATAACTTACAAAAAATAAAAATTCTTATTTTCTACTTATTTCTTTCTCATATTTCTCTGCATATTTCTTTATATTTATAACACGCTAATATCTACAAGTTGATAATAGTAAAGGAAGAATGATTTAATTTTTCTAATCTATACAAGAATTCATCATGAATCAAGACATGTTTTATGTTAATAATTATTTAATTATTTTTAATATAGTAACCATGAGGTTTTTCTAAATTTCTATGAAGATGCGAGTTTAAAAATTTATAATTTTGAGAAACACAAAAGAAAAAAAATTTTGAACCAACAAGAAAAAGGGAAATCTTATGGAAGAATTGATCTTTGAAAAAAAAATTATAGTTTCATTCATGAAGTTTTAGTTTTATCAATTTGATTCACTTGTCAATATTACAATTTGTTTGTTGAAGTTTTGTACATAGCAATTTAATCATTTTGTCTAATTATAGTTTAGGCCATTAAGTTTTTTATTTATTGTTACTGTCTAAAGTTAAAATTAAACTTAATTTTAGTATATGAAAATAAAAGAGATATAAAATTATGAATAAACATTTATGTATTGAGTGAAATTAGTAAATAAATTGATATTTAATATAATTTGATGTGATCATTTGTAATTTTAGAGTTATAATATTTAAACTCTAATTATAATTTTGGTTCTTATTTATTTGATATATTTATAATATATCTAATTTATAATTTTTATTTAAATTTTGAAAAACTTGAATACTCTTAATATTTTTCGAAAAAAATATCTATTATGGATACTTGATAATGAAATTTACCTGAAAATTGTGAATCTTAGAGATATTATGAAAAGAAAATCAAACATTCCTGCAGAATAACTTAAAAGTAATTGAAAATTAATTATTTTATTATTAAGGACTTATTATAACCTTTTCGGTGAATATTAAACTTTTTATGCCTCGAATGTACTCTTATAGTAGCAATATTGAGAACATAGATTTATAAAATATTCTAAGCTAATTTCTTGTTTACCTATAGCTAAACAAAGATTTTAGCTTTTAATCAACAATCGTCAAACTTGTCCAACTGGCTTAACATCATTTTCTAAAATTTATGTGATATTTTTTCAAAATTATGGATGAAATCTTGATAAAAAGAGTCGTGGTGAAAAAAAAAATTCCTACTAATTCTGAAAGCAAAAATACTAAAAATATATATATATATATTGACATAACTCACATAATTCTTTATGATAAAAAAAAAATTTGTTACAGTTAACATTAGTTGAAACTAATGTTAACGTGATACCTAGTTCTGCAAATATAATTGAATGCTCTAGAAGAATCTATCTTATATTCTAAATTTGAATAAAATTATATATCGATGATTTGTGGTATTTAAGTAAATCCCCAAGAAATTAACTAAGTTTTAAAAAATACATCACAATGGATATCTTATTAAAACAAAGTGATAAGACTGTTGAAATTTTATATATTGACTCTGTAAATTTAAACCAAAAGTTTATATTTAAGAAATTTTAAATTTTTTAACTGGATTGTACTTTATAAAAAATAAAGATGGTTAAGTCACATTATTTACATCAATAGTTCTTACTTTGACATGATTGTCTTAACTATCTAAATTCAATGATAATGCAATGTATTGTTGAAAATACAAACAAACATTCAATAAAAGATTAAAAAAATTAGATAATTATTTGTGGTTTTTATGTTCGTTATATATTAATTGAGAGACCTTCACAATCTAAATTACATTTGAGTATAATATTTTTCTGCAAAGAATACATGGAGGTATTTTATGATCTAAGTCATCTATCTTATTTGTCATTTTAATATTTTACATTCTCAATATATGCTTCGACTCGGTGGTTACATGTTTGTTTATTGTCAATTTATAATTTTGTTTCATAATTATTTTATCAAGTCAGTTTATCTAGATAATGTATATGAGTTCACTTAAAAAAATATTTTATGATTAGTGTATATTAATATGAATTACCATTGAATATTTTATTGCATATATTCATACTCAAAATGATTTAGCTGAATCATTACTTATTAAACTTTTACAATGAATTATTATTTTTATGCTTATGAAATCAAAACTTTCCATATCCTCTTGGATACATGTTATTATTTATGTTATACCTTTAATTTTACATCTAACTATGTGCACATCACAAGTTTTTCACTTTATAAGTTGAGTTTATCTGACATAATATATCTTGTCTAGAATTTATGATATTAAAATTTCTTGTTATATTGTATATGTTCTCATTGCATTCCCTCAAAGAAATAGAATAAGTTATCAACATTATATTGATATCTATATAGATTTTGATTGTTTGCATGTTATTAGATATTTTGGATCTTTGACGAGAAATTTTTTAAAGCAAGATTTTTAAATTATCAATTTAATGAATCAACTTTCTTATCATCGGGGAAAGATAAATGAATATAATCGAAATCACAAGAAATTAATCAAAATGCATCAACATTACTCATTCTTGATACATGCATAAATTAATTGAACTTGAAGTTTAAAGAATAATTGATTTGCTAGATATCTTTATAGAGACCAAAGATCACTAAATAACATTTCTGATTGCTAATGCTCATAAAAGAATGATTGTCCTTGCAGGATATCTCATGAATATGATACTAAATCGATCTCACATGCGTCACAAGTATGGAAGACTTATTTATTCTAAATATTATTCTATGAAATAAGGAAAAATGAATAATTTCAAAATGACACTTCCAAAAAGATCAAAATTCACATAGATCAACAACTACATATTTCTATAGAAGTAATTCTGGTAGTGATTCCGGTACTAAAAAATATTTTAGATCTCATTAGAACATAGAAATATGTGAGAAATGGATAAAATTATTATTGATAATGTATTTGTATATGTAGTTGCTGTTGAAATTATTGAAATATGCTTGAACCTAAAAATATTTAAAAATTTTGATGTCAAAGTGATTGGTCTAAAACGAAGTAATTCAGGATGAGCTAGATTCATTTGTTAAACGTACAGTATTTGAAATAGTCATTCAAATACCAAAAAGATGTCAGACCCATAAGATATTGTTTGAATCAAATGAGATTATGAAAAGAATGCATTTTCTCTATTATAAATTCAGTTACTCTTAGAATTAGTTTGGCAGTATTTAAAGGGTTGGGTACACATTATGACAACTTGCTTATTTGTCTCATTAAATAATGATATATATATATATATATATATATGAAAATCTCAGAATAATTTAAAATGCATAAAGCTTACAATTCAAAATCTAGACATATATACTCTATTAAACTCTAAAGATCCTTGTATAGGTTAAAACAATCTAGGTAAATTTGGTACTATCAGCTCAGTAAATACTTAGTGAAAAATGAATAAGAAAATAATCTTCTTTGCCTATGTGCTTTTATCAAAAGGATAAATTTATAATTTGTTATAGTTGCAGTTTATGTTAATAATAGTGAAAACTCCAAAAAAGATCTTATTTACTATAAACTATTTAAAAAATTTGAAATTAAGGATCTTAGAAAAATAAAATTTTACCTTGGATTTCAAATTAAGTATCTATCAAATAGAATTCTTATCCATCAAGCATCATATATCAAGAAAATTCTAAAACAATTTATATGGATAAATCTTGCCCTTTGAGCGCTCTAATGATTCTTTGTTCTTTTGATCTAAAATGAGATCTTTTTCTTTTATAAGAAGATAATAAACAAATTCTTCTTCTTGAAATACTATAAGACGACTTTTCTATATATTTATATGCTTTGCTAATATTATAAGACCATATATAGTTCTTTTGCAGTTAATTTGTTAGCGTGGTTGAATTTTGCACAAGACATTAGAATAGAGTTTCGTCTTTACATGTAAAAGCACTTCTATTTGATGATGATCTACAAAAGTGGAAAATCATCCTTATTCCATCAAATCATTTGGAATTACTAACTATTTAAGAGCAAGTCGTGAAATATTTATGATTGAGAAATATGACCAATTGTATCAAAGGAGTATGAGTATTTCTTATCAAAAGGTGACAGAATAACAATATTGCATACAGATAATGTAGCATATATTATACAAATTGAAAGATACTACACAAAGGGTGATAGAACCAAACATATCTTGTCAAAGTTTTTTTACACTTATGAAGTCATGAAAGAAAAATAAATTGATATTTGCTAGGTTCACTCAAGTAACAATTTAGAAAATTTATTTACGACATTATTGATATCAATATTCAAAAGACATGTAAAAAAATATTAGAATATGTTCATTTAAAATATATCTTAATTGGATATATTTTTTTAGGAAAGTTATCTATAAATATTGTATTCTTTTTTTTTTTGCTAAGTTTTTATTCTGCTGAGTTTTTCTTAGCAAGGTTTTAACGAGTTATATTCATAGGAATAATCATCTAATGAAAAGTGTTAGGAAATATATGAATGACTATGTAGTTTAATTAACTTTATCTTGTATAGATTATAGTTATAGTCTTCTAGTCAAATTTTAATTCTATGCTCTTATCTCAAGCCTATTTATATATTTATATAAACCCATCATATGGAATAACTTACGAGAAATAAAAATTCTTACGTTTTTCTGCCTATTTTTTTATCATATTAATTTTTTTACCTATTTCTTTATATTTATATCAAGATTAATTGAGTCTATTTTTTTTTTCTATAATTAGGGTTTAATTTTTTATTTAACCGGAGTCCAAGTTTTATTTTAATTGGGGTTCAATTTTTTATTTAGTTAGAATCCATGGATCTCACTACCACACTAAGAGATTCGCCACCGATGTCTCTTGCCTAATAATTTCTCATAACAAATCAATCAACTTATTATTATATTGATCCCCGAATTGAAAAACCTAGAATAGGCCAATCACTTTATTTAATTTTTTATACAAAATTATTTATATACTAAAATTATCATAAGAATTATTGTTTCTTATGGCAGTGGATTCCCTTTAAACCACTTTTTCTTCTTTCCTATTTTATACCTATTTATTTATTTTTGTTGATCGTTAAAGTTGGAGGCATGGAGATAGAAGAGGAGTTACAAGCCATTCATAAGTTGCATCATTGACTAATTGGCTACATCAATTAACATTAAATTATTAACTAAAATGAAAGAAAATTTAATAAAATGTTTAATGCTTTCTTTGATTATTAAATCCAAATCAAATATAATAGAAAATTTAATACAAATATTCAATTACAGCATATAATTAAAAAAAAATTTATGGAGTAATACATAAGAACACACTTATACAGAAAACAGTGTCCGGACATAATATATAATTAAAGTTAATATGATATTTAATTAGCTTTTGAATATGCTTATTATATTAATTAATTATTACCATTTAAATATTAAAATTAATAATTATTTTAAAGATAAGTTATTTGAATTATTATAAATAGATGCATCCCCTATAATAAAAAATTATTAAATTTTTAGTCTATTTTTTTTTTAAATTCACATGTTAATATTTGAATATGTTAAGATAAAGTGTTTAATTTGTTATTATTGTTTTTAGAAAAATTATTGTATCATAAAATTTCTCTTTTATTTATTATATGTTGCTATTATTTCTTTGTATTGAAATAATTAAGAATAAGAATATTGATTTCATTTTTCTTTCTTTTTATAGATTTATGTATTTTGATGATTATTAAATCATGGTTTTATAAACTAATTATCGCTTCTCTTATAAAGCTTCAATCACACAATATATATATATATATATATATATATATATCTAATACCAACTTAGTTTAAATGTTAATATATTCTTTTATTTTTCTACTAATTTTATATTTCTATTTATTCACATTATTTCAAGGTAAATTTATAATTTTTTTTTGTATTCGAAAAATAATAAATAATAAAATTTCACTTATTTTTTTATTCAAATTACTAATTTTAATTATTTTTAAAATTTTTCTTTTTAATTAAAATAATAAAATTAAGCATTAATATTTTGATCATTCTTTTTTATTAACGAATTCCCATATCAATTTAAAAATTATCTTAATACATTAGATATATCTTATTATAATATATTTATAATATTTAAATATAAAATATTTTAATATTATGTGTATTTATATATAATGCTAATTTTAATGTATTAATCATATTAAATAATTTTTTTATTTCAAATAACATAAAATATCATAATTGCAGTATAATCTTTCGTATCTCATGCCATTTTTCTTTGTTTTTTAGCATGCTTTTGTGCCTAACACTCCTCCGGAACTATTATTTGGATTGCCAGGAATCTTCAGTCTATAATGACCATGCCGCAACAAAGTTTATCTAAAAGTGGGTAGCTGTTTTTGTTAGAAGAACATTTTTCTCAACACTTTCCATAGTAAGTTAAAGTTTGTATTTTATTATTATTTGTTGGCAAATCTTTGGATTTAACTCCAATAGCATTAGATTTATCATTTAGATTAAACATAGAAAAGATGGGTCTTCAGATTTCAGGTACTGCCAACAAAGATGGCGTTCCAGAATTTTGGGCGTTAGCTTCCACAGGCTTGTAATTTTTCCTACATTTTAATCAGTTGGCCGATAACCAAATTCCCAGGGGATACCCCTAAAATGAGTGGAAACTTTGATACAGCTAATCATGGGTTGAAAGTTCCTCTTGTAAATATTTCATCTCCTTGAAATTAGAATAGGGTCGGAAATAACTAGCACTCTTACCAATTGACAGCATAATTCTCAAAACTAGTCTCTGCATGTCAAATTCTTTCTTTCTTTCTAAAAAGTACAACCATTATGTTGTAATGTCTTCATATATTTTATACACTCTTGAAGGAATAGGATTTTTCATCTGCATATACTATAAACATACATGAATTTTCATATGCTACATAGAGTTCTACTTCATTAGGCAAAACTCATTCATTTAACAGAAGGAATTGTTTCTGTCGACTAGACAAGAAAAATAAAACATCATATAACTATATTAATTCCGGATGTTGTTGAATGCAGACTACCAACAAATGATGTTTAAGGAAAAACTACCCAAACACCAGTTTGAAGAACAATGAAAAATCATTTTCCTTTGTTACGCTTCACAGCACCCTTTCCTTGGCCATTCTTGGGAGGTCCTTTTCCACAACGCTTCAACATTTCAAGCTTGTTTAAGCGCCTGGCAAAGCATGACACATGAGCATTTAATTCTTATAAAGAACTAAAACTGCTAAGAGATGTATTCCAGCCTTCATAAGCTTCACAATGAAGCATCTATTACGTACAAAGCAGTCTAAATTGAAAGCTGACCAGAAGAAAGCAAGGAAGCATAAAACTAAGGAAGATGAATGCAACTAAAAACAACGCAAGAAACAAGCAACGAACCACAAGTCCCCTGAAAGATTTTCCATAATGTGCTATAATAATATAAAATATTTGTACCTAGCAACAAATATTTCTCATTAAGTTGCAGAAATGGTGCATCCCTCCTAAAAGAATAATGGGATTTTATTAACAAAAAAATTCTAGCCTAATAAAAGCTTCTTTAGGATAGGAGTGATCTAATTCTGAGTTTCACTACTTAATCTGCCATTCCTTTCCTGAATAATCAATTCAATGCAATTATGGTAATAATTTTTAAAAAATACAGTTCATCCCAGTGGATTGTGGCCTCTAATGGAAATTTTAGGCAATTCAACATATTTTGAGTTACAAATTTTGTTTGGTCGTCCTTGATGTATTTATGACTAGAAAGCCCACACTACACAAAAAAACAACTGTACTTGCTAGCATATAGGCTGTCAGAACTGAACAGGCTATTTCAAATTTGAGTAATAGAGCTGCATCTGATCATGGTATGTGTATATTATCCCTGGCCCTGGCCTCTAGTCCCAGTGGTAAAAGGGTACTAACATAGAGTGATTTGGAACTGGGGAGGTAAAGATAGCTACTAGGTCTGATTATTTTTCAAGCAAGCAGAAGAGGAAGGTTAAAACGCTATAGTTATTATCTTATCCATAGATCGCAATGATTTCTAACACCATTCTCAACATATTGCGTTCATTTGTTAAAAAAAATGAATGACAACACTGATAAAATGCCGTGCTTATGGTAGTTCTACAAAATATGGATGCAAGATAAATTTCTGTATAAAAGATTGTGAAATTTTTAACTTAAAAGAGTATGTTTGTGCAATTGTGTGGAAACTTATGAACATTCATACAGTGATACCACCATGAACCCATAGATTCCTACATCACCAATGATACAGCCAACTGGGAAGCTGCACCCTAGCTAATTAGCAATGAACACGAGTAAAAGCAATATTATATTCCTATCAAAATGCCAATCTCTTGCTTCCCTAATTTAACAAAATGGCATTTGTCAATGCAATTGCAATGGATTAACAAACATATTAGGTCAAAAGAAGAAGTAGATGAAGAATTTACTCTTGCTCTTGGCGGGCCATGACAAGTGGGTCGTCTCTCTTGATGTCATGAGGGTACCATTGCGCAACTTTCTCACCGATAAGCTTCTTGCGTAAAATCTTCTGGGGAGATCTGATCCCTGTTGGGTTAAGTACGTGCCCGAATATCCTTGCCCTTGCCACAGCCACCCCTTCGTGACGGCAGCCGCCAAAATTTCCTTTAGTCCGCCACCACTCATCCTCAATTTTGAAAACAAGGAAAACCCATTTATCGCTTTCGAAAAATTTCTAGCAATGCAAAATCAAAACATAGAAATAATAACACAAGCGGGCAACTCAAAGCAGCAGCAGCTCAGCATGACAATTTAACAAACAGTTGGTGCGTAAGTGAAAAGCACTCTGAGAAAGTAAGCAAACGATTATTCTGTAGTGTAGTGAAGAGGGGAAAAGAGCAAGCGTGAGAAGTAAAGATACCAGATTAGTCCGAGTAGAATAGATTCAGAGAATTACAGTCGTTAGCTACACAAAACCTTGAAAAAATATTTCCAAACTTTGGCTATTGAATTTAGGAAAGGAGTATATAGTCAGGAGCTGCAAAGGCTCGCGAATTTTAGGGTACCTGACCCATTTTGATCCGAACATATAATATGAATTATTTATAAACAAATTTTACTGGACACTAATAATATTTTTACTATTTACGATGGGTTAAGATTAGATTTAAGCAAAGATTTTATTATTTGAATTTAATTATATATTAATTATATTTTATTAAAATTTTAATTATATATTATATTATATTTTAATTATAAAATTATATAGTATGAAATTATTTTTAATAAAATTATATTAATATTAAATATTTATTTATAATTATTTAATTAAAAAATTATAATTTATATTTTAAATTTTATAATATTTTTATATTTTTACACTTTAGCATATAATTAAATATGTTTGGATAATAAATAAGTAGTATTAAATAGATTTTGGACAGATACAAGTATAATTATAAATAGATTCGAATAATTTAAAAATTAAATGATTTGAAATTTAAATATGATAATTTTTATAGGTATTATATTCGTTGCCACTCATATATATAGTAGACTCACGTATGAGCAATTGAAATAATAATAATAATAATAATAATTGCCTTCAAAAAAAAAATAATAATAAAATGATACTATTATGTATGTGGATATTCAGGCCCTCAATTCTTAAATTCATTTCTCTTTCCAATTTTATTTAAATTTAATGAATTGACTATTTTATCATTATAATTTTTTTAAATGAAATAAATAGAGTTTTATTAAATAGGTGGTTCAAACTATAAAATTGAAAATGGAATCGGAATATTTATTTATTTGTTTATTTTAGAATCAAAATCTTATTTATTTTTTTATTATTTTAAAAATTCAGAAATATTATGATTAGAAAAAATAAAAATAAAATTGATTTATTATATTTAATTTTAAAAATTTTTAAAAATAATTTTGAATTTTATTAAAAAATAAATGTATTTATTTATAAATTTAGAGATATTGAAAAATTGAATTTATTTTATTTAAAAATTTTAGAGATATACGTAATTAGAAAAAAAATCAAATTAATTTTATACTAAAAATAAAAACTATATATTTTTTATTGGAGGATCTAACTCAAGTGGTGGGATCTGCTACCTTTAATTAAAAACAAAAGAGAATGTTAATTAGTGGTGAGAACCACCAAGCTGAAAATGTTAATACATATATCTGATACTACCAAATAAAAGGATCACTGACAGGGGGATCAAGCATCTTAAAGGATAAACTAAGCAATAAACAATCAGGTAACAACTCTACTCTTAGATTTATTAATAGCTTTTAAGAATATGCAAAAATTAAATAAACATAAAATAAGAATATATAAAAAACGTATCATATTATTTATTTATAATAATTATTTTACAGAAAATAATAATCATTCAACAAAAGCTACTGAATTTTATAAATTATTATACAAAAATTTATATAAAGTTACTGGTACATGAAATTGTTACACCCAAGTGCAGACAAGACTACTGTTCATTCGAATTCAGTTTCTGAATTTATATCTAAATTTTCATCCAATATACCAATAATATAAATATAAATTTATATAATAAGGCTTTAAAGAAAATATAGAAATTATACTGAAATTTAAAATACAGATTTCTGATACACCATATCAAACTAAGTTGCAAGTGCAGAGCATACTTATATAAAATAAACTTTAAAATACAATAAATAAATAACTTACTTGAGAGTTCTTCAATGAAATGGGATACATAAATGAAAGAAGGTTTTTAGTGAAGAGAAAGGGAAAAGAAGATCTAAACTAGAACTTGGAGTTCTTCAGAGCTTCTGGAGGTGAGAGGGTTCTTCAAAGTATCCTCAAACTTCAGAAATGACTTCCTTTTATAGACTGAGGGCTTTAGCTTTTACACTGTTCTTTTCACATACTAGTACTGTAGATAAATAATAATTTATTTACACTATTTATTTTTACTGTACCTTCATGCATCTAGAACTGTAGATGAATAATACTTTGTCGAGATACTATTTATTTTACTGTGGAAAACTATAGATAAATAGTTCTTCTGACTTTATTATTGGTTTCTTTTAGTAAATACTGTAAATGAATAATATTTTATCAGTGGCACTGATTTTATTGACTTTTTACTCTTTTTTTAACTGAAGCAATGATGTTCCTTCTGCCTTTAATTTTCTGACGAGCTTGTGTCAGAGTCAGATTTTTTATTTTTATTTTTTTTATTTTTCTTTCCTTTTTCTTTTTTCTTTCCTTTCCTTTTCTTTTTCTTTATTTTTTCTTTTTTTCTTTTTATCTTTATTGGAGATAAGATACCATAACGATCGTCTTCATTACTAGGGCAATAGTTTGAGTCAGATGTTTTCTCAGTGGAAGATGATGTCATAGATGATGAAGAAGATGAGTCAGAAGAGGAAGGTGATTTTCTTCTTCTGGACTGAGCTTTAGATTTTTTAGAATAGACTTTATTGGATGATCCAGCAGAGCTAGTCTTACTAGACTTTATGGGCTCAGAGATTGAAGGAAGAGATTCAACCATCTGTTGCATAAAGACTTTATAATCTTCTGCAGTCTTTTGCAGCTACTAGAAATGCTATATTTTTGGCTCTTTGGGCTTCAAAGGAAACATATAGCTTTGGATCAAAGCCACCATGGTTTCTCTTTAAAAGTCACTTCTTTACTGTGTTCTCATATGTAGAATTACGAAAGATATTCCACTATTTGATTTTAGTTCTTCTTAATACTATGAGTATATTGATACATGATTGTATTGCAATATTAAAAATACCACTAGTATACCCAAGGTATATAGAAGATCGTACAAAAGAGAAAAAGAGGAGAAAATTTTTTCTCATATGAGCTTGGGTTAGAATGGGCTTTAAAATACTGAAAAACTAGCAGTACGTCTTGTGACAATACTCTATCCTCATTATCACAATAATACCATTAGTCAACAAATCACATGGGTATGTTATCATTTTTAATGTTAGCATCGAAATATATGAGCCAAGAATGTGCTTAGCCAGGGTTTTGAAAAAATAAGGCTTTAGTCCAGACTTCTATATAATTCCAATAATTATAAGAAGGACAGATAGAATTTTGAGAAAGAGTTTTAAATTGCACAGAAATATGCAAATATTTTCTCCATTTAGAAGGATGGAGAAATTTCTTTATTTTAAAAGAGGAATAAGCTTTGACAACCTTATCCTTCTAATTATAATTGTGTTTTAAATAAATAGAATCAGAATCCTCTAGAATATTAAAATAATATTCTTGAGATTTTAAAAAATCATTTAATTTAAAAAAACCAAATTTTAAGATATACAGATTCAATAATTTTCCATGGATTTTACTAAGCAAGTTCATTTTCTATTATTAATAATGTACAAAAAAAACATTTTAGTAAACCATTTAGATTTAGGATGCTTTAATGAAAAATTTGAAGAAACTATTTGAGTTGAATGGTTTGAAACTTTCAACTCAAAAATATTTTGAGATAGAGTTTTAGATTTTAAAGATTCTCCTATCTCTTTTTTTAAATAAGGGATAAGAGCATCATTATCTGGAACTGGAGGGAGTTCATGACCCATCTTTAAAGGACTTCAACAACTTATGGACAATGAGCCAATTGAGAGACCTATTTTTTCATCTGAACTTTACTTTCTTCTTCGACAACTTCGGCCTAAGATTTTATGGCTTTAGGAATAATTTTAAGAATATTATATGAGTGATCAGATTATGCTTTAGGAGAATTAGGTTTTAGGGTTTTCTTCTCCTTGTTTTTCTTATTTTTCTTTCCCATTTTGTTTGTGAAAAAATTCACGGGTTAGAGAGTCTGGTATATTATTATTTGCTCATTTTAAAAAGTCAATATCAAAATTAAAAATACTTAAAATAGCTTATCATCTAGCAAATATTTATTTTGAGGTAAGATTTTTAACATCCTTTTGTAAAACTTCTGTAACACCCCTTCCTGACCTACGAATAAGCCGGGGAGGAATGTCACATCGGAATGCGAGCTCTGGTTACAATGTCTTAATTGAGAATTCTTATGAAAATTTTTTTGAAAAATTGGGCGGAGTTTCCCCTAAAAAGCGGGGTTCCCAAGTGTCGCCAAAACTGATTTTTTTTATTGATTAAAAAAAACACTTTTGTTCACAATTGAACTCAAGAACACTCTCAATAATAATCTCCCTTATATCCTCAACTACACCCTGCAAGAAAATTTCACACTTCTATATCATTTCTCAAGATCACATATCATTTGCTAAGTTTCAATACCATACTATTGTTTATTCTCTTGTTACATACACCATAATACTTAATATGTTTAACAAACCTTTACAATAGATATAACGTACATGCCATACTACTATTTTATGTCAAAAGTCCTACCCTATTCGCCGTCGAGCTGGTGCGAGCCGCTGCAGAAATGCTGATCTTCTATCCACTACTTGCAAGTTAGACATATAACTCGCTGAGCAACTTATTGCCCAGTGGGTACTTTAACCATTGCCGAATATGAATAGTGCAAGGAAGGTTGTTGAAACACATATAAAAGTAGAATACTGCATAATTAAACTATTTTCATACAATCATCATATTTATATTTTCTAACTAAGTTAAGATTCACATTTTGTATGTAAAACAACATGTAATATAACTTCATTATAATTACGAGTTAATCTGCTCCACTAGGTAATTATGAATACACCGATCTCAAAATGAGGCCTCGTATAGAGTTACGCGTGGTCTTGACCTCACACGACTAATTGCCATGGTCTAGGTCTCACACGATATGGAATATACAATATAACTGCGTGATCTTGGTCTCACATGACTAGTTGCCATGATCTTGACCTCACATGATATAAGCGCGCGCGCGTAAGTAATATCCAGACCGAAGCCGTTAAGACAGTACTACCGGTAGGATGGCATGCCAAACCCCCA
This sequence comes from Garcia nutans, assembly GCA_947685225.1. NCBI lineage: Eukaryota > Viridiplantae > Streptophyta > Magnoliopsida > Malpighiales > Euphorbiaceae > Garcia > Garcia nutans. The sequence continues at coordinate 11,156,762 of CANTUV010000014.1, read as the reverse complement.
TTCCAGACCGGTTTTACCCATTTACCGAGTAGAGCATATATAACATTTCATATATACCCATTCACTTCGTATATGTACCACATATTCTCCATGTATATACAATATATACTCACACAAATACCACATATACTCACATATGTTTCATATTTATTCACATATATACCATATACACATATATATATATACCATATATACACGTATTCCCCACGTATATACCTTATCTATATATTCACATGATAACGAACATGTATTCCATCACGTGACTTTTATCACGGTTATGAAATTCAGATTGATTTTCTCCTCGTTTCCATCTAATTTATTCTTCATATTCATACTTAAACTCAATACCAAAAATAAAATGATAAAACACCCACGCCAAGTTTTTGACCAAGTTAATAATGAAAAATTACCATATGAACAATAAACTCTGGTTCTTGACCCAACTTGATCCTTGTTTTAGAAAATTTGTATAAAATAATCCACTTGGCTAAAAACTCTAAAATTTTTACAGAATTTAGTTTTGCATCTTAAAATCATTCCTTTAAAATTTATATCAAACTGGACACAAAATCTTGGTCAACTAGTTCACCTAACCAGACTGCTCCAGTTGCCTTGCATCCTGGCAGCAGTTCTGAATTTTGTAAATTTCGTAAATTAAAATCAATCAATGTGGTTCCAAATTATTTTTCTCAAATACTAGACTCACTAAACAACAGCATATCCAAAATTCAATTGGATATTATTTTTCCACATTTTATTAAAAATCCAGAAAGATGGCTGTCTCAGTCAAGGTACCTGCTGGAGCAAGTCTAATAAAAATAATTTTTCCAAATTCATATCAACATATTTTTTAGTCATTCTAGAATCATTGAGACACAACATATCAACAATTCAACTCAAGATAATTTTTCTATATTTAATTAAAAATCATACAAGTGACAGTATTTTACTAATTGTAAAACAGAAAAATTTCAAAAGGAGTTCAATGGTTAAAGTACCAAACCTTACTATTTCTTAGTCCTTTATCTATATCACTTCCTTTCCTTCCTTGTCTCCTTGATTTCCTATGAAATTTAACATCACATATACAAAGGTAAGAATCCTAGGTATAGACATAGTCTTATCTTATGATTTTTCTAATGGTTGCTAGCTTATTTTCACCATTAAACACCGTTATTTCTTTCATCAAATCCTTCAAATAATTATTTCTTGAATTTTCTCCAAATTTAGCTACATGAACTCTAATTTTAGTCTCTTAAACTAACCATTAATCCATGAAATTAAAACTAGAGATAGGTTTCTCTTACCTTATAATCTTGTTTGTCACCAAAATCTTCAACCAAAAACCTTAAACTTTGGAAAAATCACCTCCTTCTTCCTTCTCTTATGGTTTGGACGAGTTCACCATGTAAGAGAGGGCTTTTATTTTCTTTCCTTAGCTTATTTTGATCCAAATGGCAGCCATAAGTGGTGAAAATATGTTGGTATAGATGTTGACTTCCAATTGGTACACCTTATAGCAAAAATGGCCACTTTTAATTGGTCCACTTGCCTTCTTCTTTTATCTATTTATTTGGCAAGCCATTAGGCTTCCTTTTATTCATATTTTGACCCCCTCAAATTGGTTCTATTTACAAAATTGCCACTCCAATGAAAATGACCAAAATGCCCTTGTTGCAAAATCATCTGTAACTTTCAAACCGTGCGTATTCAGGAAAAATCATGCGCCACCATTACGACCCGATTAATCTCGAGAATATTCTTCTAGGGTCGGATATGGGCACTATTAAGAACTTTCGACACTTAATTTTTAAGTTTACATAGTTGCCCCTAACTTTTGAGAAATTTTCACTTAGGTCCCGTCAGCTCCACTGTGTACACCAATTTCATATTTGACTATCCCGAGCCTCTATTTGACCACTCGTTCATGTCCTCCTTGCCTATTACTCGACTATCTAGCCTTTGGGATGTGACAGTTCTACCCTTTTTAATTTAAGTTTCGCCCCGAAACTTGCTTGTTCATACATGTAAATACATTGTTCATATAACTAATATTACTCGACTATTCCTGGTCCATGGGCTTCCTCAACACCTATTAGTGCGGAGGCTTGGGATTCTGTCTCCTGTTCCATAGCTTGTTGCGAGTCTAGAGACATCCTACAATATAAAAGTAATCAGCAGTCTGCACAGCTCGACATATAACCTTTTTCCTAAATGGCATGTACATTAGACTTAATAACTCATGCTTAATTATTCTCGACTCTTTCTTATTTCACAAACATAATTTCATATATAACTGTTTCACAAATACCATAACTACTACAGGGTATCCCGTTTTACGTTAGTAATGGCCACTCCCAACATAAAACGTATATCCTCCTATATTTTTCTCTTCCTATCTAAAGTCTTTTTAACTCACTTCGTTTACTATCTCTCGATATCCTAATTATCATACACTTTTCTATGTCTAACCGCCCAGAAACGGCTAAACCAATGCTCTGATACCACAAATTGTAACACCCCTTCCCGACCTACGAATAAGCCGGGGAGGATTGTCACATCGGGATGCGAGCTCTGGTTACAATGTCTTAATTAAGAATTCTTATGAAAAAATTTTTAAAAAATTGAACGGAGTTTCCCCTAAAAAGCGGGGTTCCCAAGTGTCGCCAAAACTGATTTTTTTTATTGATTTTTTTTTAAAAAAACACTTTTGTTCACAATTCAACTCAAGAACACTCCCAATAATAATCTCCCTTATATCCTCAACTACACCCTGCAAGAAAATTTCACACTTCTATATCGTTTCTCAAGATCACATATCATTTGCTAAGTTTCAATACCATACTACTGTTTATTCTCTTGTTACATACACCATAATACTTAATATGTTTAACAAACCTTTACAATAGATATAACGTACATGCCATACTACTATTTTATGTCAAAAGTCCTACCCTATTCGCCGTCGAGCTGGTGCGGGCCGCTGCAGAAATGCTGATCTTCTATCCACTACTTGCGAGTTAGACATATAATTCGCTGAGCAACTTATTACCCAGTGGGTACTTTAACCATTGCCGAATATGAATAGTGCAAGGAAGGTTGTTGAAACACATATAAAAGTAGAATACTGCATAATTAAACTATTTTCATACAATCATCATATTTATATTTTCTAACTAAGTTAAGATTCACATTTTGTATGTAAACAACATGTAATATAACTTCATTATAATTACGAGTTAATATGCTCCACTAGGTAATTATGAATACACCGATCTCAAAATGAGGCCTCGTATAGAGTTACGCGTGGTCTTGACCTCACACGACTAATTGCCATGGTCTTGGTCTCACACGATATGGAATATACAATATAACTGCGTGGTCTTGGTCTCACACGACTAGTTGCCATGATCTTGACCTCACACGATATAAGCACGCGCGCGTAAGTAATATCTAGACCGAAGCCGTTAAGACAGTACTGCCGGTGGGATGTCATGCCAAACCCCCATTCTAGACCGGTTTTACCTATTTACCGAGTAGAGCATATATAACATTTCATATATACCCATTCACTTCGTATATATACCACATATTCTCCATGTATATACAATATATACATACACAAATACCACATATACTCACATATGTATCATATGTATTCACATATATACCATATACATGTATATATATACCATATATACACGTATTCCCCACGTATATACCTTATCTATATATTCACATGATAACGAACATGTATTCCATCACGAGACTTTTATCACGGTTATGAAATTCATATTGATTTTCTCCTCTTTTCCATCTAATTTATTCTTCATATTCATACTTAAACTCAATACCAAAAATAAAATGATAAAACACCCACACCAAGTTTTTGACCAAGTTAATAATGAAAAATTACGATATGAACAATAAACTCTGGTTCTTGACCCAACTTGATCATTGTTTTAGACAATTTGTATAAAATAATCCACCTGGAAAAAAACTCTAAAATTTTTAAAGAATTTAGTTTTGCATCTTAAAATCATTCCTTTAAAATTTATATCAAACTGGACACAAAATCTTGGTCAACTATTTCACCCAACCAGACTGCTCCAGTTGCCCTGCATCCTGGCAGCAGTTATGAATTTTGTGAATTCCATACATTAAATTCAATCAATGTGGTTCCAAATTATTTTTCTCAAATACTAGACTCACTAAAAAAAAACATATCCAAAATTCAATTGGATATTATATTTCTACATTTTATTAAAAATCCAGAAAGATGGCTGTCTCAGTCAAGGTACCTGCTGGAGCAAGTCTAATAAAAATAATTTTTCCAAAATCATAACCATTCCAAATTCATCTCAACATATTTTTCAGTCATTCTAGACTCATTGAGACACAACATATCAACAATTCAACTCAAGATAATTTTTCTATATTTAATTAAAAATCATACAAGTCACAGCATTTTACTAATTGTTCAAAAGAAGTTCAATGGTTAAAGTACCAAACCTTACTATTTCTTAGTCCTTTATCTATATCACTTCCTTTCCTTCCTTGTCTCATTGATTTCCTATAAAATTTAACATCACATATACAAAGGTAAGAACCCTAGGTATAGACATAGTCTTATCTTATGATTTTTCTAATGGTTGCTAGCTTATTTTCACCATTAAACACCATTATTTCTTTCATCAAATCATTCAAATAATTATTTCTTGAATTTTTTCCAAATCAAGCTACATGAACCCTAATTTCAATCTCTTAAATTAACCATTAATCCATGAAATTAAAACTAGAGATAGGTTTCTCTTACCTTATAATCTTATTTGTCACCAAAATCTTTAACCAAAAGCCTTAAACTTTGGAAAAATCACCTCCTTCTTCCTTCTCTTATGGTTTGGACGAGTTCACCATGTAAGAGAGGGCTTTTATTTTCTTTCCTTAGCTTATTTTGATCTAAATGGCAGCCATAAGTGGTGAAAATATGTTGTATAGATGTTAACTTCCAATTGATACACCTTATAGCAAAAATGACCATTTTTAATTGGTCCACTTGCCTTCTTCTTTTATCTATTTATTTGGCAAGCCATTAGGCTTCCTTTTATTCATATTTTGACCCCCTCAAATTGGTTCTATTTACAAAATTGCCACTCCGGTGGAAATGACCAAAATGCCCTCGTTGCAAAATCATTTGTAACTTTCAAATAGTGCGTATTCGGAAAAAATCGTGCGCCACCGTTACGACCCGATTAATCTCAAGAATATTCTTCTGGGGTCAGATATGGGCACTATTAAGAACTTCCGACACTTAATTTTTAAGTTTACATAGTTGCCCCTAACTTTTGAGAAATTTTTACTTAGGTCCTGTCAGCTCCACTGTGTACACCAATTTTATATTTGACTATCCCGAGCCTCAATTTGACCACTCGTTCATGTCCTCCTTGCCTATTACTCGACTATCTAGCCTTTGGAATGTGACAACTTCTTTAGCACTTTTAAAATCAATACAACGTAAAAATTTTTTATTTAATAAATCAGAATGAAATTTTAAAATACATAATACAATACTCAAAATTTCTTTTTTAATAGTAGAATAATTTAATTAGGTTGGACTTCAATATCTTAAATAAAATTAGACTATGATTTTTCTACCCTTTTTTATCTGCTTTAGTATTCCACCGTATCGTATATCTGAAGCATCGGTCTCAACTATTTTTAGAGCTAATGAGACAACTATATATATGCAAGGAATATTTTTAACTAGTTTTTAATATGTTTTACTAAACTAGTATGGACTTCAGTTTATGAGCCATGATTTTTCCTAAGCCTATCATGTAGTAATTTTATAATTCTATTTAGGTTTGAATATAATTCTATAACATAATTTAAACATCCTAAAAATCTCTGTAGTTGGACTTTATTAAATATTTGATCAGAAAACTTATCTTCAAAAGCTAAGTTTCTTTCTATATGTTCTAAAATTCCTTATTCTATATAATGTCCTAAGAATCTAATCATAATTTAAAACAAAGATATTTTATTTTTACTTAATACTAATCTATTTTTTTACCACCATAAAAAGGTTTTTAGGTGTTTAAAATATTCATCTAAAATTGTAGAATATATTAATACATCATCTAAGTATACAATACAGAATTTAGTGTATAGATTAAATATATCATTCATTACTCTCTGAAATTCAGAGGGTGCATTCTTTAAATCAAAAGGCGTAACATTCAATTCATACTACCCAAATAGAACAATGAATGCAATTTTACACTTTTATGATTAATCTGAATTGTTCAAAAGTCATATTTCATATCAAATTTACTAAAAATGTTTGTTTGATATAACCTACTTAATAAATTTTTTTATTGGGAATATGATACATAATTTATTTTAAAGCTTTATTTAATGATTTATAATTTATTACTAATCTAGGGGCTTCTCTTTCTATTTCAGAGGCCTTATTGACATAAAATGCTACACAAGACTATGAACTTCTAGATTTAGTTATTAATTTTTTATTTTCTATATCAATTATTTCTTTTTTACAGAATTTGATCATATTAGACACCATTTGAATGAGTTAGGCTTTAGTTATAATAGACTTTTCATTAAAGCCTATCTCATAAGGTAAATCAATCATATGCTGTTTTCTATTCAAAAATGCATTTAGAATATCAGCATATAATTTTTTTTCAATTTGAAACTTTAATTTATTAATTTTATTTTGTGTAACTTTAGTTTTTAATTATTCATTTATTTTTTATAAATAAAAATTATTTTTTAAATTATAAAACTTTTTAGACTTTGCTTTATTAGTGAATTTATTTGTAGTTCATAGATTGAATAAGCTTTAAGTAAATTTAGATTTTTTCTTTTAGGTTTTTCTATAAATGGAACAATAATTTTTTTGATTTTTTATTTTAAAACTTATACTATCATCTTCTACGGAATATGGTGTAATTAGATTCATAAATGGAGTTCCTAAGATCACTATATGATACATTTCATTAGTCAGAATAAATATATTTTTTAGTTCTAAATTTTTATTAATTATTGAAGCTTCTGTTTTATCGACAATATTTAATTTAGATTTATTTGCAGTTGATAATTTTTTATTTGTTTCTCGCCAAAATCTTTTAAGAACTAAGCATGATTTAATACAGTTCAAATCCGTTACTGTATCAAATAAAGCTATAGTTTCTATATTATAATTATCTGAAAATTTTAATTTTATTTTTTTAAATATTTTCTTGATATAATTTTTTGTAACATAAAAATTATATTATCAGAAATTTTATCTTTACTTAATATACTAATTTTATTATTATTATTATTAATTTTTTTTATTTATTTGCTCAGTATTTTCTTCACCTTCTTCTTCTTCTTCAGAAAAAGTAAAATTTAATAAAATTTTTATCAATTTAGAGTCATTTCACTGTCTAATTTTTAATTCATTTAGTTTTATTTTTAATTTTTTTTAATTTTTTTTGCAAATCATTTGTTGGTTTATTTTTTATTATTTTATTTTTATTTTAAATTGAAGTTAAGTCATAAGTTTGTTTACTTATACTAGATAATACTGAATATTTAAATTTTTTATTTTAATCTTCTAATAATTTATTTAAGATTTTCTCTTGAATTTTTGGATCATTTATATATTTTATTACTATCAAAATAGACTTTGTTCTTTAGTTAAAATATTTATTGATTTACTACTAGTTTCAGAATTAGTTTTCAAACATATATCATCTATCTGATTTATTTCTTCAGAATTTGAATAATCTTCAAAATCTGAATATTCTAAATATAATTCATGAATTTTATTTAATACAGATTCTTCTAGATTTAATTCTTGCAGTTTTGTATTAAACTTATAATCTAAAAGTATGTCCTTTTTTACCACAATTATAATATTCTAAATCTTTATATGATTTAAATTATTTATCTTTCTTTTTAAAGAATTTTCTATTACTAGATTTCCTAGATTTATAAGATTTATAAGGTTTGTTTTACTATAGTAATCTTCTTTTTTATATTTTATTTTATAATTCTTTTTATTTGGTTTTTTATATCTTGTAGAACATTGTCTATTACAGTCTTTATAATTCTGAGTTATACTATAATCAAACTATTTACATAATGAACCTAATTCTTTTTTAGTTTTTCTCATTTTAAATTTTAATGATTTTTTAAGTTTAATATCTTGACAGAGTTTTAATTCTTCTTTTTGAACTATACTAACCAATTAACTATAAGTCAAATCGTTATAAGGAATAAGGTTTCCGTATTCTTATTTTATACGATTTCTAACATTTTCTCTTAAGAAGAAGAGCAATCCTACTAAGAATTTTTTTCTTCTAGAAAGCTTGGTTAGAATCTTCTCTAAGCATAATTCTAGTTAGAAAGGTTGTTTTATAAAACTGAAAATTACTAAGTTTTTTACACCTGATGTTACTTAGTAATTTAATATTTTTATCTTTTAAATGAGTAGGATCTCCTATAAAATGAAGAGATATAGTTAGTATTAGTGTTGCTACTGCATCCTGAATAATATCACCATATTCATTTAATATAGGGATTCCATTCTCATAAATTTTTATAGCATTTAATATTTCTAAATATTATTCTTCAGTGAGATGATTATTCCACCAACCTTTTAATTGGCCTGTGAAGTCAGCTATAATTAGTTCTGCTATAGTTCTATTTAATGTATCAGTTTGAGTTCTATAAGCATTGGCAGCCATTGTCATTTATTTTAGAAGATTCATAATATTATTTTCTGACGGGCTATCAATGTTCCATTCATATACTAAAGAAGCATTATATTTATACCGTGACATGGTGTTAGGTCTATCTATAATTTCTAAGTCTGGGACAGTCATTCTAGGTACTATAAATTGATAGTGCGTTATATAATTTATTTGTAGATTTATATCTTTACTAAAAGATTCAAGGTCTTCAATTTCAGGTTGAGAATCCTCAACTGAATTTGTCTTTTGATCTTGGGTTATTATACTAATAGTTTTAGAAGTTTTAGATTGAGACGTTTCTTGAACAACCTGTTTTAACTCAGAAGTTGAATTAATTTTACTTAATTGATCTTTAATAGCTTTTACAAAGTTAGAAATCTTAAATTTTACTTCTTGTTGACCTGTTTTAGAAATCTCAAAAGGTTTAAAAATATGAATTTTTTTAATTTTTTTTTATCTAAAACAAGTCTTATTATTTCTTTATCTCTAATAGAATTTTCTATCCTATTTAACTGTTGTCCTATACTATGTAGATGTGCATTACTAAAATTATTTTATTCTAATATTTTTTTATTTGGATAATCATCTGCTACTGTTTTACAAAATTAATATATTCATTTTTTACAGAGTTAAAATCATTTACTTTACTAATTATTTCTTTTAGCTTATCTATATTTTTAATTGAGGCTAATTGTTATCTAATTTATATTTATTGATTATAAATTTTTTATTAATTATATTTAATTTTTTTTATCTATGTTTGCTACATTTTCTGTTATAAAATAAGCTATAGGTGATATAGGCGGAGAATGAGACTATTTTCTATATTGTTCTTAGTTATAAATAGGGTTTGGTTCTATAGGGTTCATATTTTCTATAGGTTATAAAAAAAATATAGTACAGTTGTGCTGTAATCTACACTTTTTAATTTACTACTGGTCTCAGGTATATTTGATGTAGAATACCTAGGCTTTACAATTGTTTGTAAAATAAGTTTATGTTCCTTTTCTTTATGTGAAGCATATATTACAGAAGGTAATTGTGAAGCTTTTTCTATATCTATTGTTGAAGAAAAGAAAGAAGAATCATAATACCTACTGCTTATACTATGTCTACTAAATTTTAGTTAAACTTTACCATTCTTATATTGCTCAATTTTACTAAGTTCTACATTGGATTTTACTATTTTTTCAGGTTCTGGAGGAGGAACATCATTTTTCAAAATCCATTCATAAGGAAGACTGATATCTTTCCATTGAATACTTTTAGGAATTACTGTATTGGCTTTACTTAGGTCTGTTTGAAGAAATCTAGTTTCTCCTGTTTTAAGTTTCATTATGTATTTTATTGAAAATGCTGAAACTATGGCTTTATAATATAATTTATACATCAATGCTACAGGAATAGATCATTCTAATATTTTATAATTATGAGTTTTAATTTCTAATATAACACTTTTTAATATACTAGGGTCATTTAGATATTTTGTAATATCAGAAAAATAATCAAAAGAAATAGGACCACTACTTAAAGTAGTCTCTATACTTTCTAAAAGTGAATCATTGAAATTTATGAATCTAGCATCTCTAACTACTGCTAAAATACTAGTATTTAAACCTTCTCTAGTTAAATATTTTATATCAATTTGTACAAGTCTCATATGTATATATTTATACTTTTTACTTTTATGGTGTTTTATAGATTCTGGAGATAATAGTGTAATTTTTTTCAAAAAGTTTACTTAACTGTACATCTCTTTTTTTTGCTTTAATTATATAATTATTTTTAAATATATTTAATTTAGAAATTTTATAAATTTATTATTTATCTACTTTAGGTATTACCCAATTATATATTGCTTTATTAAAATTCTCTAAAATTATTTCATTTCTGTTTGTGATTCTTTTAATTTTTGATGACTCAGAACTATCAGATTTAGTTGTACTAGCTAATTTATATAAAAATAGCTCCATTTTTAAATATTTAAAAAATAAATTTTAAAGTATTTTCTTATTGATTTTAGACGCGACCACTGACTTACTATTCTAAATGCCTAACCATTGGCTGAAATAGAACTTACTACATATCCAAATCCTAGTCAACAATATTCACTTTTAGAACTATAAGTCAAATATTTAATTATGAAAATAATTTTATATCTATCTACTATCACTCTTAAAATGAAGGCTCTGATACCACCAAATAAAGAAAAAAAAAAAGAAAAAGAAAAGAAAAAGAAAGAAAAAAAAATATATATATATATAAGGCACCGAATTTCTAATATTAGGCACCGAATTTTGATTTCGTGAACATCTTGTATAAAGTTGTTCACACAGATTGGAAAGGCCTATATACAACTTTTCCCTTTTTAGTTCTATATAACATTGCAATTGAAAGAAAAAATATATATAAAGAGATAGTAAGAAATTTTGAGAGAGAAACAAAAAATATTTGTGTTAGATAATATTTTTTATGAGTGACAAAATAGTAAGATTTTATTTTGGTGTTTGAAAAATAATTACTACTATTTTGGGTTTACCTCAATTGTGAGTGTTGTGCTTCTAGAATATTTTTCTAAAAAAGTCACTCTATTGTAATTCTATTATTTATTAGTAGAAGATATTATTCGGAGTTTATTTCGTGGACGTAGCCCAAACTATATTAAATATTGATGTCTCCTTTTTTATTGATTATTTTTATTTTTGCTGTCAACTTGCCTTGGGCTCGTTAATCCCACTGCATCACAAATTTATTTTTGGAATTTATTTTTCTTTTTCCAACAACTGATATCATAGCCTGGTTGACTATTGTCTATCCAAATTTAAAATGGAAGAGTTAAATAATATGTTTAAATAGACTTCTTCAAATTATTTATTTGGAAGATTAGAATGAAAGATCTTTTGATCTACAAAGATCTTTATGATCCTATTGAATGTGAAACGAGCAAACTATCAAATTAATCCAACAGAGATTGAGAGAAAATGAATAGAAAGACTATGAGTGTAGTTCCATAGAATAATGTTGAGGCTTTTTGAAAAAAAACTTGTCAACTTGTATGAAAGAAAATCCCCATAAAATGAGACTTTTCTTGCTAGAAAATTTATTCATATGAGATTTAAAGATGGGAGCAGTGTGACTGAATACTTGAGCTTTTTTAAAGATATTGTATATCGCATAACCAATCTAGAATTTGTATTGTCTGATGAATTGCAGGCTTATTTGCTTCTTGGTACTTTGCGTAATTGTTAGGAGACTTTGGTGGTTGCCTTGAGTAATTCAACTCTTAAAGGTAAACTGCCTATGTATGCAGTTTGTAAAAGTTTATCAAATAAAGAAACAGGAGAAAAGATCAATGCTCTTCTACCCCCTCAGAAGCACTAGTTACTAAAAGGCATAGTAGAAGCAAAACTAGACAGTCTCAAAATGTAGACAAATGGTCAGACAACCATGACAAGTTAAGAGGTAGATCCAAGTCGTGAAAAGATATCACTTGCTATCATTGTGGTAAGCCAGGATATGTGAAAAGATTTTGCAAGCAATTGAAAAAGAAGCAGGAAGAAAAGAAAGAAGACAAAGATACAGCTTCAATTGCACTTTATAGTGATATTGTCATTTTTACTAGGGACAATTGTCCACATCTTAATGGCTATAAAATTTCTTAGATTGTTGATTTGGAGCTTCATATCATGTATCTACTAAATATAAATTTTTCACATCATATATTGGTGGTGATTTTGACTATGTCAGAATGGAAAATGAAGCTTTGGCCAATGCTGTTGGCATGGATAATGTGTGCGTGAGTACCAACGCCGGGTGCAAGTTGTGGCTTAATAATGACAGTCATGTTCCTGAGATGTGGCTTAATCTTATTTCCTCAAGAACTCTTGCTGACAAGGGTTACATAAGTTCCTTTGGTACAAAGAACTGCAAAATTACCAAAGGCAATCTTGTATTGGCTAAAGGAAGCAAACAAAATACTTTATACTTCATGCAAGCTAAGATATACAAAAGAGAGGTGAATGTGGTAACAAACACTTCATCAGATTTATGGTATAAAAGGCTTGGTCACCTAAGTGAGAAAGAAATTAGTGTTATTACTTGGAGGAAATTTCTACCATTAACAGGTATACATGTAGAATCTTGCACTGATTGTTTGGTTAGAAAACAACATAAAGTTGCATTTCAGAGATCTTACTCTTCTAGGAGATCAAATGTTCTTGATTTAGTTAACACTGATGTTTGTTTCATGAGTGATAAAACTCTCGGTAGTGCTTTATATTTTGTGACCTTTATTGATATCACTCTAGAAAAGTGTGGGCTTTTGCTTTGAAATCCAAAGATCAGATGCTGGATGTGTTGAAGCATTTTCATGCCACTGTTGAAAGAGAAGCTGAAAGTCAATTGAAATGTATTCGTGCAGATAATGGTAGAGAATACAGAGGTTCATTTGAGACATATTTCAAGGAGCATGGCATTTGATTGGAGAAGACAATTCCAAAGATAACTCAACATAATGGAGTTGCTAAGAGAATGAATAGAACCATTGTAGAGAGGATCTAATGTATGCATTCTCATACTAAACTCCCTAAGTCTTTTTAGGGTGAAGCAATGAGAACTGCACTCGACTTGATTAATCTTTCTCCCTCAATTCCTCTTGATAAAGACATTCTAGAAAGAGTGTGGAGGGGAAAAATGTTCCATATGATCATTTGCGAGTTTTTGGATGAAGGGCATTTATTCACATTCCAAAAGATGAAAGATCCAAGCTTGACTCCAAGGATAAAGAATGCATCTTCTTAGGTTATGCCCATGAAGAATTTGGTTATAGGCTTTGGGATCCTGTTAATAAGAAAATCATCAGAAGTAGAGATTTGGTAGTCTTTGAAGATCAAACCATTGAAGATTTTGAAAAGCCTAAACCAGTCAAAGAAAAGGTTTCAGACCTCACATTAAAGTCATCTGGTTCTGAGCAAAGTGATGCAAATGAACAAGATGTTAACAATGACGGCGAGTCTATTCCTAATGAGGCTGTTAATAAGCATGATGATTAGTCTCCTCCTATACCGCCAGTTGAAGTTCAATTAAGAAGATCCACTAGAAATAGAGTGTCCTCCCAGAAATATCCTCCTCATGAGTATGTGATGCTTACCGATGGGAAAGAATCTAAAAGTTATGAAAAGGCTATGACATGCAACCAGAAAAATGATTGGTTGAATACTATGCAATACGAGATGAACTCCTTGCATGAGAACTACACTTATGAGTTGGTAAAGCTGTCTAAAGGAAAGAGAGCATTGAAGAATAAATAGGTTTTTAAAGTGAAAACTGAAAACAAAACTTCACAACTAATGTACAAGGCTAGGTTGGTTGTGAAAGATTTTGGTTAAAAGAAGGGAATTGACTTTGAAGAAATTTTCTCACCTGTAGTCAAGATGTCTTCTATCAAAGTTATTCTTGATTTAGTTTCCAACTTGAATTTGGAAATAGAATAACTTGATATGAAGACAACTTTCCTTTATGGTGACTTGGAGAAGGAAATTTATATAGAACAACCAGATGGGTTTAAAGCTAGAGACAAGGAGAATCTTATTTGCAAATTAAAGAAAAGCTTATATGGACTTAAACAAGCACCAAGGTAGTGGTATAAGAAATTTGAGTTCTTCATGATAGATCATGGGTATGGAAAGATAATTGTTGATCATTGCGTGTTTATAAAGAAGTTTCGTGATGGTGACTTTATTATCCTATTACTTTATGTGGATAATATATTAATAGTTGGCTATGATGCTGAGAAGATAAGTTCTTTATAAAAAGAGCTTAGCAAGTCCTTTGTAATAAAGGATTCAAGATTTTCCAAGAAAATTCTTAGAATGAAGATTATTTAAGATAGAAAGAGAAGAAATCCGTGGCTATCTCAAGAGAAATACATGGAGAAAGTTCTTGATAGATTCAACATGAGCAAGGCAAAACCAGTTTGCTCTCCACTTGCAAGTCATTTCACGCTGAGTTCCAAACAATGTCCCATAAGTGAGAACGACAAAGAAATGAAGAAAGTGTCTTATTTTTGTACAGTTGGTAGATTGATATGTGTTATGGTTTGCACAAGGCCGGATATTGCTCATGTTGTTGGAGTTCTAAGCAAATTCCTTTCTTATCCTGAAAAGGAACATTGATTAATAGTGAAATGGATATTTAGGAATCTTAAAGGAACCTCCGGAATGTGTTTATGCTTTAGTGATGGGAGACCTATGTTAGATGGATACACAGATGCAAATATGGTTAGTGATGTTGATTCTAGAAAATTCACTTCTTGGTATTTGGTTACTTTTGTAGGAGGAGCAGTTTCTTGACAATCAAAATTACAGAAATGCATTTCCTTATCCACCACTGAGGCTGAATAAATTACAATTATTGAAGTAACCAAAGAGCTACTATGGATGAAGAAGTTTCTACAAAAGTTGAGCTTTGAGCAAGAGAAGTATATATTATACTGTGACAGTCAGAGTACCATTAATCTCAATAAGAACACTACTTGTCACTTACGATCAAAGAATATTAATATGAGATACCATTAGATTTGAGATGCATTAGAGATAAAGACTTTGATATGATGATTAAAACTTTACCCATAGAGAAGCTAGTTGCTTATAGAAATATTACTGATATGAAACTCCCACCAACTTGAGTGTGAAAAGGAGATTTATTGGAGGGTTCACTCAAGTGGTGGGACCCACCACCTTTAATTTAAAAATAAAAGAAGAGGAAAGGTTAATTGGTGGTGGGACCCATCAGCTAAAAATATTGAATATATATAAGGCACCGAATTTCTTACGTTAGGCACCGAATTTTATTTTTTTTATAGCTTTATACACGGATTAGGAAGGCCTATAAATGGCCTTCCCTTTCTCAATTTTATATAACATTGCAATTGAAAGAAAAAAAGAGATAGTAAGAAATTTTGAGAGAGAAACAAAAAATATATATGTGAAATGATATTTTTTTGTAAGTGACAAAATAGTGAGGTTTTATTTTGTAGGTTTGAAAAATAATTACTACTATTTTAGGTTTATCTCAATTGTAAGTGTTATGCTTTTAGAATATTTTTAGAAAAATCTCTCTTGTAATCACACTATTTATTAGTGGAAGATATAATTTGAAATTTGTCCTATAGATATTGTCCAAATAAAATGGTGAACCACGTTAAATATTGATGTCTCCTTTTTTGTTGATTTTTTTTATATTTTTTTTGTCAATTTGCCTTGGGCCTCCTAATCCCACTGCCCCACAAATTTATTTTTGGGATTTATTTTGATTTTTTCAATATTTTTTAATTTTTGATTCCAGTCAAGAATCAAATCTTATTAACAAGAGAGTGTTAGGAAATCACTAATTCACTTTCCTGCAGTAATGAGATTACCATTGTCTATCTATTTTATCTATACAAACAATATCAATAGGGATAATTTATTTCCATTTTCATTCCCACCCCAACTAAATGCCCCATTAAATTATAGAGAAGCCCTATTAAATATTGATCAACTAAGATGCTATAACAATGTGCTATTGCAATTTTTCCATTCGTGAATATAAATTAAAATTTTTTTATTTAACACTTTGTTTTTAATTTTGCATGTAATATTCAAAAACAAGCCTTTATATTGGAGTTTCAAGTTTTGATATGTAAAATATCACCTAACTTTTACTCGTTAATATTTTTTATATTTAAGAATATTATCTAGTTGTTATTTAATATTTCAATATAATTTATTTATTTATTATTTTTTTTGGTGAATATAGGGAAAAAAAAGAAGAGTAGAAAATAAAGGAGAAATTAGACTAGAATTATTTAATAGATGCATTTTCTAATGTTGAAACTTTTATTTATTAATTTTTTTTGTAGTTTGATGATATTTTAAACTTTTAATATAAGAATCATTTAGGGACAATGTAACTAGTTTTAATTTTTATTTAGACTATTTTAATATAAAACAAAGTTTTTTTTGTTATTTATTACATGCATGAATTACAGACTAGTTTTTCTTTTTTTTTCATTTTTCATTTTTTGAAAATGAATTATAGACTAGTTTAAATTAGGTATAATTACACTCACAATGTTTGAACTTTTTTAAAATTGGCAATTGAGTTGTTAAACTTTTTAAAATAATAATTACGTTATTCAACCAGTAAATCACATACAGTTTAGTTATTTTCACATGTTACTTTCTAGTTACAAGTAAATAAATCAACAACTGTGTAATGTGATGTTGAAATAGATTACAACGTGGATTATTTATATGAAAAGACCTATAAACCTTTTAGATTAAATTGTCAATGAATGTGGAAGAGGCTTAAGGCTTGTCTTTCAACGAACAAAATTGCAAGTACCTTGACTATGCAATCATACCACTGGCATCTCTCAACTAACTCGATGAAAAATTCATTTGCCTTCTCCAAATTCCCCAAATCATTATCATATTTGCATGCGAAGTTGTTTTGCTCCGTATGATTGCCCGCATAGAGTTTCCAACACACTTGCCATTCCCAATTGCAGATTTAATGCATTACTTCTTTTAATAAATAATTTTTTATTTCAGTAATTTCATGATAGTCATTAATTGGAAAAAGGAAAGAAAGAAAAACAAAAAAAAAAAAAAAGAAAGAAAGAAGAGAAGATACCAGGATGCCATTAGCAAATCATAGAAGAACAATGAAAACAAGGGCACAAATAGCCAATTCAGTAGAGCCAATATGCAATATTTCCAATAAAAGCTTGATTGGTTATAGTAATAATAAAGGTAGAAAATCTAGTGAAAATAGCAGGGCCAACAATAATCCACAGCCTCTTTGTTTCTGTCCATAACTTTTCATTAAAGCCAACTTCTCTTTCTTCTTCTTATTCCTTATTGTTCTCTGTTACTATCAAAAGCTTTTCTTTGATTTCTCTTACTTCCATTAATTAATTTATCTGCATAAACTATTTACTTTGAGAGCCCATTCTTTGCAACTACTACAAATTAAGAGAAGATCTGAATAAAAAACTATAAATTGAACTTGGAATCAAGCTTTGATAACAAGCTAGGAAAGAGACTTTCATCACAAAAAATCATGTTTGTTTTGGCTGAATTTCATCACGGCACTAGTTGAGTCCAACAGATGTGGTGTTTGGGGTCACGTGGTGGAGGGTTAGGATTGTGCTGAAGGGCATAGAGAGGCAGTTTGACATGGAAGCGACGCTTGGGCCTTTGACATTCCGTAGTTGCTTCCTTGACCAGGGAGAAGGCAAAAGTGCGAGATGAGGGGAGGGGAGGAGAGAAGATGAAGAAATTGGATTGGATAATGATGAGATTGGGTCATTAAAGTTAGGGGTTTGGGAGATAATTGTAGTGTGAGAGAGGGTGAGGTAGTGGAGAGCTCTGATTAGAGGTTGGTACGAGGTAGTTGTGGTGGCAGCGGCAACAGTAGTAGAGAAGCAGCAGAGGAGGCGGCGAAGAGACATATTTGGGTCTTTGTGGGAAGGTAGAGAGATGAAGCAAAGTATATCTTAAACCCTCAAGTGAATTGAAATATATATTGAAATGGAACTAATTAAGTTAAAACAATATATTTCCATATAATATGCCACTTCATTTTTTTTCCATGCATTCATCTAATTCTTCAGTTTTTTTATTGCAACCTATGAGAACAATTAAATTACACACAATTTACTAGTTAAACAATTTAATTATTATTTTAAAAAATTCAATAACTCAATTGTCATATTTTAAAAAGTTCATATATCATTAGTATAATTATGCCTTTAAATTATGAAAAGAGTGTTAATATTTGTGTAAGATTTAATTCAATTTATTAAGGGTACTTCTGGCAATTGAAATTAAAAAAGTTGATCACCTTATTGGTGGATAGATAAATGTTTGGATTTTTGTGATTATTTTTAGCAAAATTTGCTGAAATTATAATCATCTACATTTAAAGAAATAAAGATAATATAGTCATGATAATTATTCAAAATGTATTATATTATCATTACAATTATTTTTAACATGCATTATTGAATCATTTAAACAATTTTATTTTATTTTGGTAGATTTCAAGTCACAATGTTGAGAACCACAATGTTGAGAACTGAACAATGTGAAAAAAAGAGTTACAATTATATTTTTTTAGAATCATTGTAAAAGAGATAAGAAGAATATATGTTATGATAACTTTTAAGAAGAATGTGGAAAAATTCTCATGAAGTTTACGTAAATATATAGATTGATTCTTAAAGTTTGTTTAGACTCATTTATACACTTAAAATTTTAAAAAGTTGACAAATTAGCTACTTTTGATGAAAAGTTAATTGTTATTAACTGTGTGTTTAGTTTTCCATTGAAAGTTGCAAATATACCTCTTAAATTTATGAGAAAATACAGATTGACATTATTATTATTTTATTCAATTATGTACTAAAATAATATTTTTACCTGTTTATAAATGAATCAAACATAAAATTTTTTGTACTAAATAATATTTTAATTAAAATAATTATTTAATACTTCTTCTAATGAACATATAAAATCATTAATTTAAATCAATAACACAATAATATAGGCATTATTGTTAGGAACCGGAAAAATAAATTAATTTTGACTTCTATTAAATGTTAGTCTTGCCTCTTAATTTATTGTAGAATGTTTTAATTTCTGGAAGATATTTTATTCTTAATCTCGATATCAGCTACATATAATTAAAATTACTTAAATGGGTTTTACTTTTTCAAAGACCAACAACGAAAATTAATGCTTTTTATAAAAGGGTTTAATAGTCTTTACATATATTTTTCTTATCTTGTGATCTTTGATATGTTTAGCTAGGCATGGCCACGGTTCAAGAACTGTTGGTTTCGGTTTGTGAACCGCCGATTCAGGTTCAATATTTTTTTAACTTGAACCAAACCGCCTACAGGACGGTTTAAAAGACGGTTCAGAAATCGCCAGCTGTGGTTCGAACCCCGGTTCAAAGACGGTTTAAAAGGCGGTTCAAATAAATGGTTCAAAGGGGCGATTTGAGACGGTTCAAAGGTGATTTGAATTGTTCAAAGAAAAGTTTACATGTGATTTTAATTAAAAATTAGAGAAAATATTTAAAATTAAGATTAATAAAAAATAAAAATATTAAGAGGAATCAACCTTAATTTTTTACTAAAAAAAGGACTCAACCTTAATTTTTTTAAAAAAATTAAGTTGTCTACGTATCATCTTGGGGTTAAAAGAGGAATCAAAGTCTACGCAGTTCTCTTACTTTATGTTGTACAAGTGCAACCCCCTTACCCCAGTCGCTTCCATCACCGGATGTTCCAGTTATCCCTTCGGTTCCTATATCATATAAATTTTCATCACTTGGTTCATTGATATCTTATTCTCTTAAGCTTGCCTTGGTCTAATCAACTACACAAGCTTGAGCTTCTAAAGATTCAGGAGCCATTCTAGATTATCTCTCATCCAATATACTACCTCCCTCACTAAAAGCTTGTTCGACAGTAACAGTTAAAACTGGTGTTGCTAAAATTTATTTAGCAATTAGTGTGAGTGTTGAAAAAGTATTTGTATGTTGATACCACCACTCAAGAATAGACAGATCTTTACCTTCATTACTATTACCAAACTCAAAAACAAAAGTTAGATATATATCAAATTCAGAATAATCACCAATGGATTCTCTAGGTCTTTTTTGCTTTTGTGTAATTAAATGATCACCCATCTTATTCTTTGTGTTCGATCATTAGATTGAGAAGATTGATAATTACTACTTGACGACCATGAAGAACACAAAATTTAACATATAAACCTACTATTATTTCTCGAACTTCAATAATTATTTTAGAAGCATCAACCTTTTCACTATCATCAAGATTTAGAAATGAATAATAAAGAGTCAAATAATCATTTAAACCATTTAATTTACATATAGGATAAAAAACAATAGAAATAAGATAAATTGCTAGAATATTTTGAAAATAATTTAACCACTTTTTCTTCATACTATAAATGCAATCTTTTAAAACAATATCACTTTCATATTCCTTTATTTCACCAACAATATTCCTTCAATTAAAAATAAAAGAGTTGTAGGATAATAAATTGTAGACCCTTAATTTTGGCCCTGAATGAGCTTAGTTCTAATTAAGAGGCTCGAATTAAGTCCAATCCAATTGTAGAAAGCTTAAACCTAATTCGGTCTAATTTTAAAAGCCCAAACCGACTCTTGTTCAATTTAAGGAGGTACTATGCTAAGCAGACATAAGCTAGGTACTATGCCAAGCAGACATTGGACACTTCAAATCAACATGAGCCGGTTCCATGTCGATTTAGACCCTCCAAATCAATATGAATCCAAATTCTAAAAGAACTTAAACGGCCAATTAAATTTCCTAATGAGGCTAGAATTTGTTTAAAGCATGGATTAGTAGATTAGGTTTAGGGTTAAAAAAAACCATTATCTGCTTATAAATAGAGGATAAAAGGCAGAAACAAGGGGGATCAACAATTAACATGAATTAGCAATTAACACAGAGCAATTAGTAAGACAACAATTCACACATATAAGGCAATAACAAAAGAACCAGCCAATACTCTCATTGATCCAGGCTTCCAAAGACACGAGCTTGGTTCAACATATCACAGTGGGTGGAAACTTCAACGCATGTTTTGTTTTCTAAGTTCTATTTACTTAAAAGTTCAGTAGCTATGATCTTCTTTTAAATGTTGAATGTTGTTTGTTGTTTGATCCAATAGTTAATTAGTCTGAGTTGTGGTTTTGCATAAACCTTAACAATAACTATCAAATTGATATATTATTTCACAGTAGCTCAGGGTTTAGTTTAAACCTATAATTTAAATTATCAAAACCCTACCTATATGTTTTATAAAGCCAAAATTGAATCTGTTTGTTTCATCCAATAGCTCACTTCATATTTATTTATTTCAACTTCACGGTAGTCTAAGATTTAATTTAAAACCTCTAATTTAATTATTCAAACCCTAATCCATAAAATCCTAGTATCCAAAACCTTAATATCCAATGCCTAATTTATAAAACCTTAAACCCAATTTCCAAAACCCTAATTTAAAATCCTAAAACCCTAATTTCCAAACCAAAACCCTAATTTTATTTCTAAAACACTAAAACCATATTTTTAACCTTACAAACCCCAAGTTTAATATGTAAACACTAATTTTGTATATTTAATGCTTTAAACCCTAGTTTTGGTTATTTAATTTTTTACATGCTTTTATAATGGATGATTTATTTTATTTGGTTCATAATGGATGTTTTATTTTTAATTGTTATGTTTAAATGATTTAATTTGTTTGGCTAATTGTCTATTTGGATTTTAACGTTGTAAAAGACATGTTTTCACTTTGCGGGTGCCTTATTTATTTATTTATTTTATTTTATTTTTGAGAATTAATGTAAGGGATATATTTTTACCAATTGGTGGGTGTCCTATTTTATTTTATTTGTATTTTGGACTTTAGACATTGTAAGGGCATGTTTTCATCCTTCGATGAGTGCCTATTTTATTTATTTTATTTTAATAAGATGATGAATATTTATTCCTTTTAAATTATGTGTAGTATGGATAATATCGTAATAACTAAGAATTTAATAATATTTAGACCTGAAAAGGAAGCCGGTTTCAATGAACCGGGGGCTATGAGGGTGCTAGGTCATTCTCATCTTCCCCATACATATCTAACTTTTTGAACCCATTAGGAGGTTTAGGGATTCCTTAGGAATCGAGTCATTCACCCCTTTCTTTTTCTCGGCCCGTCCGGGTGGCGACTTTATTTTCTTCGAGTTTAGGCTTGTATTCTCTAAGGCCCTTAGCCTAACAGTACCGAAGTCCCAAGAACCATTCTACTGGGAGTGGGGGCAAAAGTCTCCACTCACAGTGGCGACTCCACTGGGGATAAAAGAAATTGATTCCGTTGGTCTTTATATTATTTTATTCTTCATTATTATGATATTGTCCATTGCACCATTTAGATTGCATTGTATGCATGAGTTAGATAACTCGTGTTTTATTATGTAAGTGATACCATACTTTCACTCAAGGTATGAAGATCGAGTATGAGATAACCACTCATAGCCTCGTACCTTTTGGTATATACTTACTATGAGAGCCTAAACTTTTCAACCCAAAAACTAAAACTCATATAATTGGCCTAGTTACTTTCCTTAGGTTTTTACCCAAATGCTTGTTGTTATTTGACTATGATCAATATATCTCGATTTAAACTATGACCTATTTGGTTTGTTCGTTTTCTAATATGACCTAATTATATTATAAGCTCCGAATGGTTTTATTCCTTTAAAGTCAAAGGACCAAAAAAAATTTTAAACTCTTTTTCAAGATGGTCTTTAAATATGAAGCTTTTCTAAAACAGGGTCAAAAATTCTTATCGACCTCATGGCCCAAGTACAAAGTCCAAGATTCATTTTTAAGCAAACCCTTTTTACAATGAGCTTTGAAACAAAATATTTTTTACTTGATTTAAATTACAAAATTTTCTTAATCTTTTTTTTAAATGAGCTTATAGCTATTTAGGTCAATTATGGAATACTAAAAATTAATTGTGGGTATAATTTACACCAAGACCTGTTAATCATGTGCTTGTTTGAAGCATGAATCATTAGTTATTTTTTCAAATAGGAAATCTATTTATTATAAATCCTTTAATTTAGTTTTAATCCACAATATAGCATAAAAGCTATTTTTAATTGATCTAATGGATTAAGGCTTAATTAAATGAGAATTATCATGGACTGACTTCTATGTTTGAAAATATAACTATTGGTTAAACTGTTTGAGTGAATACTTTGAAGACAAGATGTCCTACATTGATATTTTGTCGACCATATACCTAGGAAAAGAGACTCACCGCTCGTGTATGGAAGTTATAAGGTTGGAAGGAACGTCTTAATTATTTTTGTTTATATGTTACTTATGCATCCATACATACATACATACATACATACATGCATTGCATTACATTCTCATTAATTCTTTCTGGCTCATAGATATAGAGTACAACAGTTCAAAAGCTTACGACAATCTGACCTATGTGAGTGACTCAGAATTCAGTGAAGATACAGTTAATTTCACTCCCAGAACCATGATCTCGACCAAGTTCAGAATATGGTAAATGAAGCTCTTGCATCAAAGATGGAAGAGTTAAAGGGGGCACTAACTAAGACCGTGAGAAATCAACTAGCTACATTGTTGGAAGGAAATACTGTTGAAGCATCTAATAGTAACAAAAAGCCAAAATATAAGGGAAAGGCTAAGATGGTCGAAGCAGCCTCCAAGATGAACAAGAGGATAAAAAAGAAAAGAAGACTACAAAAAAAAAGTTGAATCCGTCGATGTCGAGAAGATGATTGCTGATCTAAAAAAGAAGTTCGAAAAGAAGCTAAAGGCCGAAAAGGTGTCAGAAGTGGACAAGCTATTTAAGCAAGTTGAAAAAGTTCCTTACAAGTTCAAGATGCCTTCTTTCGCTAGGTACAATGGTACATGGAATCCTCACTTGCATATTAAGCAGTAAATCATAACTATGCAGTCTGCTAGAGCTACCAAGGCTCAAACTCTAAGGTATTTCATGCTCTTATTAGATCCTGTTGTGCAGAACTGGTTCAATACCTTAGAGGAAATTACTTAAAAAGATTGAAATATTTTGTACAAAGCCTTCATTCAGCAATATGGGTATAATATCGAATTGGAACTGACCCTAATAGAGGTGAAAACTATCAAACAGAAGTAAAATGAGAATTTTATTGACTATGTGAAGAGGTGGAGGAATAAGGTTGCACTACTTAAGAAGAGGCCAGACGAGTTTGACTGGATTAGGATGATTGTGAGAGGTGACCTACCTAATATGCGTGAACGGATGTCTTATATTCTTATTAGGGATTTCGAAGATCTTCTTCAAGCTGGCTTGTAAATAAAAGAATGAGAAAGAGAGAAGAATCATTTTTCTGGAAGAAGGAGTGATAGGGGAAGTTATCAGTCTAGCGGTCAGGGTACACAGAAGTCAGTGGATGTCAATGCAATTACTGGTCAAGCAAATAAAAGATAGTTTTTAGAGTTGGAGAAACCTCTATCTCAGGTTTTCAATAAATTGCAGAAGAATGGGCTATTACAACCATATGCTCCCCGACCTTTGCCGAATCCTCTACCATCAAACTTTGATGCCACGACCTTTTATCAATTTCATCAAGTTCAAGGGCATGAGACAGATAGATGTGTTTGCTTAAGGTATGATATCCAAGACTTGATTGATAATGGCAAGCTGCTTGAGCCCTATAAAGCCAACACTAAAAGCAATTAATTGCCCAAGTTTGGATGAGTGCCACCGCCAGCGACCTTCATGATAGAATGATGATTGATGGAAAGTTCTGTCTTGTCATCTTTTCAAGATATAGATGGAGAAACTGATGATGAAGGGGTTGCTAGTTTTGGCCCTTATATGTCCAAGTAGATGAAGCATTTTTTGACTCCTACTAAAAAAACTTCCCTCAACTTGTTTGATTTTTGTTTCATTTTGCTTCTTTAGTGTTTTCTAGAATAATTATATTTTTTCAAATTAAGATTGTTTGAATAAATTACTTTCATTAAATTTTTGTTAGTCTCTATTCATCTTGGTGCTCAACCAATGATGAGTCTAGCTTGATATTCATGAATTAGTGTATCTATGCATTATGATTTGCTTGACTTTACTAGGTGAGGGAATTATTCTATAACATTAAGCTGTGTTTGCTTACTTAGAGAGGGCTTTGATATAATGACCTTTGTCTAGGTCCTAGTTCATCTTAGAACACGCTTTAACGAAATTTCAAGACGAAATTAAACTCTGCTTATTTAAGGGAGAGATGATATAGGCATTGTTTGGTAAGCCAACATTTAGTATCCACCTTATTAATATCAATCCCTAGTTTGTCCAATTAAGTATTCATGAGATTTTAGCTTTCTTTTCATTGGCTTATAAATTTCGATAACCTATCCTGAGCTATTATGATACTTATGGCAAGTCTAATGATTACTAAATTACCATGAAGGTAAAAAGATCGAAGAAAGGGATGCTCAATTAAGACTATGAAGAAAAGTTGAAGTTTACCTAAATATAGGTCCGACGACATCAAAGTTACAAAAGATTCATCCTTATTGAAGCGGACTCGTATTGCTTCATAGTTAGAAGCATAGTGCAGTAAGAACAAGAAAACTCTCTTAGAACTAAAAGAAGAAGTCAAAGTCCAAAAAAAAGAAAAAGAAAAAAAAAAGAAAAAAAGGAAAAGAAAAGAAAAAAATAAAAAAATAGGAAAAAGAGAAGAAGAAAAATAAAAAGAAGAAGAAGAGGGAAGAATAATAGGGTTTTTAAATTTTTTGCAAAAGCAAAGGTCATCATAATCAAATCTATATTTCTACCAAGAAGATGAGCTATATCTTTTCATGAAGTA
This sequence comes from Garcia nutans, assembly GCA_947685225.1. Taxonomy (NCBI): domain Eukaryota; kingdom Viridiplantae; phylum Streptophyta; class Magnoliopsida; order Malpighiales; family Euphorbiaceae; genus Garcia; species Garcia nutans. The sequence goes on along the minus strand of CANTUV010000014.1, from coordinate 11,130,501 downwards.
AAATTTCAAGTTCTATTTTTCATGAAGCAATATAACAAGATATCTAGAAAGTGAAAATGGAACCTCTAACAGTATACAGTTCCAACAATAATTTTATAGTGTGAATGTTTATCAGCAGTGTCACATTAGCTCTAATCTACAAATGGTCTTCATTTAATTCGTGTCCCTTATAGATAACATTTCAAGCCTATTAAAGACTTGTTGATCTCTCTTGGTAGATAGAGTCTATTAGTGGAGATAGTTTGAATAAGCATGCTTATGAGATAAAAGATATTTAAACTCAATGAAACTTTTGGCCAAGTAATGTATATATGCCTATTTAAAGTGAAACGATTCTTGCTTAAATGATTCCCGAGTTTAGTACGGTAATTAGGATTGTCATGTTATAGATATGTTAATTTGAAAAATTTAGTCCTGAGGTACAATGACACTGATTTAATAAAGCCAAAATATAATTTTAAGATTTTAAAAAAATGTGTTTTTGTCATACAAAGCTTTCAAGTTAAGGAAAATATGTTGCATTGTCAAACCTTAAAGGACATAATGGGCAAAAGAGGGCTAATAAAAAGATCACTTGCAAGGTTATATCATGAAGAAGTTACCAACCAAATGGATGTTGCTTGTGTCTCTACCATGCTGGGCCCCTGTTACTCATACTTTATACATCTAGAAGATAAAAGTCATAGATGTAAAGTCTTTTGATATTCCAATGCAAGACCTGAACGTGCATTTGGAAAGAATCCATAGGAGCACTTAAGTTGATTATATGAGTCAGTGGAACAACTATAAGTATTATTCATGCATATCATGCATACATAAGCATATCACACTGCATCTTTTGTCTTACGTTGTCTATTCTTTGTCAAAGTAAATAACATATACTTTATGAAGCAAACATGAAATAGATATGGAATCAGGGGACATAGAGGGCCCATTACTTGAGGAATATCCATTCACTTTACAAAAATGAAGATGCATGCTTGTACAAAGAACCAGACAATACACAAACATCAATCAGAGCCTACATGAAAAAATTATTGGTTTGAGCCTACACATGAGGCAAAACTTTTCCTTTTCAATTTTGAGTTTATACATATACAAAATATTTTCAGACTCACTTTTAATATTTTTTCACATAGGGGGCAAAGAGAGGATATGAGGACTAGCTAAAAAATAGCTGAATTTTTTGCAAAAGTGCAAAGTGAAGAATCCATTTAAGAATGGAACAAGAAGAAAAGATCAGGAAAAAGGTTTAAGATAAAAATCAGATTAATCCAACTAGAAGAGCTGAAGTTGAGGTAAGACAAAGATCCATCCCCAAGAATAGAGAATAAGAATAAAGATATGTTTCTGCAAAGGCAGACATTTTTAAACTGATTTGTTGAAGCATCCAAGCCCCTGCCTATGTTGGATTTGTTGAAGCATCCCAACGACACAATCTCCAGCCTATATTGGATTTGTTGAAGTATCCTAATGGCATAATCTTCAGCCTATATTGGATTTGTTGAAGTATCCTAACGACACAATTTTTCTTAATATGTTGAAATATCCAAGTTTATTTTTAGTAAGGTATTAGAGTTGCCCACTATCCTACCAAGATATTAGAGTCACTTGGTAGTTGTCATCGGGATATTAGAGTCGCTCGATGACCATTTTCATTTACCAAGATATTACAATCACTTGGTGAATTTTGTCGGGATATTAGAATCCCTCGATGGATGCTTTCACTCACCAATATATTAAAATCGCTTGGTGATTTTAACGAGACATTAGAGTCGCTTGATAGACCCATTGGGATATTAGAGTTGCGCAATGACCTGTTAAGATATGAGAGTCGCTCAACAGTTTTATTGCTTTATCATCAAGATATTAGAGTTTCTTGATGAACCCATTGGGATACTAGAGTTGCTTATTAACTTGTTGAGATATTAGGGCCGCTCAATGGTTTTGTCACTTTGTCATGTCATCATAATATTAGAGTCGCCTGATGAACCTATTAGGATATTAGAGTTACCCAAATTTAATCTTGGATCTAGAACCTAAACAATCCAGTCTCGGGTTCAGAACCCAACTTAGTCTCACTTTCAGAACCCAACCAGTCCAATCTCAAGTCCAGAATCCAAATTCATTCTCGGATCCAGAACCCAATTCAGTCTCGGGTCCAGAACCCATCCTCATTCAAAACTAGCTTAAAGTTATGTTGCTTTTCGCTCTCTTCTACTGAAGTCTCAGATCACTCAAGCAGGGGCAAACTGTAGACCCTTAATTTTGGCCCTGAATAAGCTTAGTTCTAATTAAGAGGCCCAAATTAAGTCCAATCCAATTTTAGAAAGATTAAACCTAATTCGGTCTAATTTTAAAATCCCAAACCGACTCTGGTATGATTTAGGGAGGTACTATGCTAAGCAGACGTGAGCCAGACACTATGCCTAGCAGACATGAGCCAGACACTATGCCAAACAGACATAAGCCAAGTACTATGCCAAGTAGACATGAGCAATGCTCATGTCGACTTGGACACTCCAAGTCGACATTAGCAATGGCTCATGTCAATTTGGACACTCCAAATCGACATGAGCCGGATCCATGTCGATTTGGACCCTCCAAATTGCATGAATTTGAATTGTAAAATAATTTAGCTAGCCAATTTAATTTCCTAATGAGGCTAGAATTCTTTTAAAGCATGGATTAGAAGATTATGTTTAGGGTTAAAGGAACCATTATCTGCTTATAAATAGAGGATAAAAGGAAAAAGCAAGAGGGATAAGCAATTAACACGAATTAGCAATAAACACAGAGCAATTAGCAAGGCAATAATTCACACAGATAAGGCAATAACAAAAGAACCAGCCAATACTCTAATTGATTCAGGCTTTCAAAGACATGAGCTTGGTTCAAAATATCACATTGAGTGGAACCTTCAACACATGTTTTATTTTCTAAATTCTATTTACTTAAAAGTTCAGTTGCTATGATCTTCTTTTAAATGTTGAGTCTTGTTTGTTGTTTGATCCAGTAGTTAATTAGTATGGGTTGTGATTTTGCATAAACCTTAACAATAATTATCAAATTGATATATTATTTCACAGTAGATGAGGGTTTAGTTTAAACCTCTAATTTAAATTATCAAAACCCTAGATATGTATTTTATAAAGCCAAAATTGAATCTATTTGTTTCATCTAGTAGCTCACTTCATATTTATTTATTTTAACTTCACGGTAGTCTAAGATTTAATTTAAAACCTCTAATTCAATTATTCATACCCTAATCCATAAAACCCTAGTATCCAGAACCTTAATATCCAAACTCTAATTTATAAAACCTTAAACCCAATTTCCAAAACCCTAATTTAAAATCCTAAAACCCTAATTTCCAAACCAAAACCCTAAAACCATATTTTTAACCTTACGAACCCCATGTTTAATAAATAAACACTAATTTTGTATATTTAATGCTTTAAACCCTAGTTTTGGTTATTTAATTTGTTACATGCTTTTATAATAGATGATTTATTTTATTTAGTTCATAATGGATGTTTTGTTTTTAATTGTTATGTTTGAATGATTTAATTTATTTGGCTAATTGTCTATTTGGATTTTAAAGTTATAAAAGGCATATTTCCACTTTGTGAGTGCCTTGTTTATTTAATTTGTTTCTTTCATTTTATTTTTGGGGATTAATATAAGGGACATATTTTTATCAATTGTTAGCTGTCCTAATTTGTTTTATTTGTATTTTGGACTTTGGACATTGTAAGGGCATGTTTTCATCCTTCGATGGGTGCCTATTTTATTTATTTTATTTTAATAAGATGATGAATGTTTATTCCTTTTAAATTGTGTGTAGTATGAATAATATCATAATAACTAAGAATTTAATAATATTTAGACCTGAAAAGGAGGCCGGTTTCAATGAACCAGGCGTTATCGGGGTTTTGGGTCATTATTACCTTCCCCATACATACTCAATTTTTCGAATCCATTAGAGGGATTGAGGATTCCTTAGGAATTGAGTAATCTATCTCTTTTTTTTCAGTCTGTTCGGGTGACAACTCCATTTTCTTCGGGTTTAGGCCCGTATTTTCTAAGGTCCTAAACCTAACAGTGACGAAGCCGCAATGACTATTTCACTGGAAGTGGAGGCGAAAATCCCTGCTTACATAAATACCACCTAAAATATATGAAGCATCATTAAAAACTTTTAAAAACATCTAAAACTTTTGTACAAATATCCCATGCTTGTGGATATAATTTTATTGGTGATATATTATTGCTAATAAATGTGCACAATAAATCTTTATATTCATAGGACTCATTTAGTAATTCATATGTTGAATTCCAATGAATTGAAACATCTCTTGGAATTTTTTTGGCCTTTTATTATTAATTTTACAAAAGTTAGCCCATTATTTCATTATTTGAGGATTTGTCCATAAAAATCTAATTGCCTTTTTAATAGAAAAAAAAATAAAATTATTAAGAGTTCTCAAACCATCTTGCACACACAAATTTAAAACATGACATGTATATCTAATATGAAAAAATTTACCTCCAAGATTGGGTTGAAATTTTTTTTAAGCTTACTAATTGATGCAGTATTTACAGATACATTATCAAATAAAATTAAAAAAATTTATTAATTAATCTATATTCTTCTAAAATATTTTTAATCATTTTATAAATATTATCAATAGTATGCCTATGATCAAAAACACAAAATACAATTAATCACTTTTGAATTTTTCATTCATCATCAATCCAATGGCATGTTATGCCCATGCAGGAATGCATTTGCCAATGATCACTCCAAATATTGCTATAAATAAAAAACATGTCCATTCATATTTAAAAATAAATTTTGTAAATAATTTTTTTTATATAAAATAAAGTGAACGCTTTAAAGTATTTCTAGGAACATGTTTTGCACTAGGATTTAAGGCATTTTGACAATATCTAACAAAATCACATTTTATTTACCAAAATTAAATGATAAATGCTCAACTGAAATCATTTTAGCCATTTCTTCTTTATTTTTTATTATCAAAATGATTAAATAATGATTGAGATAAAGGTTTAGAAGATACAAACTTGGAAATTTTGCATTTTTGTCTTATCGAGTCCTATTTTAGTAGGATGTTTATGCTCCAAATGCCTCTTGAATGTGTCATATCCACATCCCATCTTAAATTTGTATATTTGTCCATAATAATTGCAAATAATGTCAAATAAATTTTTAGATTTTTCTTTGTTTGTAAAATGAATCATGAATATATCAAAAGTTGGTAATTTTTTCTTTTCTTCTTAATTAACTCGTTGACTTTCTTGAGTGAAAAATTCATCTAATTATTGAATATCATTATTTTCAATTTCATCCATTATATTTTCTAAGTCAATTGATCTAGGATAATTATCAACTATATTATTCACCTTGTTTAATTCAAAATTTGAACCTTGGTCACTTGATATTTTTTTTAGAAATATAGTATAATAAAATTTGGAATATAATATAGTACAAATAGAAATATAATATAATATAATTTGAAATAAAATATAATATATGATATAAAAAATTAAAAATAAAGAAAATGAAGTGGAAATAATAAAAATAAAATAGGAATAAATTTTATTTATAAAAAAATAAAATATTAAAATTATAAAATAAAAATAAAGTATTAAAAAGAATATTGAAGATTGTAATATAATGTATTGAAGCTTAGAATGGGGAGGAAATTTGAAAGTATAAAAAAATTTAAAATGGATAGCATTTATAGAGTTAGTCTAATAAAATTTTTAAAATAAAAAAAATTAAATGTGCAACTACCACACAAGCCCAGCCAACGGTCTAATACCGTTGGCTAATTTTCCAAAAAAAAAAAAAAGAAGAGGTAGCCCACATGGGTTGCTGCATCAAATAAAAAGTGGTTCGAATAGTCAATTTGAGTCGGTAGTTCGATCACCGATTTGAATCCACAGTTTGAACTGTTGGTTCAGCTGTTCAATACAAATTAAAACATGAATCAAACCATATACTAAGTTTTAGGTTTCAATCTTATCACGGTTTAGGTTTTGACTAGTTTCGGTTTGATTTTGATCGGTCTGGCTTTGGTCCAATTTCAATTCAAAATCGGACTGTGGCCAAGCCTATGTTGAGCACCATGCACCGCCAATCCCTCCTTTCAACCCACTAAATGATGAAAATTATCTCTCTCTTTCATCTTTCCAACATACAATGAGTTCTTTTCAACCCACCAAATAATGAGATTATCTCTCTCTTTCATCTTTCCAACGCACATTAGCTCATCTCCCATTTCCACCCTTCGACCGATATTGAAAATTCAAACTTTGGTTTTTTTTTTCATTCTTCACCCACCCACTCAACATTATAAACCAAACAATTCTCTCTCTTTCTTTGTTTTTCTATCTAAAAAGGAATCTCTCCTCTCATATTATCCATTCGATTCAAAATCCTATAATATAATCTCTTTTTACATTTTTGAAATCCTAGCTAGCTGCTAGGGGCGAAGCCAGGATTTGAAATAAAAGGGGGCAAATTTCTTTTTGCAAATTCTGGTTTTGCCCCTAATTTCTCTATATTTTTGTTTCAATAGTATTTTATAAATTTATTAATAAATCATTTCCATTCCTAAAAAACTAATTAATAAAAAAATATTAACACATTTATGTGTACAAAATCCTAAATTCACAAGATGATTCATGAAAAAATAAAATAAAAAGAAAATATTAAACAATGAACATAATTTTTTTAAAAAATAATTGAAATAAATAAGTTTTTTAATTCATTAAATGAGTTCAAATTAATTTAGTTAAAAAATTTATCCCTTTCTCTAATTTCTTTTTTCTTTTTTTTTTTTTGCATTTGTATATTATCAATTTTTTACATAATTTAAAATTTTAATAAATATTATATAATTTAAAATTTTAATAAATATTATGGGTTAAATAATTTATTGTAATTATTTTTCTTGACTTTTTGTATAAATTAAAAAATAGGGGGGCAATTTAAAATTTTGAAGGAAAATTATTAAATAATTCTAAAAATTTTAATAAATATTATATATTTTTTTTCAAAAAGAGTATGGAAGCAACTGCCCCTCTTCTCATTAACGTGCCTTTGCCCTTGCTAGCTAGCTCTCTCTCTCTCTCTCTCTCTCTCTCAATATAATCTATAGAAAGATTTGATAAATTATTGATTTATTTTAGTTTAAATTCTAGATTTTTTCTTGATTTTTTGGTTTCTTGTAAATATAGGAGATAGTAGTTGAGCTCGATGACGAATTCTTTCCTAAAATTGCTGAAAATTTCGTAGCTCTTTGCACTGGACATGGACATTAGACCTCACATTGGCATTCCCCTTCATTTCAAGGTTATATTCATGTTTTATTGTTTCATTTTTTTGTATATTTATTTATTTATACATGAATGTGTTTTTTTAATGGACACAAAAATTAAAGGAGAAATTGGTAATAATCATGATAAAAAAAATGCAATAAGAGCATATCAAGAACAAAAAACCCATCAAGCTCAATAACAAAACCATTGAGTTATTTTGCTTTGCTCTTTCTTTTTTTGGAAGTTATCTCATTCTCATCTTCTTGGAAGTGATGAGTTTTCATTTTTATTTCTTTTATTTTTTGGGAAATGTAAATTTTTGCTAAGATGGAGAAATATAAATTTTGCAGTAGTAGCAGATAAAAAACAATAAACTCATGAAGCTCAATAACAAAACCATTGAGTTATTTTGCTTTGTTCTTCCTTTTTTTTTTTTGAAATTTTCTCATTTTCATATTCTTGGAAGTGTTGGGTTTTCATTTTTGTTCCCTTTATTTTCTAGAAAATGTAAATTTTTGCTAAGATCAAGAGTTGTAAATTTTTACAGCAGTAGCAGATCAAGAATAATACCCATCAAGCTCAATAACAAAACCATTGAGTTATTTTGCTCTGTTCTCCATTTTTTTTTTGGAAATGTCCTCATTTCATTTTTTTTAAATGTTGGATTTTCATTTTTGCTCCCTTTACTTTTTGAGAAATGTAAATTTTTGCTAAGATGAAGAAATGTAAATTTTTACAGCAGTAGCATATGAAAAACAATAAACCCATCAAGCTCAATAACAAAACCATTGAGTTATTTTGCTATGTTTTTTTTTTTCAAAAATTTTCTCATTTTAATTTTTTTGAAAGTGTTGGGCTTTTTTTTTTTTTTTTTTCTGTTCCCTTTATGTAACACTCCTAATTTTTGGAAATTAAATAAAATTAAATTAAAATTAAAATTGAATAAATTAAATAAATGATTTAAATGAAAAATGAAAGGATTTTAAGTGATAAAGTAGAATGTATATTCGAAATATATTTGAAGTAAATATGACATATACAAGGCATATATATATGTCTAAGATATACATCATATATATATATATTGTATAATTAAGTGTATAGTGATTATTATATATATATATATATAGATAAGGATGGATGGATTAAAAAGGAAAAGATATTTTCTTTTTCCTTCTTCTTGTTCATTTGCCGTGAGATGGAGAGAGAGGTGAGAAGAGAGTGAGTTCTTCTTATTTACTCCAAGGATTGAAGGAATTTTAAGAATTCAAGTGGAGTTTTTGAGGATTCTTCATCAATTGGCAAGTTTTTTTTTTTTTTTAATCAATTTTGCAAGTTCTTTGAAATTCTATGGAAGAACATGATATGTAAATTTTAGGATTGTGTATTAGCATATTTTAATAGCTTATTTGAGTATGTATGAAGTTGTTGTGAGTAGTTAATAATGATTTTAAGGTTGGATTGAAGAAGTGATTGAATTTAAGTTAAGTTTGGAAGTAGTTGTGTTGCATGGTTGAGTGTGCGAAATGCAGAAATTTTGCCTGACACGGCCATTGACACGGCCATGTCGTTGGGCATGTCAACGGTGCTGAATTTCAACGTTAATAACATGACCATATCTCTAAGCGTGTCGTAATTTCTGTAAGGCAAAATAATTAACACGGCCATTAAAACACTCGTGTTGTTGGGCATGCCAAAGTTTCTATAAGGCAAAATTAATGACACAGGCAGTGGCATGCCCATGTCATTAGACGTGTCAAAGTTTCTATAAGAGTGGGTTAATGACACGGTCATTAAAATGCCCGTGTTGTTAGACGTGTTACTTGAGAAAATTGTCCAAAATAACTCTTTTCTTTGCCTTTCAATTGTAATTCCTAATTTAAATGGTTTGATGTTGAGAATGCCTTGGGATGTGATATTAAATGGTTATTTATGATCACATTTGGCTTAGACATTGAGAGAGAATAGTTTGCCAACCCTAGTGTTGAAGGGCAACTTGGAAAAAGAAGGTTGGAGGAAGTTTTGAAGCTTGTTTTTTAGTGCTTTCTAAGGTATGTACAAACTCTTGATAAATAGAATGTGATTACATTACATTTGGCCTAAAACATTTTAGATGAGAAATGTATTAAGCTACTTGATACATGAATATTGAGCTATGACAAGTAAATTGTTATGTATGTATTATTATGTATTATGAAAAGCCATTGTTAATGGCTAAATTGAATAATATGTGAATTATATGCAAAATGTGAAAATGACCCAAAGTATTTGTGTAATGTGGTTTTGTTATGAAATGTTGAAATGAAATGACATTGATATGAATGAGAAAATGGAAACATGAGAAAGGAATTAAGAATGAAAAATATAAAATAATTGTGTGTCTAGTATATTATTCAATTTTCAGAGTTCTGTGTTTGGCGGCATGCCTATGAGGTTATTCTCAATATTTGCCTTCGGGGCTAGACGCTTGGAGTCACTGTGATATGATGTACCTTTGGGGCTAGACGCTTGGCGTCACAGTGATATGTTTTGCCTTCGGTGCTAGACGCTTAGCATCATTGTGATATTATTTACCTTCGGAGCTAGACATTTGGTGTCATTATGGACCAAAACAGTAACTCTAGGATTTAAATGATGTATTAGTCTGTTTGGGCCCATGCTTGTGTATGTGTTTGTGTGAATTATTAAGTGATGAAAGTATATATCTAAAAGTGATCTTGAATGTCATATTATGACATAGCATGCGAGCATTTTGCATCGGCATTATTTTAAAGTTTTGTTATTATCAAAGTTTATACCAATAGGCTTTTGGCTTAGCGTGATTGTAACTCATCGTGCAGGTGACAGGGGTGATCCGGTAGAGCTAGAGAGTTCTACTAGACTTTGTCAGATCTACAAGATCAAAGCCATTTTGCTAGCATGTATATATTTTATGTCATAATACTTTTTGATATTATGCATATGATATTATATTTTTGGAGTGTAAATATATATATTGTAAATTATAAAAAATATTTTGTATAGTTGAGTAAGATGAGCATTTATATATTTTGACATATATGTATGTATAAATATTTTGAGGAATGGAAAATAAGAAAATTTTTATTAAACTGAATTGTGACATTTTTATATTGTATATGCGTATTTTACATATATTGGATGTGTATGTATTATATGTATATAGAGTGTAAGAGTTACATTTTATTTCCTAGAAAATGCAAATTTTTTACTAAGACGAAGAAATGAGAATGATGAGAGAGTTTTTTTTTTCCTTTTTCTTTCCAGCTAATTACAACTACATTTTACAAAGTAATCATAAATTTTTGCTTTGCCTTTTCACTTTCTTCTTTAACTTTTCATGCATTTTTACAATGAAATTAACTTGATATTACTATAAATTAGGCTTTTATTACATTTTTCAAGGCTGCAAAGCTTAAACCCTAGTTTTTTTCTTGATTTTTTTTGGTTTCTTGGAAATCCATGAGAAAGCAGTTGAGCTCTATGACAACATCTTTCCTTAAATTGTTGATGATTTCTAAAAAACAATTATATATATGCATATTGCATCAAATATATTGTGTCATTAGGATGATATATTTAAAAGATTTCCTTAAAAATATAAAAAAGTAAAAATATTCTAAAAATATCTATTTTTTTAAAAAAATTTCTCCTAATTTTAAGTTGAAATTATTTTTTTAAAAAATAATTTTAACTTTGAAACAGAAAATTAAAAGCAATTTTTTTAAAAGATTGAAATTTTTAAAATATTTTTATTTTTTGATATTTTAAGAAAATCTATTAAATATATAATCAAAATGATATAATACATCTGATTTAATATATATATTTGTGTGTATATGAATTGATGATTTTAAAAGTTTATTAGAAGAAATATTAAAATTTTAATTTTAATCAAAATATTATTTAGCGTAAAATGCTCCTAAATATATTTAATTCATTTATAAATAAGTAAACATAACATTTAGTGCATAATTGAGTGAAGAAAATAATCAATATCAATCTGTATTTTAGCGCAAATTTAAGGATATATTTGCACTTTTTAAGAAAAAAAAACTAAACCTACAGTTAATGGAAGTTAATTTTTCGTTAAAAGATTAGCTAATTTGTCAACTTTTTAAAAATTTAAATGTATAAATAAGCTTTAAAAAAAATTTAAGAGCCAATTTCGTACCTTCATACATAATTCAATGGTATTTTTGCACCTTCCTAGTAACTTTTATATTTTATCTACTTATTTATTTTCTTCAATTTCATATATGTTGTACATATTTTTTAATATTCTTATTTTTATACTTAATTATTTCAATGCAAAACTAATTTAAAATATTAAATTTTAGATATTGTTTCTATATTTTTACACTAAATTGATTTTATTTTCCTTTTAACTCATAAGATATATTATTATTATTATTATTATTATTATTATTATTATTATTATTATTATTATTATTATTATTATTATGCTTTGGAATTTATTGTTTTAATAAAAGTGGATTTTAAATTTTTTATTTTTTATTTTAGTGAATTTTATTAGTTAATACTTAAAATAATGATTTTTCAAATTTTTATATTTTTATTATTATTATTCATTTTAATTTTTAATAGACAATATAAATTTAATTATTTCAAAAATAATTTAAAATGAATATATTATTATCATAATTGGATATATAATTATTATTAATTCACTTTATTTTGAATAGGTTTTTTACTCATTTAAAAATATTTTATTATACGAACTTAATATAAATTAAATTATTTATTTTTCTACTATTTCTTATTTTTATTCAATTATATAATTTTAAGTTAAATTTTATATTTTTTTTTGTTTCTATCCAAAAAATTTAATGGGTAATAAATTTTTACTTATTCTTTTATATTAAAATTATTCTTTTTAATTTTTTAATTAAAACAATAAAATTTAAAATTAATATTTTGATTATTTCTTTGATTAAATCTCAAATAAAATAAAAAAATATCTTAATACATTAAAAATATTATTAATAAATTTAAAATATTAAAATATTAAAATTATTATTTAAAAATAAATATTTTTAAAAATAATATAAAATGAATATATTGTTATGATAATTTTTATTATTTCATTTTATTTTGAATAGATTTGTACCCACTGGATTGGCTTTTTCTTTTTACTTATAATAAGAGGTGCACTGAGCCTTATAGCCATCGGTGTATCCGCCGCAGATGCTTTTAACATCTTTACCTGCATCTATTGAGCATCCTACCTTTCAATATGAGTTTATCTTTCTTTGGTCTGCTGACATTCAACATGTAAGGAGCACTTCCTTGGGGCTAGGTTAGCAAGTGGGAGTTGCCGTCCTAAGGTCTTTGGTGTCAAACTTGCAGGGTGCTTTTCGAGATTTGGAATCATTACTCAATGGGTAGAAAAATTACTGTTTAGTTGGACGTGTTAGTGCTTTAGGAAAGAGATTCTAAGGCACTAACACTGCTATATTTGATAACGCTAGCTCCAAACCCTAGAAATTTAAGACCAATAAATAGCAATGCTCAACTAATGCCAAATCATTCCTTCGTTGTCGGAGTGCAGTGTTAAGATTGTTGTGAACGCGACACCAGAGAGCTTGAAAAGAGCGTGAGAACTTCCTTGTGTCTGGACTGCCCAACTAAGCTTTAACCTACCTCGCCCACCTTCTTTGCTCGAAGATTGAAAAGCGGAACCTTGTCTATAAACTTTCTCAGTTAGTGCAAAGAAGAAAAGATATTTTTATTATAATAACTTAATATAAATTTTAATGTAATTATTTATTTTTCTATCATTGACATTTGTCTTTATTTGTCTATCATTTTTCAAATAAATTTTTATAATTTTATTGTTTTTCCAAAAAAAAATTAATAAGCAATAAATTCTTATTTATTCTTTTGTATTCAAATTATCATTTTCAATTATTTTTTAGTTTTTAGTTAAAGCAATAAAACTAAAAAAATTGATATTTTGATTATTCTTACGATTAAACCTCAAATCAATTAAAAACACATATTAATTCAATAGTCATATCTTATTATAAATATTTTTTATAATATGTAAATATGAAAATTTTTAATGTTATGAACATTTATATGTAAAATATTATCTTTTATATATTAATTATATATGAATAGATAAATTATTACTATAAATTATTACTTCATTTAAATATAATATAAAATATTATAAACCGCCATATAGGGCAGTATAGTTATATGCTTGTACAATACTAAAATATCCACAATAATAAATAGTGAATTTTCCACTGTCCGCTTGCTCTCAAAGAAAATGACACCATATTTAAAAAAAAAAAAAAGACATTGGCTATGTTTTTCACTTTATCCTTACTTAATTTCATCCATTTTTTTCTCTCTTTAGAAGTCATACTGCTACTTTATCCTCTGCTGTCATTGGTTCTCATAGACATGAAAGATCTATCAAGCATGTAAAAGAGAGTATGTAATATTTCTTTTTCCCAGTTTTCATATCAGATTAACCCATTAAATGCTAATAGGGCTTAGAAATGTGGTGCTTTTTTTTGTCTTTATGGGCCTTTGAGTTTAAATTTTATTGTTTTTCTTTCTTTTTTTTTTGTTTATGAAAATTTGTCCCTGTGTTTTGACTTGAGCATGCTTTTGTGTCTTTCGATTATTGTATTATTGGACATGCGTTGGAGGTTATTTATTTTTTTTGCTCAAATTCTCTTTGAACATGCATTTGATTTATTGATATATATATATATATATATATAGAAAGAAAAGAGTTAAAGGCATGTCTCTTTGTTTTTTCTTTTTTTTAGGATGTAGTTATAATATATATTGACGGTTGTCTTCCATCTTTCTATAACTTTTTGTTGCATTTCACTCTCTTCTCTTCTCTTTAAAATAAATAAATAAATTCTACATGTAGATAATTGGTTTCCTACTTATTTTTTCTTTGTCTTTCTCTTTCTTCCTCTATATTTTTTTTATTAAATATGTTATAAATTCAAATATCAATTGATTTTTATTTTTTGGTTGATTGTCTTTAGAGGTTTATTGACCGAGTTGAAGAGTTGTTTCATATTTTGCAAATAGGTAAGTTTCAAATTGTTTGATTTTTATGGATAATCTTTTATGTTTTCTTTATTTTTGAATACTATAGGTTTTACATTATCTATCTATTAACAGGGCCGGTGAAGGCCCTGTGCAAATTGGGCTACTGCACAGGGCCCCCAGCTTGCACAGGGCCCCAAGATGAAACAAAAATTTGTAAATATATTTATTTAAATATATATATTTTTTCTCTCCCTCCAGTGACAAAAATTTTTTTTTTCTCTCCATCCAGTCTCAAATTATATTTTTTTTTCTTTTTTTTTAATTTTTGAAAATAATTTGGTTCAAGTTAGGAATATGGTCTAATTTATTCTGTTTTTCTCTAAGAACAGGGCCCCTTAAATATTTAAGACGGCCCTGTCTATTAATATTTATTTTTATGCAAGTTACAAAAAAATATAAGAAAACACAACGATTTATTTTTATTTTAGTGCTATTTTATCTTTTTGACTGGTAAATATAAGATATGTAGAGGAACTCTTAAGGTTAACTACTCAACAGTGTAAATGAAGTATTTTGGAATTAAAAAATGGATGAAATATCCATATGAATTATTTCGGTGCAATCAGTAAATTAAACTCTGTAATTAAAAGAGTATGCAACAATAGAAACTAGAATTCTTGGAGTATAAATTTTGGAATATAAACTAGATATTTGTAATTAGCAAAAAGGTATACAAAAATTTTTCATTTACATATTTTGCATATTTTGTAAAAAGATTCATATGACAACAAATAATATTTTTGAGAGTGTACAGAAAATGAATGATCCATCAAAAAGAAGAGGGAAAAAAATTTAGAGGAAGTAGACATTAACAAGCAAGACAAGAACAACGATTTTTCCAACTATTCAAAAAGGCCCAAAATTTTAACCCAAATGCGAAATACAAGGCAGAAATGGAGTGAATAAGAAAAAAAAAAAAAGAAAATGCTTAAAGATAGCCTAAAATAATGCAAATTAGAAGAACACAAACAACTCGTGATGACATTGAAGTCATGCAAATGAATTTAATGTAGCAAATAGACACCAAGAATTACATAATGTTAAAGTCATGTTGTCATTTCAAATTTTATGTATAAATATGTTGTTATATTTTGTATATCTTTTATGTAAATAAACATTTTGTATTCAAAATTTTTTACATACAAAATATACAGCTAGTTTAATATTAAAGAAACAACTTTATGTAGTAGCTCATCTTCAAAATTCTTTATTGTCAACTAGAAAAAAAAATAAATTGAAAAACTAATTTTAGGTAATAGCAAATTTGTTTTTGTATTTTTAAATGATAAATATTGTACAGAATTATTATTACTCTTACTATACGTATAAACTTTAATTACTTTGTTTGAAATAATATAATCCTATGTAGGGGTAAAGCAAGAAATTTTGTTGAGTAAGATAACTATATTACTAAAATTTTTTAATATAAATAATTATAAATTTATATTTTATATTAATAAAAATTTATTTAAAAGTTGTTGTTATCATTAAATATACATTAGTTCCATTTGATTTTAAATTCTATTAAAACCAATAAAAAATTATAAATAGATTATAATTTTGTCAATAAATTCATTTTATTGCAAAAAAAAATATGTACAATATATACAAGCTTTAGTTAGTACAAGAACCTTGTCCAAGATTTTCAAAACAACACAACACTTCCTAAATAACCAAACCATCACTACCCTTCTAATATTAGCATACCACCACTAATCCAGTATCCACATAAACTTACACCAAGGAAACAGCTAGCAAAAAAACCAATAGCAGACACAACAACGAACCAGAGTTCAAACAGTAAGTAGATTGAACAAAGACCAGTCAGCCATTGAATATACATAAAAACTATATTGGATAATAACAAAATCCATAAGACCTTCATCCCTCAATAGCTATATGAACCAAGAAACCACAATAATTATGAATCAAAATTCATCCGGCAATAGTAGCAGGCTATAAACCAGTAGCAGTAGCATGCGGATTGGTCAAAAACTACAGTCTCTAAGCCTGTAGAAAACCACCTAGCTAGGGACGGTAGCAGCTCCACCAAGATCTCAATATTCCCACAAACACCACACAAACAAATGACCCCCAGTAATCAAACACCAATAAGCAGTTACCATCCTGGAACTCAAGGCCAAATCCATCCACTACATCAGAAACATATCAAACACAGCAAAGTACACATAAGAGGGTATTTGGCCTAGCTTATAAGCTAGTTTGGCTAGCTTGTAAATTCTAAATTTAAGTTGACCAGCTTGTTTTGAGAATTTTATTTGCTTATAAATTGGATATATAAACTAATAGAATAAGCTACTAGGGGAATACCTTACTATTTTGGTGCTTATAAACACTTTGTTTAAAAGTTTTTTACGTTTTTAAGATTATTAATTAATTTTTATTTTAATATATTTCTTTGTAACGTGCTTATAAGATATATAACGAATATTTTTATTTTAATATATTTCTTTGTAACGTGCTTATAAGATATATAATGAATCTTATAAATAAAAATTATTCTTCAAATATTTTTATAAATTTATTGTTTATATACATACACACACCTTACTTGAAAACTAAAAATAAATAAAATGGTGGACATATTAACAATTTGAATGATAACAGAAATCGGTTAATAAAATAAAACTCAAAAATATATAGATTCTAAAAACAATGGTCCAGTCTGAAAATCATTCATTAAATATGACTTAGGGTTCCAAAAATATTAATATAGCAAGGAAAACTACTTAAAAAGGCAACAAGCTGCCAAAAAATAAAATAAAAAACATATAAAGATAGAATATTTGGTGAGATAAATAAAATATCACAAATAACACATTATCCGATATTCTTATAAAAAAAATAATCAAGGAAAATTGTCAAAAGTTGTCATAAAAAAGTAATTTTTTTGTATATAAAGGTGGGAACAAAGGCGGAAACAACCCACAAACTATCTCAAATAAGAAGTCTCAACAATATCATGAAGGAGCCAAGTAGAAATACCACATGGGGGATCGTTTAGCACATGAACACCAAGACTATAATTGTAAGCCAAATGCAAAAGAAAGTCTGCTACAAAAATTAGCCTCCCTATGGACATGAAGCACCTCAACAAAGCTGAAGGAAGCAAGGCTACTCTGTATACTTCGTATTAGGGAGAAGCACACAACATTTGGTTCCATCGTTCCCAAAATCATGTCAACAGCAACCTTATTATCAGTCTCAACATAAATATGATTAAATCCCATATCTCTAGCAAGAAGCAAGCCTTGCATGATTGCCTAAATTTTTGCTTTTAGGATCTGGCAAATACTAATATCAGTTACAAAGACATGAAGCCACACCTCGTCTTATCCCTTATCAAGCCACCACCATATGCATGATAACTATTGTGAATGGAAGCATCGGTGTTCAATTTAATGGCATCCCAAGGAGGACAACACCAAGAAACTTGGTGCAATTCATGATTTCCAAAGTAATGAACATTGTTGCTGCTCATTGTGGCATCAAATAATTTTCCATCAACCAACACCTCATGAAACATGCTCGAAACAATTTGGTGATAATCATGAAATACATAGTTGTTTCACTGTTTCCACAACCACCAAAAAGTTACACCAAATAAAATATCCCACTTGATATCCATATGAATACCATTGAATCTGCATAAGTTTAGTAGTAGCCACGATTGAAATGAGGCCGCACCATCAAAGAACCAACTCATAAACTCGGAGAGGATAAGGAGATTCCATAATTGAAGGGAGGGCCAAGAATCCTTTAACATATGAAGCAGGGTTTCTATATTATTTATGCATACTATACATGTAATAGAAGAGGTGAAGTGATGACTAGTGTATCCATTTTCTTCCTCTTTATTTAATATCAAATATTTATTAGATCTTTGTGTTTTCTATAATTTATGAGCTTAATTATGTAAAAATATCTTCTTGTGCAGTTTGCATGGAAAAACATCAAAGTGAAGAGCAATTGAGCAAAAAGACTGAAGATCTAGTAGGAAGAAAATGAGTATTGAAGTGGATCTAAGCTGAAGAGGCATGTGGCATGGTTGTACCACATGTAATTAGCATGGTTATGTAGATTAAAAGTGTTTCTGCCTTGAAGAAATTAAAGTTCAAAGGCATTTTAATTGGCATGCCCATACAAATTTTACAGTTACTAATCAAGCAAAAGAAAGAGAAGACAAAAAGAGAACAATATGCATAGTCATTTCGTGGCAATTATGCACGCTTGTGCATATTGGAAAGCTGATGTTTGTGTGGAAATTGATTAGATACTTCAAGAAATCTACTTCCTAATCCTACTAAGAGACCTAAAATCCCTATATAAGACCTCTAAATCCTATCTTAAATGGTATCCTGAGATATCTTGATATTTTTGAGTTCTTGGAGAAGCGACATCTAGGGAAGAAGAGATCTAAGCTTGGTTGCGATCTCCATTTAATCCCCAATTCCAGATTTAGGATTTGATTTGAAGAAATTTTAATTAGTTTGATTCTTTATCTCATATTGATTCTTTGATTTATATTTGATGAGTTCTTTTATTCTTACTTTAAGAATAAATTCTTTTATGTTTTATTTAATTATGTTGAACTAATTCCCTTAGTGGGATTAGGTGAATTCATTTGATTATTATTATGAATTCTTAAGAAAGTTCTTTTATATTCTTCTTAGTTAATTGATTTGTTATTCTTGTGCTTAAGGCTGGCCATTGATTGCTTAATTTATTATATTGTGTAATAAGTGAGAGTTGAATATAATATTAGTTTAGGAATAACAACCTTAGAAAGTTGAGCTTAGAGATAAGAATTCTTTCTAGGGAACCATTATAATATCCCTTTGAATTATTGGATTATTGTTAGCAGCCTTTATATCTATTTACCTTAGCTGCAAGTGCACAGATCATTGACAAGTAATATAATGATAAGTAGAGTGTCGTTCCCACAAGGAAGGTAATTCTAAGTACCAAACAATTAAACTTACTATTATTTGGATGAAAGAAATTGATTTAGAATTAAAGAATAAATTAATTGTAAATGAAATGCTTAAATTTAAATTCGATGATGATTAACTTAGAGAAGGTCTCCTTAATTAATTTACTATAGATTTTCTAGAGTATTGATTTAATTTAATTTCTTCATAGATTAATAGTTGGATTCTCCTAATTTAAGTTTTAGTCTCTCTCAAATACTAGAACTAATATTGAATTTAATCTTACGTCTACTCTCATGATCATAAGAAATTAAACCAATTCATTAACCCTTACGATAATCTTATATCAACCTCTTAACACTACAAGAAAAACTGAATCAGACAACGGTCATCAGACAATGGTTAAGGAAAAAATCATTGTCTGAAAAAAACAGACAACAGTTTTTTTTTCCAAAAAAGCGTTGTCTGATTAGTTTTCAGACAACTGTTTTTGGTTTTTTTTAAGCGTTGTCTATTAGCTGTCATTTTGGTCACACCAGACAACGGTTTTTTAGGGACCGTTGTGTAATATATGTTCAGACAACTGTTTTTCTGGTAATACAAAACCGTTGTCTGATAAGATATTTCAGACAACGGTTTTTTCGAAAGTGTTGTATAATTCAGCATTTCAGACAACAGTTTAAAAAACGTTGTCTGGATTAAGCATACAGACAACGGTTTTAAAACCGTTGTGTAATATATGTTCAGACAAGTGTTTTTTTTGGTAAAAAAAAAACCGTTGTCTGATAAGATGTTTCAGACAACGGTTATTTAAAAAGTTGTCTAATTAACTGTTCATACCATTGTATAATATATGTTCAGACAACGGTTTTTCGTAAGAAATAGTTGTCTGATTAACTGAGTGTGAAAAAAAATTGCCTTAAATGAAAGTAATCCCTATACACAAATGAAACCAAAAACACAAATCAAATGAAATCCTCCACTAACAAGTGTTAAACCAAATCCACCAGCAAGGTGTCAGAGCAAAAACCACATGATTCAATAAATTATATAACCAAATCTTTGAACAAAATGTCAAATAAAGATACAAATCGAATGATAGGTACAAATGAAACTTTCAACAAATTTAAATAAGAAACACAAAACTTTCAACAAAGCGTCCAACCAATCTTTCATTAAATTGTGAATGATATAAACAATTTATTCTACAGGCAGCAGGGAGTTGTGACAGGCATTAAGGGTGTTGGACATGCAAGTATAAACGATGGAAAAATTAATGGCAGGACATAATTTCAAAATAGAACTTAAAACAAATGAAATTATTACCATCATGACAGCTGAATCAATTCTTCTTCCTCCCGCATGTAACTACTGTTTTCTTCATCGAGTTCATCAACATATGGGAACGTTGGCAAATGTAGCTCATTCTCAAGTTCTATTTCTACAGATCCCTCATTTTCATCATCACTTTCATCATAGTACTTGTCAGGTAATTTTAAGACAATTGACCATAATTTTTCAAGAGGGTCATCTATGTAACAAACTTGCTTGACATGTTTTCCTAACACAAAAGGATCGTTTAGAAAACCTAATTTGTTCAAATTAACCAATGTATATCCCAAGTCATCTACTTTAACCCCTTTGTTCATATCTACCCAATTACAACGAAAGATAGGAACCCTAAAGTGGTTATAGTCCAACTCCCAAATACTTGTAATAACTCCATAAAATGTATGTGAAGTATGCTCGATGTTTTTATCCTTACCCTTCACAAGCATTGTATCGGCATCTACACAAACACTGCTGTACTGAACTTGCCGCGTATCATCATGTTCTTTGGTGCTGAAGGTAACACCGTTGATTCTATAGCCACTGAATGTAGCTACATCCTTGTTAGGCCCTGCTGCAATCCACATTATATCCTTAGTTACTGTATTCTTCTCATCAAGTAATTCTGATGCAATCTGTCCAAAAAATTAAATTGGCCATAAGTATGATATAGCCTTTGAGAGAAGATAAATATTGTAGTATTTCAAAAGAATTTACAAGTACAGGGCATTCATTATTTTTCAGTAAAATATATAAAAAAAGGCCTATTTTTGCTGCAAATTGCAGCAAAATACTTGGGCTATAAGATTTTACCTTTTTATGAAACCACTTAGGGAATGTTTCATTTTGCATGTTCTTTAGCCACTCTTCATCATTTTCATGTTGTGGATATCTTGTCACCAAAGAAGCCATATGTTCACTGCAAGTAAAATCAACTTTATTAATTTTTGAAACAAAATGCAGAAAATAAGGAAATAACAAAAACAAATTGAAGTAACTTACTCAAAATATGGGCGAACGTCATTACAATTTTGGAGAAGACACAAATGTGCTAGGTGCAAGTCCTTCTTACTTGGCATTATCACTGTTGCACCAGATAAGGGTCTGTATTTTGCGTCGTTCTTATCCCTACTATTTTTCGGCAATCCAACAGTTGCTTCTTCAAAGTTGACCAAACACTCAACGGCCTCTTCTGCAACATAGGCCTCAGCAATGCACCCTTCCGGAAGAGCCCGATTCCGTACATAACCCTTGAAAGTCTTCATATATCTCTCGAAAGGGTACATCCAGCGAAGGAAGATTGGCCCACAGAGCTCAACCTCTCTCACAAGATGAATTGAGAGATGGATCATTATATCAAAAAAGGAAGGGGGGAAGTACTTTTCTAGCAAGCATATGGTCTCCACCAACTGAGCTTGCATTTTTTCCAGTTTATCCACCTCGATGACTTTACTGCAAATTGCCTTGAAGAAGAGGCAAAACCTAATAATAGTGCACCTAACCTGTTTTTGTAGTACTGACCAAATTGCGATGGGGAGTAAGTGATGCAACATTGTATGGCAGTCATGAGATTTCATTCCAACAAGTCGCAGATTTTCCATTGATACTAGACCCTTAATGTTTGAACAAAAACCATCAGGTAACTTCATGCCAACCAAGGAGGAGCAGACAATCTTCTTTTCTTTATGCAATAAGTTCTAAGATGTCGTCGGCAACTTCTCTTTTTTTTCCGGGAGTTTTTGGCCTCAGCTCCGTTCTTATTCCCATTTCAGCCATATCAAGATGGACTGACTCCTTATCTTTTAACTTCCCTGGTATATTTAGCAAGGTACCAGTCAAAGCTTCACATATATTTTTCTCGATATGCATCACATCAAGGACATGCCTAACCGGCAAAAATTTCCAATACTCAAGTTGGAAAAATATAGACATCTTCTTCCAAATAGGTCGAGGTTCACATTTATTCAATCGAGGTTGGCGTTGTGTCTTACCATAGACATGGCCTCTTAGTGGTTGTACCCTTTCAAAGACCTCCTCTCCAGTTAACAGAATAGGAGCCGACAACTTCTCCACGGTGTTATCAAAGGCTAATTTTTGCCTTCGATATGGATGATAACGGGGCAACCACCTATGATGCCTCATAACCACCGTCTTACGATAATTTGCCAACCTGGTAGCTTTTGTTTTATCAACACAGACAGTACAAGCAGTATACCCTTTAATGATGTTGCCCGACAAATTGCCTAAGGCTGGATAATCACTAATTGTCCACAACAAAATTCCCCTTAGTATGAAGAACTCTTTCTTATATGCATCATACACTTGTTTCCCATTCCATAACACTTGAAGATCTTCTATAAGTGGCTGAAGGAACACATCAATATCATTTCCGGGCTGATTCGGTCCGGATATCAACAAACTTAACATAATATACTTTCTCTTCATACAAAGCCAAGGTGGTAAGTTGTAAATACATAGCAAAATAGGCCAACATGAGTAATCAGTTGATAATCCACGGAAGGGATTGAATCCATCGGTAGATAAAGCTAACCGAAGGTTTCTTGTCTCCAAAGCGAACTCAGGCCACTTTTGGTCGACAACCTTCCATGTTTGTGAGTCTGCCGGATGTCTAATTTTACCATCCTTTTGTCGCCCGGTGTCATGCCAAGTCATTTCCTTTGCAATTTGAGATGTATTGAACAAATTCCTCAACCTTGGTATTAATGGAAAATACCATAGAACCTTAGCAGGGACCCCTTCCAATTCTTTTCCTTTCTTGTCCAGCTTCCATCTAGAGGCTCCACATATGCGGCAAATTATCTCATCATCTCTCTCACCACGATATAAGAGACAATCATTCGGGCACACGTGTATTTTTTCATACTCCATACCCATAGCACATAAGGTTTTCTTGGCTTCACTGAAGGAAGAAGGGATACTATTGCCTTCTGGAAGCATTGACCCAAGCAAAAGAAGAATATCAGAGAAGCATGTATCAGAAATGCCATGCTTTGCTTTCAAGTTATATAACTTGACTAAAGCTTTCATCTTAGTATAACCCTTGCATCCCAGATAAAGGGGTTCATGTTCACCTTCAACATGGTTAATGAAATCAGAGGAATCTAATGAAATATCATCATCGTCGACATTATCATGCCCCGTTCTTATGTTAGTTTGATCAACTGATTCTGAGAAACAATCGGTTTCAGCAACTAAAGGACTCCCTTCTGGATTTGACTCTCCGTGCCATATCCAGCAAGTATAGGTTTGATCAATAAAATATTGGAAAAGATGATCCCTAACAGTTTGAGCCTTCCACGATTTACTGTGAGCGCATCTTAAGCATGGACAACTAATTTTTGTTTCATCAAACCCATTCTCAAATGCAAACATTAACAACTCTTCCACACCTATTTGAAACTCTCTTGTTCTTCTATCATCCTTCAACCAAGATCTATCCATCTTTGAGTTGGACCAGTTCTGCAATTTGAGCAATAATTCAGTTAGTTGGACCACTGAATTATGCCCAAAAGTCAAATAGAACCTGGAAGGGAAGTATAATCACCTCAGATGCGAGAGCAGATGTTGCAGCTAACTTCTATGAAGGTTTCTCGAGGACAGCTATCATATGGTTGTTGTGGTTTGAATAAAGTTGCATGAGGAAGCTTGGACTGTTATGTAATTGTTCAACCTGAAGAAGAAAGAAAAAGGGTTCACATATATAACTTAAAAGTTGTCATTGAAAAGAAAAGCTAGCACCAAGAGCAAGGAAAAGGGTATTTCTTGGTTACAAGTCAGGAGTGAAAGGTTTTCTGTTTATAGATCTCACAACAAAATAAATTTTAGTCAGCATTTATTTACAGTTTCATGAGCAGTACTTTACCTGTAAAACTAAACAAATACCTGTTCACACAACAGACGTTTTAACAGACATTCAACTTCATTCACAACAACCTGAATCCACAAATAATCCTCAATTCACTGACACAACTCAACATACCATTTCAACTGATAGGCATCAAATTTTAGCCAAAGACTTATAAACAAGCAGAGAAATCAGAAGCATGGAGACATACTGTAGATCTTGAAATTTAAGCAGAAAATTGAAGGGACAGAACAACATTATAGTAACCTGAAAATATCAATGCAACATTATAGTAATCTGAAAATACAATGCAATAATTCAATTAGATTAAACAGAGGAGTGAATTCTATGGGACGATCTCTATGGGACGATTACTTACGGCTCATAAGAAAAAAAATAATCTTCTTTCGACTTAATTGGGACAATGCAGTTACTGACAAAGGAGACGACCGGCAGCAAGGAGACGGCTGGTAGCAAGGAGACGGCCGGCATTAATGAAGACCGCAGCAAGGAGACTGGTGCTTAGGGTTTGGCAGTGAGAGAACCACGACTAATGAAGCTGAAAGAGGAATGAGAGATGAAGCAGAATCAGAAGCTTGGACGTTTTATGGAAGTTAGATTTTCTTAGAATAAAAACATGCTAAGGATCCAGTGGCTATTTGCAATGTATGGAAGTTAGGCTTTCTTAAGCCAAACAAGCTTGACTAAGTATTAAAAGCTAAGGTTTGGATTTATAAATATTTCATAAACCCATTAGAAATTTTAAAGTCCACCGTTAAATAATGATTTAGATATAATATGATATTATATAAGTAGGAATACAAGTATATATTAGTATATATATACAAGTATATACATGTATATAGAAGTATATATATAAGTATATACAAGTATATATATTAGTATATGTTAGTATATATACAAGTATATACAATTATATATTAGTATCTACAAGTATATATATTAGTATATACAAATATATATTAGTAAATATACAAGTATATACAAGTATATATATTAGTATATACAAATATATATAAGTATATATATTAGTATATACAAATATATACAAGTATATATTAGTATATATATAAGTATATCTAAGTATATATTTGTATATACAAGTGTATATATTAGTATATGCAAGTATATATTAGTGAATATACAAGTATATATATTAGTATATATAAGTATATACAAGTATATATATTAGTATATACAAATATACAAGTATATATATAAGTATATATTAGTAAATTTACAAGTATATACAATTATATATTAGTATATACAAATATATATTAGTAAATATACAAGTATATATATAAGTATATATTAGTATATATACAAGTATATATAAGTATATATTTGTATATATACAAGTGTATATATTAGTATATGCAAGTATATATATTAGTATATATAAGTATATACAAGTATATATATTAGTATATACAAATATTTTAGTATATATATAAGTATATATATATTTTTTTTTATGAAAGGTGGACGGCACCACCATAATTTTTATTGATTAAATAAAAAAGTATGGCAAACCATACCAATACAAAACAATACAATACTCATATAGAGTGGGCAAGATATGTCATTTAAATCTCAAATAAGGCATGCCTAAACTATCAGAAATTACAATGCCCTTGAGCATGGAAGGCAAAGAGCTAAAATCCAAATACACAACAGCAGTGTTCTGAAGCCTACTATTAATAGCAATGAAGTTAGCGGCTTGGTTAGCCTCACGGAAAATATGGCCGATAGAAGAAGAAGTATCATGCAGCAACTGTCTTGCTTTAGACGCTAAAACAGAATAAGAACCAGAAAGAATCTCCTCCACCACAGAATAAGCGTCAGCTTCCACTGCAAGTGTATAAAAACCTTGCTGTTTACACCATTCCAAAGCATGAACGATGGCTTGAATTTCTGCATCAGCTACAGAGTTTGCTCTTAACAGGAAACCAATACCCGCAACAAAAGTCCCTTGAGAATTCCTTATAATCGCTCCGCCCGAAGAAGCCATTGGAGTGTATGAGGCATCTGTGTTCATCTTGAACTGTTGAACAGGTTTATTCCACCATACCAGAGAAGGCCGAAGCTTATGCCCTTTACCGAAGTTGGCGGGAAGCAGATCTTGAAATCTTGCAATTTGCTTAGCAAATTTATCAGAAGCATGAGCTATCCCCCAACTATAAATAGACATTTGAATATTATGAAGAATATGAGGAGCATAAATCTTTTCATTCCCCCAAACTACCTTATTGTAAGCTAGCCATAAATTATACATGATAACCTGTGGAACCAGCTTTAACAATCTTCCAAGAGTAGAAGAAGGCGAAGACTCAAGCCACCATAACATTAATTCCTGTCTAAAATTAGCCGCAACAGCTGAAACACAGGTCAGTAAAGAGTTTTTGAAGAACAGCCAAATCGATTTGGGAATTTCACACCTATAAAAAACATGATTCACATCGGCTGCCGCAGAGAGACAGAATGGGCAGCAAGAGGCTAAGGAAACACCCATCATTTGCAAACGAGCAGGAAGAGGAACAGCATTATGCAATAATCTCCAAGAAAAGATAGAGAATTTAATAGGAATAATGGAGTCCCAAAGCATAGAGAAAGATAATAACCTGGACTTCCGTTGCTGAACTGCTTCATAGGCTTCAGAAAGAGAGAAACTTTTGGCATTAGAGAATCTCCAAATTGGACCAGCTTCTTCAATATCAATTAACGATGAAGCTTTTGAGGAAATTTACAAAGCCGCTTCCACGTACACGAATCAATCTGTTGGAAAGTCATGTTACCTTTGCGGTGATATTTCTTTCTCATTAATCTAGCCCACATAGAATTTTCCAAGTGATATTTCCACCAAAGTTTAAGAGAATATGCTTCTTGCAAAGTCTCCAAAGAGCGTAAACCCAAGCCACCTTCACTCGTTGGAAAACAAGCTTTGGTGTAAGCAATCCAGTGGTAACGTTTTTCAGTCCCAACGTTCCAGAAGAAATCCGCAAATCTCCGCTCCAATGCATTTATAATTAGCTTTGGAAAAGCCATGGCTCCCAACATGTGAATGGGAATAGAGGAAAGGACATGCTTAATAAGAAGCAATCGACCGCCATTAGTCAATAATTTCTTAGTCCAACCAAGCATACGGGAATCCACTTTCTGCAAAATATGATGGCAATATTCTGCCCTATTAATGCCTTGATATATTGGAGCTCCCAAATATGTAAACGGCAAAGAATGTTTGTTTATAGAAAGCAACTGATTAATCTTCTCAATGTAACTTGGAGCAACTTTCTTAGAGCAGTAGAAAGCAGATTTATCAAAATTAATTAATTGTCCTGAACCTTTTTGATAAATCTTAAGAAAAACCATGAATTGCTTAACACTTCGCACATCACCATTAAGAAAAACTAATAAATCATCGGCAAAGGCAAGGTGAGAGATTACCTCGCACCCTCTAGCAGTTTTATAAGGAATAATTCTACCCATGTGAAACATCCTATTTAAACCTCTTGAAAAGCCTTCAGAAGCAATTATGAATAAAAGCGGCGAAAGAGGATCTCCTTGCTTTACACCCCGCTGAGGCCGAAAGAACCCATAACTCACACCATTAACAATGATTGATAGGTGAGTAGCTCTAATATGAGACATAACAAGAGCAACAAATTTATCTGAAAAACCAAATTGTCTCAAGACTGCCTCCAAATAAGCCCAAGAAACTCTATCAAAAGCTTTGGCCATATCAAGCTTAACAGCTAGATTGTGACCCCGAGTCTTCCTGTCAATATCATGAATAAGTTCATTAGCAATCAGAATGTGATCATGAATAGACCTGCCTTTCAAGAAGCCAGCTTGTTCCTGTGAAATGATGATCTGAAGAATAGGAGACAATCGATTAGCTAAAATTCGAGTACAAACTTTGCTTATAAAAGTTGAAAGACATATGGGTCTATATTGATTGAAAGAAGATGGGCTGTTTGTTTTAGGAAGAAGAATAATATTAGTCGCTCCAAAAGCCTTTGGAATTGGCACTCCAAGAAAGAACTCCTTGACAGCACTGCAGACATCCCAGCATATAATATCCCAGCAAGTTTTAAAAAACACTCCATCAAAGCTATCCGGGCCAGGGGCACTTGAAGAGTCAAGATTCCAAACAGCCTGTTTAATTTCCACTTCATCTGGTACTTTTTCTATCAATTGATTATGATGCCTATCCACAAGCTTAGGAATCGATTCTAACAGGACATTAAAATCAACTTGATCATCCGCACAAAATAAATTCTGATAAAATGTAATAGCTTCAGCACCAATATCTTGTTGCTCCGAAATCAAGACCCCATTAGCATTTTTAATCGCCGAAATCCTGTGCAGCTTCCTTTTCATCTTAACATAATTGTGATAAAATTTGGTGTTAGCATCTCCCTCAGCAAGCCATTTGATATGAGCCTTTTGCTTCCAGAATGTCTCTTCCATTTTATACTTTTGAATTAAAGAAGCTTGAGTGAATTGGCAAGCTTTCCGATTTTCATGAGAAGGATCCTCTAAATATTTCAATTCCGCATCAGAAGCAGCTATTTCAGCATGCTTGATTTCTTGAAACACATTACCAAAAATATCACGATTCCATCTCCTAATAGCATTCTTAAGCAAATGAAGCTTTTTAAAAAGACCTTGCATTCCACCCCTAAAAAAATTGGCAGACCATTGTTGCTTGATCATGGGAACAAAAGAGTCATTCAAAAACCACATATGTTGGAACTTGAACGGCTTGGCAATCAGAGCCTGAACTTGCTTACATTGAAGAAGAAGTGGAGAATGATCTGATGTAGCTTTGCCAAGATGCTGAACTGAAAGATCAGAAAAGAAATCAAAGAAAGAAATATTGGCCATTATCCTATCCAAACGCTCCCATACCCTGCCTGAAGATCGAATTCCAGTCCAAGTATAATTACAACCTCTATATGGAACATCAATTAAACCACAATCTTCTGAACAAGTCACAAAATCTTGTATACTCGATAAACAAGGAATCGAATTACCTTTATATTCGGCAAGAGTCTTGATAACATTAAAATCGCCACCAACCATCCATGCACCGGAGACTGAATTTCCCATGTTTAACATAGTATCCCATAATATTTGTCTATTATTACGCGAATGTTTGCCATAAACAGCAAACAAAGTAAAAGTGAAATTCAAGGAATAATAAGTAACAGAACATGTTAAAATCTGAGGATCATCATGGAAATCAGATAAATGAGCAATATGATCTTTCCACAGCAACCAAACCTTATTATCATTTGAGCAAAACACATTGGTGAAACCCAACTTATTCATAAACAATAAACTCTTAGAAACCGCAACCATGGGCTCAATAATAACAGCAATAGAAATCTGAAAGTCAGAACATAACTGAAATAATCTAGAGGAGGAAGAGTCTAAACCTCGAAGATTCCATTGTAAAATATTCATTGAGGAGAAGAATTTAGATCAGCTATTGATGTAACTCCATTCTTAGCCTTTCAGCCGCGTTTCTTCTGTACCTTTTTGCGTTGAAGCAAAGTAAATTGATTGTCTCCATCAGCAACATTCAACGGAGAAGAAGCAGCTTTCAATTTATTTGCAATAATAGTACTCGAAGAAATCAAATCAGCAGCATTCATAACATCAGTTTCCAAAGGCAAATTAGAGTCCGAATTATGTTGTATTGGATCCTCATCCGAGTCATTTCCTTTCTCAAAATCAGAGTGGAATCTTGAAGGAACATTACCAGATTGTTCAGAAAAATCAACTAAAGGAGATGGAACAAATTGCTTAATAGAAGATGATATTCCCGAAGGAAGTTGCTCCGAAGTGACCGGATATATCTGCTCTGATGATTTCAAACCCTGACCAAGCAAATCAGAGGAAGAACTAGCATTAAAAACACCCTGACCATTATTTGAATCAGAAGAGTTCAAAAAATCAGTGGTAATATCATCTCTATTATGACCCAGGTCTAAAGCATTCATTGTTTTCCCATTAACAACATCCTGACCAGTGCCCAGATCAGACGCTTTAGTGTCATCCATACTAGAATCCAAAATAACAGTATTAGCAGCACCCTGGACAGATGCCTGATTGGAGAGAACAACATTATCATTAGAAACTATAGCCTCCTGTGAGCGTTGAATTTCCTTTGGTCTCCAAATTTTTTCAACATCATCTTTTTTAACATCAACAACTATCGGATCCCCTATATTGCCATGATGAGAATGAATACCCAAAGGACAAGAAATCACTTTATGCCCCAACCGACAACATCCAGAACAGTAAGATGGTATATTCTCATAACTGACAGTTTGAAAAAAACCAATACCATCATCATTTATCCAAACCTTTGAAGGTAATTCCTTCAATAAATCTAGTTCTACACAAACCCTCGCAACCGAAGGTCGTGTAAGTAAGGCTGTTGCGGCATCAACCTTTAATGGAAAACCAACTAAATTAGCAATTGGGAACAACGCAGATTTATCAAATAAATGTATCGAGAGTCCTTCAAAGGATATCCATGCAGGAACGATGGGACTATCTATATTAGGACGAAAATTTTTTGCCCATTTTGACATTCGCATTGCAAAACCGTCAAAATACCAAGTTTGTTTGAGCCAACATCTATGAAAGTCCTCCTCATTATCAAATCTTAAGAGAACGTGATTATTATCCAATAATCCAAGGTGAAAAATACCATTGAACCCTACTTGATCCAGAAGTTTTTTCAAAGTATATATAAGTATATATATATATAAGTATATATTAGTATATATACAAGTATATAAATTATTATATATTAGTAAATATACAAGTATATATTAGTATATATACAAGTATATACAAGTATATATTAGTATATACAAGTATATATATTAGTATATATATATTAGTATATACAAGTATTCGTGTGGACTTGCTTGTATATATACTAATATATACAAGTATATACTAATGTATATACAAGTATATATATTAGTATATATACAAGTATTAACAAGTATATACTAATATATACTTGTATATATATTAGTAAATATACATGTATATATTAGTATATATACAAGTATATATATTAGTATATACAAATATACAAGTATATATATAAGTATATATTAGTATATATACAAGTATATATATTAGTATATATTTGTATATACAAGTATATATATTAGTATATATATATTATGTACAAGTATACATTAGTATATACTAGTATATACAAGTATATATTAGTATATACAAGTATTCTTGTGGACTTGCTTATTCATATATACAAGTATATATTAGTATATATACAAGTATATATATTAATATATATATAAGTATATACAAGTATATATATTAGTATATACAAATATACAAGTATCGATTTAAGTATATATTAGTATATATACAAGCATATATATTAGTATATTTTTGTATATACAAGTATATATATTAGTATATATATATAAGTATATACAAGTATATATTAGTATATATATAAGTATATATATTAGTATATGTTAGTATATATACAAGTATTCTTGTGGACTTGCTTATTCATATATACAAGTATATATGTTAGTATATACAAGTATATATTAGTATATACAAGTATTCGTTAAAATTTTTCAATGTTAGACTTATTTAGTTTTTGCTCAATCTAATTTACATCAACACTAAATTTTATAATTATATAGGGTTCCATAGAAATTTATCACTACTAATTATTTAAATTGTATTGCCTTAAGCACTTATGGATGAATTATAAATTGAATTTTATGAGTCATCTATATAAGTGAATTTGTAAAGTTAATTTAACAAAAATTTGAAAAATTCATTTTGTTTCAAAAGAGGGATGTCAAAACTTGACCAATATTTTGAACACTTAAATTCCCCCCTTTATTTCCCAAAAAAATTTTCATTTGCCCCCATTTTGCCCAAAACACGGCCGTTTTGAAATTTAACAATAAACTTAAACAGACCCTCTTTCGATTTCTCTCTCCTATCTCCTCCTTCCCTCTTTCGATTTCTCTGTGTATACCTAATTTGTTTCCATTTTCACTGGTAGAAAGCTTCAGAAACTAAACCCAAATTTGTTCTCCTCCTTCCCTCTTTCCATTGCTAGACCTAACTTTGTTCTCTTCCTTCCCTCTTTCGAAATCTTCAGTCTTGACCTAAAAATGCACGGCACATCCATATTTCTTCTTCCTCTTATACCTTTCTCTCTAACCCGCCCGCCACTCACTGCGGCTCTGCATTCACTCCCTCAGTTCCAGCCTTCGAGGTTCGTTATATACTTTTGTCGCTCTGCAATTTTTTTTTAATTTTATCTGTTATTATGTTATTGTATAATATTTTTCTTCCTCTTCTTAGTTCTTAGAAGTTTGTTTTATAAACCATTTTCATGAGACTTAGTTGCTGTTGTATATGCTGCTTCTTTTTGTTTTCGGCTACAATGAGTAGAATACTGCAAATGTCGCTGTTAATATTTTTTCCTGCTCCGAAATACAGCCCATGTCTTGTTTGTTAATCTTTGACTAAATTTTAGCCATGTGAATATTTTTTTACTGGAAGAGATAGATAAGCCTTTCACTGGTTTGGACAGAGGAATTTGAAATATTGAGATTTGACTTAAATAATGCATAGGTTTTCTTTGATTTGATACAGTTCAGGTTCATGGTTGTGGACACAGGTCTTGTTGAATGTGGCTTTAGAATAGGTGTCATTTCAAATGCACCTGAAATAAGTCCTTAACCATTTTCATTAATCTAATCGACTAAAGAACTTGTAGCTATCTTATCTGTTGTGCAAGCTATAATTTATTTTTTACTAATTCTATTTTGTTTTAGTCTCGTAGTAGGATTTTAGTTTAGCCGTGTCCCAATTAAATTATGAGTTATTTGCTTAGCAACGTGATAAAATGCAGGCTTACATCAACATTCTACAAAAATGCATTTTCACATATAATTCTTACCTGTTGGCTAATGCTTATCAAACCTGCAGCTGTTTTCTGTGATTTCCAATGTTTAAATTGGATGATTTCATACAAAATGTAACTTTTAATTTGTGAATGCAGGTGCTGATTATGGCTCCTTCGAAGAAGAAACAATCGTATCAACTACCCACCCGTTCTTCTCCCCGTGTATGTAAACAACAAGCCCGGTCTTCCCCAAATCCAGCCACAATGAGAGTGGTGAAGGCTATCTCCAGGACACGAACAATGCACCCAGAAAAGCCGTTGACTTCTTCCCCCGTATCTTCGAAGAGGAAGTCGATCTCTGAAAACTTGGAAAAAAAATTATCCAAGAAAAGAAAGCGAGTGGATAAGATTAAGCCGAAATCAAACGAGGACAATGTTGCAGGATTAAAACTGCTGAAACGAGGTGTGTCTCCATGCACCGAATTGTTAGACGAAAGATTAGTAGCCAAAAGCCTACAGTTTCATTTAATGCAAAAGGAGCACCATTTGGTAGGGCTGCTTCAGAGATGCAATCATATATCGGAGTTTTAGCAAGGTCTAAAGCCCCGATATGGCATGATTCCTGGAAGGAAGTTGCTGAAGACGTCAAAACAAAGATTTGGGATTGTGTCCAGGTTATGCAAAATCCTTCCCACACAATTAATTTATATACATTAGGTTTTTAATTGCTTTATACACGTTGGGTTTTCAGTAACTTATTCATCTAATTTTATTTTTGTGGTTTATGTATGTAGATGGCTTTCGTTGTACCACCGACTTCCAAGAAAATGGTACTGCAGTCTGCTGGTAAAAAATGGAGGGAGTTCAAATGTCGGTTGACGAGACTCTATGTTCTTCCACACTGTGATGAACCAGAGAAGCTGCAGTTTCCTCCAGCTGACTTCACATTCATTGAGCAGTCGCACTGGGACATTTTCATTGCTGATCATCTGGGAGTCGAGTTTAGCGTAAGGAAATCTTCAATTTTCTTGTTTCTTAATTTAGTTCCAAATGGTAATCTGGATTCCTTTTTCATACTTATGATGTTTTGTTCCTTTTTGTCTTAGAAAATTTATGAAGAACAACACAAGAGAAGTATGCAGAACGAGTATCCTCATCGTTTGTCTCGAAAAGGATACGCGAACTTGGAAAGTGAATGGGTTAGTGTTGACTTGTGTATTTAATTTTGCTTTCTATGACTTGTGTATCGTCAATATCGATTTATAATGCTTCTTAAAACATGTTTATATTACTAATAAGGTCATCCTCTATATATACATGCAGACTGAATCTCATCTTGAAGGGATTTCAGAGATCGATCGATCGAAGGCTTGGATCCTTGCAAGGCAGGACAGACAAGGAAAGTTTAAAGATGAGAGAGTGAAGCACAAAGCTGAGGAAATCATAAGTTCTGATTTTCGATTCAAGTTTCAACTCAATTCATCAGCTTTTATTGTTTCCTAATTTATTAACTACATCCATTTTGGGTCTATTTTTTAGGAGTCATTAAAGGAGCAAGTTAGTTCAGGTGAAGTAGTTGAACAAGGCGCTGATGATGTGTTATCGAAGGCGCTTGGTAAACCGGAGCATTCTGGAAGAGTACGTGGCCAGGGAAGGCACGTGAAGTAATCTGTCTATTTTGGTCTCCCAAGACAGAGAAAAGCAAAGAATTTTGATGAAAAGATACGGGAGGGGGTTCAAATGGTCATGGAGGAGGAGACCAAGAAAATTATAGCGCAGAGAGATGCATTTTGGGCTGCTGAAATTGCCAAGATTAGAGCAGAATTTTTGTCAAAGTCTGTGTCTAGTCCAAACATGCCTTCCCAACAAGCAAGTTGCTCTAATTCCATTCCTATTGTGAAGGATCAAGAGGCACAAGTGCCGGTTGTGAGGAAGAATTTGAGTCCTCAATTTGATGCAAATTCTGTTGAAGAAAAAAGGAGTCTCAATTCGGATGAAGCAAAAAGGAGCCCCAATTCTGTTGATGATGAGAAGGTCCTTGCTTTGGAGAAAGTGGAGGTGCTTGATAAGGATGATGTTCATGAGGTTGCAGATGAGGTTGTTGCAGATGTTGATAAGGTTGCTGCTGCTGAGGAGGCAGAACGTATCGAGGTTGTTGCTACGGTTGCTGATGCTGAGGAGGCAGAAGGTATTGAGGTTTCTGCTGATGTCAAAGGTCCCAATAATGAGGAGGTTGAAATAAAAAATGATGACATTGTTAAAAAAATTTATGATGATGGGTTTGATAATCAAGTGAAATTGGCGAAGCTGGCCATAGGATCACCGAGCAATATTGTTGCTTATGCAAAGGTTGTTGAAGTCCCGGTTGTTGAAGGACATGAGCCATCTCTCCATGGAGTTAAGATTGCACAAGAGAATGCAAGAGTATCGATCACTCGTACAATTCAAGGTTTGAGGATACTACTTAATATTTATTCAAACTTCTAATGATTATATTCAAACATATAAATAAATATAATTTTTCCATGTTTTTTATATTTACAGACGTCAATATCCCATTCCCAGTCGGCGATGAAATTGTTACTGTGGACCAAGCCGTGGGTACTTTTATAGCATGGCCGAGAAATTTGATTGTGCCGGATGGGGTGTCTAATCCAAAGGTTAAGTTTTGAGAAATGAAACTTTGCATAATTGCTTTTTTTTTTGCTATTTACTGTGTTCACGTGCCCCCCTTTATTTTCAGAGTTTTAAAAAAGCTTGTGTGAAGAAAAAAGCCTCCAAGAAATTAAAGAAGCCTGTTGTTATAGAAGCTGATATGTTTGAGGAGGAGCTACATGTTCAGATGGGTGCTGATTATCCAGCGTCTTTGAAACGTTTGTGGCTGTGGGCGAAGGATGCCTTAAGCGATGATCGAACAGTTAGTTTTTCCCTAAGTGAAGAAGCATTTGGTGTGAGCAAAAAGCAAGTTGTGTTCTTACAAGATCTACATGCTGTGTGCGCCAGAGGTGAAATGTCCGGATCCATACTTACCATATTTATTCAGTAAGTTTCCAAGTACAATAGTTTTTATTTTCTTTGTTAATTGTGCTGGAATTAAACTGATAATATGTACCAACTATTACTTCATTTTGTATGCAGCTACTTGTATGAATATGTCAAAAGGCATAAAATGGTTGATATGATTGGATTTGTGGATCCCAGCATGATTGGTGCCATTGGATGTGGTAATTCAGGGGGGAGGTCACGTACACTTGCGAGTCGATTTAAGGGGGCTAAAGAAGGGCAATACTTTCTCTTGCCTTTCAACGATGTGTGAGTATTTCTTTACCTTTCTTTTTTATCCGCTATCGTAGCTAATGAGAGTTAGTAGCTAAATAACGCTGCTTCTGTATGTGATTGTGATTGATGTTATGAATTGAGCCTTTGTGTTTGCTATTTTGGTGATTGAAATCACTGTTTCATTGTCGGTTCTGTATTTATTCAGATCTTTTTGTTCAATGAATTGTTTGGCGTTATGTTATTCCAAATATGAAGAATTGCTTGTATTTTATTTTGTTATTTCGTAGGAATCACTGGGTATTGACTGTTGTAAATCCGACGGGAGAGGTAGTCTACCACATGGACCCTCTTAAACGTCGCATTGCTAGCCAGGAATGGATAGAGGTTGTTGACAAGTAAGTTGCGCTTCTAAAGTTTGCCTATTTAGTCTTAAGTTATAAAATTTGGGGAAAATGCAATTTTGTTAACTTATATTGTGTTTCTTGTAGTGCCATAAAGTTATACAAAGAGAGTGTCAACAAGAATGTGAGGAGGAAAATTTTATGGGAGAACATGGCGGTATTGTTTTTCTCATCATTTCTGATTTATACAATTTATACAATATGTTAATTGCTTGTTCTATGAAAGAAATATTGCAAAATTTGGACTGCATTTTTTCATTTGAGTACAAACTTGGAGTCCACAAAGCATTTTCAGTTGGTCTGCAATTTTTCATTTCCAATTACAGCACTGCTGGCATTACTTGTATACTTGCTCGTATATATTTGGATTGCATTTTTTCAGGTTAGATTGTGTGATTAGGTTGATGTGTTGGTTTGCATATGGGTTTACATATGGATGTAACATGTGGTACTTCATTTTTGTTTTCATTTGCTATTTCAGGGGGTTTCTGTGCAGAAAGAGGCCACGGACTGCGGCCTCTTTGTCATGAGGTACATGAAGGAAATCTGTTATGACAAGGAGCTTCAGTTTGCAGCTAAGGTGAGAATTTTAATTATTTTCATTTTTTATATAATAGTTTTGTATTTACCACATGTGGCTAACCAAAATTTGATTCATTTTTCAGTGGCTATGCAGAGGCAACTTGGAGTATAGTGATGCCGACATCAACGAGATTAGGATTGACTTCGCCAAATATTTCATGAAGCGTCATTCAAGTTGAAGTTAATAGTATAATTCAGTGATATATGTATAGTGTTGATTTCTTTTTTAGTTTGTTAATATGTTGAATGGTTGAATTTGTGGAGGTTTTTTTATTCCCAAATTTGCAATCCTCCATTGTAAAGTGTTGTCTTATATGTATAATTTACAGTTTAACAGACAATGGTGGTGAAATGAAAATGAACATTGAAACTATTGTCTAATATTCAGTGTGCACATTAATTAACCGTTGTATTTAGCGTTCTTCTACAACGGTTTTAGATTAATTAACCATTGTCTGAAAAATTAAAAAGCGTTGTGTAAACCTTCATTATATAACGGTATTTAATAAGAAAGCATTGTGTAAACCTTAATCAGACAACGGTTTTTAATAAGAAAAGCGTTGTATAAACATTCATCAGACAATGGTTTTTAATAAGAAAGCGTTGTGTAAACATTAATCAGACAACGGTTTATAATAAGAAAGCATTGTATAAACCTTAATCAAACATCGCCTCAATAGACAACGATTTTTGTCTTCATCAGACAACGGTCAAAAAGTGTTGTCTAAACCTTCATCAAACAACGGTTAAAAACCGTTGTTTGAAATGCTATCAGACATCGTCTCAATAGACAACGGTTTTTGTCTTCATCAGACAACAGTCAAAAAGCGTCGTCTAAACCTTCATCAGACAACGGTTAAAAACCGTTGTCTGAAAATTTAAAAACCGTTGTCTGATAATTTCAAAAACTTTATGGAAACCATCAGACAACGGTTAAAAACCGTTATCTTATAAATTAGAAACCGTTGTCGGAACGATCATCAAACAACGGCCAAAAACCGTTGTCTAATAAAATTAAAAACCATTGTGCAAACCTACATAAGACAACGGTTTTAAAACTGCTGTCTGAAATGCTATCAGACATCGCTTCAATCGACAACGGTGTTTGTCTTCATCAGACAACGGCCAGAAAGAGTTGTCTGATTCAGTTTTCCTTGTAGTGTAAGTGTTAACCTTATTTCTAAGTGAAAACTTAACTTAAAATTATTATCTTCTTGGACTAATATTATGCTTCCACTCTCACCCCATCACATAACATCTCAATTTAATTAATTATTGGCCAAGTAATTAAAGCATTAAGATCAAAGACAATAAATTAATCACAAGATAAACTTAATTAAATCAAATAAACATTACCTGTACCACAGTAATATTAATATAAGGAACCAATCCTAAATTAGAGTTTAGTTACTCATAATTGAAATTGAGGCAAGAAAATAATTAAAGACAATAATTGAAAGTATTTAAAATTAAAGAATAAGAAATATCAAACTCTAATTCTTCTTTGGGTTGAGGAAGGACTCCACTTGGAACCTTAAATCTTTTCTTATAACCAAACTTCGCTGTTTCTCCCCAAGAAACTATAGCTCTAAAATGAAAAATATTTTTTGATTTTTTTTATTGGATGGATGAAGATTAATTCATGAATACCCAAGGTTTAAAGAATACTTGCTTATGTAGAGGCTTGGAGACTTGCTTTTGGTAGTGGAGAAATTATTTTAGTTCATTCCCTTGAAATATGGATTGTTTTTCTCATTAAATCAGGTTACCAACCACTTTTTTGCTTCCATGGGCATGGCATTTGATGCCATGGTCATGCCCTACTGGGTATGTTTTGTCTCACTAACTTTTTGCTGCCTTTTTGTCCCCCACGGACATGGCTTTTTAGTTGCCACGACCTTGACTTTTATCTGTCTTTTATGATTCTCTTCTTTTCTTTTTGAACAGTAGGCATTTCTATCCCATAGGCATGGCTTCTTGGTTGACATGGCCACGGGTTTATGATGGTTGTCAAATCCATAAAAAATAAAAGCCTATTCTTGGACAAAATAAAAATTATAAAAGGGCCGATTAGGGTCGAATTCTCAGAGAATTGATCACTTAAATTAATTTCCTTTGAAAACCTAAAGTAGAATGTAACTAAAATAAATGGGGGGGGGGGGTGTTTAATAATTAAAAATTGAAATAAATTTAAAATTGAAATTAAAACTACAAATAAATAGACAACAATACAATAAATTTGAAAAATAACAATGAGGACGATTTTAGTTGAAGGGAATAATCTTGGTTTCAATTTTTTTATTTGATCATTGATACAAAAATAATTCTCTTTAATTTTTTAGTAAATTAGTTCTAGCTAACCGAGACACTCGCATTAGTCAATCATTACTTTGGCGATAAATTAGTTAAGAGATGATCTATAACTAACCCTTGTTATTGAATAACCTTATAGGGATACCCTTTAGGATTTAACCCACTAACAACCTTAAGATTTAGGAAGACCTAATTCTAATCAATAAATTTTACCATTAAATTTATTTAAATTAGATTGTATATCCTCTTAGTACTATATCTAATTGCCACAAGTATCAAAAGCTAAAGAATAATTACGGATTCTTAG
The DNA here is from genome assembly GCA_947685225.1 of Garcia nutans. Taxonomy (NCBI): domain Eukaryota; kingdom Viridiplantae; phylum Streptophyta; class Magnoliopsida; order Malpighiales; family Euphorbiaceae; genus Garcia; species Garcia nutans. The sequence continues at coordinate 11,090,039 of CANTUV010000014.1, read as the reverse complement.
TTTTTAATGGTGATATATTATTTGGCTAATCAAGAAATGAGCCCTATCATTTAATTAACAAAATAATAATGAGATAATAATGATGATAAGCTACAGAAGATATACAAATACTGAAATTAAAGAAAATAAGAGAATAATTTATTAGATCTCATAAATCTTGGTGAATTGATAATCTGGATTACCCCTTTAACTGATTAGAATTTAGTTACATATGTTGTTTAAAAAAGAAAACTAAAAATATATTCAATGGCTGCTGTAAAAATCATAAACAGAACTAGAGGAGAAGAAGAGAGAGAAGTTGCCCCAGGTCTACCATATAGATTGGATTTTATACCCTCTTTTTGTTTCCTACCCTAACTAGGAAAAAATAAATAATAAATTCTCAATAGTCCCAAACGAATCAGGTTTTTCAGCAGAATTGTGAAATCTTTAAGTATCAGATACCCTTGGGCATAAGCCTTGCCCAAGGGTTGCCCCCTAGGGTGTTTCCGTCACTTTTTCCAGCTGCTTTTCACCATTTTCTTTAACTTGGCTCCATTTCCTTCTCAAGCTATAATCTATGCAAAAATATCTCAAAATCAGTAAAATCTCATAATAATAAGCTTAAATATTCTTGCTAACATTAGCAATCTCTGCTAACTATCAGTTTACAAATGATTTTAAAACTCATCAGGTTTTGTTCCTTCTCATAGGCAATAGCATTTTCATTCCCATGGCCATGGCTTTTAGAAAGCCATGGTCGTGGGTTTGATTTATCTTCTGGATTCTTTTTTTCTTCTTATTTTGGCATATTAAATTCAAATCCCAAGGTCGTGAGGATTAATGGCCATGGGTGTGGCATTTGTCTTTTATCCTTATTTGTCCAATTTTCTCCATTTTCATATGATTTTCTATTAAAAACTTGTATCTTGACCTCCAATGCTTAAAATTAGATGAATTCTAACTTTCATCAAAGCAAATTTATCAAATTCAATTGAAAATAATTATAATTAATGTTAGAATAGCCCAAAATATTAGTCAAGATTTGATTCTATCAAATTTTCCAAACTTAATATTGCTTGTCCCCAAGCATTTGATAGACTTCAGTATATGTTAATTTTATATAAAGAATTTTAAGTAGTTAAAATTTCAAAATTTTAAATCCAAAACTCATCTCCATAACAAAAATTTACTTCATTTTCACCTCCTTTGCTCAAGAAATATAATTAATTACAATCAATTATAGAATTTTTAGATAAGCAAATATTATTTTTATGAAACTTAGCCTATTCTCATATGCATGTTTAACTGAGCTTTCTCCATTAATAGACCTTCACTAACTCAAGAAAAATCAAAAGGACGTTTAAGGCTTGTAATGGGGCAAAAAAGGGCGAGGGCTTAAAATAATGCTAAATGATTTTGGTTAATTGTCTCTAAAATATTTCTCAAGTGTTTGAATTTTTCTTTTGCTACTCGAAGAATCTCTTGTTTTACTCCCTTCTTGTTCCTCTCTTTTGCTGAATTGGAAAATATGCTTCTTTTTATTAATATTAATTTTCCCAAAATTTTAATCTTAGGAATTTATTATAGGAGTCATAAAATTTTCTTTTTTCTTCTCCAATTTTGAGTAAATAATATGAGAAATTTTTCAAAGAAGAATTTATGCTAAATATTCTTAATTAGTTCTAGCTCAAAGGGAACTAGAGGCAAAGTTTAAAACTCGGTAGATATGAGGATTTGTCTCAACAAACAATGCTTAAATTATTTTTTTCTCTACCTAGCAAGTTTCAATTTCGCCTCAAAAGCACTTTTAAACATGTTCTAGGTCTAGACAAAAAATATTATAAAAGAATATAAACTTTTTCTAAATATTCATAATTAATTACTCTTAATCAAATCCAAAAGCTCATTAGGTTCAAAATCCGTAAAGCAAAATTATTTTACCAAGTTTTTGATTTAAAATTTCAAATATTTTAATTGAAAAATTTTTATATATAAAGTCACATATAAACAATCTATTGCAAAACCACTAAAATATCAAAATTCATGCATCCAATATTTCAAATGAAAGTCTAAAATTGAAAAATCCAACATAAAACATAACATCCCAATCGTAAAAACTATCAAAACATGATAAAAACATTAAAATCATTAAAATGATTAAAATGTACTTTACTATTTTTTCATTTTGAGGGAAACTCCCCCAAACTTAGATTACTGTTGTCCTCAGTGGTCACCATCACTAGGAGGAGGGTGTTGTTGTGGTGGCAGGTAGTGTAAGCCAAATTGAGCAAAAAAGCTATTGATTTGTTCACTTAGTCCTGTCATCTGCATGGAAACTATTTGGACTTCTTACTCAACTCCTTCAAAGCATCCTTCCATTATGTTGAATCTCTGCTCCCAAGCATCATTCCTACGGTTCATTTCTTACTTAAAAGAATCAAGTTTGTTAGATATGTACTCAAAAGAATTTAGGGGCATGGAGGGTCCTGCTTCAGTAGGCCTAGGTGGTGAACGGTGTTGTTCCTCAGTATCCTTAAATCTTTCTGCCTCTCTCATCAATTCATCCTCATCAATCTCTACATTTGCATCAGTGGTTCCTAAAGGCACATACCTACGTCCTCTCTTTTTAGCTAATCTCATTGCAAGGACAGTTGCCATATAAATAGTGGTTTTGCCAGGAACATGTGTAAGATTTTCATATCGAATCCCTAAATAATCAGCAATTTTGGTTATCATTCCTCCAATTATAATTTTTCTTGATTGTTTTGTAACTTCTTCCCATCTCTTAGCAAACCAAAATCCTGAATTAAAAGGTTTTTCTATTAAGGCACAGTAAAAGAAATGTAACTCTTTTGAATTCACCGTCCTTTGGCTTTATCCTCTACCAAAAAAGGTATTTACTAAAACCACATGAACATACCTATAAAATAGATTGGTAAATTTTGAGGCTTTTAAAATTTTGCTATTGAACCTATTTAAACCTCCCAATATAGTTCATGTTTCTTTCTCATCAAAGCCTTCAGTCCTCCCATTAGTCCTTTGCTAATCAACTAAACCAATGGAATTTCCAAATTCTACAACACTCCAATGATAGTCTCTATTAGTAAGCCTAAATTCCACTTTACCATTATGTGCAACATACCTATCAGGTGGTGTAAATGAGAATGAGCTTAAAAACTCCATTGTCAACTCAACATATGTTGGAAAACAAATAGATTCAAACATAATCCATTGTACGTCACTCAACATTTTCATTAAATCATTATTCCGACCTAGCTTCCTAACCACATCTCCTTTAATAAATTGAGAAGGTATAATTCTTCTAGAGTTGAGATCATGGTACCTTTTTCTTTGGATTTCATCTTTGAATTCTATCTGGCAAGGAAACATGTTTGCCTTTATACCGATGGTGATTGAGGGGAAGACGATGATAATGATGAAGATCTTCTTTGGTCTCTCCTTAAACTTTTTCCTCTTGATTTTCTCCAAAAATCTTTTTTCTAGGCATTTTTATGATTGATTTGATGAAGAATGGCAAAATTTAGATGAAAATTGGAGTTTAGGAGTGAGGTAGGGCATGGGTTAAGAGATGAGAGTTGTGGGTTTCAAATATGCATGGTCAGGGTTTGGAAAAAGTGAAGGAGAGAGAAAATAAGATGAATTTATAATATAGAGGTGCCACAGTCATGACATTGATTTAACTTGTCAACTTCATGATTATTGACATTGCCAAGGGTGTGGGTCTTGGGGTACGATGGTCGTGGCTTTGAAAATGCTTCTGCCACTTTCACCTCGTTCTTGGATAGATCGTTAACGAATCCCACAGTCATGGGAATGGGGTTGCCACGGTCATGGCATTCATTATTCTTCTATCTTTCAAAATTTTCTTCTCCTGCTCAAATTTCATAGATTCATTCTTAATTCCACAGTCATTGGTTTTTGTTGACTATTCCACTTTCAAATGCTAGCCATTTACTTTAAAAATGTCTCCTCCTTGATTTTGAATGTCAATTGCTCAGTAAGGATAGACTCTTACTACCTTGAAGGGTTCGGACCAGTGGGATTAAGCTTTACCGAGAAAAGTTTCAACGTTGAATTATACAAAAGGGCTTGTTGCCCTTCATGGAATGATCATGGTTGAATATGTTTATCATGCCATGACTTTGTTCTTTCCTTGTAAATTTTTGCATTCTTATACTCTTGAAAGCGAATCTCATCCAATTCACTTAGTTGTAACAATCTCTTTTGTATTGCTACATCCGAATTCATGTTTAGTTTCTTGACTACCCAATATCCTTTCTGCTCAAGTTCAACAAGTAAATGACAAGCTTTGTCGAACACAAGTTGATTTGGTGACACAAAAATTGGTGTTTTGAAAGCTGTGCGGTAAGCCTATAGTGCGCCATCAAGTTTGAATGACCAATATTTTCTTGAGTTGTTGACTATTTTTTTTCAAAATCCATTTAAGTTCCCTATTCAAAATCTCCACTTGACCACTGGTTTGAGGATGATATGATGTTGTTACCATGTGGTATACTCCATATTTCTTAAAAAGAGAATCAAAACTTTTATTGCAAAAGTGAGTACTGTCATCACTTATCATTACCTTAGGAACTCCGAATCTAGTGAAAATATTCTTTTTGATGAATTTGGTCACTACCCTTGAATCATTTATTGGACTTGCTATTTCTTCCACCTATTTTGAGACATAGTCAACAACTATCAAAATATATTGATTGTTGAATGAAGATTGAAAGGGACCCATGAGGTCAATCCTCCATACATCAAAAAGTTCACTTCCAGGATTGAATTGAGTGGCATATCTTGCTTCCTTAAAATGTTTTTGGTTTGTTGACAACAATCAAATGATTGAATAAGAGCCCTTGCATCTTTGTACATGGTAGGCTAAAAAAATTCCGATTGCCAAATTTTAGCAATTGTTTTTGAAGTGTTGGAATGGTCACCATATTCTTTTGAATGACAGAAGTTCAGAATGTTTCTTATTTCTTCCTCCGGAATGCATATTCCAATCATTCTATCCCCATAATGTTTAAATAGCAGCGGTTCCTCTCACATATAATGTTTGCCTTCAGAAAGAAATTTCTTCTTTTGAGAATAAGACATCTCTGATGGAAGAACACCACTTGCAAAAGAATTAACAAGGTCAGCATACCAGGGAATATAATTTTTAGTAGAGAAAAGTTGTTCATCAAAGAATGATTCATTAATTGGCATTGCTTCTTTGTCCAATTGTTTATCCAATCTTGAAAGGTGATCTACCACCAAATTTTTGGCTCCTTTTTTATCTTTGATTTCCAAATCAAATTCTTGAAAAAGCAAAACCCACCTAATCAACCTGGGTTTAGCTTCCTTTTTGCTCATAAATATTTAATTGCTGCATGATCAGTATAAACAATGACTTTGTATCCCAAAAGGTAAGATCAAAATTTATAAAGATCAAATACTATAGCAAGCAATAATTCATTAGAAAAATTAAAAAATATCATTTTTATTCAATAATTCGCATAATGGTTTAGCAATTTTAGAGAAATCTTTTATAAAATGTCTATAAAACCATGTGTGTCCCAGAAAACTTCTTATGCCCTTAACATTGGTCAGTGGTGGTAATTTTTTATTGACTTCTATATTTGCTCTATCTACTTCTATTCCTTTGTGAGAAATCTTATGTCCAAGTATAATTCTTTCTTCTACCATAAAATGACATTTTTCCAATTTAGGACAAGGTTCGTTTCTTCATATCTTTTAAGCACCTATTCCAAATGCTGCAAACAATTATCAAAATTAGAACCATAAATAGTGAAATCATCCATAAAAAGTTTAACAATAAGTTCAACAATATCAGAAAAGACAGCTATCATGCATCTTTGATAGGTAGCTGGTGTATTGCATAGTCCGAAGGGCATCCTGCGATAAGCAAAAGTTCCATATGGGCATGTAAATGTGGTCTTTTCTTGATTCTCCATAGTTATAGGAATTTGAAAATATCCTAAATAACCATCTAATAAACAAAAATAAGCATTTCCCACAAGTTTTTTTAGCATTTTATTAATAAATGGTAAAGAAAAATGATCTTTACGGGTTGCTTTATTTAACTTCCTATAGTCTATGCAAACACACCATCTTATAATCATTTTAGAGGGAATCAATTCATTGTTTTCATTTATTATCACAATCATTCCCCCCCCCCCCCCCTCCTTTTTAGGTACAACATGAACAAGACTTACCTAAGAACTATCCAAAATAGTATAAATTATCTAATAATTTAGTTACTTCTACTTTAACTACCTCTTTTATATTTGGATTCAATCTCCTTTGTTGCTCTATTATTGGTTTAGCATTTTTCTTCCAATAATATTCTATGCATACAAATTGATGGGCTAATTCCCTTAATATCAGAAATAGTCCAACTTATTGCTTTTTTATATTTTCCAATCATATCCAAGGATCCAAGGTTTGACTTAATTAATGTTCCGACAAATTAGCATTCACAATGATAGGCAATGAATCATTTGGTCTAATAAATGCATACCCAAGGCTAGGAAGAGGCTTTAATTCTAATTCCGGAGATTTATCAATAGATGGATGAAATAGAGGCTTACCTTTTCCAATTTCTTCAAATTTTCAAAAATGCATGATTGAAGTTACTTCTAAGGCTAATGCATAAGCAACTACTTCTTGATTTTCATTGTTTGAAGTGAAACTTTATGCTAGACAAGCTTACAAGGGATCTGTAAGAAATTCTTGTTCAACACATTTATCAACAATATCAATTCGGAAACAATCATCCATAAAAGTAGGATTTTTAGTAGTCTTATTCAAATTAAATTCTATTTTTTTATTACCTACTTGTAAGGTGAGTTTTCCTCCACGAATATCAATCATTGTTCCTATTGTGGCTAAAAATGGTCTTCTAAGAACACGTGGTGTCTCTACATCTTCATCCATTTCAAAGATCACAAAATCTACTGGAATATAGAGTTTATCCACCTTCTCCAAAACATCTTCAACTATCTCGATTGGGTATTTGATTGAGCTATCCATTAGTTGAAGAGACATCCTTGTTGGTTAAAGTTGGGTGAAGCCAAGTTTCTTGCAAATTGAATTAGACATTAGACTAATACTAGCACCTAAATCACACATGGCTTTATGGAAATCTACTTCGCTAATAGTATAAGGAATTGAAAAACTCCCTAGATCTTTTAATTTTGAACGAAGCTTGTTTTGTATTACGGCACTTCATTCCTCCGTAAGTGTAATTTTTGCATTGTTTCTAACTTCCTTTTATTGGATAGCAATTCTTTAAGGAACTTCGCATATGTTGGCATTTGTGCAAGTGCTTCTACAAAAGAAATATTTATGTGAAGTTGTTTAAAAATCTCTAAAAAATTTTCATATTGCTTATCTAATTTTTCTTTTTTTAATCGTTGAGGGAAAGGGATAGGAGGCATATATGCTTTGACATCTTATTTTTGTGCTTCCTCTTATTGAGCTTTAATTTTTCTTTCTTTCTTACTCTCAATGATTGGAGTTTTCTTTGGTTGTGGGTCTTCAAGCTATAATTCGATCCTCAATGTTATGGCTGTGCAGTGCTTCCTAGGATTGATTTCAGGTTGGCTTGGTAGAGGCCCATAATTGCATGTGTTCAATGAACTTGCAATTTGCCCAACTTGTGTTTCAAGGCTCCTATTTTGAATTGACAGTTGCTTAATTTTCAATTCAAGCCTATCATAATGCTTTTTAAGCTTCTCAAACCTTTCTGATGTGGCTCCAATAAATTTTTCTAAAGCTAACTCATATGATAGCTTTTTTGGAGGAGGGGGGCCTTAATTTTGAGTTCTCACAACTGGAGGCTGATATGGTGCCTTTTGGTTACTTTAACTACCCCATGAGAGATTTGGGTGGTTCCTCCATGTGGGATTGTATGCGTTGCCTTGAGGGAAATTAGGACCCCTATTTTGATTTTCCAAACATTGAAATTGCTCCATAATTAGACAATCTGATATATCATGATTTCCTCCGCATCTTTCATAGGTTGAGGAGGATGCTAGATTTGCTTGATCTAATTTCTTAGCTATTGCATCAACTTTGGCTGCAAGCAAAGAAAAATTATCAATTTCATGAATACTAACTATTTTTTTATTATTTCTTTCAGATGACCAATGATAATTATTTGATGACTTTTCTTCAATTAATTAAAGTGCATTTGAAGGAATTTTGTTCATAATAGCACCACCGGCTGCTGTATCAATTGTACTCTTGATTGAAGGGTTTAGACAATTGTAAAAAGTTTGTATCTAGAGCCAATCTGGTACTCCATAATGAGGACATCTTCATTGAAGATCTTTGAATCATTCTCATGCTTCGTATAGAGTTTCTCTATCTGATTGATTGAAAATGGTAATATCATTTCATAGCTTAGCAGTTTTTAAAGGTGGGAAATATTTTGCTAAGAAAGCTAAAGCTAACTGATCCCACATAGTGAATATACCCGGTGCTTTTGAAAGTAGCCACCTCTTAGCCATATCTTTTAATGAAATTGGAAAAAGTCTAAGGTGAATGGCATCATCAGAAATTGACGCGGACCCTTAGCAACGATGGCAGCAAACCCAACGTATAACAATGGTAGAGAACTCCTTGAAACTTGATAATCACCTCCTAAGGAACCCAACGCCTATAAAGAGACGCGAACTCACTATGATTGAAGGATTTAGTTGGTAAGAAGAAGGAAAACGCCACAACTCTTGTTGATAAGTAAACCTAATTCTTGATGCAAAGAAAGAATTAAAGAATCCACTCTAATATCTCTCACACGAGAATTCATAAGAACTTGTAGAAGAATTCAAAAATTTTTATTCAATGTTGTATATCAAATTCGGCCTAATGGTGCCCTTAAATAAGGGTTACAAAATTTCTAATTGCATATGAAAATTTAAGACTAAAACATTCCTAATTGAATAAGGAAAACATTCCTAATTGCATAAGGAAAACATTCGTAATTGCATTAAGGAAAAACATTCCTAATTGCATAAGGAAAACATTCCTAATTGCATAAGGAAAAACATTCCTAATTGCATAAGGAAAATATAAAGTAATCCTAATCCACTAAGGAAAATATAAAGTATGGAAACAAAATCCTAATCCACTATGGAAAATATAAAGTATGGAAACAAAATCCTATTTTTAAGCCTTCCATAATGATATAAAACGTGGCCCATTAAATAGAATTAATAATCTTTAAGCAGTGGGTCCATCCAGCTATTCTCATAGGGCTTCAGAAATCTCACAGGTACGTGTGAAACTGGCTGCACTCCAAGCTTTTCTTCCAATCACTTCCATCATCTTACTAAGGCCTTAAATTACTTCCCAAGGCTTTATATGAATCCCCATGGACCTTTCTTGCACGTTGGACCTCTTTAGCTAGCCTTTAGCTTCCATTTTCACACTAAGCATCATAATCAGCTTTGGTGTGCCTTCTTCAAGCTCTATCTCCATCTTCTTGAATGATAATTCTTGAAGCTCTTTGGAAATCTCTTCTTGAATATGCAAAGCCATACTAGCTTGATATCTCTTTGCCTTGCTCCTAGTGATTGGTCCACTTGCTAGCTTCAAGGGATCCTTTCTTGCATCATTCTCCCCCTCTTCAAAAAGATTTGTCCTCAAATCGGCATCATCAAAAGGAGAAAGATCACTTACATTGAAAGTAGCACTAATATTATACGTACCTGGTAAGTCGATCTTGTTGGCATTGTCATTAATCTTCTCCAGCACTTGGAATGGGCCATCTCCCCTTGCTTGCAACTTGTTCTTCCTTTGGTTAGGAAACCTCTCTTTTCGAAAATGCACCCAAACCCAATCTTTTACTTGAAACTTCATCTCACGTCTCCCTCTATTTGCAGAATCAGCATATCTCTTGTTCCTTTGCTCAATATGCTTTCTTATGCATCTCTTTTGTCTCCATAGGATTGCTCCTAGATGCTGGCCGGTTTGGAATTGTAGAATCGGGTATGAAATCAATTTGATGTTCAATCCCTCTTAATGGCGGCAAACCACTAGGAAGGTCTTCAGGAAACACATCCTTAAAATCCTGCAACAAAGACACAAAACTAGAATGTAAAGAATCAAGAGATTCTTCACTGTCAGCAAGTAACAATTCTTTATACATAATAATGAGTACAGGCTGCCCTACATCTATCTCTCTTGCTCTTACATAAAAAGTATGTTTTGCTTTTTCTCCTTGCTTATTTTCTCTCACAAATGGGCCATTTATTTGTTTGCTTACTTTCTTTTGACTCTCGGCCTCTTTTCCCTTTCTGTACTCACTTACTTTATTATTTTCTCTCTCCCTACCCTTAGAATTACCCTTGGGTGTTGAAGAAACATCATTGGCCGAATTTGAACCCCCTTGGTTCATGTTGGCCGAAACTTCTTTCTCCCTCTCTAGCATCCTCTTCTGATCTTCATACACCTCTTGAGGTGATAATGGTGCTAGAACAACCTTCTTTCCCTCATAAGTAAAGGTATACTTATTAGAAAAGCCATCATGTTGTGCCCTTCTATCATGCTGCCATGGTCTTCCTAATAGCAAATGTCCAGCTTGCATTGGCACTACATCACACAAAACCTCATCTTTATACCACCCAATGGAGAATGGTACCTTGACTTGCTTCAACACTTTTACTTCCCCAGCGTCATTGAACCATTGCAACTTGTAAGGATTGGGATGTTTAAAACAAGTTAACCCTAATTTATCCACCATTGTAGTACTAGCAGCATTGGTACAACTTCCACCATCAATGATAAGTGTACAAATCTTACCATTCACCAAACACCTAGAGTGGAAAAGATTCTCCCTTTGATCCAAGCCTTCTTCCTTGACTTGAATATTCAAGGCTCTTCTAGTAACAAGCATCTCTCCATGTTCAGCATTCAAGATTTGATTCTCCCAAGCCTCTTCATCATATTTTGCCCTATCACCACATTCGGCCTCCTCTTTTTCTTCATGTTCAGATTCTGATTCAATTTTTCCTTCATGGGTTGCAATCATCACCCTCTTATTCAGACATTGAGAAGCAATGTGTCCACTTCCCAAACACTTGTAGCATTTAATTTCCCTACTTGGAGTAGGTCTAGAAGGTGTTTCCTTGGCTGTTTTTGCATTCCCATCATTCGGCTTCTTGAAATTAGGATTGTAGGAATAATTCTTTTGGAAAGAACCCTTGTAATCCCCTTTGTAGGAACCTCCACTCGAACTTGAACCCTTGAAGTTTGAAAATTTTCCACTAGCTTTTGAGTAGCCAGCTTTCGAAATAGCTTTATTCTTCAATCTTCTCTCTATCTTCATGGCCTTTTGAACTAACTCTTCCATTGTGTTGAATTCATACATCTCCAATTCATTGGCTATGTTCAAATTCAATCCCCCAAGAAATCGTGACATCTTCTTATCTTCATCTTCATCAATATTTGCCCTAGCCATGATCATCTCCATCTCTTTGTGGTACTCTTCCACACTTCTTCCACCTTGAACTAGTCTTGCTAGTCGATTGTACAAATCCCGAATGTAGTGAGATAGTACAAATTGGCTCCTCATTAGTTCTTTCAAGGTTGACCATTCAGGAATAGGCCTCATACCTTTCCCTCTTCTATTAGCTTTCAATTGATCACAACAAAAGGTAGCATACCCTTTGAACTTTACGGCTGCCAAAACTGATTTCTTCTCTTCGGTGTAGTTATGGCATTCAAAAATCTGCTCAACTTTCCTCTCCCATTCTATGAACTCTTCTGCATTGTTCTTCCCTTCAAAGGAAGGAATCTTCATCTTTATGGAAGTAAGGTCACCATCAGTGGTAGGTTGATTTCCACCTTCATCTTCATCTTCTACCCTTTCGGCTGCTTCTAGGGCTTCAAAATTTCCTTGCCCTTCTCTCCTAAGCACTCTCCTAGCTCGCATTATGGGATTTGGATGTGTGGCCAGCTGCCCTTGTTGCATTTGTTGTGCTTGCCGTGCTGCATTCTCTTGCATTCTAGTATCCATCATCTCCATTCGACCAAGCATTGCTGCCAAAGTCTCATTAAGCCTAGCCAAGCTTTCGGCCATAGCTCCTTCTTTGCTAGTCTCTTCTCCTTTTCCAGCCATGTTAACAAACAAACAAACTCAAAGAAACAAGATTAGTAATAATCGAAATTCACTCAAGTGTTTAGAATTACCTCACTTTTCTTGTCTTCCTTGATTGCACTTCAGAACCAAGCTCACCAACCAACAATTGTCAAGTCGTTCAAGAAAGTAGAACCTAAATCCTAGAACTAGATAGAAAACAAGACAAGTATCCAGAGACAATGCAAGGTAATTTGCACTACTCGATATAGAACCAAGTATCGACACAAGCAAATGATACTTAGCAATGTAATGGAATTAAAAGCTAGATAAAGAAATCAGAAACAATGAAGACAATAAACAAGACAAATTTGGATATAATGAATCAAAAACAACCCACACTTGGCAAGCTGCTTTATGGACCTAATCAATTCTACCCAAAACGCTAGCTTCTAGACTCTAATTCCCACCTATAACACTCAAATAACATGAATATTAAGGTCTGATTTTCGAATTCCAAAACTCAAATAGCAAGAATATCAAACAATTTTTGTTGAGGTGATTTTGTATTTATTTTTTTTTCCTCTCACTATCCCCTTGATTTGGGACTTAATTTACTTCCAAGAGCTTTTCAAAATCTGGACTTAATTCGCAACCCCAGATTCACTCAAAATCAAATCGAAATCAAACTTGAACAAAAACTCTTGCTTTTGCTTTCTTTCAAGAACCCTAATCTTGGTTTCGAATCCAATTCAGATGCAAGGCTTAGGTTTTGAAATTCAATCAGACTCCTTTTCCTAGGTTTCGAATTACTCTTTGAACAATCTTTAGACTTTTTGAATTTTGATATATGACTCTTTTTCGAAAATTAAAGACTAGACTCTCTAAGAACCCTAAATCGCAGAAATTTAAAAGACCTAAATTAACAAACCCAAGAAAGACAAAGTAGATAAAAATTACCTTAGCAAGGCTCTGATACCAAATGACGCGGACCCTTAGCAACGATGGCAGCAAACCCAACGTATAACAATGGTAGAGAACTCCTTGAAACTTGATAATCACCTCCTAAGGAACCCAACGCCTATAAAGAGACGCGAACTCACTATGATTGAAGGATTTAGTTGGTAAGAAGAAGGAAAACGCCACAACTCTTGTTGATAAGTAAACCTAATTCTTGATGCAAAGAAAGAATTAAAGAATCCACTCTAATCTTTCTCACACGAGAATTCACAAGAAGAACTTGTAGAAGAATTCAAAAATTTTTATTCAATGTTGTATATCAAATTCGGCCTAATAGTGCCCTTAAATAAGGGTTACAAAATTCCTAATTGCATATGGAAAATTAAGACTAAAACATTCCTAATTGAATAAGGAAAACATTCATAATTGCATAAGGAAAACATTCTTAATTGCATAAGGAAAAACATTCCTAATTGCATAAGGAAAATATAAAGTAATCCTAATCCACTAAGGAAAATATAAAGTATGGAAACAAAATCCTAATCCACTAAGGAAAATATAAAGTATGGAAACAAAATCCTATTTTTAAGCCTTCCATAATGATATAAAATGTGGCCCATTAAATAGAATTAATAATCTTTAAGCAGTGGGTCCATCCAGCTATTCTCACAAGGCTTCAGAAATCTCACAGGTACGTGTGAAACTGGCTGCACTCCAAGCTTTTCTTCCAATCACTTCCATCATCTTACTAAGGCCTTAAATTACTTCCCAAGGCTTTATATGAATCCCCATGGACCTTTCTTGCACGTTGGACCTCTTTAGCTAGCCTTTAGCTTCCATTTTCACACTAAGCATCATAATCAGCTTTGGTGTGCCTTCTTCAAGCTCTATCTCCATCTTCTTGAATGATAATTCTTGAAGCTCTTTGGAAATCTCTTCTTGAATATGCAAAGCCATACTAGCTTGATATCTCTTTGCCTTGCTCCTAGTGATTGGTCCACTTGCTAGCTTCAAGGGATCCTTTCTTGCATCAGAAATGCCATTGATTCTGAATGTATCACACATCTCCAAAAATCTGAATATTAATTTTGAAAATATTTTAATAGAACTAAAATTGAAGTTAAGTGATCTTATTGCAATAAATTAAAATTTAGTGACTAGACTAGAATTCAATGATAATCAATTGTCCAGTTTAAAACTTTCAAAAATTATATTATACAACATTTAAATTCAAATATTAAAACTTCAAATTTAAGTTTAAATTTCACTAAATATTATTTATGATTTTTGATTTGAAGTTGTAAATACTCAATGTAAATTTTCAATAGTAATGAAGTCAAATCAAGTCATAAGTTTAAAAGCAATTCGAAAACAAAGTAATATGCTTAAATTATTCAAATAAGCACTCTAATAATGCTTATTACTATAAACTTTTATTGAGATCGAGATCAAATTTTAAGTTTTCAAATTTTTTATTGAATCAAATTTGAATGTATATTTTTTTTATTCAACTCAATTTGATTAGACACCAATACAATTTTTTTTTTCATTCAATTTAGGATATTAAAATGGATCATAACACATGAATACAACTCACAAAACATATAAAGTTAATGGATTATGATTGACTTTTAATAGGTTTGGGTTAAAAATGAATTAATACATTTGTGACACGATTTAAAACAAGTAATGTAACATGTTGACATGGGATTCCATTATAACCCATTTAACCAAAATGATGTAATTTTAATAAAATTAGAATTATATTGTTTCATTAAAAGAGTAAAAATAAGTCAATTCATATTAGTAACTACACAACATTTTATCCACGCTTTCTGTTTATTACTAAATTTTAATGTTAAAATATAAAACACATTTATTATTTCATCCACTTTGACTTGTGCTTTTCATATTTTGTATACTTTGAAGTATATTTTTTTTAATTCATTTATATTTTAAACATGATTTTATTTTAATAATAATATTTTAATTAATTATATAAGAATATAACACTTTTTTAGATTATCAATATTATACAAATTAAATGAATCTTGTCAGATTTTATGGTATGTATACAATTCATTTAAGTAAATATACTATAGGTGTCATATTCATATAACTAATTTAAACTCATATTATGTTAGAATTGAGGTATAACATTTTCTTTTGTTAAAGAAAAAAATATAACTGAGCGTAGTAGGGTAAAATAAGCAAAGATGAGCAAGATAGAATCAAATGAAATGATTTCTACACTCTTCTACTAACAGATTGGTTCTTTATATACAAAGATGAGGAAGCTAACTAACTAAGGAAATAGCTGGAAAAATTTGTAACTAAACAATCAATTACAGTTGGAAGTACATGAACTTAAGATGAATAGAAAACATATGCATATTGTAGACCCATAATTTTAGTCCTAAACAAGTCTGATCCCGATTGAATAAGCCTAAGCCAAATACGGTCAGATTCTAAAAGCTTAAACATAGTTTAAAGCCTTGAATTAGATCATTCCAATTTGAAAAGGCCCAAATTAAACTAGTCTAATTTATAAAAGTCCAAATTAGGTCCAATCTGAAAATTAGAAGTTGATTTGGTTTGGTTTGAGTCGATATGGGCTATGCCTATATCGAATTGGATTCATCCAAATTGAAATGAGCCAGCTGATATCGATTTGGACAAAGTCCAAATCGATATGAGCTAGCTCATGTCGATTTGGACATTGTCCAAATTGATATGAGCTTCACTCATATTGAATTGGTCATGGTCCAGTTCGATATGAGCAGGTCTAATTCAACATGAGTTCGGTTTCAACCAAAATTAGAAGTACTAATCGTGCTTAACTTATGAAAATCTCGGATAACAATTAAGTGTTGGAATCATATTAGGATTAATAATTAGAGTTTACCATAATTTAAACATTATAAATACGAATCAATAGAAAAAAAAGGAAGAGGAACCTTTTAAGGATTGGGTAGCCACAATCGTCAAAGCAAGAGCAAATTAAAACAAAGTAAATCATAAAAACATACAGAAGCGAAACAAAAAGAGAGTCAGTAGCCTAAATTGATCCTCAGATCATTGAACCTCTAACCAATAAACCAATTGATCCAGGCAATAGCAGAACAAAAGCTTGGTTCAACATATCAAATTGGGTACAGCCAATAACGCAGGTTTGATTTCGTTAACTATTTTAAATTAATCATCTTTATTATTAGTTGATTGTTTGAATCATTTACTTATCTTAAATTGCAACACCATCTGTGACCTATTTATACAACTCAACCACTCTTTAGTTTCATATATTTATATTCTAAGACATTCAACCATAATCTTAATCTTAGATTTAAAACCCCAAATTGTGTAATAAGCCTTAATTTATTTTCCAAAATCATATCTTGGGACCGCCATGTGCGTTGCGCACTATAATCTGTTGAGGGGTTAATATTAAGATTTACTTATGGATTGTAATTTTTATGGTTGATTTTAATTTCATTAGTTAAGCCCTAATTTTATAATTGTTTAATGACTATGTATAAAATTATTATTTATGTGTTTATAATTTCTTATTATTTGTTATCGTTTGAATTTTTATATTGTAAAAGGCGTGTTTTCACTTTATGAGTTCCTTGTTTATTTAATTGTTTCTTTTATCTTATTTGGGATTAATATAAGAGATATATTTCCACCTTCATGGTGGGCGTCCTTTTTTTTTGTTTATTTGTAAGGATTTTTTGAAACATTGTAAGGGTATATTTTCATCTAGTATATATACCCGTTTCATTTAGTTGTTTTGATTTTAATATAACGAATATCTATTTATTATGATTGTATGTAATATGGGTAATATTATAATTATTTAAGAATTTAATAATATGTAGACCTAAAAAGGAGGCCGGTTCCAATGAACCGGGTGTTATGGGGGTACTGGGTTATTCTCACCTTCCCCATGCATACTCAACTTTTCGAACCTAAGTAGGGGTTGGAAATTCCTTAGGAATCAAGTCATCTACCCCTTTCTATCTTCCTGGTCCTTAAAGGTGGCAACTCTAAATTTTTCTGATCTAGGCCCGTGTTCTTTAAGGTCCAGAGCCTAACAGTATTGAAGTCGCAAGAACCATTCCACCGGGAGTAGGGGCGAAAATCCCTGCTCACACTTATATTAAAAGCCCACTTATAATTATGAAAGACAGAGTTTTGAAGGAAATTTTGTGTATAGAATAATTTAGGTAACCTTCTACATCCCCCCCTTCAAGTTGGGCATGGTGAACAGAAATCATGCCCAACTTGAATTAAAGTTGATTAAATGCAGGCGCCGGCGATGCTTTGGTGAAAATATCAACCAACTGAAGATAGGATGAACATGCTTTGTTGAATAAATCCTTCATTGTGTTTGTCATGAACCAAATGATAATCAATGTCAAGGTGTTTGGTTCATTCATGGAAGATCAAGTTAGCTGAGATATATAGTGCAGCTTGGTTATCACATCACAATGAAATTGGATGAGGAATTGAGATGTGAAGCTCATGAAGAATATAAGAAACCCACTATAACTCACAGACAGTTGTTACCATGCTTCTGTACTCGGCTTCAGCAAATGACCTAGACATGGTATTCTATTTTTTTTACTTCCATGAGACTAGTGTAGAACCTAACAAGATGTAATACCCAGAGAGAGAATTACATGAATCCTTGCATACAACCCAACTAGCATCAGGGAAAGCTTCAAGTATGAGCGTATCATAAATGGAATAAAGATCAAGATTGCCTTTCAAGTAGCAAAGAACATGACAAGTGCAATCCCAATGAATATCTCTAGGAGCTTGAACGAAATGGCTCTATTGGTGAACCGCATATGCAACATCTAGTCATGTGAAACTAATATACAATAATTTGCCTATTAATCATCTGTGAGGCAGAGGGTTAGGGAGCAAAGCACCTTCATAATCAGATAA
Source organism: Garcia nutans (assembly GCA_947685225.1). Classification (NCBI taxonomy): domain Eukaryota; kingdom Viridiplantae; phylum Streptophyta; class Magnoliopsida; order Malpighiales; family Euphorbiaceae; genus Garcia; species Garcia nutans. The sequence continues at coordinate 11,072,032 of CANTUV010000014.1, read as the reverse complement.
CTAAATTCCTTTAGTCATTAGTATAGTAATAGGCTTAGCATCATACAACCCAACTTCGTTAATCAAATTTAAGATGTACTTTCATTGATTAAGAAAAATTCCATCAGGGGATTGAGCAATTTCAATGCCAAGGAAGTACTTGGTTGTGCCCATGTCTTTGATCATGAATACTTGATGAAGGAATTGCTTGACATTAATGATAGCATCTGTAGATGTGCATGAGATTAAGACATCATCCACATAGACCAATAGAACAAAAAATGTCGAGTCTCTAGAATATATGAACAAGCAGCTATCATGAGGAGATTAATGAAGCCATAGTTGTGAAGTTTCTTAGTGAATTCAGAGTTCCATTAGTGAGAAGCTCATTTCAAGCCATATAAAGAAAGAATAAGCTTACAAACCTACCTTAGCTTAGCTTTAGTATAACCCTGTAATGGAAGTATGTAGAGGTCCTCATCAATATGCCCATGGAGAAATGCATTATTGATGTCAATTTGGTGTAAAGGCCACTTATGAACAACAACAACAACTAACAAAATTTTGACTGTAATAGTATTAACCACATGAGAAAACACCTTGGTGAAATCAAGACTCTCAACCTGATTATACCCCCTTAGCTGCTACCCTATCCTTATGTTTGTCATTAGATTCATCAGTTATGAGCTTGAGCTTAGAAACCCATTTGGATCCTATAGCCTTCTTGACAGGGGATAGAGTAGTTAGGTCCCAAGTATGATTAGTTTCCAAAGCTTGCAATTCATTCTCAATTACGTTAACCCTATCTAGTGATTTTTAAGACTTTGCATAAGACCTTGGTTCCTGGTCATGAGAGAAGTTAGTTAAAAACACAAATATGTAGAAGATGATTGTTTAGTAGCGTTGGGAGGATTGGGGTGTAGAAGGAAGATCAGTTTGATAATCTTAAAGCCATTGTGGTGGCCTAGTATTTCTAGAGCTTTTTCTAATTGGTTGTGTGTCAATGAATAATGGAGAAATTGGATGATGAGAACATGAATTATGATTGCATGTAGTAGTTGGCGGTGTTGTATCAAGGTTGGTAGTTAATATAGGTGATACAGCTGGTTGTGGTTATGGTATTATGGATTGTATGTTGCTAGTAGTAAGTATTGATTGTGGATTGTATTGTGTATGCGTAGATCTTTGAAGTATAGGTGTTTACTGAGTTGTTGTCTATGATAGCATAGGACTAGTATGATGTGGTATGTCTAGATAATTAGTAATATGTAAAGGAATAGTAGAGTCGATAGTAATACAATAATAGGAATAGTTAAAAAGGGATATATAGTTTCAAAAAATTCAACTTCCCTAGATCTGAAAATGGTATTGGTACTTAGATTTATCAATTTATACGCTTTTTGGCCAAATGAATGCCCCAAATAAACACATTTAAGGGCTCTAAGTGCAAACTTAGTTTTAGTAAGATTATTGTCTTTAGCAAAAGCTAGACAACCAAAGCTCTTGAAAAAAGTAGTTCAAATAGAGTCTTCCAATTGAAGATAGTTGTAGTTAGTAATAAGATATGTAGCATGTAGTATAGGTTGAACCCAAAATTTGATGGGTAAGGCTGATTAAAAAAGTAAAGCTCTGGCAACTTCAAGAATGTTCATGTGTTTCCTTTTTACAAGGCCATTCTACTGAGGGGAATGTGGAAAAGATCTTTGGTAGAAGGTGCCATAGGTTGAGAGAAGAGACTGACACGATTGGATAAAAAATTCAATGCCATTGTCAGTTCTTAAGGTTTGAATTATGCAGTTAAATTGTGTTTCAATCAGTCTAAAAAACTTCGTTAGGACTGTGATGGCTTGTGATTTATGGCTCATTAAGTAAGTCCAAAAAACCTACTATAGTCATCCACCAAAGTCAAAAAATAGCTCTCACCATTAATAGTGCTTTAAGAATAAGGATGCTAGATGTCTACATGAACAAGAGCAAAAGGTTTGTCTAATTTAGTAATACTGACAGGAAAGGGTTTTCTTGTGCTTAGCAAGAGGAAAAATGAAACATGGAATAGGTTCAATAGAAGTTTTATTCAAAAGATTAAGATGTGCTAATACAACATTTGAAGGATGCCTAAGCCTGCTATGCCAAGATTGCAAAGAGGCTGAGGCTACTTGATTTACATGAATCGTATTGGAAACAAAACCAATAGGTATGGTTTTATTACAATGAATTCCTACGGTACTAGTAATTAGAACGTATAAGTTGCCAACAACTCTTCCAAAGGCTATACTAGTATCATTCTCACAGTCCTGTAAAACACAAGAATTGTGAGAAACAATAGAGTCACTTGGTTGGTTTTAGTTATCTTGGTAATAGATAAGAGATTATGGGTAAAGTCTGGTGTGTATATGACATTGGTTAACTCTAGATTATTGGTTTGTTTCACCGTGGCCATGGATTGAACTAGGATGACTGATTTGTTTGGTAGATATAGTTTAATTTGAGTAGATGTAGGTATAAGTTTGTTAAACATACTCTTATCTATACATATGTGGTTAGTGGCACAACTCTCTATGATCTAATAAGAATAAGATGCATTATAAGAGTTAAAATTAGTGAGTATACCTACAAAATTGTCAACCTACATAAAATTCATGTGACTATCATTATGTTCTTATTGTATCTCCTTCATGTATTTTGTTACTTCTTGTTTGATTAACTCTGCAATGCGTTGTGAGTTCTTCAGTCCTTGTGGTTCTACCAAGTCTCCCCCTTCTTGATTATGTTCTGCCAAATTGACTTGTGCTTTAGCCTAATCCCTTTGTCATTTCTTAAGATCATTGTACTAGTCAAGTAATCTAGTTAGTTTAATGCAAGTCTCTCTCAGATGCCCTTGTGTGAGTAGAGATTTTCGCCCTCATTCCCATGTAGAATGGTCTTACGACTTCGGCACTATTAGGCTCAGGGCCTCAGATAACACGAACCTAAATTCAAAGAAAATGGAGTCGTCATCCAGACGGGTCAGAAAAAAAAAGGGTGGATGACTCGATTCTTAAGGAATCTCCAACCTCCTAATGGGTTTGGAAAGTTAGGTACGCATGGGAATGTGAGAATGACCCAGCACCCCCACTATGCCTGGTTCATTGGAACCGACCTCCTTTTCAAGTCAAAATATTATTAAATTCTTAAGTATTATAATATCATCTATAATACATACAATTATCAAAATAAATAATTATTCATTGTATTAAAATCAAGGAAGGTCTAAACAAGCAAATAAATAGGCACCCATACAAGATGAAAATATGCCCTTACAATCATGTCGAATATCTAAAACTAAATAAAATATGACATCCACAATTTGATGAAAAATGCCCCTTACATTGATCTAAAACTCAAAATAAATTAAATTACATTAATCTTAATTAATGAGGTACCCAACGAAGTGGAAACATACCTCCTACATTATGGACTAAAATAATCAATATTAAAATAATGAACCAAATGAATTAAACCATTCGAGCATCACAATTAAAAATAAAACATTCATTATAAACAAAATAAAATAAGATCATCCATCATAGAAGTATGCAACAAATCAAATAGTCAAAACTAGAGTTTAAAGTATTAAATGTACAAAATTATTTTTTACATATTAAATTTGGGTTTATGAATTTATATCATGGTTTTAGGATTTTAGGAAATAAGATTAGAGTTTGAAAGTTTTAGAGTCATTGGATGAGATTTAAGGTTCTAGTTTGGAAGGAAATAAAGCTATTGGATAAGGTTTAGGATTTTGGTTTAGAAAAAATTAGGACAACTGGGTAAGTTTAGGATTCTAGAATTTAGTATTTTAGATTAGAATTTTTGAGAATTAGGGTCAAGTCTTTAGGGTTTAGGTGAATTAGGGTTTAAATAAATTAGGGTTTTGGGAATTAAGGATTTTTAGAATTGAATTATGGATATTATGGAACTTAGGCTTGGAGATTTAGGATTGTCTAGAGCTAAGGTAGTTAAAAGAGGTTAAGGTTTAATATGGGCTACTGTGACAAACAATATTATTTTGAAACATGAATATTGCTACTGAATTGTTTTAATATTTTGCAAACTACTACATGGGATAATAATAATGTAACTATTGTGATTTTAATGAATTAAACAAAATAAACAAACCTTTGTTTTGTTGGCTCCACCAAATTGAAAGAGTTTGAACCAAGCTTTATTTGATATTTGCTACTGCTTGAATCAATCCAGTATTTTGATCGAGCTTTGGTAATTTGGCAACTGCCTTGACATTGCATTGATTGTGGTTACTGACTCCTTTTTTTTTCTTTGATCCTTCTTATTGCCTTCTTTTTTCTTACCGCTAATTGCCCTTGATTTTTAATGCTGCCTTTCTCCCCCCTTAATTTGAAAATTAATTGCCCTTTTATATCTCTCTTTAGGGCTTCAATCCTTTTTTCTTCGGATAAACAATACCAAAACAGTCTCGGTGAATCTCAGTGCGAAAACCGCGCATAATTAGGTAACAACCAAGCTCGTCGAATTGGCCTTTGCCCATTTTAGCATAAGCAATAACTCATATCAAATTGGCATGTGCCAATTCGATATAAGCATGGCTTGGTTTAGGCCAACCATCTGATCAAATTTCCTTTTAATCAAATTAATCGAACTGAACACAATCTAAATATTAAATAATTGGCCAACCAATATCAAAAGATTAAATAATTATAAATTTGCAATTCCAATATTAAATAATTAGTAATCTAAATATTAAATAATTATAATTGATTTATTTTGTGACTTGTTATTAGGTTTACGCTTGATCTGGCCTTCAAAATGAAAAATATATATTTGAGTCGGTACCAAAATTAAGGGTCTACACCTTATCTTTTGCAAAAAGTACAGTACTTATTTTCATTCCTAATGAATTATGTTCTTCCAAGTGAACTTCTAGCACCTACTCCAAACCTTTCACCACTATTTCCTTTGACTTACATTATAGCTCTTTGAGCATTCTCCTCCATACCAAAATGGCTTAGCTTCTGCTCTTCAACCCTAAGCACAAACAAATGGGTTTTGCTTATTGAAGAAAGTGGATCAGACATCAGAATATGATCCCTAGCATTATCATATCTCTCATTTAGCCCCATTAGGAACTGCATTAGCTTGCTTAAAGAAATTGTCTTCCATTCTCTTTCCAGCTCCATACTCACACTTTCCACAAGTATAGTGTAGTGTGAGGCTAAGACAATTAATTCATCCCATAGCTTTCTCAATTTAGTATAATAGGTATTATTGTTCATATTACCTTGTTTCACCTTTGAAATTTCTCCTTGCAGCTGATATATTTGTGGTCTATTGCTTTCACCAAAATTCTCTTCTAGTTCTCTCCAAAGATCTTTAGCAGAAGCCTTATAGAGAAATGCCTCTGCAATCTCTTTGTTCATCACATTCAACAACTAAGATAAAACCATTGAATTTGCTATACTCCACTTCTAAAATTCCTCTGTCCTTTTTCAGGTTTCTGTGTGTCTCGTTCAATGAAACTTAACTTGTCCTTTGCCTTTAGAGCAATCTTAATGGATATGCTCCAAGTAAGGTAGTTTGATCCATCAAACCACTGGCGAAGACACTTACAATAGAAGGAGGACAGCTGCCCCCCTTCTGTTTTAAAATTTATATATATATATATATTATTAAAATTTTTAAAATACTTAATTGCACCTCTTTACATTTTTTTAAAAAATATATGATATTTTTATTTTGCCCCTCTTCATTAAAAAATCTGGCTTTGCCCTCGTATCTAACCAATTCGAAACTAAAATCATATCAGGATTATCTGAATTTTGCATATGCAAATATCCACCTACAACCCGGTGTTCTTAGTTTTTGTTGTTGCTAGTTGCTCGATCTTTTAACTTCTAACATAGCGAAAATGGTTCAATGTAAAGGTAGAAGAAAAACAAAGTAAAATATAGGGTAGATCAAAATATTCACAGTAGCTCTGATACCATATACAAAGTAAGGTAAAATAAGCAATGTAGCAAGATAGAATCAGATGAAATGATTTCCACACTCTTTTCCTAACATATTAGTTTTTCATATACAGAGATGAGGTAGCTAACTAATTAAGGAAAGAGCTAGGAAAAATCTGTAACTAACTAAATACAACTAGAAGCACATGAACTGAAGAACAACAAAAAACACGTGCTTATATTGAAAGCCTGCTTCTAATTATGAAACACAGAGTTTTGAAGGAAAACGGTACATATAGAATAATTTAAGCAACCTTCTATAATAACATTGTCTCACTATAGTAGATCAACACAACCCACCAAGACATTCCAAATTCAATCGATCTTTAAGTTAAAGAATTTTGACCTAAATCAGTTTTTTTTTTTTAGTTAAATTTTTTTTTTATTTATTTATACCTCAAATAAGGGATGCCCATACAATCAGAAATAATAAGCCCTTTAACATCTTTGGGCAAGGAGTTGAAATCATTGAAAAGAAAGGGTGAACCATAATTACGACTTAATTGTGCTAGCAAATTGGCTACTTGATTACCTTCTCGATGGATATGAGTGATAACGGAGTTAGTAGAATCAAGAAAGTGGCGAATTCTGTCAATCGTAGAACTAAAGTTTTGAGAGAGTTGATACTGAATAAGCTGTACAATTTGGAGAGAATCAACTTCAACATGAAAAGGAGTTGGAATAATGGAAGAGCACCATTCAATTCCATACTTCAAGGCCTGAAGTTCGGCATGCAGAGGGGAAGAGGCCTGGATGAGGAAGCAAGAACCAGCAACAAATTGGCCATATTTATTACGAATAATGATCCCACCCGAAGAACAAGATGAGGTGAAGGAAGCATCCACATTCACTTTGAAATTAAATGAGTTTGGCAGTCTCCAAGAGACCAGTGATAATTGCCGTTTAAGAGAGCCAAAATTTGCAGGTAAAAGATTTGCAAAACCAGTTGTGTTGCCTTTAGCAAATTTCCGGTTCGAATTAATAACTCCCCAGCAGTAGAGAAAGTGGCGCACTTGCTGGATTATCATCGACGTACAGAGTTCTCCATCTCCCCAAGTTTTGCTGCAGTATACACGCCAGGTGAACCAAACAATGGACATGGGGATTAGACGCCTAAGATATCCGGAAAGAGAAGTGGGAAAAGAGACTAGCCACCATGACTTAAATTCCTATCTCAATGAGGAACAAACACAGTTTCTACTCAGAAAATATGATCCAAGAGTCCTCCACACCTTTTGGATTTGCGGGCAAAAGTAGAATACATGATCTACAGTTCCAGGAGCTATGTGGCAGAATGGACAGCAAAATGGGCCGTGGAAACCCATAATTAATAACCGTTGAGCAGTTGGCAATGCATTAAGAAGGAGTCTCCATGTCAGGAAAGAAATCTTCAATGGAAAAGCTGAGTTCCAGATCATAGAAAAAGATAAGGTCACACAATGTTTGTCTCGGACCGAATCATATAATTGAGAAAACTTTAATGATTTTGTATTATCAACTCTAGCTCCATCAACCTGCGAATTAATAATAGAAGAGGTAATATCCATTGCAAAATGGTGAATAAGACAAAGTCTTTTCCATGTGCAAGAGGCGGTAGGATTAAAAGACATTGTACCCGATCGCGAGTACCTTTGCCTCATATATTCCGACCATAAGGAAGCAGTATTAGAAAACAACCACCAAAGTTTAACCGAGTAGGTCTTCTGTAACGTATGAAGGGAGCGCAAACCCAAGCCACCTTCATTAGTAGGAAAGCACAATTTATTGAATTTTACCCAATGATAACGATCAAAATTGCCAACACCACCCCACAAGAAATTAGCCATTTTAGACTCAATAGTGTGAATCACCTTAGCAGGAAGTTTCATAGCTGCCATGGTGTGAATCGGCACAGAGCTTAACACATGTTTAATTAATAAAAGCCTTCCCCCATGCGAGAGGAATTTCTTAGACCAACCCATCAGCTTAGCATCCACTTTTTTAATAAGCTCAGAACAGTAGGTAGTTCTGTTAATACCTTGATAGATTGGAGCCCCAAGATAGCTAAAAGGCAAGTTTTTCTTCTTGATAGAGAGCGCGGACTCCAGCCTAGACACCCCAAAGGAAGAGATGTTCTTGGAAACATAAATGGAGCTTTTGTCAAAATTAATCAATTGTCCAGAGGCGGCTTGATACTTCAATAAAAAATCTTTAAAATTTCTTATACTAATCACATCACCCCGAATAAAGATCAGTAAGTCATCTGCAAAAGCCAAATGTGTAAACACTGAACAAGATCTACCGAGTTTATAAGGCTGAATAGCACCCTCAGAAACAAGCTTGGACAGTCCACGAGAGAAGCATTCAGAAGCAAGAATAAAGAGAAGAGGAGAGAGCGGATCACCTTGTTTCACTCCTCGTTCTGGCTGAAAGAAGCCATAATAAAAACCATTAACACACACAGAGAGTCTCGTAGCAGTCATGTGTTGCATAATCAAATGCACAAAAAAATCAGAGAAACCAAACTTAAGAAGGACTGCTCTGAGATAAGACCAAGAGACTCGATCAAAAGCCTTTGCCATATCCAATTTAATTGCAACGTTTCCCCCCCTGGCTTTCCTGTCCAAGTCATGAATTAATTCATTAGCTAAGAGAATGTGGGAGTGAATCGATCTACCTTTAACAAAACCTGCTTGTTCTGGCAAGATAAGCGCCTCTAAAAAGGGGCCAATTCTGTCAGCAAGAATACGGGTGCAAACTTTACTGATGAAGTTAGTAAGACAAATAGGCCTGAATTGAGAGAAGCTTGATGGATTGTCCACTTTAGGAAGTAAGATAATCTGAGAACTACTGAAAGATTGAGGAATTGGAAGTCCGAGAAAGAACTCCTTAACTGCACTACACACATCCCACTGAATGATCTCCCAACATTCTCGATAAAACTTACCATCAAAACCGTCCGGTCCTGGAGCACTGGAGGGGTCGAGTTTCCAAACCGCACTTTTGATTTCAATGACTCCAGGAACAGCTACTAAAATCGCATTCTGAGCTTGAGAAATACAAGATGGAATAAAATCAATCATAAAATCAAGATTAGTATCATCCACATCTGCTTTGAACAGTTATGGTTAGCAATATTCAATTTAAACCCAAAAAAATTAAACCGACAAAATGCAATTTATAGAGTTTGTATTTTTTATAATTGATTGGATCTATTTCAGAATTTAAATATTTGGGAATTCAAGATTTTAAAATATTATGAATTTTATTTCAATATTTTTTAACCAAATTAATACACAAAAAATATTTAACATAATATAGTCCATTTAAATTTTAAATAAATATCAATTACAATTTTCAAAATTTTACTTTCTGAAATTCATATTTTATTTATTTTAAATATTATTTCGCACAAGACAATTTTATGTCAGTCTTTGATTTCCATAAGAAGATTAATATGATATTGTAATGAGGAAGTATAGGCCACTACATCAATAAGCTTTTAATTTAAGGATACTAAAATATTTCTAGAGCTGAAAAGTTTCAATTTCGAACTCTAAAAAAAGCAATATATATATATATATTACCAAAAACTAAACCTCTCAAATATGATTATAAAGAAAAAAAAATAGACTCCATTCTCTACACTGCCTAGATACATAATCATGAACATCTGCAACAAAAATTATAATTGCTCCAATGTAAAACTCCATACTTTAGAACAGTAAGCGCTCTTGATAGATTTCCAATGCCTGGATCACCTTTTCGATTAACTTCTTCCTGTGCAACCTATACCTGCATCGACCCATCATTAAAACTCAAAATTAAAAGCATATTTAAATGCAAATTCTTTTCAGGGAATAGAATGTATGAACTACGTACTTGATTGCAGCTTCTAGAGACCTACTGGCTTCTGGCATTGTATCTGTTAGTAGTAAAACGCAAGAAATTCAAAGTCATAGAATATAAAACAAATCTTTATAAAGTTAAACGTTGAGGCTGCTACTGCTACAACTTTTTAGTAATAAGTTTTCAGAAGTTGGAAAAAAAGCTATAAAATGAACAGAATGTACCCTAATAGTAGTTAGTACGATGACTCAACTGTAAGACTTCAGAATAGTGTCTTATAAGAAATTTGAATACCAACTAATGCATAAAATGAAGGCCAACTAATCTTGATCATTTCTGGGTCATTATCAGTCTAATAGTGAGCCAAGCATAGCATAAGGAAATGAGGTAAATTCTACAAGAATGATGACTCTGTTGCAGCCTATAAAGGACAGCATAAGAAAATGCAACGAGAATTTACCTAGCAATTTCTGATCTTCCTTGGAAGTTGTGGGAAATTCTGCTAGCATCTGCTGGCATTCTTCTTGCAATTCCTTCACAGCTTTCCTTTCTGTAGCTGGAAGTGGAGGTATGTCTCCATCTGACCAAGTGGGCAATGTTCTTGCTGCTGCTATAACAGCTCCATCAACGAAAGTATCTGTGTTGCCAGTAATCTGACCTGTAACAAAATTTTCATTTGTTGCACATGCCAAATTTAACTCCCAAAATGTCACTAAAATTTCATAGTGCAAGTTGTGAGAAGGAATTCATGACACGTCTTATCACCCATACTGTTATAATGATATTCTTCAAAAAGGCCAGATATGTTGAAGACTGACAAGAAAGAATCCAAATGAATGCGTGCGTTGCCAGAGAACTGGATTACATCCCAAGGATTCTGCAATATTGAATAGGACTAGCTGTGTATTAGGTTTGTTGGGGTTAATATTAGTTACCACAATATCATAATCTGAAACATTGCAAAATATACAAGAAAAAGGTTGAGCAAACATCTAGCTACCTATTAATCTGTATGAGATAAAATATCAAGACACAATGGAAAAAAGTATTCTGAATGGTAGAACCATAATAAAAACAGGGAAACAGTTTCTGAAACATATTCCTACTTAAATGCAATAAGGGTTATAACATTTCAAAAAGCATGCTCAGTGTAAATCAGCAGTGATTGTTTGAAACAAAAAGTTCCCATGCTGTAACATATAGTGATGTTAACCCCATCATTCTGGGAAAAGGAAAAGAATGATAATAAAAAAATTTTCACTTTGGTAGGGAGTGAATCTGGGAGTGAATTACCACAGATGATGAAAAGCCATATCGTTGCATGAACATCTCATTCTTCTGTCCGCTCATGTAATTGATAGTCATCTGCCAAAAAACAAAAAGGAAAGGATATTAGACACAAGAACAAGTTAAGATTATGTATTACTATATGTAACTTCCTATAGCAAATTAAAGAAAAATGATGACACAAAAGTAACTGATATCACAAGGGAAGCAGATAGTTCAGTTTTCATTAGACAATTAAATGAATACTGACTCAAATCAGAACATCAAGTCAAACTGCATAATTCTAGTTTTGGGAGCTGCATTGACCTTTTGCAACTTGATCTCAAGAAAGATAATCCCATCATCTACTCATTTTTTTTGAAGGAAAAAAAAAAGGTAAAAAGAAAAGGAAATAAAATGATACTAAATATAGGAACTACAAAGACAGCATAGTCTCAATAGTTGCTGATTAATCCATATGGTGCCAAACAGAGTTTTACTGTAGTTTTCAATTCTCAATTGCAAATTTTATGTATATATTTCCATTTTCTAGAAGATGTTTTTCCATTTTGTGGATATCATATATCCATCTTATAGATCAATACGGGAATTGGTTCAAAATCAAAATTTAGGACAGAACAAATAGAACAAGTTAAGATTATGTATTACTATATGTAACTTCCTATAGCAAATTAAAGAAAAATGATGACACAAAAGTAACTGATATCACAAGGGAAGCAGATAGTTCAGTTTTCATTAGACAATTAAATGAATACTGACTCAAATCAGAACATCAAGTCAAACTGCATAATTCTAGTTTTGGGAGCTGCATTGACCTTTTGCAACTTGATCTCAAGAAAGATAATCCCATCATCTACTCATTTTTTTTGAAGGAAAAAAAAAGGTAAAAAGAAAAGGAAATAAAATGATACTAAATATAGGAACTACAAAGACAGCATAGTCTCAATAGTTGCTGATTAATCCATATGGTGCCAAACAGAGTTTTACTGTAGTTTTCAATTCTCAATTGCAAATTTTATGTATATATTTCCATTTTCTAGAAGATGTTTTTCCATTTTGTGGATATCATATATCCATCTTATAGATCAATACGGGAATTGGTTCAAAATCAAAATTTAGGACAGAACAAATAGTACCTCTTCTCCTTTCTTAATCTGTTGACCAGCATTTATCATCACCTCAAGCATACGATCTTTAAATCGCCAATGGAAAAAACAGTTGGGCTGGAAAGAATGGTTTAGCATGTCTGCAAAACATCATTATATATTCAACTTTTATTTGTTAAGAAAGCACCAAAAACTAGCATTTAAAAAATGATATTTTCCTTTGTTTAACTTGCACTCTACATATTGAAATTCTGTAACTTCATAAGAATATTAATGTGCAGTTTACAGAGACCTCTGTTCCTTCTGAAGAACATATTAGTAAAATATCAAGCTAAGCCACATTAAGTACAAGACTCGCTTATGAGTCAGGTTGCAGGCCTCGTTTTATAAGAAATTGCAAGTCAGGCTGGCTAAACTTGGAAAACTTTGACATTTTCAAAACTCAGGGCTGGCCCATGAGCAGGAAAATTTCGTTGCAGATTAACAATTGCTTCTCAGTTCATCCTACAATGAATTCCTTCATATAATGGAGATATCTAAATGGAAAATTATTTCATGGACAAGTATAATGGAAATTTAAGCCACAAAAGCAAGAGAGCATGTACTTTATAAATTATAATTTACCATACAAAGTAAACAATCAAGTGATATATAAAACAATACTCTTCATAAATTGCATAGGAACGAGGTAGGAACAGGCTAAAATCAAACTTGTCTCAAGCAAATCTTTTCGCATTAATAAAAAAGAGTCACCAAATATATCATGCATGCTTTATTAGTTCAGTTAATCAGGACGACCTTTTCAAGTTAGGAACATATATATACCTAATTTTCACACAATACATATGGACTTCTAGATTGGCTGAACAGAGTTATATTGTTACTGGGAATAGGGTACTAAGTTGAGTACACAGCATAAAAGTCATGGAACAATTTTCTTCGAATGATATACTGATAAAATGAAAATGATGCAGCAGCATAAAAACATAAGATATTTGATTGTAAGGAGCTTAAGCAAACGATGTGCTTGATTGTGAGAAGCCTTTCTGTTTAAGCTTTCATAATAGACCATATTAGAGATAGATGCTCACCAGCATAAGGAACAAACATGTTTGCATCTTGAACTAGCGCACCAATTCTCATTTGCATGTTAATGCTCCGTGACTGTGCCATACCAACAGCCCAGATGAATCTCTCAGGATCACGAGCAAGGCGCTTTATTTTGAGGGGAACACCTGAGTGCTGTGGGGTTCAATATATGAAAGTTTGTCATTGTGTAACATCATAGGAAAAGGGACGAGCAGAATGCTTCACACTTTGTAAGACCGACAGGTTTCCTTTACCCAATTCTTTTCCCAAAATTTGATGGCCCGTTTCTGTTGTTGTTTCATAATGGATGCAAGATTCTGATCTTGCAATTCCAAAAGGTCTTCCTATAACATGTATCATACAACAGGAAGAGAAATATGGTTAGTAATGCTTAAACACACCCTAAAAGAAAATTGCTATACTATAAAAAAATTGAACAGAGATAAAAAGCTATCAAATAGAATTTCACTATAATCTGAAGCAATTGAAAATTTGTAAAACACTTCCAAGAGTTGAATTTGTATGGAAAATTATCTCTTTCAAAAACAATTTCCACTAGATATCCTGCAACAATAGCTTAGTTTTGCATAATATGCATCCACCAAGTCTATTTTCCCCATGCTACCCAGGGCCAAGATTTGGTTAACAATAATGGAATCTTAAATTTCATGATGGTGAAAAAAAAAATGCTTATAGCGGATGGAGAAATAATATTTCAATGTGATATTTGCTGGTATATCATGAATTGTTTTCCCTCCTGCCCCAAATTTTCTAATTTAAAATTGAAGCAGTAAAGAAAGTCTCAAACTGTTAGCTTCACACAAGATGAATACTGAAGAATCGAAAACCATATCTGATCACGACTGATTGAATCAAAGTAACTGTTATCTGGTGGTAATCCTATAATTTTCAATTGGCACAGAAGATTCAGGAGTGCTTTGAAGCCTTTAAATATGCTCAAAGAAAGCATGATTGTCTAAAAGACAATCAAATCAACCACGCAAACTTAAAAAATTCTATAAGAAGTAGCTTATTGGAAGAATTCTATTGTATTTGTAATGCAATAGGTAAATCTGCTTCAAGTGCATAACCCCTAAGGTGGATATCAAGAGTTCTCTTTGCTCCTCAAAACCTGAGCCTCAGCTTTTAAGGCAAAAGTCTAAAATCACATGTTAAAACTCTGACTTGGAGATCATCCCTAGCATATGGTATGACCCTGATTTTGACTTAATGCCATAATAAGACTGGCAAATGAAATAAACGTAATGTGTAACTGTTAGAGCAAAGCAAATAATACACAGTATCATATAAAATTATTGCAGTTACACAATTTTGGACCCACCTCTGTAGCTAGAAGCAGGCTACTACACTCATCCACACCAGGTAAGAAGTCTCCATATAGTTGCCAAAAGTTATTCTTACAATCAAATGCAAATAAAAGAAGGCATGCCAGCCTCAGGTCCCAATCCGTCTGGCACAGAGAGATAACTGTAAGGGAATACCACCCATATTTAAAAAGGCAAAAAAAAAGATTTTAAAGATAATTCTAAATTTAGCTATGTGTCTGCTGATCAGCCAAATTGAACCAATAACAGAATGCATAAAGAGCAGGAATTAAAAAAAAAATTGCAAAACACATAAAGCAGAAATGAAGAACCAAATAATTATTAACAGTAAGATTGCGATTTTAAGAAAAAATACCTCTGCATCAGTGGAGTTGATAATATAAAAAATCGGGTGACCCACTGGTATTATGTCAGGAAAAAACATCCATGGAAGCTTCTTGCTTATAGTTAACATTAATTCAATAGGGATTTCCATTATCATCTGTTCATTCAAGCTCAAAACCCCAAAAATTAAGTAAAAACACAAATGGGAACGCATTCTATAATTTAGTGCAAGCATGAAAAAGAACAAAATTCATTAGCATTGCAATAATGAAGACAATATACAATGGCTGATAACACAACAAAATGCAAAAGCATACACGCTCACTACTGAAGATATGGTGCTTCAAATTACACATAGCAAACTGCAATGAAGCAACTCACTCTAGCACGACGAAGTGGCTCAACATCCTTAGAGGCATAGACCCCAAATCCATCTGGCCCTTCCTTATATTCAACTCCATAGGCACGCATGCTTCGAACATATCCTATCTTATAGAAATCAGGGTCTGCTGGTTCCAGCTGCTAGGAAGAAAAAAAAAACTATCGTATGTTTAAAAAATAAAAAAAAGGAGTCCGCTGCACGAATGCGCCGGGTCCAGGAAAGGGTCAGACCCGTATGTTTAAAAAATAAAAAGGATAATTTTCCTTAAAGTATCACAGACTCAATGTGGACTAGGATTCCCAAATTGGAGCCTTTACATAGGGTAGGAGGACTCACATCTTAGTGGAACAAGAAGACAGAAATTTTATAATTTTGTATTCCTTTCTAATAATAGAAAGAAAAAATCTCTCAAGAATTTTGTAGCAAACTCAGATGGGAGGTAAATTTGCTTTCTCTGGTATCATTCCCCAGTAAGAATACAATTGGATAGCCAACTGTTCAACATTTTAGCTAAAATAGACTAACTTAATTCTACAAGAAATTATGCCACATCAATTTTGGATTTCATTAACCAAACGAGCTAAACCCTTAAAGATTCCCTAGTTGAATTAAATGTTTCCTGATCATATTTCAGTAACCAAATAGAGAACTCAAAAAACTGAAGAAAAGAGGGAAATGTTTGTGTAGTATATATACCTCGGAGGAAGTTTCCTCTGTCATAGGGGTTTGGAAAAGAGGAAACGGAGGCATTTCTAGTGAAGAAACTTTGATGGGTCGAATAACATTATTAGCGCTACTGTTTTCTCTGTATCTAGAGAATGAGTATCTGGGCGTTGCAGACCATATAGGCCATTGTTTCTTTCACACATATAGATAAAAACCAATTATCAGAAACTTCATACATCAAAAACAAACTAAGAAGATAGAGAAGAGAAAGAAATGAGACCTGCGAAGTGAAGAAGCAGTGAGGAAGCTGAAGAAGAGAAACAGAGGAGGCCATTGCTTAATGAAGTGGCCATAAACTACATCGCCAGCCTTCTTTCCTGAATGTTAAAAACAAAGTTTAAAAACGTTATCCACCTGCTCCGATTAAAAAAAAAAAGTTTTTGCAAATGGCGTGGTTAAATAAAAATATTTTTATTTAATTATATTATATTATTTAAAATTTTAATATACTAATTCATAAAGATAAAAAAATTAGTTATTAAAATATATTTAATATTTAAAAATTTATTTTAAATACTTTAAAAGATAAAATTGTAAAATGGAAACCATTAAATTAGTAATTTAAAAATTCATAATTTTTAAATTATAAAATTACTGTATAAAAATATACTATAAAAAATAAAATTAAAATAAATAAAAAACTAAGTTATATCATATTATATCATATCATAAAAAAACATGAAATTAAAAAAGAGAGTTTAGTGTCAATTTTTTTAATTTGTATTGCAATCTTTTAATTTTTTGTAATTTTATCTGAAACAACATTTGCTAACATGACATGCATAATTTTTTTTTTCATTTATATTATCAGATTTAAAATCATATGAAGCTGATATAAAATATTTTATTGTTTTAATTTTACAACTAATTTAGATTTACCACATGCACTTCCGCAAATTCACATATTAAATTTACATCAATAAATTTAAATAGTTTTATTTAATATTAAATCAATGATAAAGTAGTAAAAATTTAAAGTTGTAATTTGAAATTGTTAAAATTAAAAATTTATAATTGAATTATAAAACTACTAAGATATAAGTGTTTTTTTTTTAATTAAGCCAAAATTTTTATTGGGTATAAAGTAAAATCGATTACATTCTTATTAAAAAAAGCCAAAGCCAAACTCTCTCAAAACTCATTCTCTGTGGTAATTATTTGGAAATTCATCAAAAAAAAAAAAAAAACCTGCAATGTGTTTAACTTTATTTAACCTTATTCATCCTGAATACACTTTTTTTAATCATTATGCCCTTTCAGTTGGAGAAAAAAAAACTCCCTCACATATGTGGCTCATTCCATTTTGAAAAATTCTAATCCTAATACACTCCAGCTCTCTCTATTGTTGATTAAAACCCAAAATATGTAGTCATTCTTTATGTAAACCTTTTACGAAGCAGTCAATTTAGAACTTAGAACTCTCACTTTACAAATTCAATCATTTGATCTGCACATCAAAAATAAATCTAACACGCTATGTAAAGCTTAGTAGTGTTTGTATAATCATAATATATAAGAAAGTAAGAAAGAAAGATAACTTTTGAACTATCATTTATAAAGATAATAAAATTATCACTTTACAACTTTAATAGAAATTTGATAAATTTGCAAATCAAATAAACATACCATAAGAAAATTCAATATTCAATACTCTTAACAAATTAGACACTTAACATAATTTTCTCATTTTATACAATTCTTCTTAATTTATCCGCACACACTGAATTTAAACTCCATATTTGGATAACATGTTATTGATAATATATAATTGCCCTCTTGTTAAGAAAATGGTTAAAGGCCCACTGTAGTACAATATGCCCATATTGGCAAGTGTGTCCATTATTACTAGTGACACAATATGTCCACTAATGGCATGAAATGTCAACTATCATTATGAATATTCATCATCTAGCTAGCTATTCAATTCAAAAATAGGTTTAATACCAGTATTGTTAGAGAAATTCCCCGCTCTTTCGTTTTCAATTAAGCATTCTGTTATAATCACTTAATAAAACATTACTTTAATCACCATCAACACTTTTAAGGTTCATAAGTTTCTTTGGAACTTGTAAAAATTTCTAAAGCCTAACTTTCCACATTGAAAATCTTGCATATTTTTTAGAAAAAACTTGTGATATAGACATTAGTTGAAAATAAATTTACATTAAGGAAAGAAATGAAGTGTTTTAAGGTTGAAAAAGAAGAAAACTAAGATTGTTGGATAGACACGGGCATGTCTAGTGAACCCACATGCCCGTGTATATTAAAACCTTACTGGAATCAAAGTTACAAAGGCTGAAAAATTCACACAACCGTGTAGATTTATTCGCACGCCCATGCATAACAAAACCGTGCTGGAAATAAAATTACAAAGGCTGAAAAATTCACACGGACTTTATCCATATGCCCATGTGTTTTTTTTTAGCTTCTTCCAAACTCTAAAATTCATCTTTTAATAAAGCTAAAAGCTATTTCAACCTTCACTTTAAGCTAAAATCAACATCAACACATTTAATACATAGTAAAAATGAACTAAAAAACAAACTCTTCCCATAAAAGGTTCCATACCCAACTTTTTACACAAAATCACAATCAATCAATTCTTTAACAATTGACTCAATTAAAATAATTCAGCTAACTTGTATAAGCATTAAAATTCAAAGAAAACCAAATAATTATAAACTATTAATACACAAGCACATACATCTTCAAGAACTCCCCTCTTTCCCTTTTCTCTCTTCCCCTTTAAGTATATGATGATAAACTTGTCTACTCTAGTGAATTCTCTTAAAAACTTGCAACTCAATATGAATTTCTCTTGATTCTTATTTGAATTGATGGAAAAAGGAAGAAGAAGAATGAGTTTTGGTGATGGTGAGGTGAATGGTGTGAGAAGATGATGAAGAAAGAAAAGAGAAGTTTCTAGTCTCTCTTATATATAATATCTAAGATTTTAATTGGATAAGGGTGTGCTCACTGTAATTATGATGCACACACTTCTCTAATTTTTTATTCTAATCCAATTTTAGTTTCGTAAAACCGTAACAATAATTTTTTTAATTAATTTAAAGCTTTACTATGTATATTTCACACTCCAAACTCAGTAAAATTCAATTCTAGGGCCACAATGGCATTTTCATAAATTTCTATCACTTGAAGATTCTTTTTCGAAAATATCAATTTTGCCCAAACCCGGATCAAATTTTAATTCTTTTAAAACTTAACCCATCCTATTACCCCATTTATTTCAAATTTCCAAGTCACACTCATCATTATACACAATCTAGTATCAATATATAACAGAAAATTTATGTTTAAAATTTTAAACATTACAAAAGGATTGTCCGTTCATATGGTGGTCAAAAGATTCTTTACAAAAAATTATTTTTGCCTAATGTTAGCCCCTTAACTCATTGGCAAGTGAATTGGCAAGCTGCTGCTAGCAAGTTGGCTTATTGGAATGTGGCAATACCAAATTGGCATGTTGGCTAGGCATGTATTTAGTGCGCATGGTAGACATATTGGTAGATTCCTAGCTCAAGACACCTAGGATAATTGAGCAGAATTCGATGGCGTGCAGGATGGACAATTAGCCAGCATTGGCATAGGCCAACTAGTTATATAGTGGGCAAACATAGTTGCTTGTTAGGAAGGCTAATTGCTACTATGTTGGCAAGGACAGTTGCGGGCAATTATTTTAGCTAAGGCTTATGACATATCTAAATAGGTAGTTGTGGATGTCTTGGCATTGCAATTATTTATGTTGGAAAATGATGGCTTATGATTGGACTAGGTAGTTAGGGATGTTAATTGCATCCTGTAGGTAGGAAACTGCCAATAAATGCCTATGTCCCTTGTAACTGCTTATATATATGGCAGATCTGATAGGCAATTGTACATAGACAGTTTTGCATGAGTCCACTGTAATATTCCTTATATTCTTACAAAAATGATACTAAGATTGGGAGATTTTCTTGTAATTGGCTTGTTATTTTGATTTACTTAATGCATGATAAAACCTCCATTGCTACCACACTTGGGAATCATTGTATGTTGTTGGTTGAACTTAGTGGGAATTCCAGGTTGCTGCATAGGACTAAGGCAGATTGTTGCTAGTGAAAATTTAGCCCTATGACAATTGGTATCAGAGCACAATTAAAGTAATGGTTAGAGGCATAAGCAATGAGACTCGTAAGTGATTTACTCTCATTGAAACTTTGTTGGGCCTTATCCAATAAGAAGAAGGGATTACACCAGTGTTGGAAAGGTTGGATAATATTGAGACCAATGTTATTGAGATTCAAAGGACCATTGTTAAGGAGTTTGCCAAACTTCAACGTTAAAGGGAGGAACTCTATAGTGAAATCAGCATGGTATGTAAGGACATTGGCAACCAGGAAGGCACTAGGCCAAAAATACAAAAGTTGGAAATCCATGAACTAAAGGCATATAATGGGGTATGAAATGTTAAGGAATTTGAAAATTTCTTATAGAATATGGAGAAGTACTTCAATGTTGCAAGAGTGCCTGATGAAAACAAGGTCACCATTACTAGAATGTATTTGATGAGGGATGCAAAACTATGCGTGAGAGGGAATTTTTGCCCCTACTCCCATATAGAATGGTTCTTGCGACTTCTGCACTGTTAGGCTCAGGGCCTTAGAGAACACGGATCTAAACTTGGTGAAAATAGAGTCGCCATTTGGACAAGTCTAGAAAAGAAAGGGATGGATGACTCGATTTCTAAGGAATGCACAATCCCCTATTGGGTTTGGAAAGTTGGGTACGTATAGGGAATGTGAGAAATGACCCAGCACCCCCCACAATGCCCGATTCATTGGAACCAGTCTCCTTTTTAGGTCTAAATATTATTAAATTCTTAAATATTATAATATCATCCATACTACATGCAATTATTAATAAAATAGAGTCATTTTAAAAAAAAGATAAAACAACACATCACAAAATAATATGGGCACCCATCCTTAGATGGAAACATACCTTTATAATTTTTAAATGTCCACAAAGAAAATAAATAAAATAGGACACAACCCAAAGGTGGAAACATGTCCCTTATAATTGTTCCAAAGTCTTTAAATAAATTGAATTACGTAAACTAAATAAACAAGGCACCCGCATTAGTTGAAAACATGCCTTTTATAATTCCTTTTAAAAATACATATAAATCTAAGAAAAAGAGTAAAGCAAGAAAAAATAATACAACACATATAAAGATAATTGAATAATTAAAAAAAGATTAAAAAAATCTAAATATTATCCATTAAAGAAATATAGGGCGTAACGATGAGGGTCGCGCTTACTGCGATCTCGCTAGCCAGTTAGCGGGCAGGGGTCAAGGGGGCAGCGCCCCCGAAAGGTAAATGGTTTATATGATATGATTTTATTGGGGAATTAGAGTTTCTATCTAAACTAGGGTTATATATATATATATAAATTAGGATTTTTCCTAAATTAGGGTTTTAAGGTAAAAATTAGGATTTAAAGATTTTTAGAATTAGGGTTTAACTAAGTTGTATTTTAGGTTGGATTCATAATTTTAAAATGTTGGAACATGTAAGAAAACTCAAATTTAACTATTAGATGAAATAACATATCAACTTAGCCATTATCATTAAAGTTTATGCAAAGTTGCAGTGATGAATTAATTAGCTATAGGATGAATTATTGTTTAATATTTATTAAGAGAGGTATAGCTATTGAATATGAAAATAAATAGAATTTAGAAATCAAAACCTGCGTTGAAGACTCCACCAAAATTTAAATGTCGGTCAAACTTTCGCTTGCAATGATTTACAATTACGGCCGAGTAAAACCAAAGACAGTATGGTACTGCCTTTGGGATGTTTTTTGTTTCTTTGTCCCTTTTCTTCTGTGTTACTTTGTTTCTCCTTTTTTTAGTTATCAGTTGTTTCCTCCTTTCGTGTGTCTTTCTCCTTCTCTCTGTGTTGCTTTGTTTCTTGTTACTGGTTGTTCATTAATCTAAGCTGCCGTCTCTCCTCAGTGCTGCTAGGGTTTTGTTTTTCAATCTTTTCTGTTGTTGCTTCCTCGTTTCTTTCTTTTCAACTTTAACTGCTAAAGTTTTTCCTCCCCCTTCTCTGCTCTTTCATTCCTCTATTTATAAGAAAGGTTTAGGTTAAAAATTCTTAAGTCAGCTTCCGTTTCCTGATTAAGCATGACTTTAAAACCATTCGAGTTTTGCTGATTAAACATGGTTTTAAAATAATTTGAATTTCAGATAAACTGTGTACATGTCAAACTGAAACTAACCAAATTCGAGATGGACTGGGGCTCATATCGAACTAGGACATCCCCAGTTTGATATGGACAATGTCCATATCGAAATGGGCAAGTCCCAGTTCGATATGGAGTTCGATATGGACTTTGTCCATATCGAACTAGGGCTTCCCAGTTTGATATGGATACCCATATTAAACTAGGTTTGCCCTATTTTGATATGGACCATCCATATCTAATTAGACAGGTCCAATTCGACATGCATGATCTAATATCGAACCAAAATGACTTTTAGACCATTTTTTAGGTTTTAAAACTCACTTTGTTACCATTTTAAAGTTTTAAAAACTAAATCGGACACATTTTGACCTTTATAAAAATTGGACCAGTCAAGATAAAAGCTTAAAATATATTTAAGCTTTTAAGAATGGACCGATTTGTATTTAGGCCATCTTTAATTAGGACCGAACTAGCTTAGGGCTAAAATCAAGGGTCTACACTGTGGTGGCAGACTAAGACCTCCAAAGATGCAGTTTCTAGTAGGCCTAAGATTGACTCTTAGGATCGGTTGAAACAAGAGTTGAAGGATCAGTTCTTGCCATGCAATAATTCATGGATTGTAAGGTAATCATTGAAACAATTAAAGTAAGGTGGCTCGATGAGGGATTATGTGAAGGAATTTAGTTTCTTAATATTAGATATCTAGAAAATGTTTGAGGAGGACAAGCTATTCAATTTTATATCGAGTTTGCAACTGTGGGCATAGATGGAATTGCAGAGGCAGAATGTGAAGGATCTGCCTATGCCATTACCATACAGTTTGGTGAATTTTCAGGTACATAAAGATGTTGCTTCTGTTTCCAAACAAAAAACAAAGGAAAAGAAAAGAAAGGGGATTTTGGCAAGAAGAAGAAAGGCACAGACAAATGGAATCAGAAGCATGAAGGCGAATCTTCTTCCTAAAATAAGATGGCTTCGAAGAACAACCAGGGTTGTTTCCTATGCAATGGTCCCCATCATGTAAAGGAATGTCCCAAGGGGAAGAAATTGAATGCTATTCTAGTGGAGGATTCCAACGACTCTAATGAACTGGAAGTTGCTACTTGGGTAAATCCTTTACAATTGATTAATTCTATGATTACTGACATGAATCATATTGCAGCCTTATCCACTGTGGGTGATGTTATTGTTGCCCACTCAATGCTAATGCATGTCCCTATCCAGTGGAATGATTTGAACATTATTGGCATGGTTGACGCTGACCTTGACGCCACGCACATCTTCATTTCTATAAGGATGGTGCACGAGTATGGCTTGAGGGTAAGGAAGTGTCCAAGATTTTTGAAGATGGTAAATGCAAAAGCATGAGCTATTTCAAGTATGGCTTACAATATGACATTGGATATTGAAAATTAGAAGGGGAAAATGGATTTGATGGTGATTCCCCATTATGATTTTGATATGATACTTTGGATTGATTTTGTTGCAAATAAAAAATAATTCATATGCCTCACCTAGACAAAATTATAGTGATGTAAGAAGTAAGTCCATGCTTCATACCTTGCTACCACCCTTACAACAAGGATGATAAGAAAGGAAAGAGAAGATGTATTTCACCCATACTGTTGGAAAAAAGGTTGAATAGAGGGGAAGAGACCTATCTTGCTGTCTTGTTTGAAATCAAAGAGGATAAGGTGGTCGAAGTTCTAGATTGTGTGGCTGAAACTCTGAAGGAGTTTGATGGTGTTATGCCACTAGAGTTTCCCAAATCATTACCATTAAGGAGGGCCATTGATCACAATATCGACTTGTTGCCTAGTGATATTCCTCCTGCCTAATCCAATTATCGCATGTACCCTTTAGAGTTAGCTGAATTGTAGAAGCAATTAAAAGAATTGTTGGAGGTAGGTTTCATTCAACCATCAAAGGCTCCCTATGGTGCATCGGTTCTGTTCCAGAAGAAATAGGATGGTTCCTTGTGATTGTGCATCATGCATTGAACAAAATAATGATGAAGAACAAGTATCTAATCTCATCAGTGTAAGATTTGATGGATCAACTGTCTAAGGCAACTTGGTTTGCAAAGCTAGATTTGAGATCTGGGTACTAGCAAGTGAAAATAGTGGATGGTGATGAGGCCAAAACTACTTATGTAACTATATATGGGTCTTACGAGTTCCTTGTAATGTCATTTGGCTTGACAAATACCCTAGCTACATTCTGTAATCTAATGAATGATGTTTATATGAATATCTTGATGACTTTATTATGATTTACTTGGATGACATTGTTATCTATAGCAATACTCTTGATGAACACTTAGTTCACTTATGGAAAATGTTACTATAGCTAAAGAGAACATAAGTTGTATGTGAAGATGAAAAAAAATGTTAATTTAATGAAAAGGAAGTAATGTTCTTGGGGCACTTGGTCAGCAATCGCCAAGTGATAATGGATCCTAAGGAAGTGCAAGCGATTGTAAACTGGCCAACCTCTCAAATTGTTTCAAAATTGAGATCCTTCCTCAATTTGGCAAATTACTACTATAAATTCATTGCTAACTACTCAAAAATGGCATGTACTCTCACAAAATTGCTAAAGAAAATTGAGAAATGGGAATAGACAGATTATTATGAAGAAGCTTTTGGAAAGTTGAAGGTTTCCATTGCCTTAGAACCAATGTTGCAACTGTCAAACTTTGAGTTTCCTTTCGAAGTGCATATAGATGCCTCATACAAAGCAATTAGCAAAGTCTTAGTGCAAGAAGGGTATCTAGTTGCTTTTGAAAGTCAAAAGTTAAATGTTACAAAATAGAAATATTCTGCTTATGAAAAAGAAATGGTTATTATAGTACATTGCTTGTTGATTTGAAGGGTGTATTTTTTAGGAACAAAATTTATGGTTCAGAACGACAATGTGGCTAATACATTCTTCAAACCTAAGAAGAAGTTGTCCACAAGCAAGTCCATTAGTAAGAATTATTGGCAGAATATGACTTCACCTGGAAACATAAGCCCGGTTGGCACAACTAGGTTGCAGATGCTCTTAGTCAAAGAAATATGTTTACTGCAATGTATGATGTGACCAAGGTAGAATTAGACATGGTAGATAAAATAAAAACCCTTGCTACCTTAGATGCTGCTTATATAAATTTGGTGGAGCAAGTTAAGAAGGGATTCTTAAATGCTTTTGGCTTGAGGATAATCAGCTTGTATGCAAAAGAGGCAGATTATATGTGCCAGCTACTGGTGGTTTGAGGAGAGAATTGTTGAAGGAATCACATGATCCTTAATAGGTGGGGCATCCAGGTAGTGAAAGGATGTTGGCGCTATTGTCTCATTCCTATAATTGGCCAAAAATGAAAGATGACATTGAAGCCTATGTTAGAACTTGCTTGGTATGCCAACAAGACAAATGGAGAGGAAGAAGGCAACTGGATTGTTGTAGCCACTGCCCATCCCCGAAAAATCATAGGTTTTAGTTTCGATGGTTTTCATTGGGGGCTTCCCCAAAGTTGATGGTATGGCTTCTATCATTGTTGCTCATGTTGCTTGTCCTTCGGATGTTGCTGTGGAATTATTCTATAAACATGTTGTCAAGTATTTCAGTGTGCCTAATGATATTATGAGTGACGGAGATGCAAGGTTTACAGGCAGGTTTTGGATTTCATTGTTTAATATGATGGGAACACAAATGAAGTTTTCTATAGTCAATCACCCATAAACATATAGGCAAACAAAAAGGACCAATCATCTGCTGGAGGAATACTTAAGAAATTATATTTCGGGAAGCCAAAATAATTGGTTGGAACTGCTAGATAGTGTACAGTTTTGTTATAACTTGTATAGATCTTCTACTAAAGAGATGAGTCCATTTGAGTAGGTGTTGCAGCATCAACCAGCTATCCCACTTGAGCTGGCACAACAAAAAACTGGCGAAAAATATCCAGTACCTTATTGACAAGCTAGAAACAAGCAGGAACTTCATAAAAGGGTCGAACATGTTGCATACAAGCTAAAGATGCCCAGTAGGCTCAAGGTTTCATCCTACATTCAATGTGAGCTTTTTGAAAAAGTTCCATGAAGATATTGTTGAACTAGAAAGGAGCAAGGCAAAGCGTGCTCCTCCTGTGGTACAAAAATAGTTTGACAATGAGGTGGAAAGAATTTTAGATCACCAAACTTTTGGAAAAAGTAAGAAAAATCAACAAATAGAAGTTCTTATGTTATGGAAAGGCAAACCAGAATTTAATGCTACTTGGGCAAAAGATACAACTTTGTGGCAATTTGAGAAGCAGTGCAAAAATACTTGCAAGGCATTTTAATGAGGATGTCGAATTCTTCTAGTGGGGGTGATTTTTTTACCTCCTTAACTCATTGGCAAACGAATTAGCAAGCTACTACTAGCAAGTTAGCTTGTTGGACTCTGGCAGTAGTAGATTGGCATGTTGGTTGGGCATGCATCTCGGCAGTGTGCATGTTATACAAATTAATGGACACTAGCTCAAGACAACTTGGATACTTGGGCAGAAATCGGTGGTGTGCAGGATGCACAATTAGCCAGCATTGACATGGGCCAACTAGCTATATTGTAGTCAAGCATGATTGACTGTTAGGAAGGCCAACTACTAGTGTGTTTGTAAGGACAGTTGCAGGCAGTTATTTTTGCTAAAACTTATATGGCATCTAGACATATCCAAACAAGCAGCTGTGGATGTCTTGGCATTGCAGTTATTTCTGTAGGCAAATGATGGCATATGATTAGCCTAAGCAGGTGGGGATGTCAACTGCATCTATGTAGGCAGGAAACTACCAATAACATCTTCTATCCCTTATAATTGCCTATAAATATGGCAGATCTGATAAGCAATTATACATAAATAGTTTTGTATGAGTATATTATAACATTCCTTGTATTCTTGTGAAATAATAATAAGGTTAGGAGATTTTCCTATAATTTGTTTGTTACTTTGATTTACTTGATGCTTGCATGATAAAAACTCCATTGCTGCTATACTTGGCAATCATTTTGTGTTGTTGGCTGAACTTGGTGGGAATTCCAGGTTGCCATGCAAGACTAAGGCAGATTGTTGCTAGTGAAAATTTAACCCTGTGACATATAATATGATATTAATATCCTGCAATACAATTTCATATAAAAAAAATTCATTAGATGTTGGAGTATAAAAATTAGTATGCAAAAATTAATTAAATGTTATGCTTTAATCTCATATTGTTGGTGAGCCAGGCATCAGGAATCCACATATGATCCCAAAAATCTAATGTATTGACTTTATGAATTTTGAAGTTATAAATTTTCTCTACAAGCATCTTTTGTTCCTTTTTTTTACTGCATTTATTACAAATACAATAAATTAAACATTTTCATATTATTAATTGAGTGTAAGAAAAAAAATTATATTATGGATAAAACTTACTATTTATATCCTTGGAAATGCAAATCCCATCATTCATTGAAAGATTTATGTTTGTAGGAAGTAGGGGATTGTAATGGGTAAAGAGAAAGTACAAGTACATATGAATCATTATCCACTTTTTACTAGGTAATTTGTGATTTTTTTATCCACTTTCGCTTCTAATATCAGGAGTCCAAGCACCCCTATGTACTTTAGATTCGACACCACTTTCCTTTTTTTTTTTTTGCTACCTCTCCATCAAATATAGTCTGGAAAAGATCAATGAGATGTTGCACATCCCATTATCTTTTATTGTTACTAACTTATCAACTCCCAACGTATCAAGCCTATAATTATTAACATTTTGCAATAATAATAATAAATCAACCTAAAAAATTAACTAAAATCTTGACATATAAAAATAAAAGTATCAATAAGTACATATGAAAGGGCGTCTCATAAGGAGTAATATGTTGGGATGTCTAATAAGAAATAACAATATTGTCTTTTTCATTCATTTTGCCCTTAATTGCAGCTATTCTCTCAGTGAGAGCTTCTATTATTGAATGTAGTTCTTTATTTTACTCCACAATGAATGAATGGAGTTATTTATTTTTCTCCTTTAGTTTTATGGGAGATTATTTATATTTCTCTTCAAACAATTAACACTTCTTTTGCATATCAAAACATATTAAGTATAAGACTATAATACATTGCATAAAGGAATATAATAATATTGATCATATAAGCAATCAATACATTTTAAATATAAGGAATATAATAAACGCTTCTTATTGAATGTAGTTTTATGGGGGTGTTAGGCTTGGTAGAGTAATTTTTTCCTTTTGGGCACTATTAATTACTATCAAGTTTTGATGTTGAGAGTTAGTGAGTGACAGTGAGTCTTAGGATCTATTAGGGAATAATTTTATGGATTATAATGGACTGTTGTTGAGAGTTATGGATTGTTAAAAGGCATTATAACACAATTTCTCGTCCGATTAGTGACAGTTATCGAAGCAACTAAAAGTTACAAATTGTTACAGAGATTTAGGATTTATCGGATAATAATTATATGGCTCTTAGGGACTGTTATTGATAGTTAAAGAGTGTTAAGGGAGCAAGTTAGTGGTGTGCTTGGTAGTGTTAGATTTTTGTTATGGCGTGTTAGGAAGTATTAGTGAATATTAAAATGCATTAGAGAATAATTATGTGGTGTGTTACATGTCGTTAAATGTTATTATGGAATATCATAAAAAGTTAAGGATTGTTAAGAACTATAGTGTTGAGTTAATAAGTTATTTTCATTAACTCACAATCAACAAACAAAAAAATAATTTATTTTTTTATTTTCTAGAAATGTTAAGGAGTATTAGTGAGTGAATTAATAGAGTGTTAGTGAGTGTCCATAACACAATCTAACGATAAATAACAATTAAGAATAATCAATAACACCCAAAAAAACTCTAAAAAAATAAAAAAAAAATGAAATAAAAGCTTACTCTTTAAAATAGCTAGTCATCATCAGTTATAGCAACAACACTCATCAACGTTAACACACTATCCAATCACACTATTACACAGAGGCGGAAGGAGGGTGGATCTTAGTGGGGCAATGGACCCTCCTCTCCCCTCCCACTTCATATATACCATATATGAATTGAGTAAAATCAATATTCTCATTTGAAATAATATTCTCATTTGTTAATTATAGAATTTGTTTTCTTTTCAGTGTTTTCTATTAATGTAATTGCCTATAAAAGGCATAAAGGCATTGCTTTGATAAATAAAAGTGTGGCTTTAGTTGTTAAATATTAGCTCAAACATAACAGTGGTATCGGAGCCTGGTAAAAAGTCCCTTTGATTGAAACACGTGAGGGAGAGTTTGCAACAGCAAAAGAAGCAACTCATGGCTACTTAAAATTTTGTTCATGCCAACCTGGATAAGCCAGCACCAGTCTAGCTTCGTGCCAGGTAGACGCATTCAGGATAATATTATTGTCACATAAGAGATCATCCACTCTATAAGGCTCATGAAAAGGAAAAAAGGATTTATGTCACTAAAGATTGATCTTGAAAAAGCCTACGACAAGCTTAGATGGAGTTACATTAACACCACTCTGAAGGACATTAACTTCCAACTTGGATGACAGACCTCATTATGATTATTATATCTTTCGTTTCCATGCAAGTCTTGTGGAATGGGAGGGCGTTTGACTCTTTTCAACCATCAAGAGGAATCAAAAAAGTTGATCCGCTCTCGCCATACCTTTTTATCTTATATGTGGAAAAACTAGGCCAAATCATTTTGAAGGAAGTACAAAATAAATCTTGGATTCCAATCAAATTAGGTAAAATAAGCCC
The DNA here is from genome assembly GCA_947685225.1 of Garcia nutans. NCBI lineage: Eukaryota > Viridiplantae > Streptophyta > Magnoliopsida > Malpighiales > Euphorbiaceae > Garcia > Garcia nutans. Next base: position 11,041,907 of record CANTUV010000014.1, on the reverse strand, counting down.
TCCTATTTCCCACTTATTTTTTGCTGACGATATCTTTTTGTTTGCAGAGACATCTTTGGAGTAAGCTTGTAATATTTCACGCATTTTGGAAGAATTTTGTGAAGCTTCAGGGGAGAAGATCAATAAGAACAAGACTAAAATTTTCTTCTCCAATAACATCAAGGGAAACATTAAAGCACAAATTTATCAAGAATGGGCTTCAAACAAACTGACAATCGAGGAACATATCTTGGCGTCCCAATACAGTATGGAAGAATCACATCAAGAACATACAATTTCATTATGGACAAAGTTCAAAACAAGCTGTCAGCATGGAATTCAAAAAGCCTATCCATGGTTGGATAACTTTAGCCAACCATGTGCTTTCCTCCATCCTATATTACATTATGCAAACTGTGGCAGTACCCAAGGGTGTTTGCCATAAAATCAAGCAAATATATAGAAAATTTATCTGGAATGGAAATAAAGATCAAAGAAGCCTGAACTTGGTAAAATGGGATGAGGTTTGCCAGCCTAAAGAGTGTGGGGGATTAGGCCTAAAGAACCTAAGCACTATGAACAATGCTTTTCTTATGAAAACTGGATGGTGTTTGCTCACTAACTGGAATTCACTGCGGGTGCAGGTCTTAGAGGCCAAGTACGGAGTAAATATGGAAGCAATACCTACCAACTTAAAAGCAACTAAAAGATCTTCCCTTTATAGGGCCTTAGCAAGTGTTTGGAGTAACATAGTTGATGGCGTTCAATGGTGTGTTAACGACGGTAGAAAAATAAGATTTTGGTTGGATCACTGGATCAAAATGGGGGCCTATCTCTTGCATACCTAGCCATCAATCCTATCCTGAAAGGAGATATAATTCAAAAAATTTGTGACATGGTTACTAATAATGGTTCTTGGTGTTGGGATTTATTTATAGGTTACTTGCCTACCCAGGTGCTCCTTTTTTTAATAGCCTACCCTCCTCCGAGGCCAGAAGATGGCAGTGATAAGCCCTTTTGGGCCCTGGATGCTAGTGGCACAATTTCAGTTAAATCGGCATACACTTTCATGATGAAGGAAAAATGGCAAGAACAAAGCAATGTGTATGATACCATTTGGAAATGGCCAGGCCAACACAGAGTGAATGTCTTCCTATGGCTTGCTTACAAAGGAAAGCTTTTGACGAACGAAGAACGGGTAAAAAGGCATCTATCTAACGATGACAGTTGTCCTAGATGTGGAGCTCCAACAGAAATGATTATCCATATCATTAGAGATTGCCCGTTTTCCAAATGGGTATGACTTACCTTAACTGGCCTTGCTTGGAATGATGTCTTTTTCTCCCAAAACTTGGATTGTTGGGTGCTAGACAATGTGTCCAAAGTTGATATTGGAAAGATCAAAGAGAAAGAAAATGTTTGGTTTGGCATCACTTGCTGGAAATTATGGCATGTTAGGAATGAAGCTTTATTTTGTAGTTTGCACAAAGACTTTTGGGATACTATCACCATCATATAGCAAAAAACTAAAAAGGTAATATTAGGGAAACATAAAAGATCCTTATTTAGACACAATACCCCCCTCAAAGATACTATTTACATTGGTTGGTTTAAACTTAACAGTGATGGTGCTTTTAAGACCTCCACAAGAATGGCAGCAGCTGGAGGAGTGGTGAGAAATGTAACACCCCCATATCTAATGCACACATACTACAACCACCACAATGTAGCATAAGTGCACCAAACATAGGGATGCTACGGTTTTCTTAACATTCAAAACACTTTAAATTTGATACAATACCCTTATCATTATACATTATAGAAAAGTAGATCATTTACTTATAAAACAAAACATATTAGTTATATATATATACATTTAAATATTACACAGCGGAAGTTATAAAATATGTACATATTTACATATTAAACATTTCTTTACAAAATATAAAGAAGTATACATGATTGGCAAGTCTGCTCTGATCTTTAAGCTCCCAAAATGAATTCTTCAAGGTCTACTCTCACTTGGTCTTGATGAACTCTCAGGTTCAACTCTATCAACTCTATTACCTGCGCGATTAAACACTATCGCGCTAAGCCAACGGCTTAGTAAGATAATACATGCTAATGGTATGCTTTAGTGTAATGCAATGCCACATATGTTGTTGATAAGATCAACATCATAAATATAAAGTTAACCACATAATTATGCATTTGACAAATCATAGTCATATGAGCATACCACATCTCAACATCTTTCCACATTCAACATTAATCAATCATACTCAATAAACAACATCTCATTTCATTAACTCATAACATTATTTAGGACATTCATATAACCTTGACACCTATGGGCCCAACAAGTATTTAATACGATATTCAGAGTTCAGAGTTACTGCTTTGGTTCATAATCACAATAATCACGCCAGTAGGCAATGTATATACATGTATCTCTATCCATGGATAGTGTAACAGACCCAGTCTCTTGGACCATCCACTCAACACATATGAGGAGATCCTCAACCCGGCAAGACTGTTACAAATCATATATCTCATATTCACAATTCTCATAGTGTAACAGACCCAGTCTCTTGGACCATCAACTCAACACATATGAGGAGATCCTCAACCCGGCAAGACTGTTACCTTTCATCATTTCTTAGGCATGCCACCCAAATCCAGAACTCTGAAACTGAATAACATATTAAACAAACAATTCATTTATTATATAGTTACCATTTCCATTCTCAAATTCTCATCAAATTTAGGCAAACATGCCTTCTTTCTTTCAATATCATCATCATAGCCAATCACAATGGCATTGTCTCATATCATGTCTTATTTAAATTATCATTGCATCTTTGATATAAATTTCAATTTCAATGTATATTACTCATGAAACACATTACCATTCACAATACATAACATAACATTGTTCAATCTCAACAATGCAATTAGGGCAAAGAACAATTGATATGATTCATAGTTTTAGGACCTTACACATGCATTTGATTATATCATTCATTGATTCAAGTGTGTTTAAAGTGTTTAGGGTTAGGTTTAAGGACCAACCTACCTTTGGAGAACCAAAGCAATGCAAGAAGAACAAAGAATTAAAACCCTAACCCACACAATTGAGGGACACGGTTAGGCCAATTCAACCTCTTCACAATCTAATCCAAAAGGAATATTAGCAAAATGACCATATGAATAGTACATTCTGGTTTTAGACTCCATTTTATCCTTATTTTGAAAAATTGTATAAAATAATCTACTTGACTAAAAATTCTAAAATTTTTACAGAATTTAGTTTTGTATCTTAAAATCATTCCTTTAAAATTTCAGATCAAACTGAACACAAAATCTTGGTCAAATAGTTCACCTAACCAGACTGCCCCAATTGCCCTGCATCCTGGCAGCAGTTCTGAACTTTGTGAATTCCATAAATCAAATTCAATCAACGTGGTTCCAAATTATTTTTCTCAAATACTAGACTCACTAGGAAACAACATATCCAAAATTCAATTGGATATGATTTTTCTACATTTTATTAAAAATCCCGAAATATAGCTGTCTCAGTTAAGGTACCTGCTGGAACAGGTCTAATAAAAATAATCTTTCTAAACTCATAACCATTCCAAAATCGAATCAACATATTTTTCAGTCATTCTAGACTCATAGAGGCACAACATATCAAACATTCACTTCAAGAACATTTTTCTATAATTAATTAAAAATCATACAAGTCACAGCCTTTACTAATTGTAAAACAGAAAAAAAATTCACTAAACACAACTCTTACTCTTCCATCACCAACACCAACCTAGCTTCTTATCTTTAATTCCATTTCAACACTTTTACACACACCATACACAAACACACTCCATCAAACTCAAACAAAATTCCAAATAGAACAAGAGAAATCAAGAGAAAACTTACCTTAAATGAAGAATTTCCACAAATCTCTAACCAACACCCTTGATTCCTTCTTCAATTTGCTTCAAACCTCAAGATCACCTCTCTTTCTCTCTTTGTCTATGGAGAATCCGGCCACACATGAAGAGAAGCAGAAAATATGAAGAGCAAAGTCAAATTTGGCTTCTTATATCCATCAAGTGTTTTTAACCTTGCAATTACTAAAACACCCTTCACCATTTAACTAACCTTTTGTCTCATCTAAGCCCTTATATGTAATTGCACATTCCACAAAAATATCTTCTTGCATTGACTCTATATTTGACCAATCTATATGTTATATATATCATCATATACACAACATATACATTTGTCTCTAAACCCTAAATTTCTTCTCCAAAACACATATACATATACATTCTCTTCCCATTTCTTTTCTCTTACAATTTAACACATATATTCAATCCAATATATAACAACAACAACACTAACAACAACATCAACAATAACAACAACATAACCAAGACTTCTAGGGCATACATGAGAATATTACAAGAAATGACCAAGAAGTTTGGGTTACATGCTTTACTATAAATATAGGTTCGTGCACAATCACGCAGGCTGAACTTTGGAGAGCGTATATTGGTTTGTGCCTTGTATGGCAGAAAGGAATAAAGAAGCTAAAAGTAGAAGTAGATAGCAGAAGTGTTGTCCATATTTTGAATACATCATGCGATCAACCTGGAATAAATAGTACCATGGTCCGCAAAAATAAGGGAGCTGATTAGAAGAGATTGGGAGATTATGATTTATTACATTTACAGAGAAGCCAATCATCTTGTTGACTACCTTGCATCGCTAGCCAGCCATACGCTCTTGGAGCTCATGAACTTATAGAACCTCTTGACGAAGCTAAAAGATGGATACATCACGATCTACTGGGTGTAGCTTATGTTAGAAGTATAGCCATAAAATCATGAGGAATTCCTCACTCTTGTAAAAAAAAAAATTTGTTCGACCAGGCATTCCTCATTTCGATGGTCACTATGACCATTGGAGCATGGTAATAGAGAATTTTCTAATATCAAAAGAGTTTTGGCAAGTTGTTGACAATGGCTTCACAAAACCAACAACTGACACTAATTTAACTAATGCAAAAAAGAAGCAAATTGATTCACTGAAATTGAAAGATTTGAAGGCTAAAAATTATATGTTCCAAGCTATTGATAGTTCAATCTTGGAAACCATCCTTCATAAAGATACCTCAAAGCAAATTTAGGATAGCATGAAGAAGAAATAACAAGGAAATGTAAGGGCAAAGCAGGCACAGCTTCAACATCTTCGTGCTGAATTCTGGATTTTGCGCATGAAGTTCGGTGAGTCAGCTTCATATTACTTCTCAAGAATGATGACAATAGTGAATAAGATGAGGATCCATGGGGAAAAGCTTGATGATGTTACTATTGTTGAAAAATCCATCGATCTATGTTATTTACTCCATGTTGAATTCAACTTTGTTATTTGCTCCATTGATGAGCTGCAAATTCTTTGTTGATACATAAGCAAAAATTAATTCAGCAAGATAATGAGTAGCAAGCTATACAAGCAACTATTCATTTTAAAACTGACAAAAAAAATGGAATGGCAAAAATTCCAATGACAAAGCTGGTGAAGGGAACCAAAGAAGAAGCAGTAAAGATTATCATTCAAATGACAAAAAGCCAAAGTCTGCAAACAAAAATAAAGCTAATGTTGAACGCTTTAAATGTCACAAATTTGGTCATTATTGTACCGAATGCCATACAAATTTAAATAAAATGCGTGGAGAAAAATATAATTTTGTAGAAGTAAATGAGGAGAAAATATCCTTGTTAATGGTTTGTCATGCAAATAAGAAACCAATAAGGATTTGTGGCAGCTTGACACTGGCTACAACAATCATATGAGTGAAGACAAGTTAGCATTCTCCACTCTTGATGAATCCTATCGAGATACGATAAAGTTTGGTGATAGTTCTGAAGTCTCAGTTATAGGAAAAGGGCAAGTAATTATCCAAACTAAATAAAATTTTACCAAACAATTTCCAATGTTCTTTTTGTTCCAGATCTGAAGACAAATTTATTGAGTATTGGCCAGCTGCAAGAGAAAAGCTATGAAATATTTATTAAAAATGGAGAGTGCATAATCCAATATAACAAATTGGGTCTAATTACTAAGGTCCACATGACCAAGAATAGAATATTTCCTCTGCATTTTTACAAAGTTAGTCATTGTTGTTTTTCAGCAAAATTGACTAACCTAGCATAGTTGTGACATTCTTGTTATGGACATATGAATTTTGGAGGATTAAAAACTTTGCAACAAAAGGAGATGGTAGATGGACCTCCTAAATTTTATTATCTCGCAGAAGCGTGTGAAGATTGTGTAACTAGGAAGTAATCTCGTGATAGCTTTCCAACAAGAAAGTCTTGAAGGGGCAAGCAACAATTAAAATTGGCCCATTTTGATTTATGTGGACCTATAAATCCAACATCTAATGGAGCTAAATGCTATTTCATGATATTTATTAATGACTTTAGTCAGAAAACATGGGTTTACTTCCTGAAGGAGAAATCTGAAGCTTTTACAACTTTCAAAAGTTTTAAGGCTAACATTAAGAATGAAGCTAAAAGTTCAATAAAAATTCTCTGAAGTTATCACGGTGGAGAATATAATTAAAAAAAATTTTGCAAATTTTTGTGAATCTCATAGGATTAAAAGATAAGTTACAGTAGCCTACCCCCCCTACAATTTGCTTGTAATAAGTACTATCAATCTTCTTTCCTCCAGGATCTTTCTCAAGCTTCATCCCCACCTCTAAAGAAATGCTAGCAGCATTATAGTACTTTATCCCAAATTTCTCTAATAATTCTTAGGGAATTAACCACATAAATATCCCTATACATATCACTAATAAATTTTAGACTCTGCTCACCTTAACTAGACATTCTTTGACAAAATTACCATTTTTCTTATGTAAAAATTTTCAAAAATCTCTTTCTTATTTGCCTGATCAAATCCCTCTCTCTCTATCTCTCTCAAAGCTTTCTTCGCCACTGTTGCCTCTCCAGAATCTGAAACATCGACCTCAAGAAAATAATGAAAACGTCATTGCTTAAGTCGTTGTTCAAGAAGGCACAGGTTTTTTCTCTCACTCTTTCTCTCTGTGTGTGTGTGCCATTATTGTGTTTGATTTAAATTTGATTTTTTTTTTGTAAAAAAAGGAAATGAACTCTTCCAATTTTGAGATGTGATTATGTGAAATTCGGTTGTATTTGCTGGGTTATTATAAAAAATAAAAGAAAAGTGAAAGGTGCTATATATCTAGGTTTTCTTCCTTATTTGTTCTCCATTGAAGAATCATATGTTGCTTGTTTCTCAATTTAGAAATTTGTTTTTGAAAGTTACTTGCAATCAGACTATTTGCAGTGAAATAAGTTGATTACACTAATTTGCAATACATTGTTCATTCTTTATGAAAACATAATTAAGTTACACAGGCACGGATCTCTTTTTTTTAACAACCTAGCTGGTCCAAAAAATGATCATTTATTGTCTATATTTTCATTTTTCTGTGTGAGGATTTGCAAGTTGCTTGTATAAAATAAATTTTATGGGCTCACTTGAATTAAAAGAATATGTTGAGTTAAGAGTAGAGTGTAGAAGTCTGATTGCCATCACGATAGTATGCGAAAAAAGATCCTAATCCAATGAATGAAATCTGTGATATGTGAGGAACTATTTATAATGCTTGAATTAAAATTAGAGCTACCTGCAACCAAAAAAAGGAACTCAAAATTGTTATAAATGGAAGCTAGGAAATTAAATAACTAAAAGAAAAAGGAAAGGAAAGAGTAGACAACCTTCTTTTCATCATACTGGGAGAGATGAGTTCCATTAAGAGATAAAATAAAAACTGTGGCTAAATTTATGGTAGATGAGTTCATTAGATGTAGCAATTTAGCTGTGTTGTCAACTTGGGAAAGAAATGCAGACCAAAAAATATAAGCATTAAAGTTTACCTTCATATGTAAAGATTTAGTATAAAGATTAATCTTTAGTGAAAGTCAATTAATCATTTTTTGTTTTAATTATTATTAAAATTCAGTATGTTTTATTATATTTCTTATTGATTAAAGGCTTTCCTCCATTTAATTGACTGTGATTAATAATAGAATAGAAAGATTTCGTCTTTCTTAGGATTAAAAAAAACTTTAATTTAGAGTAAGATTATTAAAAAATATAAAGATATTAAGCATGCATATAAAGTTTAAGGTGAGGCCCACCAAGAGGACCATTAACATAATCCATTTTTATGGGAAAATTAATTTCTCATTTGGGTTTTATATATTGTTTAGATGTTTTAAGTAGTGATAAAATGTGATTTTGTTTGTTGATTTGTGTTGATCTATGATGACATGGATTGATATGTGTTGATATGCTTTAATATGCTTTGATATGTGACTACTAAAATATGAATCATTTGTGTTCTATATGTTGTTTAGATATTTTAAGTAGTGATAAAATGTGATTTTGTTCATTGATCTTTCTTGATCTTTGATTATATGGATTGATATATATTGATATGCTATGATATGTGACTAAATATGAATAATTTGTGTTCTATATATTATTTAGATATTTTAAACAGTGAAGAAATATATTTTTATTGATAGATCTGTGTTGATATATGATGATAAAGATTGATATGTGTTGATATGATTTGATAAGCTTTGATATGTGACTACTAAATATGAATCATGTGTGTTCCATATGTTATTTAGATATTTTAAGTAGTGATAAAATTTGGTTTTATTGATTGATATGTATTGATCTTTGATGATATAGGTTGATATATATTAATATACTTTGATATGTGACTAAATATGAATAATTTGTGTTCTACATGTTGTTTAGATATTCTAAACAGTGAAAAATATATTTTTATTGACAGATCTGTATTGATTTATGATGATATGGGTTAATATGTGTTGATATGCTTTGATATATGACTACTAAATATGAATCATGTGTGTTCCATTTGTTGTTTAAATGTTTTAAGTAGTGATAAAATGTGGTTTTGTTGATTGATCTATATTGATCTTTGATAATATGAGTTGATATGTATTAATATGCTTTGATATGTGACTAAATATGAAAAATTTGTAGTTTATATATTGTTTAGATAATTTAAACAGTGAAGAAATATATTTTTATTGACGGACCTGCATTGATCTATGATGATATGGATTGATATGTGTTGATATGGTTTGATATGCTTTGATATGTGACTGCTAAATAAGAATCATGTGTGTTCCATTTATTGTTTAGATGATTTAAGTAGTGATAAAATGTGGTTTTGTTGATTGATCTATGTTAATTTATGATGATATGGTTTGATATGGTTTGATATTTAAGTAGTGATAAAATTTGATTTTATTAGTTGATTTGTGTTTATCTTTGATGATATAGGTTGATTGTATTAATATACTTTGATATGTGACTAAATATGAATAATTTGTATTTTACATGTTGTTTAGATATTTTAAACAGTGAAAAAAATATATTTTTATTGATAGATTTGTGTTGATCTATCATGTTATGGGTTGATATGCGTTGATATTGTTTGATATACTTTGATATGTGACTGCTAAATATGAATCATGTGTATTAGTAGTGATAAAATGTGGTTTTATTGATTGATCTATATTGATCTTTGATGATCTGGGTTGATATATATTGATATATTTTGATATGTGACTAAATATGAATAGTTTATGTTCTACATGTTGTTTAGATATTTTAAATAGTGAAGAAATATATTTTTATTGACAGATCTGTGTTGATCTATGATAATATGGTTTGATATGCTTTAATATGTTACTACTAAATTATGTAATTGAAACCCTAGGAATTATTCATTCTTCCCCAGATCTGAAAAATATCACATGCATCTCATATCGAATATTCATAATATTATGTTCCAATTTGCAAATGCGGTGAGATTGCACCCCTTCAAGTGTCATGGATAGAAGATAATCTTGGGAGACATTTTTATGGTTGCGACAACTATGGGGTATATTAAAATTTTGATTTGTTTTAGGTTATTTGCATTTGGATATTGTGTATTCACATTATTATTACTTAAATAATGAGTTTTGTCATTTGTGCAAACAGACTCAATAAAGGAAAATGTAAATTTTTTTTAGGTTAATCCAAAATCCTAAATGAGCTACAAACATCATCAATTCTTTATTGAGGAAAGTGGACAGATTGGAGAAGGAGAAGAGAGAGACATAGAGAAGGCAAATGTAATGCGTGGGTTGGGTAAAATTTTCTTTGTGGGTATAGTAATAGTTACTCTAGGGATACCTATCTTCTCTCATATGGCCATGAAGAAATAGAGATAATAGTATTTTTTTTCTTTGTTAGTAGATTTTCGCTTAAAGCTGGTGCAATATATTATTTAAAATAATATATGGCTATTATTACATAAAACTAGTATGCTAGAAGTTGCTTAATCAATTAATATTGTTATTGGTCTATATATTAGTGCAATTAAATTCTTATATGATGTGTTCATTTATTTTTCTTTCATTAATGCAATTCTATCTTATATTTCTTTTCATTTGCTCAATAGTTTGGTTTCTTCTTGTGCTAATTTTTTTGTACAATAATTCAAAATTTATATTGAATTATGATTTACATAATTCAACATCTAAATCAACAACTGTATATATTCACAATATAAATTTTGATATCCTTGTTGGCATACAAAAAACACTCTCCATCGACATCGTTATCATCCTCACTATAATAAACATCCTCTCTCTTGTTTAAAACATGGACTCATAGATGAACTGTTATGTTATATCTGAATCTGTCTATAAGCTGCTATGTGTAGTGCTGAAAATTTAGCCCTTCCGTCATAAAATACTCAAAAAACTTAGTAGCGAACATCCCACAATCCATTCTGTAACAACATATAAGTATCAAAAAACTGATTTAAAAAAAATAAATACATAGTAATTAAGACATTATAATAAGGTATGTTACCCCTCTTGTTACGGGCAAGCATGTTTTGGCAGTCCCATATCAATCCAAATCAACATATATCAATTTATATCAATATAAAAATCAATACATATCAATCCAAATTTTTAGTATTTAAAACAGATAAACAACATAAAAAATCATTCGAAAAAATCATTCTTTAGTTTTTCATATCAAACCATATCAACACATATCAATTTATATCAAACTATATCAACATAGATTGATCTATAAAATCATATTTTTTCACTATATAAAACATCTACATAATATATATAGCTCAAATGATTCATGTTTTAGTAGTGCCATATCCAAGCATATCAATCCAAGTTAACTCATATCAATACATATCAAACAATATCAATACATATCAACTCATATCAACACATATTAATATCTATCAATCAATAAAAAAATACTTATTGATATTTTAAAACAACTAAACAACATCTAGTACTTTGAAGGAAGCTTGACACAACTATATTTATTGGATAGAATAGGCTTTTTTTTTTTAATTCGAACTAACTTTGAAGCAAAAATCTGAAGTTGTATATGCTTGAATAGAATTATAAAATATCTATGACATTCATGTCTTTGACACCCAAAATAGATTGAAAACTTCATCATTCATAAAATTACATTGTTATAATAGTTCAATACTTATAACAAGCATGATCAAAATATGCTCTTTCATTACATTTCCAATCCCATACACATTAGAAAACTTTTTATAGACTAAAGTTAATTTAAATAAATCGATATAAATATGTATTAAATTAATTCAATATGCTTTGATGAGAAACCCTCCTATTTGAAAATTATGGATATAACAACAATAAAAGATATAGCAGGTGGCATGTTTTCATGATTTTAAATTCAATAAAAAATTGCTTATAATTTTTCCATATATACAATACATCTAGAACATGCCCATGAAATAAAAATTAAGAAGTTAAAGGATTATTTTTATGAGCCAAAAAAGTGATATTAAGCCAACGTGAATAAACATATATTGGATATGTATGTATGTATGATTACCAATAATTTCACTTTGAATTAAATGAAGTAATTACATTACATGTCATATAATAATAAAGACAAGAATGAACTTTTTTTTTTCTATTGAAATTTCTAAGCTAAAAGTTAACTACATGGACACGATCAATCAAGCTAGAGCCTTGAGTAGTAATTTTTATTGTACAATTTTTTTACGTGGGCAGTCAAAGATCAATAAAAACAATAAACTTGTATGTGAACATGAAATAATTTTGAAATGGATTATAGAATATAGACAATTTTAACCAGTTGCCAAAAAGAACTATTTACCGAATTCTAAGATAATCTTTTTCCATCTTATACTCTTATACCCATTTTCAACTAAATCTTTCACCCTTTGTCTCTATCCAATAATTAAACACATAACAGATACTGAGTTGTAATACCTATAATAGAAAACTCCGTATATCAAATAAAAAGCAAAATCTAAGTACTCAATTAATTAATTAAATAATAACTAAATTACAGACAAATATGATTGATTCAAATTAATTTAGTAACTACTATAACACCTAGATCTCACCCATCCCTATTGCGTAAATCTCATTAATCAATCTCAAAATGAAATAAACAACACATAAAACCCACAAAAAAAAAAGAATTACCAAAAAGAAAAAAAAAAGCAAAAAAAGTTCATTGCAGAAAATGAAATCAACACCTTTGTACATCAATGCACATGAAAACCTAGAAACTTTAAAAACTAAAGAAATCAAGCAGAAAACAGAGAAAACTAAAGATAGTTCCAAAGTAAGTAATGAAGACACAGAGAAAGAGAGAGCATACCTTGCTTGTACCTTCTTAAAGAATGTCTCGAGCAATGGCGGAAGAACAATGTCAGAAAGTTTTGAAAGAAAGAGAGGAAGGGATTTTAAATCGGGCAAGATTTTAGGTTTGGAAAAAAGTTAGAGATGAAGAGATTTTAAGAAATTTGAAATCATAGTAGTGAGATGTGTTTTAGGAATTTGAATAGGTGAGTTTTTTTATTAAAGGGTAATTTTGTCAAAAAAGGTCTAATTAAGGAGAATGCAGTCTAAAATTTATTAGTAATATTTGAATGGGTATTTTTTTATTAAATTCCTAATTCTTAGGCATATTTTTTTTTTGGTGAAATAAATGTTCCAGCAGCAAATTGTTTAACTTCAATGCCAAGAAAATAATATATTAACCCAAGATCGGAGATATCAAATTCCTTTGCCATGGACTTCTTAAATTTATCAAGCATTCCTTCATCATTTCCGGTGATAATTAGATCATCAACGTACAAGCATACAATAACAATCTTCCCAGCTTTATTTTTTATATAAGTATATACTCATATGGACACTTCTTAAAACTATACTTTAAGAAATAAGCATCTATGATGATGTACCAAGCTTTTGAAGCTTGTTTTAGCCAATATAATGCCTTTACACCTTATGCTCACATCCATATTTTTCATAACTAGGAGGTTGGTCTATGAATACATCTATGACAAGAAAAGTGCAACAGGGTTTTTATTTTTATTGGGTTCAGGAGCTGTTTCATGGTTATCAAAAAAGCAGCAAATCATGACTCCTATCAACCACTGAAGCTGAGTTTGTTGCAGCAACTTCTTGTGCTTGCCAAGCAATATGGATGAGAAACATTCCTAGTGAACTTCACTTTTCACAAAAAGGTGCCACTCCACTTTACTATGACAACAATTCAGCAATCAAACTCTCAAAAAATCCTGTTTTACATGGTAGAAATAAACATATTGGTATCAAGTTTCACTTCTTGAGAGATCTCACAAGGGAAGAAATTATTGACGTCATTTACTGCAAAAGTGAAGACCAAGCTGCTGATATCTTCACCAAGTCCCTTAAAGTTGCTGCATTTGAAAAGCTGCGAAGATTGCTTGGCATTTGCAATATAAAGCATTTAATTTAATGACTAGTTTAAACTGAAAGAAATTTCAGTTCAAGGGACGGTGTTAAATATCTTAACTGTTAGATATTTATGATTTTGTTGTGATTTTCTTTATGCTTTGCATTGTATTGTCCTAGTCTTTAGGACTTTGTTAGTCATGAAACGTGTTTTCTTTTCAGTGTTTTCTCTTGATGTAATTGCCTATAAAAGGCATTGTTTTGCTGAATAAAAGTGTGGCTTCAGTGGTTAAATGCTAGCTCATACTTTCGTATATGAAGGCAGCTGTGCGTTAAGACAAACATCACATATACACAATTTCATCAATCTTTTCTCCAACCTGGTAAAGGAAATTCTAATTAAAGTTTGATATACCATTTCTATTAGAAATGACATTTTACAAGAGAATGAAAAATTTTATTAGAAATGGAGGAAAAAGTTCTTCCAAATGTTTCCCTTCAAGAAGTGTTGAATGACATTAAATATGAAGTCTTCCAAACAAAAGCTGCAAAACCATAATCTAATTCTGCTTAATAGTCATCTTCATGTAATTGATCTTCCGCACTTTGCTGCCCGAAGATTCATCAACAGGGCTATCTCTCACATTCATATGTTCATTAAGGAAGTACCTGGACATCATCAATCGCCTTGGAAGAAAAGAGCTCAGAAACTCCAACATGATTCCGGCTAGCAGGAAAAGCAAAAGGGAGTCAATCAGAAGACTGGAAGAAATCCATAAGATCAAGTCCATACTAATGCAATGAACTGGAAGACCAATATTAATCAACTACAGGTTAGTATGTACTTCAAGAATAACAAAAATCCTAACAAAAAACAACATTAATTTAAATCTTTTCATTTCATCCTCTCATAAATATTGGTCAAGTCAGACTACATGATATAGATATTGAATGACCCAATATATGTAATGAAAATGAATATAACAATAATGGATTTGTTTATTGATTACCTAAATATGCATCAATGCACAGTGCAAAAGTAAGATCCAGCAGAGCCAGAACTGAACACTTTAGTCAGGAAATCAAAATGGGATATGCTAATCATTTCATAGAAAAATACACTGCAACACCTGCACTTTAATTTCTATAGACAGCTCGAAGATCAGAAAAAAAAAAAAAGAGACAATGGAAGAACTTAGATACAGAATTCCACCAAAAAGCGCTAACTGCTACTCAAATCTTCTTGGATGGCCCAGCACAACTAGCTCAAAGAGAAAAACCTGGACAGAAGCAGAATGGAGAGCTGTTCTAGAATTTTTGTTTACCTGGAAGAAAAATTGGAAAATCAGAATCATGAGTCTGTAGCAGATAGAAGTAGAACCACTGGTTTGTGAGCAATACTAATTCTAAAATAAATACCAATATTCCCTAGAAAATTTCCATGTAACATGCAAATACCAAAAAAGATTGAAAGCAAAAACTGCAGCCTTGGAGATCGAAATGGCAAACTAAATAACTGCAGTGGGGCAAAGAAAATTCAAATTGCCTCAGGAATATGTAGAAACAAGAGAAAGAAGACTATTAATTTCAAAAATATAAAAGCCAGAAAAGAAGGAAAGACAAAAATGTCAATTTTACTCTAACAAGTGATACCAAAAATCAGATTTAGCATTGCTTTGTAACTGCTCAAAAACGGAGGCCAGCTTGACCGAAATGATTCAGTAATGCTTTCTGGATCCAAAACCAATTCCTAATAGATATTTTTAATTCTTCAGTATCTGGGAAAGGAATCAACAATTTACCACAAGTGAGAGAAAATTTCTGTCAATTTATCTTACCAACTCATGTCCACAGGTAACAAAAGAAAATTTGCACATTCAATATGAAAGAAAACTCTTCAGCAAAAAAGGAAACATGATAGGCATGAAAAAATCAAATTTCACAGTCCAATAGAAACATAGAGATGAAAAGGGGAGTCCAGGGAAGAAAATGAAACAGAATCAAAATTTTTAAAACCCATTTCACAAAAATACGAATACGTTAGGCTTGAGAATTAAAGTCATTTGCACATGAATATAGAATGAAGATTCATTCATCAACATGACTTCAAGGTAGAAATGAAATGAACATACAAACATTTCTAGAAGCAAGAGCAAACCTCTCAGTGCATTATACTAACAGGTCAAACTTAAGGATTAAGGATTATAGGTTGTTATTTTAAGAAATGATACTCAAATTTGTGCATTGTTACTTCCATCATATTGTTATTCCAAATTTGTGAATTGTTACTTCCATCATATTGTTATTCCATACTTCATCTAGATATTATCCTATTCATGAGCTGAAAAATAAGGATCAAATGGCTTACCCTAAACGCTTGTTTGATTCTATTTCCAACTAACTTATGCCAAACCACTCAGAAGGTTACACTATCTGGGCATATTCACCAAATGCCATATCATATACCTTAATATTAATTTAATCTAAAACTTAAGAATCAATTAGGCGTACCTTTTCTTACTCTGTCCAGTTCTCAATAATAGAATCCAACGATTCCCTCACTTTCTTAGCACCCTCACCATTATCATCTTCAAAACAAGCACATAAAGCCTCATTCAATCCCAGTGCCTCCTCTACCCTAGCCTCCCTCAACAAACTTCTATAAACCCTTCTCTTCAACCCATCTCCAGGCACAAAACCCACAACCAACATGTCCCTCAAAATCCTCAAACCCTCAAGAACCAAACCAAACTGGCAAAACCCATTAATCAAAAGCTCATAAACAGTCTTTTCCACTTTACATGGAGACCCAGGCCTATGCATCCATTGGTACACTTTCAAGGCCTCTTTGGGTCTTTTCTTTTTAACATACGAGACAATAAGCGTAGTAGTAATAGGAGTGAGATGAGAATGGGCTTGTGGGGTATGTCTAAGAATGGTGAGAAGTGACATGGATTTGGTCATGTCAGGTTGGGAAGTGAGAAAGTGGATGAGAACGGAAAAAGAAATGGACTTTTGAGGTGGGTTTGTGAGAAGACATGTTGTGGTTAGGTGGATTGCAGTAGTGAGATGGTCTGAGAGACATAGGCGTGGAATTAGGAGATTTATTTTGGTTAGTTCTTCTTGTGTTAAAGCTAGTTTTGAATTAGTGGGTTTTTGTATTTCACTGAAAGAAGATGATGAAGACGAAAAGATTTGTTGCATAAAAGGATGGAATCCGATTGCCATAGGCTTTGATGGATAGGAGAGCAACTGAAGATGGCGCCGTGCTTGTTTGAGGGATTTCATTTTCGTCTATGAATTCACAGTCATCAAACTCCGCTCTATTTCAGTACTTGTTTGGTGACTTGATCTTTTTAATACTTTTAATATTTGTATTTCAAACATTCAAATAATAAGCTCTCGTAGCTCAGTTGGTTGCTGTACCCGTTTAGTAGGCGGAAGGTTTTGAGTTCGACTCTCAATGAAAGCAGCCATTCGTTTATCCTATGCATTGAATGTACTAAATAGGTTTTTTCTTCTGATTTTTTTAATACATCATTAAGGAGCAAGCATCATCAGCAATTAAAATATCTAACATCAACTATTGACTTCTAAGCGCTAACTACGTCTCCTTAATTAATGATAGAAATGAAAAAAAAAAAGATGAGGATTGCACATTAACTTAAACTAAACTAGAAACCAAAAAAACTTGAATGGAAAAACCCTTTTAGTGCTTTAAATCTGAATTGTTTATTTTTTTCCCCTTTTTTCTTTTTTGTTGTTCCTATTTTTGAAAATGTAAATAAATCCCACATCACAAAATATAAAAAATAATAATAATAACATTTAAATATTATAAATTAAAGTCAATTGATTTTATATAAAATGAAATTCCAATCCCATTCATATGCGTGTATTTGGCTTAACACATCATCTCTTTTTGATATTTGACCAATCTAGTATTTGGGTAACCCTGCATGATGCAAGAGATCAGAATTCAAATCCTGGCATCTCAACTTTTTCCTTTCAAGAATCTCCGAATGTAACAAAAGTAAAAAGCTATCATTTTTTTTAAAAAAATAGCAACCATTATTATCATAGACTACAAGAGTTGCCTTCTACATGGCAACAACCATGATAAAAACAACCATTACTTTATACATCCTTTTTTTTCTGTTTATTCTTTCACCTTTCTTTCTTTATGTGTATCGATCAAATCAACTGTGTCCTTATTTATCCATGCAGCTTAATTTACATCTCAACTATTTTATTTACAATGAAAATAAGGACAAAGAAGAAGTTTCTTTGAAGTATTTTTCTATATCGAAAAGTTGGAAGGTCTTTATAACATATAGTAGATCAAGTGAACCTTTCCCAGCTTTATGTAAGAGCTTTCATTGGATATGAAAGTTTGCAGCCAGTAGACAAGTATATCTGATTGCTTTAGTTGGTAGATAACCTGAAAATGTAATAGCAAATGAGTAGGTTGTAAGAAAACTTTAGGAGAGTAGAAGATTCCTACCAAAGTTAGACTGGCCATAGAAGGAAATGATGTGCTACCTTATACAGATGTGCCCTGTCGCAGAGACTGTGCTTCGGTTGAAACTTCATTGTTATGGTTGTTGTCAAGTGGCATGTACTGTGACATTATAGCCATGATCTCTGAATCCATGTAAGACTGAAAGGAGAAAAATAAATGCTTAACAGCAAGAAATTAATCAATAGCACAAGGATGGAAAAATCATAAATCGCATGCAGAAATCTGGTCTATGAAGTAAATTTAGACGTACCCGCAGCCTGTATTTGTAGAATACATAACCACCAATACCAACTCCTCCTACAACCGCTATGATCACAAAGGTGACAAACCATCCAATTTTTGATCCATTTCTTTCTGTAGAAGAATAAAAGAAAAAAGTTTAAATATCTCAATCATTGAAAAACATCATATAAAGTTTTTTAAATTAATTGTCTCACCAATACAAGTGTCTTGTTCCTTAATATAAATAAGGTCCCCCTTGCACTTGCACTCATATCCACCCCAATTATTCTTACACGAGCAACCATCACACTGGCAAGCAGTACGTTCCTTGCATTCGTTTATATCTGATGCACAACAGAATTTTTGGGATTTATAATAGTTAGAGATAGGATTTCAAGAAAGTGGTAAGAAGAATATAGTAACACTAGCATAAGAAAAATAACCTTCACATTTGTCACGACCATCTCCCCGAAATCCTTCTGGGCATTGACAGCCTGATACCCGGGATTCCTATTTGGTACAGAAAATAAATTTCATCAAGATGGTAAATAAGAATGAGAAAATCATTTATTACAGTGAAACAGAAAACAATGCATGACATCACTGAACTGAGCATGCTGAGAAAGTTAATCCATTTTTTGTTTCCGACCAGCATCCTCCATTATTTATCATACACCTTGCAGGTCCAAAGGCTGTTAAATCAAAGAAAAAGAACAACAGTGAGTAGCTTCTTTTTTTTAAAAAAAAATTTAGTGCATGTACATCTGGCCAATAGAAATCACTTAAAACAGTAATAATAGAAAATATAACTAATCTCATTGGCTGGATGTATATGCACTCGGTCCAGATAAGTCTCTTTCATTTCTCAAGTAGAAAAAAATGTACCTTCACAAGACATATAACCATCGCCTCTATACTGTACCCCCTTCACGATTGGGCACTCACATATTCTTCCCCTAAATGTGTCCTAACCAAATTCATGATACTACTATCAATATATAGGAAAAATAAAAAGGAAAAGAAAAAGAATTAAAGTTGAGAAATTTTCATGAGGGGCACCCAATTGAAAACCTTATAAGTGTACCTTGCAAGCAGTAATGTTAGATTTTCTGTCCTCCCAGCAGCCTCCATTCCTTTCAAGACACTCATTTGTCTCAAGATCTGTCAATATAAAACAAAGTCAAATTTAGAATGCATTGGAAAAAAAAAAAGGCGAGCACATTTCTTTTTCAAATGTAAAGCAGCAGTCAGTTTTTTTTCAAGGTAAAAAGAAAAGTAGATCAACCTGTACTTAAGCAGATTGGAGGATCAGTGGTTTCCTTAAATCCGGCACATAACGCCTTCAGAACAGCTGTTTGCTCCAATTTTCCTTCACAGTAAGGAAACATAGAGACAAAATTAGTAAAAATGCACCACTGCTCGAAAGGTTAGCAAGGATTATTAAAAAATGGATTCATTTTATCCGTCAGTAATTATGAATAGGAGAGTACAAATCAAACAATATCATACTTACTTTGTGGTTATAGAAAAAAGGAAAAACAAATATTATAATTGAACGACTGTAGATGGAAAATATAACCATGAAGTAAGAAATAAAAATTTAAATTTGGTAAAAGATGATTCAGTCAATCAAAAACAATAGAACAAGTAAGCAGAAAGAGATATCATAACCAACCCAAATTGGGGAAAAGAAATGCCAACAAACCAGGACTTTGACATATGTAATGCCAGAGGAAATAAAATAGTTGGATGAGTACATAAAATAGAAATGTTTTTTCATGCATGCTAACAGCATACTTTTCTTAAACAGAACAGGCAGGTCTGACTATGAGCAGATTGGAATGTGGGAAGTTATTAATAAGATCTACAGTGAAGTGGCACTAGACTATCATATTCAAAGACAAATGACAGACAGTCTTTTGCACAACCACATGCCCCCTGTATACAAAGTTACAAACCTCGATATTGGACATTATTAACAACCAATGTTGGCAGGATAGTAACATCACCACGAGTTCCTCGTCCAACCTAAATAGGAATCAGAACAAAAAAAATTGAGGGACATTACATACAGATAATTAATGTTAGAAAAATTACCTAGCCATTTGCATCTCTAGCCAGGTGTGTGCACGAGTGTGTGCTAGAAAATGCATTGGAAGAAGGAAACTGAAAAACAAACAAGGAGTATGACCTGGAGTTCTTGCTCAGTTTTAAGCACTTCATTCTCCACATCAGCTTCAGGATCACCCATGCACTTCTTTATCTTATCGATAGGAAGGTCTATGTCAATACATTGTAAGCATAAGAAAATCACTCTGAGAAGGTTTCTATATAAATTACTACAGAATACAACTTACCAAGTGATTTCAGAACATCATCAGCACATTCTTTGCTATATCTTTTCTTCTTCATGGAACACCTGATGTGGAAATCTGTCACAAAATCCCACCAAACCCAAGAACGGCCACTCTCATTGGCAACTCTATGGACACAGAGCTGCCTCAAGTTCTCATACACCACATCTTTCCCCTGATACCCCTCACCAAAATCCTGTTCTGGATCAGGTGCACAGTATCTCCCATGATTTATGCACTGAGACTTACACTGACTGCTAAGAATAAAGGCTTGTGGACAATACCAAGTAATATAATGTGGAGTGAACAATGTAAAACCCCCTTTCTCAAGGATCTGAGCATGACCCTTGAAATTCTTCACAAACTCCATCTGTTCATTGCATCGAGTTCCACATTCATCATTGCTGTTTGTCCAAAGTTCGTACTCAACTCTCCAGTCAGGATGAGGCACTGACTCTCTCCAATCCAATTTGATCACAACGTCTTCTCCATTCTTCACAGCTTGTTTCAAGCTAGCACCAAAAGACTTCTCTATCAATGCTGATGGGATTTGAATCTTCTCTACATACCCATCTGAATCACCACTTGCTTCAGGAGAGTCCATAGTTATTAGTGGCTCATCTGTACTATCAACCACTAAAACTGCTGCAGCTCCAGCCTGCTGAGCATTCCATACTTTCAAAGCAAAATAGCATTCTGCATTTCCCAGAAAAATACACAAAAAGAAAAAGATTTTGAATTCGGTAATAAAATCACAGGAATACCTATCTTGTATAAAGCAAAATCAGACTTATTCAGATTAATACTTATTAAACTGTATGACTTCAAGTCTTGATGAAGGAACCATAATTCTTATTTTCCTTTAAAATCCAACAAGAAATAAAATACTATGAAACACATAAAAGGAACACTAATAGAACAAAGTAATAGATAGAAGTGGAAGCAAAGAAAGGCAAGAACAAATAAAATAATTTAAAAAGAGTCGAGTTTTTTACGAAATATATACCAAACAAGGGGGATTCTGTACCCATGAAACAGCAGAGAAAAGAAAATTTCTGAAAAATACAGAGTCCAACAGTTATTTTCTTAATCTGTCTTAGAAGGTCAATATTGAGTCAATTACTGCTATTTTTGCAAAATTGTGAAAAACAATGAACAAATTATTGATGATATTAATTAGAATACGTTTATTTAACCTCAATTAATCAAAATTATAAGAATAATCCATTTCAATCTAAAAGTCAATAAAACACAATGGCATGATAAAGCCAAAGAGCAATAACAAGTCACATAAAGAGAGAGAGTGTGAGGGAGGGAGAGAGAACCTTAGTTCAAATCAGTAAGAAGTCTAAAAAGAGAAACATAACAACAAACTAATAAATTTGTACAAATTAATTAACACTAATGGATCATAATTTAGCAGAGTAATGATTAAGAGTAAAACTGTATAACTAATAACTAATACCTCCACGATCAAGAAGGAGAATGGTGGGTCGAGAAGTTCTAGACCTGAAAGGCTTATCCCCATCAAAAGGCTGACACCCAAAAGTTCCTCTATCAGGATACATAGCAGAACCCAACAAGAAACCACCATAATCTGGTACGCCAAAGTTACCTATAGCACTATCATGTTTTGATCGAAGACTCAAAGGAGATAACACACGTATGCTACTTTTCTCCACCACGAAACGACCAAAAACAGAGCTTGAAAGAAGTATCCATACAAGAAGAAACAAAGAAACCGGGATTTTGAAAAAAGCCATCAAATTTATCATAATCAAGAATTATACAAGGAATTGGGTAAATGGATTCTTTGTTGAGTGATATATTTTTTTTTCTCAACTGTTTGTTTCCTGAGAAAAAGAAAACAAAACAGAGAGAAAGAGAAATGAGGACGTGTGTGGAAAGGAGGAAACTTTCAGAAATTGCAACAGCATACAGGTGGAGAAGAAAGAGAGAATGTAAGTTAGAAGTTCATAAAATAGAATAGTTTTGATGGGTTTACTTCAAATTTAATAACTGTGACGTAAAGGAAAAGACAGGGAAGAGGCATTGGAAGGAGAATAAGATGGTTGACGGAGTCAGCAGAACTACCACTCTGCTCTTCCATAGTTCCATTGGTTTCCTACAACTACTTGGAAATGAGAGAGATGGAAAGTGATTTTTTTTTTATTATTGTTTGTATATTTTGTACTAATAATATTTTAAAAAAAACATAGGAAAAAAATGTTAATTATTGTTGTTAAATTTGGAATTGTCAAATTGCTTTCTTCAAAGTTAAGGTAAAACGAAAGATTTTATGATATCATAAACTTAAAATAATTCCACCTAACTATTTTAATTTGCTTTAAAATAATATATAATAATGAGAAAAATAATGAGATTTTCCCCCAAAATAATTATAATAATGATGATGACAACGATAATAATAAGATTTAATATATATAAGATCCCTTTAATTTAATAATATTTATCACTTAATTTTTTATATTTTTTGACTAATTATTTAGTACATTAAACTCATATTTTTATTAATAAATTAATTCATACATATTAATATGGCAAAACATATATAATACACTTTCTCCGTCGGCGTGAATGTATTAGAATCGATTGTATTAACCATAAAATTATGATAATATCTCTTCATTTATTAATTAATCCTTCATCCATTAATTAACCATCAATTAACTAAAACATACATAAAATCAAGAAGTAATGAAGAAAAAAATTCAAAAAATGAAAAGAAAGAAAAAAATGGGATTTCGGTGCCTCCATTCTTTGTTTCTGATTTTTCTTTAAACCAATTAACGAATTTCAAACCAAGTTATATAAATTTCAAAAACAGAAAAAAATAATCCATAAAATTGGTTTTAAATCCAATCTCCTTTTCCTTTTTTTTATTTTTTTTTAGATTATCAAATCTTTCTATGGTTAAAACTCAAAATCTCCATTTTTATACAAAAGCTCAAAATCTCTAGTTTCAAATCCATCTTCACTCGTTGTTGGAGCTGATTGATATACAAAAGCTCCATTTTTTGACATTTTTTACTCTTGATAAAATATTATTGCCAGTTGGATAGGAGTAGAGACGATAATATCATTGCTGATGAAACCAGTTGAAAATAGCCCAACTGGCCACCTGATGTTACTCTCCTAACAAGAGGTCAGGGGTTCGAACTTTCAAAACCGTATTTCAAAGGTTCGAGCTTTTTTAAAAGAAAAAAAAATATCATTGCCGATGAACAAACACGATTCACATATTTCTCTCTAGCAAACAACGTGTGAAGATCACTCCCGCACCAAAACTACCATGAAGCCAAGTTTTGTCAATTTGTTGTAACTATTGAGAAAATCGCTATTTTCTCGCCCCTCAAACCGTCTTTAAGCATGAATAAATGAGAAACTGAAATAACAATTGAGAAATTAAAAAAATGAGGACACAAAAATTTAAAGTGGAAAACTCCCAAATGGAGAAAAACTACGGCCGTTGCCTAACGACAACCAAGAAAAATATTTACTATATGAAAAATTGTTACAACTACAAATACAAAATATTTTTCTACCCGATACTCAAAACATCCCGAATATTTATACTCCAAGAGCTCAACTCTAATCTCTAATATAAAACAATTGTTGTGTTTTTGTGTATTTTGAAACCAAAACCTAAACTCCCTTATATAGGAAATTTCATCCCTTCCTTTTGTATCATTTTTCGATGTGGGATTGTTTAAGTTTTATATTTTATATTTTTCCTTTCTTTTTGTCAACAATGATGGCCAACAATCTCCACCTTGACAAAATAAAGAAAAATACAACATTATCTGTTACCGACAATCATAATTCTAATAACAAAAATTATCATACTCCACCATAAAAGAGTATACACACTTGAAATTACTTCACAAACTCCAAGAATTTTCCACCGGCCATGTCGAGATCCCGCTAATAGTTTATGGTGCAACCCTCCTGTTGACTTTTCCGAGAGTTCATTAGCCATCGACATAATTTTTTCCACCACGCACCTTGCATCAACTGTCAACCAATGCAGCGTGCATTTCCGTGGACCAGCTACCAATAATCCGTCTTCTTCCATGGCATCTCAACGGGTAGCAATCATGCCATGAGGACACACATCTCTCAACTACAGAGAGAACGCATCATCTCCTTCACCACAGGATATCACATTGGTAGCAACAACGTTAGAGCTTCTAGCCGAATCAGCTCCACCGTTCTGGCAATCCTTTCTCACATGTCTAGTTTGACCACAACCCCAGCAGACAACCTTTCTCTTTCCGGAGCTTTTTATTTTTTTCTTGCTACCGATAGACAAAACTAAATCTTCATATGTTTTATTTTCCATTTCATTCAATCTTCTCTTCTCAGTAATAACAACATCCGCATACACCACTTCCTTACTACTATATTTTAAAACAGGCTTCATGTGCTCATATTTCGAAGGAAGTGACATGATGAGTCGGAGAGCTTTATCTTCATCTTCGGTTCTCACTCCAAGAGTTTCCAACTCAGAAACGATGCAGTTAAGGACACTCAAGTGATCTGATAGCCTTGTACCTTCCTTCATTTTCAACGTGTGAAATTGCTCTTTCAAATATAACCTATTGGATATAATTTTTTCTTAGTACAATTCTTCCAATTTCTCTCATAGCTCCTTTGTCGTGGACAATCCAACCACATTAGCAAGAACATTTTTTGCTAGACACATGCGGATTTGACTTGCCGCCTTTAAATCTAGCTCACTCCATTCTTCGTCGCTAATTTTGGATTTTTCTGAGTCTCCACTTGTCGGTTTACCCCGCAAAACCTTATGCAGTCCAGACTGGATCAACAAATCTTTGACTTGCACTTGCCACAGTGCAAAATTCATTCTCCCGTCAAATTTCTCAATATCAAATCTCATCGTCGACATACTTACTTTGTGCTAATAAAGGACTAGAAATAAACAATTACACCAGGTAAATTCCCAGGTAAGAGGATGAGTCACAATGGTCTCACTTAAAATCTACTTGCCTTAGACTAAATTCATGTCGTTTGACAGAATTTACCTAGACATGTAATTATTTATCTTACCACCAATACCCAAGCACACCAAAGCAAAACGGCTCCACCAGCTCCAAAGGCTCCACTAGCTTAAAAACAAAAATAATTTTTTAACAAAAATCTTTTATGATGTAGAAGATCAGACCAAGCTGCAACCACAGAGCATACTAAGATTTTTGACAAAAATTATAACACCTAAGCTCTAATACCACTTGTTGAAAAAATCACTATTTTTCCACCCCTCGGACCTTCTTTAAGCAGGAATAAATGAAAAAATGAAATAACAATTGAAAAATTAAAGAGAATAAAGACACAAAGATTTAACGTGGAAAACTCCTAAATGGAGAAAAACCAAGGCCGTTGCCTAACGACAACCAAGAAAAATGTTTTTTATGTAGAAAATTGTTACAACCACAAATACAAAATATTTTTCTACCCGACACCCAAAATACCCCGAATATTTATACTCCAAGAGCTCAACTCTAATCTCTAATATAAAACACTTATTGTGTTTTGGTGTATTTTAAAACCAAAACATAAACTTCCTTATATAGGAAATTCCATCCCTTCCTTTTACATCATTTCCCGATGTGGAATTGTTTAAGTTTTATATTTTATAGTTTTCCTTTCTTTTTGTCAACAATGATGGCCAACAATAACAAATCCAACCAATTGAAAAATCTCAACCAATTTAAAAACCTCAGCAAATTTATTGTAACAAACCCACCCAATTGAAAATCTCAACCAATTAAAGCTAAAGTTTTAACAAACCCACAAATTATAGTAGCCCATGGTTCTACAACAAGACAACCAATAGTAATAGTAAAGAACCCACCAAGCAAACCATTACAAACATAGGTGTTATCTACGGCGTATATCGTGGCAGTAAATTTTGTTCAGCGGCAGAGAAACTAGAACAAATGAAACTAGCTGCTGCGGTGGCGCTGGTTATGTCAGGGCCTAGGAGTTGAGTCAACTCATCGACAGAGCAAAACATTGAAGCCATGGAGTAGGCGGAAGGAAATGAGAGAGAGAGAGAGAGATTTTGAAGAAGGAAGAATAATTTGGAGAAAATTGATTTTCAGATAATTGCGCTCTTGTTTTTAACATGTCGTTGTTAGAAATAAGGTGTCAAATTTTTATTTGCATAGACTCACATGGACTGAAGTTGGGGCGATTGTGAATGATGCGCTTTGATTTTTTTTTGTTCGGTTACTACAAGCGTTAATTTAATAATGAAAATGCGAGTTTAAGAACTAAATGGTTAGCTGAGAAGTATAAGAGGTTGAGTGATAAATACTATTAAATTAGAGAAACCATATACGTATTAAGCCTAACAATAAAAGTATAAATGTAAATGTTGCATATTATAATCATGTTGATATGAAATTTATCTAAATAACATATATTTTGCTGAAAAGTTAATGGCATTATTATGAATCATATTAAACAATATTTGGCAAGGGATTACAAGATTACATCGACATATAAGTGCAGAGTATAGATGCAAATTTTCAGTAAATTAGTTGACAAATTATGATAAAGTTTTGTAGAGCTTTTATTTGATCATTACTTCTTTTATAAGTATTTTGATTTGATTGTTTCACAATAACATCGGTAGTGACTCACACGTCTTTCTACTCTATAATTTAGAAGTTTTACTTTCTTTTTGCCTTTTGGCCAGCGATAACACTAGCTTTATTATTTTCGATAGTTTTTTTTTCTCTTATTTACATGATTTTTTTCTCTATTTCGGGAATAAATTGACTCTTGCTCATTTGAGTGCTTCATTTTTTGAGTCTTCCTTCATTAGAAAGGTTGGTTGTTCAGTTCCAAATCTATTAGCTTTCAGATTTTGGAATAAGTGGATTTTGCTACTCTCTCACAGGCTGTCTACTAAAAGTACATAAGTGATTCAAGCTTCCTTCCCTATTTATGGAGTTTCGTTGAATATCTATCCCCCCCTTCAAAGAGGCAATAGTCCAAGATCGTGTTGGCTTCACTTGGCCTCCTCTCCATATCCTATCTAGGACGCACACTCCATCTTTTTCCTCATAGGCTTAAATATCCAAGAATGCTAGGGGTAACAATCTCTGTTCAGATTTTTCTTTTTATTTCTTGTTGAGGTTTGTTGTTTTAGCAGACTTTGATGCTACTACTTCTTCAGTTTTTTGCCTTGGTTGTATCCTTTTATGGCTATATGTTTGGGCGTTGCTCTGTTTGAGCTTATGTGCCTTCTCTTCTTGGGGAAGTTGTTTGGTTCTTGTTTTTTAGTTTGTTGTTCTTACTCTTCATCTGGCTTCCTACACCTAGATGAAGTATTGTATTGTGGGTTCTTTTAATGCAATCCTTATTTCTAATTAAAAAAAAAGTTTATACAATAAAAATCCAATAATAGAGACCGAGTTCAATTTGTGCTATATGATCTTTAAATCTAAATGTATAAGTTTTGAAACTAAAATCAAAATCTCTTACAGAAACTTAAAATGTGCAAAGGGTTAAATATAACTCAATAGTATTGCTCTTATCTCAAGTCAGATTTTAAATTTTTTTTAATTAAATATGCCTTTTTTTTTTGTCAAAAATAAGTTATTTTGGTCCTTGTTGTAATATATATAACTCTTGGTTACTTGTTGGATTGTAAAAACTTGATAAAAAATAGATGTAAAAATAGTCGATGAACCAGGCACAATAATTCATTTTTAGTTGGCTATAAATGGATAACTAATTCTTTTTAATCGGCCATAATTGCTAATTAAATTTCTTTTGTCAATATTTGGTTGGCAATTGTGGCTAACTAAATAAATTTAATTCGCCATTATGATCAACTAAACTCATTTAGTTAGTATTTTGGCAAACTAATTAAGAAGTTTTTTTTAAAATTCATAATAATGAGATAATAATATTAATATTTAGATATTCTATTTGACACAATTGAATAATTATTTTAATTATGTCAATTAATTTGTACGTTATTCAAATTTTTAGATATGATCAATGATAATTTTTCACAAATATAATCTACTACATATGATCAATTAATATAGCTAACAAGAAATATATTGATCGACCACAACATGGCTAATTAACATTTAGTTAGATAGCTACAACGATCAACTATCTTCGATTTGATTGGTCATTGTGGCTAAGTAAATAATATATGATTTGTAGTCTAAAGTCGATTATGTGTTACTCGATTACAGTAGTTAAAATACTAAAAAAAAACTCATTTTGTATAATTTAACCTATTTTTTTATGTATGAATAACTGCTAGAGCATATCGTTATCTTTAAATTTTATGAAAAATTTTATTAAACCACTAAAATGAAGAAGCACAAATATTTGAATGATTTTATAGAGTTAGGTTTATTTGTTGATGGAATTATTTAGAATAAGAAATATGTGATTAAAGTAAATAGTGCATTTAGTGTTTTGAATGATATTTTGATAATTTTGAAAAAAATATTTATCCTTATACCTTGTTGTCTTTTTAACATAAGAAAATTTTAGTTATAAATAATATTATGATGTATTTATAAAAATTGGCAGTGTATATCTGTGCCCAATAATTTATCAATTCATAAAAAATTAATATTTTTATTCACAATATTAAATTTAAAAACCAGAATTAAAAATTATAAATATATGATCTCTAAATTATTACCGCAATAAAGCATTTTAATAGTTTTATTTTAAAAAAATAAAAAATGTTTGAATTTGAATTTTTGCCACCTTAAATGATAACATGCAAATTCTAGTGGCGCAAAGTTAATCAATTAGCATATCTGAGAAATATAATTTCTAATAATAAAGGATTTTTGATAATAATAATACAAGAAAAATTAAAAATAATTTTAAATTTATCATATTTATAAAATATTTACTAAACCATCAAAATTTATAAAATATTTATCAAAATACCAGATTTTCGTTAGTTTATAAAAGAGTTTATAATAAGTTCATCATGAGTTTATTATAAATTTATAAATTTATAATAAATTTATTATGAGTTTATAATAAAATGATTAAAATATTTCTTGTAACAAAAGTAAAAATTTTTAAAAACATAGTGAAGGGGTCATTTTTTCAATAATAAACTCTGAATTCTAGTCAAAATGATCGGTGACGGACCCATTTAATATATAGGATTCCTTAAATTTTTAATTTTTTATAATATATTTATTATATATATATTATTTTTATGAAAATAAATTTTGGCCCCTTAAGTTTCAAATATTATAAATTTAACCCAATAATTTTAAATTTCTAGTTATATAAATGTGATTTTAAAAAGTACAATAATATTAAATATTTAATCATGTGATTTTTAAACAAATCTCAACAATATTAATTATTGAGATTTATTCAAAAATATTCAAAAAAATAAAGCCATTTTTAAAATACTAACTTTTTCTTTTTTCTTTTAAAAATATTTTTTTATAATTTTTATTTTAAAAATAACATCTTTTACATGTATTTATAGAAGATAATTTTTAATATATTAAAAATATACTTCACTTTCAAAGCCATATCCATATAATATATATTTGATATATTTAATATACCAAACAATTGGGTTAAAAAAAATTCAAAAAGTAATATATATAACGTAATTTTTTTAATTATTCAACCATATAACTTTAAAATAATAATAAAAGATACTATCTTTGATGAAAACAATAAATTTTCTTTACTTTTTACAAGACCCAACAACTAAACCTAAAAAATGTATATTTTTTTATTTTTTTATTTTTTATTCTTTAGTTTATAAGTGCATGAATTTTCTTAAAATTGTAACTTTAAAAAGCAAATTTTAAACTTAAATATAATTTTTTTTTGTGTGTTGTGAACTCAATTGCAGTATTTTTTTTTAATATTCATAATAGTTTATAAATAACGTAATTAGTAAAAAAATTTCGTAACTTAAAAAAATCTTGTGCTCTTTTTTGATATATTAAAACTAGTTGTTTAAGTATACTTTGAAATTATTTTGTAAAAAATTTGACCCCTCCTAATATTTAATTATGCATCTGCCTTGAATATGATATTGTTTTATACAACTTTAACATGCAATTATATATAATGATAAATTTACTTTATGTGTACATAAATTTTAAAATGACTTGACCTATAAATTTAAGGGTTAATTGAAAATACTAAATTGTATAATTTTTTCATAAGTTTTCTAATTTATGTGGATCGTATGTTTTTTTTATTACTCCTTGCATTCTAAATTAATAGGTATATTTTTTTATTTGGCTTAAATTATAGATTATTGACTATTTTAATAAGTTAATTAATATATAATTAAATCTTCATTATATTTATATATTTTTTAAAATTAATATTACTCTTTTCATTTTAAATTGATATACATATTTTCTTTTTTAGTTGTCTCAGATTACAAATCACATACTGTTTTAATAAATAATAATTTAATTAATATACTAAATATGTATTATACTCATATTTAATATAATTTATTAAAAAGAATTTTCTTATTTTTATCAATCACTCTTTATTTCCTAATAACATCATTTATTGATAATCATCTTGAAAATAAAAATACGTGTGTGATATTAAGATGAACTTTTATATTTGATGTTACATCAACTAAGTTTGAACATTTTCAATACATAATAATCAAATTTAGAAAATTAGTTAATTTTGATTGATGTAAACCATTAATCATAGATTAATGCATAATTAAATATATCTCTTTATAACAAGAATACAACAAAAAAACATATAAATTTATATTTCAATTAAAATAATTAATGTTTTTAAAACATTATAAAATAAAGACTGTATCCATAGGAATTATTAAATAAGCTTCAGCCTCAATATTGTATTATTATTATATATATATTAAAAGTGCTTCAAATGTGAATAGTGCAATTCCTATATAACCACACTCTTTTTTTCTTATTTTTCATTTTACCTAACCTTTTTTAATTTTACTTGCCTTTTACTTTTTTTTTTTCTTTCTTATGAATTTATATGGTTAGTTTTGTTTATGGATTTTTTACTCTGCTGAAACACCTTCTGTCTTTTTTTTTTTCTTCTTTTCTTCTTATATATATATATTATTGTAAATGCTCAATAAATCAATATTTCAATGAGAATGGCTTCAATAAATTTTTATTTTTAATTTTTAATGAATTTTATAAGTCATCATTTTTATAACAGTGATTTTTTATATTATTATTTTATTTTAACTTTTAAATTACCAATATAAATTTTTAACTATTTTTAAAATAACATGTTATTAATTATATTTGAATTTAAAATTTTATGTTATTTGACTTTATTTTGAATAGATTTTTTTTTCTAATTTTTAAGTAAAAGATTAAAAGTCAAAAAATAAAGAGTGTATTAATATATCTTTTTACTTTACTTACAGATAAAATTTTTTATTGTAATAACTTAGTTTAAATCTTAATAGATATTTATTTTTCTATCACTTTTATATTTTTATTTATTCATATCATGTTAAGGTAAATTTGTGACTTTTTTCTATTAAAAAAATTAATAGATAATTATTTTTTACTTATTCATTTGTATTCAAATTACTAATTTCAATTATTTTTCAAAATTTCTTTTCAATTAAAATAATAAAATTAAAAATTAATATCTCAGTCATTCTTTTTTATTAATGAATTCTTAAATCAATTTAAAAAATATCTTAATATATTAAATATATCATATTATAAATAATTTTATAATGTGAATATGAAAATTTTTAATATATATACATATATATTTATATGTATAATACTATTTTTAATTTATCAATTATATTGATATATAATACTATTATTTGCATATATATATATATACACACTATTAAGCATTACAAAAAGTAACAAAATCAAAATTAGTTTTTTTGGGCTTCTATGTAATAATGAACAAATAATTAATAATTAGATTAGTTGATATTTTTATTATTTTATAACTTTAAAAAAAATTAAAGTGGGAAAAATGCCAAATTGAAATATTTTATGTGAGAGTTTATTCCTCATTGTATGGATTGAATAAAATTTTATTAAGCCTTAAAAATTAAAAAAAATAAAAATAAATCATTCTTTATTTATTAAAAAAAATTAAACTCATAATATAGTGATATTTTTACCTTCTTTTATAATTAAATATTAAATTTATTTTCTAATATATTAAAATAATTTTCTGAAAAATAATATTATTTTCTACTATTAATTAAGCTTTAATATTCAATTTACTTTTAATATATATTAATATATTTGAAAAAGATTAGATGCAATTTTTAATTCATATTTAAATTTTTTCAATTTATATATATTAGCAAATAACTAAATATATATTAATAAAAATAAAAGAAAATTCTACATAAAATTATTACAAATGAATAGTAATTACCAAAAAAACTGTACAGACTTTTTTGAAATTCCAATTTTGTCCTCTTTTTTTTTTTTGGCTTTTGTTTTGTTTTTTTATATATATCCTTTTGTTAAATAATTAAGTTGGTGACTTGGCATGTGAGACCAAATCAAATTAAAATTTTAATAAATTATCATAAATTGCTCAATTGATATTAGAGATAAGTTGTGATGCATTTTTCATTTTGGCACCATAATATATAACAAAAAATTATCTACTCCTAATAATTCCTTTTATATAATATGATAATTTTTTTATTTTCATTCATTTCATTTTGATAATTTTATGAACCTAATGTAAAGCTATATGACATATTAATACACAAATAATTTTTATTTTTTAAAATATTAAATAAAATTAATTATTCACTTTTAAATTTTAAAATTTACATAAATTATAATTCCTACATAATTTATAGATTTATAATATAATATAATTATAAAAAGCATCAATATTTAAAATTTCTAATTTAAAATAATAAAAAAATGAAATAATACTTTTATCACTATAATATATAATTAATCTAAATAATGAAATATATATTAGACTTTAATTTACATAAAAATGATGTATAAAAAGTTTAATAAAAATTTAGAATTTGATTGATTAGGATAATGTGACTCTGGTTATACTTGTTGTCAAGAAATAGAAGATATCCAATATCCTCCTATTAATTCAACCAGACTCAATGGACCTAAGAGATTTTTCTCTTCATATAAATCTGAAGCTACAAGGTTTTAACACTCTCCTCGTGATTCAGAAAATTCTCCAAAGATAGGAATTTCTCCATAAATTCAGAATAAAGAGTATCAACTCCGTCTCCCTATTTATGATGAGGCTCTTAAAGTCCTACAAGCATAATGACTTCTTACTGTTCCACAACCACTAGAATTTCCCAAACCAAAAAAGATTAAACGGTGTGCCCCACTGGTGCATCAACCTTTATTCCAAACATTACAACCTCAAGCATGTATGATGTTTTCTTCAACATCATCATAATTTCCACCGCTAGAAAAATAAAATGATCCATAGACTAAAATCAGTACCCGACCTTTCATTCAATCAATCATTGTTCTTCCCACGGGATAATTAAAAGAACTTTTCCAATGAGAAGAAGTTCTTAACTAGTAGACTCAAAATGTTCAGGTACAGAATAAATACCTAATGCCCATTGACTCCAAGATTGATCAGCTATCTGTTAAGACATAAAATATTATTAACTCTAAGACCTATGTCTATTGAGATTCAACAGTACTATAATTCTTTCAACATGAGAATTAATCAGTTAGACACTGAACTCGGAATGATGATCCAACAGCAAAATCTTGGATCCATTTTTTCTCAGAAAAGGGAAGAAATTAAAATCTTGGGGAGACTAGAGATAATGGAAAGAGATTTGTTGTCAAAATAATCTCAATCTATTTATGATCCCTATTTTTCAATTTTTTTCACCTTCATATCAACCTATCCCTTTTACTAAACCAAATTTTGGATCAGTGCATGGACTATTTCCTCCAATGAAGCCTCAGAAATTTTTAGTTTCCTCATCTTCAGTACCTCCAGTTACATAGAAGCCTTCATCTTCTTAAAAAACATATGTTGAAACTGCAAAAGCCTCTACTTCAGAACCTCCTCCTCTAGGAGTATCTGAATCATTCCCATAACAGCATATGGCTGTTAATACAACTTTTAATTTTGACTCATCAGAATATTCATATTCAATTAATGAAGAATATCTCTAGTGATTTTTACTGAGAGTCTCAACAAGCTGACATTTCTCAGCTTTTGATGGCCTATTCTCCTTCTAATGCAGATCCTCCTACAACTGAACTAATAATAGAATATCTTCCAGAAGATGAATCATTATAACATGATCTGAGATTTGAACACCAAAGGACTACTAAGCCTACCAATGGTCCTTGGTTCACTTTTGATGATTTGCCCATAAGAAAATGGAGATCTTGAATTCTTAAGTTTAATACCTGACTTGATTTGCAAATGGCAAAAAAGGAAACTTCTCTCCCTCAAGTACTCAGAGAATAGTTTACTTCGATGGATGAGTACACCGAATTATCATTCTTTGCTAAGAGTATTTTTGATGTTCTTTTGCAAATCTATATAATATTTTTGGGAGATCACACAATTATTTCTAAGAGGCAGACAAAAGAATTCTTTGAAATGAAATATTGTTCTTTAAAGGCTAAAGATCTTGATTTTCATTATCAGAGATTGTCTAAGAAGTTCTACAATTTAGGTTGTTACAATGATCCTAGCATGAAACAGGTTTATGTCACCTCTCTACCTGAAGAACTTCAACCAATCGCTCTATCCAGCAAATAAGCAGAACTATTCAATAAATTTTCTTGGGTAAAATTCATCAGTTTACTTATGCAGCTCTTAGTAAACTATGTGAACATCACAGAACTATGAAAAAGTTTATGAAGCATGATAAAACTCTACAATTTGCTTGTAAACAACCAGCTTCTTTCAACATTGAATGCAAGGAGAAGAATTGTGTATGTCCTTCTTAAAAGAAATCTCACTGATTTTCTTTTAAAGATAGACATCCTTAGCAATTCTGATAGAAAAGAAAAAAGTTTAGATTCTTCAAAAGAAGATCTTCTTATTCAAAAAGAAAAAAAAAGCTCAGGAAATAGATGCTATGCTTGTGGAGAAAAAGGACATTTTGCAAAAAAAAATTTCTAAAAAGCCAATGAAGACAACAAAGTTAATTCAACAAATCAATCAAGCTTTAATCTCTCTTCCTGATAATGTAGAGATTAAATATGTTCTTTTAGAACATAGTGAAGCAGATCAGGAAACGATTATAGTACTTCATGTGGATGATGAGGATTCTCTTTTAGAATCTAGCTCTATTGATTCTGATCAAGATGATTATCTCCCCATTTATCATCTTCAGTAACAGCAATTGCCCTCTACTTATTTTGTTGATCATTCACTGTTGGATCCATTAGTCTAGATTTTTATACTTTCTTCTAAGTATGACAGAGTTATTCCTTTAATAGCTTTCGTGGATACTGCTGTCCATAAATTCATGATAAATCTTTTAGTTTTACCAGATACTTATTGAAAATCTCATACTGAATATTTCAAAGCAGCTAATGAAAAATGTGTTTGATTGGTTTTTTAATCATACTGAATGTTTAATCACTTAGAAGAAGATTGGAATACAATTCTTTTCATACTGTATTATATGGACTCATGTCGTTGGTTTATCTCATCCAAATAAAACTTGTTGATTGGTTTTGATATTTACCAACAAGCTCAGAATATTCAAATTATTCCTACTGGAATTCGTCATAAGAAGTTTTTCAAACCATATACTGATATATAGAGAATTTTTTCTTAATCAGAAGTTTCAACAGATTTTGGAAATATAAAAATTTCTTTATTATCTACTTGTACTAATTTCCATGCTGATTTTTATCATCCAAAGTCTTTATAGAAGAATGCATATTTCTTAATTTTTCTTATTTCATTATATAAATTTAATGGTCAATATTTGCTAATATTTTTTCTTGAATAAACACTTTTACTTAAAAAGAAATTAATAAGTAATAAATTTTTAGATAAATTTATAATTTTTCTTTTTCTCGTTATTTTCAAGTAAATTTATAATTTGTTTCTTCAAAAAAATTTAAAAAGTAATAAATTTTCACTTATTTAAATTACTAATTTAAATTATTTTTTAATTTTCTTTTTAATTAAAATAATAAAATTTTAATTTTAATTTTTTATTAACCAATTCTCAAATAAAAATCTATATATTAAATATATCTTATTATAGATGTTTTTATAATATGTGAATATAAAAATTTTTAATGCTATATATATTTATATTTAATATTATTTTTTATGTACTAATTATATTAATACATAAATTATTTTTATTTAAATAATATAAAATTTTATAAATAACAGCATAGGCGATAAATTAATTTACTTGTATACACTAGAACTCCTTCGTGCAATGAATAGTAAAATTTCTAAAAAACAAAACTTTTTTTTTTATTTTCTACTTTATTCTTTCTTTTTTTTTTTGTTTTCTTTTAACCAAGCTTTTTTTTTTCTTCTTTTCCTTTTTACCATTTTATATAAACTATATATATAATTTTATTTAGTCTTTTTCTTTTTATACAAAACAATTTAAATGTAAAATTAATTTAAAATATTAAATTTTAGATATTAAATTTATATTTTTATCCTTAATTCATTTTATTTTCTCTTTTAATTTATATGTGTTATATTATACTTTTAATTGATTTTATCTTCATTTTTAACTCATAAATTATATTATTATTATTATTACTACTACTGATGTTGCTGCTTTAGAAGTTATTGTTTCAATAAAAATAACTTTTTAATTTTTAATTTTAATTTTTAATAAATTTTATGAATTAATTTCTAAAATTATGACTTTTAAATTTTAAACTTTATTATTATTATATTTTAATATTTTAACAAATAATATAAATTTAATTATTTTAAAGATATTTTAAAATGGATATATTATTATTATTATAATTTTTTATTATATCACTTTATTTTAATCAAATTTTTGCTCATTTAAAAATATTTTTATTATATTACCTTAATATAAGTTTTAATATAATTATTTATTCTTCTATCATTCTTATATTTCTCTTTAATCATTTGATGCTTAGTTAAATTTTATATTTTTTTTTGTTTTTGTCCAAAAAATTTTATAAGTAACAAATTTCTACTTCTTCTTTTGTATTTCAAATATTATTTTTATTTTTTAATTTTTTAATAAAGCAATAAAATTAAAAATTAATATTTTAATTATTTTTTGATCAAATATCAAATTAATTCAAAAAATATTTTAATTCATTAGATATATCTTATTATAAATATTTTTATAATATGTAAATATATATAGAAATTTTTAATATTATATGTATTTTTATATAATATTATTATTAATATATTAATTATATATTAATATATAAATTATAGTGTAGCGTAGGTAAAAATATATGCTCGTGATGGGCATAAAATGTTAAATGAAATGAAATTATTTTTTAACAAATTTACAATATTTTTTATTATTTTTTAATTTAAACTTTTAACAATTAAAATCAGAATTTTATTGGCCCACCTCTCCAACTGGAATAATCAACTTAGTTAATCTAAGAAAATACTATTAAAAAAACCTATGAAAATTGGTCAATTTAATCCTAAGTCAGCAGTGTTTATCTATCGATTAATATTTTTTGTTTTATTCTATTTCAATTTTATTTTATTTTTCTAGGTCAAGATGTAACTTTGATTGGATGAAGATGATATAGTTGTTGATATTCTATATTTTACAAATAAAAAAATTAGCATAATGGCATCATCTTTTTATAAAATAAAAAAAAAAATCATAAGAACCCAATTTGAGTCTTTTGAGAGCCAATTTCTATGCAAGGTGATCTATTTGATCTTATTTAAAGTGTGATTCTTTTAATTTAAAATAAATTAATATAAAATTTAATATTTTTTTTATAAATTCTTAATTTATTTTTAAAAAAATTAATAAAATAAAAAATATAACTCAATCGAAAATTTCAAATTCACACAAATTTTTACTGAAAATGTTTTAGAACAGTATTGAAATATATAATGTAACTTGCTCGCAACTCAATAAATATGTTACACTCAATTTGCTAGTGTCATTACCTGTAATTATGAATATCAATATGGTTTTAAAATTAATTTATTAAACAGTATCAACAATATATTAATCAATTTTCATTAATTATTCAGAGTGTGACATCTATATTTTTCTGTTTTAAAATAAAATTTTTTATTTTTTTTTTACATAAAAAGTTCAAAATTTGCTTTAACTCTGCAACTTGTAAAACTGCAGTTGCAATTAGCTACAGCCAAGAAGTCATAATTTTGCATTTAAATTTTTTTGGATGATTAATATGTTACCTGGTTACAACGGCAAATGTTGTTCTCGTGTGATCTGAGATCACTGATTCAAATTATAAAATTGGCCTTTTATAATTATAAAAAATTACAGTGTATAAAAATTTAATAGATTTAATTATAGTCTTTTGCAATTACAAAAAAAGGTTGTGTGTAAAGACTCAATAAATTCAATCCTCTTTTAAACTTGCATATAGCAAAAATATTTATGTACCGAGTTATTTTTTTTTTCTTATGCATATGTTACCTAAATCACAAGATAAAATTTTCTTCACAAGCCGTATAAATGAGATTAAATATTGTATATATATTTAATTAATCAACTGTTCAATTCAATTTTACAAAACGTAAATTTAGTTTTTTTTAAAAAAAAATATTTAGATTTGAATTAAAAATATTCGGCGGTTACAGTTTTAAAAATCAATGGTTGTAGTTAGATTTCAATTCAGGTTCTTGCGTCGGTTTTTCATGAAAATTATGAAATCTGAAATAAAAAAATATGAATTGTGTTATTATTTTGGAGAAAAAATAATTAATATCAATAATAATTAATATTATTATTTTTATTATTTCAAAAGCATATATTAGCTATAGAAAAAGTTTTATAATACATTTTAATAAGTTAGTTAATATATATATTATATTAAAATAACTGACATTAATATTGGTATAATATTATGTCACGTGTCCTTATTTAAATCTTATAACTTTTTAATTTTTTAATATTTTAAATTAAATTTATTATTTATTATCTAATAAATATTTATTTAGAAAATTTAAATAGAATTGAGATATTATATTTGATAATGATTAATATTTAAAGAGTTCAAATAGAATTATAATATCCTAATTAGTTAGTTTTTTTTTTAAAATTTAAGTTATTTAATTTTATGAGTTTTTTTTTAATTTTATGTTATGTTTATTTAATTTTTTGTTCGATTTATTTTTTAATTGCTACTATTTAGATTTAATTTTGT
Organism: Garcia nutans; assembly: GCA_947685225.1. Taxonomy (NCBI): domain Eukaryota; kingdom Viridiplantae; phylum Streptophyta; class Magnoliopsida; order Malpighiales; family Euphorbiaceae; genus Garcia; species Garcia nutans. The sequence continues at coordinate 11,001,511 of CANTUV010000014.1, read as the reverse complement.
AATTTTTATAATTTAAATTTTATTTTATTTACTTAAAATTATTTAAACTTTGAGTAAAAACACTCACAGCATCGCATGATACCTTTTTCTAATTATAATTAATAAATAAAAATTAGTTATTATTATTATTTTGCTAAAGGGCTAATCTCTATTTTAAAAAATAAAAATTAAAAAGAAAGAGACGGGATGTAGATTATTTAATAAAAGGGGAAAATTGATGATGATGTTAATTAAGACAAATAAAATTTACTCTTAATTATTCTCAAAAGATGAGATGAGATAATATGAATCTTTTCTCTTAATTTAACTTTAGTGGTTGTATCGTCTTTAGAGGCGTAGCTAGAAAAATAGTTTAGGGGACACTTATAGATGTGTCAAGGTAATAAAATGATAATAACCTAACAATAGCGAATCCAAGCAGGGGGGGGGGGGGGGGGGGGGGGGGGGAGTAGCAGACCTTGCTTGGCAAATTAAAAAAATTACATCTAGCATGAAATAACATCGTTTCACAGTAGGGTTAAAAAAAATGATTGCATATATAAGTTGCAGCTCCTTGTGTTGAAACGAAATCTTACCACAATACAAAGCAGTGAAAAGTTACAACCCCACCAGAGGCCGATAACATCCCGTAGCACCAAAGTCCAAAGGCATAATTTTTTTTTAAACCAATCACCACCTGCTCACTAAGAACCGACTAACACCACCAAGCCACCGAAGTTGCCGCCAAAAAGAAATTTTCACTCCACAAGTTTGTTTTTTTATCAATAGATAATAAGTATATAGTAAGTTAAGTTTGCAATATTTTTTTTTAAAATTTTTTTAATAATAAATTCATAAAATTTAGTAGATATTCATGAATTGATTGAGAAAATATTTATAAATATTGATGTTGTGACAATGTAACTTGTTAATTTTGAATTTAAATTAGGTTAAGGTTTGTGTGAAATTGAATTTGTAAATTTTTTTTATTCGTGAGTATGTAAATTGTAATATATGCGAATTTAAAATAATGATTATGATTCTATGAATTTTAATATTTCTGAATTTGTTAATGAAATTGAATTTAGAATTGTGGCTTTGTTTGGGATGGATAAATTTGTGTTCAAGCATCTAAGAAATTCCAATAATGTTCAATCATCTTTAAGTCATGGTGATAAAAATATTGATGCAAAATTTCGTCCAGAAGAAATTATTAGTGATCCAGGAGAACGTAAACCTATTGATGAATTTGATATTCGCATTAGAGATCGTATTAATCGAGAGTATATACATAGAAGTTCCTGTAAACCATGTGGCTATAATTTTACAAAAAGACAATGTGCGAAAGTAACTAGGAGTTTCAAGGAGATTTGGTTCCGACAATTTAATTAGTTGGAGTATAGTGTATCAAAGAATGCATTTTTCTGCTTTATGTGTTATCTATTTAGGCCAGTTATATCTCGATATGGGGATAATATATTTACCAAAATCGGTTTTAACAACTGGAGAAAAGCTGTAGAAAAATTCAAAGAGCATGTCGGTGGTGTGAGTTATACACACAATGAAGCTACCATATAGCTTGATGGTTTGAAAAATCAAAGACAGAGTGTTGCACTCGACTAATTACTACTACAAGCGACACTCGGAAGTATACGGGGTAATTGTAGCAACGGTAATCGCCCCAAGATTCTCTCACAAGGAAGAAATTATTTTACAATAGTTTGATTGATAAGTAAATTTAAAAGCAAGAGTGTGATGAGTTGGAATGGTGAAAAATAATTTAAATCTAAAAATAATATGTGTAATGATTGTACATGATTAATACATTTCTAGAAATGGTACCTAGGGTTGTAGATCAATTTAATCAAAGCTTAATTCTCAAATTATCCATTAACATGACCTTGTATTTTAATATGTTCCTTAAGTTTAATTAGTAATTACCAATTCATTAATTTTCGCATTCATGAATTACAATAACCAATTTTTTTGAAATTGCAAATTAATAAAACCCTAAAACTTATATTTCTAATTCATTATTAAGGTAGTTGAATGCATAATTCCAATATCAAATTTCACATCTCGGTCTTTCATTCAATAGTTAGAGATCAATAGGTAGCTAATCTATCAATCTAACATTCAATCCAATACAATCAACTAATAATAAGGTATATTAATGAAAATATCAAATTAAGTCATTCAATCAAATCTACTACAAAACCTGGGTATGAGTAATTTAGCTCATCATCATCAATTTAAAATAAATATTCATTTCAATATAAATCAAATCACAATTGTACATTGAAATATTATTGTTCTTAACAAAAAATAACAATCTAGAAATGAATTAAAAGAGAGAATATAAAAATCCCTTTGAAGATGCTAAGAGTTAAACTTCTAGTCTTCCTCCTAGCTCCACTTTGAATATGATGAAGAACTAACAAGCCTTTTTCAATCAATGACTCTCCTCTTGAAAGATGGAATGGTTAGTTTCTCAAGCCCCCAACTCCTCAATCAAGCTTTCTTCAAATCCTAACCTTCACAAGAGCTTGCTCACCCAATTTTATTCCAAAAAATGTTAAGAATCTTGTTTATGAAAGAAATGGAAGATGAAGATGAAGGTGATGTTCATGGTCTCTGTCAAGACCAAGAACAAGAAGATCAACCAAGAAGAAGCCCTCTCAATGGAGCCTCTCACATGTATATGTATCCCTCTCTCCATTCTTTTTTTTTTAATTCCTTAAGACAAAAAGCATGCCTTGCCAGCTCATACACTCCACTTTGTCTCCCACTTATTTTATTATTTAAATCTTCATCCCATGAACTAGGCAATCTTTTTCTTCTTTTATTATTTCTTTTTAAAAGATAGCATTTGTTGTCTCTCATTTTGTCCCCTATTTCGTGTAAAATAATTGAAAAAATTCTCACAAGACACGGTCAAGTCATGAGTGGGTTGGCCGTGCCACTCATTTTCTTATGGACAAGGCTAAGCCATGTGGCCGTGTCCATGGCTACCTCAATATATTCTTCCTTTTCCAAGTGGGACACGACCAAGGCCTTGGTCGTATGATGTGACACGGCTAGTGGCTTGGCCGTGTCTCTTAAGTTTGTTCTCCACTTTCTCTATCTTTGATTTGATCTTTAAATAGGACACAGCCAAGGCCTAATGGCTTGGCTGTGTCTCCTGGGTATGTTCATTTCTGCATTTCCTCCTTGCTTCTTCTTGTTTTATTCAATTGGTGAGACACGGCCAAGGCCTTGGCTGTGTCATGGGACTCGGCCAGTGGCTTGGCCGTGTCTCTTGCTTGTATCTGTGTCTGCCAAATTTTCCTGCCTCTTTCCTTGGATGAGGGACATGACCAAGCCATGAAGTGTCTTGGCCGTGTCTTATATTTTTCCACCTTAATAATCCATCAAATTGAATTAAAGCTCCATTATTTTATTCTTTAACCTGGATCAAATACTTCAAACAAACTTTAAACACAAATTAAAAGAAAAATCAATCAAAATCTAATAAAATTACACTAAAAGTAAATACACAAATGATCAAAACACAGAGCATATAACATTTATTTTCAAATCATAATCATGAGACAAAAGTTGCTTATAAAACTTGTTTGACAATAATTTTGGATGTTATTAAACTTCTTATGAGGCAAGGTTTGTCTTTTCATGGACCTTTGACATCATTAAATAAGGGGAATCTTCTTGAGTTTCTCGAATGGTACAGTGAAAGGAATCAAGAAGTTTGGAAGGTTCTTAATCAAATACTCCTAGTAACAATCAAATGACTTCTCATATAATTCAAAAAGCAAATAGCAAATGCTTGTGCAGTGGAGACCACACTAGCAATATTGAATAACATTGAAGATAAAAAATTTAGTTTATTGGTTAATAAATCTCGTGATATTTCAATAAAGGAGCAAATGGCAGTGGTCCTCAAATATGTGAACAATGATGAAGCGGTGATAGAAATGTTTTTAGCCATAATTTATGTGACATACACTTCTTCAAAATGGTTAAAAGAAGCAATTGATACTTTATTTGCTAAACATGGATTATCTTTATCGAGGTTAAGAGGGCAAGGCTATGATGGTGCTTCAAATATGAGAGGTGAGTTCCATGGTTTAAAGTCACTTATATTGAATGAAAATCATTATGCAAGATACATCCATTGTTTTGCTCATCAACTCTAATTGGTTGCTATTGATGTTGCCAAGGCAAATAGAGTTGTTGGTGATTTTTTTAGTGCGGTTAGTATGATTGTAAATATGACAAGATCATCTTGTAAAAGAATGGACAAACTTTAAAAAATTAAACATGATAAAATACTTCAACTTCTTGAAAGTGGAGAAATTACTACTGGTAGAGGCCAAAATCAAGAAACAAGTTTAGCTAGACTAAGAGACACTATAATGTGGCCCTCAGTGGTAGAAGTACTTCAAAATGTATACGATGATGACATCAATAATGACACATAGGGTTTAAGCAAAGATTTGTTTATGAGGATCAAAACCCATGATTTTGTATTTATTTTACGCTTGATGAAAAGTTTATTGACAATAACAAATGATCTGTCAAATGCACTTCAACAAAGAGATCAAAATATTGTGCAGGCTATATCTTTGATAGAAATAATGAAAACATGACTACAAGACTTTAGAGAGACATGATGGGCAACATTTTTAAAGCAAGTTGAGATATTTTATATGTTTAATTCGATTACCACTATTAATATGGAGGACACTATCAAGTCAAGAATTTGAATGTACCAGGATGGACAAACTGTTACTAATTATCATCATTATCGCATGAAAATTTATTGTGAATGAAATATTTATGCTTCCCCTCATCAATTAAGGTTTGAAGTTATTTTGTTGCTATTTTTAATTCTTATTAATTTTGTTGATTATAATAATAGGTTCTTGATTTAATTGTACAAGAAATGGATAATCATTTCTAAGAATTAAGCATATAGTTGTTTCCTTTCATAGCCTGTCTTGATCCGAGGGACTCGTTCTCTAAATTCAATATTGAGAAGCAAGTCCGCTTAGCTGAACTATACAAAGAAGACTTCACATGGCGTGAATGTATGATGCTTTCTAACCAACTTGAGACTTACATTTGTAATATAAGGAAGGATGATGAATTTTCAACTATTCAAGATCTTGAAAGCCTATCTAAGAAAATGGTTCAACACGAAACAACTAAGGCATTTTTATTGGTTTATCAATTGATTGAATTGGCATTGCTCTTGCCAGTTACTATTGCGTCAGTAGAAAGAGTTTTTTCTACAATGTATATTGTAAGACTGATTTGAGCAACAAGATGAGATGTTGGATGAATGATTGTTTGGTTGTATACATCGAGAGGGAGGTTGCTTCCACTTTTGAAAATGAAGCCATTCTACAATGTTTTTAAAACATGTAAACTCGCAGAATTCAATTACCACCTATCAGACCTTCCAATATCAGCATTGCCCGCAAAAAATAAAATCAAGTTGTAATGCCACTCATTAAGTGCTTTTTTTATTATAATTTTTCACTTAGATTATCAGAATGAAAAACCACTATTTATTTTTCGTATTATTTTTTAATTTAATATGAGAACCCTGCTCGCTAAAAATTCTGGTTCCGCTACTAGAACCTAATAGAACTTTCATAAAAGGTATACTCATTATCAAACAAGAATAAATTGTCAAACTAATAGTTTTAAGAAAGATAAAAGTACAATCTGCAATTTGAAAACCTTCATTACCAACTATCACATTACAATTGCTCACAACGATTCTTAATCTTTTGAAAACATTGAATAATGGTCTTCTTGCTAGTTTCGTTAAATGTCTTCTTTTCAATATGGACAAATAAACAATAATTTAAAAATAGATCTCCTATTCGATTGCGTAAGCGACTTTTTGCAATTTTCATAGCAGAAAAGGCCCTCTTTACTATAGTTGTTGCAATCGATAAAAATAATTTCAATTTCAACAATCGAAAGACCAATGTGTAGACTTCATTTTCTCCTATCGGAACCATTCTTTTTAGCCAAATCACTAAGGCTTTTCAATCCTAAAATTTGATGGCTAGAACGCATGTCAAAAATACAATAAGGAAATGGCAGTGACTGTAAAAGTGGGAGTAATAAGGAAGAATAATGGAAATATAGGAGTGAGAATTATAAAACCTAAAATAATAACGAAGAATGATGGAAGGGTAAAGAAGAAGATCTAGGTATGGGCTCATATTTTAAAAGAGAAAAATAGTGAATAGTCAAATGGGCTACCGAAAAAAGAAAGATGAGGTAAAAAAAGAGATGTTTCTTCTTCTTTGGCTTTAGTTATATATAACTTTTAAATACTTAAATTATTTTTTTCCTAAAAAGGCATTTTATTAAATAATATATATATATTATGTCATGACCCAACCCGAGGGCACGTGACCTGCACTAGGGAACGAAAAAAGAATGTAGCTTCCAGAACCAGTAGTAAGCCTGATGACTCATTTTTCGATAAATATAGATAGTGACAGTAGTCACTATCTTGAATCGGACTCACTAGCCTACTAATATTATACTTTAATATAATATCACATAATCATCATCAAACATTTATTAATAATTATATTTAACTAAACTCCGAAACTAAATAAATAAGAAGATAGATAAGAAAAGAAATATTATGCGGAGTTCTAAAATATAATTATAAACATATACAACTAACACTCCTTGCGAGAAATAAAAATACAAGATGACCTGAATAAGTAGTACTCCTATGCTCAACCTGCAATCTGGAAAAAATGGTGAACAAGAATGAGCATTTGACTCAATGAGCTATATAGTAATTAATATAATACAATTATCTCATGCATAACGTACTCATACAAATACCAATCAACCAACAAATCACATTAGCAAACAAGGATAGAAGTAAGTCAATGGGGCCACACTAAACCTCAAGCTGGGGAGCCTATCGCCCTATCTGGCTCTCTTAGTCCATATATTTCTTTTAGAATTCAATACATAGGGTCCGCCGTCATAGCCGTAGTAGAGCAGCGCTACCCGACTGACAAGCAGTGTTGAACATGAAAATGCCCTCGTCATCACGTCAGTCCTAATCTCATCATATAATTCCTCATATCATAACATGTATTTTTTTATCATGTGTGGCCCCACATTATCCTAACTCTATCCGGCATCACATATTATATGTATTAAGCACAATCAACTCATACTCAAGACACATTATACTTATAACAATATATATATATATATATATATATGTATTGCACAAATAGTTGATACATTATGCAAATGCAATTATAAACATAAATTAGAGGAGAGAGGTATTATATTATTCTGTATAACTCATAGTAGATGAAACTCGATAACTCTCCTCGAAGTACAGACTGAAGGTGAAAAAATATCTAAAAATTATTTTCGAATGACAATAAAAACCATTAGAATATGGACGGTTGGATGACTTTAAAGATTCTATCAAAATTTCGACAGAGTCTCCCCTATAATTAGGATATTTTTCTCTGAAATAAAATAATCGAATAACACTCCAAAATATATTACAATAACCCTCCAATCAACCGCCTCATATAGGCTTCCAATCTAACTTAAACCTCAATACACATCTTACAAATACAATATAATGTTAGTAATTTATTAAATCAATGTTAATTAATTTAATTTTCTTATTTATTTATTTATTAGGTTTCCAACACAATTACTTAAAATTTTAAAATATACTTCAAAATAATTTCAATTAGCTTCAAGAAAATAATTTCGTAATTGACCTTTAACTAAATCTGATTAATATCTGTATTTTAATAAAATTAAGAATAAGAATATTATTCAACAAATTATTAGTATTATTTAATAGATTTTTATTATAAAATAATTATTTAATTAATTTTTATTATAAAATAATTACTCAAAATCTTGAGTTCCATAATAATAATATTATTATCCACATTGATAATAATAATAATTTATTTTGTTAATTAATTTTTAAATAATTAATTAAAATTATAATTCTTAAATTATAAATCTTTACATTTAATTAGTTTTATATTAACACCTTCAAAATATCAAAATTTTAATCTTTTTACTATTAATCATTAATTATGTATATTTTTTATTATTATTTTATTTATTCCTTCAATTATATCTAAAATTACTATCATAACTCATAATTCATTTTATTATCTAATTATAAATTCTATCAATTAAATACAAAAAAATTTATAATAATTAACCTTTAATTATTTATTATATGTTCTTACTATTTTTTTCATCGTCGAAATAGTAACTCCGCCGCCATAATAGTGACGTCGTCACCGGAAAATGATAACCAAAATAGTAATATTATCGCCGAAAATAGTAATCAAAATAGTATCACCTTTTGTGAAAAATGATAATTGAAATAGTATCATCGTCGCCGAAAAATGGTAGCCAAATTTTGGCCAAACTCAAAAATAATTTAAAATTTACAAATGATATACCAAAATGAAGGTTATGCTGAGAGAGTTTTAAAAATATCAACCTTACAGAGAAAGAAGGTCGAAAAGTGGCAAAAATTGATCGAAAGATTACTGTAGCAGTATACCTCTTATTGACTTTGACCAGCAAGTGAGGAGAATTTTGACGTCCGACGATGATGATTTTAGTGGTGTTGGACTCGTCAAACTATAGGTTTTCTAATGGTGAGGGAGGTGTTGATAGTTGATCACTGGACGGTGATAGATCTGAGAAAAACCGATCAGTGTACTATTTCTCTCTCCCTCTCTATCACTTTCTCTCTCTTCTTTTCATCTTCTTTTTTTCTTTTTTTTTTCTTTTTTTGGCTCTCTTTCTCTTATAAATACACACACATATATATATATTAACTTTTATTTTTTTTTAATTTTTTAATTTTAAAATAATTTAAAATTTGAGTAATTACAATCTTTCCTCCTTTTAAATATTCGTCCTTGAATTTTTAAACTAAAAAAAATGCTCAAGTAAAAAGTCAAATTATTCACACTTTTCTGCGCACTCTAATATATTATCCTTAAAAATTAATTTAACATTCTTAATTCAACTAATCTGTCACCTCAAAAATCTTACTTACCTATATCCACAATTGACCTCAAAACATTCGATTAGCCATTTTAAATATAACTCTCAATTTACTGATTGATCATGTCACTACTTTATAATCCAAATGAGGTTATATTTAACAATAACATAATTATGCTAACATCATTATTTATCTCTATACTTTTAATTCTGGTAACTTAATCTAAATACCTCTTTTAATATATTCCTTTCAAATAATATTTTATGCCTATCACCTTTAAATTTTCATATTTTAAAACATATCAATTTAGTTACACTTCAATTAATCATTTTAAATTCACATACTCAAATTATTTTTAAAACTCTGACTTCCTTTATTAATTTATTCAATTAAATCTTGGAATAGAAATTACTCATTTTCACTAACGATATTCCTATAGCATATTGATTCCAATTGAATTAATAACATTATTATATATATATATATATATATATATTCATCTAGCTCAACTTAAAAGCTTACATTATTCAATCATTCTCTATCACTTCAACTCATCAGTGTACTATATGTCATTTTCAAATTTATGAATATAACTTTAATAATATTATAGCTTACCTTTATTATCCATCCAAAGTATTTATTTTCCTAACATGTTAATATTACTATATCACAAATCTATTCACATTCAAACTCATCATACACTATCCATTATCAAAATTTAAGTTTACTCTGTCTTTGTAATTTATAATTATTACATGTCATTTTATTTAATGTCAAGTCCAATTGCTATCATTGATTTACAAATTCAAAATTACTGTCCATACATATCCTCAACCCTTTAGGCTCTACACGTCATTCATACTTTAATTATCTCATGTGTTATACTTCATATTTAGATTTTCTTCACTTAGATTATATTTTTTTCATCCAATCATCGTTCAAGTAAGAATTTAAATTTATCTTAAATCAATTATCTTATTTCTTAACTTACTAGATCTGCTTAAAAAACTACTCAGAGTCTAACGTTTTACGCATTCAAGGAAAAATATATAATGTTACAAAATACAATATAATCCACACTTTAAAGCTACAAAAGCAGCATAACTCATATCTTACATTAATAAACACATATAATATTCACACACATATATAACAACAATTAAATTACCACCCACGAATAATACTGAATTTGAGGCAAATAAGAACTTAGACTAACTAGAACTCTTCCAACCATAGACATGGTACATGCCGCAAAATCACTGCTCTGATATCAACTTTATCACGACCCAACCCGAGGCACATGACCGGTACTAGAAAATAGAAAAAGCACGTGACTTTCAAAACTCATAGTAAGCCTGACGACTCATTTTTCTATAAATATAGATGGTGACAACAGTCACTATCTCGAATTGGACCCACTAGCCTACTAATATTATACTTTAACATAATATCACATAATCATCATCAGATATTTATTAACAATTATATTTAACTAAACCGCGGAACTAAATGAATAAGAAAATAGATAAGAAAAGAAATACCATGCGGAGTTCTAGAAACTAATTATAACATAATTGTACAATAAAATATATACAATTAACTCCTACCGAGAAATAAAAATGCAGGATGACCTGAATAAGTAGTACTCCTATGCTTAACATGCGACCTGAAAAAAATGATGAACAAGAATGAGCATTCGACTCAATGAGCTATATAGTAATTAATATAATACAACTATCTCATGCATAACGTACTCATACAAATGCCAATCAACCAATAAATCACATTAGCAAATAAAGATATGAGTAAGTTAATGTGGACACACTAAATCTCAAGCTGGGGAGCCTATATCCCTATCTGGCTCTCTTAGTCCATACATTTCTCTTAGAACCCAATACATAGGATCCACTATCATAGCTGTAGCCAAGCAGCGTTACCCGACTGACAAGCAGTGTTGAGCATGAAAATGTTCCTCCGTCACGCCAGTCCTAATCTCATCATATAATATCCTCATATCATAACCTCGTATCCCCAATTATGTATGGTCCCACATCAGCCTAACTCTAAATGGCATCACATATTATATGCATTAAGCACAACCAACTCATACTCAACATACATTATGCTTATAACAATAATAATGGTATATATATTGTACAAACAGTTGTTGAATTATGCAAATGCAATTATAAGCATAAATTAGAGGAGTGGAGTATTATATTATTCTATATAACTCACAATAGATGAAACGCGATAACTCTCCTCGAAGTACAGACTGAAGGTGAAAAAAATACTTAAAAATTATTTTCAAGTGACAATAAAAAATATTAGAATATGGACGGTTGGATGACTTTAAAGATTTCGCCAAAATTTCGACAGAGTCTCCCCTATAATTAAGATATTTTTCTTTGAAACAAAACAATCGAATAACACTCCAAAATAAATAACAATAATCCTCCAATCAACTGCCCCATATAGGCTTCCAATCCGACTCAATATACCTCAATACACATTTTATAAATACAATACAATATTAGCAATTTATTAAATAAACGTTAATTAATTTAATTATCTTATTTATTTATTAGGTTTCCAACACAATTACTTAAAATTTTAAAATATCCTTCAAAATAATTTCAATTAGCTTCAAGAAAATAATTTCATAATTGACCCTTAACTAAATCTAATTAATATATATACTTTAATAAAATTAAGAATAAGAATATTATTCAACAAATTATTGATATTATTTAATAGGTTTTCATCATAAAATAATTATTAATTAATTTTTATTATAAAATAATTACTCAAATTCTTGAGTTCCATAATAATAATAATAATAATAATAATAATAATAATAATAATAATAATAATATCTACATTGATAACAATATTATTTAATTGTTAAATTAATCTAAATTAATTAACAAAATAAATAATTGTTATTTTAAATAATCAATTAAAATTATAATCCTTAAATTATAAATCTTTACATAAAATTAGTTTTAGATTAACACTTTCAAAATATCCAAATTTCAATCTATTTACTATCAATCATTAATTATACATATTTATTATTATTATTTTATTTATTCCTTTAATTATATCTAAAATTACTATCATAACTTGTAATTTATTTTATTATCTAATTATCAATTCTACCAATTAAATACAAAAAATTTTATAATAATTAACCTTCAATTATTTTTGTACATTTTTACTATTTTTTCATAGTCAGAATAGTAACTCTGCCACCGAAATAGTGTCACTGTCGCTGAAAACGGCAATCAAAATAGTATCATCGTCGCCGGAAAAAGGTAACCAGATTACGGCTAAACTCAAAAGTGATCTTAAATTTATAAATGATATACCAAATTGAAGCTTATGAAGAGAGTGTTACAAAAATACTAACATTTTCAGGAGAAAATGTCAAAAAGTGGCCAAAAAATTGATCAAAAAATACAATAGTAGTACACCTCTGATTGAATTCGGCTGGCGAGTGAGAAAAATTTCGGCATCGGACGGCGATGATTTTGATGGTGTTGGGCTCGTCGGATGATTAACTTTCCAATGACGTGGGAGGTGTCGATAGTTGATTGCCGAACGATGATAGATCTGAGAAAAACTGATCGATGTATTATTTCTCTCTCCCTCTCTATCACTTTCTCTCTCTTCTTTTCTTTTTTTTTCTGTTTCTTTTTTTTGGCTCTCTTTCTCTTATAAAAATACACACATATATATTAATTTTTATTTTTATTTTCTTTTATTATATATTTTTTAAAATTTTAAAATAATTTAAAATTTGAGTTATTACATATTATATATATGATTTCTTTTCAATTTCAGGGGGGACACGTGCCCCTCCCGGTGCTTCTCTATCTACGCCCCTGGATGCCATGCTTATAAAGTTTGATGGTTCCTCTTTGAAGCAAAATGGTTCTCATTTATTCATTGTTTAAGTTCTGATGTCTTATGGTAAATATCAATCTTCCCAAACAGGATATTGATAAAGAGGCTGTTTGCAAGAAGAGTTTTCTAATTTTCTTGGTCATTGAAGTCTTCCCAAAATTATGGTGGTGACATGAAACAAGTTTGTCTAACCTAAATTGCTAAAGTTTTTAGTTTCTTTATTTATATTAGTCAATTGATTAACTTGCTTTTAGAGCATCTACATTAGGGAGATAATTAGATCCCACTAAAATGCCACATAGACATTTAGTGCAATGCAAATAAAATATTATTTTTATTAAAAATTATTATTTTTATTAAAAAATTATTAAAATTATTTATTTATATTTATAAATTTTATTTTATTTTTTTTAATAAAAGGCTGCTATTTTGGTAGTCTTTTATTGGTTGAACACTAAAATGGGACGTGAGACTTGTTCCCCACCATAGTTCCAGTCCTAAAAGGGATTGGGACCAATGGGATATTTTTAGTAGACAAAAAAATTAGCTTCTTTTTCCTAAAAAAAGACAAAAAAATAATTTAGGAATCCAACATATACTATTACTTAGTAAATTAGTAATATTTCTAATTTAGTAGCTAGAAATGTCGCTAAAACAAGAAATTTAATAAATGTTATTGGAAGTGGGACGGGTAAAAATAAGTTAAAAAGACTCATCAAACTAAAAGACTTTAAGTCATTTTGTTTTTGAAGCACTTAACTTATTTACTTTTTAATGTGATATTTGTTTCAATTAGACATGACCACGATTCAGTTTGAAATCAAAATTAGACTGAAATTAAACTAGTCAAAATTGAAATCAGAACTGGTTAGAACCGCAATCGATTAGAATTGAAATCTAAACCTTGATTTATAGTTTTGGTTTAGGTTCTTGATTTTTAAAAACCGTCGAACCGGTAATTTTTACGGGTTGAAACTATCGGTTCAAACCGTTTAATTTGTGTACTTTATTTAGGTTATTGCACTTGCTTTATTTATTTTTTATTTTTTAATTGTTTGCTAACCCTATAAATACCATACATATTTCAAAATTGTAATTTCTTTTATTTTTCTCTTCGTTATTCAATCTACATATATATTATAATCTTCAATATTTTCTACAATTTGTATTTTTTAATTTATTCTCTAATATTTTCTACAATCTACATTCTCATTTTTTTTAAATATTCTCTACATTATAATCTTAATCACTTTATTTTATTTTATGTTCAAAATTTATTTCTATTATTTTTAATTTATTTCTATTATTTTAATTTTTTTATTTCATGCATTATTATTTTTTTATTCCAAATTTTATTATATTATAATTTATAAAAAAGAAAGGCAAATAGACAAAGTTCAAATTTTAGATTAAGAAAGAAAATAATATAATTGATTAATATTCTAGACCAATTAACATAGAAAATATAATTGAAGAAATTGAAATGATGATGATAATATTCAACAATTATATAAATATAAGGTAAAAGAAATACGTGAACGTTGGTTTCTCTTTAAATTTCAAAATAATACATAAACAACTTAACTTTTTTTTTTACGCTGCTTATGTATATATTTTTTTATTTTTAGTAAATTAATCTCAATATTTTTTATTATTTTACTAATCTTAATTTAAAGTAATTTTTTAAAATTTTTGATTAAAATCATATGTAATTCGCCTCATAAATTATTCCAAAACATTTTGAACCATCGCAAACCGCTTTTGAACTCTCTCATCAAAGTGCCTTTAAACCAAGTTCAAATCGGAATTGTCTTTGAATCATCTTATAGAATTTTCGGTTCACATTCAAGAATTTTTTAAACCGGAGCCAGCAGTTTCTGAACCGTGGTCATATCTAGTTTTAATTTTCCATTGCAATTGCCCTGAGCAAGTTTTTCCTTTTCCTCGGCCTAATTGTCACTTAAGCATTTTTTACTCCATAAAATTACATTATATGTCACATTTTTAATTTTTTTTTTCAAAAATATCACAATATTTTAACTAATTTTTAATATACTAAATGTATATCTCTAAAATTTTAGTATTTGTTTTAGTATATTAGATATATATTAGAGGTACATATCTGTTGAAAGAAAAAATGAATATTTTTAAAAATAATTTTATTTTTTGGGTATTTTTAAAGAAATCCCTTCTTACTCTCAAACCATATTTATTTTTCTTTGGGACTCCATGGATTTTTTATTTGCTTGAGCTTCTTCATCATATGGGCTGGTTTATTCCTTTTTCTTCTTTTTTTTTTGTTTAATTGTCACTTGGACATTTTTTCTCTATACCGCATTTAATTTTTTTGGGGTTGTTGATTTGCTTGGGCTTCTTCATTATGTTGGAATTATTAGAATTGTTGTGAAAAATGATAAGTGGCAACTGGGTAAAAAAAAGAACAAGAAAAAATTAGTCAAGTCCAGTTGCACATAAGGAGAATGTTAAAGTCTATAATTTTGTATGACCCTATTTCTTCTTAATAATATTTTATTTCTATTGGTGAAAAAAACGTGGAATGTTGGAGGATGGAAACGCATCCAACATGAAAGAAGGGAAGGAGAAGAAAAAAAAAGCTTATAAGTTTAATGGTTTCAAAGACAGAATGATTTACACTATTCTAGTAGATATGAATCAAAGAGGAGATTAATACTAAAGCTAACACTCCAAGATGAAAAAGTGAAAGCCAAGCCAAGCTTATTCCAAAATTATAAATGAAAGCCCAAGTAGTATCAGAGCTTAGATGCCCTAATAAGATAGAACTTTTTGGTTTTCAGTATATAATATTGCTTAGTCAATGATGACTGACTTATATATATATATATATCTGTAATCTAAATAATGGGATTTGAGAAAGAGTGTGTTTGGCTATATCTCTATTTTCTAGGAATATTCTTCGCTAAATTGGGAACCTTTTCCTTTCTATTTTTTAAATTGTTGATTAGACATTCAGCAATCACAAGAAATTTAGTGCACTCAAGTTTTTCCGAAACTTTTATAAGCCATAACGGATTTAATAGTTCACTCTTTAATATTGTATATTAATTAGAAAAAGTAAAAAAAAATTAAATGCAATTATAATTTTACATATAAAATTTTTAGTATAGTTATGCTCGAGTCAAACTCAACTCAATAAAATTTTAACCTTAAATTAATTAAAATTAGTTATATAAATTTTTTCTTCACTTAATTCGATTTAAAGTTATTTCTTTTGATAAATAGTATAGTTATATGTCATAAAAAATATATTTAATGATATAAAAATTTATAAATTTTAAAATAAAAAATTAAAATTAAAATAAAAAAAATTAATACAAAAAGACTTTTTGTATCCTTTGAAAAACCATACAGAGCAAGAGAGAGATAAAAAAAGGAGAAAATTGATTGAAAAAATTATTATTACGTTCTATATAAGAAAAAAAATGATTGTAAAAGAGAAAAAAAAATATATTTAACTATTTTTCAGCTCACAAAATTAAGTTTTCTCAAATCAATATATATATATATATATGACTTGGAAATGAGAAGACATTTGATTGGTCTAACAAATAATGGAGAGTAGGCACATGTTAAACAAGGATAATTTAATCAATTAATAAAACTCAGTGACTTCTCAGCAAGCTAACACTATCTTTGCATTTTCAATATTTTATTGTTTTTGGGCACACAACTAGCAACGTGGGCTTTTCCATTTTCCACTATATGGATCCATACTCTAGTATAAATGCAGTTGCCATTTGCCAGATTTTGTTGTCCCTGCAAAAGGAGTTCTTGCAATATGGATACCAATTGTTGCTTCGCCTCAACTATTCATTTCTTTTTTCACTTTCTACTCATTATTTGTTTCTCTTCACATATACAGATTATTAAGCTCTGTTTCGCTGATGTGAATCTCAATGTCGAATGCCTACACACTGAGAGAGATGCACTTCTTGTCTTCAAACAAGGCCTTACTGATCCTTCTGGTAGACTTTCCTCATGGAAGGGTGAAGATTGCTGCAAATGGAATGGAATTCAGTGTGACAATTCAACTGGTCATGTCACCAATCTCAACCTTCGAAATCGTTACCCATTAATCAATGGTGGAGTTGGTGATCAAGTAGCTTATGAGAATTCTTGCTTGGGTGGTAAGATTAGTGCTTCTTTACTTGATTTACAATATTTGAGCTACTTAGATTTGAGCTTTAATGATTTTGGAGGTGCTCAAATTCCTGAGTTCTTTGGTGGGTTCAAAGATTTGAGGTATCTTAGCCTCTCTTCCTCGTCATTTGGTGGAGACATCCCATCTCAACTGGGGAACTTGTCGCGCTTGCTCTATCTCGATCTTTATGTAGATTCATATAGCGACACAGGCTCTTCGGAGTTACGCGCAGATAATCTGCATTGGCTCTCAGGTCTTTCTTCTCTGAAGTACCTTGACATGGGATCTGTTAAACTCAAAGGCGTAGGAGCAGATTGGCTTGAAGCAGTTAATATGCTTCCTTCCTTAATAGAGTTAAACTTGTATTACTGTGAACTTGAAGTTCTTCCAGATTCACTGCCTTCAGTTAACTTCACCTCACTTTCCGTTCTTGATTTATCGGACAACTCTTTCAATTCTGCAATTCCTCAATGGCTGTTCAATCTTACTAGCCTCACAAGGCTTTATCTTGTGTGGAACTTCTTCAATGGTCCGTTTCCTAGTGAATTTGCTAGACTAAAATCTCTTGAAGTCCTGGATTTATCTAATAATTTGGATTTTGGAGGTCAAATTCCAAGATATTTTGGAAATTTCAGTAAGCTAAAGTTCTTAGATCTTTCTGCTAATAGTTTAACCGGTGAAGTTAATGAGTTTTTGGTTGGTTTGGAGGAAAACCCAAACAACAGCCTAGTGTCACTGGATTTAAGTTCCAATTCACTGTCAGGGGAACTGCCAGAGTCATTAGGAGCGCTTAAGATTTTGCAAAAACTTCAACTTTCTGGAAATTCTTTCTGGGGTTCCATCCCAAAATCTATAGGAAAGTTAGCATCATTAAAGGAATTGGACCTCTCCTATAATAACATGAATGGGACAATTCCTGACAGTTTTGGCCAACTCTCAAACCTAGTGGATGTAAACCTCATTGTAAATTCATGGGAAGGAATTTTGACAGAAACCCACTTGATGAATCTCAGAAGTCTAGAAGATATTCGCCTTGAAACAGACCCTGGTAGGTCCTTGTTCTTCAATGTGTCACAGAAATGGGTTCCTCCTTTCAGGCTCAAATCCATCCAGCTTGAGAACTGCCTAGTAGGCCCTTTCTTTCCTATGTGGCTTCAAGTCCAACATGAACTTACCTCTGTCACACTAAGAAATGTTGGAATCAAAGATACCATACCAGCAGAATGGTTTTTGAAACTATCTTCTCAAATCACTTGGTTGGTTCTTTCAAATAACCAAATCAAAGGAAAGTTCCCAAATCAATTGAAATCTCCAAATTTAAGGCATATTGATTTGAGTTCTAACAGCTTTGAGGGTCCTTTCCCACTTTGGTCTACTAATGCATCTGAAATTTACCTTCAGGAGAACTTATTTTCAGGTTCTATACCTGAAAATATTGGTGGCCTCATGCCAAGGCTGGAAAAGCTGCATCTTTCTTCAAACCATCTAACTGGTACAATTCCATCATCATTTTGTGATATAAAAGGCCTGCAAGTTATTTCCCTTAGGAGCAATCAGATTTCTGGAGAACTTCCCAATTGTTGGTCTCATCAGTTAATGTTTTGGGCTGTTGATGTGTCAAACAACAGGTTAGCAGGTAGTATCCCAACTTCATTTGGTTCCTTATCTTCCCTAAGTGTTCTGCTGTTGAGTAACAATAATCTTTCTGGAGAGATTCCTCCTTTGCAAAATTGCTCGGGACTAACAAGTGTTGATCTTCGAGGAAATAAGCTTTCAGGTAGTCTACCTTCATGGATTGGCGAAAGGTTTGCTTCCTTATTCATGTTACAGCTTAGCTCAAACTCTTTCAGCGGACCAATCCCACAACAATTATGTAATCCTCAAAATCTTCACATCTTAAACCTTTCAGAGAACAAATTTTCAGAAGCTATTCCAAAATGTCTTGGCAACCTGACTGGCATGGTCAATGGTAAAAACAGCGAGGTATTCTTGCAACTACTAAAGGTTGCATTGCAAGGAAAAACTTTGGAGTATAGCAGCTTTTCTGCAGCTGTCAACAGTATTAATCTATCTGGAAATAATCTAACCGGAGGAATTCCTGACGAGTTAATAAACCTTCACAATTTGCGTGTCTTGAATCTGTCAAGAAATCAGCTAAGTGGAAAGATAACTGAGAATATTGGAGAGCTTCAGGACTTAGAATCACTTGATCTGTCACACAATCATCTTTCTGGGCGAATCCCTCAAAGCTTGGCATCTCTGAATTCCTTGGTGCAGTTAAAGTTATCATACAACAACTTGGAAGGACAAATTCCTGAAGGGCTCCAAAAATTCAATGATCCATCAGTTTTTGCCGGTAACCCTTCATTATGTGGAGTCCCTCTTCCTAATAAATGTCCAGGAGGTCGCAGATTCTGATCGACCCTACAAAAGCCAATAAAGATTGAAAATTTCAGGAAATGGTAAACTTGCTGTTTCCTTTTTTCGTGTCTTTCCTTTTGCAAACATGTGAAAAAATAAATAAATAAATCGAAGGCTTTGTTCTGAAAAGTGTTGCAAAATATATATTTCAAGTTTAATTAGCAATACCACCTTAAATTATGGATTTAGCTTCAGGTCTTGCTTCATATATTTTGTCCTTTAAGTTTGAAACCAACAGGTCAGCGTATAAGGCTTGACTCAGCAGGTTTTTATTTGAGTTATTTTGATTATACTAACAAGTGAATGCTCAATTTTAATGGAATAATCTGTGTAATAAATTCGAAATGCATTATTCAATAGCCACTTGAAAATATGAAATGGTTCCATATGCAGTAACTGCTTAAAAGTAAATTTTTTTGCTTCTTAAACTACTCGAGTTGAAATTGAACTCTATTAAATTAAAAAAAAAATTGTATTTTGTTGTTATTGTTGAAATAACTCAGTAAGTAACTTGATTTATTAAGCATATTTCATGCCCTATTCTTAAGCTTTATTTTGGAACTGGTTCAAACATAATCGAAAATTTGCCACATTAAAAGGTCAAACTTTATATCAAGTACTGTAGGCATAATTCATCTATTCCCGTTTAATTAGTTCCCTATGCTTTTTAATCTTTATATACTAAAATATCTTTATAAACATATTTAATTTGATTAATTAGTTACATTTATATATAAATATATAAAAACTAAATCTAATAAATACATATTCATCTATATAGATACCTTAAAGCTGAAAAGATTTTCACTGTTCTTGCGAATAGTGCTTTCAAAAAATTTTTTAACGGTTGTTTTTACATATTTATCTTCTCAAGTTTACATAGTTTTTCTTTTATTTTCTTTCCTTTTATTTTTTATTTTTCGCTTTTGCTCTTTCCTTTCTGATATTTTTGTCCTTAGATCCAACCAGTTCATTGAAGCAGTTGTTTTCTCTTTCCGATCTTCAATTCCTAGACTTTGGCAGTACCAATTTATCAGGAATAATGCAATTTGAACCAAAATACCATCAATCAGTCCATAAACATTTATCAGCAATTGAACGTGGTCAGTGGTCACCAAGGGAATGGCATATGAATATGATCACACTCTCTACCTAGTAAATTCTTTAGATCTTTCAAACAATAATCCATTAGGAGAAATACCAGATAACATAAACCTCATAGGATTTGGCATCTCGAACGTGTCTATGAATCATCTCATGCAAAACCCATAAAAATTGGGGACATGAGAAAGCTAGAAACACTAGACTTCTCCAGAACACCAACTTTCTGGCCGAATCCCTGAAAGCTTGTCCTTCCTGACCTTTTTTAAGTAACTTGGATTTATCATTCAGCAACTCGTCTGGAAGAATTCCATCAGGTAATCAGCTTCAAACTCTTGTAGATCCATTTTCCATTTATGAAGGCAACACTTTGCTGTTTGGGCTCCCTCTTGCACAAAATTGTACAGAACACAAAATTAATAGGGAAACCGTCTTCAAAAGAGGCAATGATTGCACAAAGTGAGGTGACACAATATGATGCAGTTTTTGTGTTTGGATTTTGGGGAGTTTGTGGTATATATATCATAAAAGAACCTTGGAGGCAAGCTCACTTTCAGTCCTTCAATTAACTGAGATCCAATTATCCTATATGTGCTGGTAATGTTGCTCACATATGAAGGAAGATCAAGCAGGAGAGAAGTTGAGATCATATGTGAGAAAGGAAAATCATCTGCCACCACAAAGCAATAGCATGTACTCTTCGTAGAACTTGCTATATTTTGTGGCAGTTGTAGAAGATCACAAGTCTATTTACAACTGATAGTCGATATGAGTTCTATCACAAAGAAGTTATAATAACTAACAGTTTCATACTCTACATGTTCTTGCTGCAATCATCACTATGCCAAAAATTTTGCTAAAATTTGCTTTAAGCTTTTAGTGTATTATGACATGGAAGCATCTTGCTACCTGATATCAAGTAAAAATAGGATGGCACCACATTCAACTAAGTACGAAATCAAGACCTCATAAGATAAAATAACAACCACTAATTAAGATATCAGAATATCATATCATATTGTAACAAAGTAGTCTCAATCATAAAACTGTCATTCCATCTGACGGATAAAATATCAGAAGAAAACTTATCAATTTATGGAGTTAATTAAATATGCTTCCTTTTGCCCTTCCCCTTACCACGGCGCTGTTTTCTTGCAAGCTTTAATTTCTTTTTTAGTTTCTTCCCTATGGGCTTCAAAAAATTCTTGGTTTGATTGTCATCAGCCATCTCCACATCTGTTCAAGGAACAACTCGATGTTCAGCTCATTAAGCATGCAAATGCTGCCAACTCAGAGTAAGTGACTTAGTGCATCATCGCTATGAAGGATGGAATATTTATTTCTTGATTTCTATAGAATTTTTCCTAAATTTCATTTGGAAAAGCAAAAAATGGAAGGCTGAAAATACTCCTATACCCCACAGTTTTTATGAGGGAGTAGCAGGAGTTCAACACTGAATGAAATTCATTCAATCATTATCGATATAGCTAAATTCTAAATCTTCAAAACCGAGAGAGCTACCACAGACAATTAGAATTTTCTTTTGCTCTTCCATAAATTCATAATCAAAGAACAAAGAAAAAAAACATGGCCAAACATTTATATAATCGTAGATGTTTTAGTCATAAATTGATCAATTAAGAACATATTTTAAATATACTTCAGCAGAGAATAGAAATCAAAGAGAAAATAAACATACCCATGTTGTTATTTGAGGTATTAGTGGTAGTGTTCATGTCCATAACCGAAGAAGAAGAAGAAGCGAAAGGAGAAGGTTTAAAGGGCAGTTTAGGGGCAGCAAGAGCAGCCTCTTGAGCAGCGAGCTTGGCTAAATCTTTCTTGTCGTACAGGGGTTGGACCATATCTCTCCTTATGGCTCGTAGCCGCTTCTCTCTCATCGATCTCATTGACTTCGCCATTTTTATTGCTCTGCTTGTTTTCGGTTAATGGCGCCGTTTTTTATTGCCCTGCTTGTTTTCGGTTAATGGCGCCGAAGGATTTCTAGGGTTCTTGTAGATTCGTTATAACTTTATAATTAATCGGAGACCCAGTAAAGGAGCTGTTTGGTTGCTCGGATATTCTTGTTCTATTCTCGATTAGCATCGCCCCCTCCTTTGTCTATTGTTATTCATTATTAAAAGACGCTTATTCATTCATGAAGTATCTTATTTAAAAACATGAGTAAAATATCAATTTTTAGGCTGATTTGTCTTCCAACTCCTATTTTTTCACTAATTTTCTTAAGTTCATTGTTCATTCCTATTAAGCCCACATAATTTTTTTTACCGGGATAATTACAAAACCAACAAAAATAAAATAAAATATGATAACAAGGGGACTTAGGATTTGTTTCCTACTGTTTGAATTTGGGTTCAAATCTAGTGGAATGTAAAATAAACAAAAAGACTCAAATTTTAGTGAAAAAATTCTAATATTTAAATCAGAAATTCGTTCATCCGCAAAGCTAAGAGTATTCAAAAAAAAATTATTTATCTATAGAAATTATCATCTTTTTATAAAGAAGGAAGAGGAGACTAACTTTGACGTGATGAACGAAAATTTCAGATGTGTCAATGCTATACAATAATTGTATAAAAAATCTGTCCCAGTGACTGATAGTTAGCCCCAAGCAGACGCTTGTCATGCATGATTTCATCCAGTTCGCAGCCAATATCTTGGGCCACGATGAGGGGCCAGCCGAGGGGTGGGGGCTATGCGAACTGCCTGGTACGAAGAGTCTAGAATCTGAGTATTGTATCAAAATAACTTTTAAAAATACAGTACTTTAAAAAAAATTGCAAAAATACAATAGTGACATGTTTACTTTACAAAACCATCCATAACAAGTATATGATTGTAGTATATGCTTTGAAAGGGGCCGCTCATCACAAGACAAAATTATTAAAAGATAGACTTTTAGTGTTTTTTTTAAGAAATTCAAATTTGAGATTTCTTTAAAAAATTGAGTATTTTTTAAAATATTTTTACTTTTTACTATAATTTATAATTATGCCAACAAATAATAAAAAATTAAATAGGGCTAAACATAATTAGTATTTTAAATTACTTTTTTAATATATAAAATATATTAATTTTTTATAAGATTCAAATTTTAATTTTGATTTTATAATATTATATGTTTAGTTATATATATATATATATATATATATTAGATATCAGTGCATATACCTGTTGCATCACAAAAAAAAAAAAATAGTATACATAAAGCTGTTTTAAGAGATATGTGGGTATATATTATTTTAATTTTATAAATATTATATGTTTAGTTATATATATGTATATGTTATATATATAAATATATATGCATTGCATTATAAAGGAATAAATTTGGGGGGGTGGTATGTGTAATATATAATCACCTATAATTAAATATATAACAATTTATATATTATTATTTTCTTCAAATTTAATGCATCTATCTAGTTATATGTAATATATATCAATATATACTGTAATTCTTTTCAAACTCAATATGTATATTTAGTTCTATATAACATATATTCACGTATAATTAAATATTAAAAGTTATATTATTTTTTAAAATTTAACATATATATCTAGTTTTATATAATATATATATACCCATATATAACTAACATATAATAATTATATACTGTTATTATTTTTAAATTCAGCATATATATCTAGTTATATGTAACATATACCTACATATAATAGTTATACACCATTATTTTTTTCAAATTCAACACATATATCTAATTTTATATAATATATAACCATATATAATTAAACATATAATAGTTATATATTATTATTTTTTTCAAATTTAACACATATACCTAATTATATGTAACATATACTCACATATACTGTTATATCTAACATATAACTACATATATCAGTTATTATTATTATTATTATTATTATTATTATTATTATTATGCAATTCAATATAAATGTCATATAATTAAATATTTAATAGCCCATGATGCACTTTTAATTTATTCATTTAAATTGTATATATGTATAAAATATTTTATTTAATTGTTTTGGTTCATTTATATAATTTTTTTAAATTTTCTAATATTATATATTTATTTTTATTATATTTATATTACATATAAGTTGATATAACCTCTTAAACTTGATAGAAAGCTAAAACAATTGAAAAAAAATTTTCTTTAAAGTATTTTACGGAATATGTGAAGTGTGTGATATTAAAAGATAAAAAAAAATCCTCAATTAATATATTTAAAACTCAAAAAATAATCAAAACAAATAAAATTTAAAAATAAAAAACCAAAATCAAAATAAAAAACCAACTGTGGCAAAAGATGTAAATTATTTTATATGTAAAATTAATTATAACAGTACAACCATAGATTATTACAACCATAAGAGGACCCATTCTTGATATAATATTTCTTAGGAAAAATTATACTCTCTATCATGTTTTATAATTTTTTTTTATTTTTATTAGGAATATTCATTTCATAATAAACTCATAATAAACTATGTAAATTCATAAATTCATAATAAATATATAATAAATCCATAATAAATCAAAAATAAACTAATAATAAACTATTTAAATCTTATATTTTTATAAAAAAAAATATAAATTTCAATAAATTTAAAATATTTTTAAAACATGGTAAATTTGAAAATTTTTTATTTTTCTTTTGTATTTTTGTAAAGACCCCTATTTCTTTTTGTCATCCAGACTAAAGAAATAGAAAACGGCATTAGTATTAGGATCATTTTCTTGGTTAGATGTGGGAAGAAGAAGCAATGGTGTTTGAGAGATTAAAGGTGTATAAATTGAAGAAGAAATAAAAGATTATGTGATGAAATTTCAAGACGAACAAACTGTTCTGAAGCGGATGATTTATATGAAAGATAGCTTTGAGAGAGTGAGTTAGAGGAGTTCTCATTCAATAATAGTGAAAAAAAAAATGCATGATAAAATATCATATCTTTGGAAATACAATATATAAAAAAAGTAAAAACAAAAAAGTAAAAGGTTTAAAATGAAAAAAAAAATCAACAGTAATAAAATTGAAAATAAAACTAAAATTTAATTAAAATTTAATCAACAGTAATCAATGTAGTGTAATTTTCTATTTTTTAATTGCATATTTTAAAATTTAATTAACATTAAAATAAAAAAAATAGACTTTGTTAATTGTAGTTTAAAAATAGGAGTTAAGCACTACAAATAATCTTTATTTGATTTCTCAAACCTCTCCACCAAGCTCAGTTGGTCTATTGCTAAATCCACAACGTTGTCAGATTATTATTTTATTTTATTTTTTATTTTTGTTATTATTATTGTTATTTATTTTTGTTAGAAAATTATAGACATGATTATTTAAATTATAATAATTATGTTCTAGATTCCAAAATATGCATAATCACATTATACATGTATAGTTATATCCAAAAAAAAAAATTGTTAACGGATGAGTGGTGAGTTCCCATTAAACCAACCAACATGAAAATTTATTAGTGATAACTTCCACTAAATCATGCCTGTAATAACTTTTCATTAAATCAATAACCAATACGGTACAAGTCAGGTTTCATTTCACTTAAATTTCTTCGATTTTTTAAGAAAGAACGTATAAAAATACATGCACAAAAAAAATTTAATTGGATACATTCACTATAAAATCATGATAATTTATTTTAATTTTTAATTATAAACTATAATTGATTATTATATATACTTAAATTTTTCTCTCTATTAAAAAAAGCATGTTTTTTTTTAAATTTCTTTTATCATCCGGTAATGTGATGAACCTTGATTTTCATTTATTAAATTAATTTTTTCTTTCAAATTTAAAAAATTATTCATATTACAAGTAAAAAGAAAATTAGCAAAAAAAAAAATATATATATATATAAAGAAATAGACCGATAACCAATAGCATATATTACTTTTACTTAAATTTTAAATTCTAGCCTAGTGTTTTCTATCCCCAATATGTAACAAACAAAAAAAAATCACAAATAATAAAAGTTTTCATTTATGAACTCACTCACTATTTCTAATGATTAATTCTTAATTTTTTATTATATATATAATAATAAATTTGGGGAAACATATATATATAACAGTTGATTATTGGTATCAATTTATTCATTGTAATTGTAATAACATAAAATTCATAAAAGTTATGATAATCCATCAAATACTATTAACGAAAGCCTCGTAATTACAAAAGCCTATTGATTCTCATGTCAATATTAAAATAGGAATTACATGAAACAACCAAATATTATATTATATTTATTTATATAAAATAAAATATAATTTTCACAATTCAAAAAGTAGCTGATTACACTATGCTAATGATTTAATTAAGATAATTAAATAAACGTTTCATGCTTTTTCTACAAACTCCACATCAAACAAGAGAACTGAATCTGGAGGAATGATGCACGACCCTGCAATAATTCACTTCACCATCAACAATCAATAATTAAAGATTTTAATTGTTGAATAAAAGAAGTATAATATATGGGTTTAATGTTTTCATTCAAGAAAAATTATTTTTCTAAAAAAAACAGTATAATAAACATACTTAATAATTAGAGTTTCTTGAGTTTTATTGAATTCTAAAAAAATAAAGCTTTCAAAATTTAGCCAATGAAATATCCTATTGGGGAAAGATTAGTTATAAATTAAATATTTAGTTATAAATTAAGAACCGTAACAACATAAAAACAAATAAATATGTAGTGTCAGGGAATGTATCCTTTGAGACCCCGACAACATTCCAATATAGATTAATCGAATAATGTTTTAAATTTTAGACGGATAAAATAAATAAATATGTAGTGTACTTGTACCTACTCTGCAACCAGCTCCTCTCATGCCATCATATCCTAGTTCTGGAGGAAGCTTCAATGTACGTTTCCCTCCTGTTTTACACCAAACAAAATATATATTCTATCATAACACAATGGGTATATATATATATATATAAATATATATATATAAATTTAATTAATTGGGTGTATACAAAATTACCTGTCCTGATAAAAAAAAATACAAAATACAAAATTACCTGCTTGCATTGGAGGAATTCCATCACCACCTAGAATACCTTCGTCCCAACCTTTGATTACCTGTGGATTTCATCAAAATTAATTCCAACTTTACATTTTATTAATTATAATTCTTTTGTAACTTCTTTATTTTTGTATTTCGCACTTATTTTGATCGATGAACTTTTGATTCAATGATTCTAAAGTTGGCTCTGCGGGATAGAAACTAAAAGCACTCAAATTGAGTCTTTATCAGAATCAAAATTTACGAATAAAAAGTAAATACTTATTTTATCCTAAGTTTTTTTTTTAATACAATTTTGGAGGGATATTTTATTTAACTATTCAGATAGCAAGAAGGGATAAAAGGATTAATGAAAGAATTAAAATAATAAAACATACCTCACCAACACCTACACGAAATGTGAGAGGCTTTCCTCTGTTGTAACTGCTATCAAACACCTTTCCGTTCTCTAATTTCCCTACATAATGTGCCTGTTTATACCTTTAATTCTCTATCCATAACCAACAACAACAACAACAACAAAGCCTTAGTCCCAAATAAGTTGGGGTCGGCTGTATGGATCCTCAACAAAATAAGCTCAAAAGACACCAAAAAAGATACTCCAGCCTTAGGCCACTTCCAAGACACGGATTTTACGTCTCCATTCAAGTCTGTCATTAATCAAATCCGCATCAAGATCTAAGGCACGTAAGTCTCTTGCTACCACCTCATTCCACACAGTTCTAGGTCTTCCACGATCTCTAGCCCCCTCAATCAATAAATTCTCACAGTTACGAACCACATCATTAGGAGGTTTTCTTAAAACATGCCCATACCATCTAAGTCTTCTTTCCCTCACCTTATCTCCGACATCCGCTACTTGGACTTTTTGTCGAATATGAATATTCTTAATTTTGTCCAGTCTGGTATGTCCACACATCCATCTTAGCATCCTCATTTCTGCCACACTCATCTTATTCAAATGTTGTCCCATTGGTGCCCAACACTCACTATCATAGAGCATCGCAGGTCTAACAACCGTCCTATAGAATTTACCTTTCACTTTCAGAGGTATTTTCTTATCACATAGAACCCCAGTCGCACCCTTCCACTTCAACCACTCTACCTGTATTCTGTGAGCCACATTTTCATCTATACGGCCATCATTCTGGAACACCGAACCCAAATATTTGAACTACTTGGTTTTAGGAATCAAAACTTCATCCAACTTAACCTCATGTTCCTGCTTCTTCCTTAGACTGAACTCACAGTGCATATATTTCGTTTTACTCCTACTTAACTTAAAACCCTTGTCCTCGAGGGTTTTTCTCCACACTTCCAACTTACGGTTTACACCAGCATTAGTCTCATCAATTAAAATAATGTCATCAGCAAACAACATACACCAAGGAACATCGTCTTGTATGCTTCTGGTTAGCTCGTCCATAACCAGGGTAAATAAATATGGACTCATGGCCGAACCTTGATGCAATCCGGTAGTAATGGGGAAAGCCTCAGTGTCTCCACCAGGTGTTTTCACACTAGTGGATGCATTCTCATACATGTCCTTGATGATGTTGATATATTTGCCGCTAACTCCTTTTCTCTTCAAAACCCATCATAACACTTCTCTTGGTACTCTATCATAGGCTTTCTCCAAGTCAATAAATACCATGTGGAGATCTTTCTTCTTCTCTTGATACAATTCCATTAGTCTTCTTAGAAGAGAAATAGCCTCCATGGTAGATCTCCCTGGCATAAACCCAAACTGATTCTCCAAAACTCTTGTAAGCTTCCTCAATCTGTGTTCAATAATCCTTTCCCATAATTTCATAGTATGGCTCATAAGTTTGATACCCCGATAATTTGTACAGCATTGAATGTCTCCCTTATTTTTATATATGGGTACCAGGATACTCTTCCTCCAGGCATTCGGCATCTTACGTCCTTTCACAATAGCATTAAAGAGTTTAGTTAACCAGGCAACTTCTACCTCTCCAAGGTTCTTCCAAACCTCTATAGGAATACCATCCGGGCCACAAGCTTTACTAACTTTCATATACTTCAAGGCTTCTCTTATTTCACTATGCAAGATCCTCTTAGACCAGCTGATATAACCATTTGTTGCATGAAGACCTTGAAAATCTTGTTCATGTTCAGGGTTGAATAACTGCTCAAAATAAGCTTTTCACCTCTCCTTAATCTCAACATCTCCTGTCAACACCCGTTGATCTTCGTCCTTTATACATTTGACTTGGCTTAACCATCGTTGATCTTCTCTATCCATAACCATCGTAATTAATTTAATTACTTTTATAATTTTTCATTAATTAGATTTCAAATTTTGAAAATGTCAGACTAATATTAAATTTTGCAACATCTGCAACTCAATTCATTTGCAGTTTATATTACTTTATAACAATTTCAATATTTTCTGGAAAAAAAAGTAATTACCTTGATGAGCTGTCCTTTAACAGTCTCAGGGCCAGTACCACAACTTTGTCACAAAAGGCAAGGCCAGAAGGAGCAACTGTTAGTTCACAAGGAGCAGCATTTGCTTCAGCTGCTGCTGCAGATGGTTGTGGTTGCAACAGCAGATCAACAAGTCCTACACTGCAAAATCCAACAACCCCAATTCCTATTTCTCTTCTCTTCAACAAGTTTTGGGTTTCTTTTAGCTTCAATTGCTGAGGAATAATAAAGCTTTCTTGGCTGTGACTTGAGAAT
The DNA here is from genome assembly GCA_947685225.1 of Garcia nutans. NCBI lineage: Eukaryota > Viridiplantae > Streptophyta > Magnoliopsida > Malpighiales > Euphorbiaceae > Garcia > Garcia nutans. The sequence continues at coordinate 10,971,094 of CANTUV010000014.1, read as the reverse complement.
TTGATATTTGATGGTGATGCTGTGTTAATTGTAGTAATGGGCAGTGTTTTGTTGGAGTGGGACTGCCAAGATTAGGTTCTGCAATTTTGTTTAGCATTAATGGTGGGAGTGGGACTGCCAAGAAATATCGTTGAAAACAAAAGGCAAAACCAAACTCTAAAAACCGTCCATGGACTGACCCATACAAGTGAAGTCTACTAATGGTTTTCGTAGCCCAATTTTAGAGCCCACTATGTCCATCCGCTTTATCAAATTTAACACCCAAAAAGAAGTGTTTAAGGAATTTCTCCGTGAATACTTAAAAAATAAAATTATTTTTAAAAAATATGTAAATACATATTTTTAAAAATATCTACTTTTTTCAACTTTCAATTTTAAGAATTTTTTAATTTAGGATATATCACTACACATTTAGTATATATTTTGTTTAGAAATTATTTTTTTTTATAAAAATAACTTGATGTAATTTTTCAGTATTAGTGTCACTCATATAGTTATTAAGAAAAATCATTTTGAAGTGTTGAATCAATTAAGGTCTTTTTTTTTTGAATTTATCATAAAAATACTTTTGAAATTTAAACTACTTTAGGCCCCATTCATTCTAAATAAATTTCTTCTAGCATTTTTACCATTTCCTTAAAAAAAAAAAAAGAAAAACTACTATTTGTCAACGAGATTATCATTTTAAAACCCTAAAACATTTAACATCCCGCCTCTCTCTCTCTTTGTCAACCTAAACCCAATGGCGAAGACACATATAAAGGAAGAGGGGCAACTGCCCCCCTTCTATTTAAAAAAAAAATACATATATATATATATAGTAAAAATTTAAATTTTTTTATTTGCTCTCCTTCAAAATTTAAATTATTTTCTGTCTCTTCTTTAGATTAAGTAAAAAAAAATCCAAGTAAATTATTTTTTTACCAAATAAATATATTTTTTTAAAAAAATTGAAAAAAAAATACTCTTCATGGAGAAAAAAAAAGAAAAATGACAAATTTCTTCAACTAAATTAATTTAAACTCATTCAATAAATCAAGATATTAGGAAGAAATTAAAAACAGAATAAAAAATAAAGAAATTGAAAAATAACATAAGGTTAGAATCTTCAATTTTTTTTTTAAAATTCTTTTAATTTTCTTCTTTTTGATTTTGATTTTTGATTTTATTATTTCTACTTTTAATATTATGTGATAATTTTTTTATTCAACTTTTTTCTTAAAAGATTATCTTCGTGAAATAATATTATTTTCTCTTTATTTTTTTATATATCAAATAAATTTGCAAGTGTATGTATATATATATATATTTTATTAATTTAGTGAGCATTAAGACAACAATATGGAGAAAAAAAATCAAAGATGAAGTCAAAATTATAAGTAAAATTTTGCCCCCCTTCTATTAAAAATCTAACTTCGCCCCTGCCTAAACCCTAACCACTTTACAATTGATTTCTCTTACCATTGCAAACAACAAGCTCTGCAAAATTCTCTTGTAGTTTTGCAAGTAATAACTCTTTCTTGTGAACTCCAACTGCTCTTTTTATATCTTACAGTCTAAGTTGATAACTGTTAAATAGATTAAACACTAAATCACAAATATTTTATGTATTTAATTTCTCAAGATCATACTTATGTATACTAAAAATTGTAATCACATTATATAAAAAATAATGATTTACAATTATAAAACTATAATATAAATACCTCTTGTAAATTTTCAAGTTTTTTCTTCAAAAATCACTTAAAATTGAAGGAATACATATTTTTTCAATTCAATTTTGAGAGAAGAGAACTTTTAACTTTTTCACGATCAAAAAACAAAGAACCACTTTTTTTGTATTATTTTTTTTTCTTTATACAGGCAGTTACCAATCGATAACTATCTATAATGAGATTGTGGTAGCTGCATTAGCAATTACCACTTCTCTCTCTCTTTTCTTTATATTTTAAATTAAATAAATTAATTGAATTGGCCCATCATGGGTGACCCACCAATCTACATCTATCACTTATAAATGATAGGATCATCTCTTTTTAATTTTTATAAGATTCATACTTTAGTAAATATATCATATGATCATACACATTTTGAGAGAACTATATTTATGTCTGTTAAGAGCATATAGCTTCTCAAATAATGAAATTTGGATCAAATATAGTATGCAATACCTTAGATCATTTACCACATATGATATATACTGATCTCATATGACTAAATATTATTGTATTCATAATTATGTCTTTCTTTACATAAAAGATAAACATAATTAGTCGACCAATGAATACACAATAATAATACGATACCTCAAAAATGATCTACCGCTTTTCTTGATTATTGCAATTTTCATTTAACTTACTTTTCTAGAAAAGTCCTATTAGACTGAATCATTCATAATTTTTTGACAACATTCTAAGATAGCAATCATTAGATAAAATTTTAAAAAACAGATTAGAGTATTAAGGGTATTCTTTGAGATTTTACTTCTTAAAATCTTAGGGTCTCACACAATGTTAAAATTGAGATAAAAACTTTTATTACCCTTGTAGTCAAGAAATTATGCATATGTGGGATGAATCACATATTATGGCATTATCCTACTTTTATATGGAGAGCATGCCTTTTACTTCATATAAATGCCATACATATTTCAACATACATACATAATGTCTAATATGAGTTCATTATCATACTTTTCAATCCATATGAGTTCATTATCATACTTTTCAATCCATAAGAATGTTAATAAACTAATTTTATGAATTTTAGCAATTCATTACTTATGGTCATAAATATATACCATACACATTATGACCTTCTTCTTTTTGTTACTTAAATGGCAATGGAAAGTATTTCAGGCTTGACCCTTTGTTATCACCTAGATAATACGCTTAAAATTGTCTCATCTCTATTCTTACAAAGTAATAGAGGTGATTGCTTGTCTGAGAAGGCCAATCTTACATATGCCCGATATAATTTTCAAACAAGAATGTATATTTGCACAAAATAAATGCACATTTACTCATGTGCGATCCATATTAAATGAAAATTGAGCATTAAAAAATATTATTAATTAATAATGACAACAAATGTGAACATCATTCATATAATTTATTTACAAGTACAATCAACATCTATGCAAGCCTTATGCTTTGACATGTCTATAATATGCATCTCTTGGTATGGGTTTCGTAAATGGATTTGCAACCATATCATTTATAGATATATACTTTATGTTCACTTCATTCTTTGTCACTATGTCTTGCACAAAATTATATTTGATATATATATATATGCTTTATTTTTCCACGATATTTGGAATCCTTAGTATATGCTATTGATGCTTGACTATCATAGTATAATTTTATTGGTTCAACAATACTGTTAATCACTCTCAAATGATTTATGAATCGTTTCAACCAAACAACTTCTTGCACTGTAGCAGAAAATGCTACAAACTTTGCCTCCATTGTGGACAATGCTTTGCATGATTGTTTCTTAGTACTCCAAGATATCGCCCTACCATTTAGTAAGAAAGTATATATAGAGGAAGACTTTCTTTCATCTAAATCTCCTCCCCCATTAGCATTTGTGTAGCCTTTCAAATGTAACTCACTTCCTTGATAACATAGTGAGTAATCAGTTGTTCCTTATACATATATCTCAAGATTCTCTTTATTGGCACATCAACTTGACAACATAACAAATATCAGGTCTAGTACATCATGGCATACATGAGACTTCCAACAACACTAGAATAATGAACCTTACTCATTTGTTCCTTTTCATATGAAGTCTTAGGACTTAAGGCTTGGCTTGAAGTCTCACATTTTGATACAGAGGTATCTATGAGCTTGAAATCTTTCATATAAAATCATTCAAGAATTTTCTTAACATATGACTCTTGTGAAAGAGACACCAATTTTCTTAAACAATCTCTTATATTCTTCACTCTAAGAATGAAGCAACTTCACCCATATCTTTCATTTAAAAATAAGATGATAACTAATCTTTGATCTCATTCACAAACCCTATATCATATCCAGCTATAAGTATAACTAATCTTAGATCTTTTCATGCATACATAGTGGTTTTCATCAATCAATTTAAAATCATATGACATTATTGTATTATGAAATCAAATATACCATTGTATAGAAGACTACTTAAGCCTATATATTGACTTCAAGAGTATACACATCTTGTGTTCTTAGCCTTCTTTAATGAAATCTATTAGTTGTTCCATATAGTTTTCTTCTTCTAATATCCATAGAGAAAAATAGTCTTTACATCTATTTGATATAACTCAAGATCTATGCTTGCAACTATAGCTAGAATTAGTCGAATTGAAGTAAATCTCACAACAAGCGAGAATGTTTCTTCATAATCAATCCCTTCTTGCTGTGTATACCCTTTTGCAACTAAACGAGTTGTATAGAATTCAATACTACTATTAGCTTTATGCTTGCTTTTGAGAATCCATTTGTTCCCAATAGCTTTATGTCCTTTTGAAAAATCAATTAAATCCTAAATTTGGTTCAACTTCACAGACTCCATCTCTTCTTCCATGGCTTTAATCCATTTTTTTCCTTTGTAGGGCATTTTAGAGCTTCATTCATAATTTTCTTGCTCTTCTTTATACTATGGAGCAACTAAGAAAATTCCCCCTTCAATTTCAAAATGACGATGTGGAACACTTTTCCTATTTGTTTGGTGTATTTGAGATTGTTTAAAGTTACTCTCACTCAGAACAACTTTCAAAATTGGATTTGCTGCAAGTAACAATTAAGCATTTGAACTGGATTCATTTATTCTCATATCATTCCCATTCGAATGTAGGATATTTGGCTAATTTTTATTAACAAAAGCAATGTGGTCTTGGGTTTAATATAAAGATAAGTCTTCACCTATCTCACCTTTCTTTGGAAAATCATTCTATAAGAATGTGACATCTCGTGATTCAAAGTCGGTGATGCTACCATTCTCTTGCTCACTTATGAATTTATATCCTTTTGATTATTTAGAATAACTTATAAAGATACATTTCTCCCCCCTTGGACTAATATTCCATATTTATAGGAAGGTTCGTGCATATAGGCAGCATAACCTTATGGCTTTGATAAATTCAGTTCACGTTTTCATTTTTTCCATAACAAATATCATATAGTGGTAACTGATTTGGAGGGCACTTGGTTGAGAACATATGTGGCTATCAATAATGCATCATCTCAAATGATAATGGGTAATTTTGCTTGCGCCAACATTGATCTCACCATTTCAATTAGGGTCTTATTTCTTCTTTTGATAACACCATTCTATTATAGTGTTGCTGGATAGTCAATTGGAATTTTATTCCCATTTATTCCCACAAACTTTTAAATTAATTAGATAGATGCCCATGACCCCTATCAGTTCTTAGAACTTTTATTTTCTTATCTAATTGATTCTCAATAAGTATTTTGTACATTTAAAAATAGGTCAAAGTTTTAGATTTGTGAGAAATCAAAAAGACAAAGCCATATCGTGTGTAATCATATATAAATGTGATAAAATAAATGGTCCTATGTCTAGCCCTCATGTCCATTAGACCACAAATGTTAGAATGGATTAATTGTAATGAAACTTCATTTCTTAATGCTTTTCCAAATGGTTTCCGAGCTATTTTTCTAGCTAGGCAATGGTCACAAAAAATTGTGTTACCTTCTTTTGCTCACTATAATCACGAGTGAAGTGTCCTTTTTTGCCATAATTATAACACTTGAAGTTTTCTATATTATTCTTTTTTATAGGAATTTTTTCTTTCCATGTTGGTAGAACTTCCTTCTTTTGCTGATCCGAGTACTTCCTTTGTTCCCCTCTTATTGGTATTCAACTTGGAATTTGCATTTATTTCCTTTCCCACCTTGTGAGCTGGAACTAGCCATGAACACATAAATATTAAGCTTTTTAGCATTGAGGTGATCCTCTTCTAGCTCCAAATTTCACATGGCATTCATTGTGAGTTAGGTGAATCTTCATATGTTCCTAACTTTGGGGGCAAAGAATGGATAACATTTTGAAATGTGCCCTAAATATTGTTTCATTATATGATCAAGCCTCTACTTGTAAGTGTCAAACTTACTAGTAAGAGATCAAAGTTTGGTTATGGACATACCTCCAAGCATGTCCTTTACTATCTCATACTTTCTAAACTCCCTCATTATGTCATTATCCACACTACTTAACAATGTAATGTGAGCAATAGAGTTCTTATTCTTCCAAGCCTCATAAGCCGCATAGTCCCTCCGATGTTGAGCTATGGTTCCATCCTCAGACTAGGTCATGGATTCATTAAGAGCCTTAGGAGCCTCTTGCTCCTCCAATACATACTGTATTTTCATGCTCCAAATCTCATAATTATCGCCATTCAATTTCTCACCCTTATTGAGTCCAACAACAATATTTTTGGAAGCAGATGCCTTTTCTAAACACATTTACAAAGACATGGGGTAAGTCATTTAATACTTATAACATGCATTTTCTTAATACTAATTAATCACATTAATAATAGTCTGATATTAGGCTTAGAATCAAAAGCTCCCTTATTGTCAACAGTCATCACCTAAAAATACTAATACTTAATTATTATTAACATGATTAATCATAAGAAAAAAATTAATTAGTACTTACTGAATATATAAATACATTCATATAGTAATCACAAATGCAATAAAATATATGTTTAAGAAACAAATAAAACAAATTTCATTGCACAAAATGAAATGTATTTGCAAGAAATTAACAAATTCAAATATTCAAAATGAAATTTGATGAAAAAAAGAACTAGAACCTACGTATAATCCTAGTAATAGGGAATAACCAATATGGTTTATGTCGAGGTTCATCTTTTAGTTCATAAGTAATGTTAGGTAAGTGATTCTCTATTATTTTATAGTGTCCTTTACAAATAGAGACTCTAATCAAGGTTCTAGCTATTTTCCTAGCAACCCAACTTGTATATTTAGTTATAAAAATTCATTTGCGACATCTTGCAACTTTTGTTTCCCATTTTGTTCCAAACTAAATCAAGGAGACCTTTCAAATTTGGATTGTCAAGATTTGATTTCAAAGACATGTATCTATCATAGTCATATAATAAGCCTCCATTCCAAATAATGTCTTGTATATGCTTATTTATCTCTGTTAGGTCTTTTTTTTAATCTTATCAACCATTTTAGGTTCAGCTTGAGTTCTAATGAGTATAGAAATTGTAATGATTATAGGCATGATTTCCAATAACAAATACTGAAAACAAAAGTTAATTATATGACATTAATTAATTTTTTTATTTACAACTAAAGAAATATATATATATATATATATATACACATGTGTGTTACAAACACATATTTATTTAACAAATAAATAAACTCGATATTTATATATATTCATATATCATGTGACGGACACATAAATAAAAAATAATTTGTTTGGAAAAAAATCCAAACTTGATTAGATTAATTACTATATGAAATAAGGACTCTATTTTGTTGTATTATATAGAATATGGATACAAAGTAACAAGTGAAGAGATTTAGCCTAATGATTAAAAGCCTTACTTTCTTACTTGATGCTGGGTCGTGGGTTCAAACCCTAACACCAATATAAATTTCATCTATTTTTTAAAGTGTAGTTAAACAAAAAGAATGATTTGTAGTTTAACAAAAGGACATGTCATTTGCAAAAGGTCATTTCTACACTAAAACAACACGTTGCTTCAATCTTCTTTAACTTTTAACCAAACAAAAAATCTAGATTTCCAAAATTTTTAACCCAACTTCAAATATGTATAACTTACTCATTTTAAATCTAAATTATGTGTATGATATGTTGTCGGAAAGATTATGATCTCTACTTTCTAATGGAATAAAAATACTGAATTTTAACTCATATAAATAAGGTTATGTATTCACAAAGTAGGCCATACGAATATATTAATAAAACATTAGAAAATACAAAATTAAGTATCTCTTGCTAAAGCTAATGCTCTGACACCAATGTTTAAATTAAATACAAAATCACAAAGATTTTATACATTTAATTTTCCAAGATCATACTTATGCATACTTAAAATTATAATCACATCATAAAACACAATAATGAATTACAATTATAAAACCACAATATAATTACCTCTTATAGATTCCTAAGTTTTTCTTCAAAAATCACATAGAACTGAAGGAAGATATGTTTTTCCAATTCAATTTTGAGAGAAGATAACTTTTAACTTTTTCAAGTTTAAAAAACAAAGAGCCACTTTCTCTATATTATTATTTTTTCTTTATATAGGTAGTTACCACTTGGTAACTATAATGGGGTTATGGTAATTGCCTTTTCTCCTTTTTTATTTTTTTTAAAATTAAATTAATTTATTTAATAATTAAATAAATTAATTGGGTGGGCCCATTATGGGTGGCCTACCAATTTACAATAACTTATATAATTTATTTGCTTTTTCTTTCATATGCACTTGAAGAGCTAATGTGGTGCTATTTTTGAAAAACTGGTTAAAGTTTAGGTGGTTCACCAAAGAGGATTTCACATTGGGGTGTGAGGGTTCCATAAATAATACAAGGGCCATTTCCACAAATGAAAATGGCCATGTCCTTCACATATAGTCTTGTGCTTAATTAATATGTGCTTTATATGATATCCTTCTAAACGAAATACTACCATGCCATACATAGACATGGTCATATCATATGACATATATAGATGATATGTACAAATGTATTTAAGTTATATACATGACCATTTCCTTTACACATACAGTCGTGTTTAATTTATATATGTGTTTATATGATATCTATATAAATGAAACATTACCATGTCATACATATCTTTTCTAATTTCAATTATACTTAATTAAGGTTTAGTTCCAAGTCTATTATTTTAGGCTTTTTCTCTCGGGTTCTGTTTTTGAATTTTTCAATTATGGATTCGATCACATTCGGACTGCATGTTCTTGGGTAGGGTATTACACAATGGAACTAGTGAAAATTCTTTTTAAGTATGTTTAAGAGCTTGTGATTAAATGTATATGTACTATCATAAGAATAACCAAATTAGCGAGTGATTGTTGATCGAAGAATTATAAGGTATATGCAGTGTATTAGAACATTATGCAACTTCACTGGCATCATTATATGAAGATCTAATTTTAAAGTCAAATAATAAGAGAGTCTTAAAAACATATAAAAAAACATATAATAAGAAAAATAATTTACTGTGCATCCCTTAGTTTTTTTTATGAGTGGTATGTGTTTTTTGCTTTTTAATTAATACAGGAAAATAAACTTAATATTGTGTATAGCCAGTGACAGAACTAGAAATTGAATGGAGGGGGACAAACTATTTAAGAAAAAAAAATTACAGGCGAATTGAAGCTAAAACTAAACATTTAATATTATACTAAAATTTAGATTTTTATTATAAATTTCTATAAAAAAAATTTCTCAATCAAAATTTTGTATTATTTATTAAATTTTTTACATATTTTTTATCCTAATTCTTCTATTAATTTATTTACAGTATTTTATTAAAAGTCAAAAAATTAATATCTAAAAAATTATTAATATATAATTATATATACAATTCAAAAGGATATACTAAAAGTATGTAATTTTAATTTTATATAATTTTATTCTTTAAAAGTATATAATTTTATATAATTAAATAATTATATATATGTAATTTTAATTTTATATAATTTTAATTTAAAAGTATATAATTATATATATAATTTTATAATTAGTAATTTTACATCCTTTTAAAATTACTAATTATAAAATTATATATAATTATATAATATATATTAATATATATATATTTCAAATTATATATATGCATAAAGGGGGTGGGGGGTCCATTGACCTCCCACAACCCTCCTTAAATCCGCTCTTGTGTATAGCTGTTTGAAACATTAATTCTAGCATTTTATTATGTTATTATTTACCATTTCATTCATTCTTCAAGGTATATGTCCTAATAGTTGTTGAAAATTAAAAATCTTCTTTACTTAATTTCTCTCTCTCTCTTTCTCTAACTCTTTTTAGTTGGATGGATGGGTCCTTTGTAAGATTACAAAAAAAAAAAAAAAGAAAAGATAAAAAGCAAGAAAAATGAGATTAATAATGAAGATGAAGAGACTTTCAATTCAAACATAAAGAGTATTACAATAGCAAATAATTTCATAAAACAACTTCCAAATAATTTTGTACAACCCAAAGACTTGATCATCAATTCAACTATTCCACATGACTGTTACACCCCACTCTCTGAAGCCATAGGTGGACCTAACCTATATTCGGACAGAGTCCCCCTATAATTTAAGAAATTTGTAATATAAAACCTACTAAAACATTTCCATTCATACTCAGAATGTTTTATATCTCTCACATACACATAACTATAAGAGTATAATAATTATATCATCATCCAAAATAAATACTATCATTCTTACATCATTAAATACATATTTAATATTGTCCACCAAAATAACACGTAACAACCTCAAAATAAGATCTTATTGTAAAAACAATTCAGTTGGCCCAACCTATTCTACATGTAGAAGGAATGAAAAGAGAATAGTCTATGTCGTACTGGGTCTACTAGATTGCTCTTCAACAGTATCTAAAAAATGTTAAATAAGGAAGAGGTGAGTACGACTACTTAATGAGTAGATAATTATATAATATAGGTATTTTATTAAATTATATTGTATATATGTGAATTGTTAAAATTGTTTTTATGATGAAATTCAGTTTATAATAGAATTTGAAAGAAGTAATATATATATATATATATATATAAGATGGGAGAACTCTTGGTATGCATATAGCCTTTATGGTGTATATCAGCTGGTTACCTTTTGGAGGTTTGCTCCGCACATGCGTATGACCAACATTATTTGCTCTTTGGCTACCAAAATCATCATTATGCCTAAGATGCCAGTTTTTGCTCTTAGGCTGCCAATATATATGTGTTTTACTTGCGCCTAAGATGATAACTTATTATATGAGCTGTATATTCTGAGTGTATGAAGATGTATGCTTAATGTTATGAAATAATATGAATTTATTTAGTATTGTTCTGTTAAAAGGAAAGATATTTATACAACTGTATGGATTTTACTAATAATCTTCAAAATTGAAATCCTGCAGGAAAAATATACTTCCAAAATTCAATTTTCATAAACTCGACAACTACTTTAATTGAACCAATCGAAAGCAACATAACATCAATCAAATAGTAATAGAAAACATAATATACAACTTTTATATAAACATAATATTTATAAAACTTCAATTGATGTAACAGATATAAAATAGTTGTAATTATAATACCATAACATATTGAATGTAAAAAAAAAAACAAACTATACATGATATGCAACATCAGTAGAAATGGTTTTATGACAAGATTCAAGCTTTTAAATCAATCTCAAACCTAAACCTTCTCAGACTTATCAGGACTCATTCTATTTGTAACCCTATCATCTATGCAATAAAATTTAATTGCACTAAGTTATACATTTTGGTGGTGCTTACTTTGGAATAAATAAATAAATTGGAAGCTTCTATTTATAACAATTTTAATATAAATTCTTTCATTAATGAAATAATCATAATTATAAAAAGGATTCCATAAACTTCAACCATAATTTAAACAAATTTACTTTTTTAACATTTCATATCTCAACATATTTAAATTGTATCCATACACAATTATCCAAGTTTTAGCAATATTGAATAGGCCCATTGCAATCTGTAGGTCTCGAAACTAGAGACAAATTGTTACGATACCTGTGAGCGGGGATTTTCGCCCCCACTCCCGATAAAATGATTCTTGCGACTTCGGCACTGTTTAGGCTCGGGGCCTTAGAGAACACAGACCTAAGTCCGAAGAAAATGGAGTCACCACACGAACGGGCCGAGAAAAGAAAGACGTGGATGACTCGATTCCTAAGGAATCCCCAACGCCCTAATGGGTTCGAAAAATTGGGTACGTGTGGGGAAGGTGAGAAATGGCCAGCACCACCTGTGAATACTGGAATTTTGAGGCTTGAAAAGCCGATTTTCTCAGACTGCAGACGACCGAGCCAGACCAGAGGTCCACGGTAAAGTTCACCAAAAGTATGTCTTCATGGTACTTGAAATGTCAGGTATGACGCGAGGATCACGGATATGGTCCCGGAATATTTTTTGGAGGTCTGTAGCTCCCGGAAAATCAGTTTGAACAAAAAAACATGCGAGTTTTTGTGCCATTTTGGGGACTGAACCTCTGGGACCGGCGGTCAGACCGCCGCCGTTTTGCTTTTTCCCGTTTTCCCGGGCTGTCACTTCCAAGGCGGTCCGACCGCCGTCCAGTCCGAATTTTGTCTATAAATAGCCCCAGAATGCTCTAACATAGGGTTCGGGTTTTTTCGATTGCTTCGGGCTGACGAATTCTCTACTTTCATACGCTTAAGAACTCTTCTTGGACTTTTCTTTGCAGGAATCAAGAATCATAATCCAAGGTCTAAGAAAACAAGATCTGGAACTTCGAAGTGGGAGAATCCTAAACAAGGTAATATCCTAATTTATCCTTTGTCATGTCATAAACATTGCACCTTCTTCTTAATTTCTTTTCGATCGAAGACCTAATCCTTTTAGGTCTAAGGCCTAATTAACTAATCAATCAACATTTCGGCATGAAGCCATGAATCAATTGATCTTTTTGGCACGGAGCCTAAATTGCATTCTTTTTGGTACCAAGTACCTAAATTTCATCAAAATCAGCACTAAGTGCTCAAAATCTCACAATTTTGGCAAAAAGCCCGACAATGCATGAAGCATACACACACACATGCATAATGCATAATTGCCTTTAAATAGGCTTTTCCGAACTACATGGGCTTTGATCTCTCATAAAAATGAGAGTATGTAGGCATATTTGGGATTCACCCCAAATAGCAAGTCCACAATTTACTAACAATCTACTTGTCTTCTTTTCTTCATCCCTTTTGGGTTTGTTTCTTTTGGCAAGTTAATCAAATACATGACATAGTCCCCGAATCCTCCTTGGGTTTGTAGATTAGAAACCTTTACATTGGATGCATTAATTGGAGTCAAACAAGGGTTTTCTTAGTTTTTCCCTTTGAACAGAAAAAACTGAGTGGCGACTCCTAACAACAAGTGAACGTTCATCCGAATCCTTTTCGGGTGGAATCCGAGGTTCACAATTTGGCGACTCCACTGGGGACCATAAAAATGATTTATGGGATCTTAGTGGACTACAATTGTTTATTTGACTAACTTGCCCTTCTTTAGGGTACTTTTATTTATTTTGCAGGGTACTTTAGCAATATATATCCTTTCCTTAAGGATATTGGAATAGAATTGACAAAAGGAATCTTTTTCCTTTGGTAGACTCCTTGTTTGATTAATTATGCACTTGTTTTGTCATTTAGAGAATCTTTTTCTCTTGCATTATATGGGGGAATCATTTTCCTCCATTGCATAAAAAAATTGTTTTCAAATGAATTTCTTCTCTTTCTGTTCAAAATTCTGAGTCTGGATAGCAAGTAGCGCTGACCGGCAGGTCTCCTTGATTATGCCGGCGGACAGCCAAAGCATCCTCCCTGTTGTCGCAAACCATTCCAATCCTTTTGGAGTGGCCCATGAGTAAACGTACTGTTGGACCTACGCGAAACTCTTTGTTTCACATGTGGTTAGGTATATCTTACTCAAGACTCAAGGGTCCCTATTATAAGCCTATTCTCTATTTTTCATGTAACAATAGAACCCTCCCTTAGGTTGTATGTACCTAATAATAGTGCCACATTCCATTAAAATGAATTATGATGTGATGAGGTGCATTCATGCAACATAACAACATTATTTTGGGGAAAACCTTTTGATATATGCAAGTGGACCAAGAGTCTTCCTACCCTACACACTACCCTGATCCTTTACCCTTAACCTTTGCAGGTACCCACTATCCGTGTGCCTTCACCTACACAAGCTACACCAACTCCAACTGGGCAATCACCCACAAGTCCTACTACCCCAACTTCACCAACTACTCCAATTACTGAAATGGCTACTATTGAACAGATTAAGGCCTTGCTAGATGGACAGGTTAAGGAGATTGAAGCTAGGATGCAAGAAAAAATTGATGAAGCCTTGACCGCCCAAAGGGTAGCCATCTTGGCCGAATTGGGAGGGGCACCAAAGACAGCCACTACCCCTGGAAATCTAGGGAAGGAACCTATTGTGGGACAAACTAGTACCCCCATGACTGCTCAGAATAATACCCCTGTCATTAATTTGGAGGATCCACCCTCTAAGAATGCTACTGAAACTGATGAACTGAAAAAGAAACTTGAATTGCTTGAAAGGTCAATCACTGCCATGAAAACTCATAAAGAGGTGGTAGACATGGATTCCTTATCCTTGTTTCCCCAAGCTAGGTTGCCTCCAAAATTCAAGATGCCTGGAATGGACAGATTTGATGGGAATACTTGCCCTAAAACCCACCTGAAGATGTATGTGGGGGCCTTAAGTCCTTGGGGTTTAAATGACGAGCTCTTTGCTCAACTCTTCCAACAATCCTTGACTGGTGCTGCCCTTAAATAGTTTGTAAGCCTGGATCGTGCCAAGATTAAGACCTGGGAAGACATCTACAATGCATTTAACACTCAATACCACTACAATATTGAGGTAGATGCTTGCTGGACTCTGAAAAACCGCATCCAAGATCTGGTGGATAGTGGTGACATCATTCCTCTCAGGAGTCAACCAAACATTAATACTAACCCTTTACCCAATCATTCCATCCACGCCATCACTGTGGAAGAAGAGTTGTTTGATCCTTTCAATTTTCTCTTGGAAATGAATGAAGTATGTGTGCTGGATCTGAATGACCTCGCTGAAGAGGTCGATGCTTTGACAAGAAGTGGAAGGCAATATCAGCCACTTGACTTGGGGAAAGCCCCTAAGACCCCGAATCACCCATATAAGAAGACGCCATAATAAAAGGAAAACCCTGTCCTCACTCAACTTAAACAAACTCAATCTAAGGTGTCAATTTGGGAGCTCCTTGCTTCCTCATTCCCACACCGTCAGGCTCTCAGTAAAGCTTTGAGTCAACTTGATACATCAGTAGACACAAGCCCCGAAGCTTTGGTGGCCACTTTGACCCAATCAACCAAGGCATTGAGTATCAGGATTTCTGATGTAGATTTACCAGAAGACGGTAAGAAACACAATAATGCTCTATACATCACCTTACAAACTGGGGGAAAGACTGTGCCCATGGTTCTCATTGATAATGGGTCAGCCTTAAATGTATGTCCCTTGAAAGTAGCAAGCTGTCTGGGATTGGAGGCTACAGATCTTACACCTTCTGATCAAATTGTTAGAGCATATGATAACACTCGAAGAAAAATTTTGGGTGTTGCTACTCTGGAAGTTGCTATTGGACCGGTGAAAATGAGAGTGCCGTTCCAGGTCATTGATGTACTCGCGAGCTTTAATCTCCTCCTTGGAAGGCCGTGGATTCATCAGAATAATGTTGTACCTTCTTCATTACATCAAAAACTTAAGTTTCCTTTTTAAGGAAAAATCATCACTATTAAAGGAGACACATGTGAAATCAATAAGAAAACCATGGATCAGTCTCTCTTTGAGGTTGTTCCTGGTGAAACTGCTATGGCCTTGACTGGGTTCCATTATGACACTGTTCAATGCATTGAAGGAGAAAGGCCCAAAGGGCCATTTATCCTATATGACTTTAGGGAGGTCCAAGTCAATTGCTTGGTGGGAATGATGCTAAGGGTAGGTTTGCTACCCGGGATGGAAATGATAAGGTCTGGGAGGAAATCATCCATAGTGCGGCCATGGGAAGAGCCTGAGAATAAGGGAACTTTTGGTTTGGGGTACAAACCCACAGACGAGGAGATAGAAGAGTTTGGGCATGGGAAGAAGAAAAAGAAGACTTGGGGGGCAAAAAGCCTCAAAATGCGCCCTTACTTTAGAACTCTGAATGGTCACTTCTGCAAACCTGGGAAAGCAGTTCCTTACTGCGGTTTCCAGGAGCCATTCTATTCTCCTATGACTGGAAAGAAGTTACCGGGTTTTGAGATGTTCACTGATGTTTTAGCCATAAAGGAAGAAGAGCCAGAACCCATAACTAACCCACAAGTGGAAGATTTCATGCAGCCTAGTCTCTTTGATGAGGTTGCTATGATAACCAATTTTGAAGACAAAAGGGACTTCACGAAGCTGATCAAGACAACAGATGGACCACTGATGAACTGGTATGCCGAGGAGGGACAAGTGGCTATAGTCAAACCTAGTCCTGTGTCACACCCCGAACCTGAGTCTTGTACTGAGTCAAATCTTGAGTCAAACACCGAGTTAGAGTCCGGTTCTGAGTCTTCCTTAGCTTCCGGAATAGAGAACCCTGATGTCGAATATAATGTAACTCTGGAGGATGACTCCACCCTTATTAATGAAACTGTTTAAATTCTTGGTTACCCTGTGTCTTTTGCTTTCCAAGTATTATCTAGCAAAAATGAAATAAATGAAATAAAAGAAATAAATGAAAAGATAATAATTGGCAAAGAAAATGAATATACATACATTGCATATGATTGTGTGAATAAAGAACATGTTGTTGAGTGCATCAGAAAATATGTCGACTGCTTCATGTGGAAGACAAGTGATGTCACGGGAATAGACCCAGCCATAGCAGTTCATAAGATTCCGCTATACCCCGATGCAAAGCCGGTTAAGCAGAAGTTGAGAAGAATGAAGCCGGAATGGTCTTTGAAAATTAAAGAAGAGGTTGCCAAGCAACTGGATAATAAGTTTATAGAACCAATTGCCTACCCTTCCTGGTTAGCAAACATTGTGCCGGTCCCGAAGAAAGACGGAAAGGTCAGGATGTGTGTTGACTATAGAGATTTGAATAAGGCTTGTCCCAAGGATGATTTTCCGCTACCACATATCGATTTGCTAATAGACAGGATGGCTGGACATACGATGGTTTCCATGACTGACCTTGCGGTTGGGTACAATCAGATCATGGTGCACCCACCAGACAAAGAGAAGACAACTTTCATTATAGAATGGGGCACTTTCTGTTATAGGGTTATGCCTTTTGGATTGATAAATGTAGGGGCTACCTACCAAAGGATGGCGACAACAGTCTTTCATGACATGATTCACAAAGAAGTAGAAGTGTATGTTGACGATATGATTATCAAATCAAAATCTCCAGAAGAGCACGTTGAAGCACTTGAGAAATTCTTCCTTAGACTTTGCAAGTACAATTTGAAGCTTAATCCTGCAAAGTGCCTCTTTGGTGCAACATCAGGCATATTTTTGGGGTATTTGGTCAGCAAGAAAGGAATAGAAATTGATCCAGCAAAGTCAAAGGCTATTCTGAAAATGCCTCCACCAAGAACAGAAAAGGAGATTCGAGGCCTGCTAGGTAGACTACAGTATATCAGTCGATTCATATCGCAGTTGGCAGAGACTTGTGGTCTTATCTTTAAGCTACTAAGGAAAGGTGCTTCACAAGAATGGAATGAAGATTGACAGAAGGCCTTCGACAAGATCAAAGAATACTTGTTAAGTCTGCCAATTCTGCAACGTCCCAGAATGGGAAAACCTCTGCTCTTGTATTTGTCTGTAACAAATGAAGCCATGGGTGCAATGCTAGCTCAAGAGGCCGAAGGTACAAAGGTAGAAAATGCAATTTACTACCTCAGCAAAAGGATGCTGGACTATGAGTTAAAGTATAACAAGATTGAGAAGTTGTGTTTAGCATTGTATTGGACCTGCACGAAGTTACAACACTACTTGTCTTCTTACACCACTTGTGTCATCGCAGAACAGAGTCCCTTGAAATTTCTTATGGATAGGCCTGTTTTGGACAGCAAAATGGCAAAGTGGGTGTCAACATTGGCAGCTTTTGACTTAAAATTCATTCAAAGGAAAGCTGTGAAAGGTGGGGCAATAGCTGACCAGTTAGCAGAATTACCCGTGAAAGACGAGATGCGAGAAATGGATTTCCTTGATGAAGACCTCTTGAATGTGGAAAGAAGTGTTTGGGAGATGTATTTTGATGGGGCATCCAATTATCATGGAAATGGAATTGGGATTGTGTTCAAAACTCCTTGTGGAGAATACATTCTCTTTGTAGTTAAACTTGACTTTAGCTGCACTAACAATGAAGCGGAATATGAAGCTTGCATCAATGGGCTCAAAGCCGCTCTGGAATTAGGGATTAAGAACCTAAAGGTCTACGGTGATTCTATTTTAATAGTATCACAAGCTTTAAGGAAATGGAAAATAAGAGAAGAGCGTTTGGTTCCTTACCTACAATGCCTTGATCATTTGGCACAACAATTTGATGATCTATCCTTTGAATATCTCCCAAGAGCAAAGAATCAGTTTGCTGATGCCCTAGCTACTTTAGCTTCCATGATCAATATCAAGGAGGGGAAAGCCATTCGTCCATTGAAAGTTCAACTTCAGAAGCAACCTGCCCACGTAATGCATTTGGCCGATGGTAAACCATGGTTCTAGGATATCAAGAGTTATCTCAAGGATGGAAGTTATCCGGAAGGATCATCAAGGGTTGATCAGAGAGCAATAAGGCAGCTAGCCACAGGTTACATTCTTAATGGAGATATCCTCTACAAAAGAAGTTGGAATGGAATGCACCTAAGGTGTGTGAATGAAGCAGAGGCTAAGCGGATAATGGAAATGGTGCATGGTGGCGAATCAGGACTGCATATGTATGGGATCACCTTGGCTCGAAAAATAGCCAATCTAGGATATTATTGGTCCACCATGAATACAGACTGTGTGGCATTTGTGCAAGAATGCCGTCAGTGTCAGATATTTGCTAAGCTGCAGAAGCAACCTCCCGTTGCCCTGAATCCAATCACTTCTCCATGGCCCTTCGCTACTTGGGGAATAGATATAATTGGTAAAATATATCCAAAAGCCTCGAATGGACATTAGTTTATCTTGGTCGCAGTGGATTACTTCACAAAGTGGGTTGAAGCAGCTTCCTATGCAGAATTAGACGCCAAAAAGGCAGCACAGTTTGTCCGAACCAACATCCTTTGTCGCTACGGAATGCCATTTGAGATTATCACTGATAATGGAACTCATTTCCAAGCAGAATTTGCTAAACTCTTGAAGGATAAAAGGATCCAGCATCATAAGTCCTCTCCTTATAGACCTCAAACAAATGGAGCTGTAGAAGCAGCAAATAAGTCTATAAAGGTGATCATACAAAAAATGATCAAGGAACATAGGTGTTGGCATGAGAAGTTACCACTGGCTTTGTGGGGATATAGAACATCAATTAGAACTCCTACTGGGGCAACCCCGTATTCACTGGTGTACGGAATGGAAGCAGTACTCCCCATTGAACTGGAAGTTCAATCGGTGAGGATAATTCAAGAAAGTCAGATAAATGAAGCTGAATGGATTAGCAATTATCATCATCAGTTGTTGAGTTTGGATGAAAAAAGACTTCAAGCTCTACATCAGATTTAAGGGTATCAGAGGCGAATGGCCAGACATTTCAACAAAAAGGTAAAAGATAAAAAGTTGGAAGAAGGTTGTTTGGTTCTGAAAGAGATTAGAACACCCGTTACAGATCCTCGTGGGAAGTTTCGTCCTCATTGGGATGGACCCTACATTGTAAAGAAAATACTTTCCGGCGGAGCCGTCATCTTGTCTGATTTGGATGGTCTGGAGTTCACAAACCCATGCAATCTGGATCAATTAAAGAAATATTATGTATAATCATGCATTGTAAGGAACTACATTAGACCTGATTCTCGCGAACTAATTCGAGATATGTAGGCAGGTCTCCTTGAGCACGGTCTAAATTTTAATGAAAACCATTGATTCATTTTTCTTTTGCCAACATAAAAAATAAAAAAAAAGAAATAAAAAAATAAAAAAAAATCCACTAAGTTGAAAACCCGCAAAGGGCGGTTTAGGCAAAATGGGTAAGAGCTCGCTAAGTTGAAAATCCGAAAGGACGGCTTAGGCAAAAATTAGAGCAAGTAAATAAAGTAGATGATGCTTGGAAAGCAAATGAAAAAGTCATTCATTCCAAAAAGAGTCATTCATTCCAAAAAGAATCATTCATTACAAAAAGAGTTATTCTTTCCATGAAAAGAGTCAAACCATAAGTCCCAAACATCCAAGGAACCAAAAAGGTAAAAGCAACCCAAAAAAGCAGACAATAGAGTCAACCCTAGGATCTAAATCCTACGTCTCCTACGTGGAGCAGAGTCTTTGGTATCTTCCTTAGTTCCAGAACTTTCTGTAACATCTATCTTCCCCTCGTTAAGAGGAACCACATCCTCTCCCTCCAACTCCTGCAGCAATGCATGCCTCCTTGGCTTTTCAATTGGCCAAACTTCGGCTATAAACCAAGTTCTATACTCTGGAGTAGGCTGAACAAGAGAAGGCTCTGCAAAAGGCCTGATCATCTGATGGTTCCTAACCCAAGTTTGTAGAACAGCTCGAGTAACTCCGGGAGTAATGGGGGAAGCAATGGAAAGCCCAACAGGAAGAGGAACCCTCTGATCAATCCCCATCTGTCTGAGGACGCGAGAAGCACTATACCATGTACTATGAGTGAAACCAAGAAGGTAGACATGGTTATGCATTGCATTTGCCTCCATGAAGCGAGGAATTCTATACCAAGGGATGAACCACAACAATTCTTCTGGTCCAAGCTCATACAACCAGATGATCCACTTAGCCATAGAGGGAAAAGAAATTTGGATTCTTCTGGTGCGGTACAGAGAAGGGTTATAAGTCAAGGCATGGGGAGCGGCAACCACTCGGAGATGGTCTCTCAGCCAAACCTGAGAAAATAGATCCTTTCTATTTACAAAAAAAAAAAGAGAGATGATGAAATGAGAAGAAACAAAAGGTATAACAAAATTACCTGAAGAATGATCGGGGTAACAATCCAATTTTCAAATCCGAGTGCAGTTCTGTTAAGACTCTGAATAGTCTCAGCCATAATCATACCACCAATGCAGTTAAGTTCTTCCATTTGCCTAACCATGGGGCAAAGCTTTAAATCTCCAAAGCCAGGGTCACGGTTGAAAAGAAACCCAGCTAACAGGCAGAAGACAAAATCTTGCATCCTATGCTTCAGTTGAATCTCATCTTTAAAATTAGCAGTCAGGAATTCATCAATCAAAGGAACCAACATCGCCTTATTCCCATCCACAATCATAGCTTGAGCTTGAGGCCTTGTAAAGTTGAAAAGCCTCTGAAAAGATCCCACATAGCCAACTTGAACCTCATGCCTTACAAGAGGGGCATTTGGGTCACATCCAATAATTGAGCAGAATTCCTCAAAAAGAGGACACATCTCCTCCATCCGGGCACCAAATTTGAAAACGTGAGCTTGGGGATCCCAAAATCTGATACAAGCATGCAAGAAATCCCAATCTACAGCTACGCCTCTAAGAGTAGCAACAGTTTTCAATCCATATCTTCCCATATTGATCCTTTCAACATTATGGAGGCTCTTGGTCCATTCATGCATCACATGGTTAAAAAGAGGGTTCATTGTTGAGGGTCCATATTGCACCTTGCTCAAAATTCTCATTTCTGACTACCATTGGGCCCCATAAATCATTTTTATGGACCCCAGTGGGGGGCAATTGTGAATACTCAAATTTTGAGGCTTAGAAAGCCGATTTTCTCAGACCGCAAACGACCGAGCCAGACCAGAGGTCCACGGTAAAGTTCACCGAAAGTATGTCTTCATGGTACTTGAAATGTCCGGTATGACGCGAGGATCACGGATATGGTCCCGGAATATTTTTTGGAGGTCTGTAGCTCCCGAAAAATCAGTTTGAACAAAAAATCATGCGAGTTTTTGTGCCATTTTGGGGACTGAACTGCCGGGATCGGCGGTCCGACCGCCCCCGTTTTACTTTTTCCCATTTTCACGGGCTGTCACTTCCACGGCGGTCCGACCGCCGGGACCGGTAATCCGAATTTTGTCTATAAATAGCCCCAGAATGCTCTAACACAGGGTTCGGGTTTTTTTGATTGCTCCGGGCGGACGGATTCTCTACTTTCATACGCTTAAGAACTCTTCTTGGACTTTTCTTTGCATAAATCTAACCTTGTGCTGTAGGAATCAAGAATCATAATCCAAGGTCTAAGAAAACAAGATCTGGAACTTCGAAGTGGGAGAATCCTAAATAAGGTAATATCGTAATTTATCCTTTGTCATGTCATAAACATTGCACCTTCTTCTTAATTTCTTTTCGGTCAAAGACCTAATCCTTTTAGGTCTAAGGCCTAATTAACTAATCAATCAACATTTCGGCATGAAGCCATGAATCAATTGATCTTTTTGGCACGAGGCCTAAATTGCATTCTTTTTGGTACCAAGTACCTAAATTTCATCAAAATCAGCACTAAGTGCTCAAAATCTCACAATTTTGGCAAAAAACCCGACAATGCACGAAGCATACACACACACATGCATAATGCATAATTGCCTTTAAATAAGCTTTTCCGAACTACATGGGCTTTGATCTCTCATAAAAACGAGAGTATGTAGGCATATTTGGGATTCACCCCAAATAGCAAGTCCACAATTTACTAACAATCTACTTGTCTTCTTTTCTTCATCCCTTTTGGGTTTGTTTCTTTTGGCAAGTTAATCAAATACATGATATAGTCCCCGAATCCTCCTTGGGTTCATAGATTAGAAACCTTTACATTGGATGCATTAATTGGAGTCAAACAAGGGTTTTCTTAGTTTTTCCCTTTGAACAGAAAAAACTGAGTGGCGACTCCTAACAACAAGTGAACGTTCATCCGAATCCTTTTCGGGTGGAATCCAAGGTTCACACCCCCACAACGCCCGGTTCATTGGAACTGGCCTCCTCTACAGGTCTTAATATTATAAAATTCTTAAATATAACAATATTATCCATATTACACACAATAATTCAAATAAAGCATCGATATATTGAAAATCAAAATAATGTCCAAGCAAAACAAATAAATGGACACCCATCCGAAGATGGAAACATGCCCTTACATAATGCATGCCTAAATAGGACACCCACCGAAAGGTAAAAACATGTCCTTTACATTGGTTCTAAAATAGAAAAGCAATTTAAATTACATGATATTTAACTAATGAGGTACCCACCAAGTGGAAACATACCTCTTACAACATTTGAAAATTAAAATAAATCGATAAAGTAAATGGCCATTCATCATAAATAAATCATTCATCAAAGATATTAAACATCAATAGAACGTAAACATCCATCCATGATAAACTAAATAAACTAAGTATTGAACTTAAATAAATTAAAGCATATAAAATAAATCAAATAAAAAATTAAATAAAGCAAGTAAAGATTCAACTTAGGGCTACTGTTTCTATTTAAGATTCTTTATTTAATGTGTTTAGGGCTTTGAAATTTATGGGTTTAAGCTACTGTAAATTTTAAAAGAATTGAAATGGAGCAAAGTTTTATAATTTAAGAGGTTGATGAAGTTCTTTGATTAACCAAATTAGTGTTTGAGAAGTGAAATCATGAAACTAGAGTTTGGATACTTTAAAACAGTAGGTTTATGATTTACGGTTACTGGATTATTATTTTGGATTTATTATGTTGAATTTTAATATTTAGGTTTATAAGATTTTAAGGTTTAAAAGATTAATATTTAAAAAATTAGGGTTTAAGGTTTTAAGGAAATTATGGTTTAAGAAAACTAGGGTTTAAAATAATTGGTTTGAGGTTACTGTCTTGGTTTTAAAGTTGAATTAGATCTTTTAGTGTTCCGGAGAATATATTTGATTTTAGAGTTTGAGAAAACAATTTATAGTTATATAAAGCTTTATGTGATTTTTAGAAGCTGTAAAGTGAGTTTGAGTTTGGATATTTAACAAAACATTTGGAATTTTGGAAAAGAATTAGAAGAAAACTAGTTTAAAGTTTTATGGTGTTTTTTGGAATATAAACAAAATGATTTGAGGTTTATAGAAACAGAAAAGATATTTTTTAGGATTTTTCGAAATAAACAAAACGATTTAAGGTTTATAGAAATAAAAGAGACAATTTAGGGTTTTTGGGGATAGAAGGAATAAATTAGGTTTTTGAGGTTTTAGGGAAATAGAAGGATGATTTTTAGGGTTTAAGAACGATTTAAGGTTTTTGGGAAAACAAAGAAACGGATTAAAGTTTTTAAAGGTATTTAGAAATAGAGAAAATCACTTAAGGTTTCTGGAAACAATGATCAAGTTATTACATCTTCAAAGATTGAAATTTTGAGTGTATAATCTTATGAATCAAATAAAGAACGAAACTACTGTAAGAAACAAAAAGAAGTTAAGAATTTAAACCTTCGTTCGTTGGTTCTACCAAAAATTGCCTCTTGGATGAACAAGGTCAAAGGCAAGATGGTTGCCTTTGATGGATTGAATTTGCTTCTCTTAAAAGTCAGATCGTTAAACTCTGCCAAATAGTTTCTCCTAGTCCGATTGATTCTCTTAATTTTTCCTTACCTCGATTGTCCTCTCAAAATTTTTCCTCCTAAATTTCAATCATTTTCTGTGTTGTTTTAGTCCTTATTTATAAAAAAATTTTATGATTAATCTTAGTTGCTCATGGAATCTAACATTAATTAAGAAAAAGAAACCGAAACCGAATTGAATTTGATTTCGAAAAAATTTGCGTCGGAAAAATTTCGCTGGGAAAAAAAAAACTGCTGCTGAAAAATTTCACTGGCAAAAAAGTTGCCGCAGCTGGGGCGGGCGAAATGGCCCAATGCCATTTTGCCGTCCCCCTTTTCGGCGACGAAAAATTTTGTCGCCGATTTTTTCGTTGTTGATTTTTATTTTTATTTGTTTATTATTTTTATTTATTTATTTTTTATTAATAAAAATTAAATACTAAAGCAAATATTATTTAATTAAGATAACAAAAAAATTATTTTGGACTAATTAAAATATATTGGATCACATTAAAATTATTTTGGACTAATTAAAATATATTGGACTGAACTTGGTCAAAAATTAAGGATCTACAATACCATAGTATCTCGCCCAAAGGTATATAAATATCATATCACAAGTCTTCTTGACACTATAGTGCATTAACACCATAGCATCACTATACCGTAGTATTTCGCCCATATGCATGTATTTAATAATGATTTCATGATGCATCCATAATTGCCGGCATGCGAATTCGATAGTACCAAACTCAATATTATAATTCAATAACATATGTAGGGAAATTAAATACAATAACATTTCCATCAATTTTTCAAAATCCATCTCAAGTCATTATTTTCATAGTTATCTCACAATTCACCAAGACTCACATAATAAATATATATAGAATTTTAATAATTCATTTGATAAATAATTTAATATTGGGGTTCAAATTTAACATTCTTATAAATAATAAATTTAATAGTCAAATGCTTTTGAAATACTTTAATCCATTATAAACTATAAATTCCATAATGCAATAATTAAGTAATAATTTAAAAATAATACCAAAATATTTATATCATAAATCATAAAATTTGATATAAATTTCACAAATATATTCAAGTAACAATTAACAACAATAGCAAATAAAGTTTATGTAAAAAATATAACAACTTAAATTAAATATTTTCAAAGTAAGTACAAACCTCAATTAGCTCCAAAATAAATTTAAGTTCACTTTCCAAGCTTCAATTTCAAGGAACCCTAAACTCCACCACTTGAACCAAATTGGCCAAAATACTCCTAAACCAATAAAATGTTTAATTCTTCAATTAAATACATATTCATACTTAAAATATTCTAATTAACTATTAACTACACTAATTCTAACCAAATCCCATCAAAAACTCTAAATCCAAAAGTCTTTAACCCTTAACTTCTTGATTCAAGCTTAATTCAACTAATTAATCTTAAATTCAATATATATACATCATATTTACTTCATAAACATCTTGTTTCTCAACATAAATAATTTTTCTCCCAAACTTCTAAATTTACATAATCTAAAATTCTTGAAATCAAGCTTAAAAAGAATATACTTACTTGAATCTTCAATTTTTCCTTCAAAATCCACTTGAATCCTTTTATTTTAGGTAAAAATAAGTAAGATTATTGTTTTTTTTAAAGAACCTTGGGTAAGGGAAGATGAAGAAGAAGAATAGGAAATTTCTCTATTCTTCTTTTCATCCTTATCTTTTAATAATAATTTTATCCTTATCTTTTAATATATTATTATTATTATTATTATTATTATTATTATTATTATTATTATTATTATTATCTCTAAATCCTCACCAACTTGTCTTCTTATTTTCTTTCTTCTTCTTCTTCTTTTTTTATAACTTATTATTACTATTACAACTACTACCACCACCACTATTATTATTATTATTATTATTATTATTATTATTATTATTATTATTATTATTATTATTATTATTATTATTATTATTATTATTATTATTATGTGTATATGTTATGTATATATTATATATATCTCTTTTAACATATTTAATTATCCTTTTATATTATTCAATTTTAGGGTATATAAAATTATGGATGTTACAAAGACAATAATTCTGGTTTGATATCTCCTCCTCTTGGTTCATGTCATTCTCTGCAATCTTTGCCTCCTGTTCCTCCTCATTTGCTTTCTCAGTCTCCTCCTTTTCTTCCTTTACCTCCCCCTTCTCTACCTTCTCTACCTCTAACACTTGAAAACTTTGGCTATGACTATATGGCATCCTAATTATATGAATCTTCAAGCTATACTTTTCAAATAATGCATGGAAGCAATAATCATGGTCATTATTAAAGTTGTATGGCTATGGATATTCAGAATTATGAAGTGATGGTGCCAAAATAACCTGCAATCCCATTGCTTGAGCAAATTCCTAAAGAAGAAGCTAGTTCAAAATTGGTCAATTATGAAGCAACAAAGATTCAACCCATACTTCTCACCTTTAGGATCAAGAAGAGAATGACCCAATATTTTAAAATCTTAATTTGTTTTTTTTTTCATTTAAATGATATGATCAAGTTTATAGAAATTATATAATACAAGTGCATTTTAAGTATGTGAATAGAAGATGAAGATGCATTGTTTGACAATAGAAATTGTTTTGCGTAATTTACCAAGAGGTTTTTTCTTTATTTTAGAAAATTTTATCTCAATTTAGATTACGTGTTTTTAAGATTGAAATTAAACTGATTTTTAAAACTATTTGATAATAAATAGTTCATTTTTTTGTCAATTAAATTCTGGTAGAATTTAATATCTCATGGAACTGTAGGAGTTTACCTAAAACTTGCTTATGTCTAGCCTTATAAGTAGCAATGTGAATAAAGTTAGAACATGTATAAATAGTTTGGATGAGCTAATTGTCAGACAACTAGAATACCACTCCCCTTGTTAAACCATTTAGATCCATGTATTCTCTAAAGTGAAAACCAAACTTCCTGCTCTAGATCTCCATGAAGCATTTGTATTACTTAGTCTTTGCCAAAAAAAAAAAATCAAACTAGGGTGATAATAAGAAATATGATCTTTGGGCGCCCTCCTTATCAAAGCCCTCCTAAAGCCTTGATAGTTCCATATTATGGCACTTATAGCACCTGTGTGGCTTTGGAGGCTTGAGGAAATTCATCTTGTGAAAGGGAAAGTTCTAGGCCATCTTTGTTTCTGCTAAACACTTCCATTTCTTAGGGGATATGGGGTGGATTTAGAGAGCTAGATGATAGTAGAAGAGAGTTAATCCCCAATTGTGTTTTGTTACAATCAAAATCCTCATCACCTATTTTGAATACAACTTTGTCCTCAATCTAACACTTAAAATTGAAAGAAGTAGTATTCAGTTCTTGGTATTTTGAAAACTCGAGCCACTTATTATCACCTTCTTAGGTGAAGTGTTTTCTTATTTCATGTGTTGTTGACTTTTTTAAAATGGTAACTTGGAATTAATGTGGTGTAGACTCCAGAGTATTTATTGTCTTCATTTAACACTTTAGCACAAGGTTGAATATTTAAACTCAAATTGTGCGGGCTATATTATGCTTCAATAGGCCCGAGGTTAGATGGATCTTTTAAAGGAAGGCAAGAGGCCATACTATCATTTTCCACTAACTAGGAGCTTGTTTCACCTTTTATGCATATTTTGGTGGGCCTCTTCTATTTTTTGGGTAGTAGCTTTAATATGAGAAATGTAGTTTAAAGTGGCATCATTTCTCATCATCTCTTGATTTGAAGTGTTTTTAATACCTAGAGGCTGAATACCAATATCTATCAATTCACCTTCTCTACAATGTGTGTATTATACGTGCTTCACCAAAGGAGCTTCCTTTGACATCTTCACATAAAACAAGATAAAGTAGAGCTAGAGGTGGATTCTTATGAACAATAACTTGAAGCTAATATGTTAGCACTTAGTTTTGATCAAACAATTTGCACAACTTATAACCCAATGGTAAGACCAAGTTGCTTTTCTAGTTTAGTTGGTTTTCTTGGTTAAATTCATAAAAGTGGTAGATTAGATTTCAAAGGATGAAAATAGACCTAATTGTGATAAACATGGACCAAAAACTCCTAAAAATGGATTAAAATACCAAAAAAGAGCTGTAGACCCTTAATTTGGTCCTGAATAAGTTCAACATAAATCGAGAAGGCCAAAATAGGCCAAATCCAACATTTAGGGGCTTAAAACTAGTCTGGTTCAATCTAAAAAGCTTAAATATGGTCTGATCCAATTTTTAGAAGCTTAAATCTAGTCTGATCCAATTTTTAGAA
This sequence comes from Garcia nutans, assembly GCA_947685225.1. Lineage (NCBI taxonomy): Eukaryota > Viridiplantae > Streptophyta > Magnoliopsida > Malpighiales > Euphorbiaceae > Garcia > Garcia nutans. The sequence continues at coordinate 10,942,194 of CANTUV010000014.1, read as the reverse complement.
GCTTGAATATGGTCCGATCCAATTTTAAAAGCCTTAACCAGGTCTGATCCGATTTTAAAAGCCTAAACCAAGTCGGTCCATTACCAAAATCCCACACCATGATGAATTGGCCCAGCCAATTCACCTTGAGACTAGTTCATGGAAAATTGGCCTTTAATTCCTTAATCCTACTTAAAATCAGACTTTATTAAGATAAGTAGGTAGTTTCCTAATAAGATTGAACTTCAAAGAGAGTTTGTGCCGGTTTTAAACTCTAATTAATCATTATAAAAAGGGGGGACCTTTAGCAAACAAAAAGGAAGGAACAACCATAATTAGAAAAAGAATTAGGCAGAGAGCAACCAAGATCAATTAGCTTTGAAACCAGCAAACACACAAAAATTGAAAATCAATAACCGAGAACAACAAAAGAAAACAGAGAGACACAAAAGTAGTATACATGATAAACAACTAAAAGCAAGCGATAGCCAAATATTGCGAGAGTTAACAAACAATCTTTGGATTGTTTGAATAGAAGCTAAGATTATAATTAAACAGCTAACATTACAAAACCAAAAGAGAGGCAGAAACCTTAAACAAGGAGAAGTAGTGTGCTTGTGTTAACCAAACCCTCCTATTTTTGATCTTAGGCAATCAAATTGAATTTACCTAACACTTGCACCAAGTTTCATTTTGTGGGAAGTTAATTCTTTTGAAGAAATATGAAAAGTCCGATTGAAGACCGACCAGACCCTTGATGACTAAATGAGCCAAAAGACACAGAAGGTTTCTCGATGGAAAGTACTCCCAAAATCTCACCATACCGTGTAAAGTCCGACCATACTATTTGTCATACCGACCGGACCATGGATAACCAAAAGAGGTAAATCACACAGAAGGATTCACAGTTAGAAGTACTCTCATTTTCTCATAGTACCACAAAAGTTTGACTGGACTCAAGAAAATTTCGACCGGACCTTACAAGGCAATTTTCCCTCAAAACATCCAGTAGGTTTTCCGGTTGAAGGTACGCCCAAGAATTGGACAAACCAAGTAAAGTCCAACCGGACCAGATGCAAGCCAGACCAGACTATTTAAAAATTACTCAAGTCAGAAGCTATTACATCTCCACTCAATAAGTGGAAGTCACGTGGACTAGTTGTTGGAAGAGCATTAAGCAGAAATTCAATTACTCCTACCGAACCATACCTTATTTCGATCGAACTACTGTACTTCTGACTGAACCATGAAGATTTTGACTAGAAAATTGCTGTGGTAGAGAAATTAGTGAAATACAAGAATCAAACATGTTGGTCCCAACTTCAAATGGCTAATTCTTGGCTTGAAGCCTATGAATACCTTATGTAACTTCATCATTAAGAATTTTTTTGATTTTAATAGTCTCCTTAAACATCTTTCTTTCTTTTGCATCAAAATAAACCTTTGTATTAATTGAGTGTTGGGTGTGAGCATTAAACACCATCTTAAGTTTGAGTATGAGCTTGAAAACACTTAGGTTGTGAGAGTAAGCCTGGAAAAACTCTTGTAAGGATTGTGAGAAAGTGGCCTCAAACAATTGTGTGTAGTTCGATGTGAGCTAAAAAAAAATACCAAGTTAGAGTTAAGCTTGTAAAAGCTCAAAGCTAGTGGAACCTTAACAAGTTGTTAAGGAAGTGGATGTAGGATTAAGGTAAATCCGAACTACTATAAATCTTGAGTTCCAACTTCTACTTAATCTTCTTCTACACTCTCCATAATTTCTTTTTTAATCTTTGAATTTTTTGAATTGATCATCATTTCTTAAGACCAACCACTTTACCCCCTCCTTTTGGTTGCTATCTTGGGATAACAATTAGTATCAAAGCTTGTCAATTTTTTAAACTTAATTGTGAAATTTGATCCAAAATGGTAACCGCTTCTTCATCCTCTCATGGAAACCTCAACTCTCCTCTTAGACCATACTTTGATGGAACCGATTATTCCTATTGGAAACATAAAATATTTTTGTTTCTAGATAGTGAGGGAATAGAGCTTTGGGACTATGTTGAAAGTGAGTGGAAGCCTCCTACTCATGAAGTTGAGGGTGTCCAAGTTCCTCTTCCCAAGTCACAATGGTTAAATTCTAACACAAAAGATATCTTGTTAAATTCTATCTCAAGAGAAGAAGGTGGGAGAGTCCAACATCTCACTTGTGCTCATTGTATTTAGAAAACTCTTGAGAACTATCATGAGGATACTACCCAAGTGAGGCTCACCAAGAAGCAAATGTACATACATGAGTATGAGCTATTCAAGATGAAGCCCAACGAAAATATTACCGACATAACAAATCGACTACTCGCCATCGTCAACAAATTGAAGAAATATGACAAGATATATGATCAAGATGAAGTCAATGGTAAAATCTTGAGAGCATTTAGAGGCAAAATGAACTTTGAGTCTAAGGTTTCTTCTATTAAAGAGGCTCATGATCTAAGTTCTTTGAGAACTGATGAACTTGTCGAAAAACTACTCACCTTCAAATTACACACTGAAAGAGATGAAGAACAAGGTGAGAAGGATCAGAGAAAAGAAATAGCTCTCAAAGTAATCAAAGAAGCTGAGAGCTTAAGAAATGAAGATAGTGATGATGAAGAAGAAATGGCAATATTTTCTAAAAAGATGAATGATTGGAAGAGAAAGAGAAGATTGCAAACTAATAAAGGTACACTTTCTAAACTTTCTTCAAAGATAAGAAAAATGAAGTTAAATGTTATGAATGTGGCAAATCTGGGCATATCAAGTTGGATTGCTTCAAATTGAAGAACAAAAAGAAGTGGGATAAAGAAAAGAAGAAATCACTCAAACCTACAAGGGATGATTCTTCCTTAAGTGAAGAAGAAGAAGAAGATGAGGAAGAAATTGCTAATCTATGTTTCATGGCTATTGAAGATGAAAAAGATTCCAATGAGGTAGGTACTCAACCCTTAAATTTAATTGAAAACAATGATAATGCTTTAGATGATAATGATATGATTGAACATATGAATCTTAGGATAGAAAAATATTTTTCTAAGATGAAATTTTATAAGGATAAATGTTCTAAGCTATAAAAAGACTTTGTAAGTTTAAAAAAAAATTCTTTCTTAGAATTAAGGACCTCAAATGAACAATTGTTGAAATCACTTGATGCAATGAACAAAGATTCACATAGTTTAGAAAATGTGATAAAGGAAAATGAAATTTTGAAACATGAATTAAAGGAACTTAAAGAGTCATTTTCAAAATTTCATAAAGGAAAAGAAGCATCAGATACGTTAATTGATAATCAAAGATCACCTTCCTTGAAACATGGTTTAGGGTTCAATGGATCATCAAATACCCCATCTAAAGCACCCATATTTGTAAAAGTATCTACAACTCAAACCTCCAGTGTTGAAGTTGTAAAGAACACCAATGCGTAAACCAAGCCTAAAAATCCTATAGGGATTGCTTTGGGTACATAAAATTTTAGAATCAAGGTTCCAAGAGCAAATCATGGATTCATGTACACTAGACATGAACACAAACACAATATTGCACAAAAGCCAACTCATATTTGTAATTGTGTGCATAATTCATTGACTTTCAATAAAAAGGTGCATAAGTATAGAACACTATATCAATGCATATATTATATGAAATTTGGTCATAAGAGCACATTTTGCTATATTAGGAAGGATAATCTCAAGTTAAAGGATCCTTCTACTACTAACCCCTAAGGACCTAACTTCATTTGGGTACCTAAAAGAAGATAAACATTATTGCTTTTATAGGTATGTTTAAAATCTACTATCAATAAGAGTTCTTGGTTTATGGATAGTGGATGCTTAAGGCATATGACTGGAAATGCAAAGCTTTTTACAACACTCACTTATAAGTATGGAGGTAATGTTCCTTTTGGAAATAATGATAAATGTAAAATTATTGGCATTGGCTCCATTGGCATGCTTGGTAAAAATTTGATAGAAAATGTTTGGCTTATTGATGGGTTAAAGCACAATTTGCTTAGTGTGAGTCAATTGTGTGATAAAGGATATAATGTAAATTTTGATTCCAAAGGATGCAAAGTTACAAATTCAAATGGTAAAATTGCATTCAAAGGAATTAGAATTAGTAACACATATAAAATTGACATAAATTCCAACAATGCATTTGAATGTTTGATCTCTATTAATGATGATGCTTGGTTATGGCATACAAGACTAGGATATGCTAGTATGGATCATTAGCAATGTATTAATAAAGAAGAGCTAGTTGATGGTCTTCCTAAAATTAAATTTAACAAAGATAGAACATGTGAACCTTGTCAATTTGGTAAAAAACATAAAAGCTCATTTAAATCTAAAAATGTTGTAAGTATATCTAGACTTTTAGAACTTATTCATTTAGATTTGTTTGGACCTAATATAGTTGCTAGCCTAGGTAGAATGCTATATGCATTTGTACTTATAGATGACTACTCAAGGTTTACAGCTCAAAAGAATGAAGCTTTTAATCATTTTAAAATATTTGCAAAAAGAGTTCAAAATGAAAAAGGCTATGTGATCACATCTATTAAAAGTGATCATGGCAAAGAATTTGAAAATGTGAATTTTGAAAACTTTTACAATAAACTTGGTATTTCACATAACTTTTCAGCTCCTAGAACACCACAACAAAATGGTGTGGTTGAAAGGAAAAGTAGAAGTTTAATTGAAATAGCTAGGACAATGCTCAATGAGTATGAACTGCCATCTTATTTTTGGGTGGAAGCGATTAATACTGCTTGTTACATCTCAAATCGTGTCTATAAAAGACATTTGATAAACAAAACTTCTTATGAGCTATGGAATGGAAGAACACCCAGAATTTTATACCTTAGAGTATTTGGATGCAAATGCTTTATATTAAACACCAAGGATAATCTTGGAAAATTTTCATCCAAATCGGTTGAAGGCATATTTTTAGGATATTCATTATTTAGCAAAGCATATAGAATATTTAATAAAAGAACTCTAGTAGTTGAAAAGTCAATGCATGTTGTCTTTGATGAATCTTCTAAACTTGATCAAAGGAAAGGCAGTGTTCTTGATGATTTTATAAGTACACTTGAACAAATTGATACTTCAAAGGATAATCATGATGAACAAGATGAGGAGACTCAAAAGCTACCTAAGGATTGGGAATACAAGAAGGATCATCCAAAAGAACTCATCATTGGTGAAACATCAAAGGGAGTAACTACTAGATCCAAACTTAAACACTTAGATGTTAATTTTGCCTTTGTTTCTCAAATTGAACCAAGGATAATTGATGAGGCTCTTAGTGATGATTGTTGGGTGATTTCTATGCAAGATAAACTTAAAAAATTTGAGAGAAATAATGTATGAGAACTTACTCCTAGGCCTAAGGTTCATCCAATTATTGAATGTAAATGGGTATATAGGAACAAGCTTGATAAAAATGGTCTCATCACTAGAAATAAAGCTAGATTAGTAGCCAAAGGGTATAACCAAGAGGAAGGCATAGATTCCCCCATTGCTAGAATAGAAGCTATTAGGATCTTCTTGCATTTGCATGCCACATGAATTTTAAACTTTTTCAATTGGATGTTAAAAGTGTATTTCTAAATGGATTTATCAATGAAGAAGTTTATATTGAACAACCTCCTGATTTTGAAGATTATAAATTTTCAAATCATATTTTTAAACTTACAAAAACAGTATATGGATTGAAACAAGCTCCAAGAGCTTGGTACGATAGACTTAGTGCATATTTGCGTGAAAATGATTTTTCGAAAGGCAAAGTTGATACAACTTTTTTTGTTAACAAATTTATATTGATGACATTATTTTTGGTGCTACTAATGACTAAGGAATTTGAAATGAGCATGATGGGTGAACTCAAATTCTTCCTTGGACTACAAATTAAGCAATGCAAAAATGAGATCTTCATTAATCAATCCAAATACACGAGGGAACTCCTCAAGAAATTTGGAATGGATGGCTGCAAGTCTAGCAAAACTCCCATGAGTACATCTTTAAAGCTTGACAAGGATGAAATTGGTAAGGTAGTAGATGAGAAGAAATATCGAGGTATTATCGGATCCTTACTTTACTTAACCATATCTAGACCTGATATAATGTACAATGTTTGTTTGTGTTCTATATTTCAATCATGCCCTAGGGAATCTCATTTGAATGCTACTAAATGAATTTTGAAATACTTGAATGGTATATTGCATCTAGGACTTTGGTATCCTAGGAATACATCATTCGACATATTAGATTTCTCAGATGCCGATTATGCTGGTAGTCTTTTGGATAGAAAGAGCACGACTGGGGCATGTCATTTTCTTGGTGAATATCTAGTTTCTTGGTTTAGCAAGAAATAAGTGTCAGTTGCTCTATCTACTGCAGAGGCCGAATATGTTGCTGCATGTTTTTGATGTACTCAAGTTCTTTGGATGAAACAACAATTATTTAACTAAGGAAAAACATTTGAACACATCCCCATTAAGTGTGATAACACTAGTGCCATAAACTTATCAAAAAATCTAATTCAACATTCTAGGTCAAAACATATAGACATTAGGCATCACTTCTTAAGAGACAATGTCCAAAACTAAAATGTGGTCTTAGAGTTCATTGATACACAAAACAAACTTGCTGACATATTTACCAAACCCCTAAATGAAGAAAGGATGAACTTCATAAAACAACACTTGGGAATGATGGATGGAAGCACAATTTCATAAGTTTAAAAACTACTTGAAAATCTACTTTACATGATCCAAATTTCAAATCATTATCTATTTTTGATCAAATATTTATACCTTTATCTTTAAAAATATCCTTTGTTTGAAAAAAAATTGATTTTTGATAGTTTCATGATTGGACCAATATTAAGTTTGACAACACTTATTAAAAACTCTTGATTTCAAATTTTCTATAAAAGTATGACCATACTTTTTATGGTATGACCGAAATTTTTCACAATTTTATGACCATTATGCCTAAAAGCTTAACTCCATTCGATTCTTACATAGTCCGACCATAATTTTTAAATTTTCTAAAAATCACCACCGAACTTTTAGAAGTTCGACCAGACTTTTCCTCTGCATTTAAAAATATCTAGCCATTGGAACTCAATCAAAACGTGCATATTTTGTCTCCAATAACTATAAACGACTAGTTTCCATCCAAAACACTATAAATATCCCCTAATATCAATTTTTACACTCTTTCATCTAATTCTAAACACTTAAAAACTAAAAACACTTAAATTTACTTGTATCAAACCCTACTCTTCATCTATTTTTCTCTTGAACTAAACATGGCACCTAAGAACACAAGAAGATGGCCCCTAGAGCTGAAAAAGGGAAGGGAATTCCTGCCCCTTCTCAATAAGAGGAAGCTCTTAGAAGAAGCCACAAGATAAGGTTCAAGGATGAAGAAGAAAGACTAAGGTATGCTGTCTTAAAAGATAAACCCATAGAACCAAACAATCTCTTCTCCTCCCTCACTCTAGAGTCATTAAGAATTGAGAATGACATTAGGGGTTGTCTTAGAACCTTAGGGTATGAAAAATTTATGTCCTTGGAGTGTGATGACCTTGGTTGGGAATCTTTGACAAAGGAATTCCTAACAACCTTGGTTGTTAGCAAAAAGAGCACTAATCCCTTAGGCTATTATGGTATTTCATTTAGACTATTCAACCAAGAGTATGGCCTTACCCTAGAAGACTTCTCATTCATTTGGGGCTTTCAAACGTAAGGCATCTCTCAAATCTCTACCTCTCCCCTAACTCCAGAAGTCCAACTAGAATTTTGGAAAGAAATTTTCATTGAAACCTCTCTCCACAAACAATCAAATGCCAAGAACCTTAGAACTCTTACTTATTGGATGTTGTATAGGATTGTGAACTATACCATTAGTTCTAGGGGTGAGAGCAATGCTAAAAGTCACTCAAAAGTACTTACTCTTCCTCTTTTGCTTGATTAAAGGTCAATCTATCCTAACATAAAAATTCCTTATTGATACTTTCCTACATATTAGGAAAACTAAGTCAGGACTCACCCTACTTTCCTCATAAATCACTCAAATTGCAAAGTATGTTGGTGCACTTATACCATCAAACAAAGAAACCCTCTCCAATCCTCTAGATCCTACCAAAAAATCCATAAACATAGGCTATCTCAAACATGCCAAATGTATTAGGAATGATGATGGGAACTATATCTATCTATTAGGAGCACTAGGTGCTAGGGCTCAACAAAGAAAAAGACCTAGGATTGTAGAGGAAGGTGAGGAAACTTTCTAAATGGAATTCCCTAGAACCCCAACTCCTAGACCTCAAACCACCATCCTTCAAATTCTTCAAGACATCCAAGGACAAATGGGCTCACAAGGCTCAAGGATAGACAATATCACAAGTGACATCTCTCATCTTCATTTTGACATTCAAACCATCCAAGAAGCATTCGGTTTACCAAAATGCTGTTAAGATAAACCTAGCTTGTCATCCTCTATCCATGGCTCCTATCCTTAAGAAGAAGAAGGAGAAGCTACTGCCTCTCAACCAAGAGAAGGTGACCATGGAGAAGAGGAACATGAAGAAAAAGAGGGAGATAAAGAAGAAGAAGAGGATGAAGGAAGTGATAATGAAAATTAGGATTTTGTTTCTTAGATTTCTTTTGTACTTTTGATTTTCTATCTAATGAAATTATTGTTAAATTTTTCTTAATTGTCATTCAATGCATTTCAATTTCTCTTTATGTTTTCTTTACTTTTTCCTTTGTCAAAGGGGAAGAACAACACTTAAAATTGAATAAGAAAACTTATAAACTTGAATGCAAGAAATTAAAAGTTTACAAATTACATTTGAATATAAAGATAAACATAGGATTCATTAAGGGGAGCATACTTAGCATTTGTTATACACTTCTAAAGTTTTTAAATTCAATTCAATTCAATGTAATTGCCAAAGTCAAAAAGGGGGAGATTGTTAACCAAACCCTCCTATTTTTTATCTTAGGTAATCAAATTGAATTTACCTAACACTTGCACCAAGTTTCATTTTATAGGAAGTCAATTCTTTTGAAGAAATATGAAAAGTCTAATCAGACCATATAGGAGACCTACTGGACCTTTGATGACTAAATGAGCCAAAAGACACAGAAGGTTTCACGGTGGAAAGTACTCCTAAAATCTCATCATACCGTGTAAAGTTTGACTATACTATTTGTCATACCAACCGGACTATGGATGACCAAAAGAGGTAAATCACACAGAATGATTCACGGTCAGAAGTACTCTCATTTTCTTAGAGTACCACAAAAGTCGGACAGGACTAAAGAAAATTCTGACCGGGCCTTACAAGGTAAATTTTCCTTAAAATATCCAGTAGGTTTTCCAGTTGAAGGTATGCCCAAGAATTGGACGGACCAAGTAAAGTTTGACCAGACCGGATGCAAGCCCGACCGAACTATTTAAAAATTACTCAAGTCAGAAGTTGTTACATCTCTACTTAATAAGTGGAAGCCACGTGGACCAGCCGTTGGAAGAGCATTAAGCAGATATTCAATTACTCTTACCGGACCATATCTTATTCCAATCGAACTACTGTACTTTCGACCAGACCATGAAGATTCTGACAAGGAAATTAGTCTGGCAGAGAAATTAGTGGAAGACAAGAATCAAACATGTTAATCCCAACTTCAAACGGCTAATTCTTGGCTTGAAGGCTATAAATACCTTATGTACCTGCATCATTAAGAAGTTTTTTGATTGTAATAGCCTCCTTGAATATCTTTCTTTCTTTTGCATCAAAATCAACCTTTGTATTAATTGAGTGTTGGGTGTGAGCATTAAACACCATCTTAAGTTTGAGTGTGAGCTTGGAAACACTTAGGTTGTGAGAGTAAGCCTAGGAAAACTCTTGTAAGGGTTGTGAGAAAGTGATCTCAAACCATTGTGAGTAGTTTGGTGTGAGCTAAAAAAAAATACCAAGTTAGAGTTAAGCTTGTAAAAACTCAAAGCTAGTGGAACATTAACAAGTTGTTAACGAAGTGGATTTAGGATTAAGGTAAATCTGAACCACTATAAATCTTGTGTTCCATCTTCTACTTAATCTTCTTCTACACTCTCCATACTTTCTTTTTTAATCTTTGAATTTTTTGAACTGATCATTAGTTCTTAAGACCAACCAATTCACCCCCCTCTTGGTTGCTATCTTGGGACAACAACTTTCAACAGATACTTCGTGGAGCCAACAACCCAGGTTTGATTTCTTTTAGTTTCTTTTAATTAAACATCCTCATTGTTACTTGTTAAGATCTAGAATCATCTGTAAATCCCCACTTTAATTGTCCTTGACTGGTCATTGCTGGAAAATAGGGCCTTAGCCCAATGGGTGAAGCATAAAGTGAAGCCCACGAAGAGGTACAAGTGTCACAGATCAAATTGTTGGCAAGCAATAGCATCATGCTTCTTGTGATAGAAGAAATTGCATATGTAAGAAAGGGCTTTAATTGCCTCCACAGAGTGGATCCATAGTTAGTCTTTGCTATAGTATAAAGGGCGTTCCGTTCCCTAGGGGGAATCTACCATGAATAGAATCTGCAGCTATTTCAGCTGTTGTTGGAAGTATAACCCGGAAAGCTCCGACAACCCAGGAAATCTCTTGAAAAATGAGAGTAAAATAAGTACCTGAAAGCTTTCCTAGTTTAATTGAAAGCTGCTACTTTCATTTTAGGTTTTCGATTCCTTTTAAATTGTAACACCTAAGAATAGTTTATTGTGAATTTATTATTTACATCAAGAGACATTAATTCAAAACCCTATCTTAGCCTTAAAATCCTAATTTCATACATTAAAATCCTAGTTCTAGAATTTAAACCCTAAAACCCTAATTTTGCAATTAAAACCCTAATTCCACAACCAAACCTTGATTCTACAACCAAACCCTATCTTGTAAATTGTCTACATTTCAGGACTGCTGTGTGCATTCTGCACTATAATTCGTTGAGGGGTTAACATTAATATTTACTTGTGAATTGAAATTTTTGTTGTTGATCTTAATTTCATTGGTTTAGTACTTATTTTATAATTCTTTATATGTTTATGGATTGTAATTTCTTATTATTTGGAATTTTGAATTTGTAAAAGGCATGTTTTTACCTATGGTAGGTGCCTTAGTTTATTATTTCATGTCCCTTACTATTGTCCTGAAAATAAATTTAAATAGACAACATAATAAATTCACTTTTTGGTGGGTGTCTTATTTTATTTGTATTTTGGACTTGGATATTGTAAGGGCATGTTTCCATCTAGTATGGGTGCCATTTATTTGTTTTATTAATATGATGGATGCTTATTTTAATTGGATGTAATATGAATAATATCATAATAAAATAAGAATTTAATAATATTTAGATAGAAAAGGAAGCCGCTTCCAATGAATCGGGATCTATAGGAGTGCTCAATCATTCTCACCTTTCTCATACGTATCCAAATTTTCAAATCCAATAGGGGGTTGAGGATTCTTTAGGAATCGAGTCACCCACCCCTTTCTATTTCTTTCCTAGCTCGTCTAGGGGGCAACTTTATTTTTCCAGGCTTAGGTTTGTGTTCTCTAAGACCCCAAGACTAACAGTGCCAAAGTCGCAAGAACTATTCCACTAAGAGTGGGGGCAAAAATCTCCGCTCACAAGAGCCCAATTGAAAATGCTTTAGCTAGCCCCTGTTGAACCATCAGCGTGGAGGTCTGGAACATCCCTGCGGAGGTCTGGAATATCCGCTCTAAGGTTGGAGATCTAGAACATCCATGCAGAGGTCTAGAACATCCATGCAAATAGTTTGAATATTCGTGTGGATGTCATGCATAAGATAAGGCAGAAAATCAATTTTTTAAATCTTGTAGGATTCTAACTGTCCAAATGTAATCTTACCCAATTTGTTTCCCCAAAAATAATCTTGATCTCTTTAGGAAGCATTCTAGTGAAACCTTAGGCCTATAAATACAACATAAACCATCTTTTAAAGGGGATCACTCTAAAAACTCAAATTTACCTTAAGTAACTAAAGGTCGTCTTCTTCCAAGAGCTTTACCATTATTTCCAAGAGCTAAGTGATAAGATCATATTTTGCTAATTTAGTAATTATTCTAGTTATATTTTTTATTATTATCAATTAAATTTGATCAATTTTTATTGTGAAAGCTAGAATATTCATTATTTCGAGTATGGACTTACAAGTAAGAAGAAAAAGCTTATTTTGGCTTGAAATTATGGAAAATTGAAGAAAAATAAAAAGGAGGCTAGATCTCAAAAATGGAAGAAAATGAATTTACATGGTCATATAAATCACCAACATACATGGCTATAAACATGAAAATAGAATTTAAGACAAGAAATTAAGAGGTCCAAAATCAATTTGAATCCTAGGGTCGTGGCTGTCAAAAGCCACGCCCATGGGATCTGATTCGAATTTGTCCAAATTTTTTTATGATGAAAATTGCATGGTCAAAGGCATTTTGAAGTCCATGGTCGTGGGATTCTAAAGCCATGATCATGGGATTGATTTTAGCACTATTTTAAAGAGGATTTTACGAAATTTGAGCTAAATAGTTATGCATGGGCGTGGGATTTTAAAGCTATGGCTGTGGGAACATAAAAGTGGTTGAAAACTTGATTTTAAGGAGAAAAACACTCCATGTTTCAAGGGAAAATGAATAAAGTATTTGCTCCACTAATAAAAGCACTCTCCAAGCCTCTATATAAATAACCATTCTCCAAGTCTTCAAGCATCCATTCATATAAGAATCAAAGAATTCCTTAATAGAATTCTTCCAATAAATAGATTTAGATTTTAGAGTTTAGAAGTTTCTTTGGATAGAAGAGTGAAGTTTGGTTCAAGAAAGAGCTTTCAAAGTTCTAACTGGAGTTCTTCATAAACCCAAAAAAGAATTAGAGCTTGATTTTCCTTATTCTTTAATTTTTAATGCTTTCAATTATTGTCTTTAGTTATTTTCTTGCTTTCATTTACATTTTGAAGAACTAAACTTTTATTTAGGGTTGACCCCTATATTAATTTTACTATGGAGTAATTTATGTTTATTTGATTTAATTAAGTTTATCCTTTAATTATTTTGTTATCTTTAATCTTAATGCATTAATTATCTGGCCAATAATTAATTGAATTGAGATGTAATGTGATGGAGCGAGAGTGAAAATATAATATTAGTCTAAGGAGGTAACAATCTTAAGTTAAGTTTTCACTTAAAGATAAGATAAATACTTAAAAGGTTGATATAAAATTTTCACAAAGCTTAATGAATTGATTTAATTACTTATGATCACGAGAGTAAATATAAGATTAAATTTAATATAGTTTTAATACTTGGGAGAAACTAAAGCTTAATTTAGGAAAATCCAACCATTAGTCAAAAGAAAACTTAAATTAAATCAATACTTTAGAAAATCTATAGTAAATTAATTAAGGTGGCCTACCTTAAGTTCATCATCATTAAATTAAAACCCAAAGCATTTCATTTTTAGTTAATTTATTCATAATTCTAAAATCAATTTCTTTTGTCCAAATAATAACAAGTTTAATGCTTTGGTATTTAGAATCACCTTTGTCACATCATGTTTCTATTAATGTGATGATCCTAGGGTTTAGGAAGGCTTAAGGCTACCATACACCATATAGAACCCAATGAAACTAATGTATTCATGAATATTGATTATCTTCATTAATTGCTTTAGTGGATTAAAATTTTATATAATAACTATAATTATTTAATTATAATCTTAAAATATATTTTACATATTTATTTTGATATTATATATCATGCAGATATATCCTATTATTACATTACAATTTACTTCCATATCTTACTAAACTATTCCTAATAATACTACAAAGCAACTAGAATATTGTATAAACTTAACACTTAATTTACTTATAACATACATTATTCTTAAACTTTTTTGCTGCAAAGGAAGAAATTAAGAAGTTGATAGACCTGGATAACCTTTACCTTAAACTACCATAAATGATTGGGTGAGTCATCAACTTAGTGATATTATAGTACTACAAGAGTAGGATATACAATAAGAATATCTCAAGGTTTAATAATAATAATAATAATAATAATAATAATAATAATAATAAAACAAGGTGGCTGTACGACAAAGGAATATTAATCAAATTTAATCCAAAAGAAAGGCCCACAATAACTGGACCAATAACACAAAAGCAAAGTACTTAATATGACAGATAATTACATAGCAATAGCACCGAAGAAAATATATCATTATATACATTTAAGTATTATTACACATCACATACACATAATGTAGTAGGTTATACCCTTTAATCACAAGTCTCTATATGCATATAGCTTGATGGTATAACCCATATCAAGTTGAAATTCTGTCATATTGGCTAAACAATTGGCTTGGTAGAATCACATAGGCCTGGAGGTCACATTAGATTTCACAATACTCAAATATAAGAATGCAATTAACAGAATTATCAAATGATTTAAGTGTTAATAATGGTTCATATTTTATTGAGAATTTCAAAGTAATAAAGGAAGAGATGGACAATAAAAAATTATAAATTTTATATTTTATTAATTTTGAAAATATTAGTTGCCATTTAACTATTTGATAAACAACAATTATAACTCAATTAACAAACTTCTAATTCATTTTTCTCCAATTAATTTACTATTTTCATGCACACACACACACACACACATATATATTTAAATATGATTAATTTATTTTACAAATTACTAACAAAAATTATATTCAAATATTCAATTTGTTTTAATCACATTTAATGTTAATAATTTTATTTTAAATTTAATATATATATATATATATATTACCCATTTATTTCATTATTTATTCATTTTTATTTTAGTTATTCAAAGTTTCTTTTAAACATAAATAATTTATCAATTAGTTAAAAATATTATTTCTAAATTTAATTAACTTCTTAATTATTATAAAACTAATTATTTCTAAACTAATTAAATTTATTAAATTTAATTATTTTTATTATTTTCTCCTCAATACAATTTATTCATCAACTAACAAAAATTACATATTCTAAATTCACTTAATTTCTTAAATTTCACAAATTTCTTTTACATTAATTTCTAATTAACAATTAATTTTAAATAAATTATTAATTATTATTATTTTAATTATATATGTATTTTCTAAAACTTAACCAAAAATTACAAACGATATACCAAATTGAAGCTTGTGAAGAAAGGGTCTCAAACTACCAATTTTGCCAGAAAAGGAGGTGGAAAAATGGTCAGAAAGTTGATTAGAAGTCTCGACTGGCATCCTCTTTGTACAATGCTTGAGTCACCGTCCATCGGCAAATGGTTGCAATTCAGATGGCATTGAACTCATCATCACCGGATGATTTCCCTAGGCCGGCATGTGTCATAAGAAAGTGGCTAGATGGTGGTAGATCAAAGAAAACAGCAGTCGGCCTCTCTCTCCCCCTTTCCCTTCTCTTTCTCTGTCGCTTTCTCTCTCTTTTCTTCCTTCCCTTTCTCTTTCTTTTTTTCTTTGAAAACTTAAATATTATTATTATTTTATTATATATATATTTTAGGTTATTATAACCTTCCTCTTGGAAATGATACTCAATTTATCATTATATGACTTGTTAACAACCTGTACACTTGTAGCTAAGAAAACAAGCTATTAAGGCCATAATAGTAAGCCAGTAGCTCTAAAGCCTAAAAATTCATCTAAACCAATTCTTAACTAGCTATAAGGGAGAGGGAATTCCAAAGTGGTAATTAAGAGTGATTTATAGCTCAAAACCAACAAGAAACAACTTTGATCCATAAAAGCTTCAAAGAATCAACTTTATCCAAACCTTAAATCTAAGTAAATTTGCCGTGATCATCAAATTATGTTAGTCATCTATCCCTTCATACTTGTTCTATTAATTTTGTGAATTTAATCATGAGAATCAACTTGAAATGAATGAATTATAAATCTAATTTCGTAAAACCTAAGGGTTCAATCCTAATAAACCTTTTTCATTAAACTCAAACTTGTTTTCTCAAGATCTTTTGAAGTGCTAGCGTCTTCCATAATTTGATTTATCAATATGATGTTCACTTTTTGGAAAGATAAAATTACATAGATTTGGCATGATAGGTTGTGATGCAAACAATATGGTTTTTAACGAATAATTTGATGTTACCTCTATTGTTTTAACTCAGAAAACATGTTAAGGAGCTGTTGTATATAACGTTTAATCATGTTTGTTTCTAGTACTTTGATTAGATAATTCATATGTTTTCTTCGCCAAGTTGAATTCATGTATATGTTTCTTTAAAAGTTATTTATTTTTAATATTATCATGTTATGTTATGATGCTGATTCGTTATTTATCTCATGTTATACATGTTATTTGTTTATTTTATAAGCCTTATATATAAAATTGCCATTAGAATTGCATTATAAAAGGCTTTTAGGCAAATGCAAAGAGTGGTCCATATAAAAGTACTTGGTCTAGTGACTAGTAGTTTTCCATCATTGAACCCAATATAGAGAATCGGACTGACTCTCTTCACCGAGGATCATCTATTAAGTCAAACCACCTTTTGAGATATGTATTCTTGACCTGCGCAGAGTAGCAACTCCAGTAGTTCGGCCCACTCACACAATCACTGTTAGGACTATAGATGATTTGAGTTATTAAGCCTCTAATAGTTGAAGCTCATAACTATGGTCCATAATGAGAACCATTGTTGGCTAATTTTTCATTTTTTTGGTTTTTCCACACAAAGCGTATTGCATGACCAATTCTTCCACATCTAAATCAAAAGTCACCCAACTTTAATAGTGAAAAGAAACTCAATTTGTCTTATTATAATGTGATTTGTTAAAGAAACCCACTAGCAGATGCTTTTCAACTTTAACCCACACTCTAATTTTAAAGAATGAGCTCCATCCTACCTTTCTTCATTTACTATTATCTTATTTAATCATTCTGTCAAATAAATAACCAATCTTCTAGACATTCTCTTCCTTCATAAGGATTAGTGGAATGTTGTGTACTTGAATCCAAAAGTGTGATAATGAGAAGTTAACTTTATCAATAATTTAAGGAGGACTCTATTTCTTCAGAATAATCAAACAACTTGCAATATTCCATGGTGCTTCCTCCAAAACATGGTTAATATCTTCTCCATCTTGAAATTGAAATACGAACATGTTTTAACCCCTTTTATGGATATTAAAACTTTTATGCAGTTTCTATGATTTCCCCAAAGCATATTTAACTATACTAACTACGAAAGATCTTTGAGAAATAATCTTACCAACTAGAATAAAACTTTGCGACTTTAAGTTATTTACTGGATCTGGTTGTAGCTCCAGGATAATATCTATACATGCAAGGAAGCCAATTTTGGCTATTATTTCCTCAGTTTCCTTATGAATAGGCTTTATCCTATTACAAAGAGAATGCTTGAAAAGGAGATAAGAAAGGTAGGTGAAGGTTGTAAAGGTGAGTAAGATAGCATAGGAAGATAAAAGAGTTAAAGTTTAAAAGGTAAGTGTAGTAATTGAAGAAGAGTAGTGAAAAAACCTCAATTACAATGTGCTTAGATTCAAGCAATGAGATTGTGAAAGGTCTCTACAGAGAGAGAGAGAGAGAGAGAGAGAGAGAGAGAGAGAGAGAGAGAGAGAGAGAGAGAGAGAGAGAGAGAGAGAGAGAGAGAGAGAGAGAGAGAGAGAGAGAGAGAATATGAGCTACTAAGGGATTGTTTAGTTGTGGAAAATATGAGCTATGGTACAAAATATTATCCATTTTTATTTTCTAATTTTCTTTTATGTTTCCTTCTTATCAAAAATTTCATTTTCCAATTATTTTCCAAATAAAAAAATTAGAAAATTGGAAAATATGTTTGGTTAATTTAATTTTTTTAATTTCTAATTTTTATTTTTATGTATTTAAATAACTTTCTTTTTAAATACTTTTATGCAAAGATATAATTATATAAACAATTTCATATGCATATATATATATATTTAATTTAAAAATATAACTGTAATTAAATAATATTTTTTAAATAAAATAAAAGATTTTAAATTAATATAAAATTAACCTAAAAATATTCTTAAAATCCAAAGTAAAACATAAATAAATAGAATGGATAACTCAAATAAAAAACTATCTTAAAATGGGAAGAATCAAATAAAAATAAAAATAAAAATAAAAATAAAAAAGTTTAAATCAAGATGAGAAACAAATGTTGTTTTTTTAAGATTTTTTATTTAGAAAATAATTAAAATTATTATTTTTAAAATCAACTATTAGCTAATAATATATAAAATGTTTTTTAATTTTGCATATGTAAAATGTTTTTTAATTTTAAATATAAAAAATATTTCTAACTAAAATACAAACTCTATTTTCCTTTTTTTTTTAAAAAAAATTATTCTAAAAAATAGAGCTTATTTTATATAATTCAACAATCACTTGTATTTCTAATATTATTAGGCTTGCACATGAGCTCAACATATGTGAGTGCAAAACATTAATTAAATTAATTAAATTTATTTTTAAAGGTTTTTTAATTAAATTTAAGAGAACATTTTTTATACCTTATTAAACTACAATTAAAAGCTACTTTCCAGTATTAATTTTAAAAATCAAGTTGAAAAGACTAAGGTAAAAAATATAAGTTTTTAATCAATCCTTCAAATAAATGAAAATTTCTTTTAACAATAAATAAATTTTAGGCTTAATTATCAAAAAATACTAAAACTTTACTCCGATTGTCACTTATATTGGAAGCTTTTTTTTTTTACCAATTAATACATAATCTTATTTTATTGCTTTAATTATATCTTTTAATCAGTTGGGCATCATGTTATCGTGTCTTGTGCTAAATTATTAGTGTTTTTTTTTTAATTTGGATTTAATAAATACATGCATTACTTTTAAGCTTTATGAAATTAGTAATGCCCATCAGGTTTAATTTTGAAAAAAAAAATCAATATAATAATATAAATGACGGGCGTCACTATTTGGCATCATGATAGTAATGCTCGTTAATTTTTAAACTCCTTAAATTAATGTTTACAAAAGTACTCCCGAACAAAAAAGAAAGAAAGAAACATTTCACTCTCCCTTAACCATAGCATCGAAAAGAATAAGAGAAGAAAGAAAATAGTAGACAAGGAATCACAAAGAGGAGCAAGCTGGTCCCTTGTGTTTGCCTGTGGGTATTAGTCAACTACACGCACCTTGGTTTTGGTTGCTTTCATGTATATGGTAAGAGGTCATTGTAGTATTTTCATAATGGGAACATATTTTAACATAAAATATTATTGTACTAGTGAATTGAAAGGGGTTAGGTCTGATTAAACCTATGTAGGAGGGATTACCAAAGAAATTAACAATTGTAATAGTGATACAACTAGTTTCTTTGAGTTGTGTGATTATGTTAAGAGGACATATTATCCTATTGTGAGAATGTTTTGAAAGATTGAGGGTTTGAACTTAGCTGAAGGTCTATGGGAGATAAAATCAAATAAAGAAGTAATGGAAATGTTTAAGTGCATATGTAATGGGGTAATTAACATATATGTTAAAGGGCATATATAATCAACTACACGCACCTTGGTTTTGGTTGCTTTCATGTATATTGTAAGAGGTCATTGTAGTATTTTTCATAATGGGAACATATTTTAACATAAAATATTATTGTGCTAGTGAATTGAAAGGGGTTAGGTATAATTAAACCTATGTAGGAGGGATTACCAAAGAGATTAACAATTGTGATAGTGATACAACTAATTTCTTTGAGTTGTGTGATTATGTTAAGAGACATGTTATACTATTGTAAGAATGTTTTAAAAGATTGAGGGTTTGAACTTAGCTGAAGGTCTATGGGAGATAAAATCAAACAAAGAAGTAATGGAAATGTTTAAGTGCATATGTAATGGGTAATTAACATATATGTTGAAGGGCATTATGATTGAGGAGGTTGTGGGTGATAATGAGGAGTGAGTTATTAGAGGGACTAGTAGTCATGAGAAGAGGGAAAGTAGAGCTTTTGAAAAAGAAGCAGAGATTCATAAAGTTAAGGCTTTTCAAGAAATTGAAAGTGAGGCTAATGATCATGATTATTTTCCCTTAGATGGAAGTGACACCAGTAATGGACTGTCAGATGGGAATTTGTTCATAGACGATGAGAAGTACATAAATGCTCGCAAATGTACTAAGAATTATAATAAAGGATTTGTTGAATGTGATGAGCATTATGATAGTATGAATTGGGTTACTTTGCTTCTTTCATTGGAAAAAGGAAAGAAGCATCCACATACTAAATTTTGTGATGAGGGTGATAAAAGTTTCACAAGTGAATATCATGATTTATACGATAATGGGAGATCGATAAAGAGTAGTGGGTCAGATTTGGATGAAGTTGTTGGGAATTATAAGCATGTGTAAACAAAAATGGTAGCCAATATGTAGCAGAAAATAAAAAATTTTCATACCCTAAATAATTCCATATTGATTAAAATCGAATTAAAGAAAGAACATACAAGGTTTATAGATTATACCTAAGAGTCCTTCACTAATTCTACATCTTCTCCTCTTGTTGGATTATCACAAACTATAATAATCCAAGGGTAAGATTGTCTTTAATAGTATCCATACAAAGGAAATAATTATTCTCCTATTTAATAGGAGTGGCTTAGAGTGAGTCTTTGTGCTAGCAAGAAGAGACATTCAAATGGAGGAAGAATAAGACCTAAGAAGTTTCTCTTCTTTCTAAAGGCTTTAATTTTTCTCTCTTTCAAAAATCTGCCCACACCATTCAATAAGATGGTATTTAAATGCCTTTAGGTCTTTCTTTTAGCTAGGGGGTTAACTAGGGTCTTTAAATCCCTAGCTAAACTTAATAGTTTATTATGCTGGAATGGACTTAACTTGACTTAATAGCTAATAAACTCATTTTCTTCTTTATTAATGGATCCAATCTGTTAAATATATTATCTCATAATATATTAAGTCAATCTAATTAATTTTGAACCCTTTTAGTGTGTGACCCATAAGGCTCCCAAACACATTGGTAGTTAAATACCAATTATATCCTTAATTAAAATTAAAGTTTTCTAAAATGAACTCTTCATTTAGGATTAATTAACTAATTAATATTAAGTAGACTAAGATTGGCATCTAACATTGCATCATGGCCACCTAAGTGTTGAGAAAGTTAAAATGGTTTGACTTCAACCTTTCCATAGATAGTTACCATGCAATAAACTTCTTACATCATACTATATCTCATTCGGTTTAGAGTGTGGACTTTGGGCCAATTCTTATTAGATTGACTATGTCACACCTAGTTTGAATTTATTATTTCTTATTCTCAAAACCCATTACATCTTTGAGACTCTCTCAAAGATCCATCCACCTTGGCCAAGGATTCTTAGAGTAATTCCTTCCTATAAGAGGCCGTAAGATATATTCTCCTTTTATCCAAAGTGATGTATCCTTTAATGATCTCTTAACTATCTTAGAATATCTCACACAATACCAAATGTCCACCCTATGAATGATCTCTCATGAGACAACAAGAAATGAGATTAAAGTATAACGTTTGATATCTAAGATACCTTGGAGACCTCAAGTCTACAGATATTTGCACAACTACTATGATGAGATAAGATCACTGACATTGAATAGATATATATGTAATTATCTCATAGTTGGGCCATTCAATAAACTTATTCTTCCAACAAGCATCCATATGTTAACTCTATGCATCACCACGCCTATAGTTTATGAGAACATCTTCTTGATCAAATCAAGAAGTGTAACATGTGCTAGTCTATCTGTATTAATAATGACCCATCTTATTAATATTATAACTAGGGATAATTTTAGTGTAAACACATTTTCACGTAATAAGAATCTCATAATATGATCTCATCATAATTTCCTTTATAGTGTGTTTTATACTAAGGACTTTATTAAATAGTTTCATATATGTAATTGACTACATGCATTACATGTGTATTGAATAATAAAGGATGCCTTAATTAATTGATATAAATAAATGCAATGTGCATATTACAACCTAAAATGATTGTCTTTAGGGCATGCATATCTAATAAACTCCCACTTGGACTATAGCCAATCATCTATGTATATAATACCATAGGAATATACATAATCATCATGATTTTGTTAGCTAATGGCTTAGTGGTTGGATCTGCTATATTTTGATCCATGGGGACCCTTTCTATATTCACATGTTGTCTACCAATGATCTCCCGAATCAAATGGTAATGCCTAAGTGCAAGTTTAGATCACTGATGAGACTGTGATTCCTTTGCTTGTGCAATGGCTCCATTTTTATCACAATACAATGATATTGGATTAACAATGCTAAGGAACACTTTTAACTTAGTGATGAACTTCTTGATCCATACAGCTTCTTTAGCTGCTTCAGAAGCTGCAATGTTCTCAACCTTCGTTGTTGAATCAATGGTTGTTTCCTATTTGGAACTCTTCCAACTAATCGCTCTGCCACACAATGTGAATATGTACCCTGATTGGGATTTGGGGTCATCCTTGTATGATCATAAACTAGTATCAGTATGCCCATTTTTAATCAAATCCCTATCTCAATAAAATAAGAATGCATACTTAGTCCTTCTCAAGTAGGGGTATTCACGGGCTGGGTTTACCCTTAGCCCGCAGCTTGACCTTAGTCTGAATGGGTTGGATTGGTTTGGGTTGGTCGGGCCAATGGGCTGGTGTGAGAGGGGATTTTCGTCCCCACTCCCGGTGGAATGGTTCTTGTGACTTCGGCATTTGTTTAGGCTCAGGGCCTTAGAGAACACGGACCTAAGTCCAGAGAAAATGGAGTCGCCACCCAGACGGGCCGGGAAAAAAGAAAGGGGTGGTTGACTTGATTCCTAAGGAATCCCCAACCTCCTAATGGGTTCGGAAAGTTGGGTACGTATGGGGAAGGTGAGAAATGGCCAAGCATCCCCACAATGCCCGGTTCATTGGAACCGGCATCCCTTACAAGTCTTAATATTATAAAATTCTTAAATATAACAATATTATCCATATTACACACAATAATTAAAAGAAAGCATCATTATATTAAAATCAAAGTAATTTCCAAACAAAGTAAATAAATGGACACCCATCCAAGGATGGAAACATGTCCTTACATTACATTACACCCATCCAAGAATTTGAGGTCTCGGGTGATTTGTTGATTTTAGGATTTGAAAAAACAATTTGATATTTTTATGAGATTTTATAAGTTTAAACCAAAAAATTAAAGTTTTTATAAATAGAAAAGATTTATATAATTGGAAAAAAGTATTTAGGGTTTTTTTTATAAGAAACAGAATATGTTTTAAGAGTTTACATAATTTGGAAAGTAAATTGGAATTTTGGGGTTTTGAAGAAATAAAATTAATAACTTTAAATTCTTTGGGAAATAAAGCAACAGATTAATGTTTTTAACTTTGAACAAAAGGGATTAGGTTTTGGGATTTTTGAATTAAAAGAAAATAGTTTCATGCTACTGTAAAAACATAACAAAAATAATTTAATACATACCTTCTTTTGATGATTCCTCCAAAAATAATTCTTCTTGGATGAATTAGCTCCAAAGACAAACCTTTTTTTTTGCCCTTGAATTCTCTAAATCGTGTTTCTGCTCCTTTAAAAATCACTTGAATTGAATTATTACTTTTCCTTCATTGATTTGGTTTCAAATTTTCCAAGCTACTGTTGGATTTCCTCATTATGCATGGCAAGTAATATTAATAAGAAAAGGAAACTAAAACCTAATTAAATTAGGATTCGAAAATTTTGCGTCGGAAAAAATTGAGCTGCTGAAAAAAATTGCTGCAGGAAAAAATGCGCTGGTGAAAAAATTCTGCAGCAGGAATCTGCGGGAGCGGGGAACCCAGTGGGCCTGCGAGAGCAGGAAAATCCTGCGTGAGAAATAGAAAAACTATTTCCCCCGCAGGAATTTCCTGCGGGAGAAATAGCCCACGGGCCTGCAAGACGATTTTTTCGTCGCCGATTTTTATTTTTATTTTTTGACTTTTATTTGTTTATTTTTATTTTTTATTAATAAAAATTAGATACTAAAGCAAAAATTATTAAATAAAAATTATTTTGGACCAATTAGACAACAAAAATCATTTTAGACTAAATAAAACATATTGGACCGGATTGGGTCAAAATTAAGGGTCTACAATTTGCCCCCTGCTTGAATGATCTAAAACCTTAGTGAAAGAGAGTGAAAAGCAATAAGACTTAATTTTTGAGGTTTAGGGTTCTGGACCCAAGAGATTTGGACACTCGATCCTAAACTAGACTTGGATACTCGATCCTAAACTGGATTTGGATACTCGATCCTAAACTAGATTTGGATACTCAATCCTAAATTGGATTGGGATACTCGATCCTAACTTGATTTGGATACTCGATCCTAACTTGAATTCGGATACTCGATTTTAAACTTGATTGGGATACTCGATCCTAACTGGATTTGGATACTCGATCCTAAACTTGATTGGGATACTCGATCCTAACTGGATTTGGATACTCGATCCTAAATTGGATTTAGATACTCAACCCTAAATTGGATTGGGATACTAGATCCTAACTGGACTTGGATACTCGATCCTAAACTGGATTTGGATTTTTGATCCTAAACTGGATTTGGATACTCGATCCTAAATTAGATTGGGATACTCGATCCTAACTTGATTTGGATACTCGATCCTAACTTGGATTCGGATGCTCGATCCTAAACTTGATTGGGATACTCGATCCTAACTGGATTTGGATACTCGATCCTAAATTGGATTTGGATACTCGATCCTAACTGGATTTGGATACTCGATCCTAAACTGGATTTGGATACTCGATCCTAAATTGGATTGGGATACTCGATCCTAACTTGATTTGGATACTCAATCCTAACTTGGATTTAGATACTCGATCCTAAATTGGATTGGGATACTCGATCCTAACTTGATTTGGATACTTGATCCTAATTTGGATTTGGATACTCGATCCTAAACATGATTGGGATACTCGATCCTAACTGGATTTGGATACTCGATTCGAAATCGGATTTGGATACTCGATCCTAAACTGGATTTGGATACTCGATCCTAAATTGGATTTGGATACTCGATCCTAACTAGATTTGGATACTCGATCCTAAATGGATTTGGATACTCGATCCTAAATTGGCTTTGGATACTCGGTCCTAAACTTGATTGGGATACTCGATCCTAACTTGGGTACTTTGACTTGAGATTTGAATTGATTTTGATTTAATTTGGGTACTTGGACCCGAAATTAGATTTGATTTGGGTACTTGGACCCGAGAATGGGTGCTTGGACCCGAGATTGAGTTTGACTGACCTTTTATCATTTGATAAATCTGATTGCTCCAGTTATTCTATGCATTATGGTTTTTCACCCTCAAAATGGATCTTCATCCTCTGATATAGGGTCTTCATCCTTGAAAATGAATCTTCATCTTTTAACATCGGGTCTTTATCCATTGGAGGTCGGGTCTTTACCCTGGCTTCAGCTCTTTTAGCTGGATTGGTCTTTTGTCTTTTGCATCTTCATTCTTTTGAGAGTTCTAATGTTCCATTCTTTTGTTCTTCCTTTCGCAAAGATTTAGCTATATTTAATTGGATCTTATATCCTCTCCTTGCCCCCCTGTGTGGCAAAATATTTGTAAGTGAGTTTAAAAATATTTGGTATATAAACTCAAAAAATTGAAAAAGATAAACTTTGCCCCCTGTGTAGGCTCAAACCAAATATTTTATCCATGCAAGCTTTGATTGATATTTTTTCCGTCTAGTTCTTCGCACAAGCACGTATTTCTTCTCTTTGCAAATTTACAGGAGCTTTCTCAAGCAATGGGCTTTCCATGCCCCCTTGATTCAATATCTTCTTTAGATTCTTTAATTCGCAGGGTGTTTGCTGTTCATTTTGCAAAAGAATAGATAACACAAGACAAAAAAGTGCGATGTGATATGCTCATATATGCATGATATGCATGAATAATACTTACAGTCGTTCCATCGACTCACAGACCGAGGTGATTAGCAGAAGTGTTCTCATTGGTTCCTTTTTGACGCTCGTTCAAGTCTTGCATTGGAATGATCAAAAGCTTTGTATTTATGGCTTTTATCTTCAAGATGTTGAAAACATGAGTGGTGGAGACCATAAGTAGCAGAGTCAGGGATACATCCTTTTCAAACTATGTCTCAGCATGTCAATTGATAGCTTCTTCATGACCTTGCCAATAATCATTTCTTTTGCCCAATGTATCCTTTGGAGGTTCAACATACTTCCCTTAACTTGAACGCTTTGTATGACAAAACATTTTTTTGAATTTTTTGAATTTTTTGAATTTTGATTTTGAAATCAAATGTTGGCTTTGCCAAATCAATGTCAATGTACCTCAGGACTTGATTTTCTAAATTAACACATCTATAACAGGACAATCCTAGTTACCGTACTAAACTCGGGAATCAATTCTATTTAAGCAAGAATTGTTGCACTTCAGATAGGCACATACACATTACTTGGCCAAAGGTCTCATTTGAGTTTAAATATTGTCTATCTCATATGCATGCTTATCCAAACTATCTCCACTAATAGACTCTACCTACCAAGAGAGATCAACATGTCTTTGATAGGCTTGAAATGGAGTTTATGAGGGACATGGGTTAAATGAAGGCCATTTGTAAGTTCGGGCTGATGTGACACAATGGACAAACCTTCACACTATAAATTTTTTGTTTGAATTTTAGTCAGTTGGGAGCAATCTTCCTAGACTCCAAATTCTTTCTATCTTCTTGGCATTAATCTGGATCTTGATTAGGACAGTCTTTACCCTTGCAAAAAGTTTGGTACTCAAATTCATTTCCTTTCTTCTTCTCCCTTTTTCTTTCTTTTTATTTTTCTTACTCTTCCCTTTTCTTTCTCTTTATTTTATCATTTTGTCCTTCTTCCTTGTAGGACTGTCAAGTACAAAACTTTCAAGAACTGAATGGTCTTTCTCCTTTTCTTTGATTTTGATTGAATCTTTGGTTGGGTTGGACCAATTCAAGTCAAAATGTCCTTATAACCCAAATGGAAGCCTTTTGTTGTCTTAGGTAAAAGAGAACTCAGTTGGCTTTCTGAACCGCCTTTTTATCTCTTTTTTTTAATCTTTTATCTTTTCCTTTTTCCTTTTCTTTTTTTTTTTTGGTTCTAGCCCAAACAGAGTTGTCTTGTTTTTACCAATTTGGGCTTCCTAATAATGGATGAGTGGAGTAACATAATTCTTCTTTAACAGGGATAAATCATTTGTTACTCTATCTTGATATATTGGAGATATTAAGGTAATTTCAACTACCCTTATGGTTTTGAGAACATCAACTACCCTTATGGTCTTGAGAACCATCTTTATCATCTTGAGAACTTTACTTATGATCTTGACTAATCATTGCTTTCTTTGATCTTCTTGCCTCCTCATCTTAGTGATCATAAGACTTGTCAAAAGTATCACAACAGCTTAAGGTAGGTTGTTGGGGTTATATGCCAATGAAAAGAAGGCTAAAATTTTATGAAGGCCCAAAGGGACAACTAGGGATTGATATTTAATAGGTGGATACTAGTTGTTGGCTAACCAAACAATGCCTAGATCATTTCTCTCTTAAATAAGCAGAGTTCAATTTCGCCTCGAAAGTTTGTCAAAGCATGTTCTAAGACTGACTAGGACCTAGACAAAGGTTATTATGCAGGAGCCCTCTCTAAGTAAACATACACAACTCAATGCTATAGAGCAATTCCCTCACCTAGTAAAGTCATTCGAGTCATGATGCATAAATATATTAATTCATCAATTATCAAGCTAGATTCCTCATTGGTTGAGCACCAAAATGAACAAAGATCAACAAAAATTTAGATGAAAGTAATTTATTCAAGCAACTTTAAATTTGAAAAAACACAATAGTTCCAAAATATTAAAGAACATAAGATTGAAAAGCAACATTCAAGCTAAGGAAAGTTCATTGAGTTAGGCTTCTTTTCCTTTCACATCTTCAATATCCCCATCTTGAAAGGATGATAAAATAAAATCTTCTTCCAATCCTTTTCCCACCATGAAGGTTGCCGGTGGAGGTACTCTGTTGAACCTTGGAAATGGATTATTTTGGTGTTGGGCTTTTCCGGCTCGGGCAACTTGCCACTATCAATCAAATCTTGGATCTCATGCCTTAGACGAGCACATTTATCTATTTCATGCCCTCGCATTTGATGAAATTGACAGAAGGCCTCGGCATTGAAGTTTGGTGGCAGTGGATTATGTAGTAGTCGAGGAGCTAACGGTTGTAACAACCCTTTATTTTGTAGCTTGCTAAAAACCCAAGATAGAGGTTTCCCCAATTCTGAGAATTGTCTTTTATTTCCTTAACCGGTCACATTAACATCAACTTCTTTTTGTGTGCTTTGGCTACCAGGTTGATAGCTCCCTTTCTTGTTCCTTTTTGTTGCAAAATGACTCTTCTCTCTTTCCCATTCTTCAATTTGCAAACCAGCTTGGAGAAGATCTTTGAAATCCCTTATAAGGGTGTGAGACATCCTTTCATGGAGATTGGGCAGGAACGATCATCCTTATTTGATCAGATTCATCGGGCCTCTTCTTGAGCAAAGCAGCCTTGTTTCTCCACCTTTTCACATAGTCCACAAAATTTTCATTTGGCCTTTGCCTAATGGACTCCACTTCCATTAAGGTAACTTCTAACTCAACATTATATCCATATTATTGGATGAAGGCTTTTTAAAGTAGATCTCAACTCTTTTGTGTTCCATCATCTAAGGTATTGAACCAGTTTTGGACAGCAGGGTCTAATGAGAGCATGAAGTACCTTAGGGTTTGAACTTTAGTAGCTCGAGCAGACTGCATGGCAGTGATATACTGCTTCACAAGGAGATGAGGATTTCCGGTGCCATTGTACTTAGCAAAGGAAGGCATCTTGAACTTATAAGGGACCTCTTCATTTGTTCAAATAGTTTGTCAATCTCAGATATCTCTTCGGTCTTTAGTTTCTTCTCAAATTTATTTTCTAAATCAGCAATCATCTTTTCAACATCGGATGTCTTGGTCTTTTCAATAGTTGCTTTCTCAACGACCTTTGGCTCCTTTTTTTCTTGAAGATCTTGGTAGTATTGAGCCTAATCATCATCATCAATGATCACCTTATCATCATCAAAAGCTACTTCACTAACTTTGGTCTTCCCTTTGTCCTTTGGTTTCATAGTGCTAGCAAATGCCTCGACATTGTTTCCTAAAATTGCAGCTAGTTGATTTTTTATGGTCTCGGCCATGACCTCTTTTATTTCTTCCATCTTGGCATTGAGGGCTTCATCCACCATCCTTTGAATTTGTTCGGGCTCCATTATTTTTTGTGAGCAAGTGATTGAGTCATTGCTAGAAACTTCGTCTCCGGCGTAGGTCGAATTGTTGTAAGCTTTTGAACTGTCATAATCCAGGGCTGTGAGCTAGAGAGGATCAATGATATAAGATGCAAATGTATGCATGTATGCACAAACAATCAACAAACAAAGACAAATAAGACGTTCCTTATAACATCCACACATGAATGGCGAGTCTCTTTTCCTAGGTATATGGTTAACAAAATACCAACATGGGGTACCTTGCTTTCGAATAATTCCCTCGGATGTTTCAACCAATAGTTATATTTTTGAAAATGAAAATCCATTCATGATAATTCCCATTAATTAGGTTTTAATCCATTCAACCAACTAAAGTAGCTTTTATGCTATATTAGATTAAAACTAAATTAAGAAGTTTATTATAGATAGATTTCTCACTTGAAAAAGGTAACTAATGGCTCATGCCAAAAATAAGCCCATGGTTAATTTATTCTTAGTGTAAACTAGGCCCACAATTGATTTTTGGTATTTCATAATTGACCTAATGTAATATCCCAAAGTGTGCCCTAGAAGTATTGATATAATTGTTATTTTATTTGAACTAAACGTATATGTATTATTGGAAAGGAAAAGGTTTGTTTAGAGGGAATGTATATGTTGTATATATGGCAATATATATAACATATATGCTAGTCAAAATGGTGGGTCAAGGGAAGAAGATATTTAATTTGTGAATTGTGAAATTACTAAAAAGGACAAGTGAATATAAGGGAGTTAGGATTTATAAAAGGGGGTATTTAAGTAATTTTCTTTCTCAATTGCTTGGTGGAGATTTAAAGAGAAGGGAAGTTGACTTTTCTTCATTTCTTCTTCTTTCCTTTCTCCATTGTTGGCCAGCCACCCAAAGCAAGAGAGAGCAAGAGTATGTTTTTACCACTTGTGGAATTTGCTTACAATAACAGTCATCAATCTAGTATTGGTATGGCACCATTTGAGGCATTGTATGGTAGAAGATGTAGAACGCCTTTATGTTGGAATGAGATTGGAGAGGGCAAGTTAATTGGTCCTGATTTGATTAAAGAAACGAAAATGATTCGGGATCGGTTAAAAGCAGCATCGGATCGGCAAAAATCTTATTCAGATCTAAAGAGGAGAGACATAGAGTATAATGTGGGAGATAAAGTTTTTCTTAAAGTGTCTCCTTGGAAAAAGATTTTGAGATTTGGTCGAAGAGGGAAATTGAGTCCTCGTTTCATTGGACGGTATGAAGTTTTAGAAAGAGTGGGACCAGTTGCTTATCGGATTGCCTTGCCACCTGAGTTAGATAGAATCCATAATGTATTCCATGTTTCTTTGTTGCGAAGGTATAGATCAGATCCATCTCATATTTTACCAGTTGAATCTATTGAGGTGAATTCGGATCTGACATTTGAAGAAGAACCAGTTGCTATTTTAGCACATGAAGTGAAAGAATTGAGACATAAAAAGGTGCCTTTGGTAAAGGTTCTTTGGAAGAATCATGGTAGAAAAGAGGCAACTTGGGAAAGTGAGCAAGTGATGCGAGATTAGTTTCCTCAATTGTTTCAGACATAATATCAGGTAATTTCGAGGATGAAATTTTCTTTTTAGAGGGGGAGAATTGTAATATCCCAAAGTGTGCCCAAGAAGTATTGATATAATTGTTATTTTATTTGAACTAAATGTATATGCATTATTGGAAAGGAAAAGGTTTGTTTAGAGGGAATGTATATGTTGTATATATGGCAATATATATAACATATATGCTAGTCAAAATGGTGGGTCAAGGGAAGAAGATATTTAATTTGTGAATTGTGAAATTACTAAAAAGGACAAGTGAATATAAGGGAGTTAGGATTTATAAAAGGGGGTATTTAAGTAATTTTCTTTTTGAATTGCTTGGTGGAGATTTAAAGAGAAGGGAAGTTGACTTTTCTTCATTTCATCTTCTTTCCTTTCTCCATTGTTGGCAGGCCACCCAAAGCAAGAGAGAGCAAGAGTATGTTTTGTTGTTCAAGCTCAAAATTGAAGGAGTTTCAAGTGATTAATTGAAAGTCCAAGAAGTTTTATTATTTTGGTAAGTTCTCTCTCTTGATTTCTCTTGTTTATTTGAAGTGGTGTATGAGTTTGATTGTGGATGTTTGAAAATAGGGGTGTGTTGGTTGTAGTATGTTGAAATATGTTTGATTTAATTAATTATGGTGTTGGTTTTGGTTTGAAGGAAGTAAGTTAAGTTGATGTTGGTTTTGAAAGTGTTGTGTTGAAATTGTATTAGGGTTTTGAGTTGGTAAGTGTTGTTAATGTTGAGTTTGGTTTATTATTTTTGTTAGTCTTCATGATATTTGGGTTTAATGGAGTTAGAAGCTTTGAATACATGTTTTGGTGGGAGGCAGTATCATCTTGGATGCCACGCCCGTGGGGGGTTTGAATAATTTTGGGCAGAATCAATCCTTAACCCACGCCCGTGGGGGTCTTGAGTGGCCACGACCATGGGCTCTAAGGTTGAGTTGTTGGTTTGTAATGGTGATCTATGGGTCTAGTATGAGGTTAATAAGTGATTGATGGTATTGGAATTGATGTGTTTCATCATTGTTTTGGATTAGGTTGTGAAGAAGGTGAATTGCCTTAATTCATTTGATGAAGGACTTTTGAAAGAGAAAGTGTTTAGAGTTGTGTGGATTGCTTTTGAAGTAAGTACAAACCTTGCATTGTTGCATACATTCATTTGATATGGCATTGTTGATATATATATGAATAATGTTATGTTTTGCACATTGTGAATCTTATGAAATGTACTATATGTATAATGATGAATTGCTTTGGTGTAAATGGAAATATAATGATGAATTGCTTTGATGTGAATGGAGATATAATGAAGCCATTGTTGTTGGCCATGGTTATGCAAATGAAATTATTGAGGCATGATTGCCTATTTGATTATGAGATACAAATTGAGAAAGAGAATGATAAAGAGATTAATGAAATAATTGTATGTTTAATATGTTATTCAATTTCAGAGTTCTGGATTTGGCGGCATGCCTATGAAATATATGAAAAGTAACAGTCATGCCGGGTTGAGGATCTCTTCAATTTGAATTGAATTGAGGTCCAAGAGACTGGGTCTATTACATTATATGAATTATGAATATGAGATATATGAAAGGTAACAGTCTTGCCGGGTTGAGGATCTCCTCGATTTAGTCGGGTTGATGGTCCAAGAGACTGGGTCTGTTACAGGTAACAGTCTAGCCGGGTTGAGGATCTCCTCAAGCTTGTTGAGTTGATGGTCCAAGAGACTGGGTCTGTTACACTATCCATGGATAGAGATATATATATGTAATGCCTACGGGCTTGATTATTTGTGATTATGAACCAAAGCAGTAACTCTGAACTTTGAATATCATATTAAATACTTGTTGGGCCCATAGGTGTCTATATTAAATGTGCTTCATGAATGATGATACAATTATGAGTATAATTTCTATTGGTTGAATGTATGGCATTGATATTGACTTTGCATAATATTATTATGGTTTGTACTACTGAGCTGTTGGCTTAGCGCGATTGTGATTCATCGCGCATGTGATAGAGTTGAGACGGAGGATTCCTCTAGACCTAGTTGAGTTTGTACTTTGAAGTGTTGGCTTAGAGCTTAAAGATCAGAGAGTCAAGCTGCCAATCATGTATATATTTCCTGTTTTGAAATTTTTGATTTATAATGTATTTGTACTTGTAAGTATCTGTATAATATCCATTGCATATTAATAAACATTTTTAATCATTTGTGTTTTATGAATTTCTTTTAAACTTTTGATATTGGTTTTATTTCTTTTTAAAGATATGACTTTTATAATTTGTAAACTGTGGCATTTCTATATTCGGTATACGTATATTACGATCGTATAAGCATGTTGTGTACGTATACAGGGTATAGGGTAGTTACAATTATTTTGGTATCAGAGCCTAGGTTTGAGATTATCAACCTAGGACAATTGTAAGAAAAATAATATTTTGATTTTAAAAGGTTGGTTTTTGAATAAAATACATGTTTGGTATTGGTAGTCTCTGATCTTTAATGAGGTGTATTATGCTGTATTTGCAGATAAAGGTTGTAATGGATTCTCGTTCACGTCAATCTGTAGCGGGTAGTGCTGAGAGTATAGCTCCTGAAGAGAGTAGGGATGGAGCTAGAGTTGATGGAGCTGGAGAGGTATCTGCTTCTGTGTCAGGGAGACCAGCTAGTGAGGAGGTTCCGCCAGTTTGGCTTAGGCATGTGGTTGAATTATTGATGCAAGCACCAGTGCAACCACCGCCATCACCACCACAGCCAATGGTACCAGTGAGACATTACGATAAATTAAGAAAGTATGGAGCAGAGGATTTTCTAGGTACTATTGATCCAGCAGTAGCTAAGCAGTGGCTGGATAAAGTACAGAGAATATTCATTCAGTTGCAAGCCACTCCAGAAGAAAAATTTGATTATGCTAGATCATTGCTACAGAAGGATGCATATGATTGGTGGAAGACAGTGCCCCATGCTATGGATGATCCACCAACATTATCCTATGGTGATTTCCTACGAGAGTTTGAGTTGAAATATACTCCGAGGGAGTATAAAGATATAAAGAAGATGGAATTCCTGACTTTGAGGAAAGACCACCGGACTGTGACAGAATATGAGTTAGAGTTCATCCGGTTGAGCCACTATGTCGGGGGGATTATCTCTGACAAGATTGACCGGTACAGAAGGTTTGAGGAGGGATTGAGACCCTCAATTATGTGTATTGCGGCTGGCTCTAGATATCAGGACTTCCCTCAGCTTGTTGCAGCGGCCAGAGGTGTGGAGAGAGCACAAGGTATAGCAGCAGCTGCTTCTGAAGAGGAGATTAGGGTTAGAAGACCCCAGTTTGAGGCAGGGTCTTCATCTGTGAAGAGAGGTAGAGGCAGTTTTGCTCCTAGGATCAGTAAGAGTCAGAGGCAGGCTGGTAGGTCAGTTCAGTTTCAGAGACCGAGATCGAGACCTACAGTTTCAGTAGCGAGTGCTCCGACTCCAGTAGTTCAGAGATCCACTCCACCTATATGTGCTCAGTGTGGGGGGTCACATAGAGGCATTTGTTGGAAGAGTAATGGACCAGCTGTATGCTTCAGATGTGGATCTCCTGATCATTTTATTAGAGAGTGTCCAGAGATGCAGGAGCAGAGGCCGACAGATTCTGCAGTTTCTCGACCTAGTGTCAGAGGTGGTCGAGGGGGTAGAGGTTTTAGCAGAGGGGGTAGACCTGAGTATTGTCAGAGAGGAGGATCTTCATCCAGGGATACTAGGCCAGATGAGGCTGGGCCTTCTCAACGAGTATATGTGATGCAAAGACAACCAGATGCTTCAGCAGTCATTGCTGGTACTTTCTCTTTATTTAGCATTTCGGTTCTTGCTTTAATTGATCCAGGATCCACTCATTCATATATTAGTGCATCTATTTTGCCTGTGTCTGAATTGCATTCTGAGTCCCTAGGATTTGATGTGTTGGTAACAAATCCCTTAGGGCATAGTGTGATTGTTAGCAAAGTGCACCGAGATGGCGCAGTTGTAGTGCAAGGTGAGGAGTTTTGTGGAGATTTGATTGAAATGCCTTTTAAAGAGTATGCTTTGATTTTGGGTTTGGACTGGTTGTCTAGGCATGGAGCTGTGGTAGATTGTAAAAAGAAATGTGTTACTTTGAGAACTAGTGATGGTAGAAGTGTGATGGTGTCTAGTGAGCAGAGACAGCTTGCATCCTTGTTTGTATCAGCTGTAACAGCTAGAAGGTTGATTAGAAAAGGGTGTGATGCTTATCTTGCTCATGTTGTGGATACTAGAGTAAGAGGTTCTCAACTTGATGATATAACCACAGTTGCAGATTTTCCAGATGTGTTTCCAGAGGAGTTGCCAGGGTTGCCCCCTGAGAGAGAGGTTGAGTTTGGTATCGATTTGTTACCTGGTACCACTCCCATCTCCATCACTCCTTATCGCATGGCACCTGCTGAATTGAGAGAGTTGAAGGTGCAGTTACAGGAGTTGTTAGATAAAGGATTTATTCGCCCCAATGTTTCTCCTTAGGGAGCTCCTGTGCTATTTGTGAAAAAGAAGGATGGTACCATGAGGTTATGCATTGATTATAGGCAATTGAACAAGGTGACTATTAAGAAAAAATATCCTTTGCCTAGGATTGATGATCTCTTTGATCAATTGAAAGGAGCAGCAGTGTTTTCCAAGATTGATTTGAGATCAGGGTACCATCAATTGAGGGTTAGAGCTGAAGATGTTTCTAAAACAGCTTTCCGCACCAGGTATGGGCATTATGAGTTTTTAGTAATGCCTTTTGGATTGACAAATGCACCTGCAGTTTTCATGGATTTGATGAATAGGGTGTTCAGGCCCTATCTGGATCAGTTTGTGGTGGTTTTCATCGATGATATTTTGGTGTATTCGCGTAATGAAGAGGAGCATGACAAGCATTTGCGGATTGTGCTACAGATTTTGAGAGAAAAGCAATTGTATGCTAAGCTGTCAAAGTGTGAGTTTTGGCTTGACCAAGTGACTTTTCTGGGTCATGTAGTTTCAGCAAATGGTATTAGAGTCGACCCAAGTAAAGTTGAAGCTATTTTGAATTGGAATCCACCGAAGTCAGTAACTGAAGTTAGAAGTTTTCTGGGTTTGGCAGGCTATTACCGACGATTTGTAAAAGGTTTCTCTTTGATAGTTACTCCACTCACCAGATTGCTTCGTAAGGGAGTTAGATTTGTGTGGACGGATCAGTGTCAAGCTAGCTTTGAACAGTTGAAAGAAATGTTGACACAAGCACCTGTTCTTACTTTACCCGTAGAAGATAAACCATATGTGATTTACAGTGATGCTTCACATAATGGTTTAGGGTGTGTTTTGATGCAAGAGGGTAAAGTCATAGCTTATGCTTCTCGACAGCTGAATTCGTATGAGCTTAACTATCCGACTCATGATTTGGAGTTGGCGGCTATAGTGTTTGCTTTAAAGATTTGGCGACATTACTTATATGGGGAGAAATGTTTTATTTATACGGATCACAAAAGTTTGAAATATTTAGGGGTTCAGAGAGAGCTTAACTTTCGGCAGAGACGATGGTTGGAGTTGATCAAAGACTACGACTGTTTGATTGATTATCATCCTGGTAAGGCAAATGTTGTTGCTGATGCCTTAAGTCGGAAGTCTTTGGCAGGTTTGGTTGTTTATTTGCTCTCGTTGCTTGTTGAGTTGAGAGCATTGCATGCTAATTTTGAATTATGTGATGATGGTGCATTATTGGCTCAACTGCAGTTGAGACCAGTATTATTAGATCAGATTAAGGAGGCTCAGTTGGCTGATGAGAAAATCCAAAAGATTTTTTCAGATTGTCAAAAAGGAGAGAGCCGAGATTTTCTTGTGAGAGGTGATGGTAGCCTTTGGTTCAAGGACAGATTATGTGTACCTGATGATGCTAATTTGAGAAGGATTATTTTAGAAGAAACACACCAATCAGTTTTTGCTATGCATCCGGGCAATACGAAGATGTACCATGATTTGAAACAACACTACTGGTGGTCTGGTTTGAAGAGAGACATAGCGAAATTTGTGTCCAAATGTCTCACTTGTCAGAGGGTGAAAGCTGAACATCAAGTTCCAACAGGGTTGCTTCAACCTTTATCAGTGCCTGAATGGAAATGGGAAAGAGTAACAATGGATTTTGTATCTAGTTTGCCATTGAATAAGAGAAAACATGATGCTAATTGGGTGATTGTTGATAGGTTGACAAAGACAGCTCATTTTCTTCCGGTTCAAATGGATTATTCTCTTGAAAAGTTGGTTGAGCTGTATATCAGTGAAATAGTAAAGTTGCATGGAGTCCCTACTTCTTTAGTGTCTGATCGAGATCCTAGGTTTACTTCAAGGTTTTGGAAGAGTTTGCAGAGTGCTTTGGGTTCTCGATTGCACTTTAGCACTGCTTTTCATCCACAGATAGATGGGCAGTCAGAGAGAGTGATACAGATTATAGAGGATATGATGAGAAGGTGTGTCATTGATTTTTTCTGGAAGTTGGGACAGATTTTTACCACTTGTGGAATTTGCTTACAATAACAGTAATTAATCTAGTATTGGTATGGCACCATTTGAGGCATTGTATGGTAAAAGATGTAGAACGCCTTTATGTTGGAATGAGATTGGAGAGGGCAAGTTAATTGGTCCTGATTTGATTAAAGAAATGAAAATGATTCGGGATCGGTTAAAAGCAGCATCGGATCGGCAAAAATCTTATTCAGATCTAAAGAGGAGAGACATAGAGTATAATGTGGGAGATAAAGTTTTTCTTAAAGTGTCTCCTTGGAAAAAGATTTTGAGATTTGGTCGAAGAGGGAAATTGAGTCCTCGTTTCATTGGACGGTATGAAGTTTTAGAAAGAGTGGGACCAGTTGCTTATCGGATTGCCTTGCCACCTGAGTTAGATAGAATCCATAATGTATTCCATGTTTCTTTGTTGCGAAGGTATAGATCAGATCCATCTCATATTTTACCAGTTGAATCTATTGAGGTGAATTCGGATCTGACATTTGAAGAAGAACCAGTTGCTATTTTAGCACATGAAGTGAAAGAATTGAGACATAAAAAGGTGCCTTTGGTAAAGGTTCTTTGGAAGAATCATGGTAGAAAAGAGGCAACTTGGGAAAGTGAGCAAGTGATGCGAGATTAGTTTCCTCAATTGTTTCAGACATAATATCAGGTAATTTCGAGGACGAAATTTTCTTTTTAGAGGGGGAGAATTGTAATATCCCAAAGTGTGCCCAAGAAGTATTGATATAATTGTTATTTTATTTGAACTAAATGTATATGTATTATTGGAAAGGAAAAGGTTTGTTTAGAGGGAATGTATATGTTGTATATATGGCAATATATATAACATATATGCTAGTCAAAATGGTGGGTCAAGGGAAGAAGATATTTAATTTGTGAATTGTGAAATTACTAAAAAGGACAAGTGAATATAAGGGAGTTAGGATTTATAAAAGGGGGTATTTAAGTAATTTTCTTTTTGAATTGCTTGGTGGAGATTTAAAGAGAAGGGAAGTTGACTTTTCTTCATTTCTTCTTCTTTCCTTTCTCCATTGTTGGCCGGCCACCCAAAGCAAGAGAGAGCAAGAGTGTGTTTTGATGTTCAAGCTCAAAATTGAAGGAGTTTTCAAGTGATTAAGTGAAAGTCCAAGAAGTTTTATTATTTTGGTAAGTTCTCTCTCTTGATTTCTCTTGTTCATTTGAAGTGGTGTATGAGTTTGATTGTGGATGTTTGAAAATAGGGGTGTGTTGGTTGTAGTATGTTGGAATATGTTTGATTTAATTAATTATGGTGTTGGTTTTGGTTTGAAGGAAGTAAGTTAAGTTGATGTTGGTTTTGAAAGTGTTGTGTTGAAATTGTATTAGGGTTTTGAGTTAGTAAGTGTTGTTAATGTTGAGTTTGGTTTATTATTTTTGTTAGTCTTGATGATATTTGGGTTTAATGGAGTTAGAAGCTTTGAATACATGTTTTGGTGGGAGGCAGTAGCATCTTGGATGCCATGCCCGTGGCCCTTTGATGCCACGCCCGTGGGGGGTTTGAATAATTTTGGGCAGAATCAATCCTTAACCCACGCCCGTGGGGGTCTTGAGTGGCCACGACCGTGGGCTCTAAGGTTGAGTTGTTGGTTTGCAATGGTGATCTATGGGTCTAGTATGAGGTTAATAAGTGATTGATGGTATTGGAATTGATGTGTTTCATCATTGTTTTGGATTAGGTTGTGAAGAAGGTGAATTGCCTTAATTCATTTGATGAAGGACTTTTGAAAGAGAAAGTGTTTAGAGTTGTGTGGATTGCTTTTGAAGTAAGTACAAACCTTGCATTGTTGCATACATTCATTTGATATGGCATTGTTGATATATATATGAATAATGTTATGTTTTGCACATTGTGAATCTTATGAAATGTACTATATGTATAATGATGAATTGCTTTGGTGTAAATGGAAATATAATGATGAATTGCTTTGATGTGAATGGAGATATAATGAAGCCATTGTTGTTGGCCATGGTTATGCAAATGAAATTATTGAGGCATGATTGCCTATTTGATTACGAGATACAAATTGAGAAAGAGAATGATAAAGAGATTAATGAAATAATTGTATGTTTAATATGTTATTCAATTTCAGAGTTCTGGATTTGGCGGCATGCCTATGAAATATATGAAAAGTAACAGTCTTGCCGGGTTGAGGATCTCTTCAATTTGAATTGAATTGAGGTCCAAGAGACTAGGTCTGTTACATTATATGAATTATGAATATGAGATATATGAAAGGTAACAGTCTTGCCGGGTCGAGGATCTCCTCGATTTAGTCGGGTTGATGGTCCAAGAGACTGGGTCTGTTACAGGTAACAGTCTAGCCGGGTTGAGGATCTCCTCAAGCTTGTTGAGTTGATGGTCCAAGAGACTGGGTCTGTTACACTATCCATGGATAGAGATATATATATATGTATTGCCTACGGGCTTGATTATTTGTGATTATGGACCAAAGCAGTAACTCTGAACTTTGAATATCATATTAAATACTTGTTGGGCCCATAGGTGTCTATATTAAATGTGCTTCATGAATGATGATACAATTATGAGTATAATTTCTATTGGTTGAATGTATGGCATTGATATTGACTTTGCATAATATTATTATGGTTTGTACTACTGAGCTGTTGGCTTAGCGCGATTGTGATTCATCGCGCAGGTGATAGAGTTGAGACGGAGGATTCCTCTAGACCTAGTTGGGTTTTCACTTTGAAGTGTTGGCTTAGAGCTTAAAGATCAGAGAGTCAAGCTGCCAATCATGTATATATTTCCTGTTTTGAAATTTTTGATTTATAATGTATTTGTACTTGTAAGTATTTGTATAATATCCATTGCGTATTAATAAATGTTTTTAATCATTTGTGTTTTATGAATTTCTTTTAAACGTTTGATATTGGTTTTATTTCTTTTTAAAGATATGACTTTTATAATTTGTAAACTGTGGCATTTCTATATTCGGTATACGTATATTACGATCGTATAAGCATGCTGTGTACGTATACAGGGTATAGGGTTGTTACACCTAAATATTTTTACAAGCTCTTTGTAAGAAAAGATTGGGTGAAAAATAGTTTTGTTTCTGAGCCCATTGTAAAAGATTTTAGAAAAATGGATTTTGGGCTTAATATTTGGGCCATGGGCCAAAGAATTTTTGATTTGTTTTCAGAAAAGTCTTATGTCCAAAGACCATTTTGAAAAGTTTTGAAAATAGCTTTGGTCTTTTGGACTTTAGAGAAAAATTTCTTTTGAGCTTACAATATACTTAGGTCATATTAGAAAAAGAACAAACCAAATAAGCCATGATTTAAGCCAAGATGAATTAACCATAGTCAAACAACGTGCATTTGGGGGTAAAACCTAAGGAACGTAACTAGGCCAATTACATGAGCTTTAGTCTTTGGGTAAAAAGGCTTAGGTTCCCATTGCAAGTATACACCAAATGGTACGAAGCTATGAGTGGTTATGCCATGCTCGATCTCCATACCTTGAGTGAAAGTATGGTATCCCTCACATAACACAACACGGGTAACACGGGCATCCTAACTCACGCACACGATGCAATCTAAGATGATGCAATGGATAATATTATTATAAGAAAGAATAGAATAATATAAAGACCAAAGGAATCAACTTCTCTTTTCCCTAGTGGAGTCACCACTGTGAGCTGGGATTTTCGCCCCTACTCCCGGTGGAATGGTTCTTGCGACTTCGGCACTGTTTAGGCTCAGGGCCTTAGAGAACACGGACCTAAGTCTGGAGAAAATGGAGTCGCCACCCGGACGGGCCGGGAAAAAAGAAAGAGGAGGATGACTCGATTCCTAAGGAATCCCTAACCCCCTAATGGGTTCGGAAAGTAGGGTACGTGTGGGGAAGGTGAGAAATGGCCCAGCACCCCCACAACGCCCGATTCATTGGAACCGGCCCCCTTTACAGGTCATAATATTATAAAATTCTTAAATATAACAATATTATCCATATTACACACAATAATTAAAAGAAAGCATCATTACATTAAAATCAAAGTAATGTCCAAACAAAGCAAATAAATGGACACCCATCCAAGGATGGAAACATGTCCTTACATTACATGCCTAGATAGGACACCCACCAAAAGGTAGAAACATGCCCTTTACATAGGTTCTAAAATAGAAAAGCAAATTAAATTACATGATGTTTAACTAATGAGGTACCCACCAAGTGGAAACATACCTCTTACAACTTTTGGAAATCTAAATTACTTGATAAAAGTAAATAATCATTCATCATAAATAAATCATTCATCAAAGCTATTAATCAAAATAGAAAATAAATATCCATCCATGATAAATTAAATAAATCAAGTATTGAAATTAAATAAATTAAAGCACAAGAGATAAATCAAAGCATAATCAAGTATAGAATTAAATAAAGCAAATAAAAGTCCAATTATAGCTACTGTGACTTTTTATGGAATTAAAATAGATTAGGGTTTTATATTTTAAAAGGTTGGTAAGACTCTTGGATTAACTAAATTAATATTTGAATGGTGAAATCATGAAACTAAGGTTTTAGATATTTTAAAATACTTTTGATTCAAGGTTTTAAATGGTGATTTATTGTGTTTTTAAGCTACTGTGCAAAATTAAAGTATTTATGTTTTTATGGTTTTTAATGTTTTAAAGGATTAAAGTTTAGAAAAAGTTAGGGTTTAAGGTTTTAAAGGAACTAGAGCTTAATATTTTAGGTTTAGAAGTTGAATTTGGGTTTAGTGTTTTAGAATTTGGGGTCTCGGGTGATTTGTTGATTTTAGGATTTGGAAAAACAATTTGATATTTTTATGAGATGTTATAAGTTTAAACCAAACAAATTAAATTTTTTATAAATAGAAAAGATTTATATAATTGGAAAAAGTATTTTAGGGATTTTTTATAAGAAACAAAATATGTTTTAAGA
Organism: Garcia nutans; assembly: GCA_947685225.1. Taxonomy (NCBI): domain Eukaryota; kingdom Viridiplantae; phylum Streptophyta; class Magnoliopsida; order Malpighiales; family Euphorbiaceae; genus Garcia; species Garcia nutans. The sequence goes on along the minus strand of CANTUV010000014.1, from coordinate 10,899,608 downwards.
GTTTACATAATTTGGAAAGTAAATTGCAATTTTAGGGTTTTGAAGAAATAAAATTAATAACTTTAAACTTTTTGGGAAATAAAGCAACAGATTAATGTTTTTAACTTTGAACAAAAGGGATTAGGTTCTGGGATTTTTGAATTAAAAGAAAATAGTTTCATGCTACTGTAAAAACATAACAAAAATAATTTAATATGATTCCTCCAAAAATAATTCTTCTTGGATGAACTAGCTCCAAAGACAAACCTTTTTTTTGCCCTTGAATTCTCTAAATCGTGTTTCTGCTCCTTTAAAAATCACTTGAATTGAAATATTACTTTTACTTCATTGATTTGGTTTCAAATTTTCCAAGCTACTGTTGGATTTCCTCATTATGCACAGCAAGTAATATTAATAAGAAAAGGAAACCAAAACTTAATTAAACTAGGTTTCGAAAATGTTGCGTCGGAAAAAATTGCGTTGCTGAAAAAAATTGCCGCAGGAAAAAATGCGCTGGCAAAAAAATTCTGCCGCAGGAATCTGCGGCAGCGGGGAACTCAGTGGGCCTGCTAGCGACTCGCCCGCAGGAAAATCCTGCGGGTGAAATAGCCCAAGGGCCTGCGCGACGATTTTTTCGTCGCCGATTTTTTCAACTCCGATTTTTATTTTTATTTTTATTTTTTGACTTTTATTTGTTTATTTTTATTTTTTATTAATAAAAATTAGATACTAAAGCAAAAATTATTAAGTAAAAATTATTTTGGACCAATTAAACAACAAAAATTATTTTAGACTAAATAAAACATATTGGACCATATTGGGTCAAAAATTAAGGGTCTACAGCTGGGCTAAAGGGCTTTCTTTTTAAAATTTTTATATTAATTTTATATAAAAAAATAAAAAAGTGACAATAACTTTTTTATTATATATATTATTATATATAATACTATTTATATATTAAATAATATATATTTTGGGTTGGACTTTTAAAATTTATAAAATTTTAAAAATAAGTCTAAGGCCTAACTAGAACATATTTTAACCTGACCCAATCCGATCGAGTCAGACTTGGCCAGGCCGGGTTGCTCGGGTTGGCGGGCTTCATGAATATCCCTATTCTAAATTACTTATGGATGTTCTTAATAGTCACCTATTTCCTCTCACCAGGATCATACTGATTTCCGCTCATGAGAATTAGAGCATAAGATACATTGGGTCTAGTACATGATATAGCATTTATGATAGATCCAATAGCTGAGGCATATGGTATCTTACTTATGTGATCCCTTTCATCTTGTGTCTTAGGACACATAGACTTAGAAAGGATTATCCCATGGGCCATGGGTAAGAATCTTCCCTTGGATTGATCCATGCTAGACCTCTTTACAATTTTATCTATGTATATAGACTATGAAAGACCTAACGACCTTTTTGATCTATCCCTATAGATCTTAATCCCCAATATGTAGGTTGCTTCTCCAAGGTCTTTCATGGAGAAATTCTTGGACAATCATATTTTAACTAATTGAAGAATATGGATGCCATTTCCTATGGGTAATATGTCATCTACATAGTGCACCAAGAAAACAACTACACTTCTACTAATCCTCTTATATCCACAGGGTTTATCCATGTTTTATGATAAACAAAACTCTTTAACTATCTCATCAAAATGGATGTTCCAACTCCTAAAAGCTTGCTTTAATCCATAAATGGATTTTTACAACTTGTAAACCTTATCGGTATCATTGGATATCAAACCCTAAGGATGCGTCATGTATACATCCTTAGTCATATTTCCATTAAGAAAAGTTATTTTCACATCCATCTGCCATATTTTATGGTCACAGTGAGCAGCAATGGGTAGGAGTATCCTAATTAATTTAAGCATAGCCACAAGTGAGAAAATTTCATTAAAGTTAACAACTGGTCTTCAATGATACCCTTTCACAATTAGGCGAGCCTTATAGGTAGACACATTGCCCTCCATATCCGCCTTCTTCTTGAAGACCCACTTATAACTTATGAGTTTTGTTAAACAATGTAGAAATATATGAAATTTAGATCAAATGACTTACCTTTTGATGACTCCATAATAAATATTTTGATATCTTTCACCAAGTCTAATACAAATCACAAATTAAAAATGCACTATTTTTCACAATCTAATTTATAATGTTTGTATCGAAATTTTCTCTCTAAAATTGCATGAATTGAAAAACCTTTTTATCAATCTATCTCTTGACATAAATATAGAATTCAAGAGTTACCTTTTGAATGGTTACAACTTTTTGTATGGTAACCATTCCTATAGTTACAACTCTTAGTATGGAATGTCATAACTCTTGGCATAGTTGCAACTTTTCCAAGAGTTGCAACATTTACTTTTGGATCCGGGTCAACTCGTCATGGGCGACCCGATTTATCAACCATTCCAACATCTCCCACTTACATATGATGGGTAAGACCACAACTTCATACTAGTAAATAGATCGTGCGACCTAACGAGTAAATCTGTACTTTGGGAGCTTATACTATGCATCTGTTAATAATAACATAGTAACTTCAACCCTAAATAAAATTATAAAGTCAGTAATTCATAACACTCATATTACCCTAGACTTGTCTCTTCATTTTGACATTTCTAATCCCTCAAGAACATGATTCACAAATATTATTCACGTATCCATAATCAAGTCAAACTACTTTCAAGCAACGAGATTGGCTAGCCAATGGACAAATCTGAAAAAGTCTTCTTTTTTCATTCAAAATTTATGATTTGTACTTTGAAAAGAGGTTTGTGCTTGTGTATTAATAGTTTGCTGTTATTTAATTTTCTTGTAATTTTTTTATGTTTATGGAAGCTAGTTGAACCATAATTGAATTAATTGTGAAGTATTTTTTTTGAATTTTTAGACTAACCTAGAAAGGTTTAAAAATTATGAAATTTTACCTGGGAGTTCATCTATGTGTTAATAGATAGGTATAAAATGTCATAATTTTTAAAGATAATTTATTATGAAAGAAAAATCGAAGAACACAAGCTGCCCTGACTATACCAGTAGAGCTAGAATTTTAGGGTCTGAGAAATTCAATTAGAAACTATAGTAAAACAACCCATAAAAATATAAAATTTTGTATATAAGTTAATATATATGTTATTGTTTTATGGTTAAAATTTCATGAATTTTTATGAAGATTTGGTACCTAAATAAAATTTGAAAATGGGTGCTGCCAGTAAAGTTATTGCAAAAACAGAATATATAGGGTTGGAAAACATAATTTTTAAACATAGCAAAGAAACTCAAAAAAATATGAAATTTTAAATATAAGTTTATGTATGTTCCTAAGATTTATTTTTAAATATGTTTAATTTTTAATAGAGATTTAGTACTGAGAAAAAATTAGGAAAGAGAAACTGTCAGAGAAAGTAAGAATTTGGCAGATTTTTAATAGTTGAGAAATAAATTGAATTTTATATAGTAAATGGAGGAAGTAAAGTTTATTAAATTGAATTGTTAAAGGTTTAATGCCAATTGTTTAATGAGTAAAGTGGTTGTTGTTTTAAATAATTATTAAAATATTATTATTATTATTATCAATTGTCAAATTGACTAAAAATAAGAAAATAACTGGATTGCCCAATTATATTGATATTAAACTTAGCCTCTAGATTGAATAGCTAGCCAGAGAGTGGACATCTATATTGATAGTGGACACTTTGTGTTACTAGTGACAATGAACATTTGTACCATCAGAGGGCACTTTGTGTCATCAGTGATAGTGGGCATTCGTGTCACTAATGGGCCATTGGCCATATTCATTATAGTGGGCATTTACTTGCTATCAGTGATCCCATTATCCAAACCTAGATTTTTAAATCAGTATATGAGGGCAAATCAAGCAAAACTTGCCAAGATAAGTTAATGGTTTAAAGTGATTAACCACTAAGTAAACATTGAACTTATTTATATAATATTGAGTTAATTTACATTTTAAAGATTGATTCATATATTTTCTTAGTGTTTTAAAGTGATAATTCATATTTGATGTTTTAATATGATATTTCCTAATTGGTATTTTAAAGTAATAATTTTATTTTATTTATATGAAATATTAATATTGATTTTCTTATATTATAATTATTGGTAAATTATGAATATATAAGCACCACTATGCAGTGGCTTAACATTTTAGATTTATTTCTGATGCGCAGATCAAACAGGCAGATTGGATCTAGGAGAGTGAGATTTTAGAGCCTCAAATCAACTGCATCAGAGAAGGTGTTATATGTAGAAATATGTATAATATATTTTATTCAGTTCACATAGTAGTATTTAAATTTTAAATGACAGTGGTATAATTATGGGTAGTTAGAGATTTTTAAATACTTTGTTGTATGAGTTATAATTTATAAGTTATTTGAAGTATGACTTTATATATATATTGATAAAGATGATACGTGTTTAATATTAAAATATATTGGTAAAAGTATAGATGTTTAGCATAGATTATAGATGATTATTTGAGAGTTTGAAATTGGAGTTGAGATTAAACAAAATTATTGGGAGTGTTTTTCTTTTGCAGGTTGTGTTTTTGTTTGATGAAGATTTGGTAGTGTCAAATTTTTAGGGAAAACTCTACCAAAATTTTTATTGCCATTGTTTTTAATATTATAAAAAATAATAATAATTGAATAAGTGTATAGACATTATGTGACATCTTTTGTTAGTTTTTTTTATATACAAGATTGTTAAGGGGTGTTACATTTGATAGTATCAGAGCAGGTTTAGGCGATTCTGTTGTGTGGGGTTATGGAAAAATGTGAAAAACAGTTGTCATTGCTATGTGAACTGAATAAGTGGTCAAGTAATATGATGCAGTTGGTCTTTAAATGTTTGTAGGCGTAGAATGACTTCTGGATCTCATCGAGCTACAACAGAAGAAGCTGCATCCTCACACAGTCAGGCAAGTATGGGGAACCAGCAGCCAATAAAATCCTCTGCAGAGCAGATACCATTAGACCCTCAATTTGTGAGAAACATGGGGGAGGTCGTTAGACAAATTATAGGGGTAATTCCTCCAGCGCCGCCTTCATGGCTAGTACCACAGAGATCTCTGCTGGAAAGAATCAGAAAGTTAGGAGTAGAAGATTTTAAGGCCCTTGATACAGACGAATCTTCTACAACAGAGTATTGGCTGGAAAGGATTGTGAGAGTGTAGACCCTTAATTTTTGACCCAGTCTGGTCCATTATTTTATTTAGTCCAAAATAATTTTTGTGTTATCTTAATTAAATAATATTTGTTATAGTATTTATTTTTTATAATTTTTAAAAAATTAATATAATAAATAATAATAATAATAATAAATAAATAAACAAAAATAAAAATAAAAATCGACGACGAAAAAATTCGTCGTCGAAAAGGTTGGATGAAATGGCCTTAGGCCTCCTGTGGGCGAAGTGGCCTCTGGCAGCCCAGCTCGTAAGTTTCCACGGCAATCCTTCGCAGCAGCCCGCAGTAATTTTTTCGCCAGCAAAATTTTTTCCGACATAATTTTTTTCGAAACCAAAATTCTATTTGGTTTCGGTTTTCTTTTCCTAATTAATGGTAGTTTTAGTAAACAATTTAAATTAATCATATAAATTTCCTATAAATAAGACTAAAAAAGACACAGAAGTGGAGAAAAACTTTTGGAGAAAAGAAAGAAAACTTTGAACTAAGATCAGACTTGGCAGGGAGGAACGATCAAAATTTTGAGAGGAATAAGCAAGCAATCAATCCATCAAAGGAAGCCATCTTGCCTTTGTCTTTATTCATTCAAGAGGTAATTTTTGGTTGAACCAACAAACGAAGGTTTGAATATCTAATCTCTTCTCTTTTTTTTTCCTTATAGTAGCTTGAATCATTAAATCATTTCTTTTTATTCTAAAAACCTTAAAGCCCTAATTTACATCTTCTCAAACTTAGAATCTTAAGTTGTCTCCCTTATTTTCAAAAACCCTAAAATTACTTTTCTGTTTCTTCTAAAATCTAAGAATCCTAATCTATTTCTTCAAAATATTAAAACCCTACTCTACTTTCCTACTTTCCAAAACCTTAAATCGTTTTATTAATTCCCAAAACCCTAATCTGCTTTCCAATTTTCCAAAACCTTAAAACCCTAAAATTTTTCTGAATTCCAAACCTAAATTTATAAAATCTTTTTCCAAAATTCAAAACACCAAAGCCCTTATCAAATTCTAAAATGTCAAGCATAAACTCCACTTGCTTAATTCCCAAACCTAGACCCAAACCCTAATTCCAATAACTTAATTCCTAAATCCTAGTTTCATAGAAACCTTAAAATTTCTTAAACCCTAAATTTCATAATCCCAGCAACCTCAAAAATCCTTAAACCCTAAATGATGAAGCCTCAATTTAAATCCTAATTTCAAAAACCCTAATTCCAAAAACCCTATTCTAAGATGCTAATTCTAAATTTATATATTTATTACTTTATTTAATTTTAGATTTGATTATATAGTCTATTATATGCTTTGGTGGTTGATTTATTTAATTTCAATGCTTGATTTATTTAATTTATCATGGATGGATATTTTCTTTATTGTTATTATTTGCTTGTTTTAGTATTAAAAGTGTAAGAGGTATGTTTTCACTTTGTGGGTACCTCATTAGTTAAATATCATATAATTTTAATTGCTTTTATATTTTAGACCAATGTAAAGGAGATGTTTCTACCTTTTGGTGGGTGTCCTATTAATTTAGACATGGATGATGTAAGGGCATGTTTCCATCTTCGGATGGGTGTCCATTTATTTGCTTTGTTTGGACATTGCTTTGATTTTAATATAATGATGCTTTATTTCAATTATTGTGTGTAATATGGATAATATTGTTATACTTAAGAATTTTATAATATTAAGACCTATAAAGGAGGCCGGTTCCAATGAATCGGGCGTTGTGGGGGTGCTGGGCCATTTCTCACCTTCCCCACACGTACCCAATTTTTCGAACCCATTATGGGATTGACGATTCCTTAGGAATCGAGTCATCCACCCCTTTCTTTTCCCAGCCCGTTCGGGTGTCGACTCCATTTTCTCAGAACCTAGGTCCATGTTCTCTAAGGCCCCGAGCCTAAACAGTGCCGAAGTCGCAAGAACCATTCCACCGGGAGTGGAGGCTAAAATTCTCGCTCACAGTGTTGACTCCACTAGGGATAAGAGAAGTTGATTTCGTTGGACTTTATATTATTCTATTCTTTCTTATAATGATATTATCCATGGCATCATATTAGATTTCATGTGTGCGTGAGTTAGGACGCCCGTGTTACCATTGTTGTGTTATGTAAGGGATACCATACTTTCATTCAAGGTATGGAGATCGAGGATGGCATAACCACTCATAGCCTCGTACCTTTTGATATATACTTACTATGGGAACCTAAGCCTTTTAACCCAAAGACTAACGCTCATGTAATAGGCCTAGTTACTTTCCTTAGGTTTTACCCTAAATGCATGTTGTTTGACTATGGTTAATTTATCTTGGCTTAAATCATGGCTTATTTGGTTTGTTCTTTTTCTAATATGGCCTAGATACATTGTGAGCTCAAAATAAATTTTCTTTAAAATCCAAAAGACCAAAGCTATTTTTAAAACTTTTCAAAATGGTTTTTGGACATTGTTTTATGTTTTTACTTTTAATTGAATTTTGTTTAGGTTTTAGTTACTGTTTTTAATGTTTTTCATTGAATAATTGAGTTTTAGAAAGTTCAATTGTTATAAAAATTGTTGATAGATGACCTTTGAATTTTTGAAGCATGAATTTGAGAATTGAGTAGAATTGGTGCTTATTGTCAATTTTGTTGTTTTTCCTTGCATTGCCATTAACCTTGTGAGGAATTGAGCCATCAACTTATTATTCTTTTTGTGTCTGAACATCATTGATTGATGAATTGCTAGAACTTGCTTTGACATGCATTTTAAGACTACATAAAATTTTTTTTAATTAGGCATCAAGATGATTAAGGCAATTAGGTGAACCCACTTTGGCTTAAAAAGAACAACCCTATTTTTAACTTTAGTTAGCCAATTTTGAGCTTATTTTATTTTTCTTTTCTTTCTTTTTCACAACACCATTAGCTTGAACCTTGTTGTTTAACTTTTACCCTTTTATTAGGTCAAGAGCATTTTAAGAGCGTTTATGACCGAGTGTTGTGTTGAATTAAGTGTGGGGTTAAATTTAGTAGGTTTAAGATTGCAAAGCAAAATAAAAACTTGTACAAAAACTTGTGTACAAGAAAAAGAAAAAAAATATATAAAAATAAAAAAAATAAAAAAAAAGAAAGAGAAGAAAAAAATTGTTGTTCTTGTTGACAGGGTTTGGAATTTGTTTGGGAATAATCATTGCAAAATGTAATAAGTGAGTTCCCTTGAAAAGCTCTTGAATGTCAATGGGTATATGAGAGGAAGTTGTTTTGGGATTGTTAGTTATACATATGATCAGTTACTTTATTCTTGAAGTGCTCTTGAACTTAATGATTAAGCTTACATTTCTTAAATGTCATGCCTTTACCTTAGCCCCATTACAACCAAAAGAAAGACCTTTTGATTGATGCTTGATTGAAATTTGGTGGTGGAGATTTGATTGATAAGCAAGCCTATGGTAATAATCTTTCATTGATTGTTATGAGTGTAAACACCACCATGATCAAACACTTGTAAGAGTTGGTGAGGGAGCGACAACATTGGTTTTGCATGGAAACCACTTAATTACATGAGTGTCAATTTTGTTTGATTCGATATTGATTGCGGATTTAGAGATAGGGAAGTCTTGATGCATCTTTATAACTCTTGAACTCAACAAAATTTATCTGGTTAGTGTGTTTTGATTTTAGTCTTGCTTGGGGACAAGCAAGGAGTTAAGTGTGGGGTAGTTGTTTAGGCCATTTTGTACTAGTTTTTAGTATAATTTTATGTGTGTTTTAGTTAATGTTTTGATTTATTTTTGTTTTAAGTTTGTTTATTGTGTTTGTTTTTAGGTTTGAGAGCAAAAACACCCTTGGAAGATCAAAACAGTGAAAAACAGAGCAAAAATGAAGAAACAGGAAGGGACACAACCAGAGACACAGCCAAGTCTCTGGCCGTGTCTCACCTAATGAGAAAAACCAAATAACAGAGCAAGAAAGAGCAAAAATGAAGATCAGTGAGGGACATATTCAAGGGACACAGCCAAGTCAGTGGCCGTGTCCATCCAAAAGAGCTCAAACAAGGCCAAGTTGCTTCAACTTGGCCGTGTCTCATTCAATCCAAAGAAAAAGAGGAAGAAAATCATTCAGTAGAAGACACAGGCAAGGGACACGGCCAAGTCACTGGCCGTGTCCCTCCAAAATTATCCAACATGGCCAAGTCACTCCCAACATGGCCGTGTCACTCATTTACATCCAAAGCAAAGAACAATTCTCACAGAAGCAAACACAGGCAAGGGACACGGCCAAGTCACTGGCCGTGTCCCTCCAAAAACCACCAACACGGCCAAGTTCCCTCAACTTGGCCGTGTCCCTCATGGACCAAACACCAGACACAGCCAAGTCTCCTGTAACGTGGCCGTGTCCCACCTGAATCTCTATAAAATCGTTCGCACGAATGAAAAAAAAAGAGGGGAAACTGGAGAGCGGCTAGGGTTTTGAGAACAAAAAGAAAAGAGAAGAAAGAGAGGCAAGCACCAACTTGGGATGAGGAGAGAGTGACACTCTCCTTGTCCCTCATCTTCATCCTCCATCTTCATCTTCTCCATCTTCCATTGACAAGCTTCAATTTGGTTCTTTGGGATCAAGTGGGTCAATAAGCTCTCAAAGGTTGAAGAAGCTTCATTGAAGGGAGTGGTGACTTGAGAAAGCTCCATTCCATCTTCCAAAGTCACAATCAATTGAAGGATTGGTGACTTGAGAAAGCTCCATCCACATTGCAAGGGGAATCAACCATTGAAGAGGCTTGAGTTCTTCATCATACATCAAGTGGAGCTAGGAGGAAGATTAGCAATCCTACTCTTGGCAACTTCACAAGGGGTTTTTCTATTCTCTCTTTTAATTCAGTTCAATATTGTTTTTGGTTGTATTAAGAGATTGATATTACAATAACAATTTGTATTTGTTTTATATTGAGTTGAATGAATGTTTTTAAATTGATGATGTTGAGCTAAATACCCATGCCTAGGGTTTGTAGTATATTTGATTGAATGTCTTTGATTTGATATTTCCATTGATGTACCTTGTTGTTGGTTGATTACATTGGATTGTATGCTAGGTTAATAGATTAGCTACCTATTGATCTCTAGATATTGAATGAAGGACCGAGAGGTGAAATTTGGTACCGGAATTATGCAATCGACTACCCTATGAATGAATTAGAAATATAAGTTCTAGGGTTTTATTAATTTGCAAATGTAAAATAATTGGTTATTGTTATTTCATGAATGTGAGAACTAATGAATTGGTAATTGACTAATTAATCTTAAGAAACAAATTAATTACAAGGCCATGTTAATGGATAATTGAGAATTGAGCTTTGATTGAATGGACCTATAACCCTAGGCACTTTCCCGAGAACTGAATTGATCTTGTGCACCCATTACACACATCAAACCCTATGTACGTTAATCTTAGGTTTAAATTGTCTTTTACAATTCCAATAGCAAACTTCTGCATTTAAATAAATTGTCAATCAAGCTATTACGAACCACACCTTCTTGGGGAAACGACCTTGGGGCGATCACCTTTGCTACAGCTACCTCGTATACTTGCGAGTGACGCTTGGTAGTAGAGTTAATTCGAGCGCAACAAGTTTTTGATCAATGGCTAGAACAATCTAATCTAAGCTAGTTTTGATCCAAAGTTTAATCAAAATCAAAGAAAACAAATGTTAAAACCCTAACTTTGCTCTCTGACGGCTGAAAACAATCTCAAAAACTCAACAGTCCTCAAAACCCTAGCTTCATTTTCCTTTTATATGAATCGTCCGCTTTAAAATCCACTACGGGCTTGGTTCATGAGAGACACGGCCAAGTTGCATGTGACTTGGCCGTGTGAGTGCTCTTTGGAGGGACACGGCCAGTGACTTGGCCGTGTCCCTTGCATGTGTCACCTACTGCTTGTTTATTTTCTTCTTTCTTCTTTGGTTGAGTGACACGGCCATATGGAGGTTGACTTGGCCGTGTTGGACCCTTTTGGAGGGACACGACCAGTGACTTGGTCGTGTCCCTTGCCTGTGTCTTCCACTGTGAGATTTGCAATTTCTTTTCCTTTGGAACTAAGTGAGACACGGCCAAGTTGGAGTGACTTGGCCGTGTTTGGGCTTCATTGGAGGGACACGGCCACTGACTTGGCCGTGTCCCTTGCTTGTGTCTCTCTCTGTGACTTGCTCTTCCTCTTTAACTTGGTATGGGACACGGCCAGTGACTTGGCCGTGTCCTCTGCCTGTGTCAGCTACTGCCCCTTTTCTCTTCAAATTTGCTTCCTTACCTTTTTAACCTAATACAAAACTCAAAACAAACTTTAAAAGACAATAACCAACAAAACATAAACACAATCCTAAAAACTTGAACAAAAACGACATAAACACTGAAATAAACTAAAACTACCAAAATTAATGAAAACACTAAACAAACCGATTAAAACTAACAAAATACCTAAATAAAACAATAATTATCATAATAAACAAGACACAAATCTATAACAAAAACTAATAAAACAACTACCCCACACTTACAACTTTGCTTGTCCTCAAGCAAATTCACATGGCATAAATTAAAAACTCAACAACCTTAACTATAATTCCAAGATATAAGATGAAATCCTTTAAGACTCAGACATAAATAATTGCATTTTCCTTCAATCAAGATTTTCTTAACTCATTCATTAATTCAGGCATACAAATCTCATCTCTCTTCTAAGTGTTTCACTCGATTTCAAAGGTTAATTCACTCAAACCACTCATGACTGCATACTACCATAAACTTGCTTAATTATCCAATCTCCCTCACTGATTTTCTCAAGAAATAATTCGAAGGTCTTTTATTTGGATGTAATGGGGCTAAGGTAAGGTGTGAGAAAAGTCATTTAGGCTGGAGCATCAAGAAATGGAGTATCTAAATTAGAAATACTCTTGCTAAGAAATTCATAACTCCCTCAAATGGCATATTCACCAACCCTTGATAATTCACACACTTGCAAACTTAAAGAGAAATAACGAGTCAACTTTCCTCTAATGCTAGAAAATATATGAATTCTGTATATATATATATATCTTCTTTTTTTTCTTTTTCTTTTATTTTTATCATCATTCATCATTCATTTATATATATATATATACAAAATTTAAACTTGCATGAAACATCTAGCTTAAAATGAAGAGGAAAAGAATAATCAACTCTTAATCCAATATAATGTGCAAAATATGCATTTCAACCCCAAATAACAATACCATATTTTTTTTATACTTGCTTACCCCACACTTTGAAATAAACCACCCTATTGTCATATCATAAAACTCCATTCCTTAATGCAGGTATGATGCTAATAAGAACATGTTAAGTTGAGAATTGTGTTGATCAAACAATAAAAAGGTCAAAGGCTCAACTTGGCTCACTAAGGAATTCATAATTAAGGGAGGTCTTTTTAAGCTAAAGGGCTAACCTAATTTGCCTTCATCATTTTAAAACTTGAGATTAAATCATAATGTGAGTTCAATTAGTATGCAAAAGCAAACTCTAGTGATGCAAAATCATGAAGGTGCACACTTAAGAAAAGAAAATCAACTGATAGTAATATCAAATTATGAGGCTCAAAACTCACACAGGTGGGTTCTCAAAGATTTATATGTCATAAATTGCAGAATGTGAAAATTGATCCTGAATGAATTCAAATGCTAATCTCTATGCTGATACTAAAGTCTCAACTATAATGCTAAGATCACAGAAAAGATCAACAAGATTTCAACAATTATGCCATGCACAACAAACACAATAAAACAAAACAAGACAAACATTAAAGAAAAGTTTAAAGATTACCCCACACTTTAGAATTTACATTGTCCTCAATGGAAAACAAGAATAATAAATAAAAAGAGTTAAAGGACAACCTGTCTTCCATTGTACCTGGTGAGGCAAAACCCTAACTTTTCATCACAAACACAAAAGTTCAAAAATAAAAGTACAATATACGAAAATAAAATATCCAAATATAAAACGTTAATATGAAAACAAAAAAAAATAATAACAAAAAGACACTAAACATAATAAAGCAAGGAACTCAAAATCTATGGAAAAGGCGGGTGTGAAGATGATGCAGCCGAGGGATGGAGACTCAAGATCTTCTCAAGGTTGCTATTAATCTGTTCCAACTGCTGTAAGACCTCAGCATGGTTACGGTCCACCTTGCTATCCAGTCGATCCACTTTGCCCTCCAGGGCCTCAATCCTCAGAAGTACCTCTTGATTTTCCGAAACCGGAGCATCCTCATCTAGGTCAAGAGAATCTGAGTCGGACTCCTCTTGGACCCATGCTCTCTTCTGCCTGTCCCCTGGTGCTTCAGGCTCATCTGAAGGCATCACATAAGTCCCTCTCCTATGCACCACCATGTGCATCTTCTCAAGTGTAGCTAAATCCAAAGAGTCATTACCCGAAATTCTAGTCATACGACTAGTACTCGGGTCAAAATCCTCAACAAGGGCTACTGCTAATATGGTAATCAACCCTCCAACACAAATTTCCCCCTTCCTTTTATTAGCCACATAATAAAAAATATCGGCTAACCAATAGCCGGCACTAACATGCATTGCATTCAAAGCACAATCCAGGAAAAATAGTTCACTCAATTCAACCACACCCGGGCTCTCCTTCCGAGCAAAGAATCCGCAAGACATAAACCTATGCAAGTACCTCAAAGCGGAATTTCTTAATTTAGATGCTTTGGCCGATTTGGCCACATAAGTACCCGAGCCTAAAGCTCCCCAAGCAAATTGTTGTTTAAATTCTTTAGGTACCGACCTTTCCCCTTGCTGATGAAAACCATATATATCATTTAACTGGTCAATATTAAGCACAAATGATTTACCCAGCAATTTAAACATCATTCTAGTGCAGATTTTCTTATGATCTCTTTCAACCTTGAGAGATGTCAAAAATTCTAAAGTAAGCTCCTCAAACTGCAAAGGTCTCAAGGAGACTAGAGTCTCCCACCCAAGAATTTGCACATATCGATCAAAATTAGTCCTAATTTGCAGGACATCAAGAGATTCATCATTAACATACCTTGTCGGGTAAAAACCCCGAGCCAAAAGACTTGCTCTCTTCAAAGATAAAGTTGATGAAGAGGAAGAAGCTCCTTCGGTTGTAGGCCTCTTCGTCTTGCGGTCTGAAACAGTCTTTGTTCTTGGCATCTCTAGAAATTTGAAAAATTCAAACCAAAACTTGTTTAAATCAAAATTTTATGAGAAAAGAAGAAGTTTTAATGGATTATTTCTAGTTTTGGTGAAGAGATTTGAGGATTAAAGGAAGATTTGGAGCTTGGAATAAAAAAGAATGGAGTTTGTGAGAGAGAGAGCGAGAGAGATGAATAAACAGGGATTTAGGGATTTAATGGAAAGAAACTGGGCAAAATTGTGTTTTTAAAAGTGTAAAAGTGAGGGACACGGCCAAGTTGTGGGCAACACAGCCGTGTCATGTGATTTTTGAGGGACACGGCCAGTGACTTGGCCGTGTCCCTTGGGCGTGTTCGTCTCTGTGAAGAAAAGTGCAAAATAAAAAGCAAAAAGCAAAGTAGTGAGGCTTGGCCGTGTCCAAGTGACATGGCCAAGGGACACGGCCGTGTTCCTTGGCCGTGTCACTCACTATGACAAAGTGCAGAAAATAAAATAAAGCGTGGTTTTGTTGAGGCTTGGCCGTGTCCAAGTGACACGGCCAAGGGACACAGCCAAGTCCTTTGGCCGTGTCTCTTTTTACTTTTTTTTATTATTATTTACAAATCACCAAATATCAAAGAAATTGCACCCTCTTCTCCGATCAACCCTGAAACACATTAGAAAGATAAAAACCGATCAAAGCACCCATTCCATTAATTAGACTAAACATAAACTCAAAGCTTGCTAAATTTAAAATTACAACTATGAAGAATAAATGCAAACTGATGGGTTGCATCCCATTTAGCGCTTCTTTAATGTCATATAGCTGGACATCATGCAAGGCCTAGGGATCATGAATCAAAGTGCTGTCAATGATCCTCACTTCCTGAAATCCTTCATTGTATGGCTTAACTCTCTGTCCATTCACTTTAAAAGTCTCACTTGTTCGAGAGTTAAGTAATTCAATGGCACCAGAAGGATACACCTGAGTTATCTCGAAAGGACCACTCCATCCAGACTTAAGTTTACCTGGAAAAAGACGGAGTTGAGAGTTAAAAAGTAAAACTTTCATACCTGGACTCAATGTCTTTTGCACTATGATTTTGTCATGAAGTGCTTTAGTGCGATCCTTGTAAATTCTCGAGCTCTCATACGCCTCATTTCTCAGCTCATCTAAATCTGAAATTTGCAGAAATCGTTCTCTCTTTGCTTTGTCCAAGTCCAAATTCAGAGTCTTGATTGCCCAATATGCTCTGTGCTCCAACTCCACTGGTAAGTGACAAGCTTTTCCAAACACCAATCGGTATGGACTCATACCAAGAGGAGTTTTGAAAGCAGTCCGATATGCCCATAGTGCATCATGCAATCTGTTTGCCCAATCTTTCCTTGATGTGTTGACTGTTTTCTCCAGAATTCCTTTTAGCTGCTTGTTTGATGTTTCCACTTGTCCAGAAGTCTGTGGATGGTATGGGGTTGCCACCTTGTGCTTCACACCAGATTTGTGCATTAACTTCTCAAAAGGCCTGTTGCAAAAATGGCTTCCCCCATCACTGACAATCACTCTTGGTGTGCCAAATCTGCTAAGAATGTTTTCCTTCACAAATTTAACAACCACATTAGCATCATTAGTACGGGTGGGGATTGCCTCCACCCATTTGGAAACATAATCAACAGCAACTAAAATATATTCATAACCAAAGGACTTGGGGAAAGGACCCATGAAGTCTATTACCCACACATCAAACAGTTCAACAACAATATATGATTGAAGGGGCATTTCATTCCTCCTCCCAATGTTACCTACTCTTTGGCAATGATCACAGTGCTTACAATACTCTTGAGCATCTTTAAATAAGGTAGGCCAGTAAAAACCACTTTGAAGCACCTTTTCTGCAGTCTTTCTTCCTCCAAAATGACCCCCACAGTTAAGATCATGACAAAATTGAAGAACACTCAGTTGTTCTTCCTCAGATACACACCTGCGAACTATCTCATCTTACAACTTTTTATAACAATTGAACTTTCTAAAACTCAATTATTCAATGAAAAACATTAAAAACAGTAACTAAAACCTAAACAAAATGCAATTAAAAGTAAAAACATAAAACACCAAATGCACCCCACACTTAAAAATTCACATTGTCCTCAATGTGAGAATGCATACTACAGAGAGAGTTTAGATGATACCTGATTTCCATCATTCCCATATATGATGTGTGGGGCTCCTTCCACCCATAATGCAATTGGAGCCCATGATTGAGAGGATGAACACCATGCAACTTTGAAAAGTGCCCAATGTATTGAAAAGCCTAGGTAGCATTCTTAGGGGAGCACATGTCCAAAAAGAATATGTGAGGGTTGTCTTAGCTTGATTTTTTAATGCTATAAGGACTTGGTAAGAACCTTTTTCAGTTTGCAACATGGTTTTATATGGTCTTTGCTCGTTCTCACCACCAAGAGTGGGAGAGATGATAATTTGTTGCCTATTGTATTCCCCAACCAAAACATCTTTCGAAATTCCTGGGGTCTTTTTTAGTTCAACCAAGTTTGGTTGAATCTCTTCTACATCCTCTTTAGCTATTTGATGTTCTCCCTCAACAATCTCATTATTTATTAGTAAATTGCTCTTATCAATTTCCAAATTGGAAGAATTAGGCTCTACTTCTATGGTCATTGCCACCTCAAGCTTATCTACACTATCTTCACTATAGGGCATGTCATGGAGTTCATAAAGTTGCATACCTTGTTTCTCTGCATTCAGCTTACTTGGGAATGGGATTGGTGGCATACAAGGATTTGGAGGTTCATACAAATTTGTTGAAGTCGATGCTTCCAAATTCTCCTCCTCCTTTGATTGAATTAACTCCTCTATATTTGATTGCATTTCCTCGCCATCTTCTTCATTGTTAGTTCCTGCATCAAAGGAATCACAAAAATCGTTATATATCACCTGTTTATTCTTAAAATTTGTGATTACCTCTATTTGCTCCAATTGGCTAGGAAATTCCTCCTCTTGGTGTGCTTGGAGTTGATGTGCCAGTTGCCCAACTTGCTTTTCCACCCTCTTCAATGATTCCTCCAAAGAATCAAACCTCTCATTACTTCCTTCCTGAATTTCTGTGCTAATTTGAAGGTAAGCATTCAAATCATCTTCCACTGTGGATTTCTCGAATTTATCATGGTTTTGTGAGCTAATTTGAATGAAGGCATTCAAACTATCTTCCAAAATGGGTTCCTTAAGTTTACTATGATTTTGCACGCTAATTTGAATGAAGGCATTCAAACTATCTTCTAAGGTGGGTTCCTTAAGGTACTCTTGATTTGAATATTGTTCTTGAGAGTAAGAACTTCTTTGGTAAGGTTGAAAAAAATTTGGAGATGGAATGTGCTGCTGGTTTTCCCAAGAAAAATTTGGGTAGATTCTCCAATTTGGATTACAAGGATTGGAATATGGGTTACTTCTACCCCTTTGCTGGAAACTTCCATAGGCATATTCTTCCTCTTGCCTCTCTTGATATTGTCCATAACCAAATGAACACATGTTTGTGCTATGTCCTACAATGCCACATGCCGAACATACTTCACGAGTAGGCTTAGGAGTTCTTCCTCTGGCATTTAGCATCTTAAGTTGGTTCGTTAATTTTGCTAATTGCCATGCCATGTCAGAGTCTGGGTTATCATCATAAACCCCTGAGTACCTTGAAAATTGCATATTTACACAAGGCACTTAGCAAATTAAAGAAAACAAACAAATAATTAAATTGAAAGAAAAACAAAACAAACAAATAAGTCACAGAAAATAAACAAGCAATGAAAAGAAAAATCAAACTATTACTACTGCGACAGCCTTCCCCGGCAGCGGCGCCAAAAACTTGTTCCGCTCGAATTAACTCTACTACCAAGCGTCACTCGCAAGTATATGAGGTAGCTGTAGCAAAGGTGATCGCCCCAAGGTCGTTTCCCCAAGAAGGTGTGGTTCGTAATAGCTTGATTGACAATTTATTTAAATGCAGAAGTTTGCTGTTGGAATTGTAAAAGACAATTTAAACCTAAGATTAACGTACGTAGGGTTTGATGTGTGTAATGGGTGCACAAGATCAATTCAGTTCTCGGGAAAGTGCCTAGGGTTATAGGTCCATTCAATCAAAGCTCAATTCTCAATTATCCATTAACATGGCCTTGTAATTAATTTGTTTCTTAAGATTAATTAGTCAATTACCAATTCATTAGTTCTCACATTCATGAAATAGCAATAACCAATTATTTTACATTTGCAAATTAATAAAGCCCTAGAACTTATATTTCTAATTCATTCATAGGGTAGTCGATTGCATAATTCCGATACCAAATTTCACCTCTCGATCCTTCATTCAATATCTAGAGATCAATAGGTAGCTAATCTATTAACCTAGCATACAATCCAATGCAATCAACCAACAACAAGGTACATCAATGGAAATATCAAATCAAAGACATTCAATCAAATATACTACAAACCCTAGGCATGGGTATTTAGCTCAACATCATCAATTTAAAAACATTCATTCAACTCAATATAAAACAAATACAAATTGTTATTGTAATATCAATCTCTTAATACAACCAAAAACAATATTGAACTGAATTAAAAGAGAGAATAGAAAAACCCCTTGTGAAGTTGCCAAGAGTAGGATTGCTAATCTTCCTCCTAGCTCCACTTGATGTATGATGAAGAACTCAAGCCTCTTCAATGGTTGATTCCCCTTGCAATGTGGATGGAGCTTTCTCAAGTCACAAATCCTTCAATTGATTGTGCCTTTGGAAGATGGAATGGAGCTTTCTCAAGTCACCACTCCCTTCAATGAAGCTTCTTCAACCTTTGAGAGCTTATTGACCCACTTGATCCCAAAGAACCAAATTGAAGCTTGTCAATGGAAGATGGAGAAGATGAAGATGGAGGATGAAGATGAGGGATAAGGAGAGTGTCACTCTCTCCTCATCCCAAGTTGGTGTTTGCCTCCCTTTCTTCTCTTTTCTTTTTGTTCTCGAAACCCTAGCCGCTCTCCAGTTTCCCCTCTCTCTTTTTTCTGTCGTGCGAACGATTTTATAGAGATTCAGGTGGGACACGACCAAGTTACAGGAGACTTGGCCGTGTCTGGTGTTTGGTCCATGAGGGACACAGCCAAGTTTGGTTGTTTTTGGAGGGACACAGCCATTGACTTGGCCGTGTCCCTTGCCTGTGTTTGCTTCTGTGAGAATTTTTCTTTGCTTTGGATGTAAATGAGTGACACAGCCGTGTTGGGAGTGACTTGGTCGTGTTGGATAATTTTGGAGGGACACGGCCAGTGACTTGGCCTTGTCCCTTGCCTGTGTCTTCTACTGAATGATTTTCTTCCTCTTTTGCTTTGGATTGAATGAGACACGGCCAAGTTGAAGCAACTTGGCCGTGTTTGAGCTCTTTTGGAGGGACACGGCCACTGACTTGTCCGTGTCCCTTGAATGTGTCCCTCACTGATCTTCATTTTTGCTCTTTCTTGCTCTGTTCTTTGGTTTTGCTCATTAGGTGAGACACGGCCAGAGACTTGGCCGTGTCTCTGGTTGTGTCCCTTCCTGTTTCTTCATTTTTGCTCTGTTTTTCACTGTTTTGATATTCCAAGGATGTTTTTGCTCTCAAACCTAAAAACAAACACAATAAACAAACTTAAAACAAAAATAAATCAAAACATTAACTAAAACACACATAAAATTATACTAAAAACTAGTACAAAAATGACCTAAACAGACATAAGACTTTTCTAAAAAACAAATCAAAAATTCTTTTGCTCATGACTCAAAATACTAAGCCCAAAATCCATTTGTTCTAAAATCTTTTTACAATGGGCTTAGAAACAAATTTATTTTCATTCAACCTTTTCTTACAAAGAGCTTGCAAATTATTTAGGACAATTAGGAATACCAAAAATCAATTGTGAGCCTAGTTTATACTAAGAATAATTAATCATGGGCTTATTTTTGGCATAAATCATTAGTTACTTTTTCAAGTGAGAAATCTATTTATAATAAACCTCTTAATTTAGTTTTAATCCAATATAGCATAAAAGCTACTTTAGTTGGTTGAATGGATTAAAACCTAATTAATATGAATTATTATGAACTGATTTCCATTTTCGAAAATATAACTATTGGTTGAAACGTCCAAGGGAAATATTCAAAAACAAAGTACCCCATGTTGGTATTTTGTTAGCCATGTACCTAGAAAAAGAGACTGGCCATTCGTGTGTGGATGTTATAAGGTTGGAAGGAACGTCCTATTTGTCCTTATTTGTTGATTGTTTGTGAATACATACATACATTCATACATTTGCATCTTATATCATTGATCCTTTATGGCTCACAGCCCTAGATTATGACAGTTCAAAAGCTTATGACAATCCGACCAACTCCGGTAGCGAAGAATCTAGCAACGACTCAATCACTTGCTCAACAAAAGCAATGGAGCCCGAACAAATTCAAAGAATGGTGGATGATGCCCTCAATACCAAGATGGAAGAAATAAAAGAGGCCCTAGTTGAGACCATGAAAAACCAATTAGCTGCAATTTTAGGAAATAATGCCGAAGGTCTGCTAGCTCCAAGAAGCCAAAGGACAAAGGGAAGGCTAAAGTTGGTGAAGTAGCTTTTGATGATGATAAGGTGAACATTGATGATGATGATTGGGCTCAATACTACCAAGATCCTCAAGACAAAAAGGAGTCAAAGGTTGTTGAGAAGGCAACTATTGAAAAAACTAAAGCTTCTGATGTTGAAAAGATGATTGTTGATTTAGAAAAGAAATTTGAGAAGATGCTGAAAATCAAAGAGATGTCCGAGATTAACAAACTATTTGAACAAGATGAGGAGGTCCCTTATAAGTTCAAGATGCCTTCGTTCGCTAGGTACAATGGTACTGGAAACCCCCATCTCCATGTGAAGCAGTATATCACTGCTATGCAGTCTGTCCCGAGCTACTAAGGCTCAAACTCTAAGGTACTTCATACTCTCATTGGACTCTATTGTCCAAAATTGGTTCAACACCTTAGAGGAAAGTACACAAAAGAGTTGGGATCTGCTATACAAAGCCTTTATTTAGCAATATGGGTATAATGTCAAGCTCGAAGTTACCTTAATGGAAGTTGAGTCTATTAGACAAAGGCCAAATGAGAATTTTGTGGACTATGTGAAAAGGTGGAAAAATAAGGCTGCTTTGCTTAAGAAAGGCCCGATCAATCTGATCAAATAAGGATGATCATGAGAGGCATCCTGCCCAATCTCTGTGAAAGGATGTCTCACACCCTTATAAGGGATTTCAAAGATCTTCTCCAAGCTGGTCTACAAATTAAAGAGTGGAAAAGGGAGAAGAATCGCTTTTCGGCAAGAAGGAATGAGAAAGAAAATTATCAGCCTAGCAATCAAAGTACACAAAAGGAAGCTGATGTTAATGCCACTGGTCAATGAGGAATGAGGCAGTTTTCAGAATTAGGGAAGCCACTGTCTTGGGTTCTCAATAAGCTACAAAAGAAGGGATTGTTACAACCCTTGACTCCTCGTCCTTTTCCCAATCCTCTTCCACCTAACTTTGATACTAATGTATTTTGCCAATTCCATCAAAGGCCTGGACACGAAATGGACAATTATATGAAGTTGAGGCATGAGATCCAGAATTTAATTGATAATGGCAAGTTGCCTGAGCCGGATAAGCCCAATACCAAAGGTAATCCATTTCCAAGGTTCAACAGGGTGCCACCACCAGCAACCTTCATGGTAGGAAAAGGATTGGAAGAAGATTTTGTTTTATCATCCTTTCAAGATGGGAATGTTGAAGATATGAAAGGAAAAGAAGCTTAACTCAACAAAATTTCCTTAGCTTGAATGTTGCTTTTCAATTTTACTTTCTTTAATATTTAATTGGAACAATTGTGTTTTTCAAATTTAAGTTTATTTGAATAAATTACTTTTATCACAAATTTTGTTGGTCTTCGTTCATTTTAGTGCTCAACCAATGAGGAATCTAGCTTGATGGTTATAAATTAGCATATCTAGGCATCATGATTCGAATGACTTTACTAAATAAGGGAATTACTCTATAGCATTGAGTTGTGTATGCTTACTTAGAGAGGGCTCTTGCTTAATGACTTCTAGTCAGTCTTAGAACATGCTTTGACAAACTTTCGAGGCAAAATTGAACTCTGCTTATTTAAGGGAGAGATGATCTAGGCATTGTTTGGTTAGCCAACAACTAGTATCCACCTATTAAATATCAATCCCTAGTTGTCCCTTTGAGCCTTCATAAAATTTCAGCTTTCTTTTCATTGGCATATAATCTCAACAACCTACCTTGAGCTGTTGTGATACATTTAACAAGTCTTATGATTACTAAGATGAAGAGGTAAGAAGATCAAAGAAAGGAATGTATATCCCAGACTATAAGGATAGTTGATGTTCTCAAGACCAAAGGGGTAGTTGAAGTTCTCCTAATATCCCCAATCTATCAAGATGATATGAGAGTAACAAATGATTTATCCATTTTAAAGAAGATTTATGTCACTCCACTCATCCATTATTGGAAGCCCAAGTTAGCACAAACAAGACAACTCTTTTAGAGCTAGAACCAAACAAAAAAAAAGAAAAGAAAAGAAAAAGAAGAAAAAAAGGAAGAGAAAAAAGAAAAAAAGAAAAGAAAAAGAAAGTTAAAACATAAAAAGGCGGTTCAGAAAGCCAACTGAGTTCTTTTTTACCTAAAGCAGCAAAAGGCATCCATTTGGTTTATAAGGACATTTTGACTTGAATTGGTCCAACCCAACTAAAGATTCAATCAAAATTGGAGGAAAAAAGGAGAAAGATCATTCAGTTCTTGAAAGTTCTATACTTAACAGTCCTACAAGGAAGAAGGACAAAATGATAAAATGCTCAAAGAAAGGGAAGAGTAAGAAAAATAAAAAGAAAGAAAAGGAAGAAGAAGAAAAGAAACAAATTAGGGTGCCAAACATTTTGCAAAGGCAAAGACTATCCCAATCAAGATTTAGGTTAACGCCAAAAAAAAAAAGAAGAATGTTCAAAGCTCTGTCTTTTCATGCTCCCAAAAGTTTCAACAATCAGTTTGTAGTGTGAAGGTTTGTCCATTGTGTCACATCAGCTCCTATCTCAAAATGGCCTTCATTTAACATGTGTCCCTTATAGACCCCATTTCAAGCCTATCAAAGACCTATTGATCTCTGTTGGTAGGTAAAGTCTATTAGTGGAGATAGTTTGGATAAGCATGCATATGAGATAGACAATATTTAAACTCAATAAGACCTTTGGCCAAGTAATGTGTATGTGCCTATCTGAAGTGCAACAATTCTTGCTTAAATAGAAATGATTCCCGAGTTTAGTGCGGTAACTAGGGTTGTCATATTATAGATATGTTAATTTAGAAAATCAAGTCCTGAGGTATATTGATATTGATTTGGCAAACCAACATTTGATTTTTAAAAAAAACAACAAAATAAAAAAAATGTTTTTGTCATACAAAGCCTTCAAGTTAAGGGGAGTATGTTGAACTGTCGAATCTTGAAAGACACATTGGGCAAAGTAAATGATTATTGGCAAGGTCAAGAAGAAGCTATTAACTGGCATGCTGAAACATAGTTTGAAATGGATGTATCCCTAACTCTGCTAGTTAGGGTCTCCACCACTCATATTTTCAACATATTAATGATAAAAGCCATAAATGTGAAGCATCTGGTCATTCCAGCGCAAGACCTGAACAAGCATCTGAAAGGAACCGATGAGAACACTTCTGCTGATCACCTCATTCTGTGAGTCAATGAAACCGCTGTAAGTATTATTCATGCAAATCATGCATACATGAGCATATCACATTACATTTTCTTGTATTGTATTGTCTATTCTTTATCAAAGTGAACAGCAAACACCCTGTGAAGTAAACAATCAAAAGAAGATATCAAATCAGGCGGGCATGGAAAGCCCATTGCTTGAGAAAGTTCCAGTAATTTTGCAAGGAGAAGAAATGCGTGCTTTTACAAAGAACTAGACAACAAAAACATCAATCAGAGCCCGCATAGAAAAATCATGGGTTTGAGTCTACACAGGGGGCAAAGTTTCTCCTTTTTAATTTTTGAGTTTACGCATAAACAAAATATTTTGAATATTTTGCCATGCAAGGGGCAAGGAGAAGATATGAAGGCTAGCTTAAAAGGGCTAAATTTTTTGCAAAAGTGCAAAGGAAGAATAAAAAAAGAGAATGAAAAAAAGAAGAAAATTAGAATTCTCAAAAGAATGAAGATGCAAAAGACAAAAGATCAGTCCAGCTAA
Organism: Garcia nutans; assembly: GCA_947685225.1. Lineage (NCBI taxonomy): Eukaryota > Viridiplantae > Streptophyta > Magnoliopsida > Malpighiales > Euphorbiaceae > Garcia > Garcia nutans. The sequence continues at coordinate 10,874,901 of CANTUV010000014.1, read as the reverse complement.
AAGAGCTGAAGCAAGGGTAAAGACCCGATTTCCAATGGATAAAGATCCATATTTCAAGGGTGAAGACCCAACCTCCAGTGGATAAAGATCCATGTTTCAAGGGTAAAGACCCGACCTCTAATGGATAAAGATCCATGTTTCAAGGGTAAAGACCCGGATTTAAAGGATGAAGATCCACTTTCAAGGGTGAATACCCAATTTTCAAGGATGAAGATCTATTTACAAAGGTGAAGACCTAATTCCAAGCATGAAGATCCATTTAAAGGATGAAGATCCACTTTCAAGGGTGAAGACCCGATCTCCAAGGATAAAGATCCATATTCAAAGGTAAAGATCAGATGTTAAGGATGAAGATCCAAGGTCCAATGATGAAGATTCATTTTGAGGGTGAAGAACCACAATGCATAGAACAGCCGGAGCAGTCAGACTTCTCAACTGATAAAAGGTCAGTCAAACTCATTCTTGGGTCCAAGTACCCAAACCAATTGAAGCTCGGGTCCAAGTACCCAAATCAAATTCAATCTCGGGTCCAAGTACCCAAATCAAATTCAATCTTGGGTTTAAGCACCCAAATTCAATTCAATCTCGGGTCCAAGCACCCAAATTCAATTCAGTCTTGGGTCCAAGTACCCAATCTCGGGTCCAAGTACCCAATCTCGGGTCCAAGTACCTGAATCAAATCCAATCTCGGGTCTAAGTATCCAATCTCGAGTCCAAGTACCCAAATCAAAACAATCTCGGGTCCAAGTACCCAATCCCGGGTCTAAGTACCCTGATTCAATCTGGTCTCGGGTCCAAGTATCCAAATCAAGTTCAGTCTCGGGTCCAAGTACCCAAAACAAATTCAAGTAACCATCTCATCAAAAATTAAGTCTTATTGCTTTTCACTTTCTTTTACCGAAGTCTCAGATCGCTCAAGCAAGGGGCAAACTGTAGACCTTTAATTTTTTACCTAGTCCGGTCCGTTACTTTATTTAGTCCAAAATAAATTTTTTGCTATCTTAATTAAATAATATTTGTTTTAGTATTTATTTTTTATAATTTTTAAAAAATTAATATAATAATAAAAAATAAATAATAAATAAATAAAAATAAAAATCAGCGACGAAAAAATTCATCGCCGAAAAGGTTGGACGAAATGGCCTTGGGTCATTTCGCCCGCAGGAAAATCTTGCTGGCGAAGTGGCCTCTGGCCGCCCAGCTTGCAAGTTTGCAAGACAATCCTTCACAGTAGCCCGCAGTAATTTTTTCACCAGCGAAATTTTTTCTGATGCAATTTTTTCCTTAACCAAATTCTATGTGGTTTTGATTTTCTTTTCCTAATTAATGATAGTTTCCGTAAACAATTTGAATTAATCATATAAATTTCCATCTTCGGATGGGTGTCCATTTATTTATTTTTTTTGGACATTGCTTTGATTTTAATATAATGATGCTTTATTGTTGCATGTAATATGGATAATATTATGATACTTAAGAATTTTATAATATTAAGACCTGCAAAGGAGGCTGGTTTCAATGAACCGGGCATTGTGGGGGTGCTGGGCCATTTCTCACCTTCCCCACACGTACCCAACTTTTCGAACCCATTAGGGGGTTGGGATTCCTTAGGAATCGAGTCATCCACCCCTTTTTTTTTCCTGGCCCGTCCAGGTGGCGACTCTATTTTCTCCAGACCTAGGTCCGTGTTCTCTAAGGCCCCGAGCCTAAACAATGCCGAAGTCGCAAGAACCATTCCACCAGGAGTGGGGGCGAAAATCCCCGCTCATCGAGAGTTTTTGATCTTCTTCAGTGCACTGATGAAGAGAGGCTAGAGTGTGCAGTCTCATTACTGCATGAACAAGCATATGCATGGTGGGATATAAAGAAGAAAGGTAATCCTGCAGATAGACTGACTTAGGCATTCTTCCAGGAAGAGTTTAAGAAGAAGTATATAAGTGAGATTTATATAGAAGAGAAGCGAAGGGAGTTTTTGTATTTAAAGCAAAGGCAGTCATCTGTGTCTAAGTATGAGAGGCAGTTCATTCGCCTCAACAAATATTTTTCTGAATTGGTTTCATCAGAAGAAGAGAAATGTAAGCAGTTTGAGCAAGGGTTGAACAGTCAAATCTTGGTGTTTTTAGTGGCTATGAGAATCAAAGAGTTCTCTACTCTTGTCAATGCAGTAATTTTGATTGAGAATAAAACTAAATAAGAGCAAAGAAGAAGACAATAACAACGAAAGGGATCTTCTAGTGAACAACAACAAGGTAGTTAAAAGAGACATAGAAGTGTTCAAACACAGACACAGGGTTTTAATAGAGGAGGTTATACAAGTGGAGTAGGTTTTCAGAGATCTCGAGAATGTAGATCTAGTGTTCCTACATGCTCATCTTCATGAGCAGTTTCTACACCTTGCCAGCATTGTGGCAAGGGACATGCTAATGATGTTTGTTGGTATCGAAGTGAAGCTTGTCTGAAATGTGGCTCCAAAGAGCACAAGATTAAGGACTGTCCTGTTATAAAGGGATCTAATGCTTATGAAGGACAAGGTTTTGTACAGAGGCCACAGGCAGGTCGTAGATCAGGCAGAGGTGGTTGACCTAGTGTTAGTTAGCAGAGAGAGTCTGAGACTATTGATAGACTTCAGACACGGGGTAGTGTTCTAGCCAGGACATATGCCATGAAAGCAGTGAAAGATCAAGATGCTCCAGATGTTGTTGGTGGTAAATTCTCCTTACTTGGCTTTGATGTTTATGCATTATTAGATCATGATTCTACACATTCGTACATATGCATAACTATAGCTTTTGGGAAGAACATGTATGTTGATAGACTTGAATATGATATAGAAGTTACTAATCCCTTGGGCCACAGTGTGAGAGTAAATAAAGTGTATCAGAATTGTCCGATTAGAATTCATGACATAGAACTTCCAACCGATTTGATTGAACTTCCATTCCATGATTTTGATATGATCTTGAGAATGGATTGGCTATCGCGATATCAAGCAGTCATGGATTGTCATAGGAAAGCTGTGACTTTTAAGGTTTCAGGACAAAATAAAGTTATTGTTCATGGTGAGAAACAATTTTATCCTTCTAGTTTGATTTCTGCTACTAAGGCTAGAAGGTTAATTAGGAAGAAATGTGAAGCTTATCTTGCATATGTTATTGTTACCCGACATTCAAGCAAAGCTTTGGGTGACATACATATAGTATGTGAATTTTTGGATGTCTTCCCAGAAGAATTACCAGGGGTACGGCCAGAAAGGAAAGTACAATTTGTTATTGATGTAGTTCCGGGTACAACACAAATTTTCATACCACCTTATAGGATGGCACCTCTGAAATTGAAGGAGTTAAAAGTGCAACTGCAAGAATTGCTTGATAAAGGGTTCATCAGATCTGGTGTGTCGCCTTGGGGTGCACCAGTTCTTTTTGTGAAAAAGAAAGATGGTACCTTATGGTTGTGTATTGACTATCAACAGTTAAATAAGGTAACCATCAAAAAAAATATTCGCTTCCTCGAATTCATGATTTGTTTGATCAGTTGAAGGGAGTGGGTATTTTCTCTAAGATTGATGTTAAATCAGGTTATTATCAGATGAAAGTTAAAGAAGTAGATGTTCCGAAAATAGCTTTTAGAACTTGATATGGACATTATGAATTTTTGGTAATGCCTTTTGGTTTGACTAATGCTCCAGCAGCTTTCATGGACTTGATGAATCGGGTCTTCAAGCCTTATCTAGACCAGTTTATAGTTATTTTCATAGATGATATACTGGTCTATTCTAAGAACATGATGGAGCATGATAAACATTTGAGCATTGTGCTACAGACACTGAGAGAGAATCAATTATATGCTAAGCTATCAAAATGTGACTTCTAGTTAACAGAGGTGGCATTTGTAAGACACGTGGTATCAACTAATGGTATTCATGTGGATCCTAGTAAAATTGAAACTATCCTAAATGGAAATTGCCAAAGAATATATCTGAAGTTTGAAGTTTTCTTGGCTTAGCATGTTATTATAAAACATTTGTACATGGATTCTCTAAGATAGCTTTGAATAATTAAAAGCTATGTTGACAGAAGCACCTATTTTGACACAACCAACTCTGGGTAAAGATTATGTGATCTATAGTGATGATTCTCATCAGGGACTTAGTTGTGTATTGATGTAGGAAGGCAAAGTGATTGCCTATGCTTATAGGCAGTTGAAACCACATGAGTTGAATTATCCCACACATGATTTAGAGCTTGTAGCCATTGTATTTGCCTTAAAAATTTGGCAGCACTTCTTCTATGGTGAAAGATGTTATATTTATACTAATCATAAAAGTTTGAAATATCTTCCTACCCAGAAAGAGCTTAACTTAAGGTAAAGAAGATGGATGGAATTAATCAAAGATTATGACTGTATCATTGATTATCATCCTAGAAAGGCTAATGTGGTGGTTGATGCTCTAAGTCAAAAGACTTTGGTAGGTAACAAATTATTATATTAAAATTAAACTTAATACTTATATTATATAACCAAAAATAATGTAATATGTTATATTGACAGAACTGAGAATTAAGCCAACCCTTAAGTAGAAAGTTTTAGAGGCCCAACAAAAGAATAAAAAACTGCTAAAAGTGATGGAAAAAGTGCACAAAAGTGAAAAATCAGATTATATTATTCTGGAACATGGTGGTTTGTACTATAGGAGTCGATTGTATGTTCCGAAAGTGAAGGGGTTAAAAGAGAACATCCTTAAAGAAGCTCACAATACCAAATATATTATGCATCCAGGAAGCCAAAAATATGTATCAAGATCTGAAGCCTTTCTATTGGTGGCCTGGTATGAAGAAAGACATTACCGAGTATGCAACCAAATGCTTAGTATGTCAGTAGGTCAAAGTAGAACATGAAGTACCATCAGGTCTTCTACAACCCATCACAATACTAGAATGGAAATGGGATAGAGTTACTATAGATTTTATGACTGGTCTTCCAAACACTCAGAATAAACATGATGAAATTTGGGTGATTGTTGATAGATTAACTAAATCATCCCATTTTCTTCCGATTAGAACTGACTATTCGTTGGATAAACTTGTAAAATTATATATAAATGAGATAGTCAGACTTCATGGAGTGCCAATGTCTATCATATCGGATAGAGACTCACGCTTTACTTTAAAATTTTGGGAGAGTTTCCAGAAAGCATTGGGTACTCGACTCCATTTCAGCACTGCATTCAATCCACAAACTGATGGCCAAACGAAAAGAGTGTAACAGATACTTGAAGATATGCTAAGAAGTTGTGTTATTGAATTTGAAGATAGTTGGGACAAACATCTACCATTAGTAGAATTTTCTTATAATAACAGCTACCAAACAAGTATTGGAATGACACCATATGAAGCACTATATGGAAGAAAATGTAGAACTCCACATTGATGGACAAAATTGAGTGAGAATAAGTTGGTGCAACCTTATCTCATCAGACAAACTGAAGATAAAGTTAAGCTTATAAAGGATCGGCTAAAAGCTGTTGTAGATAGACATAAGTCTATGCAGATTTAAAGAGAAGGGACATCGAATATAATGTGGGAGATAAAGTATTTTTGAAAGTGTCACCATGAAAGAAAGTTCTCCATTTTGGCAAGAAAGGAAAACTAAGTCCTAGGTTTATTGGACCATAAGAGATCCTTGAGCGTGTAGGTCTGGTAGCTTATCGACTAGCTTTACCTCCAGAACTAGCCTAGATACATAATGTACTCCATGTATCGATGCTTAGAAGATACAGATCAGACCCCTCACATGTGATATAAGTGGAATCCATTAAGGTACAACCAGATTTAAGTTATGAAGAAGAATCAGTGGCTATCTTAGCTCGAGAAATCAAAGAGCTGCGGAATAAACACATTCCACTAGTAAAAGTATTATGGAGGAACCACTCAACCGAAGAAGCCACATGAGAAAGTGAAGAAATAATGAGACAACAGTATCCTCCGCTATTTCAAACATCATGAACATGTAAATTTTGAAGACAAAATTTCTTATAAGGGAGAGAGTTATAATGTCTAAAATTTTTAAAAGTTGACTTTTTGAATTATACCAATATGGAGTTGTGTATAATGTAGAGAGTGACTCGGTATTTATGATGAATGAAAAATAGGGTTAGTTAAGTCATTAAAAATTAAAAATTTAATTCGGATATGGACATAATCGGTATTTCTGCAAAAGAATCTTTAAATGGTAAAACCTTATAGAAATACCTTTTGACCCTAGATTTGGATTTTTATTTAAATTAGAATGTAAAATATGAATAATAGAACTTCAAAATAATTAAAGAAATTAATTTTTATGATTTTACAAAATTAAAATTTGAATTAGAAATAATTTAAGAAAGTGGGTGCACCAAAGTTACGGTGGGTGCACCTTATAATATCAAAATCCTAATTAATGTATATAAATAAAAAAAATCTATTTTCTTCTTCTTCCCCATCTCAAAACCAGCCTTATCTATTTCATAGCCAAAAACTTCATTTCCTCCTCTTTCTTCCATCAAAATAAGTGAAAATTGAAGGAAAATTCACATATAACCTAAAATTCTTAGTAGAATTCATTAGAATAAGTGAAAAACCCTAAAATTATCACCATAAATTCAAGAAAAATCAGGGAAGAGAGAGGAATATCTAATTTTAAAAGAAGTTTGTGCTTGTGTATTAATAGTTTGCTATTATTCAATTTTCTTGTGATTTTTTTATGTTTATGGAAGCTAGTTGAACTATAATTGAATTAATTGTGAAGTATTTTTTCTGAATTTTTAGACTAACCTGGAGAGGTTTAAAAATTATGAAATTTTACCTGGGAGTTTATCTATGTGATAATAGATAGTTTATAAAAGGTCATGATTTTTAAAGATGATTTATTATGAAAGAAAAATCAAAGAACACAAGCTGCCCTGACTGTACCAGTAGAGCCAGAATTTTAGGGTATGAGAAACTCAATTAGAAACTATAGTAAAACAATCCAGAAAAATATTAAATTTTATATAAAAGTTAATATATATGTTTTTAAATTTCATGAATTTTTAGGAATCTTTGTTACCTAAATAAAATTTGGAAATGCCAGAAAAGTTATTACAAAAATAGAATATATAGGGTTGGAAAACATAATTTTTAAACATAGTAAAGGAACTCAGAAAAATATGAAATTTTAAATTTAAGTTTATGTATATTCCTAAGGTGTATTTTTAAATATGTATAATTTTTAATGAAGATTTATTACTGAGAAAGAATTAGGAAAGAGACACTGTTAGAGAAAGTAAGAATCTGGCAGATTTTTTAGAGTTGAGAAATAAATTAAATTTTATATAGTAAATGGAGGAAGAAAAGTTTATTAAATTGAATTGTTAAAGGTTTAATGTCAATTGTTTAAGGAGAAAAATGGTTGTTGTTTTAAATAATTATTAAAAAAATTATTATTATTACAATCGATTGTCAAATTGACTGAAAATAAGAAAATAACTCGATTGCCCGATTATATTGATATTAAACCTAGCTTCTGGATTGAATGGCTAGTCAAAGGGTGGACATCTATAGTGATAGTGGACACTTTGTGTTACCAACGACAATAAACATTCGTGCCATCAGAGGACACTTTGTGTTATCAGTGATAGTGGGCATTCGTGTCACTAATGGGCCATTGGCTATATTCATTATAGTAGGTACTTACTTGCCATCAGTGATCTCGTTACCCAAACCTAGATTTTTAAATCAGTATATGAGGGCAAATCAAGCAAAACTTACCAAGATAAGTTAATGGTTTAAAGTGATTAACCACTAAGTAAACATTGAACTTATTTATATAATATTGAGTTAATTTACATTTTAAAGATTTATTCGTATATTTTCTTAGTGTTTAAAGTGATAATTCATATTTGATATTTTAATATGATACTTCCTAATTGGTAGTTTAAAGTAATAATTTTATTTTATTTATATGAAATATTAATATTGATTTTCTTATGTTATAATTATTGGTAAATTATGAATATGTAAGCACCACTAAGCAGTAGCTTAGCATTTTAGATTTATTTCTGACGCGTAGATCAAATAGGCAAATTGGATCTAGAAGAGTGAGATTTTAGAGCCTCAAATCAACTGCATCGGAGAAGGTGTTATATGTAGAAATATGTATAATATATTTTGTTCAATTCACATAGTAGTATTTAAATTTTAAATGATAGTTGTATAATTATGGGTAGTTAGAGATTTTTAATTACTTTGATGTATGAGTTATAATTTATAAGTTGCTTGAAATATGACTTCATATATATATATATATATTGATAAAGATGATACATGTTTAATATTAAAATATATTGGTAAAAGTATAGATGTTTAAAATAGATTATAGATGAGTGTTTGAGAGTTTGAAATTGGAGTTGTGATTAAACAAAATTATTGGGAGTATTTTTCTTCTGCAAGTTGTATTTTTGTTTGATGAATATTTGGCAGTGTCGAATTTTTAGGGAAAACTCTGCCAAAATTTTTATTGGCATCATTTTTAATATTATAAAAAATAATAATAATTGTATAATTGTATAAACATTATGTGACATCTTTTGTTAGTTATATATATATAAGATTGTTAAGGGGTGTTGCATTTGGTGGTATCATAATAGGTTTAGGCGATTATGTTGTGTGGGATTATGGGAAAAAGTGAAAAACAACTGTCATTGCTATGTGAACTGAATAAGTGGTTAAGTAATCTGATGCAGTTGGTCTTTAAATGTTTGTAGGTGTAGAATGACTTTTAGATCTCGTTGAGCTACAGCAGAAGAAGTTGCATCCTCACATAGTCAAGCAAGTGTGGGGAACCAACAGCCAATAGAATCCTCTGCAGAGCAGATACCATTAGACCCTCAGTTTGTGAGAAACATGGGGGAGGTCCTTAGATTTATTGCAGGGGTAGTTCCTCCAGCATTGCCTCCACCGCCGGTACCACAGAGATCTCTGCTGGAAAGAATCAGAATGAGTGGCATAGTGTGAGTGTTCTTCAACAAGGATGAATCCTTTTTAATCTTAATGCCATCTCAAGATGAAATAGATTTTAGATATCAGATTTAATTTAAGTAAACTTTGACGATCTTCATGGTCTTGATTAAGAATCCCTATCTTTGATCTTCTTGCCCCTTTGGTAACTTAGAGATCATCAGACTTCTCATAAGTGTCAAGATAGCACAAGGTAGATTATCAGGTTTACAAACCAATTAAAAGCAAGCTAAATCTCATGAAGGCTCAAAGGGACAAACTAGGGATTAATGATAACTTGATTGATACTAGTTGTTGGCTCACCAAACAATGCCTAGATTATTTCTCTCTTAAATTGGCAGAGTTCAATTTCACATCGAAAGTTCATCAAATTATGTTCTAAGATCGATTAGACACATATAATTATGTAGGAGCTCTCTCTAAGTAAGCATACATAGTTTAATTCTATAGAATAATTACATCATCTAGTAAAGTCATTAAGATCATGATGCATAGATACATTAACTTATGAATATCAATCTAGATTCATTATTGATTGAGCATCATAATGAACAAAAACCAATAAAATTATAAATGTAACAAAAATAATTTATTCATAAAAATGTTAATTAAAAAAATTGTTCCAAAAAAACCACCAAAGAAAGAAAAGAAAATGAGAACCACACAAGCCAAGAAAGTTTGTTGAGTTAGAGTCGAAGATGCTTCATCTACTTGGACATGTCAAATGTGAGGATCTTTCCATCATCGATGAAATTTTGCATTTCATGACTTAATCATGCACATTGATCTATTTTGTGAGATGGCAGCGGATCTCACAAAGGTCGAGGGGTTAAATTTAGTCGGCTCGATTGTTGCATTTATCTCAACATCTTTTGGTCTTCTTCCACCAGACTGATAGCCACCCATATTGCTCCCTTTCCATTGTATATGTTATTTTCTCTCTTCCATTCTTCTAGTTGAAGACCTACTTGTAATAGATCCTTGAAATCCCTTATAAGGATTTGAACGATTCTTTTTTGGAGGTGGGGCAAAGCGCCCTTGACTATCATTCGAATCTGGTAAAAATCATATGGTCTTTTCTTTAGGAGGGTTGCCTTTTCCTCCATCTCTTTATATAATCAATAAAGCCCTTATTTTGTCTATATCTAATAAACTCAGCCTCCATCAAGGTTACTTCTATCACAATGTTGTACCCATACTATTGGATGAAAGCTTTATACAACAAATCCCAGTCTCTCTGAGTGCTCTCCTCTAAAGTATTGAACCAATTTGCACCATACGATCCAAAGGAAGCATAAAGTACCTCAGTGTTTGAGCCTTATTACCTTTAGCAAACCGTATGGTAGTGATGTACTGCTTAATATATAAGTGGGGATTTTTTGTTCCATCAAACTTAGCAAAAGAAGGCATTTTGAACTTGTGAGGGAGATTCTCATCTTCTTCAAAAACTTTATCAACTTTTGAGGGCTCTTCAACTTCCAATCTCTTTTCAAACTTCTTTTCCAGGTCAACAATGAGCTTTTCCATATTAGTAGGATCTATTTTCACTTTTACATTCCTCTCTTTCTTCTTTTCTTGCTGATCTTAGAGCTATGCATCCCAGTCACTGTTATCAATCACCACCTTTTCTTCATCAAAGGCTACCCCAGCTACCTTAGCCTTTCCTTTGTCTTCTTGCTTCTTAGTACTAGCAGATGCCTCAATAGTATTACTGTCCAACATTGTAGCCGATTCATTTTGTTGCGCTCAAATTAACTCTACCACAAAGCGTCACTCGCAAGTATACGAGGTAGCTGTAGCAAAGATGATCGCCCCAAGGTCGTCTCACAAGGAAGCTAAAGTAGCTAATTGATTATCAGATTAAAAGTAACAATTTATGAATAAATTTAAATTGCTAACTAATGAAAAAGTTTAATTGAAGTTTAAAACAATAAAAGTAAACAAGAGCTGATGTTTTGATTCACTTGATAAAAGGGTATAGGGTTTGTACTTCTCTACTACTAATATGTATGAACGATTATTCCTCTTAATTAATTTAATTTCAAAGATTAAATCTCAAACAACTTAATTAATTGAGTCAAGGAAATAAGCTCTCGCATTCAAACCTCTTACAACTAATCTTGTTATAATTGAAACAATCTTTTTAATAGGTTATATCTCTAATTCACCTAAGTCCCTAATTGAATTGTTCCTGCATTAGACTTCATCTCTCAATCCATCATCTAATACCTAAAACACATAATTGGTGGCCAATCAATTATATATTAACAATATTTCATTCAATCAAGGGTAAAGAAATTATTATCTAAGAGAATAACCAATTCATACAATCATAGCAGATCCATACAAACCCTAGACTAGATTAAATTAGTTTATAATGCAATCAAACATATTCATCTCATTAATGTTCAAAGAAATTAAAATAAACATGATAATATTCGTTAATACAATTTCAATGAAAATAAAGAGAATAAGTTCGAGAACAAAACCAAGTTACAAACTCCTTGAAGCTTCTGAAGAATCTCTTGTTCGAATCTTGCAAGAAGGATGTCTCAATGGCTAGAACAATCTAATCTAAGCTAGATAAAACAAAGTGTGATCAAAATCAAAGAAAACAATTGTCAAAACCCTAACTTTACTCTCTGACGGCTCAAAACAGTCTCAAAAACTCAACAGTCTTAAGAAAAACCCTAATTTCCATATTTATGCAAAGCCTCCGCGCGTCTTTATTGATCCTTGAGTGACACGGCCAAGTTAGAATGAACTTGGCCGTGTTGGAGGTGAATTTAAGGGAGAGACATGACCAAGTTGATGGTGACACGGCCAAGTTGGACCATTTTGAAGGGACATGGCTAGTGACTTGGCCATGTCTGTCACCTACTATGAGAATTGCTCTTCTTTGCTTTGGATTTAGGTGAGACACGGCCAAGTTGATAGTGACTTGGCCGTGTTTGAGCATTTTTGGAGGGACATGGCCATGTTTGAGGTGACTTGGCCGTGTTGGATCATTTTGGAGGGACATGGCCAGTGACTTGGCCATGTCGCTTGCATGTGTCCACTTATGCTTGCTTTTTTTCTTCTTTTCTTCTTTGGTTGAGTGACACGGCCATGTTAGAGGTGACTTGGCCGTGGTGGAGCTTTTTGGAGGGACACGGCCACTGACTTGGCCGTGTCCCTTGCTTGTGTCTGCTCTGTTCAGCTTGATATGGGACACGACCAGTGACTTGACCGTGTCCTCTACCGGTGTCAGCTACTATCCATTTTTCCTTCAGTCTTGGTTCCTTGGCTTTTTTTTAACCTAAAACAAAACTCAAACAAACTTTAAACAAAAAATAAATAAACAATAACCAACAAAACATAAACACCATACTAAAAACTAGATCAAAAATGACATAAACACTGAAATAAACTAAAACTACAAAATTAACAAAAACACTAAAAAACCGATTTAAACTAACAAAATACCTAAATAAAACAATAATTATCATAATAAACAGGACACAAATCTATAACAAAAACTAATAAAACAACTACCCCACACTTACAACTTTGCTTGTCCTGAAGCAAATTCACATGGTATAAATTAAAAACTCAAACAACCTTAACTATAATTCCAGCATATAAGATGAAATACTTTAAGACTCAGACATAAATATTTGCATCTTACTTCAATCAAGGATTTTCTTAACTCATTCATTAATCCAGACATACAAATCTTATCTCTCATCTAAGTGTTTCACTCGATTTCAAAGGTTAATCACTCAAACCACTCATGACTGCATACTACCATAAACTTGCTTAATTATCCAATCTCTCTCACTGATTTTCTCAAGAAATAATCTGAAGGTCTTTCATTTGGATGTAATGGGGCTAAGGTAAAGGTGTGAGAAAAGACATTTAAGCTGGAGCATTAAGAAATGGAGTATCTAAATTAGACAATACTCTTGCTAAGAAATTCATAACTCCCTCAAATGGCATACTCACAATCCATTAATACTTCACATACTTGCATACTTCAAGAAAAATACATAAGTCGACATTCCTCTTTTGATAACCAATGCTAGAACATATTTGACTTTTGTATATATATATATATATCTCTTTTTTTTTATTTTCTCTTTTTCTTTTTCTTTTATTATATTTTTTAATACATATATATACAAAATATAACATTGCATAGATCATCTAGCTTAACATGTAGAGGAAAAGAATAGTCAACTCTTAATCAAATACAAAGTGCAAAGTATGCATTTCACCCCAAAATAACAATACCATATATATATATATATATATATATATTTTACTTGCTTACCCCACACTTTGAAATAAACCACCCTATTGTCATATCATAAAACTCCATTCCTTAATGCATGTATGATGATAATAAGAATATGTTAAGTTGAGAATTGTGTTGATCAAACAATAAAAAGGTCAAAGGCTCAACTTGGCTTACTAAGGAATTAAATATTAAGGGAGGTCTTTTTAAGCTAAAGGGCTAACCTAATTTGCCTTCATCATTTTAAAACTTGAGATTAAATCATAATGTGAGTTCAATTAGCATGCAAAAGCAAACTCTAGAGATGCAAAATCATGAAGGTACACACTTAAGAAAAGAAAATCAAATGACAATAATATCAAATTATGAGGCTCAAAACTCACACAGGTGGGTTCTCAAAGATTTATATGTCATAAATTGCAGAATGTGAAAATTGATCCTGAATGAATTCAAATGCTAATCTCTATGCTGATACTAAAGTCTCAACTATAATACCAAAATCAAAGAAAAGTTAATAAGTTCTCAACAATTATACCATGCACAACACACAATATAACACACCAAGACAAACAAAACAAAAATTAAAGACACACCAAGACAAACAAAACAAAAATTAAAGACAAGCTAAAAGCTTACCCCACACTTTAGAATTTACATTGTCCTCAATGGAAAACAAGAATAATAAAGAAAAAGAATTTAAGGACAACCTGTCTTCCATCGTACCCTGGTGAGGCAAAACCTAACTTTCAAACACAAACACAGATGTTCAAAAACAAAGTGCAAGAGAGCTTTAGAGTTTCCATTTATTTAAACTAAACATAAAATCAAAATTGCTAAATATAAAATTATAACTATGAAAAAGAAAATGCAAACCGATGGGTTGCCTCCCATTTAGCGCTTCTTTAATGTCATAAAGCTGGACATACTGCAAGGTCTAGGAATCATGGATCAAAGTGCTGTCAATGATCCTCACTACATGAAATCCTTCTTTATATGGTTTAACTCTATGTTCATTTACTTTAAAACTCTTATTGGTTCGAGAGTTAAGCAATTCAATAGTACCAGAAGGACATACCTTAGTTACCTCGAAGGGACCACTCCATCGAGATTTGAGTTTACCTGGAAACAAACGGAGTCGAGAATTAAAAAGTAAAACTTTCATACTTGGACTCAATTTCTGTCACACAATAAATCTGTCATGAATTGCTTTAGTGTGATCCTTATAGTTCGTCAAGATCTCATTTGCCTTTGGGTTAAGGCACCTTTAGGTCTCCCTCACTGGTTTAGCCCCCTTTTCTAAGGTCAGTGTCAGCTCCAATTTATCTGGGGAACCTGTCTGCAAGAAAGCATTTGAAACAACTGCTTCAACACAATTAATTAAAGAACATTCCTCATATAAAGCAGTTGTAGGAATGGGAGAAGTGTTAAAAATAGAAAAATCAACAGTTTGACCCAAGACAGTCATTGATAGTTTACCATTTTTAACATCTATTAAGGTGTTGGTAGTAGTCATGAAAGGCCTACCCAGCAAAATAGTGTGTGCTGATGGTGCAGGGTTACTCCCTTCCATGTCAAGTACTATGAAATCCACAGGTACTATCAACCCTCCAACCTTAACTAACACATCTTCTATAACCCCTTTCGGGAATCTAAAAGACCTATCAGCTAATTGCAACACCATTTTTGTCTGTTTAAGCTCCCCTAGTTCTAATTCTTTAAACACAGAATAAGGCATTAAATTCACACTAGCTCCTAGATCACACATGCCTTCAGTCCCCTTTCCATTCCCCATAGTAATTTGAATTAAAAGGCTTCCAGGATCCTTTAGTTTGAGAGGTAGTTTATGCTGCAGAACGGCACTAGCTACCTCTGAAACTATCACCTTTTCATTCGTCTCATACCTCTTTTTCTTGGTGATCAGCTCTTTGAAGAACTTGGCATAAGCCGGCATGTTCTTTATTGCCTCAAGTAAGGGTAAGTTAATGCTTACCTTAGACAGCATGTTGAAGATGTTAGAAAATTGCTTATCTGGTTTATCATCCTTCAACCTGCTGGGGAATGGTATAGGTGGCCGGTATGGATTGCTTGCCTTATGTAGATCTACTGTAGGCAACTTCTCCACTGATCTTTCTCCAGCACCTTTGTTCTTTAGTTCTCCTTCCTTCTTGTTCTCTTTGTTACCTGCATTCACAGAATCAGTTTCAACATTATTATAAATTTCCTTACCACTTCTAAGAACAGTCACTGATTGTGCCTGCTCAGGTTGACTTGGGAATTTCCCCTTTTGTTGAATCTTCATCTGTTGTGCAAGTTGTCCAACTTGTGACTCCACTTTCTTAAAAGATGCTTCTAAGGAATCCAGCCTCTTGTTTATTATCTCTTGATTCTTAGCACTGACCTGGATAAAAGCCTGTAAACTTTCCTCCAAACTTTCTATCTTAGACTGCCCTTGATTTGAGGATTGGCCCTGCTCTTGGTTCTGTCTCTGGAGCAAATGAAAAGGCTGCTGAGAATTATTTGTTGCCCAAGAAAAATTTGGGTGATTCCTCCAACCAGGATTATAGGTATTCGAATAAGCATCATTACGGGCCCTTGGTTGGAATCCCCCCATGGCTTTGACTTGCTCAGCATTACCAAAAGACTCATATGCAGAGGGACATATATTCGCTCCATGCCCGAGAGTCCCACAGATTCCACACACTTCTTGAGTAGATGAAGAAATATTGTTCTTCATATTCAGCATCTGCACTTGCTTTGTCAACTCAGCTATCTGATTGACCATCTCACTATTGGCTTCTAGTTGATTCACCCCTTTACTTCTTCCCCTTACATTTTTTTGTTGAGAATTAGCTCACAGCATCTCAAAGATATCATAAGTTTTAGCTGCTGTCTTTTCTCCCATGGCTCCCCCAGCTGCATTATCAACAGTGTTCTGAAATTGCTGGGTTAGACCATCATAGAAAAACTGGTTCAGAAGTTGAAGTGGATAGTGATGATGTGGACACTGGATCAATAGCATCTTAAATCTGTCCCAAGCCTCATGAAATGGCTCTCCTTCAAATTGAGAGAATGTAGCAATCTTCCCTCTCAATTCAGCTGTCTTTTGATGTGAGTAGAACTTGCCCATGAATTTATTATAAACTTACTCCCAAGTTGTCAGTGAGTTTTCGGGCAACATCATAAGCCAGCTCTTTGCCCTATCCTTCAAAGTATAAGGGAAACATCTCATCCTCAACTGATCCTCTGTTAATCCTCCCAATGGAAAAGTGTTGAGGGTGGAGTAGAAATCCCTAATAAAGTTCAAAGGATCTTCATTTGGAACTCCATAGAATGATGGCAGCATGTTGTAGTGAATGTTCTTCAACTCATAATTTCTTGCTGCATTTGTCAGTCTTATGCATGAAGTGGAAGTTCCAATGACAAGTCTAGCAAAGTCTCTCATCGTTCTTTGCCTTTCTTCAGCCATTTTAACAGATTGTTCAGAATCTGACTCTAATTCAGAAGTGTCCTCCTCTGTATCAAATCCGGTATAGAGCTCAAACTCTTCTCTGCTCCTTTTCACTCTCTGAATTTTTGGAATGAATGGATATAGCTCTCCTTCGAGTGATCTCCTGCCTTGCATAAACAAAATTTCTAGAAAAAGAAATTATTAAAAGTAAAAGACAAAATAAAATAAAAAATAAACAATGAAAAATAATCTAAAATATTTTTGCCTAATAAACAATTTCGCCAATTAGCTTCCCCGGCAGCGGCGCCAAAAACTTGTTGCGCTCAAATTAACTCTACCACAAAGTGTCACTCGCAAGTATACGAGGTAGCTGTAGCAAAGGTGATTGCCCCAAGGTCGTCTCACAAGGAAGCTAAAGTAGCTAATTGATTATCAGATTAAAAGTAACAAGTAATGAATAAATTTAAATTGCTAACTAATGAAAAAGTTTAATTGAAGTTTAAAACAATAAAAGTAAACAAGAGCTGATGTTTTGATTCACTTGATAAAAGGATCTAGGGTTTGCACTTCTCTACTACTAATATGTATGAACGGTTATTCCTCTTAATTAATTTAATTTCAAAGATTAAATCTCAAACAACTTAATTAATTGAGTCAAGGAAATAAGCTCTCGCATTCAAACCTCTTACAACTAATCTTGTTATAATTGAAACAATCTTTTTAATAGGTTATATCTCTAATTCACCTAAGTCCCTAATTGAATTGTTCCCACATTAGACTTCATCTCTCAATCCATCATCTAATACCTAAAACACATAATTGGTGGCCAATCAATTATATATTAACAATATTTCATTCAATCAAGGGTAAAGAAATTATTAGCTAAGAGAATAACCAATTCATACAATCATAGCAGATCCATACAAACCCTAGACTAGATTAAATTAGTTTATAATGTAATCAAACATATTCATCTCATTAATATTCAAAGAAATTAAAATAGACATGATAATACTCGTTAATACAATTTCAATGAAAATAAAGAGAATAAGTTCGAGAACAAAACCAAGTTACAAACTCCTTGAAGCTTCTGAAGAATCTCTTGTTTGAATCTTGCAAGAAGGATGTCTCAATGGCTAGAACAATCTAATCTAAGCTAGATAAAATAAATGTGATCAAAATCAAAGAAAAAAATTGTCAAAACCCTAACTTTACTCTCTGACGGCTCAAAACAGTCTCAAAAACTCAACAGTCTTAAGAAAAACCCTAATTTCCATATTTATGCGAAACCTCCGCGCGTCTTTATTGATCCTTGAGTGACACGGCCAAGTTAGAATGAACTTGGCCATGTTGGAGGTGAATTTGAGGGAGAGACAAAGCCAAGTTGATGGTGACATGGCCAAGTTGGACCATTTTGGAGGGACATGGCCAGTGACTTGGCCATGTCGCTTGCATGTGTCACCTACTGTGAGAATTGCTCTTCTTTGCTTTGGATTTAGGTGAGACATGGCCAAGTTGATGGTGACTTGGCCGTGTTTGAGCATTTTTGGAGGGACATGGCCATGTTTGAGGTGACTTGGCCGTGTTGGATCATTTTGGAGGGACATGGCCAGTGACTTGGCCATGTTGCTTGCATGTGTCCACTTCTGCTTGCTTTTTTTTTCTTATTTTCTTCTTTGGTTGAGTGACACGGCCATGTTAGAGGTGACTTGGCCGTGTTGGAGTTTTTTGGAGGGACACGGCCACTGACTTGGCCTTGTCCCTTGCTTGTGTCTGCTTCTATTCAGCTTGATATGGGACACGGCCAGTGACTTGGCCGTGTCCTCTGCCGGTGTCAGCTACTGTCCATTTTTCTTTCAGTCTTGGTTCCTTGGCTTTTTTTTTAACCTAAAACAAAACTCAAACAAACTTTAAACAAAAAGTAAATAAACAATAACCAATAAAACATAAACACCATACTAAAAACTAGATCAAAAATGACATAAATACTGAAATAAACTAAAACTACAAAATTAACAAAAACACTAATTAAACCGATTTAAACTAACAAAATACCTAAATAAAACAATAATTATCATAATAAACAGGACACAAATCTATAACAAAAACTAATAAAACACATTTCTCATAACCTCAGCCAGGATTCCTTTTAACTCTTCCATTGTTCTTGGATTCGAAGGCTTCATTCACTAGGTTCTTAACTTGTTCCTGATCCATTATTTTTGGCATGAAGTTAACTGAACTCCCATTGAATTCTGAATCATTAACATAGGCTAGGTTGTCATACGCTCTTAAGCTACTGTACTCTAGGTTTGTGAGCCAGAAAGGATCAAGAGTACAAATTAATGTATGTATGCATGTGTAGCAAGCAAATAAAGTCAGGACGCTCCTTCAAACCTTATTTCTTCTCAGACACAAGTGACGAGTCTCTTTTCTTAGGTATTATGGTAAAAAAATATCACCTGGAAAAATTCTATTTTCAAAAGAACCACTCAGACGAGATAACCAATAGTTGCATTTTTAAATACAGAAGTTGGTCCATAATAATTCCTATCAATTAAGTCTTAATCTTTTGGGTCTACCGAGCAGCATTTTTTCCATATTATGAATTAAAAAATAAATTAATAGATTTATTATGAATAGACTTCTCATTTGGAAAGGTAACTAATGATTCATACCACAAATAATCCCAAAACTAACAAGCCTTGGCATAAATAAAGCCTACAATTAATTTTAATATTCTATAACTGACTCAATTAATTGCAAGCCCATTTCAAAAATTTTGACCCATTGTAGAAAGGTTTTAAATTCAAAGCCTAATGAAAATTTAAAAAAGCAAAAGATGGTTTAAGGGCCTTTCTTTGAAAATAATTCAAAGCCCATTGTAAAAATTTTATTTCTAAAATCAATTTTGGGATTCATACTTGGACTACAAGAAAACAATTGTTGACCCAAGATTGAAAATGATTTGGGCATTGGGCTTAAAAGAATTTTTGTACCATAAAATAATTTTAAGCTTATACCATAATTAGGTCATATTGGAAAAAGACAAACTAAATGGGCCATAACTTGGGCCAAAATATGAAAATCATAGTCAAACAACAAGCATTTAGGGTAAACCTAATGAAAAATTACTAGGCCCACTACATGGGCTTTAGTATTTGGGGGTAAAGGCTTAAGTTCTCACAACAAATATATACTAAAAGGTGTAAAGTTGTGAGTGGTTATGTAGTGCTCGATCTCCATACCTTGAATGAAAGTATGGTATCACTTACACGCACATAACACGAGTTCTATAGGGCATTCTAACTCACACAGATAATGTAATTCTAAATTATGCAATGAACAATATCATAATAATAAAAAAAATAAAATACTATAAAGACCAATAGAATTAACTTTTCTTATCCCCAGTGGATTTGCCACTGTGAGCGAGCATTTTCATCCCCACTCCCGATGGAATAGTCCTTGCGACTTCAGCACTGTTAGGCTCTGTGCCTTAGAGAATATGGGTCTAAACTCGGAGAATGGAAGTCACTACCTAGACAGGCAGGGAAGAAGAAAGAAGGGGTGGATGACTCAATTCCAAAGGAACTCCCAACTCCTACTAGGTTTGAAAAATTAGGTATGTATGAAGAAGGTGAGAAATGGCCCAGCATTCCCATAACGCTCAGTCAATTGGAACCGGCCTCTTTTTCAGGTCTAAATATTATTAAATTTTTAGATTATTACAATATTATTCATATTAAAAGAAATAAATAAAATAAGGAATAATCATATCATAAATCAAGCAAACAAATAAAATGGACACTCATACAAGGATTAAAATATGCCCTTACAATATCCAAATGTCCATAATACAAATAAAATTAGACACCCACAAAAGAGTGAAAATATGTCTCTTGTATTAATCTCCAAATATAAATTAAATAAAAGAAGCAAATTAAATAAAATTAAATAAATAAGACACCCACTAAGTGAAAATATGCCCTTTACATCCTTAAAATCCAAATAAATTCATAAACATAATTCAACCATTCATCATAAACAATAATGGATAAATAATCAAAACATATAACTAATTATCATTCAAACAACCATAGATTCCAAGTTCAATTAAGTGAAATTAAGGTAAGCCACAAAATTAGAGTTTTATAATGAAATTACGGTTCAACATGTAAAATTTGGATTTTAATCTTAAAACTAGGGTTTAACATGAAAAATTAGGGTTTAATCCTAAAACTAGGGCTTAATAAAAATTAGGGTTTTTACCCTAAAACTAGGATTTTAATTTTAAAACTAGGGTTTAACATGCAAAATTGGGATTTTATCATTAATTTAGGCTTTAATCTAAAAACTAGGGTTTTAACATGCAATTAAGTTTTTAACATGCAAAATTACAAAATTAGGGTTTTTGGTGATGAAATTGAGGTTTTATTGATGAAACTGGGATAAGATCTTATAACTAGGATTTTTATTACTAATTTAGGATTGTAGTTAACAAACTAAGGTCTTAGGTTGCAATTTAAACTAAATAAAAATAATAAATCACAACACAGTAGGTTCACAAGGTTAGACTAAGATAATGCTCAATTGAATAAAATGGATTTAGTTCATAAAAACCATACTTATGTTGTTGGCTCCATCAAAACAATTTCGATGAACCAAACCTCATGAATCACCATAATCCCTCAATGAGAATGTAATACCCCTAATTTTTGAATATTAAATAAAATAAATTAAATTTTGGATAAATTAAATAAATGATTTGAATGAAAAATGAAAGGATTTTATGTAAAATGTATATTTGATATATATTTGAAGTAAATATGACATATACGTATACCAAACATATACAACACATATAAAAAGAATAATTAATATACACATATATATATAAGGATGGAAATGAAGAGAAATTAAATTTTGCTTCTTCTTCTTCTTCTTCTTCTTCTTCTTCTTCTTCTTCTTCTTCTTCTTCTTCTTCTTCTTCTTCTTCTTCTTCTTCTTCTTCTTTTGTTTCTTCTTTGAACGTGACCTAGAGAGAGAGAGAGTAAGCTAGAAGCTTTCTTCTTCTTTCATACACCAAGAATTGAAGTAATTTCAAGGATTAAAGTGAAGATTTTGAGGATTCTTCATCAATTAGTAAGTTCCATTATCATTTTGCAAGTTTCTTTGGAATTCTATGGAAGAATGACATGTTGATTTTGGGGATTATGTATTAGCATATTTTAATGATTTATTTGGATATATATGAAGGTATTATGAGTAGCTAATGATGATTTTTAAGGTTGGATTGAAAGAGAAGAGATTTCTTTTCTTTCTTCTTTGAATGTGTTATAAGAGAAAGTGATGATTGATTGAATAAGATGATAGTTATGATATGTTGGAGTTATATAAGTGTTGAATTGATGGGTGAATTATAGATATAAACTAAGATGATGATTAAGGGTGTTGTAGTATTGAGTTTGGAATGATTGTGTTCATATGGTTGAGAGTTCGAAATGCATAACTTTTGTCTGACAAGGCCAGTGATAAGGCCATGTCGTTGGGCATGTCAATAGTGTTGAGCGTGTCGTAGCTATTGTGAGATAAGGTAATTGATATGGCTATGAACATGCCCATGTTATTGGGCGTGTCAAAATTTTTATAATGCAGAATTAATGACACGGCAGTGACATGCCCATGCCATTGGACGTGTCAAAGCTTTTGTGAGTGTGAGTTAATGACATGGTCATTAACATGCCCGTGTTGTTGGACGTGTCACTTGAGAATAACTCTTTTCTTTATTTTTCATTTGTAATTCCTATTTAAATGAATTGATGTTAAGAATAACTTAGAATGTGATATTAAATAGTTGTTTATTATCACATTTGGCTTAGGCATTGAGAGAGAGTAGTTTACCCAACCCTAGTGTTAAAGGAAAACTTGGAAGAGAAGGTTAGAGGAAGTTTCAAAGCTTGTTTTGGAGTGTTTTTTAAGGTATGTACAAACTCTGGATAAATGAAATGTGATTGCATTACATTTGGCCTAACACATTTTGGATGGAAAATGTGTTCATTAAGTATTCATGAACATGGTGCTAAGACATGTGAATTATTATGTATGCATTATTATGCATTTGAAAAGCCATTGTTAATGGCTAAATTGAATGAAATGTAAACTATGTACAAAATATGAAAATGACCCAAAATGTTTGGGTAATATGATTTGTTGTGTATACATTAAAGATATTATGTAAAGCCATTGGTGATGGCTAGATCGTATAAAATGGGATACATTATGATTATATGATGATGTTGATATAAATGAGATAAATGAGGTAATATGCCAAGCTTGATCATGAGAAAATGGGAAAATGAGAAAGAGATTGATAATGGAAATATGAAATAATTGTGTACCTAATATGTTATTCAATTTTCAGAGTTCTGTGTTTGGCGGCATGCCTATATTTTCCTATGGGGCTAGACGCTTGGTGTCATTGTGAAAATATTTTTGAGGTGAAAGACCGAGTTGTAAGCCTCAAAAATAGGTCTTTGAAGCTGGGCTGGGTGAAAAAACTGGGTCGTAAGCCCAGGCCTAGTTGGACTATTACATTTATATTTTTTCTTCAGGACTAGACACATGGTGTCATTATGAACCAAAACAATAACTTTGAGATTTTAATGATGCATTAGTTGTTTGGGCCCATGCTTGTGTATGCGTTTGTTGTAGACAATAATGATATTAAGAATTGTGGATGATATATAAATATATATATATTTAAGTATAAATATAAAGCTAATAATAATAAAGAAAATATAAAGAATATGATGATAAATGATGTTAGTGATGTGAGTTTGATTTTCTATAATATATGTATATGTTGTTTATATGTACCACTAAGCTTTCGAGCATAGCGCGGTTGTGTAAATCGCACAGGTGAGTAGATTGTTGATCTGGGAGTCAAATAGTTGTGCCACGAGAAGAGTAAGAGTATTTCGAGACCAACTAGAAGATGATGCATGCATGTACAATTATATTATATTATATTTTGATAAAAATCTATATGTATACAAGTGAATTTCAGAAAAGACAATGTAAATTTATATATATGTAATCTAATGAAAAGTATAATGGTTTTGTAAATGTTACTTTAAAAGAATGAGATTTGATAATGAAAAATGTTCTTTTATTAAAAAAAAATATAATTGACGTGGAATAAAGTAAGGGTTTAAACAATACTGTAAAGTAACATCCTTATATTTTATATGTGTATTATATGCATACGGGGTATATGTATGGTATGTATATAGGGTATAGAGGTATTACAATTATTTTGGTATCGGAGCTTAGGTTTGAGATTCTCAACCTAAGTGAGTTTTGAAAAAGAAATGGAAATTTTAGAAAAGTGAAGCGAGTTGTGATACATGCATATACATTGACACCTAGGTTGGTCTTGGATGTGGCATTATGTGGTTTATGATGTCATGTATTTGAATGATATGAGTTAGATGATAGTGTGAAAAATGAGGTTCCACATGAGAGTAAAGCTAGAGAAAGAAATAATGTAGAAAAAATTGTTAAGTTTAATTGTTGAATTAAAGAAGTGGAGTTTTACTTAAGTAAAACTAATTTTGAAATTATTGATTATTAAAATGTGTTTGTGAAATAAGTTATAAGAGAATGAATTTGAGAATAATTCTAGAATTGAGTTATAAGATTATAAAAGAAAATGAAATATTTACTATTGAGTAAAAATTATATATGGCATGATGTTGATTTAAATGAATTATGTTGGTTATAGTATATTGTGACAAAAATGTGTATAAGTAAGAGATTATAAGGAAAATATAATTATAATGAAAAGAGTGTGCAAGTGAAAAAAATTAGTTTGACTACAGAGAAATGGAATTTGATTTAATGAAATTTTATGTAAGCTCATTGAGTATTATTAGGTAAAATTATTATGAGAAAGGAATGAATGAGAATTTTTATAAGAGATATATTGGAAATGGAATAATAAATAGAGAAATAAGATTTTAATATGGTATATATATACATGATTTAAGGAATACTTGGTATGCTAATTATTTAATTTGAGATGAAATGTGTTGCTGGAATGAAATGGTTATTTGGATATAGAAATTAAAGAATTGAAATATTGAAAATATTTATTCATTTATAAAGAGTGCATGAGTAGTTATATGGTATTAAAGAGTAAGTTTGAGTTAAGTGAATAATTTGAGCAATGAGAAAAAATTGACGTGGAATTAATTGAATACCTGTTAAGAATGTAAATTTATCAGTTGTGTTGATAGATAGAAGGAAAATTATAATGGTTGAATTTATTTGGTATGATTATAAAGGACATGTAATTGTGTTGCTAAGTGGTGAGATAATTTATTCAAAGTAAAAGAGATTTATTATACATGGATATGTTAATTAAATTAACATGGCCATATAACTTGTTTAGTGTATTGGCAGATTAGTTTTGTTATCCACGGGCATGGGCCTGAGATAACATGGTTGTGAGATAGTTTTGGTGAGATTGATAATTTTGTTTCATGAGATACATGCAAGATTTATGGGTTGTATAAATGGAACTCGTAACCTTATGTAGAAATTTATCTATAACTATAGAAAGTGGAATGTAACTAAGAGTTATGTTAAATGTAAAATGCTAATATGGTGTGATCATGGACAGTGGTGATCACGAAAAAAGTATAGAGTAATGAGTATGTGATAATAAAATGTAAAGTGATGTTATATATGTGTATCCTATACAATTACTTGTTCGGCTGTGTTGAGATTCATTAGATATGCATAAGAGGTCCTGAGCAGAGCTAGGACTAGATATGCATATATTGATAGACCTGAGCAAGGCTAGGTCTTGACCTGAGCAGTGCTAGGTCATGTGATTGAGATTAGTGATGGTTCCGAATAGAGTTGGACCATGATATTGTATTAACTGGACATGATAATTGTATATAAGTGTTGGGCTTAATAGTGTATTTATATATGTGTATGTTATATATATGAATATGTAATGTGATGATTAATGAGCTATTTGATGGTGATCATAGTTTGGCATGATCATATGAGTTCCAAGGAATGTGATTTACTAGTCACGTTGTGATTATAGCTCAAAATATGATGAATTGAATGTGATATGATTAAAGATATATGATTTGTAATGCATATGCTGATGACCTAAGCAGAGTTTGGTCATGAAATTGATATTATGTGTAATAGAAAATAAAGAGATAATAGAAAAAGAAATGTAAAAAAATTAATTTGAAATGATGTATATTGGTTGTATACAGTCATTAGCTCCAATAAGTCGAAATGAGCATTACTGGTGATGGATCTGAAGAAAATAAAAATTTGAAAATAAGTTTAACCTAATAAAGTTAGGTGATGAATTGAGATAGAATAATAAGTTTAAACAAGCCAAAAGTTGACTAGAAGAAAATAAAGTTGTGATGCTAATATTATGATAGTTAGATCAATTGATATGGAATGTGGTAAGGTTGTGAGTAATTATTGAAATTCAATATGTATAATTGTATTAAGAATATGAGAGATATGTGATAGCAAGTATGATGCAATGTCCTAATATGTGTATGGATATAAAGTGAGTTAAGGTATAGCAGTTTAAATGATAAGAGAATTGTTTAAGAGAATGGTGGTTAATTTGAGAAAGATGTCAGTTATGTGTGATTGGAATGCATATACATGTTGGTTGATGAATAAATTATGATAATGAATTTTTAATGATGGAAATAAAATTTTATTGTAGTATATATTGATTGTATTGAAATAATGTATGATAATTGTATAAAGGATAAAATCATGGTGGAGATGCATAAATTATCGCAATGAGACTTGTTACATAGAGATTGAAAATTGTTATCATTTATGATTTTACAAATATCTATTTGTAAATATAGGAAAGAGATGGATGAATAGAGATACAATCCTAAAAATAACTATGGTTACTGGATAGTTGGTGTTAAGATATAATTCAATAACCTTTAAATTTAAGGTTGAGAGTACATTTATAAAATGTTGAAGTGATAAAATATTTTGAGCATAATAGATGTGTCAGGCATATATACTAATAAGATAAACTGATTTTTGTCTAATGATAATTTGATTGGTGATGTAATAATTTATCATGATTGTTTTGCTTAAAAAAAATATAGTGATGAGTTATTAAATTGGGATAAGATGATTGACCCTAAGGGGGAGAGTAGGGATTATATGATTTGATGAAATAATAATTTGATTATATGATTAATTTTATATGAAAATTTAAGATGATATTTTGTTATGGATGGATTATCATCGTACTGGATAATTTCGAGAATAAAATTATTTAAAGGGGAGAGAATTATGATACCCTTAATTTTTGAATATTAAATAAATTAAATTAAATTTTGGATAAATTAAATAAATGATTTGAATGGAAATTAAAAGGATTTTAAGTGAAATGTATATTTGAAATATATTTGAAGTAAATATGACATATACATATACTAAACATATACAGCACATATAAAAGAATAATTAATATATACATATATATATATATATAGATAAGGATGGAAAGGAAAAGAAATTGGAATTTGCTTCTTCTTCTTCTTCTTCTTCTTCTTCTTCTTCTTCTTCTTCTTCTTCTTATTTTGTTTCTTCTTTGAACGTGAGCTAGAGAGAGTGTGTGAGCTAGAAGCTTTCTTCTTCCATACACCAAGAATTGAAGTAATTTCTAAGATTCAAGTGAAGATTTTGAGGATTCTTCATCAATTAGTAAGTTCCTTTATCATTTTGCAAGTTTATTTGGAATTCTATGGAAGAATGGCATATTGATTTTGGAGATTATGTATTAGCATGTTTTAATGGTTTATTTGGATATGTATGAAGGTGTTGTGAGTAGCTAACGATGATTTTTAAGGTTGGATTGAAAGAGAAGAGATTTCTTTTCTTTCTTCTTCTTTGAATGTGTTATGAGAGAAAGTGATGATTGATTGAATAAGATGATAGTTATGATATGTTGGAGTTATATAAGCATTGAATTAATGGGTGAATTATGGATATAAAATAAGATGATGATTAAAGGTGTTGTAGTATTGAATTTGGAATGATTATGCTCATATGGTTGAAAGTTCGAATTGCAAAACTTTTGCCTGACAAGACCATGTCGTTGGGCGTGTCAATGGTGTTGAGTTCAACGTTGAAGACATGACCATTAACACGGCCATGTCTCTGAGCATGTCTTAGCTACTATGAGATAAGATAATTGACATGGCCATGAACATGCCTGTGTTGGTGGACATGTCAAAGTTTTTGTAGTGCAAAATTAATGACACGGGCAGTGACAGCTCCATGTCATTGGACGTGTCAAAACTTCTGTGTGAGTGAATTAATGACACGGTCATTAACACACCCGTGTTGTTGGATGTGTCACTTGAGAATAACTCTTTTCTTTATTTTTCATTTGCAATTGTTAATGGCTAAATTGAATGAAATGTGAATTATGTGCAAAATATGAAAATGACCCAAAATATTTGGGTAATGTGGTTTGTTGTGTATACATTAAAGATATTATGTAAAGTCATTGGTGATGGCTAGATCGTATAAAATGAGATACATTATGATTATATGATGATGTTGATATAAATGAGATAAATGAGGCAATGTGCCTAGCTTGATCATGAGAAAATGGGAAAATGAGAATGAGATTAATAATGAAAATATGAAATAATTGTGTGTCTAATATGTCATTCAATTTTCAGAGTTCTGTGTTTGGTGGCATGCCTATATTTGCCTATAGGGCTAGATGCTTGGCATCATTGTAAAAATATTTTTGATGTGAAAAGACTGGGTCGTAAATCTCAGAAACAAGTCCTTGAAGATGGGCTAGGTGAAAAGACTAGGTCGTAAGCCCAGTCCTAGTTGGACTGTTAAATTGATATTTTGCCTTTGGGGCTAGACACATGGTGTCATTATGAACCAAAATAGTAACTATGGGATGTTAATAATGTATTAGTTGTTTGGGCCCATGCTTGTGTATGTAGTTGTGGTAGACAATAATGATATTAAGAATTGTGGATGATATATAAATATATATATTTAAGAATAAATATAAAGCTAATAATAATAAAGAAAATACAAAGAATATGATGATAAATGATGTTAGTGATGTGAGTGTGATTTTCTGTAATGTATGTATATACTGTTTATATGTATCACTAAGCTTTCGAGCTTAGCGTAGTTGTGTAAATCGTGCAGGTAAATAGATTGTTGATCTAGGAGTCAAACAGTTATGCCACAAGAAGAGTAAGAGTGTTTTGAGACCAACTAGAAGGTGGTGCATGCATGTATAATTTTATTATATTGTATTTTGATAAAAATTTATATGTACATAAGTGAATTTTGAAAAAGACAATGTAAATTTATATATATGTAATCTAATGAAAAGTATAATGGTTTTGTAAATGTTACTTTTAAAAGAATGAGATTTGATAATGAAAAATGTTCTTTTATTAAAAAAAATATAATTGATGTGGACTAAAGTAAGGGTTTAAACAATACTTTAAAGTAACATCTTTATATTTTATATGCATATTATACGTATATGGGGTATATATATGGTATTTATATAGGGTATAAAGGTATGAAAAAGAATAGGAAATAGGTACTATCTTGAAAGATTTTTGATGGCTTGGATCAACTAGAGTTTTTGGATGAGAAAGGAACAATTGAAGTTTTGCGACAGTATTCTAAATTGCTCTATGCTATTTTTGCTTTTTGTTTCTACTATCTCTTTTTTGCTTTTTATTTGATAATGATGGTTTTCCCTTAATTATTCCTAATTACTTTGTATTTATAGGAAAATTTACTACAATAATTTGTCCAAGTTTTGGTTAAACAATCCCGATTTTATTAGAAAAGCTATTGCCTATCCGAATTTATCTTAGTTTAGTAGAATTAAGACACTTAAAACCAAAGACTTGAAGGCTCATGGCGAACTGGCCAAGGCCATAAGCATGGCTAATGGCGAATTGTCCATGAGCATGGCCAATTCATCATGAATTCTAGGCTGTTTCAAAATTTTGGCTTCTTTAAATTAGACCGGACTCGGTTCAGGCTTTTAAATTGTACCAGTTTGACCTTTTGAATTGAAATCAAATTTGATCAAATTTTTTCAATTGGACTAGATTTAATAGGGCTTTTAAATTAGAACTAGACTTATCTAGGGCTAAAATTAAAGGTTTACAAGTAGCGAAAAATTATGCCCAACAAGAGGATATAGACTATGAGGAATATTTTCACCTGTTGTAAGCTTTATCTTTATTTGCTTAATTCTAGCTATTGTGGCACATTTAGATCTAGAATTGCATCAAATGGATGCAAAAACAACTTTTTCTTAATGTAGAGCTAGAAGAGGAAATCTACATGGAATAACCTATAGGTTTCATTGTTAAAGGTCAAGAGCGCAAAGTGTGCAAACTCCAAAGATCAATATATGGCCTTAAATAAATGATTTGAATGGAAATTAAAAGGATTTCCAATTTCCCATACTGTAGTGCTAAAAAACTATAGCTTGTTTATCATTTTACTAATATAACCTTATTTATGTTTATCAATAAGTAATAGTAAATATTTAAAGCATGAGAAGGGGAATTGAACATAAATTTAATGTATAACAATTATAATAAATATGGTATTTGGAATAATACTCAAAAGCATACTAAAACACACAAATGAGCTAATTATTTAAAGATGGAATAACATTTATAGAGATATATTATATTAAAACAGGTGTTGCTGACACAGTATTGTGCTACATGTCTTTCTCATATCTTACAACGAGTCCTAATTCCTTAAAATTCTAAATTAAATTATTATTTATCAATAGATAATTGATTAATTGTTATAAATAATTATTTAAAGAGTTTAAATAGAATTAGGATAACTTACTTGATATTGATGATAGTTAGTTATTATCTAATATATAATATAAATTAATTTTTTTTAAATATTAAATTAAAAATATCTATATTAAGTTTAAAAATATTTTTTTAAATATTAAATTTATTACTTACTATAATATACAATTAATTAATTAATTAATTATAGATATTATTTATATAATCAATATTGTATTTGGACTATATGTCAATTTTCATATGCTAAATTGGTAGAATATATTATACTATTATATTATATTATACTAATGCAATATAGATAAGATATTATATTAGAATATAATATACTATTTTTCAATTTTTCAAGTATTAAATCGGTAGCATGTAATATAATATCCTTTTGTATACACACACACATATATATATATATACTAAAACGGTTATTGCTGATACAATATTATACTACGTGTCTTTCTCATATCATATTACGTGTCCTAGATCCTTACAATTTTATATTACATTATTATTTATTAATAAATAATTAATTATTATAAATATTTATTTGGAGAGTATAAAGAGAAATATGATATCTTATTTGATATTAATAATAATTAGTTATTATCTAAGATATAATATATATTAATTTTTTAATATTAAATTAAAAACATTAACTGTTTAATATTAAATTAAAAATATCTATATTAAGTTTTAAATTAATTTTTTAAAATATTAAATTTATTATTTATTATAATAGATAATTAATTAATTATTATAGATGTTATTTATATAAATATATATCATATTTGGACTATATGTCAATTTTCATATATTAAATCCGTGGAATATATTATACTATTATATTATATTGTACTAATACAATATAGATAAAATATTATATTAAAATATAATATAATATTTTGGATTATATTTTCAATTTTCAAATACTAAAACGTTAAAATATAGTATAATATAATATTAATATGCTATTTGAGTTATACGTCAATTATAATGTAATATATTATTATATTATAATATTTATTTGGAGAGTTTATATAGAATTAGGATATTATATTTGATATTGGTTTATATTTATTTAAAGAGTTCAAATATAATTATATTGCCATATTTGATAATAATTATATTTATTTAGAGAGTTTACATAAGATTATAATTTTTTATTTGATATTAATAATAACTAGTTATATATAACACAAATTATTATGTTATTATTATTTTCTTTCACAATACTATTTAGCTTCAAAACCACAATATTATTATTTAACTATTATATTATTGTTCAATTGACATGCAGATAATTATATATTATATTTTTATATTTTTTTTTATTTTTAATATTTTTAATATTTTTAATATTTCATTTAATCTATTATTTATTTTGATCTGATCATCATATTTGTAATTATGTTAAAGAAAATTATCATTCTTCCTCCAATATTGTCGTTATTCATTCTTTTTCTTGCCTTTCATTCATAATCAATTGCTATTTGATATATTTTCTTTTAGTATTTTTTATTATGTGATTCTTTCTTAAATAATTTATTATATTATTTAATTTTGATTTTTTTTTATTTTTTTTGTTATATTTTTAGGCTGATTTTATATTATTTGGTTGTTTGAATTTTTTTTTTTTGTGTCCATTGTCATATTTTGGATTAATTTTTTTGATATTTGCGTTTTTTTCTAGTGTTTTAGGTCTCTTTTTTTTAGTTTTTTAATTAATTGTTTTTATTTGATTTTGAATAAACTGTATTTTTTTATCTTAATTTGTGTTAGGATTGTTTAATTTCTATAATTTAATTTTTTTAAAGTTTTATTTTAATTTAAGTTATGTTAATTTTTGTTTAAGTTAATTTTAATATTTTAATTATTTTTAAAAATTTTTTATTTAAATTAATTTTAATACCTACAGTATCGTGTCAGAGCTTTTCTAGTTTTAAGATAAAGTTAATAAATGCATATCTTATTAATTCAACTATGTATATTAATTATATTACTTGTTTTATGTGAAAATAGCTATGCCTACTTGTGCTATGGAGCTAGTATTATTTTTGATAAGTCAAAATTTTTAAAATGAAATTATCTTGATAGATAAACTATAGGATTTAAACTTCCAACCTACTGTAATCAACCACTGTTTATTAGCTTAATAGTACAATTATTGCTAGGATTTGATTGCATTGGTTGATCATTTCAAGTATCACATTGCAATAAATGTTTAAGGTAAAAAATCATTGCGTTACTGAATAGTAATTAATTATAAGCATACTAACTGAAAGGACTTCTTGGCTTTTGAAAATGATTCTAACAACTTTCATATAGAAACACAAACTACAATTAACTAGTTAATTAATTGTTATAATGAAATTTCATTAATTTGATTAAGACTCAAATTAATCATTGATATGATTGAGATGGACGTTGCCATAGGAACAGAATGTCAAAGCTTATGTCTTTATCAAATTATACGTATAAAATTAAATTTAGATTTATAACAAGATTCTGCATTAATTTCAAATTAATATACGTTAATTGAAGTGTAAACCTTAATTAATCACTTGAATACTTCATCGATCACTATTTTCATTTCTTGTAGTATCTTCCACTTATACAAATTGCTACTATGCTTAAAGTCTTATAAATTAAATTTAATTACTATTCACTAATGAACTTAACTAAAGATATAATTATTATTGATTAATTAAGTATTGCATGAAATATTCAAAAGTTAATTAGTATATCCAATCCCACTTATGAGGGTCATTAGCTGTAATGTTCTTACTTGAAAATTTTAATCATCATTCTCGCAAGCCATATATAAGCTTAAGAAATTAGGGTTAACTAAGAAAAAGGATTAAATTTTTTCAACAAGGCTTGAAATAAACTCAATTGTTTATAACTTGTGACTTGTGAGGTGCGAAGTTGGTAATTGAACTCTTTATTAATTCGTAATAATAAAGAAAAGGAAAATGCGATTGGTTACCTTGTTAATTTGGCAGGTGAAATTCAAAGTGGACAAAGCTATAGTCAATAGAAAAGTCAAAAATTTGGTAAAAGGTCAAAACCTTAGGCGGCTAAACATAAAAACATGAAAATGATACTCTGCAAGTAAATTCAATTTTAATTGGAATGCAATTCACCAGCTAAAGTAAAAAAAAAAAACTCTATTCTTTTATTAAAAATAATAATTTATTATTTTTAATTAATAAATTATTACTTTTAATAAATTTTAATTAATAAAGCTAATCCTGTAAAAAATTTCAAAGAAGAAAATTCTTAAACAAAATATTCATAATTACGAAATAACCTAAAGAGTAGGAGCAAAAGTAAATACAAATTTTAATCCCAGCAAAAGGTCGTTCTGCCCAATTTGATTTGAGCATTCTGTAAAACAGTGCTGAAGCTACAGTTAAAATCAATATTCAATTTGACTTGGGATAAAAAGCGAAGTTGATTGATTTTTCCCCCTTCTTCTTCTTTTTATCAAAACAAAAAAAAAATATTAGACTTTTTGAATTATAAGTAAATATTTAAAATTGAAAAATTAAGTCAATAGCTATTACCTTTGCGGTCAGCCAATTTTTATTTTGATGAAAAAACTCAAACTTTGATTAATCAACTCTTGTAAAATTGAAAAAAAAATAATTAGATTATACATTATATATTCATTTAATTAATATAAAATATTTTTTGTAAAATTTAAAATAACATCTTTTGATTTAACCATTTCAAATAATAAATAAGCAAAATCTTATTTTTACGTTTTTCAATCTAATTAACAAGCAAGCAAGGTTAGAACTATAAATTTTCCTTAGCGAATAAAAGCTCATAAGAAAATCAACTAATAACTAATTTCGTGAATATTCACTTATGACAAGATAATTAGACAAATACTTAATTTTAATCAATAGGGCCTTGTATTTATGATTTGTTCTCAGATATATATTTTCTAACCATACAAAATAAAAAAAAATTATATATCAATTACTAATTGATAAAACCATATTTTGATCATTATCTAAGATTATTCTAACTCTATTTTTATCATTTTAAATTGAATTTGATCAATTTTCTTTGATGAGATAGAATTAATTTTTATGTAAAGTTGCAAATTGCAAAATATGAGTTTTTGATGCATTTTAGTCAAATTGGTTGGAAAAAGATGAAAATAGCATAAAAGACTCCAATCCCATGCCCATGAAAGAAAAGACCATGCCCTTGGACTTTGTTTTGAAACGGCCAAAAAAGAGGAGAAGAAAAATTAAGAGATCCAAAAGATAACTCAAAGCCACGACCGTGGCATTCCAGCGACAAGCTCATGGACTCTAAGCATCTACTGTCTTTGAAGAGAAAGTGAAGACTAGAAGTTCTAGAGGGTAACTCAATACCACGGAAGCGACATCTCAAAGCCACATCCGCAGAGTCCATTCAGCCACTGCCTAGAAGAAGATCTTAGCGAGACAACTACGTATAGTTAGGCACAGTCATGAAGTCTTAAAGTCATGACTGTGGAGAATATAAGGCAGCTGAAAATCCAATTTTAAGAGGAAATCTTCCAAGATTTGACTTCCTATTGAATTGAGACTTCTCCAAATCTTCTCTAAACCTTATCCTAATCAAGAAGGAAGACCTAATGGCCCCTATAAATAACCAAGCCTCCTTCTAAACTATGGTAACCAATTATTATTGCAATTTTTCTGTTTATCCTTTTACGAGTTCTTTGAAGAAAGAGGAGGATTGGTCAAAGGAGATTCAAGATCAAGAGTTCTACTCAATTCAAAGATTTTCAAGTTTTATCTTTCTATTCATTTTTAGTTTTAATCATGTCTTCTTATATTTTCTTTTATTTTTTAGTTTTAATTCAACTATGAATAATAAAAAACCCAATTAGGGTTAGGCCGATATATTGACTTTGCTATGGAGTAATTTATATCTATTTGATTTAATTGAGCTATCCTTTAATTAATTTGTTATATTTAAACTTAATACATTAATTATCTAGCCAATAATTAATTGATTGTAGATGTTGTGTGATGAAACGAGAGTAGAAGCATGACATTAATCTAAGAAAATAACAATTTTAAGTAGGTTTTCACTTAGAGATAAGGCAAACACTTAAGAGGTTGATGAAAAATTCTCACAAATCTTAATGAATTGATCTAATTACTTATGATCACAAGAGCAGACACAAGGATTAAGTTCAATATTAATTTTAGTACTTGAGAGAGACTAAAACTTAATTTAGGAGAATCTAATCATTAATTTAAAAAAAACTTAAATTAAATCAATATCATAGGAAATCCATAGAAAATCAATTAAGATAGTCTAATCCTAAGTTCAAAAATATTAGATTAAACCCTAAGAAACTTAGTTTTAGTTTTATTTAATTTAATCTTTTTAGTCTAAATAATAAATAATCTAATGGTTTGGTACTTAAAATATCCTTCATCATGAGACAATAACTCACTCATCACTATATTATTTGTTGACGACTTATGCACTTACAGTTAGCTAGCCTAAGCCTTAACACTAATGTGACAAGAGTTTTTTCTTTTATTATGTGGATTGTGAAAGAAGGTAATTACATTGTTCTTGAATTCAAATAATAAACTTTGATTTTCATATTATATACAATGTATTAAATATTGTATTAAATTTAAATAAATCCACTAGACTCATAAATAACTTATAGTAAATATGCAATTTTTTTTAATGTCAAAAAGGAAAATATAGGAGTGTACTTGAGTCAAACTGGGTTAGATTTTATCCCTGCCCAAAACTCGGCCTAAGTTTAACTTGGGCCTTAATAAATGACTCGTGGCCTAGCTCTAAGCCATTGGCAGAAATAGATTCGGTCATTGGGTCATAAAAATATAATATACAAACTGAAGCAATCAAATCCAAAATTTAAATACAATCACAATAAAATAATAAAATACCAAAATCTACAAATCTATAATCAAATCAAAGCATAAATAATATTGAGGAGATAGTGGTGTAGGAAGATTGAGAGATTAGTGACTGAGATTGAGATTTGAGAGATAGAAGTGATAAAGTGAGCTTTTATGCTTGTGGTATGGTGAAAGAGAAACTATGGCTATCTTGTGGTCAATGTTTCATACAAAGAAAGAGAGAGACAAAAAGAGAGGTTGAGTGAAAATGAAAGGGAGAGAAGGCATAGTAAATGGGAAGTAAGTTAGAGTTTTCTTAAGTTATATATATACTTGAGTCAGACTATGTTAGCTTGATAATTTTAGGGCTAGCCCGAAGTCCGACCCAAAAATAAAATTTTTGGACTGAAGTTCGCTCAAATCTCCTTTAAGCTTCTTCCATGCATAGGAGAAGACAATCCTTGACACCCTCAAGAGACATGATTCGAGCAAACTTAGCACAAGTCTTTAAGACTGACAACGATTTCTGAAATGTGTTACCTCATTGTTCACTTATAGTATAATGTGATGCACACCCACCAATCAGAAAAATAATGACAGTACCGACTCACTCCATCCGTGAAATGAAAATTTAGCTTAAATATACTTACTCTTTTATCGTAGATAGGAGACTAGAAAGTAGTAGTAAATTCTAAACTAACTCAAATTCATTAAGCCTTTACTCTAAGATACAGTCATTAATTTAATTACCAAAGAATCAAGGCTTGCTAGGCTAAAGCCATTGCCTCTAAAGATTATTTTTTCAATTTTTGCTTCTCTTGCTTGTCATTGCCCAGAGATAGAACAACTCAACTTTCAGTTGACTTAGGTCCAAAATCTCCTGTTCTTATCTTAGTGATGAGTAACCTTAAGACCAAGGATCCGTAAGAGAAAACTCCATTAGGTATATATTATTAATTTAGAATAGTTAATATTATTGGTGGATATTTATAAGGATATAAAAAAATAGAAATATAACTATTATTAGTTATGCCAAAAAAAGTGAATTACTATTTAAAGAAAAAAATGTGTAATATATATTTCAAGTTTAGCCTTTTTTGATAATTAGAGAGCTTTTATTAATAAATGGAGAAAAACATATTTATAAGAAAGAAATGACCTAAAAGAAAAAATCAAACCTCAAGCATACTTGAACTATAAACTTCTTATAAGTGAAAAAATTCTAGAATCTTAAAGTACAATCCAAAATCAACTACATAATTTGAGGGAATGAACACTGGCTCATTACATAGCAATATAAAAATACAAAAAGGAGATAATGATAGTAGTGCAACAAAAATAAAAGCTCAATTCATTTCCCAGACCAACAACATGAACCTAAAGAGCACAACAAAGGGTACATCAATATGCTCTAGCAAACTATAGCGTTAATCTAGCAGCAAGAATCCAATGTATGCAACAAGGATCCAATAAAATGCCTCAGCAGACTGCAAAAGCAAAACACCAACATTAAACCCTAACCACTCAAATCAAACAAAATGCATCAGTAACCCAACTCATAATATAGTAAAAAAATTATAGAAACAAAGAGAGCTACAAAAGAAAAGAAAATATAACTTCATATGCAACTATAGTGAATGTCACTAAATCCTAGGAAGAATAACAAGAGCAGAACAAAAAGAAAAGAAAATATAACTACATATGCAACTACAGTGAAACAAATAAATCCTAGGAAGAATACCAAGAGTGCAACAAAAGTCCAACATAAAAAGCTTAAAATATACTATCATGGTGGCCCCTAAGCATGGTAATTAGCCCATCATAATACAACCATTATGTAATGTTCTAAAATTTTAAATATGTAACTTTTTAACTAATATTAATAATTGATAGTGTATAGTGGTAAAAGTAATGTGGATAAATGTTATAAGTAGATAACAATGAATAGCATATCTCAAAATTTACTGAAGAAATTATTTTTACGGTTTTATGGAACTAAAAAACTAAATTAGAATCAAACGTTAAAAGTGAGGGTGCACCGTAGGTAAAATGAGATTGCCTCACCTGATTAAACTATATGTATAGACATGTGTGTGTATGAATGTAGAAGACTCTTCTCTCTCCTCCCATCTACCACCACCACCACCATCACCATCTTCTCTATTTTCTTCTTCCTTTTATAAAAGAATCAAGGGAAATCTATCTTTTCCAACAATTTTTTAAGAGATTTAGTTAAAGTAGGTGAGATTATCAACAAGTGATCAAAGAAAAAGAGAAAAAAGACACAAGAAGAGAGATTTTGAAAGAGGTATGTGCTTATGTATTTTAATTTGTAAATATTTGAATTTCTATGAATTTTAATATTTGAATTAGTTGATTGAGTCATCTATAATGAATTATTACTGAAAAGTATTGGTTAAATAGATTGATGAGTGAAAAATGAGTTAAAGGAACTTATAGTGATAAATATG
Source organism: Garcia nutans (assembly GCA_947685225.1). Classification (NCBI taxonomy): domain Eukaryota; kingdom Viridiplantae; phylum Streptophyta; class Magnoliopsida; order Malpighiales; family Euphorbiaceae; genus Garcia; species Garcia nutans. The sequence goes on along the minus strand of CANTUV010000014.1, from coordinate 10,835,852 downwards.
ATTCTTAATTCAATCATTATAAGAATTAAGTGGTTTGATGTTATTTTTAGCCATGAGTGATGGTTACAGATTGATTAATTGATGTTTGAATAAAGTATTTGATATAAACTCTTTCTATGTCAAAGAAACAAGTTTTTGATTCATTTTTATCATAGATCTTGAGTATATTGTATTTAAGTGGTTGAGTGTGCGAAATACATAATTTTTTATTGACACGACCAGTGACTCGCCCATGTCACTGTGCGTGTCAATGATGCTATGTTTTAACATTGATGACATGGCTAGTGACACAGCCATGTCTCTAGGCGTGTCATAGCTACTGTAATATAAGATTAATGATAAGGCCAGTGACACGCCCATGTCATTGGGCATGTCAAAGCTTCTGTAATGCAAGAGTAATGACACGGGCAATGACATACCTATGTTATTTAGCGTGTCAAAACTTCTGTAAGAATGGGCAAATGACATAGTCATTGACACTCCCATGTCGTTGGGCATGTCACTTGAAGAATTTGCCCAAAATAGTTCTTTTCCTTGTCTTTCATCTGTGATTCCGGCCTAATTGACTATAAAGCCTCTAAGTGTAAAAGATTTTTGAAATCAACCCTAACAAGTAGTGCAATAAATTTTGAATATATGATAAATATATGTAATACCAAGTGTTGATCAAATAATTATTCCATTGATGTGATATACATAATTTAATGTTAATCAAAATTAATGAATTGTCCAAATCATACTGATTTTAGATCTAGCTTTGGATTGAATGGCTAGCCAGAGGGAGGATAACTATAGTGATAGTGGCCACATCGTGCAATTAATAGACACATTGTGTCATCTGTGACAGTGGACATAATTGTCATTATACATTCTTGAGATTTGGCATTAAAATTGCTACACTGACCCATTATTTAAACCTATGATCTGAGTTCAGTGTGTATGGACATATTTAATGAAGTTATATATATTGAAAATATATGTGAATATGATGTTATGAATAATGGAAGAAATGCAAAATAATAATATAAAGTCAATTATTTAAAATCGACTTATTGTGTTACAATGTGAAAGTGATTGATAATGTATATATTAATATTTCAAGTGAAAGTTCTAATGCATGAAATAGAAATGTTTTATTCAAAATATTGAATTGATAAATAACTTTCTAAATGTTACAATGATTGAAAGTGTCTATAATGATATAAGATACAAAGTGCTCCAAAGTATAGTACTAAATCTAAGTGCCAAAATTATAAATTGAATGAAATTATCCTATATGTAAAACTGAAAAGTAAGACTTACTGAAAAACAAATAAGTGCAATATGAGCAATGTTAACAAATGAGAAAGTAAGTCTTAAATAAAATGATTCAAAAAGAGAAAAGTTACATTACCAAAAGTGTAGTGTAGCACGATAACTTTTATAAAATTAGAGTTATTATCCTGTATAATCAAAATATTATGTTAGTTTGTTATTGAAAATATTTAATATATTGAAATGTTTATTAAAACTGAGTATTATTACTATATTTTTGTAAGTATTTTTCTTTAATATTAAGTGACAAAATATTTTTATACAAGCACCACTAAGCTTTGCTTAGCGTGTTAAAATTATTTTCTGACAAGCAGGTATCATGTCATCGGAGCAAGTTAAGAAGTGAAATTAAAGATCTCAGAAATTATCTACAATACATATAGAGATCTTTTGTATATTTTACTTGTAATTTATGAAGTATATATATATATATATATGTGCAATTTATCTAGGCTATTTGAGAGATTGTACAAAATTATAAATGTGAAAGAAATATATGTATGTAGAGAATGAAGTTTTAGATTTTAGTGAATGATTATCAAATCAAGTAATGTATTACATATTTATTTTAGCTTGACAAACTTATGATGGTTATCTAATTTATAATTAATATTTGGTTTATTGGAGATATTGGAGATTGGTTTAAATGTTGGATTTATAAGTATTATATTATACATATTGTATTATAATTTGAAAATTTTTGTTAATAACACTTTGAAAGGAAACTTTGCCAATGAATTGATTAGAGTATTGATAGTATATTGAGTAACATTCTCTAATATTACATTTAGTGGTATCAGAGCCTGGTTTATGCTTTTTTGGGATGTGGAGTTATGGGATAAGTGAAATGCAATTGTCTAAGTTATGTGAATTGAATAAGTGGATATGTGTTTTGATACAATTAATATTTAATATGTTTATGGTAGCAGAATGTTTTCTAAGAATTGATTGAGAATTCATAGTGTATTGTTTGGAGTGCACTAGACCTATTTGTGTAAAAGAAGGATATGAAAAGAAAACAAAATATGAGTAGTTAAAGAGATATATCAAAGTAAAACAGTGGAAGTGTAATAATTTATTGAAATTTGAGGAATGAATTATAACATAAAGATAAATTTCGAGGATAAAATTTCTTAAGAGGGTGAGAATTGTAATGCCCTAAAAATTTTAAGTAATGATTTTTTGCATCAAGTGAATATATGAGTGTAAATTGGATTGATTATGATATTATGTGTAGCTTGAGTATTTGGAACTTATAGTAATAAGGTTGACTAAGACCTAATAAGAGTAACATTAAATCCGTGTATGGATAATATCAGTATTTCTGAAAAAATCTTTGAAAAGGTAAAAAATTATGAAAATACCTTTTTAGCCCCGAAAAGAACTCGATCGGTAATTTAAATGTGAAATATGGATAATGGGTTTTTAAAGTAGCTAAAGTAATTATTTGTTTAATGTTTTGGGGTTAAAAATTGGAGTAATAGTTAATTAAAGAAAGTGAGTGCACCGAAACTATTGTATGAGTGAGTGTATTGGATTAAAATTTTAAAGCCTATTTAAAGATTTCTAGAGTCTTCTATTGTCTTCTAAAACGTCATACTCATCATCTCCACCTCCATCTTCATCTCTTTTTCTTCTTCTTCCATTTCTCACCATAGAAATCATGGAGAATTGGTAGAAAAACTAAGTTTTGATAGATTTTAGCTAATTTAAGTTTGATCTATCGAGAAAAACATCATCAAAACAAAAGATTGAAATGAAATGGAAGAGTATTTTTAAAGAGGTTAATGCTTGTATAATACTTATTTTGCTATTTATCGAATTGATCTTGATTTTTATTATGAAAAGAGATTTGTGAATTGATAAAACACCATTACTTGTGAAAGATATTGTGTATTGAATAATTGTGAAAAATATGAGTATAAAACTTTACTTCTATGATAGTAAAGTTATTCTTGCAATATGTAAATGTGTATTTATTGATTATTAACTGAAATAATGTTTAAATCCGTCATTGAATCATTTATGAGTTGAATTATTGATAACTTATTGATTAAACCATAAAAAAAATTTTCGCAGTAGTATGCATGATCATGCATATGCCTATATATATTTTTGTTCCTTAAAATTTTAAAAAGAAATTCTAGCATAGATACGCATGATTATTTTCATGGTCATGCATATGCTTGTGCATATTTCTATTCTTCAAACTTTGAGAAGAAATCTCAACAGTGAGGCACATGATCATTCACATGGTCATTCATATACTTGTATCCTTAAAACTTTGAAAGGAGATTCCAACAGAGATGTGTATGACCATTCACATGGTCATGCATCTAGATATGCTTACTTCTGTTCTTCAAAATTTTAACAATAATTCAAGTAGTGATGTGCATGATCATTTTATGCATTTGCCGATGCATATTTCTACCTTCTTATATCTTTACAAAGTAGTATGGGTAGAATTAGTAGTGAATTATTGAATACATATTGGAAACAGTTATAATTGATGAAAGATTGATTATAAGATTGAAATGAAATCAATCCATTAAATGATGAAACTTAGATGTGGTGAAAACTTGAGGAAAATATGGATAAATGTAATTGGATATTTGAAATAAGTTTAAGGTTAGAAAAAAGATAAAAGATGATTACAAGTGATTAGTGGATTTCACATTATTCATAAAGAAATAAGATAATTTATGAAGCAAGGTAGGAAGAATGATATATTGATGAATCATTGATGATTTTAAATAGTTTAAAGAGTAAGATAAAGAAAACAAAGAGGTGTATATACAAATTAATTGAGTAATAAAAGTAAGAATGTGAGATTTACATTTTATGTACTTATGGAATACTTGATAGTAACATTATTTGGTGATTAAAGATAAATTATAGAATACATATAGAAGTGTTAAAGAGTTAACTAATACTAGTTAATTACAATAGAAAGAAAAGAATTGATAATATGAAAAGGAAAGAATGTAGTGAGATTTGAAGGTAGTTTAACTCTTCTAATGAAATGATGTACTGTGGATCAAGTTAGAAATATATATATATATATATATATGTGTGTGTGTGTGTGTGTGTGTGTGTATTAAACATAGGGAATACATTATATAAACATACATATACTCTTAAAATGAAAGAATAGTTGTGAATTCTTAAAATGTTAAGAAAAGAATTAAACAAGTAAGAGTGAAAATCTATTTAGATTTCATTATTACAGTGAAAACATGGAAGTGATTTGAAAGATAAAAATTGATGAATAAATAAAATTAGTCGAACTAATCGGAAAAAAAATATAATGTGTATATATGTTCATATGATAAATGTGTTTGAAATAATTACTCATATCTTATAAATTTATAGTAATAAGCAAACAATTTAAAAAGAAAATTTCTATACCAGAAGATAATATGATTGAAAATAATTTGAAATAGTGAAATAAATATATCGCCCGATTATACTGATGTTAAATCTAATTCCTGAATTAGTTAAAGGGTGAATATCTAAAGTGACAGTGGGCATTTTATGCCATAGTGACAGTGGGCACTCCGTGCCATAGAGGACACATTTTTATATCTCAGTGATATTGGCTTTTATGCCAATAATGGAAGCTTTGCGTCATAGAGGATCTTTGATCTCATTATCATTACAGTGGGCATTCGTGCCATAGTCAACCTTTAGCCATATCATTACAGTGGGCATTTACTTGCCATCGGGGATCCGCTATTCGGAACTAGGATTTAAAATTCAGTATATGAGGAAAAGAAAGATATATATATATATATATAACAGTGAAATGTAATGATACAAATTAAATAAAAAAAATTCTAAAGAGAATTTAAGGCAATTACTGAATTGAGTTTGAATAGTATAAGTGTGTAGAGCTGCATCTTCTGCAGTTCTATGATAAGATTATTCTGGAAATGCTATATTGAGTGATATCAGACATAAAAAATATATATAAATAAATAAAAGTTATGTAAATTAATAAAATAATTGATTTTATGTGAGATTTAAGATTAGTTATGAATTAAATGGCTTATTGCTATAACAGATAAATTTCGAGGATGAAATTTATTTAGTGGGGGAGAATTGGAATGTTCCAAAATTTTAAATAGGGAACTTTTTAACTAATATTAATAATTGATAGTGTATAGTGGTAAAAGTAATGTGGATAAATGCTATAAGTAGGGAATAATGAATAGTATATCTTAAAATTTACTGAAGTAATTATTTTTACTATTTTATGGGTCCAAAAATTGAATTAGAATCAAAAGTTAAGAGTGAGGGTGCACCGTAATTAAAATGAGATTGCCTCACCTAATTAAACTATATATATATAGACATGTGTGTGTGTGTGTAGAAGACTCTTCTCTCTTCTCCCACCTTCCACGCCATCTACCACCACCATCACCATCTTCTATATTTTCTTCTTCCTTTCATAAAAGAATCAAGGGAAATCTATCTTTTCCAACAATTTTTTTAAGCGAATTAGTTAGAGCATGTGAGATTATCAACATGTGATCAAAGAAAAGGAGGGAAAAGAGAGAAGAAGAGAGATTTTGAAAGAGGTATGTATTTATGTATTTTAATTTGCAAATATTTGAATTTCTATGAATTTTTAATATTTGAATTAGTTTATTGAGTCATCTATAATGAATTATTACTGAAAAGTATTGGTTAAATAAAGTGATGAGTGAAAAATGAGTTAAAAAAACTTATAGTTATGAGTATGATTCTTAATTCAATCATTATAAGAATTGAGTGATTTTATGTTGTTTTTAGCCACGAGTGATGGTTAAAGATTGATTAATTGATGTTTGAGTGAAGTATTTATATATACTCTTTCTATGTCAAAGAAACTAGTTTTTGATTTATTTTTATCATAGATCTTGAGTATATTGTGATTAAGTGGTTGAGTGTGCTTATATATTTTAATTTGCAAATATTTAAATTTCTATGAATTTTAATATTTAAATTAGTTGATTGAGTCATCTATAACGAATTATTACTAAAAAGTATTGGTTAGATGAATTGATGAGTGAAAATGAGTTAAAGGAACTTATAGTGATGAGTATGATTCTTAATTCAATCATTATAAAAATTGAGTGGTTTGATATTATTTTTAGCCATGAGTGATGGTTAAAGATTAATTAATTGATGTTTGAGTAAAATATTTGATATATACTCTTTCTATGTCAAAGAAACAAGTTTTTGATTCATTTTTATCATAGATATTGAGTATATTATGTTTAAGTAGTTGACTGTGCGAAATACATAATTTTTTCTTGACATGGCCAGTGACACGCCCATGTCACCGGGCGTGCCAATGATGCTATGTTTCAATGTTGATGATACGACCATGTCTCTGGGCGTATCGTAGCTAGTGTAATATAAGATTAATGATACGACCAGTGACACGCCCAAGTTGTTAGGCATGTCAAAGCTTTTGTAATGCGAGAGTAATGGCACAGGCAGTGACACGCCCATGTCATTAAGCGTGTCAAAGCTTCTGTAAGAATGGGCAAATGACATGGTCATTGACACGCCCATGTCGTTGGGCATGTCACTTGAAGAATGTGCCCAAAAGAGTTCTTTTCCTTGTCTTTCATCTGTGATTTCGGCCTAATTGACTATAAGGCCTCAAAGTATAAAAGATTTTTAAAACCAACCCTAACGAGTAGTGCAATAAATTTTGAATATATGATAAATATGTGTAATACCAAGTGTTGATCAAAGAATTATTCCATTGAAGTGATATACATAATTTAATGTTTATCAAAACTAATGAATTGCCCAAATCATAGTGATTTTAGATCTAGCTTTGGATTGAATTGCTAGCCAGAGAGAGGATAGCCATAGTAATAGTGGGCACCTTGTGCCATTAATGGATACATTGTGTCATCAGTGACAGTGGGCATAATTGCCATTATACATTCTTAAGATTTGGCATTAAAATTGCTACAATGACCCGTTATCCAAACCTATAATCTGAGTTCAATGTGTATGGTCATATTTAATGAAGTTATCTATATTAAAAATATATGTGAATATAATGTTATTAATAATGAAAGAAATGCAAAATAACAATATAAATCAATTATTTAAAATCAACTTACTGTGTTACAATGTAAAAGTGACTGATAATATTTTCAAGTGAAAGTTCTAATGCATGAAATAGAAATGTTATATTCAAAATATTGAATTGATCAATCACTTTCTAAGTGTTATAATGATTGAAAGTGTATATAATGATATAAGATACAAAGTGCTCCAAAGTATAGTACTAAATCTAAGTGTCAAAATTATAAATTAAATAAAATTATCCTATATGTGAAACTGAAAAGTAAGACTTAATGAAAAATAAATAAGTGTAATATGAGCAATGTTAACAAATGAGAAAGTAAATCTTAAATAAAATGATTCAAAAAGAGAAAAGTTGCAATAACGAAAGTGTAGTATAGCATGATGGCTTTTATAAAGTTAAAGTTATTATTTTGTGTAATAAAAAATATTATGTTAATTTGTTGTTGAAAATATTTAATATATTAAAATGTTTATTAAAACTGAGTATTATCACTATATTTTCATAAGTATTTTTCTTTAATATTAAGTGACAAAATATGTTTATACAAGCACCACTAAGCTTTGCTTACCGTGTTAGAATTATTTTCTGACACGCATGTATCATGTCATCGGAGCAAGTTAAGAAGTGGAATTAAAGATCTCAGAAATTATCTACAGTACATATAGAGATCTTTTATATATTGTACTTGTAAGTTATGAAGTATATATATATGAAATTTAACTTGGCTATTTGTGACATTGTACAAATTTGTAAACGTGAAAGAAATACATGTATTAGAGAATGAAGTTTTAGATTTTAGTGAATAATTATCAAATCAAGTAATGTATTATATATTTATTTTGGATTGACAAACTTATGATGATTATCTGATTTATAATTAATATTTGGTTTATTGGAGATATTAGAGATTGGTTTAAATATTGGATTTATAAGTGTTGTATTATACATATTGTATTGTTATTTGAAAATTTTTGTTAGTAACACTTTGAAAGGAAACTTTGCCGATGAATTGATTAGAGTACTGATAGTATATTGAGTAACATTCTCTGATAGTTTTATATGAGAATTGTCAGGAGATGTTGCACATTATATGAGAATCAAATCTTGCATCAATACCACATAACATACTCAACTAACCTTTGAAAGTGTTTTGTAAAGATAAGTTTGTCAAGTGGAAGAATAATAAAGCATTCAACTCTAGTAAATTTTCTCATTTTTTAAATGGAATTTAAGTCTTGATTATTTCTATTTGAGTCCACCCTGCTTTATAATAGTCCCATGAGCCATAACATCTACCAACCATAGAACCAAGTCTACTAATAAGATATGTAAACAGTCCTTAGTTTGTATACACCAAACATTTCAAAATGGTAGAAGCACCACATAAAGAGGTTGAGGACATGGATATAATAGTAGTGTCAAGCTATCATGCCTAAACAGAAAATAGGTCGCAATAAACCAGTCGTAGCTATAGATCTTACCAAGACAAGGCACACACATTACTTCCCAAGAATCATGCCAGCAACATAAATCTGAAATAAAAAGTACATCATCACAACCCAAACATATACAAAGCCTTAACAAAATACCAAGCCAATCATAGTTCACCTTATAGAATTACAATAATGTGTTTATCCTTGAAAAAGAAGACTCAAAATCTCCAGGCCAAGCCTCAAGATTTGTAGATTTGGATACCCTATGCTTTCCTAGGGAGTCGACCACTGATTTTGCCTCAATTAGTGTATGATTAAGAGATAATAAAGAGAAAATGGTATCAATGAGTGGATTTTACAATATATGTAAAAATTCCATGGAACTTACTCAACATCACTACTTATCCATCTTACCACATTTTTATAGTCCAATTCTATTAGAAGTTTCATCTTGTCAGCATTGCCTTTGTCACAAGGCATCTCAAAGAGCTTTTAGAATAACCCTTATTTCAACTTCATTAGAATCCTAACAACTGGCACTACATGAAAATAAAGCTATGAAATAGCCATTACAGTTTATCAAAATTTCCTTAATGCCTGTTGATCTAGGTTTGCCTAAGGTAGACCCTTCTATGTTCCACTTAAGGAAATCAGGCCCATAAACATATGAGGATGCCTTACCTTAGGTTTTTCCCAATTTCTAATCCCATATGCCCCATTCATAAGTTGCTCCATCGTGTAAGGGACATTTGGGAATAGTGCTTTGATCCACACAACCAATCTCACAAAGATTAAGCCAATCAACTTCTTCACATTTAATTCCACATTATTAAATATAATATCATTATGAGGCAAGCAAAAAGACCATATTATAATATAAAAAAATTAGATGTGGCACCTTTTTTTTCAAACTTCTTCTCTGTAAAAAAGTCAAGGTGCCAAAATGTAGTGAAAAACATCAGGGAATCTACCATTTCAAATTCCACTAAGAAGGCATACACCATTTCAAATTTCACCATAAAAAAATTAAATTCCAAACAAGCCAAAAAGTAGGGCAGTGAAGAAAGAGGTGATTAACTATCTCTTCGTGTGACTTACAAAATGAGGAAAATATTATGAGTAGGATTGATAACTCTAATTTTAACTAGGTGGCCCCTTACATTTATTTTTTCAAATAAAGCCATCTAAGTAAAAAGTCATACCTTAGGGGGATGATTGATTTCCATATCAAATTGAAACCATAATGGATAGTCGGCTGGTAGAGGCATGAGCAATTAGTTCAGCTTGATAAGTAAAAGATTTAACCATGTATTCACCTCTCTATTATAATACCATATTCTCTTGTCATCATAAACCGGTTAGGAGCTTTATTGGCAATCTTTGCTAACAAATTAGTAGAGCTCCTCTTTCTAACATGGTCCATCTCCATGACAGACTCCAAAGCCAAGAGTGACCATCCCAAAAGCCAAAATCTAAAATTTTTCTCTCGTTGTTGGATAAATTGAGTAGTTTATGGTAGAGTTAGAACCTAATCAAATTGCCTTTATGCAACCATAATCTCATCCATATTTATAATTATAATTTAAGAGGAGTTACTACAAGAAGCCACAATATCTTTTCATAGGATTGATAAGTTACCGCTAAACCTTCCTACCTGAAAATTTTCCCCGTCATATTTTGATCTAATAATCTACTTCCATAGTGAATCATCTTTTTCCATAGTTTGTTTTTAATAATATCTCCATTAATACAATGGAGTCTCCATTTTACATTCACCTCAACTAAAAGAAACATCTTCGAATCTTTCCAATTTCATTTGCAACTTTAGTAGGGATTTTGAAGATAGAAAAATAATAAAGTGAAAATTAGATAGAACCACTTTGATCAAAGTGAGCCTACAACCAATGAATGGTGGGAAGCCTTCCACGAAGCTAGTTTTAATTTGATTATGCTTATCATTGGTTCCCATATACTAAGGCATCTAGGATCAGCACCCAGAGGTATGTCAAGGTACTTCATTAATAACCTTTAACTTTTGTTATTAAGTTTCTTTACTACTCGATTGCATTAGGCTTCCTTAATATTAATTTCCATAAGTGTAGACTTACTAAGATTAACCTTCAGCCTAAAACTAAGCTCAAAATATCTTATGATGTGCCTAGGATTCATCAAGAAACTCTCCTCACTAGGGCAAAAAATAATTGTGGCATCCATGAACTGTAAGAATTGAACAAACAACCCCTCCCTGCTAATTGGAACCCCATTTATTAAACCCACACTCTTTACCTTATTTAGAATAATCAAAAGGCCTTCTGCAACAATTGGGAATAGAAGAGGCGAGAGAGGGTCACCTTGTCCGATACCCCTCTACAACTGAAAAAGTTTGGTGTAATTAATAAATTATCCAATATACTCCAACCTTTAATAAAGGTTGTTTGGCAACTGCCAATGATCTTAGGCATCACAACTTTGAGTCTTGATGAGAAGATCTTCCCAATGATCTTGTATACACTATGAATTAGACTGATGGGGCCAAAATTGTACAATGCATCGGTGTTAACAATCTTTGATATTAAGATCCCTAGCTCTAATGGAACTGAGCCCTTATCATAGGAACCAGATAGAACTACCCAAAGTCCTCTTTAAAAATGCTCTAAAATTATTTATAAAAGCCTAAATTGTATCCATTAGGACTTGGGGTTTTCAAACCATCACAGTTGTTTAGGACCAATAGGACCTCTTCTTTAGTAAAAGCCCTTTCAAGCTCCATATTACTTTGAGGCCCAATAAATTTGAAGATTTAATTCATAGGAAAGGGCTCATTGTTATTACTTTCTGAAAACAAGCATTTATAAAAATATATCACTTTCCTTGTAATCATACCTAGCTTAGTAATCACATCATTCCTAGCTTAGTAATCACTCTATCATTTACTCTTAAGACATAAATATTGCATTTCTTTTTCCTTATTATTGTTGATAATGACAAAATATGGTATTTTAATCCCCTTCCTTAACCCATTTAACCCTTGATTTATGCTTCTAGAAGCATTATTCTTGCTTGTGTTTAACCCATAGTTCCGCCTAAATTTTACTTCTATCCCTCACAAGGATTTTGTTTGTAGGATTTTCTTTAAGTAACAAATTCAATCTAATCTAGTTGATTTTCTAAACTTTCAATATTTTCACATATATCTCCAAACACTTCTCAATTCCAACTAGTGAGTTTTCCCTTTACCAATTTGAGGGTTTTTTTTATTAAAGATAAATAGGACCTTCTTATAAAGTTAAATTGTGCCTAATCAGATCGGCACTAATTTAGTAAATCCAAGGAAAGAAAGCCAACAATAAAAAAAATTTGAAGGCTTTGGGACCAAAATTTACTTTATCTATCTCTACCAATAGAGGATTTTGATCAAACAAGCCTTGATTCATCCTTCATAATTTGATGAAAGGAAACTTAATCAACCATGATTTTATTAATTATGCATGTAGATATTTGATTTTCCAGAAAAATCTTCTATCGACTAACTATAATTATATGACTATACAAGTTTCATAAAATCCAACTAATTTAGCATACTCGAAAATGAGATATTCCCTGGACTTCTGTCATTACTTAACAACACTTCATTAAAGTCACTCATCATCAACCATGTGTCTAGAAAATTCAATTTTAGTTTAACAATTTCTTCCCACACAATATTCATTTCATGTTTCTTTGGAGCCTAAACAACTATGTTGATACAAGCAAATCCATATTGTTTCTGGTGACCTTTAAGAGCTACCCAATCTCTATTCAAAGATAAATGTCATGGCCCTAATGGTGAAGGTCCAAGACACTTTAGCAGCTAGTGGGCCAAGTGAGATAGTGACGCGAGCATGGCTATGGAGCCCATGGATGGAAGCATTGGAACACAAAGCTTAAAGATTCCTAGTGGACCAATCATAAGATAAAGAGAAAAGAAGATAAAGGAAGCTTTACAAGCTTATGTTCAAGGCTTTATTGATTCACATATGGAATCATACAAACAAAGTATAGGTCAAGGGAAGCTTATCAACTAGCTAGAATCATCATAGCTAAAAGACTTGAAGACATAAAATACCTAGCGATCGCTAAACCTTTATGCAGTCATGCTTCTTGTCTAGCGGCCTGCTGTACGGTCACACTAGTGATCGCGAACTGCACTGCCTATTTTTGTATTTCAAACACTTATTCTATTTTTACATATTTATTTTATGATCTGGAGGTTTATTATTGTCTTTAGACTCCAGGAACTTTTATATTATAGGCTATTTGTGTTTTAGGCCCATTAGTTATTTGTTTTAGTTTATTAGTTTAAGGTTAAAGTTGTGCTTATTACCAAACAACCTACTTAGGGTTTTAATGTTTGTAAATAATATTTAAACTCTTGTTTTCCTCTGAAAAAAGGTTGGCCATTTTTTATATAGAATTTTTAGAATTCTTGGGAGATCATTATCTGTTGTTTCTTGGTTGGATCAGGGTTTTTACTTGCAAAGTTAATTGATTTGAGTAGGTTAATTCCAAGATTCTCTTCCATAAGTTGGATTGGGGTCACAAACTTGGCAAGGATCATATTTCATCTTCTAATGGATCGATATCATGCGCAAAGGCGAGAGGGTCTCTGGTTTAGTATATCGGTGGTTTGTGTCAGTTTGGTATCAGAGCTTCGGCTTAAGATCAGGTTCCACCTTATTATCTATCTATCTATTTTAATTGAAACCTATCCTTTGTTTGTTCTTTGTTATTTCTATACAAAAAAAAAAGAATAAAGGAATCATTGTGTCTTTAATCCCTTATTCTTTGCTTTCATTGTGATATGAGTTCTTGAAATTCCCAAAGTTTAGTCCTTCCATCGAGTTCTTATGAATTGTTGTTTTAATTCAAATTCAAAAAATTTATTGTTGAATCAATTTACCCATTGAAATTTGTTCCAGTTAAATTTGCAGCCACCCAAGAAATTCTTAAACCCCAGAAGCTGCAAAGAGTTAATCTAAATCAGGAAAAACCTAGAATTTTTTTAACCTAATTCTCCTTGTGTCTAGCAGTCACACAACCTTCTTCTTGGTTGCACAACTGTCCTAGCGGTCGCCCTTCTCATCGTCCCCGCCATCGTGAACCTTACTTCCAAAATTTAAAATTTCACCTCCCAATTGTATTGCAGTCGCCCTGAATTTCTTGCGGTCGCCCTTATCACCACACAACCCACCGCGAACCATACTACCTAAATTGAAGTTTATCCCAAAGGAGTCTAGCAGTTGCACAAGTTGTATATCAGTTGCCCCAAAGCCCTAGTGGTCGCACCTTTAACTACAAACCATACTGTGAATTGGACAAAAAAAAAAGGAAAGTGATAGAGAGATATTTGAAGAGATTTCATTATACTAGAATTAATCTATTGCATTATGATCACAAATTGTTTGTAGGTTCTTTGATCTGAGCAACTAACCTTAGCAAGAGAATCAAGAGGTAACAGGCAACAGTATGAGCACATCTAGAGAAAAGCATGTTACTTAAGTGCAAACACGAGTTGAATTGAGTGACATCTTACTTGAGTAAAACATATAAAGTAGTGAAGTGAGGAACATCTATCTATATACTTGTTTCTTATTTACTAACTTTTTTTTATTGTAGCTCATATTTAAACTCAAGGATAAGCGGTGATGGAAATAGGAGAGGTCATAGACCGATTGATCAAATGGGGATGCCCTGGTTGAAACTATACAAAATTTAAATCAACAATTCGATGAGATGAGAGATCAAATGTATAGGGTTAAAGCTTTCCATCGCTAGAGGTCAACCAAACAACAAACCTAATGAACATAGAAGAAGAATGCATAGAAGAGACCAAGTGGAGGAGAATTTGAAAGGGGAAGAGTCATTTGGCGAAAATGAAGAGGAAGAGGAAGTGAGGCCAAGAGGGAGACAAACAATATAGATGAAGGAGTTAAGCTGAAGATACCCTCATTCCATGGGAGAATGGATCTTGAATCCTACTTGTACTAGGAAAAGAAAATAGAGTTGGTATTTGATTGCCATGACTACACTGAGTTCAAGAAGGTGAAGTTAGTTGTTGCTGCATTTGAAGATTATGCCATCACTTGGTGGGATGACACCAAGAAAAGAAGGAGAAGGAATAGAGAGAGGCCAATCGAAGAATGGAGAGACCTCAAATCTATTATGAGAAGAAGTTTTATACCAAGCCACTACTACAAAGCATTGTACAACCGTCTTCAAAATTTAACCCAATGATCCAAAAGTGTAGAGGAATACTACAAGAAGATTGAAGCATGTATAATTAGAGCTAATGTGGAGGAAGATGGAGAAGCTACCATGGCTAGATTTTTAAATGGTTTGAATAAAGACATAGCTAAAGTAGTAGAAGTACAACAATACATGAAGCTTAAAGAGAGCATTAAAAGTGAAAAGGCAATTAAAGAGGAAGAGTAGTTCGAGTCGGTTCTCATCTTCAACATCTTTTAAGCCTAATTGGAAGAAAGGTGAAAAGGTTACCTCATCCAAGCCTAAAATCGAGCTCAAAGAAGTTGCTAAGGCTCTTAGCAATAGTAAAGATATATAAAGGTAAGAATAAATCCACTTCTAAGATTAAATGCTTCAAATGTGGTGGTGTAGGTCATTATAAGAGGGAGTGCCCCAATCAGAGGATGATGTATATGAGAGATGGGGAGTATTTTTCGATTAGTGATGAGGAGAAAGGGGATGAAAAGGAGGAGTCTAAAGAAGAAGGTAGTGAAGATGAAGAAGAGGATCTTATTCCTATAGAGATTGGTAAAGCACTTGTAACTATGAGAGCTTTGAATTTACAAGCTCAACATGATGAATGTGATCAAAGGGAGAATGTATTCCATACAAGGTGCTTAGTAGAGGATAGAGTTTTTGATGTGATTGTTGATGGAGGAAGTGTAACCAATTTTGCAAGTACCACCCTAGAGAGAAGCTTGGTCTACCAACTACCAAGCATCCATAACCTTACAAATTGAAGTGGCTCGATGATTGTGGGGAAATTAGAGTGACCAGCCAAGTGCTTGTAGATTTTAAAATAGGCAAATATTGGGATGAGATATTATTTGATGTAGTGCCTATGCAAGTGGGACATTTGTTAATAGGAAGGCCATGGCAATATGAAAGGATAAGTTTCACCAACCATTACTCATTTGAGAAGGATGGAAGAAAAATTACTTTGGTACCCTTATCGCCTAAGGAAGTATTTGAGGGAGAGGTACAAAGGAAGTTGAGAGAAAAGGAAAACAAAAGTGAGAGTGAAGAAAGTAAGATGGAGGAAGAGAGTATAAAACATGAAAGTGAAAAGAAAGGATCGATTAAAAAGAAGAGTGAGAAAGGAGAGAGCTCAAAGCGATAGAGAAAAGAAATAAGTGAGGGAAGAAAACATAGTTTTTATACAAAAGAAAGAGAGTTGAAAAGTAATTTTTATGCCCAAAAATCTCTCATTGTACTTTGGTGCAAGGAGAATTTTCTGAACATATCTAACCTTAATTCTTTACCTAGTGCTATGGTTTCTTTATTGTAGGAATTTAAAGTTGTGTTTCCTGAAGAAATGCTAAGAGGACTTCCACCTTTGAGAGGGATATATCACAAAATTGACCTCATAGTTGGAGCTCCAATTCCTGATAGACCAGCTTATAAGAGCAATCAAGAAGAGACTAAGGAGCTACAAAGGCAAGTGGAGGAGTTGCTAGAAGAGGGATATATTCGAGAGAGTTTGAGCCCATGTTCTATACCAGTGTTGCTTGTACCTAAGAAAAATGGGACTTGGAGGATGTGTGTTGAGTGCAGAGCAATAAATAAAATCACTGTAAAGTATAGACATCCAATCACTAGACTTGATGATATGCTACATGAATTGAGTGGTGCATGCATTTTTACTAAAATTGATCTTAAAAGTGGTTACCACCAAATTAGGATGCAACTTGGGGATGAATGAAAAACTACATTTAAAACTAAATATGGGTTGTATGAGTGGTTGGTCATTCCATTTGGGTTAACCAATGCACTAAGTACCTTCATGAGACTTATAAACTATATTTTGCATGATTTTCTTGGAAAGTTTGTTGTTGTTTATTTTGATGACATTCTAATTTATAGCAAAACCATGAATGAGCATATTGAGCATATCAGAGATGTTTTAAGAGTTCTTAAGGGAGAGAAACTATATGGTAATGCTAAGAAGTGTACTTTTTGTAGTGATCAACTTGTCTTCTTAGGATTTATTATTAATAAAGATAGACTTTCTATTGATGAGGAGAAGATTAAAGCTATTAAAGAATGACCTACACTTACTTCAATTAGTGAAGTTAGAAGTTTCATGGACTAGCTAGTTTCTATAGGATATTTGTTAAGTACTTTAGTACTATTGTTGCTCCTTTGACTAGTAAAGCTAAGAAATATGTAAGTTTTAAATGGACTGAAATTCATGATGACTCATTTAACTTGCTTAAAGATAAATTGTGTTCTGCTTCTATTTTGTGTTTGCCTGACTTTAATAAGACTTTTGAAATTGAATGTTTGCAGGAAAAGTAACCAGTTGTATACTTCAGTGAGAAATTAAATGGAGCATAGATTAATCATTCCACCTATGACAAGGAATTAAGGGCATTGGATGTGTGGAAAGACTATCTATTACCCAAGGAGTTTATGATCCATATTGAACATGAGTTGCTCAAAAACTTGAAGGGGCAAGGAAAGTTGAACAAAAGACATGCTCAATGGGTTGAGTTTATTGAAACTTTCCCATATGTAATCAAATACAAGCAAGGTAAGGAGAATGTGGTAGCAGATACTTTATCTAGAAAGTACAGTCTAATCTCTACCCTATCTTTTAAACTCATAGGATTTGAACACATCAAAGATTTATATGCTGAAGATTATAATTTTTCTAATGTTTATGATGCATGTGAAAAGGTTGCATTTCAAAAATATTATAGGCATGAGGGATTTTTTAATGAAGGAAAAGAAACTTTACATACCTAAGTGTTCTTTAAGGGAAGTACTTGTGGAAGAATTCCATAGTGGAGGATTGATGGGACATTTTGGAGTAAACAAGACCTTAGAAATTTTACAAGAGCACTTTTATTGGCCAAACAAGAGAAACTATATTGAAAGGTGTGTGTGTGTGCTAGATGTCTTGCATGTAGACAAGCTAAGTCTAGGGTTTTGCCACATGGTTTGTATAACCTTTGCATGTGCCCACTACCCCATGGGTTGATTTGTCAATGGATTTTGTGATATGTTTTCCTAGGACTAAGAAAGGGAAAGATAACATCTTTGTAGTTGTTGATAGGTTTAGTAAGATAGCACATTTTATTGTATGTCATAAAACTAACGATGCTATTCATATTGCTAAGTTATTCTTTAGGGATGTGGTGTGTTTGCATGGTATATCTAAAACAATAGTCTCGGATAGGGATGTGAAATTTTTGAGCCATTTTTGGAGAGTCTTGTGGGGAAATTTGGGGACTAAATTGCTTTTTTCTACTACTTGTCACTCATAAACTGATGGGAAAACTGAGTTAGTAAATAGGATCTTAGAGGTCTTGTTAAGAGCTATTATAGGTAAAAATTTAAAAACTTGGGAAGATTGCTTACCTTTAGTTGAGTTTGCATACAATAGGAGCATCATTCTTCTACATGTTTTTCACCTTTTAAAATTGTTTATAGTTTTAACCCGCTTACTCTATTAGATTTGTTGCCTTTACCCTTGAATAAGCTTATGAGTATAGTTGGACAAAAGAAGTCTAACATGACTAGAACCATACATAAGAAAACGGGGATACAAATTAAAAAGAGAAACCAAACTATGCATGCCAAACCAATAAAGGAAGGAAATTTGTGATCTTTGAACTAGGAGATTGGGTGTGGGTGTATACAAGGAAAGAAAAGTTCCCTAACCACAAGAAATCTAAGTTTGATCCAAAGGATGATATACCATTCCAAGTTCTAGAGAAGATAAATGACATTGCCTACAAGATAGACCTTCCTAGTGAGTATAATATTTTAGCTACTTTTAATGTTTATGACCTATCTCCTTTTCATTTGGATTTAGATTTAAGGACAAATATTTTTGAGGAGGGAGGGAATGACATGAGCATGGCTATAGAGACCATGGATGGAAGCATTGGAACACAAAGCTTGAAAATTCCTAGTAGACCAATCACAAGACAAAGAGCCAAGAAGATAAAAGAGGCTTTACAAGCTTAGGTTTAGGGCTTAATTGATTCACATATGGAACCATATGGATAGAACAGAGACCAAGGGAAGCTTATCAACTCGTTGGAAGCATCAGAGCTTGAAGAATTGGAGACACAGAATGGCTAGCGATAGCCCAACCATTTGTACAGTTACTCTTCTTGTCTAGCGGCCTGCCGTGAGGTCGGACTAGTGACCACAAACTGCACTGCCTGTTTTCGTCTTTCGAACACTTATTCCATTTTTACATGTTTATTTTTGTGACCTGGAGGTTTATTATTGTCTTTGAACTCTAGGAACTTCTATATTATGGGCTATTTGTGTTTAATGTTATTTATTTGAGTTTATTAGTTTAAGGTTAGAGTTGTGCTTGTTATCAAACAACCTAACCTAGGGTTTCAATGTTTGTAAATAGTATTTAAACTCTTATTTTTCTCTGAAAGAGGGTTAGTCATTTTTTATACAGAATTTTCGGAATTCTTGAGAGATTATTGTCTTTTCTTTCTTAGTCGGATCAAGATTTCTACTTGCAAAGTTAATTGCTTTGACTAGGTTAATTCCAAGGTTGTCTTTCATAGGTTAGATTTGGGTTGCGGACTTGGAAAGGATCAGATTTCATCTTCTAAAGGATTGAAATCACATGCAAAGGTAAGAGGGTCTCCAATTTTGTATACGATGGTTCGTGTCAAACAGTCCATGCAATGAGCCTTCAATAGTTGAAGCTATAGATTCCTAGGCATTAGGAGAAGTTGTTAATATTGTCACAAGTAATAGAGTTTGTCCAACTAGAAGAATGAGATTGTAGGGGAGCAATCATATAATGAGTCATTAAGAGATCATTGTAAGCAATGGTCTCATCAATTAGAATACAATTGAATTCTTCTATATATCTCTCACTCTAATCTCTATACAAACTTCATTGTGATCTCATTAATGAAAATACAATTGAGTTCTCCCTCATATAAACTTCATTTTCTTCCTCTTACCTTTTAGGGTCATGACACTCTAGCAATACAATCAAAGCTATCATTGGCCCATGAAACTAGAATCCCATTGGAGTGTTCCAAGAACTTCAAAATCAACGTCTCTGATTCTCCATTGCTAACTCATTTTAACCCATAAATAATTGAAGATAGTTTAGTTTCTACAATACCTCGTAAGTCCACATTTTTTAATTAATCCATTTTTTTAGAACCCTCCTTTTAACCCTAACACACAAACCTCTAATATTTTAAAGGAAAATATTCATTTCGGTGCTACCTTAAAACTTTGCAATTCTTCCTTTCAAATCGTATTCTTTAGTTGTGAGCAAGCCCTTTCTATGTCCTCCTGTTCGAAAAGCCCCATATCTATCCCAATCTTCCAAGTGCTTTCTACTTCAGAGCCTAAAGCATCAAGGTTTATGTCAACTTGCTTATCAATATGGACATCCCTCCTGCTATAGGATATGATATTGCGATTAACCATGTTCATATTACTGATGTCTGCATCAGTGATTCAATTTTCCCCTCAGAATAACTAAGGAGGGAGAGTTAATCTTTGTTCGTACTCCTATTCTACTTTACTTTCTCTTTTTAATTCACAATGGCATGGGTCCAAGGCATGGCTTAAGATTGATTTTATTCTTTTTTTTTTTGCTGCCACATCTAGTTATAAAATTAGGCCCATCTTTATAGAGGTTGGGATTGTCTCCTTCACACAAGATCCAAATCCTCCTCATTGTTATGGAGTACAGGATTTAAGGGTAGGCAAGGCTTTTACTTTAGTAAATCGAGTCAAAGATAAGTAGTCCACATGTTTTACATTATTAAATTTAGCCAAAGGGCCCATTTAAGTCTTAGAAGAGTCCCAAAAGTTATGCTCTTGATCTACTTGGTTATTATCCAAATTATTTGGCATATGAGAATCAACTACATTAATAAGGCTAACTATCCTTTATGGAGAATATGCATTGGCAGAGAAATTTTTTACAATATGAGCAAATGTTTGCTGCATGCACCATTATTTTGACAAGATCCTATGAGAGTTTGTTCCATGATTTGCGAGTTACATAGAACGTGCTCATGGGCAACATCTTCAATGTCTTTTTTTTTATCTTAGGATAAGAATAGTTCCCCTCTTTCTTAATGCTCAGGGGAATCAATGATGACTTCTCATCATCCTTATCTTGACGAAGGCATGATAACAATGATAAAGAGATTGGCCCTAGATCCTCGACATTTCTCAATTGGTGTATAATATTGTTAACTTTAACCTTTATATCCTCTAAAATAAAGGATCTAAGAATGGTTGAAATAAAGAATACAAGCACAATGCATTCTATCTCTATTAGTAGCTTCCTTACCATAGTAATCATCAATCCCCATCTACTAGAGACTAATGACAAAAATTATGATTCTAAGTATTTAGTGGAACTCTTTTCGATTTTGGTGTATGTGACTCTTTTCCTGGCAATGTCCTTACACTCCCATAGTTTGAACATAGTGAATATTTCATTCAACTAAGAGGGATTACTAAATAACAACTCTTCCACATATTGTTGGCCTTTAAACTAGATAAGAGTAAACTTTCCACCTAAAGGGATAATTTTTTCTATGTTACAATTATTTTCTGCAAAGAAAACATGCTGGTTACACAGATTAACTATCTTATAAACTTTCCCCACCATGTACGCATTTGTCCAATTATAATCAACATTAATGGTGTTATAAGAGAAAAGAATATCTAAATTGCAAGATGTCTCATTGCGAACAATATTATCCTTATTAGCTCCCTACCTTTGCCACATTAATTTACGTTAACAAAGTAAAAGGGCAATTCTTACTTATATTCACAACCTCTCTGTAGGAATATTGGGTGCAGCTGTCGGCGAATTTCACTAGCAATCTATTTCTATCCAACACCAACCTATTGAGTTCTAGCATAATTGTTTCTACTTCTTGACAAAATTTGAATTTAATAAACCCATATATAATTTCCTAAGTTTCTTGAGAATAAAGGAATCGTAAACTCTCCCATATTTCTAGAAAAAGTGGCCAATTTTTTTGTTATGAAATCTAGTGGAATATTATCTATAAAGAACATTACAAAACAATTATGCCATTGTGTAAGCATAGAAGGTTGCTTTTTGGGACCTAACTTCCTGTCTAGGAGGTTACCATTAGTGAAAGATAAGTTTCTAAGGGTAGGATTAGGATAGTGAGTTATGATAGTTCGAGGTTGGTTAATGATAATAGCTATGGTGTTGGAAGGGAAATGTGTGGATCTAGGGTTGTCTTTCTAATTTTCTCTCATAAGAATGTATAAAACTTTTTAATAAGTATACTGCATATAATAAAATAATAAATGAGAAAATATTTCAAATTTAGCTTTATTAAACTAAAATCAAATTAATTTCTAATAATTTGCGAATTAAATAAAGTTACTCATAAACAATTTGATTTTTTTTTTGCATTATTGATTATTATATATTTCCAGTATTTATAAAAAACTCTTCATCTTTATTTTAGAACAAAATTTAAGATTCTTTTACTATTTAATTCATATAATGACTATTAACAATTTTTAATTATTTTGAAATAAGGCGTTGATATATTATTTTAGTATTACAATATGAGAGAGGAAAAATCAAATTTGAATTTATTCAGAGGATGCATTTATTGATAGGCTATGCCTCGGCATGCAAAAAAGTTGTTGATGTATACAGCGTCGGAATCAGAAACTGTGCAAAAGGGAGGCAATTTTTTAAGAAAAAAACTGTAGACGAATTAAAGATAAAATTAAATATTTAATATTAATATAAAACTTAAATTTTTGTTATAAATTACTACTAAAAAATTATCTATCAAAATTTTATATTATTTATTAAATTCTAAAAATTTATTAAATTTTTTACATGTATTTTTATTTAATTCTTAAATCTAATAATTTATTTATAGAATTTTATTAAAAAATCAAAAATTAATAAATGCAAAATTATTAATATATATAATTATATATATTTATAATTGAAAAAGGATATATTAAAAGTATATAATTTTATAAAAAGGATATAATTTTTTATATATAATTTTAATTTTATATAATTTAAATTTAAAAGTATATAATTATATATATATATAATTTTAAGATATATTAAAGGAATCTAAAATTATTAATTATATAATTATAGATGCATAATATTATTTTATAAAATTATATATAATATATATTTAAAAGAATTATATATATATATATTATAGGGCTAGGGAGTGGATCAACCAATTCCACTGACCCCATTGTAGTTTTGTCCTGGATGTATATGTACGCTAAATGACGTATTTAGAAATATGATAATGAATTTAAAAAGAAAATGCGTAAAGCATACGGAAGGAAGGAGTATAAAATTATTATAATATTATTATTAATAATATAAGGCATATTGTTAATTTGGAAATAGGATATCACATGTTCCGTACGATTGCCCGATGACATGAATAATCTTTGATACAATGCAAGATAATATATTGGTGGGGTTGCGATGGAAAAGCTTATACAAATTAATACATTATTATTATCATTATATAATTGAAAAGATTCAAATTGAGATTATTAATACAAGAAGGAATTAAAAATTAAATTAAATTAGTATTCATTATTAAGAAAAATATAAGTTTTCGTATGAGAAAAGTAATGATATCAAAAGAAGAAGAAAAAAAAGAGATTGGAGGAATGAGAATTTGTAATCACGCATTGATATCTTGGCGAGTGGGCATAATCAATTCTGTTTAGCTTTTCATTATAATTTATATTTACTTTTTTAAGTGATAATAATCATTAAACTGTCGGTAATTAATTTTAATGGTAATATATATATATATAATATTATTTATTAACGGAGGTCCTTTCGATTAATTGTTTTCTAGAAGTTTTTTAACTGTCTAAAGAACTGAGTAGACCCCACTTCCTGCACATTAGGGAAAAAGATTAATTTGACTGCCTCAAAAGCACTAATTAATTTCCTTAAAAAAAATTATATTACGACTTTTTAATCAATTGATAACAAAACCAGACTATACTTTAGTCTGGTTTCAGGGTGATCCATCCATAGGCTCAACTAACTATCACTAGAGTCAGATTACGGTGGGCTAATAGTGTTAAAAATTAAATTTAAGAAATTTAGTTTCTATTTATGTTGAATTATATAATATTTGAAATATATAGTTATTAGTTTGATATTTTGCTTCTTAAAATGAAAAAAAAAAAAACTCATACATAATGATGATAAATTTCAACTAAGTATAAAAATCATAAAAGTTTGATTTTTTAAAATAATTAGATAAAAATCATAAAAGTTTGATTTTTTTTTTAAATAATTAGACCTTAGTTGTTTAAAACTTTAGAGATTATTTGTTTGAATTGAAATGATATATGAAATTTTTTGTTTTACAAGACATTCTTATTTACTTAAAAAAATTTCCTAATTGGAACTTAATAAACAATTAATAGCATCTTGGCCCGAGTCTATTTTAGTTTTTTTTTTTTTTTTGAAACAAGAGTCTAATTTAGTTTGAATTTGTTATTTTTCTAATTTTGGTTAATTTATAACTTGAAATAAGAATTTCTTGTAGAGATTAAATTAAGTTTTATAGGATGGTGTATTGTCTCTTTGACAAGCAAAGTAAACTAATATTTTTGGTTTACTTATGAGCAAATATTTGTTTCATCATATATGAAAAATGTATCATGTGTAAATATGCACATACACTTCCATAACTAAGAAAATGAATCACGTGTATTAATTGTTTATATGAAAACTATAAACAAAAGGTTAGGCCGAATGATCGATGCTATTATATATTTTTGAGAAAATTACATAAAATATTATTTTTTAAAAAATATTTATATTATTTTTCTTATAATTTTATTGTTTTCATGTAAAGTACTTTTTTTTTCATTTTGATGATATATATTTAAACGTATGCCATATTTTTATAATTTTTTTGTTTGTATAATATTTTTCTAAAATTTTCATTTTTAATTTATTTTTGTAAATTTCCCTTATATTTTTTCTAGTGGATCTGAAATTCTTAAAAGCAATGAATTTGTCATAATATGCATCATATGGACAAATATGATAATTAAGAATTATTTTTTAGTTATCGCAGTATTATTACAGTAATTTTTTTGGCTAGTAAAAAAAATAGTTTATTATAATACAGAAGATAAGTTAAGTTTGCCATAAATTAATAAAATATAGATAAGAAAAGCATGAGTGATAATGGTTTTTTTGAAGAAAATATTTCACAATATATACATAGAATGAAAGGTTCAAAAATTATATTTCCTTTTATCACAATTTAACTCATTAATTAAGATACTAAAACTGAAAAAAAAAAAAAAGTAAAGAAGCTACGTGGAAGAAACCATGAATTTCATAGTCTAAATGGCAAATTGAATTAATTTTGATCCTTCTCCCTATTTCCGCTTTTTTATATAGGTGTTAGGTTAGACTAATTTATATGTATTTTAAGTAGTCATTTCATTGAAATTTTTAAAGTGATCCCTACAAAATTATTAATTTATAGATTTTAATATTTTTAAACTCCTAAAATATATGTATTTTGAGTTTTACTGATGCTAAAATTTACGTTGTAGCCTCACTCCAATTAATAATGTGCAGCTCAATTTTATTTCTTTTTTTTTGTTCAATTATAAAAAATAAAGATTTAAGAATTCTTAAAATTATATGTTTTTAAGTTTTCTTCTTACTCGAATTTATATTTAAATTGTTAATAAATTCCCTAATTTCTACTTGGAGAAAATGCATGTTTAGCTAACATAATAAATTTATAAAATTATTTTAAGAATCCTTAAAAAAGTAAAAGCATATTTTAAAAATTTTTATTCTTGTGTTTTTATCCGTCCTTGAATCAAATGAGAAATTTTTAATTTCTTTAAATAAAAAATATTTTATTATATATGTAACAAATTAATATGACAACAATTTGATTTATAAATAGACTTCTTTAAAAAAATTAATTTATAAACGAATTCTCATTTTTAATTCTTATATATCAAATATGAATTCATTTTAAATATAAAATATTAATAATTTACAATTTATTTTAAAATTTTCAATTTTGGTATAAACTAACTCAAATGTAAAATTTATAGAATTAATTATATAAAATTATAAATAAATTATTATTCATAAAATATTAAAAGTATATGTATTTACTAATAGAATATATTTCAATACACATTTATATCTGATTTTTTTTTAAAAGCATTTGTAACAGAATTTATATAAGCGAATTCGAATCAAATTTATAAATTGGTCCAAAATTTACCATTCCAACTCATTAATTACTATTTATTCATAGGTGGTTTATTGTCTCTTTCTCACTCTTATGATAAAATGGCAAGACAAACGAAGACATTGTCTTGGCAACATATGGCAATTTCTCTCCCTTCTAAAAGCAGAAAAAAGAACATTATATAGAGATTAGAGAAAGATTTTACCTTCATCTCTGCAATCATTTTATAAGTGAAAACCCTCTTTGACATTTTGTTGAAGTCATTATAAAAGTTTATATATATATATATAATTATATCTTTTATAATCTGTGTTTATTGTTTCCTCTCTTTCCAAATATGTTTTTGCTTTTCCACGTGATTTTCTCATCCTTAGAAAAGAGAAATCTCTAAAACATATAAATTTATAACATTAAAAAAATTATAAATGGAAGTGAAAGTTATAAAAAAAAAAACTGAAAATCACGAAAGCAGACACATCTAATCAATAATAATAATCTTCGTTAACACCAAGAAATTGACATATTCAAGCAACAATTGAGTGAAGAAAGGGTATATTATATTATATATTATTATATATATATGTGCATGTACGTATAAGTATAGTATAAAAATAATCATCATATTACGTATAATTTAAAGAGAAAGAGAATGATGATGTTAGTTATATATGCTTATATATCATTATTAGTCTTCCCGTTTATGGCCATATTATGATTAGACTCTCCTGCCTTTCCCTGTTCCTTATGTAGAAAGATATCATCTATATAATATATAGAATTAGGTTTTATTTTAATCCTATCATCATTACGCAGCTAAAGAATCAAAACGAATATTACTTAAATACAAATTGCCTTTCTTGGTAACATCATTTAAACATAATGATGATTTGATAAATTCAGACAAATTATTAAAAGAAACTGAATTCATTATTTAAAATAAAAAAATTTCCACCCCTTTTCTCCATTTGAAAACTCAGATTTTACAAGAATTGCATTCAAATAATTTGAAATTGAATTGTTCTAATAAAAAAAATCAAGATTAATAAAAATTATATCATTGCATAAAAAATATAAATTAGTTAAAATTTTGTTTACGATATTCAAATTACACAAATATAAGTCATAAGACCCAAAAGTTTCAACACTTATAATTGATCTAATTTTAACATGTTTTAAAATATTATTAGTATACATCATGGTAAATTTCTAGTATTGCCATAATAGAAATCCCTCAATTTAATTTTAAAAAACTGAAATTCTCTTAATATTGAAATGAACATAACCTATCATATATATTTTTATAATTTTCACCATTTAATAAAAAAAAATGATTAAGATTTATTTTTAAGAGAAGCATGGAAAAATAATTTTATTATCCGATATTTTGATGTTAGAAATATATGAAAAATTATTTAGCACCCTCAAATTAATATACATTTATCTTTTATCATGTATGAGACTCTAGTCATATACAATTGATCAAATACATATGTAGCCCATGAACTTATAAGAATAGGCATTGGTCGGTTCGATTAATTAACTTACCGAATCGACTGGTTAACTGAACTAATTTTCTTAAAAAATTTTTAACTGAACCGAATAAATTTCTATTTTCGACTGATTTTTTTAAAAATTTTATAATAAAAATTTTATTTAGAATAAAAAATTAATATAATTAAATAATTAAATAAAACATATTAAAAAACTAAAAAAAATTATTTTGCAATAAAAATTTATATTTATAGTAAAAATAATTAAAATAATTAAAAATTAAACAAAAAAATAATAACTAAATAAATTAAAAAAAATATTCGGTTAATGGTTAATTGACCGAACCAAATCGGTTAACCGTTAATCGCAATAATTTTTGAACTATACAAACATGACTACAACAACAACAAATATAACATGTACTTGCCAATAAAACTTATAATGAGAAAACTTATTGAAAGAACTAAACGAGAGGTCAGAGATTCGATCCTCAAAAATATATTTTCGAGGGTCGAGCTTTTAAAAAAAAAACTAAAAATATGATTAAATAAAAGAATAAAAGTATATATGTGAAAAGTTATTAATGAGAATTAAAGAAGAAAATCTTTATACTATACAAATTTATCCAAAAAAAAACTCTGTATTTTGTTGTATTTGTAGGGCTTAAAGATGAAGAAAGAGCAAAACAACATAATAAAAAGTTGTATTATAATGTGAGGAAATGTGTGATCTTCAATACATTGACTATTTCCTTAATTACAGAGTTACCTGAATCACTAATCAGTCAAGTAATAATTAAATTTTTTACATATGTGTGTAGTAATTGTTTAATTAATTAGTTAAAGAAAACAGTAATCGAGTTTTGAGAAGCTGTTCAAGACAAGGCTTGAAGTTAGCAAGACAATTGATTAGACAAGTGGTCCTCTTCATGAGTACACCCAAAGTTCAATTTCCACAATCTCTCTAATTTTTTTTCTAAATTAATTAATATTCGCATCTTATAAACGTGAACTGTAGCTAAAATAAGAAAATTAATAATGTATATTTTTCATTGACTATGTTTTTGGTCAAAAATAGGAAAACCACCTTTATATAAAGCAAAGGTTTTGCATTTCAACAACTATATAGAGAAATTTGCTCAAGAAAGCACCCACACATTTAAAGAATAAAAATGGGCCATCAATGCTGTAGCAAACAGAAAGTTAAGAGAGGGTTATGGTCTCCTGAAGAAGATGAGAAGCTTATCAAGTTCATTACTACTCATGGTCATGGTTCTTGGAGTTCTGTTCCAAAGCTTGCTGGTATGCGTTTAATAACTATATATTTCTCACTTTCAGTAACTTTCTAACTTTCATTGCTTCTTTTCTTTGAACTCTTTGAGATGGGTTAACTCTAACGAGTTTGAATCTTTAATACGAATAATAACTATGACGATTTGAATTCTTGACCTCCCGAATATACTGTCTGGTTTAACTGTCAAGAATTGAATTCTTATTCTCGTGATTACTACGAGATGGATAGTACAGTCAAGATTTGAACTTGTAATTAATGTTTTGTCAATGGATTATAATTAAAATTTTCAGGGTTGCAAAGATGTGGGAAGAGCTGCAGATTAAGATGGATAAACTACTTGAGACCAGATCTAAAAAGAGGTTCATTTATAGCACAAGAAGAGAGGACTATAATTGATGTTCATAGAATACTAGGCAACAGATGGGCTCAAATAGCAAAGCATTTACCAGGTAGAACTGATAACGAAGTCAAGAACTTCTGGAACTCATGCATCAAGAAAAAGCTTATAGCTCAAGGCTTAGATCCCAACACTCACAAACTCCTCTCTCCGAATTATAATAGCAAACAAAAAGATAACAATGCCCATAAAAAACCCACCTCAGGTTTCACTGTAGGTTCAAAAATGAAAGATATTTCCATGGAAATGAAGTCACCCTTTACTTCATTTTTCACTTCTAATTACAATAATCCTCCCAACAATAACAATATACAAGCTTTGTTTGATTGTTCTTCAAGCCAATTAACTCATTCCATCGCAAGTTTCCCCATGTCTTGTTCTCCTCCTCCTACTACTACTGCCACTTCTTATGGGGGATTTGGCATCATAAATGACGAGAAGTACTTGTGGAATAATAGCAGCAGTGGTTGTGGTGGTAGTGATATTGAGCAAATTATTGAACCCTCAAGAAATGAAGAAATAATGCAGCTAGTAGAAGAAATTGATAATAATAATAATAATAATAATAATAATAATAATAATAATAATAATAATAATAATAATAATAATAATAATAATAATAATAAAAGTAATGAGTGGAGTGTTGGGCAAAATAATATGGATTTTCCTTATTCATTTGAAAACTCTAACTTTGATTTTGATTTGGTGGAGTCTACAGTGCTAATGCCTGCAGATGGAATGTATTATTATAACGCTAGCCCCATTGATAATTTTACATGGGATTCTCGGGCATTGCATTAACAAAATAAACTCTCCTTTTCTTTGATTGTGACTTGCGGTTATGGTGTTGAGATCACATTTGTTGCTTAAATGTTGAACAAATTTAGTCATACTTTGTTGTTGAGCATATTGTAATAAGATATTTCTTTTTGTACGGTACTTTTTATAAAGTGGAAGAAAATCTATATATAAATGGATTCCTTTATGTTTAATTTTAATTTTCAGATTCAAAATAGTTTACTGCAACGAAAGTATCTTAAATTAACCTTCTATCCCATATATAGTTACTGGATAATAACTCGATACATGAAATTCTTATGAGCTAGGTTTTGATTTTTGAATTGGATAATAAATGAAGAATTTTCTTTTTCATTAATCAATTCTTTCATCTTTGCAAGGATCGTATGTTTTTAAGTTAAACTTAATTAAGAAGTATTTGATGATTCAATTTAGCATCCAAAACTAAAATTTTGGCTCCTCTCAAATTATATTCTCTGTTAATATTTATCTTAAAATTTTAATTAAATATTACTGAACATGTAGATCAATTAATAAAAGACAATGCTAGTTTAATCAAAGTTCTCAAGTTAAAGTCTTGGATAAGTAGCTATTTTAAAATTCGATAGAAAGAGTTTTACAGCCGACTTGGATTCAAAAGTATAATTTATATAACAAAAAAAAACCTCAATTAAATAAAAAATAACTAAAAATGATATGTGAAAATTTTATTTTAAATTTATAATAATGGATGTAATAACTGATTAAATTTTAAAATATTTGTACCACTTAAAAATGATATCACTTAATTTTTTTTTTTAAAACTTAATTTCAGTTTTAACAATATATATCACTTTAACAATTTCAGTTTTAACAATATATATACCGCTACATGTATAGCAGGGGCGGACTTACTGCATAGTTTGCTCCCTCAATTTATTTATTTATTTTTTAATTTTACATCTGTAATATTTTAAAAATTTTATATTGACCCTCAGTTTTTTTATACACAAAAATTGTACAATCAAATCTATAGATATCATTAATCATCGTACGAAAATTGCTTAATAAAATAAGAAATATAAAAAAATTATCTCTTAACAATCATATGTAAATATTGCTTTTATTGAATAATTATCTTATATTAAATTACATCTTTATACATTGCAAAGATGTTAATCAAATTTCACAATTATAATTATAATTATAATTTATTCAAGAAATTGAAAATAGTTTTTATAATTTATTATTATTCTTACACTAACTTTATAATTATTATTTTTATTTTTATTAATTAAAGTACTGAATCTTACAATTAAAGATGTATTTTCTCATATATGATAAATCTCAGCTTTTCAAACATGGTCAATTGTCTCTGATTTGCATCAATAGTTGTTAGGAACGAAAAGAAAAATCAGAAATTTACCATCTGATTTGCATCAATTTTCTCACTCTTCCTATTTTTAGCTATATCATGGATTGACTATTTTCAACTATAAATATAATAAAGACTAAAATTTATAATAAAGTGGAAGATGATTTTTCTCTCTAAATGTTTACTAATGTACATTGAAAAGAAAACTATTGAAATAATTAGCATAAATTAACTTATAAATGATTTTTGTAACTTGCAAAAGTTAAAATCTCTATTTTGATAGATTTGCTTAAAATTATACATACCAAATTATTTATAATTTAGTATAGATTCACTTTGAAATTTTTCACCTTATTTAAATTTTGGCCCTCTAACTTTTCAACACACGTCCATGCTTGGGTTCCGAAGATCTCATTTGAATTTAAATATAAAGTGAAACTTATAATTTGGAGTCGTGTAGCACTCTACTGGTTTGCTCATATGGCACTATACGTATAGGAAGCTTTAGAGTGCCAAATCAAAGGCCTTCATGCTTAATTCAATAACTTTTTGCATGGATAGAATTAGAAAAAATAAGCACTACTTAAGAGTATTCATGATTCGATAACTTAAATCGTTATCTAAAAATAAATTTGAACTTTAATCTATATATAGAGTTGAGTAATTTTTTACAACTAATTCTAAATCTAATAAATTTGAAAGTTGATAACAAAAATTTAAATGAGACTCTCTCTTTTCTCTATTATTCTTTCCTTGCTTCTTTGTCTAATTAAATAATTTCTCCTCTCTCATTATTATAATAACACAAATTTACAACTATTCTTCAAACAATTAATTGTGGGTTTGATGTAGTGGTTTCAACTTTAGTTATTTTATATTTAGTTTTTTGTTTGTTTTTTTTTTGTCTCCCACTAATTTTAGCTTTAATTATTTTGTTTGCACCTTTATTATTATTATTATTTTATTATACTAACTAATACTTTAAATATTTATTTACTTATTTATTATCCATATATATATATACTTTATTATTATATAAATATTTTACAAGATGTTTCACTAATACTGTTGAAAATGTTTGCAATGACCTATACAGTTACAAAATCTGTTGAAAATTTCATGACAAATTCAATTAGGAATGTAATGATTTTTTCAACAAATTGTTCAGTTGCAAAGTTTGCAATGAAAAAAATCATTACAAAATACTAACTTTATCAAAATGCTTTTCCATTGCAAATTTGTTACACAATCCCATATTTCTATTTTATTTTATTAAATTATTAATTTTACTTGATTCAATTGAACTATATATATAAGCAGAAATATTTTAAAATTGCATATAAAATAAATTTATATTAATAATGCAAATTAAATACAAAATCGAAAATGCCTATATGTTCAAACAAATAAATACAAAACTAAAAATATCGGTATACTCAAACATATCCAACTATAAAAAAATAAATGAAAATCTTAGTGATACAAATAAAAGAAGCCAAATCTCACATATCAGACAAATCATCTAGGGGAGGCACACCAGGTGTAGAAGGTCCAGAAGATGAATCATGAAGGCGATTTCACAATTCATCAAAATTATGCTTAAATAATTCCTTGAGCTCCTACCTCACATTCTACCTAATATCTTCCCTCATTTACTCCATTTGCCCCTTCATGGCCTCTTTAAAA
Organism: Garcia nutans; assembly: GCA_947685225.1. Lineage (NCBI taxonomy): Eukaryota > Viridiplantae > Streptophyta > Magnoliopsida > Malpighiales > Euphorbiaceae > Garcia > Garcia nutans. Next base: position 10,802,446 of record CANTUV010000014.1, on the reverse strand, counting down.
TCACTCTCTCTATTGTGGTGTAAATCCTGAAGGTTGTGAGGTGATTGAAGTAGAGGTAAAATTCAATCCCTAATAATGAGAAGCAACAAAACCAAGGCAGTACACGCGCTGTTTTTTGACACCAACAATCTCATCTAGATAAAATTTAGTAGCATCTACTTATTGTCTATCAGTTCCATCCGTAGGCGTAGAATGAGTTTGGAGCCTAGCAAATATACGATCCTATAACATTAAATTTATAATTTAACACATAATCTAATAGATATCACTAAAATACAAATAAATAAAAGTTAATAATGAATTATATATATTGCATTTATTATAATAAAATTAATTTTGTTTACCAAAATAAAAAGGGCAACTTAGTCGGAGCTTGCCATATCTCATTATGAGACCTACCTAAAATCCTTGCAAATCAAACAAGTTATTATAGATTCTTAATTTTAGCCCTAGATAAATACAATTCAATTTAAAAAGCCCAAATTTAATATGGTCTAATTAAAAAAAAAAGCCTGAATCGAGTCCAGCCCAAAAAATCATGTTGAACCATGAACCATGACCAATTCGCCATGAGCCGGTTCCTTAATTCACTAATCCTACTTAAAATCAAACTTTGTTTAGATAAATAGCTAATTTTCTATCAAGATTGAGACTTGTAATCAAAATTAACCCTGATTAAATAATATAAAAGTAGGATCAAGAGCCAAGACCAGAGTTGGCGATTAGTAATCAGCTTATAGCAATTAACAAAAAGAGCAAAAAACCACAAGAAACCGAGAGCAACCCTAAATACATAGAACACAAGAGAGACAAAAAGTCAGAAACACTTGTGCAATATTACTCGACCAAAACTCCATTGATCTAGACCCACTAAGAACCATTTAAGACAAAAGAATTATGTGGCTAATTTATCAAGGCTTGGCTCAGTGATTATTATTTGGTGGAAGCTACAATGAAGATATGATCTACAGTAATAAGATTTATCTAATTCAATGAATTATCATCTTTATTTAACTTTACAGATTTACTTTGCTCTATTTTATCATATTGGATGATCACATAAAACCCTAATTTCATCCATTAAAACCCTAGTTTTATGGTTAAAACCTAATTTTGCAATTTCACTCACTTAAACCTTATTTTTGCAATCCAAAACATTAATTACATGTTAAAATCCTAATTTTACAACCAAACCCTAATTTGATAATTAAAACCCTAGTTTTATTAATCCAACCCTAATTTTGTAATTATTTGTATTGGTGATACGTTTAAATTGATTGTTTATTGTGAATGGTTGAATTACATTTGTTTATTATATGGATTTTAAAGTACTTATAAAAGATATGATTTCACCTTGTGGGTGTCTTATTTATTTAAATTATTTCTTTCATTTAATTTATTTTTGGGGAATATTGTAAGGAATATTTTTCACTCTTTTGTGGGTGTCCCATCTTATTTTATTTTTATTTTAGACTGGGATATTATAAGGGTATACTTTCATCTTGTATGGGTGTCTATTTTATCGCTTGATTAATGATATAATTGTTCCTTATTTTATTTACTTTAATTAATTTTAATATGAATAATGTCATAATATTTTAAAAAATATAATAATATTTAGACCTAAAAAAAGGTCATTTCCAATGAATCAGGCGTTATGGGGGGGTGTTGGGCCACTTCTCATCTTCCCATGCATACTCAACTTTCCAAATCTAATATGGGTTGAGAATTCCTTAAAAATCTAGTCATCCACCCCTTTTACTTTCTTCTTAGCCCGTCCAGGGGGCGACTCTTATTTCTCCAGGCTTACGTTCATGTTCTCTAAAACCTAAAGCCTAACAGTGCCAAAGTCGCAAGAACCATTCCATCAGGAATGGGGGCAAAAATCTCGGCTCATAGTGGTGACTCCAATAGGGAGAAGACAAGTTGATTTTGTTGATCTTTATATTATTCTTTTCTTATTATGATATTATTCATTGCATCATTTATAAACCCATCACAACTATTTACTCTTCCATAATTACTATTCCAAAATACATCAAAAATTGGGATATTACATTTATGGTTGTTCCAAATCTAATTTTGCAATCCAAAACCCTAATTATATGTTAAAATCCTAATTTTATAACCAAACCCTATTTTGATAATTAAACCCCTAGTTTTATTAATCAAACCCAATTTTATGATTATTTGTATTAGTGATTAATTGTGTGTTTAAATTGATTATTTATTGTGAATGGTTGAATTGCGTTTGTTTATTATATGGATTTTAAAGTACTTGCAAAAGGTATGTTTCCATCTTGTGGGAGCCTTATTTATTTAAATTATTTCTTTCATTTAATTTATTTTTGGAGAATATTGTAAGGAACACGTTTCCACTCTTTTGTGGGTGTCCCATCTTATTTTATTTGTATTTTGGACTCGAGACATTGTAAGGGTATGTTTCCATTTTGTATGAGTTCCCATTTTATTGCTTGATTATGATATGATTATTCCTTATTTTATTTACTTTAATTGATTGTAATATGAATAATGTCATAATATTAAAAAAATAATATTTAGAACTGAGGAGGCCGGTGTGTGTTGGGCCACTTCTCACCTTCCCTATGCGTACCTAACTTTATGAACCCACTAGAGGGTTAGATATTCCTTAGGAGTCAAGTCATCTACCCTTTGTACTTTCCTCCCGACTTGTCCTGGTGGCGATTCCTATTTCTCTAGGCTTGGGCTTATGTTCTCTAAGGCCTAGAGCCTAACAATGCCAAAGTTCCAAGAATTGTTCCACCGGGAGAGGGGGGCGAAAATCCCTGCTCATAGCTATATTCTAAACATTCAAACTTATAACACTTAATAACACAAGTAGTTGAGAATTAACTATCACAATCAAGCATTAATATACATTTTCTAAGTCTAAGACACTCAACAACACAAACACATAAGAATTAAATTGGATAAATTTTAATGATTTACATATACTGTCTTGGATTTCTAGTCCACAAATTATTTATCTGACTTGCGCATATGAGTTTGTTCTAAAATTTCATTAGAAGAGGTGGACTTTGTAATTTTTCCTCTTAAAATTTAAATAAATTATTAAACTGAACATAAAACTTATTATCAAAATATAAATTATTGACAGAATATAAAAATTGGAATATTCATACCAAACTTTGTGCATGCTTCATATGAGAAATGGATAAACCAGTATGTCGTGACAGGCTTGAACCCTCACCTCTAGTCTCACTCATCCTATTTTGAGAGGCCTATTGTGATTTTGTTAAACATTTTGGAGTACTAAAATGAGAAAGTCAAGCCTCCCAAATTTTCGAGTATACTCCCTTAGGCACTCTATCAGTCCCAACCACCAAACTCCTCCACCGATATAAGTGAGTCAAATATTTTTTTTCTTATTCAAACTCTCTCACTCTTCCTTCACTTGAAACTCTATTTTCAAGTCCCGACAGTAATATTTCTTCACATACATGTTAACAATATTATGAAGCAAATTTTTAACAAGCAAATAAATAAATAAAAGTCTCTGATGTTCTTCTTAATAGAATAAATAAATAAATAGATAGAAGTCTTTAATGTTCTTACCTTAAACTTCTTCCAATAGAAGTCTTTGGTGCTCTGAGGCACCATACCTGATCATGGCCTTCTATGTCAAGTCTCTTCTTAAAAGTCAATGCCGTATAACTTAAATGCTCAGAAAGCCATAAAACCCTGAAATAATGTAAAAATGTTCAATTAAACAAAAATTGTAAGTGAAAATTAAACAAAGAGAAATAAATTTTTTTTTATTTACATTCCTTGGCACATGATAATCCACATCCTCCCATCATTATGCAGTGTTGGATGTGGAAGAGGTGCTACAGATAAACCACCAGCTGGAATAATTGATTATGATGTTATATTAATGGTTGTCTCCTCTGCAACGATTAAATATGTGGATGTTAAAGGTAGATCCTACTACCTGATGCCCCTCTGCCATCAGGATTAGATCCTTCACTGGCTCCTCTAGCCATATCTTCATACAAAATACTGAATTGTTGAATTTTAATTGATCTAAATTGAAAATGAATAACAAAATTAAAAATAAATAACACCAAAAATAATTTAGAAAAAGTCAATGAAATTAATTTTAGTTTCAATTCTTTGGATTGATCCTTGATGCAAAGTTAATTCTTCCTAATTTTTAATAAACTAGTTCCAGTTGTTGGAGATACGTACAACAGCCAATCCTTCATTAGATTTTAAATTAATTAGGACATGCTTCTTGCTAATGAACATTCTTATAGGAACATTCTTAAAATTTAATTCACTAACAACTTTAAGAATTAGGAACCTAATTGTAGCCAAAGAACTCAACTGCGTGGCTCATTTAAGCTAGATTATATATTTTTTTAATGTTATACCTAATTGCCACTAGTTATCAAAATGACAAGAATAATTATGAATTTAGTATTTTGATTAGCGATATATTGATAAACTAAACGTACAACGGATTCTTTTTTATCAAATAGAAAAATAATAATATGATTAAGCCGTAGAAAATGTATAAATACTAAAAATTAATGGAAGAGAAAAGAGAAATTATTTAGATCTCACAATTATTTTGTTGAATTGAAACCTTAATTACTCCTTCAACAGATCAAGAATTACTTGCATATCATTTGATGAAAGAAAATTTGAAACAAAATAAAAGAAATCTGGAAAAATATGGACAAAAGTAATGGATCGAAGTCCTCTAAGATTACTGCCCATATGCTCTATATGTATCCTATCTTCTAAGATAAATTTCCTATTTAAATTCCAATTAGGAAAAAGATAAAAAAATAATAAAAGTAATAAAAATCCTAAACAAGAATTATCTTTATGTCTGAATAGGAATAAAAGGTCTTTTAATGTTCCTCCAAAAATTGCATCATATCAACTCCCAAAAAGACAAGAAATCTGTAACATCAGGTCTGAATGAATTTACGCCTTGCCTAAGACTTACGCTCGAGGCTTTAGTTCTAAGGGTTATGATTTCATAAGTTCTTTTAAGCATATTTTTTTTCTAAAATAGTCAACTTTCTTTATCAATTATAACCTATACAAAAACATCCAAAAATCAAAAGAAATTCAAGATAAAAATCCAAAATATATTTTCAAAATAAGCGATAAATATACATAAAATGCTTATTATCAAATTTCCCCATATTTAAACTATGCTTACCTCAAGCACCTCACAATCTTAAACCATCATATCCTCATTCATCCAAGCACAACTCAACTTGTAATATTTTAAAACTCAAATTGAGAAGCAACAAAAAACTAACAACTCATAGATTAATTTTTTCACAATTCCACAAAAATGAATGAATGTATTGATTAAATATTATAAACTAAAATGTAAAGAGCCTTGCAAAATTTAATTTTTATCTTAATTTCCACTTGAAAGTTAATCAATACATAGAAGAACAACACTCAGGCCGCCTAGTTAAAAACATTTTATGCCTTAGACTCATACCAAGAACTTAAAAAATTTTATTTTAATTTATTTTGAGCACTTTTTATGGCTTATCTAAAATATCAACAACCATTTATCACGAGGGCAAACATTTGTGATATCGGCACCCGATTACTTAATTAGTCATGGATTTAAGTTATTACGAGGTCTACTCATGGTCTTTTATCCAGCAAAGTAAGTCTTAACTTTTGTGCTCTTATTTTATTTTTATTTACTTATTTTCTTTTATTATATTTCCATTTAGTTCTTAACACAAGTCTTTATAGAATTTTAAACAAAACAAGGCATACCAAATGAAGTTTAACTCTGTATTGACGACTATTTAATATTGATTAATTAACTTTATCTCAAGGAAAATTTCTTAAACATTTTATATAAAAATATTTGTCAACAATGACCATTCATAACAAGTGGAAAGATGAAAATCAACTTAGAAATTTTAGTTAAGGGTTTCCACATAAGTTTGTTTTTCAAAACACCACAAAGGAGTTGTTTTAAGGATAAAATGAGACTTTTGATTTAAAATCACAAAATAGTAATAAGGGCAGCAGCAAAACTTAAGAAATTTTGAAAAATTTTAACCAAAAAGAAGTAAAGAATCAAAAACTTCAAAGCCCTAATTATTAAATACCCCTTCCCCACACTTAAATCTTATAATGTCCTAAATGTAAGAGTAAATAGAAATGAAATATAAGAATTCCCTAGTAATTTTCTTAAGGGAGAGTGTAGTTGAGAGCATGTCAATGCTATTGGTGAGGAAGAAAAGCTCCTACTTCTTATGTTATAATCACCATCAATTGTTTCATCCTTGTGAGTTGAGTTGTTATTCAAGTGTCATTAGCTTCCCACCGGTCTATCCTTTCTTATAGCAATTGTAATTGCATTTGCATTGTAGAAGAGGAAGGATTGATGTCTATAGATTATGTAACAACAAGTGCAACACTTATTCTAGCTTTTCTAAATACTCTTCGATTTTTTAGAGAAACTAAACCTTGTGGAGTTAAGTGAAAAAAACTCTTTTCCTTGCACAGCAAACCCATTTCATCCAAAGTTTCAAATCCAAAGGTTCAAATGTGCAAAATAAATGAAAATCATGGTTATTAAAATGAATTAACTACTCATGCACAAAAAAAATTAGTTATAGTGGAACTTAGGATTAATGGTCATTTAAAAGAACTAACACTAGCAAATTTCAAACCAAAATCTTAGATTAACTTTCTTCCCTTGACTCATGCACCATAAAAAGAATAAGTTAATTTTAGACACAATCTCAGGCGCATCTTTCCTACTTGAAAAAGAGTAAGCTAAAAACCTATCAATAAATCTGAAACTTGATTCTTTAAAATACAGGTCTTTAGACTTGCTTGGGTTTTACTAAGTAAGTGTATTTTCACAAAGATCATTATACACATCAATAGCCTTAAATTCCTCACAAAAATTACCACAGTCAATATTTGCCATAAAACCAAGTGCTTCATTGAATTCAAGCAGCAAACCATTTATCCATTAAGTGGAATTTAATTAAGTTAGGAGTTTGTAAATCATAATTAGTACTTTAACAAATTCAAAAGTGATATAAAACTCCCTAACTAATTCCATAAAAAAGTACAATCCATCACAAAATAAGACTTCCGCCCAATTCCTCTAATTAATTCAATCACTTCATTGATAATATTCAAAGACCAAAGAGTGGGAAAGTCAACATAATTACTTGGAACAATTTGCAACCCACAGATTTTAGCATTCTGATTTTGTTCCTCTTGTAAACTGAACTCCAAATGACCATTTAGACCCAATTTTGTTGTGAAAGATGTATTTTCCTTTTCAAATTCCAGACCTGCTCCTTTTTCCCATGGATATCAATTTTAATGTTTGAAAGAGAGAAAACAAAAAGGGTAAGAATTAAGGTAGGTGAGTGAGAGAGATGGGTTTGTGTGTTTTTGAAAGAGAGATAGATGGAGAGTGTTTATGGAGGTTGTCAAAAGAAAAGAAAGAAAAATATGGGTAACTAGGGTTTTAATCTCATTAAGAGTAAATAGGTAATTTAACTAATTCCAGTTCTAAACCCTAGGCAAGGCTTATTATGTTTGCCCCTTAACTAAGAGAACTTTATTGAGTTGCCATTTCTCTATTATTGTACCACATCAGAATTGTAAAAGAGATTTTAACACTAATTTTTAAGGGGAAGGAAGATGAATACTAAAATAAAAATAAAAATTTTAAGTAGCTATTAGCTCTACTCATGGTTTTTTTTACTAGTGAAGTAATAATATTTGTGCCATTATTTAATTTTTATTTTATTTTACTTCCATTTAGTTATTGACTCAAGTCTTTTAAAATTTCAAACAAACAAATCAAGGCAAACAAGGTGAAGTCTAATCATGTATTGATAACTATTTAATATTGATTAAGTAAGTTTATCACATGGGAAAATTCTTAAACATTTTTTTTATAAATAATATCTATAAAAAATAACCATTCAAAATAAGTGGAAAGATGAAAAACAACATAGAATCACTAGTTAAGAGCTACCACAATAATTTGTATTTCAAAATGTCACATTTGAATTTTTTTTTCAAAGATAAAATGGGTTTTTTAGTCTAAAATCAAAAAATGGCAATGAGGGAATAGCAAAATCTCAAAATGTTTTGAAAATGTTTCCACAAAAAATTCAAAAACCTCAAAAATTTCAAACCCAATATTAGAATGCCACTCTCCCACACTTATTTCGCACATTGTCCTCAATGTGTAAATATAGATATAAAATAAAAGTTAAGAATAAAAGAACTTCCCTGAATTTTTCTTGATTAGATTGGTAGTTGTTCGAAATCCACAAACCCTTCCGACCGGCAGTCAAAATTTCTTCGAATATGTCCTTGAATTCATTTGAGATGTTAGAAAAACTTTGATTGGAGAGGGATATCGCGCATGGATCCCCTTTATTAGGACTATGTTTCTATTTATTTTTATTTTTAATTGGGTGGGGTTGCTTTTGCCTTGGAAGATCATAGAGTTATCTCAGGGGGAGTTAGTTGCACCTATGAATGATATAAATACTATCATTGCTTTAGCTTTACTTATGTCAATAGCATATTTTATGCAGGCCTTAGTAAAAAAGGATTAAGTTATTTTAGTAAATATATTCATTATATATATATATATATATGTTGATGGAAACCAAGAGGAGGGTTAATTGGTTATTTTAAAAAAATGATGGTAAATTTAAAATTTAAAATCAAGATAAGAAGAAATGAGTAGAGTAAAAATAGGATAAAAAGAATGAACACAAGAGATTTATAGTGGTTTGGATTCCTCAATCCTATATCCACTTCCTCAACAACTTATTGGATTTCTACTATCAATGAGTTTTTACAAACTCAACTCTAACTTAGTATTTTTACAAGATCACACCAAACTTTCACAAGATTTAAGTAATTTCCTCACAATCCAACAAGATTTTTCCAAGGCTCACTCTAAACCTAATTGTTTCAAAGATCACACTCAAACTTATACAATGGTGTTTAAAGCTCACACCCAACACTTAAATGATATAAATAGAAATTTTGATGCAAAGAGATGAAAGTTATTTTTCTTAGCTTTCTCAAATTTAATTCTACTTTAAAATGAAGTTTCTTCATATATTTATAGCCTTTAACTAGCGGTTTAGGAGGCAAAATAGTAGGTGAGCACATGTTTTTTGACTTGTCTCCTCTTCAATTACTATTCAGAGTAAGTTTATGGTCGAACTACAATTGGTCCGGTTGTGAAGAGCAATAGTGGAATCAGACTAAGATTGGTCTAGCCATTCTCTTTAAAATTTTTATAACATTTTTACAATGGCTAGTATACATAGCATCCACTAATTGAGTGGATAAGTAATGGCTATAATTTTAAAATTTTGTTATGTTGATCCAGCAGGGGCATCATTGGTCCGGTTGGTATATTTCTGGTATGCTAAGATTCTCGGAATACCAAAGATCATGAGCTTTATTGCAACTTTTGGATTTTTATCTCTAGCTCAGTTTGGTCGGACTGCATCAAAGTTTGGTTGAGATAACTCGTCAACTGAAAATCTGGGAGTACCACTAGTCGTGATTTCTACTAATACTTTTGGCAAATTCTGCATATACATAGTTCGGTTGTTCCATCACTTGGTCCGGTCAGGCTGTATGCCATGATCTGAACAAAAAAGAGTAATAGCAACCGTGATCTTCTCTGGATAAATTTATTCAAGTTCTATAGCTCTAGTCAGGTTGGACATATAGGTGGTTCGGGGGACTGAATGTGAAATCTCCAAAAACCAAGTTACTGCACAATTTAACTTAATACAACTATTAGTATTTGTTCAATTTAATTATCTGAGATCAAAATAGAGTTTATCAAGCCAATGGTTTGGCTAACAATCTTTCCATTTTTGACTTTGACAATTATATTGAATGCTGCAAAGTTTTAATGTATAAAGATTTAATCTCCCCTTTAATTTAGTCTTCCCTTTAATTTATTACATTTTCTCCCCCATTCAATTTGATTACCTTCTCTCCCTTTGATAAAGTAAAAAAAAGTAAAGGTAAAATGAAAAAAATAAGTAAGTAAGATCAATCATTAAGTAAATTAGAAAATTCATTTATCACAAAGTCACAATTTGAAAAGGACAATGAAAAAGTTAAAAGAATTACATGAAGTGCCATAAAATAAGAATGATCATACAAAAAAGTAATGGATAGAGGATATAGGGAAGGGGTTAGTAGTGATATTCCTCATCACCACTACCATCATCATCATCATCATCACCTCCATCTTCATCTTCTTCTTTCTCTTATTTAGTTCCTCCTCCAACTTGCTCTTCGATTCCAACTTCTCTAATGTTGGCTTCTTAATTCCCTTCTTCATCTTCATCCCAAATCATGCATTGGGGGAAACCCATTGCTCCTTGCATATTCCTAATGTCCATGTGAAGATGGGAAAGTCTTTTGGAAATTGTGTCAACTTTTAAGGTTTGAGAGGAGATTTTTCCTTGAATTTCTTAAAGGATGGAGAGGATAGAACTTTGGCCTTTTGGAGTTTAAGGTCTAGGAATTTCTACTTGAAAAGTTTGTTAGCCAAACCCTTGGCATGATTACTCTATTTTTTTTATCTTAGGCAATCAAATTAAATAGAACTAATACTTGTATCAAGTTACACTTTGTAGGAAGATAAACTTTTAAAGAAATCTTGTAAAGTACAATCAGACCGCACTAAAGCTTGACCGGACCTTTCATACCAACATGAGAAAAATTTACATATAAAGTTTCACGGTGAAAAGTACTCTCATTTTCTCAGAGTACCAGAGAAGTCCGACCAGACCCTCAAGAAGTTCGACCGCACCATTGGTTGTGAAATATGGAAATTCACACAGTAAGTTTCACGGTCCAAAGTACTCCCATTTTATCAAAGTACCAGAGAAGTCCGATCAAACCATAGAGAATTTTGACCATACTTGTGAAGAAGAATTTGTCCAAAACATCTAGTAGAGTTCATGACCAAGGGTACGTTCAAAAATTGAATGTACCCACAAAAGTATGACCGGGCCATATGTATGTCCAACCGGACTATTTAAATATTCTTCAAATCAAAAGTCATTATGTCTCCTCTCAGTTAGTGGATGACACGTGGACCAACCGTTGAAGGAGCATTAGTCATATTCTCAAAAAGTATGACAGGACCTTGATTAATCTGATAGGCCTTATGAAAGTACGATCGGACTGGAGCAAGTCCGACCATGAAAATGCTGTAGACAATAATTTAGTGGAAGACAAGAATCAAATATGTTGGCTCCTGCCCCAAATAACTAATTGAGGACTTGAAGGATATAAATACCTCAAGAAACTTCATTTTTATGTAACATTGTGATTGTAATTGCCAAAACAAAACAACTTTCATTTCCTTGCATCAAAACTACTTTTGTATTGATTGAGTGTTGGGTGTGAGCATTAAACACCATCATAAGTTTGAGTGTGAGCTTAGAAACACTTAGGTTATAAGAGTGAGCCTGGGAAAACTCTTGTAAGGGTTGTGAGGATTAATCTCAAACCATTGTTATATTTTGGTGTGAGCTAGTAAAAACACCGAGTTAAAGTTAAGCTTGTAAAAACGGAAGTCTAATGGAACCTTAACAAGTTATTAAGGAATTGGATGTAGGATTGAGGTAAATCTGAACCACTAACTCTTTATGTTCGTTCTTCTCTACTCCACTTAATCTTCATCTACTTCTTCTTCATCTCTTGCTTTTTAATTTTCAAATTTACCATCACTCTTAATTTCTTCTCTTGCTTTTTAATGTATCAGAACTAGTAAATTTCTTCAAACTTAATTGTGAAATTTGATCCAAAATGGCAGCCATTCCACCAACAAACAACTTCACACATAGAAACCTAAATTCATTCCTTAGACCCTACTTTGATAGAATGAATTGCTCTTATTGGAAACACAAGATATTTTTGTTCCTAGATAGTGAAGGAATTGAGCTTTGGAACTTTGTTAAAAATGAGTGGGAACCTCTCACTCATGAAATTGATGGTGTCCAAGTTTCTCTTCCTAAATCACAATGTTCAAGTGCTAATGTGAGAGATCAGTTCAAGAACCATAGGGCAGCCTCTATCTTGATGAATTCAATATCAAGAGAAGAAGGTGGGAGAGTCCAACATCTCACTTATGCATATTTCATTTGGAAAACTCTTGAGAACTATCATGAGAGTACTACCCAAGTGAGGCTCACCAAGAAGCAAATGTATGTACATGAGTATGAGCTATTCAAGATCAAGCCCAATGAAAATGTCACCAACATGACAAACAAGTTGCTTGCTATTGTCAACATATTAAAGAAATATACAAAGATATATGATCAAGATGATGTCAACAGCAAAATCTTGAGAGCACTTAGAGCAAAGAAGAACTTTGAGTCTAAAGTTTCTTTAATTGAAGAAGCTCATGACCTTAGCTCTTTAAGAACCAATGAACTTGTCGGAAACCTACTCACCTTCGAATTGCACACCGAAGGAGAAGAAGAACAAGGTGAAAGGGATAAGAGGAAAGCAATAGGTCTCAAAGCCATCAAAGAAGTTGAGAGCACAAATGATGAAGATAGTGATAATGAAGAAGAATTGGCCATGCTACCCAAAAGGATAAGTGATTGGAAGAGAAAGAGAATATTACAAGCTAACAAAGGTACATTTCCTAAATCCTCCTTCAAAGATAAAGATAGAAAGAATGAAGTAAAATGTTATAAATGTAGCAAATCCAGTCACATCAAGTCGGATTTCTTTAAATTGAAGAACAAAAAGAAGTGGGATGAGGAAAAGAAAAATCACTCAAAGTTACATAGGATGATGATTCCTCAAGTGAATAAGAAGAGGAAGAAATTGCAAATCTATATCTTATGGCTATTGAAGATGAAAATAGCTCCAATGAGGTAGGCACTCCATCTTTAAACTTAATTGCATATGATGATGATATTGATGATGCTTTAGATGAAAGTGGTTTGATTGAACATATGAACCTTAGAATAAAAAAATATTTCTCTAAGATAAAATTTTATAAAGATAAATGTTTCAAGTTAGAAAAGGATTTTGTGTCTTTGAAAAACTATATATTAGAATTGAAGGCCTTAAATGAAAACTTGTTGAAATCTATTGATGAAATGAGTAAAAATTCAAATAGTTTAGAAAATGTGATTAAGGAAAACAAAATATTGAAGGATGAAATAAATGAATTAAAAGAGTCAATTTTAAAATTTCACAAAGGAAAAGAGGCTTTAGATACATTGATCAATAATCAAAGACCTCCCTCCTCGAAACATGGTTTAGAACATTTGTAAAAGCATCTACAACTCAAACCTCTAGTGTTGAAGTTGTAAAGAACACTAATGCACAAAACAAACCTAAAATCCTAAGAGGATTACATTGGGTTCACAAGGCTTTATAATTAAAGTTTCAAGAGAAAATCATGCATTCATGTATACAAAGCATGTACATAAACACAAAATTGCGCAAAAATAATCTCATTCAATACACACTTACAATTGTGTGCATGGCTCATTGAATTTCAATAGGAAAGTGCATAATTATAAAACCTTACTTCAATGCACTTATTGTATGAAATTTGGATATAAGAGCACATTTTGCTATATTAGGAAGGCTCATCTCAAGTTAGAGGATCCCTCTATTACTTACCCCCAAGGACCCAACTTCATTTGGGTACCTAAAAGAAGATGAACATTGTCATTTTGTAGGTATGCCTAAAATCCACTATCAATGAAAATGATTGGCTTGTGGATAGTGGATACTCAAGGCATATGACTGGTAATGCAAAACCTTTTACAACAGTCACCTATAAGCATGGAGATAATATAACTTTTGGTAATAATGCTAAAGGTAAAATCATTGGCATTGGTTCCATTGGCATGCTTGGTAAGAATATGATTGATAATGTATGGCTTGTTGATGGATTGAAACATAATTTTCTTAGTATAAGTCAATTATATGATAAAGGATATGATGTAAGTTTTAACTCTAAAGGATGCAAAGTTGCCAATTCAAATGGTGAACTTGTATTCAAAGGAATTAGAATTGGCAATATATATAAAAAATTGACTTATATTCCAATAATGTATATGAATGTTTGATTACCATTAGTAATGATGCTTGGCTATGGCATAGAAGACTAGGACATGCTAATATGGATCACTTACAATGCATTAGCGAAGAAGAACTAGTTGACGGTCTCCCTAAAGTAAAATTTAATAAAGACAGGACTTGTGAATCTTGTCAATTTGGTAAGCAACATAAAAGTTCATGTAAATCTAAAAATATTGTAAGCACATCTAGACCATTAGAACTTATTCACGTAGACTTGTTTGGACCAAATAGAGTTGCTAACTTAGGTGGTAAGTTATATGCATTTAGACTTGTTGATGATTACTCAACGTTTAAATGGGTTAATTTCTTAGCTCAAAAGAATGAAGCTTTTAATCATTTTAAAATATTTGTAAAAAGAGTTCAAAATGAAAAAGACTATATAATCACATCTATTAGAAGTGATCATGGCAAAGAATTTGAAAATGAGTATTTTGAAAATTTTTGTAATGAGTTTGGTATTTCACATAACTTTTTAGTTCCTAGAGCACCATAAAAAATGGTGTGGTTGAAAGAAAAAATATAACATTGATTGAAATGCCTAGGACAATGCTCAATGAGTATGATTTACCATCTTACTTTTGGGCGAAAGCCGTCAATACCGCATGTTATATTTCAAATCGTGTTTACAAAAGGCCTTTGATAAATAAAACTTCTTATGAGCTATAGAATGGGAGAATACCCAAAATTTCATATCTTAGAGTGTTTGGATGCAAATGCTTTATATGGAATACCAAGGACAATCTTAAAAAATTCTCATCCAAATCGGATGAAGACATATTTTTAGGATATTCATCATCCACCAAGGCATATAGAGTATTTAATAAGAGAATACTAGTAGTTGAAGAATCAATGCATATTGTTTTTTATGAATTCTCTAAACTTTATCAAAGGAAAGGCAGTGTTCTTAATGATTTTATAGGTACAATTGAACAACAAGAAACAATCAATGCTCCAAGAAACAACCTTGATGAACAAGAAGAAGAGTCTCAAGAGCCACCCAAAGATTGGCATTACAAGAAGGATCATCCAAAAGAACTAATCATTGGTGACACCTCAAAGGGAGTAACTACTAGATCTCAATTTAAATGTTTAGATTCTAATGTTGCTTTTGTTTCTCAAATTGAGCCAAGTACCATTGAGGAGGCTCTTAGTGATGAATGTTGGGTGATTGCTATGCAAGATAAACTCAACCAATTTGAGAGAAATAAAGTATGGGAACTTGTTCCTAAACCTAAAGATCATCTAATTATAGAATGTAAATGGGTATATAGGAATAAGCTTGATGAAAATGGTCTCATTACTAGAAACAAAGCTAGATCGATAGTCAAAAGCTATAACCAAGAGGAAGACATTGACTATAATGAGACATTTGCTCCCGTTGCTAGACTAGAAGCCATTAGAATATTGCTTGCATTTGCATGTCACATGAATTTTAAACTTTTTCAAATGGATGTTAAAAGTGCGTTTCTAAATAGATTTATAAATGAGGAAGTTTATGTTGAATAACCTCCCGGTTTTGAAGATTATGAATTTCTAAATCATGTTTTTAAACTTACCAGAGCACTATATGGATTGAAACAAACTCCAAGAGCTTGGTATGATAGACTTAGTGCATACTTGCTTGAAAATAGATTTTCAAAAGGTAAAGTTGACAACTCTTTTTGTTAAAAAGAAAATGCATAATGTTTTAATTATGCAAATTTATGTTGATGACATTATATTTGGTGCTACTAATGAATCTTTGTGCAAGAAATTTGCTTCTTGTATGACTAAGAAATTTGAAATGAGTTTGATGGGTGAACTCAAATTCTTCCTTGGGCCATAAATCAAGCAATGCAAGGATGAGATCTTCATTAACCAATCCAAGTACACAAAGGAACTCCTAAAGAAGTTTGGAATGGATTGTTGCAAATCAAGTAAGACTTCCATGAGAACATCCTTGAAACTTAACAAAGATGAAAGTGGTAAGGTAGTAGATGAGAAAAAATATCGAGGTATTATCGGATCACTACTTTACTTAACCACTTCTAGACCGAATATAATGTATAGTGTATGTTTATGTACTAGATTCCAATCTTGTCCTAGGGAATCACATTTAAATGCAACTAAAAGAATTTTAAAATACTTGAGTGGTACATTACATTTAGGTCTATGGTATTTTAGAAACACATCATTTGACATACTAGGCTTTTTCGATGGACTACTAGATAGGAAAAACACCACCGGAGTATGTCATTTTCTTGGTGAATGCTTAGTTTCCCTTTTTAGCAAGAAATAAGTGTCGATTTCCTTATCTACCGTGGAAGCCGAATATATTATTACATGTTTTTATTGCACATAAGTTCTTTGGATGAAACAACAATTGCTTGACTATGGAAAGAATATTTTATCACATTCTCACTAAATGTGATAACACTAGTGCCATTAATCTATTTAAAAATCCAATCCAACACTCTAGGTCAAAAAATATAGACATTAGACATCATTTCTTAAGAGATAATGCTCAAAACATAAATGTTGTCTTAGAATTCATTGAAACTCAAAATCAACTTGCTGATATCTTTACAAAACCCTTAAATGAAGAAAGGTGAAACTTCATAAAGCAACATTTGGGAATGATAGATGAAAACACCTTAATGTAGGAATTGAAATCTCTTAAGAAACTTATTTTACATGATCTAAATTTTCAATTTGTATCTATTTTTTTTATCATACATTGAATCTTCTAGTTAAAACACACAATTTCCCTAAAAGTCTTTATTTTTTTATATTTCCATATCGAACCACCTTACAGTCCGACTGTACTTGTTTGAAAATCCTTAACTTTAAATTTTTCATAAAAGTATGATCATACACTCAGTGGTATGACCGGGATATTTCAAAAAAAAATTTGACCGTTATGCCTAGAAGTAAAATTTTGTTCGGTCCTACTATAGTCTGACTGAACTTTTTATGATTTTTTAAAATTCACCACCAGACTCACAGTAGTCCGACCAGATTGTTGCTCTATTTTAAAATTTTTCTAGCCATTGGAACTTATTTAAAACGTGCAAATAACTCCTCCAACAGCTATAAATGGCTAGTTTTCAACCAAATCACTATAATCCCCCCCCCCCCCAATATCAGTGTTTGCAACTTTTTATCAAATTCTTAACACCTAAACACTCAAAACGCACAAACTCTCTTAAAACTCCTTCTTTCCTTCATCTATTTTCTCAATCAAACTCAATGGATCCCAAAGAACACAAAAGAAAAGCATCAAGAGCTAAAAAAGGGAAGATAATTACTGCCTCTTCTCAACAAAAAGAACCACCAAGAAGAAGCCATAAGATAAGATTCAAAGATGATGAAAAAAACAAAGGTATGCAATCCTTAAAGACAAAATTGTAGAACCAAATTGTCTCTTCTCCACCCTCACTCTAGAAACTCTAAGCATTGAAAATGATGTTAGAGGTTGTCTCCAAACCTTAGGATGGGAGAAATTTGTCTTCTTGGAGCATGATGACCTTGGTTGGCAGACCTTGACAAAAGAGTTTCTCACAACCTTAGTTGTTAGCAAAAAGAGCACTGACCCCTTAGGTTATAATAGCATTTTCTTTAGGTTCTTCAAACAAGAATATGGTCTTACCATGGAGGACTTTTCATCCATTTGGGGCTTTCAACTAGAAGGTATTTCTCACATTTCAAACATTGTCCTCACCCCTGAAGTTCAATTGGATTTTTGGAAAGAAATTTCCATTGAAACCTCACTTCACAAGTAATCCAAAGCTAAGAACCTTAGGACCTTAACCTATTGGATGTTGCAAAGGATTATCACATATAGAATAAGTTCTAGGGGAGAAAGCAATGAAAAGGTAACACAAAAAGATCACCTCTTCTTTTATTGTCTCATTAGAGTAGAAGTCATTCAAACCGTAAAATTCCTAATTGACACATTTATACACATTAGGAAAATCAAATCTGGACTTATTCTTTCATATCCGTAATTTTGGAGAAATTAAATAAGTATTTGGAGATATAAAAGTTGTACATACCCAATATATATACCTAGTGTATATATAACATATACATATGATATATTAATTTTATATGTTGGATATATATATTACATACATAATATATTTAATAAACATATAAGGTAAATTTGATGTGTATATAGGAATATTATTTGTGCATACGGGTATTTATATTCATTAAATATACATTACATAGACATAGTATATACATTACAAAAATATGTACATAATAATATATGTGAAATATAAGTAACATATATAAGATATATACATATAAATAAAACATACAGTATATATAGGTGGGATATAATTTGGTATTAGAAAAGTGAATGATGAAAATAATAATAATAAAATAATATTAGATAGTGGAAGATGATGGAAAAGTGTGATATTTTATAATTATTAATGAATAATAAGTAAATAAAAATAATTCAATATTAATTTATTTTTGGGTGGTAGAAGATTAAATATATTTATTAATAATTAATTAAATAAATAAATATTTATATATATAAGGCCAGAAATTAAAGAAGAAAGAAATTAAAAAGACAAAAACATAAATAGTAAAGGAGGGGTAAATTAGTAAATATACTTTATAAAATTTAAAAAATTAATAAAATAATTTAAAAAGAAAATATTTTTTAATGGAAGATGAAAATTGGTATTTTTAAAATAATTAATTAATTAATTAATTAAAATAATATAAATATATATGTGTGGTCTTAAATGAAGAAAAGAGAAAAAATTTAAAATTTAAAAAGAAATTTTTTTTTTCTTCTTCTTCCTCTCTTTGACGTTTTCTCCATGGATGAGCAAGATTGATTTTTTCTTCATTTAAACAACCAATTTCCAAGGATTTTACAAGAACCAAGTGGGTTTTGGTGATTTCTTCATAAATTAGTAAGTTTTCCTTTACAATTTTGAAGTTCCATCTAAATATATGATTATGTATAATTTGAGATTTTAATGGAGTGTGTTTTAATTGGTTAAATGCATATGAAAGATGCAATTTTGTTTGATTATTAATGATTCTCAAGTTGGATTGAAGAAATGGTTAAGTTTGAGTTAAGTTGGTTGAAGAGAGAGAATTTAGGGTTATGGAACATTTGAGTTTTTGAAATCATGAGTTTTAATTGTGAAAATTGGTTCCAAATATGTTGTTTTGATGCATAAACAAGGATTTTAAAATTAAATGATGGATTTAGTTAAGTTTGGATAGAGTTTGAAGATGGTAATATTGATTTAGGGTTTTGGAAAAGTGAATTTTCAAAGTATGGTGAATTGTTTGATTTTAATGCTTAAAGCATGTTATTTGATGAAATTAAAGATGAAAATAAGCTTGGATTAATTATTGAAATTTGTTGAAATGGAGAACCTTCAATGGGAAAGGTTATGCCATTTTAGGATTTTAAACAAAAGTGTGTGTTTAATTAAAGTAATTGATTTAAACATGTTAAAATATGTTTGTAATGATAGAAATAAACTTAGAACATTAATTTAAATGGATTAAAATGATTTTTCAAAGTTAAAGTGAGGTAAGGCTTGATTGTGAAATTTTTGTTGGAGTGTTGTTTAATTGAGGTTTGATGTTGAGAATGCCTTAGAATATGATATTAAATGATTATTTATGATCACATTTGGTATAGACATTGAGAGGAAGTAGTTTGGCCAATCTAATTGCTGAAGGACAACTTGGAAGAGAAGGTTGATGAGTGTTTTAAGCTTGTTTTGGTTGCTATTTGAGGTAAGTACATACTTTGAATAGATTGGTTATGTTTGCATGACATTTGGGCTTAACACATTTTGGTTGGAAAATGTGTTAAGCTACTTGATACATTGATTGTGTATGAATAATGTGCTATGACATTTGTAATAACATATATGTGTTAAATGCATTATGAAAAGCCATTGATAATGGCTAAATTCTGTAAATGTGATTAATATGTGAATTATGTGGAAATGCCCAAAGTAATTGGATAATGTGTTGTAAATGCAAAAAAAAAAAAAGTGGTATAATGTAATGAGATATGTGAAAACATAATGAAATGAATTGATATTGATATAAATGAGAGAAGTGAGAAAAGTGAGAAAAAAATGAGAAAATAAGGCAATGTGCCTAGCTTGATTATGTGACAATGAGAAAGAGATTGATAATGAGAAATATGAATAAATTGTGTGCATATTATGTTATTCAATTTTCAGAGTTCTGTGTTTGGCGGCATGCCTATGATTTGCCTACGGGCTAGACGCTGGGTGTCATTGTGAAAATATTTTTGAGGTGAAATGACCGGGTCGTAAGCCTCAAAAATAAGTACTTGAAGCTAGGCTGGGTGAAATTACCGGGTCATAAGCTCAGACCTAGTTGGATTATTACATTGAAATATTGCCTATGGGGCTAGACACATGGTGTCATTATAGACTAAAACAGTAACTCTGGAATTTGAATAGCATATTAGTTATCTTTGGGCCCATGTTTGTGTTTGTTATTATATGAATTGTGGATTGTGAAATATTCAAAAAGTATGAGAAAATGGAATGATGTGATGTTCATAAGCATTTTGCATTGTCATTACTTTACATTTTTATTATTATCAAAGTTTTTACCGCTAGGCTTTTAGCTTAGCGCGATTGTAATTCGTCGCGTAGGTGGCATGTGTGTTTTGGTAGAGCCGGAGAGTTCTACCGGACCTAGTCATGCCTAGGCTTATTTATCGAGCTTGAAGTGTTTTTGGATACATCAAGATCAGAGCCACTTTTCAGCATGTACATATTTGATATTATAGTATAGTTTGATACTATGTATATTATATTTGTTTTTGAAGTATATATTGTAAATTGTAAAGAATGTTTTGGATAAGTTGTTTAAAATGGGATTTTATATGTGTTGTTGATTTATATATCTATGTATAAATATTTTGAGAAAATATGGAGAAATTGAGAAGTATTGGTGAAATGGAGATTTGATTTTTTTATTGGGAGTGTTTTCTGATGCAGATTATGTTTTACTGAATTTTGGAAACGTTGAAATTACAGACAAGACTCTAGCGAATTTTTCCCAAAGATTTTCATATAAAATGTTTATTTTGGTTTACTATAACAAGTAAAGAATATTTATATACTATTTAATTTTATATATTAAGTATTTGAAATCTTAAAACAGAAATATGAAAATTTTTATTAAATTGGTCTATGACATTTTTATATCGTATATGCATATTTTACATATGCTGAAAATATGTATTGTACGTATATTGGTATAAGAGTGTTACATTTATTTTGGTATCAGAGCCTATGTTTGAGCTTCTCGACCTAGGTAGAGAGAGAAAATTGGAATTTTAAAAAAATAATTTTCAATTGTGATGTGCATTAGCACTGGCAATTTATCTGATTCCTAATGTGGCAATGTCCATTCAACATAACGGATATGAGTTGAGATGACGTCTGGGTTATATAGATCAGAATGGCACAATAGAAGCGTCATTCTGGAGCTTATAGATTAAGAATTTTTGGAACTTTTATTCAAAATTAAGTTTCATAGTTGATTGAATTGATGAATAAGTGAAATTTAGAAAAATAATATAGGAAATGATTTAAGATATGAAATAAAAAAGTTTGAGAAATGGGCATGATAGTTACAAAAAATTCTATATGTGTACTGCAACGTGATATTATTCGAATTTTTGGATAAATCTAGGAATTTTGGATAAGTTTGAAAATTTAATGGAAAGTTATTTTATATGTTAGAATCCAATGAATAAAAATTTATAATTTTTAAAGATGGTTTCCTAATTAAGAAAAATAGAAGAACAAGGGTTGTTGGAACAGTTCCAGCAACTCAGAATATGTAAAAATTGAGAAAAATATTTAAAAGCTATGGCAAACCAACCCAGAAAAATCTGAAAATTTACATAAAATATTATGTGTATTCCTAAAACATATGGTTAAAAGTTTATGAATTTTTATTAAGGTTTAGTACCTAAAACAAAATGGATAACTAGGTGCTTCTAGAGGAATTATTAAAGAGATAAATTTTATGGGTTTGGAAGATTTAATTTTTAAATATAGTAAATCAGCTTGGAAAAATCTAAAAATTTAAATATAAGTCCATATATGTGTCAAGTGCACATGGCTAAAATTTTACAAGCTTTTATTAAGAATTGGTAAGGAATATAAAAATTGAAAGTGAGATTGACATGAAACTAAGGAAGTCATACAACTTTGTGCACATGAGTAATAAATTAATTTCATGAGACAAATGAATAAGAAAAATTATGAAAACTTATATACAGACGGGTAGAAGTATGAAGAAGGAATATTGAGTTTTTAATAATTTAGAACAAAGAGTTCATAATAAAAAAAAATCAAAGAGGGAAATGGTATGTGATAGTGAATTATTTATTATGAAAAAAAATGATGCATGATTTAGGGTTTGAGTATGAAAATCAGGATTTCTAAATGGATGATGTTAATTAGTGTAATGAAATGAATTAGTGTTGTTTAAAAGTAAATGTTATGCTCTTAAGATTGGGAATGTGACATGGATGAGATTTGGTGAGGTTCATGTTGTTGGTTGCATTATATGAAATTTGAATTTTTGAAATGGGTTTCCATAATTGTGAAAGTGATGTGTTTTGATGTTATATTAATATAAAGATAATATTTATAAAGTTAGCACTTGAAAATGAGATTAATAGAATAAAGTTTAAGTAAAGTAGTAAGTTGGAAATTTAGAGTTGTAAGGAAATTTTGATGAAGATTGTTTAGATATTGATAGCTTAATGTTTAATAAGCATGGGAGTAATTTTAAATGAGTAATATTACTTATGAAAATATCATGCCATGTGTAATGTGGTTGATAGTATAGATATTGGATATGAAATAAAGAGAAATAATTAAGAAAGTGAAAATATATATATAAAGAGTATGGTAGGTGTATGGAAAATGTTAGAGAGAAGTCACATTGGAAATGTAACTAATATTTATGTAAAAAAAAATGAAAGAGGATAAATTATTTATTATATAAGAATGAGAAATGATAATATTCCATGAAATATGATAAATGTTCAATTTATATATATAAAAAGTTGAGTATAATTGTGTGATTGTGTGTATACACGAATATGATATGTGTGGTGAATTGTCCAATACAGACACTAATGTAATATGTAAGAAAATGTGGAAAGCATGTCACATTATGAATGTGACTTATGGATATGTATGTGGATGATTTAAAAATATGAAAAATATTTAAAATGTGAAATAATATGAATTTGTGAGATGAAGGTGATCATGACAAGGTTGATCACCTGAAAATTGAGACAATGTGATGTAATGTGAAAGTGATCAAGTATTGAATTGATTACTTAAAGATATGAAAAAGTATTATTGAAGTATTATGGTATGTTTGTAACCCTATATAATTACTTATTTGATTTGAGAAGGAGAAATTGGTAAAAAAACAAAACAAAAAAAAATTGTTGAATAAGTTGAGATATAATTGGTAATTATTAGTAAATGGATAATGTGTTTAGGCTAATAAAAAACAAGTGGATAAGGGTAATTTGTCTTAAAATAGAATTGATACGCGTTAACTCTTCATGTAGTAAGAGTTCAAAGAACTAATATGTGATTTTGAAATGCCACAGGTATGTGACCATTGAGACATAGGCATAGTTTTGAGATACGAGCTGTTTGAGAAAGAATTATAGTAAAGGCGGTGTTTATTTGTAACCTACAGACGTGGACTTAAGGTGATACAACTGTGATATATATTTAGTGAAATTGATAGTTTTTGTTTTATGAGATACAAGCAAGATTTGTGGCTGGTATAGTTGGACTCATAACCTTATGTAGAAATTTATTTATGATCATAAATAGTGTGGAAACAAAAGAAAATTGTGAAGACATGATAAGCTATAAATAATGTGTAAGAAAAGTGATTTTTGTAAATATGGTAACTATAAGAAATATGATAAAAGGGGTAAATGAAAGGAATTGTGAAATGTGCGTAAGAGCTATATTGAATGTGTTTGAAAGTGGCCTAAAATGAATAAGTTAATGAAAATGACGTTTAAAGTGAATGAGGCTAGGAAAAATGAATAGTATCTGTAATGATGGATTCAAAAATTTGAGAATAAATTTGACCTAATAGAATTAGGTCATGAATTGAAAATAAATTGATGAATTTAAAATAGACTAAAGGTTGGTCAGAATAGAATAAGGCTGTGATGGTCATATTGTGATAGTTAGATCAATTGATCTGAAATGTAATAAGTTTACAAGTATTTATTGAAATTCAATGTATGTAGTTGTATTAAGAATATGTAAGCTATATGATAATGTGCATAATACAACGTTCTGATATGTATATGCATATGAAAGGAGCTAAGTTATATTAGTTGCAAATAATTATAAGAGAAAATTGTTAGTTATAGTATAATGGGAATGAATCTTAATAGGATATAAGATTTTGTTATTTTATAATGGTGATGTAAAACTAATATGTGGTAATTATATAGAGAGTAGGATCAAAGTGAAGATGTGCAAAATTATTGTGTTAAGACTTATTAATTGGAATTGGGAGTTGTTATCATTTGTGGTTTTTACAAATAACTATTTGTAAATATAAGCAAGGTGGTAATTAAACAGAGATACAATTTTGAAAATGACTATGATGACAGAATAGTCAGTGTTAAGATATAAGTTATTAACATTTGAATTTAAGGTTATGAGAGTATATTTTTAAGATAATGAAATGATCAAATATCTTGAGTGCAATAGATGTGTGGTGTATATATATTAAGAAGATGAACTAATTTTGTCTAATGACAATTCGATTGATGATATAATAATCTATTGCGACTATTTGAGTAAATAGACAGTATAATGATGAGTTATGAAATGGTAAAAAGGTAATTGAGAATGAACCTAAGGGGGAGAGTAGAAATTATGTAATTTGATGAAATAATGATTTGATGAGATGATTAATTTAATATGAGATTTGAAGATTATGTTTTGATTTGAATGATTTATTACCGTACTGAATAATTTCGAGGATGAAATTATTTAAGGAGAAAAAAATTGTCATATATGTAATTTTGAATAAATTAAATAAGTATTTGGAGATATAAAAGTTATACATACCTAATATATATACCTAGTGTATATATAACATATATATATGGTATATTAATTGTATATGTTGGATATATATATATATATATATATTACATACATAATATATTTAATAAACATATAAGATAAATTTGATGTGTATATAGGAATATTATTTGTGCATATGGGTATTTATATTCATTAAATATACATTACATAGACATAGTATATACATTACAAAAATATGTACATAATGATATATGTGAAATATAAGTAACATATATAAGATATATACATATACATAAAATATACAATATATATAGGTGGGATATAATTTGGTGTTAGAAAAGTGAATGATGAAAATAATAATAATAAAATAATATTAGATAGTGGAAGATGATGGAAAAGTGTGATATTTTATAATTATTAATGAATAATAAGTAAATAAAAATAATTCAATATTAATTTATTTTTGAGTGGTAGAAGATTAAATATATTTATTAATAATTAATTAAATAAATATTTATATATAAAAGGCCAGAAATTAAAGAAGAAAGAAATTAAAAAGACAAAAACATAAATAGTAAAGGAGGGGTAAATTAGTAAATATACTTTATAAAATTTAAAAAATTAATAAAATAATTTAAAAAGAAAATATTTTTTAATGGAAGATGAAAATTGGTATTTTTAAAATAAATAAATAATTAATTAATTAAAATAATATAATATAAAAAATATATATGTGGTCTTAAATGAAGAAAAGAGAAACAATTTAAAATTTAAAAAGAATTTTTTTTCTTCTTCTTCTTCCTCTCTTTGACGTTTCATGGATGAGCAAGATTGATTTTGCTTCATTTAAACAACCAATTTCCAAGGATTTTACAAGAACCAAGTGGGTTTTGATGATTTCTTCATAAATTAGTAAGTTTTCCTTTACAATTTTGAAGCTTCATCTTAATATATGATTATGTATAATTTGAGATTTTAATGGAGTATGTTTTAATTGGTTAAATGTATATGAAAGATGCTATTTTATTTAGTTATTAATGATTCTTAAGTTGGATTGAAGAAATAGTTTAATTTGAGTTAAGTTGGTTGAAGAGAGAGAATTTAGGGTTATGGAACATTTGAGTTTTTAAAATCATGAGTTTTTATGGTGTAAATTGGTTCCAAATGTGTTGTTTTGATGCATAAACAAGGATTTTAAAATTAAATGATGGATTTAGTTAAGTTTGGATAGAGTTTGAAGATGGCAGTATTGATTTAGGGTTTTGGAAAAGTGAATTTTCAAAGTATGGTGAATTGTTTGATTTTAATGCTTAAAGCATGTTATTTGATGAAATTAAAGATGGAAATAAGCTTGGATTAATTATTGGAATGTGTTGAAATGGAGAACCTTCAATGGGGAAGGTTATGCCATTTTAGGGCTTTGAACAAAAGTGTGTGTTTAATTAAAGTAATTGATTTAAACATGTTAAAATATATTTGTAATGATAGAAATAAACTTAAAACATTAATTTAAATGGATTAAAATGATTTTTCTAAGTTAAAGTGAGGTAAGGCTTTATTGTGAAAATTTTGTTGGAGTGTTGTTTAATTAAAGTTTGATGTTGAGAATGCCTTAGAATGTGATATTAAATGATTATTTATGATCACATTTGGTATAGGCATTGAGAGGAAGTAGTTTGGCCAATCCAAGTGTTGAAGGGCAACTTGAAAGAGAAGGTTAGTGAGAGTTTTAAGCTTGTTTTGGTTGCTATTTGAGGTAAGAACATACTTTGAATATATTGGTTATATTTGCATGACATTTGGGCTTAACACATTTTGGTTGAAAAATATGTTAAGCTACTTGATACATTGATTATGTATGAATAATGTGCTATGACATTTGTAATGTCATATATGTGTTAAATGCATTGTGAAAAGCCATTGATTATGGCTAAATTATGTAAATGTGATTAATATGTGAATTATATGGAAATACCCAAAGTAATTGGTTAATGTGTTTTAAATGCAAAAAAAAAAGTGGTATAATGTAATAAGATATGTTGAAACATAATGAAATGAATTGATATTGATATAAATGGGAAAAATAAGAAAAGTGAGAAAAGTGAGAAAAAAATGAGAAAATAAGGCAATGTACCTAGTTTGATTATGTGACAATGAGAAAGAGATTGATAATGAGAAATATGAATAAATTATGTACCTAGTATGTTATTCAATTTTCAGAGTTCTATATTTGGAGGCATGCCTATGATTTGCCTACGGGCTAGACGTTGGGCGTCATTGTCAAAATATTTTTGAGGTGAAATGACCGGGTCGTAAGCTCAGACCTAGTTGGATTATTACATTGATATATTGCCTACGGGGCTAGACACATAGTGTCATTATAGACCAAAACAGTAACTCTGGAATTTGAATAGCATATTAGTTATCTTTGGGCCCATGTTTGTGTTTGTTTTTATATGAATTGTGGATTGTGAAATATTTGAAAAGTATGAGAAAATGGAATGATGTGATGTTCATAAGCATTTTGTATTGGCATTACTTTACATTTTTATTATTATCAAAGTTTGCACCTCTAAGCTTTTAGCTTAGCACAATTGTAATTCGTCGCGTAGGTGGCATGGGCATTTTAGTAAAGCCGAAGAGTTCTATTGGACCTAGTCGTACCTAGGCTTGCATTTATCGAGCTTGAAATGTTTTTGGGTATATCAAGATCAGAGCCTTTTGCCAGCATGTACATATTTGATATTATAGTATATTTTGATACTATGTATATTATGTTTATTTTTGAAGTATATATTGTAAATTGTAAAGAATGTTTTGGATAAGTTGTTTATGGGATTCTACATGTATTGTTGATTTATATATCTGTGTAAATATTTTGAGAAAATATGGAGAAATTGAGAAGTATTGGTGAAATGGAGATTTGATTATTTTATTGGGAGTGTTTTCTGATGTAGGTTGTGTTTTGCTGAATTTTGGGAATGTTCAAATTATAGACAAGACTCTGGCAAATTTTTTCCAGAGATTTTCATATAAAATGTTAATTTTGGTTTACTATAACAAGTAAAGAATATTTATATACTATTTAATTTTATATATTTAGTATTTGAAATCTTAAAACAGAAATGTGAAAATTTTTGTTAAATTGGTCTGTAATATTTTTATAACGTATATGCATATTTTACATATGCTGAAAATATATATTGTACGTATATAGGGTATAAGGGTGTTACATATTCTTCTCTCCTCCCAAATAACACAAATTGCCAAATATATTAGAGCACTTAAACCAACAAACAAGGCCAATCTCTCCAATCCTCTTGATCCCACAATAAAATCCATAAACATAGGCTATCTCAAACATGCAAATGTATTAGGGATGATGATGGGACATATGTCTACCTTTTAGGAGCACTAGGTGCTAGAGCTCAACAAAGAAAAAGACCTAGGATTGTAGAAGAAATTGAAGAGACATTTCAAATGGAATTTCCTAGAACTCCAACCACAATACCTCAATCCTCTATCCTCCAACTTCTCTAAGATATTTATGGTCAAGTGAGCTCCCAAGGATCAAGAATTGATAGCCTTACCAACTAAATCTCTCATCTTCATTTTGACATTCAACAAATTCAAGAAGATTTGGGACTACAAAAATGTTTTGATGATGTACCATGCTTATCTCCTTCAATCCATGGCACCTCTCCTCATGAAGAAGTGGGTGAAGATGTTGTCTCTTACCTAAAGGATGAAGAAAAAGGAGGAGATGAAGAAGAAGAAGGAGATGAAGAAGAAGAAGAAGAAGAAGAAGAAGAAGAAGGGGATGAAGAAAATGATGATGATGATGATGGCAATAATAATTAAATCTTAATCATTCTACTATACTTGTGTTTGTTTAATGAATTGAATGTTATGTTTGTTTAGGTGAATGCCTTTGAATGAATTGAATCCTTTTAATTTAAATGTGTTTGGTTTCACTCCTTCTTTCTCAATTATTTTTGCCTTTATCAAAGGGGGAGAAGTAAAATTGAAATTGAATAAATTTGAAATTGCCTTAAAATGACCAATTGAACATGAAGCACTTATTAAGGGGAGCAAATCACTTTAATCAACTTAATTTTACTTAATTCAATTTAATTACCAAAGTCAAAAAAGAGAGATTGTTAGCCAAACCCTTGGCATGATTACTCAAATTTTGATCTTAAGCAATCAAATTGAAAATAACTAACACTTGTATCAAGTTATACTTTGCAGGAAGATAAACTTCTGAAGAAATCTTGTAAAGTACAATTGGACCACAGTAAAGCCCGACCGGACCTTTCATACCAACATGATCAAAATTTACATAGAAAGGTTCACGGTGGAAAGTACTTTCATTTTCTCAGAGTACTAGAGAAGTCCAATTGGACCCTTAAGAAGTTTGACCACACCATTTGTTGTGAAATATGGAAATTCACACAGTAAGTTTCACGATCCAAAGTACTCCCATTTTCTCAAAGTACCAGAGAAGTCTGATCGGACCATAGAGAATTTTGACAGAACTTGTGAAGTAGAATTTGCCCAAAACATCCATTAGAGTTCACGACCAAGGGTACGCCCAGAAATTGAACGTACTAATAAAAGTATGACCGGAGAAGATGCAAGTCTGGCTGGACTATTTAAATATTCTTCAAATCATAAGTCGTTATGTCTCCACTCAGTTATTGGATGACATGTGGACCAACCAGTGAAGGAGAATTAGTCAGATTCTTAAAAAGTACAACCGGACCTTGATTAGTCCGACTGGCCTTATGGAAGTACGACCGGACTAGAGCAAGTTCAACCATAAAAATGTTCTAGATAATAATTTAGTGGAAGACAAGAATCAAACATGTTGGCTCCTACCCCAATGATAGTTAAAGACTTGAAGGCTATAAATACCTCAAGAAACTTCTTTTTTATCTAACATTGTGATTGTAATTGTAAAAAGAAAACAATTTTCATTTCCTTGCATCAAAACTACTTTTGTATTGATTAAGTGTTGGGTGTGAGCATTAAACACCATCATAAGTTGTGAGAGTGAGCCTAGGAAAACTCTTATAAGGGTTGTGAGGATTGATCTCAAACCATTGTTATAGTTTGGTGTGAGCTAGTAAAACACCAAATGAGAGTTAAGCTTGTAAAAACTCAAGTCTAGTGGAACCTTAACAAGTTATAAGAAAGTGGATGCAAGAATGAGGTAAATCCAAACTAATATAACTCTTTGTGTTATTTCTTCTCTACTCCACTTAATCTCCATCTACTTCTTCTTCATCTCTTGCTTTTTAATTTTCAAATTTATCATCACTTTTCATTTCAACCAATTCACCCCCCCCCCCCCTTCTTGATTGCTAGTTTGGGACAATAAATTTTCTTAACTTTCATTAAGAATTCTTGCCCTTTTACTTTGTTTGGCTCTAATTCCTTGAGCACTAAATGCATAATAATATGTTCCATCAATCTCAATTATAAATTTAGAGTGCTTTAAGTATTAGATGTTTATGGGATTGGTGGTTGGATTAAGTGCATTAGATAGAATAGCTCTATTAGATGGAGTTAGTGCACCTACATGCTTAGCAATTTGGGCAATGAAGGAGGTGATCAAGATAGTTTCGACTGATTTGTTCCTAATTTTGAGAAATGAATCAATCAAGAACTTTGTAGTTTGAATATTTTCCACTTTTACAAGGTAATAAAGAAAGATGAGATCATTATAGGTAACATTTTCATTACTTTCACTCCTAGCATTAATGGTGTAAGTGATTATCCTATGTAATAGCCAAGAAGTGAGGGTTTTAAGGTGCTTAGCATTGGAGAGTTTGTAAAAGTCAATTTTAATTGAAATTTCTTTCCAAAATGCAAGCAAAATTTCTTGAGAAATTTTGGAGTTGGATGAATGAAGTATGCCTTCCGTGTTGAATCCCCAAATGGAGGCAAAGTCTTCTAAGGACATTTGGTATTCATGTTTGATTAGCTTAATGGTTATCCTAGGTAACCAAGGTTACAAGAAATTCTTAGGTTAGAGACTCCCATCTCAAACAATATTCTTCTAGAAAAATAAAGGTTTTCCACCCAAGATTAGAGAGATAGACTCTAATTTCATTTTTTATAGAGAGAGATTCTAGAGAGAAGAGAGAGGGTATCCTATTTGGTTCAAATTTTTTTTCTAGGATAAGATTATACATTTTCTTCTCTTCTTCATTTAGGTATCTTGGCCTATGAGTTCTTATTCTTGGAGCTTATGTTGCTATTCCTTTTCCTTTCTCTTTCCTAAAAGTTTTCTTCTTAGAATCTTTGGGAGCCATGAGAATGATGATGAGAAGTTGAATGAAATATTTGGAAGATAAAAGATTTGAAGAAGAATTTTAGTGTGTATAAATTGTTTAGAAGTGAAGAAAATTGATAAAAATCATAAAACCTAATTTTAGGGAGATTTATATAGAGTTTGGGGGGGGGGGAGTGGTAAAACTAGCTTTTATGGCTATTGAGAGATGAAAATGCACATTTTTAAATGTTTCCAATGACTTTTTTTGAAAGAATTTTAGATTTACCGATCGGACCAGTTTGGTATGGTCAGATTGATAGTAATCTGGTATACCATTGATGGTCCGAACGGACTTACCATTGATCATCAAAATGTTCATGGAATTTGAATTTTTATGACTAGACTAGAATTAAATATGCATAGGCCAGCAAAGAATTTGAAGTTTGAAAAAGATAACATCAAGTACGGTCGGACTGAGGTGTAGTCTGAGCAAGAAAGATGTAATTTGTACAAGAAATAGAGAATTTTAAGGTAACTTATGTAGATCTCAATTTGTGGCCTAAATGTATGATCAAAATAGACGTAAATGATGAATTAGGCCATGTAATATGTATACATTTGTAAGCAATTCTAATTTCATCATTGATGTGTACATTCAAATCAATCAACAAGATGTATTTAATCTAGAGTGCTTCCATCTATCATTCCTATCTTTTGTTTTATAAAATTTGATCTTTCTTCATTTAAGGGTTTTGTAAAAATATCAGCAAGTAGATTTTGAGTATCTATAAATTCTAAAAAATATATTTTAGTTTTAAACATTGTCTCTTGAGAAATGATGTCTAATATCTATGTGTTTTGACCTAGAATGTTGAATGGGATTTTTGAATAGAATTAATGGCACTTGTGTTATCACACTTAATGGGAATGTGATCAAATATTTTATCATAATCTAGCAATTGTTGCTTCATCCAAAAGAATTGTGTGAAACAAAAGCAAGTGGCAACATATTCAACTTCCTCAATAGATAGAGCAACCGATACTTGTTTTTTGCTAAACAAAGATACTAGGCGATCTCGAAAAAAATGGCATGCACCGGTCGTGCTTTTCCTATCCAATAGGCTGCTGGTAAAATTCGCATTCGAAAAACCTAAAATGTCAATGATGTGTTTCTATGATACCAAAGTCCTAAATACAATATTCCATTTAAGTATTTGTAGACCCTTAATTTTTTACCTGATTCGGTCCAATATATTTTAATTAGTCCAAAATAATTTTTGTGTTGTCCAATATATTTTTTAGTCCAAAACAGTTTTTGTTATTTTAAGTGAGTAATATTTGCTTTAAAAATAATAACAAAAAAAAAGTCGGATTGCGGCGAAATGGCTTGGCCATTTCGCCAGCAGGTGTTTTCTGCGGGCGAAATGGCCCGCAGGCCCGTTTCGCCCTCAGCGGTAGCTTTTTTGCCAACGCAATTTTTTCTGTGGCAATTTTTTTTCACCAACGAAATTTTTTCTGCAGCAGTTTTTTTCACCAGCGAAATTTTTTCGACGCAAATTTTTCGAAACTTAATACAATTAGGTTTTGGTTTCCTTTTCTTAATGAATAATGTATGCCGTGAGCAACTAGGAATAAACCAGAAAAACTTTTATAAATAAGATCAATTACAACACAAAAAAGGGGGGAAGACGATCAGAAATTGGGACGAAGATTGAGAGAGTTTGAAACCGAAACTGAGTAGGAAAGCAGTGAAATCAGTCTGACCTTTTGAGAGAAGAAGAAACAAAGCCATTAACAATTCATCAAAGGCAACAACGGCCCTTGTTTTTGTTTATCCAAGAAGAAGTTTTTTGGAGGAACCATCAAAAGGAGATATGTATCAATTTTTTAATTTCCTCACAGTAGCTTAGATTATGAAATTGTGTCTTTTAATTCAAAAAAACTTAATTCCCTATTGTTTAAAGTTTAAAAATCTTAAATCGTGGCTTTATTTTATCAAAAGTTTAAAGCTATTAGTTTTATTTCTTCAAAACCCCAAAACTAAGATTTGCTTTCCAAATTATCAAAACTTTAATTTGTGTTCTGTTTCCTTCCAAAAGCCTTAAAAATATCTTTTTTGCTCTTATAAAATTTAAATCATTTTCTTTAAATTCATAAAACTTCATGAAATTGTCAATTGTCTTTCCAAATCCTAAAAATAACTCATTATCTGAAACCCTAATTCAAAAGTCTTAAAACCCTAATTCAATTCCAAAACTTAAAACAGTAAACCCTAACCACTTTAAAACCTTAAACCCTAATTTTTTCTAAACCCTAATCGTTTAAAACTTTAAAAACCATAAAACACAAATATTTTAATTTCACACAGTAAGCTTGAAACCATAAATCAAAAGTATTTTAAAGTGTCCAAACTCTATTTTCATGATTTTCCATCACAAACCCTAATTTGATTATTCAAAGATTTTACCAACCTTTTAAAACATAAAATCTTTAATCCATTTTAATTCCCTTAAAATCACAGTAGCCTAAATTCCATAAATTCCAAAACCCTAAACAAATGAAATAAAGAATCCTAAATGGAAAGAGTAGCCATAATTTAGATTTTTATTTGCCTTATTCAATTCTATATTTGATTATGCTTTGATTTATTTTATATGCTTTAATTTATTTAAGTTCAATGCTTGGTTTACTTAATGTATCATGGGTGGATGTTTACGTTCTATTTATGTTTAATACCTTTGATGAATGATTTATTTATGATGAATGGTTATTTACTTTTATCAACTTATTTAGATTTCTAAATATTGTAAGAGGTATGTTTCCACTTAGTGGGTACCTCATTAGTTAAATATCATGTAATTTAAATTGCTTTTCTATTTTAGAACCAATGTAAAGGACATGTTTCTACCTTCTGGTGGGTGTCCTATTTAGGCATGGGATGTAAGGACATGTTTCCATCCTCAGATGGGTGTCCATTTTGTTTGGACATTGCTTTGATTTTAATATAATGATGCTTTCTTTTAGTTATTGTGTGTAATATGGATAATATTATTATATTTAAGAATTTTATAATATTAAGACCTGTAAAGGAGACCAGATCCAATGAACCGGGCGTTGTGGGGGTGCTGGGTCATTTCTCACCTTTCCCATACGTACCCAACTTTCCGAACCCATTAGGGAGTTGGGGATTCCTTAGGAATCGAGTCATCCACCCCTTTCCTTTTCCTGGCCCATCCGGGTGGCGACTCCATTTTCTCCGGACTTAGGTCTGTGTTCTCTAAGGCCCCGAGCCTAAATAGTGCAGAAATAGCAAGAACCATTCCACCGGGAGTGGGGGAAAAAATCCCCGCTCACAGTGGCGACTCCACTGGGGATAAGAGAAATTGATTCCGTTGGTCTTTATATTATTCTATTCTTTCTTATAATGATATTATCTATTGCATCATATTAGTTTGCATCGTGTGCGTAGTTAGGACGCCCGTGTTACCTGTGTTGTGTTATGTAAGGGATACCATACTTTCACTCATGATATGGAGATCGAGCATGACATAACCACTCATAGCCTCGTACCATTTGGTATATACTTGCTATGGGAACCTAAGCCTTTTTACCCAAAGACTAAAGCTCATGTAATTGGCCTAGTTACTTTCCTTAGGTTTTACCCCAAATGCATGTTGTTTGACTATGGTTAATTTATCTTGGCTTAAATCATGGCTTATTTGGTTTGTTCTTTTTCTAATATGACCCAAGTACATTTGCAAGCTCTAAATAAATTTTTCTTTAAAATTCAAAAGACCAAAACTATTTTCAAAACTTTTCAAAATGGTCTTTGGACATAAAACTTTTCTAAAAACATATCTTTGGCTTATGGCCCAAATACTAAGCCCAAAATCCATTTTTTCTAAGATCTTTTTACAATGGGTTTAGAAACAAAATTGTTTTTATCCAACCTTTTCTTACAAAGAGCTTGCAAATTACTTAGGTCAATTAAGAAATACCAAAAATCAATTGTGAGCCTAGTTTATACTAAGAATAATTAATCATGGGCTTGTTTTTGGCATGAACCAATAATTACTTTTTTCAAGTGAGAAATCTATTTATAATAAACCTCTTAATTTAGTTTTAATCCAATATAGCATAAAAGCTACTATAGTTGGTTGAATGGATTAAAACCTAATTAATGGGAATTACTATGAATGGATTTCCATTTTCGAGAATATAACTATTGGTTGAAACGTTCGAGGGAATTATTCGAAAACAAGATGCCCCATGTTGGTATTTTGTTAACCATATACCTAGAAAAAGAGACTTGCCATTCATGTGTGGATGTTATAAGGTTGGAAGGAACGTCCTATTTGTCTTTGTTTGTCTATTGTTTGTGCATACATACATGCATACATTTGCATCTCATATCCTTTCTGGCTCACAGCCCTGGATTACAACAGTTCAAAAGCTTACAACAATCCGACCTACGCCGGAGACGAAGTATCTAGCAACGACTCAATCACTTGCTCACCAAAAGCAATGGATCCCGAACAAATTCAAAGAATGGTGGATGATGCTCTCAATGCCAAAATGGAAGAAATAAAATAGGCCCTAGTTGAGACCATGAAGAACCAATTGACTGCAATCTTAGGAAACAATGCCGAAGCATCTGCTAGTACTAAGAAAGTCAAGGGGAAGGCTAAAGTTGATGAAGTAGATTTTGATGATGATAAGGTAATCATTGATGATGATAATTGGGCTCAATACTACCAAGATCCTCAAGACAAAAAGGAGCCGAAGGTTGTTGAGAAGGCAACTATTGAAAAGACCGAGACTTCTGATGTTGAAAAGATGATTGCTGATTCAGAAAAGAAATTTGAGAAGAAGTTGAAAACCGAAGAGATGTCCGAGATCGATAAACTATTTGAACAAGATGAAGAAGTCCTGTACAAGTTCAAGATGCCATCCTTTGCCAAGTACAATGGCACCGGAAATCCTCATCTCCATGTGAAGCAGTATATCACTGCTATACAGTCTGCCCGAGCTACTAAGGCTCAAACTCTAAGGTACTTTATGCTCTCATTGGATCCTGTTATCCAAAATTGGTTCAATACCTTAGATGATGGAACACAAAAGAGTTGGGATTTGCTATACAAGGCTTTCATTCAGCAATATGGGTACAATGTCGAGTTAGAAGTTACCTTAACGGAAGTTGAGTCCATTTGGCAAAGGCCAAATGAGAATTTTGTGGACTATGTGAAAAGACGGAGAAACAAGGCCACTTTACTCAAGAAAAGGCCCGATGAATCTGATCAAATAAGGATGATCGTGAGAGTCATCCAGCCCAATATCCGTGAAAGGATGTCTCACACCCTTATAAGGGATTTCAAAGATCTTTTCCAAGCTGGTCTGCAAATTGAAGAGTGGGAAAGAGAGAAGAACCGTTTTTCAATAAAAAGGAATGAGAAAGGGAATTATCAGCCTAGCAATCAAAGCACGCAAAAAGAAGTTGATGTTAATTACACTGGTCAAGGAAATAAAAGACAATTCTCAGAATTGGGGAAACCTCTATCTTGGGTTTTTAGCAAGTTGCAAAAGAAAGGGTTGTTGCAACCGTTAGCTCCTCGACCACTCATAAGCCACTGCCACCAAACTTCAATGCCGAGGCCTTCTGTTAATTTCATCAAATGCAAGGGCATAAAACAGATAAATGTGCTCATCTAAGGCATGAGATCCAAGATTTGATTAATAGTGGTAAGCTGCCCGAGCCCGAAAAGCCCAATACCAAGAACAACCCTTTGCCTAAATTTGGAAGAATGCCACCACCAGCAACCTTCATGGTGGGAAAAGGATTGGAAGAAGATTTTGTTTTATCATCCTTTCAAGATGGGGATATTGAAGATGTGAAAGGAAAAGAAGCTTAAACTCAACAAACTTTCCTTAGCTTGAATGTTGCTTTTCAATTTTACTTTCTTTAATATCTAAATTGGAACAATCTTGTTTTTCAAATTTAAAGTTTCTTGAAATAAATTACTTTCATCAAAATTTTTGTTGGTCTTTGTTCATTTTGGTGCTCAACCAATGAGGAATCTAGCTTTATGTTCATAAATTAATGTGTCTAGGCATCATGACTTGAATGACTTTACTAGGTGAGGGAATTGCTCTATAGCATTGAGTTGTGTATGCTTACTTAGAGAGGGCTCCTGCATAATTATCTTTGTCTAGGTCCTAGTTAGTCTTAGAACATGCTTTGATAAACTTTCGAGGCAAAATTGAACTCTGCTTATTTAAGGGAGAGATGATCTAGGCATTGTTTGGATTAGCCAACAACTAGTATCCACCCTATTAAATATCAATCCCTAGTTGTCCCTTTAAGCCTTCATCAAATTTTAGCTTTCTTTTCATTGGCATATAACCTCAACAACCTACCCTGAGCTGTTGTGATACTTTTGACAAATCTTATAATCACTAAGGTGAAGGGGCAAGAAGATCAAGAAATGGAATGCATAGCCAAGACCATAAGGATAGTTGATATTTTCAAGACTATAAGGGTAGTTGAAGTTTTCAAAACCATAAGGGTAGTTGAAGTTCACTTAATATCTCTAATATATCAAGACAACATTAGAGTAACAAATGATTTATCCCTGTTAAAGAAGATCTATGTTACTCCACTCATCCATTATTGGAAGCCCAAGTCGATACAAATAAGACAACTCTGTTTGAGCTAGGACCAAAAAAAAAAAAGAAAGGAAAACAAAACAAAAGAAGAAGAAAACAAAACAAAAGAAGAAAATAAAAGGAAAAAGAAAAATAAAACCTAGAAAGGTAGTTCAGAAAGCAAACTGAGTTCTCTTTTACCTAAAGCAACAAAAGGCTTCCATTTGGTTCATAAAGACATTTTTACTTGAATTGTTCAACCCAACCAAAGATTCGATAAAAATCAAAGAAAAAGGAGAAAGATCATCCAATTCTTAAAAGTTCTATACTTGATAGTCCTATAAGGAAGAAGGACAAAATGATAAAATGCTCAAAGAAAGGGAAGAGTAAGAGAAATAAAGAAAAGGGAGAAGAAGAAAAGAAACGAATTTGGGAACCAAACTTTTTTGCAAGGGCAAAAACTATCCTAATCAAGATCCAGATTAATGCCAAGAAGATAGAAGGAATTTGGAGTCTAGCAAGATTGCCTCCAAGCTGCCTAAAATTCAAATAAGAAATTTGTAGTGTGAGGGTTTGTCCATTGTGTCACACCAGCTCCAATCTCAAAATGGCCTTCACTTTAACCCATGTCCCTCATAGACCCCATTTCAAGCCTATCAAAGACCTGTTGATATCTTTTGGTAGGTAGAGTCTATTAGTGGAGATAGTTTGGATAAGCATGCATATGAGATAGACAATATTTAAACTCAAATGTGACCTTCGCCCAAGTAATGTGTATGTGCCTATATGAAGTGCAACAGTTCTTGCTTAAATAGAAATGATTCCCGAGTTTAGTACGGTAACTAGGGTTGTCATGCTATAGATATGTTAATTTGGAAAAATCAAGTCCTGAGGTATATTGACATTAATTTGGCAAAGCCAACATTTGATTGCAAAATAAAAAATAAAAAAATGTTTTGTCATACAAAGCCTTCAAGTTAAGGGAAGTATGTTGAACCTCCAAAGGACATATTGGCCAAAGGAAATGGTTATTGGGAAGGTCATGAACAAGCTCTCAACCGACATGCTGAAAAATATTTTGAAATGGATGTATCCCTGACTCTGCAACTTGGGGTCTCCACCACTCATGTTTTCAACCTCTTGAAGATAAAAGCCACAAATGCAAAGCTTTCGATCATTCCAATGCAAGACTTGAACGAGCATCGAAAAGGAGTCAATGAGAATACTTTTGCTGATCACCTCGATTTGTGAGTCGATAGGGACGACTGTAAGTATTATTCATGCATATCATGCAGACATGAGCATATCACATCGCACTTTCTTATCTTGTATTGTCTATTCCTTTTCAAAGTGAACAGCAAATACCTTGAGAAGTAAAGAATCAAAAGAAGATATTGAATAAATGGGGAATGGTAAGCCTATTTGCTTGTGGAAGCTCCGGTCGTTTTACAAAGAGAATAAATACACGGTTGTGCGAAGAACTACACGGCAAAAACATCATCAAAGCTTGCATGGAAAAAATCTTTGAGCCTACATAGGGGGCAAAGTTTCTCCTTTTCAATTTTTTGAGTTTATATACCAAATATTTTTAAACTCACTTGTATTTTGCCACGCTGGGGGCAAGGAGAAGATATGAGGACCAACTAAAAATAGCTAAATTTTTGCAAAAGGAAGAACAAGAGAATGGAAAAACAAAGTTAAGCCAGAATCCTCAACTAATAAAAGGTCAATCAAATCGAATTCAAATCTCGAGTCAAAGTACCCAATTTAGGATCGAGTATCCCAATCTAGTTTAGGATCGAGTATCCAAATCCAGTTTAGGATCGAGTATCCCAATCCAATTTAGGATCGAGTATCCAAATCTAGTTTAGGATCGAGTATCCCAATCCAGTTAGGATCGAGTATCCAAATCCAGTTAGGATCGAGTATCCAAATCCAGTTCAGGATCGAGTATCCAAGTCCATTTAGGATAGAGTATCCAAATCTAGTTTAGGATCGAGTATCCAAGTCCAGTTAGGATCGAGTATCCAAATCCAGTTAGGATCGAGTATCCAAATCCAGTTTAGGATCGAGTATCCAAGTCCATTTAGGATCAAGTATCCCAATCCAATTTAGGATCGAGTATCCATATCCAATTTAGGATCAAGTATCCAAATCCAGTTTAGGATCGAGTATCCAAGTCCAGTTAGGATCAAGTATCCCAAGTCCAGTTAGGATCGAGTATCCAAATCTATTTAGGATCGAGTATCCAAATCCAGCTAGGATCGAGTATCCCAATCCAGTTTAGGATCGAGTATCCAAACCCTATTTAGGATTAAATATCCTAATCCAGTTAGGATCGAGTATCCAAATCCAGTTAGGATTTAGGATCGAGTATCCGAATGCAGTTAGGATCGAGTATCCCAATCAAGTTTAGGATCGAGTATCCGAACCCAATTTAGGATCGAGTATCCCAATCCAAATCCAGTTAGGATCGAGTATCCGAATCCAGTTAGGGTCAGGTATCCAGGTCTAGTTTAGGATCGAGTATCCAAATCTCTTGGGTCTAAAACCCAAAACCTCAACCATCTCAAAAATTAAGTCTTATTTCTTTTCACTCTCTTTCACTAAAGTTTCAGATCGTTCAAGCAGGGGGCAAACTGTAGACCCTTAATTTTGACCCGGTCCGGTCCAATATATTTTAATTAGTCCAAAATAATTTTTGTATTGTCCAATATATTTTTTTAGTCCAAAATAGTTTTTGTTATTTTAAGTGAGTAATATTTGCTTTAAAAATAATAACAAAAAAAAAGTCAGATTGCGGCGAAATGGCCCGCAGGCCCGTTTCACCCACTGGCTACTGCAGCTTTTTCGCCTGCGTAATTTTTCCTGCGGTAGTTTTTTTCACCAGCACAATTTTTCCGCAGCAGTTTTTTTTTGCCAGCGAAATTTTTTTGACGCAAATTTTCTAAAACCTAATGCAATTAGATTTCGGTTTCCTTTTCTTAATGAATAATGTATG
The DNA here is from genome assembly GCA_947685225.1 of Garcia nutans. Lineage (NCBI taxonomy): Eukaryota > Viridiplantae > Streptophyta > Magnoliopsida > Malpighiales > Euphorbiaceae > Garcia > Garcia nutans. The sequence continues at coordinate 10,761,201 of CANTUV010000014.1, read as the reverse complement.
CCGTGACCAACTAGGAATAAACCAGAAAAACTTCTATAAATAAGATCAATTACAACACAAAAAGGGGGAAAAAGACGATCAGAAATTGGGACGAAGATTGGGAGAGTTTGAAACCGAAACTAAGTAGGAAAGCAGTGAAATCAATCTAACCTTTTGAGAGAAGAAGAAATAAAGCCATTAACAATTCATCAAAGGCAGCAACGGCCTTTGTTTTTGTTCATCCAAGAAGAATTTTTTTGGAGGAACCATTAAAAGGAGGTATGTATCAATTGTTTAATTTCCTCACAATAGCTTAGATTATGAAATTGTGTCTTTTAATTCAAAAAAACCTAATTCCCTTTGTTTAAAGTTTAAAAAATCTTAAATCGTGGCTTTATTTTACCAAAAGTTTAAAGCTATTAGTTTTATTTCTTCAAAACCCCAAAACTAAGATTTGCTTTCCAAATTATCAAAACTTTAATTTGTGTTCTGTTTCCTTCCAAAAGCCTTAAAAATATCTTTTTTGCTCTTATAAACTTTAAATCATTTTCTTTAAATTCATAAAACTTCATGAAATTGTCAATTGTCTTTCCAAATACTAAAAATAACTCATTATCCAAAACCCTAATTCAAAAGTCTTAAAACCCTAATTCAATTCCAAAACTTAAAACAGTAAACCCTACCCCCTTTAAAACCTTAAACCCTAATTTTTTCTAAACCCTAATACTTTAAAACTTTAAAAACCATAAAAACACAAATATTTTAATTTCACACAGTAAGCTTGAAACCATAAATCAAAAGTATTTTAAAGTGTCCAAACTCTATTTTCATGATTTTACATCACAAACCCTAATTTGATTAATCAAAGATTTTACCAACCTTTTAAAACATAAAATCTTTAATCCATTTTAATTACCTTAAAATCACAGTAGCCTAAATTCCATAAATTCCAAAACCCTAAACACATGAAATAAAGAATCCTAAATGGAAAGAGTAACCATAATTTAGATTTTTATTTGCCCTATTCAATTCTATATTTGATTATGCTTTGATTTATTTTATATGCTTTAATTTATTTAAGTTCAATGCTTGGTTTACTTAATTTATCATGGATGGATGTTTACTTTCTATTGATGTTTAATACCTTTGATGAATGATTTATTTATGATGAATGGTTATTTACTTTTATCAACTTATTTAGATTTTCAAATATTGTAAGAGGTATGTTTCCACTTGGTGGGTACCTCATTAGTTAAATATCATGTAATTTAAATTGCTTTTCTATTTTAGAACCAACGTAAAGGACATGTTTCTACCTTCTGGTGGGTGTCCTATTTAGGCATGGGATGTAAGGACATCTTCCCATCCTCGAATGGGTGTCCATTTTGTTTGGACATTGCTTTGATTTTAATATAATGATGCTTTCTTTTAGTTATTGTGTGTAATATGTATAATGTTATTATATTTAAGAATTTTATAATATTAAGACCTGTAAAGGAGACCGGTTCCAATGAACTGGGTGTTGTGGGAGTGCTGGGCCTTTTCTCACCTTCCCCGCATGTACCCAACTTTTCGAACCCATTAGGGGGTTGGGGATTCCTTAGGAATCAATTTATCCACCCCTTTCTTTTTCCTAGCCCGTCCGGGTGGCGACTCCATTTTCTCCGGAATTAGGTCCATATTCTCTAAGGCCCCGAGCCTAAACAGTGTCGAAGTCACAAGAACCATTCCACCGGGAGTGGGGGCAAAAATCTCCGCTCACAGTATTTCAAAATTTTTTTGGTAGCATCCAAATGAAATTTTTTAGGACATGATTGATATCTAGCACATATTCAAACACTACAAATTATATCGAGTCTAGAAATAGTTAAGTAAAAAAGCGATCTGTAGTACCTTATTATTTCTTCTTATCTACTTTCTTACCAACTTCATCTTTGTTTGTCCAACTTCAAGGATGTGCTCATTGGAGTCTTACTTGCGTTGCAACATTCTATGCCAAACGTTTTAAGAAATTCCTTTATATATTTTGATTGGTTGATAAAGATCCTATCTTGCATTGCTTAATTTGTAGACCAAGAACTTAAGTTCACCCATCATGCTTATCTCAAATTCTCTAGTCATACAAGAAGAAAACTCTTGGCACAAAGATTCATTAATACCACCAAATATAATGTCATCAACATAAATTTATAAAATTAGAATGTCATGTAATTTCTTTTTAACAAAAAGTGTGGTATCAACTTTGCCTTTTGAAAAATTATTTTCTAATAAATAATCATTAAGTCTATCATACCAAGCTTTTGGAGCTTGCTTCAATCAATATAGAGCTTTTGTAAGTTTAAAAACATGGTTTGGGAATTTGCAATCTTGAAAACCAGGGGATGTACAACATAAACTTATTCATTAATAAAGTCATTTAAAAATGCACTCTTCACATCCATTTGAAAAAGTTTGAAATTCATATGACATGACAATGCAAGTAAAATTCTAATTGCTTCTAATCTAGCTGTGGGGGCAAATGTCTTATTATAATTAATGCCTTCATCTTGGCTATAGCCTTTTGCTACCAATCTAGCTTTATTTCTAGTGATGAGACCATCTTTATCAAGCTTATTCCTATACACCCATTTGCAACTAATAGTTGGATGATCTTTGGGTCTAGGAATAAGTTCACATACTTTGTTCCTTTCAAATTAGTTGAGTTCATCTTGCATGGAAATCACCCAACATTCATTACTAAGAGCCTCCTTAATAGTCCTTGGCTGAGTTTGAGAAATAAAAGCTACATTAGAATCTAAATACTTAAGTTTTGATTTAGTAGTTACTCCCTTTGAAAGTATCACCAATGATGAGTTCTTTAGTGTAATCCTTTTGATAATGCCAATCTTTGGGTAGTTCTTGAGTCTCTTCTATCTTAGACTCTTCTTGTTCCGCTATTTATTCTAGCTTATCATTATTTTCCTTTGGAACATCATTTGTCTCAAGCTTTTCAAATGTACATACAAAATCATCAAGAATACTACATTTCCCATGATCAAGCTTAGAGGATTCATCAAAGATACATGTATTTATTCTTCAACTACTAAATTCTCCTATTAAATACTCTATATACTTTACAAAAAGAAGAGTACCCTAAGAACACTCCTTCTTCCAATTTGGATGAGAATTTTCCAAGGTTGTCTTGGTATTTAATATAAAGTATTTGCATCAAAATACTCAAGGTATGAAATTTTGGATTTTCATCCATTCCATAGCTCATAAGAAGTTTTATTCATTAAAGATCCTTTGAAAACTCGATTTGAAATATAACATACAGTATTAATGGCTTTCGTCCAAAAGTAAGAAGGTAAACCATTTCTATCAATGTTCTATTTTTCTTTTCAAACACACCATTTTATTGTGGTGTTCTCGGTTCTTAAAAATTATGTGAAATACCAAGATCATTGCAAAAATTTTCAAAGTTCTCAATTTTTAAATTCTTTGCCATGATCACTTATAATAGGTGTGATCACATAGCCTTTTTCCTTTTGAACTTTGTTTGCAAAAATTTTGAAATGGTTAAAAGCTTCATTCCTATGAGCTAAGAAATTAACTAAAGTAAACCAAGAGTATTCATCAACAAGGACAAATGAATATAATTTACCTCTTAGACTAGCAACTCTATTTGGTCCAAATAAGTCCAAATGAATTAATTCTAAAGGTCTAGAAGTACTTACAATGTTCTTAGATTTAAAAGAAATTTTATATTATTTCCCATGTTGACATGGTTCACATATTTTATCTTTATTAAATTTCATTTTGAGGAGACCATCTACAAGATCTTCTTTGCTTAGACATTGGAGTTGGTCCATATTTGCATGTCCCAATCTTTTGTGCCAAAGCCAAACATCATTACTAATAATAACTAGACACTCAAAAGCATTGTTAGAGTGTCGGTCAATTTTATTGGTGTTGCCAACTTTACCTCTTTTGAATGCAAGTTCACTATCGAAAGAGGTAATTTTACATACTTTATAGTTAAAATTGACATTATAACCTTTATCGCATATTTGACTAACAATAAGCAAATTGTGTTTCAATATATTAACTAACCATACATCATCAATCATATTCTTACCAAACATACTAAGGGAACCAATACCTATAATTTTACCTTTAGCATTATTTTCAAATGTTATATTGTTGTGAAGAGTTTTGCATTATTGGTCATGTGTCTTGAGCATCCACTATCTACAAGCCAAATGTTGTCTTGAGTTGTAGATTTTAGGCACACCTACATGACAATAATATTCATCTTCTTTTAGGTACCTAGATGAACTTGGGTCCTTGAGAGTTTATTGTTAAAGGATCCTCTAATTTGAGGTGAGCCTTCTTAATATAAGAGAATGTATTTATATGAACAAATTCCATGTAATAATGGCATTGATACAAGGTTCTATATCTTTGCATCCTTTTTCTATTGAATTTTGAAGAATTATGTTGACAATCACAAGTATGAATGGAATGAAATTATCTTTGCGTAGACTTGTGCTTGTTTTCATGCTTTATGTTCTTATATGAATAATTTGCTTTTAGCAACTTAGTTTTATAGCCTAGTGAGCCTTGAGTAGTCTTTTTGGGATTTTTAGGATTAATGTGTGTATTGGTGTTTTTTACAACTTCAATACTAGAGTTTTGAGTTGCAGAGGCCTTAACAAAAGTTGTTACATTAGATGTAGTATTAGTAGAGCCATTGAATCCTGATCCATATTTAGTAGAAGGTGACCTTTGAATACTAATTGATGTATTTAAGGCCTCCTTTCCTTTATGAAATTTAGAAATAGAATTTTTGAGTTCATTTATTTCTTCTTTCAAAGTTTTGTTTTCCTTATTTATGTTTTCTAAGCTATGTGAATTTTTAGACATTTCACTAAGAGACTTGATTAATTGTTTATTTGAGGCTTTTAATTCTACAGTGGAATTTTTTAAAGAAATGAAGTCAGTTTCTAGCTTGGAACATTTCCCTTTATAAAATTTCATTTTATAAAAATATTTTTGTACTATTAGGTTCATATGCTTAACTAAATTATTATCATCTAAACATCATCAACATTGTCATTATATGTACTAAAACTTAGGGATAGAGTACCTACCTCATTGGTGTGATCATCATCTTTTTTTGCCATGAGACAGAGACTTGCAATTCCTTGCTCTTCCTCCTCTTCTTCACTTGAAGAGTCATTATCCTATATAGCTTCAAGAGACTTATTCATTCCTTTGTCCCACTTCTTCTTGTTTTTCAATTTAAAGAAATCTATTTTGATGTGACCTATGTTGTCATATTCATAGCATTTAACTTCATTCTTCTTTTCTTCTTTGAAAGAGGGTTTGGAGAAGTTACCTTTATTAGCTTGCATTCTCCTCTTTCTTTTTCATTCACTTACTCATTTAGATAGCATGGCGATTTCTTCATCATCATCACTATCTTCTTCACTTGATCTCTCTACTTCTTTTGTAGCTTTGAGAGCTACAGTTTTCCTCTTGTCCTTCTCACCATTATCATCTTCTTTTTCAGTATGCAATTCAAAACTGAGGAGTTTTCCAACTAGCTCATCAGTCCTTAGAGTAATAAGTTCATGAGCTTCTTCAATTGAAAAAACTTTTGACTCAAAGTTATTTTAGCTCTAAGTGCTCTCAATATTTTTCTATTGATATTACCTAGATTATATATTTTTCCATATTTCTTCAAGTCGTTGATGATAACAAGTAACCGATTTGTCATTTCAATGACATTCTCATTTGGCATCATTTTGAAAAGTTCATACTCATGCACAAGCATTTGGGTCATGGTGAACCTCACTTTAGTGGTAACCTTATGATAATTCTCAAGAGTTTTCCAAATGCTCTATGCACGAGCAAGGTGTTAAACTCTTCCGCCTTCTTCTCTAGACATGGAATTCACCAAAATGGAGACTACTCTATTGTTCTTGTAAAGAGCTCTTTCTTGGGCATTGATCCATTGTGCTCTAGGGAGAGGCACTTGAGCACCATCAACTTCATGAGTAGGATGTTTCCACTCATTTTGTATACATATCCATAGCTTAATTCCCTCACTATCAAGGAATAAATAAATCTTATGTTTCTAATAAGAATAATCGGTTCGATCAAATTAAGGTCTATGACAAGAATTAAGATTTCCATGAGATTGAGCTGTGGTGGTAGATGAAGAAGTTGAAGTGGTAAAACCAGATGGTGTAGTACCTGCCATTTTGGATCAAATTTCATAATTAAGCTTTTTGAAATTTAGAGGCTCCAATACCAATTGTTATCCTAATATAGCAACCAAGAGGGAGGGTTGAATTGGTTATTTTTAAGAAGTGATGGTAAATTTAAAATTTAAAAGGAGGATAAGAAGAAATGAGTAGAGCAGAAAGAGGATAAGAAGAAATGAGTAGAGCAGAAAGAGGATAAGAAGAATGAACTCAAGAGATTTATAGTGGTTCGGATTCCTCAATCCTACATCCACTTCCTCAACAACTTGTTGAGTTTCTACTATCAATGAGTTTATATAAGCTCAACTCTAACTTAGTGTTTTTACAAGATCACACCAAACTTTCACAAGATTTGAGTAATTTCCTCACAATCTAACAAGAGTTTTTCCAAGCTCACTTTAAACCTAAGTGTTTCAAAGTTCACACTCAAACTTATACAATGGTGTTTAAAGCTCACACCAAACACTCAAACAATACAAATAGAAATTTTAATGCAAAGAGATGAAAGTTGTTTTTCTTAGCTTTCTCAAAATTAATTCTACTTCAAAATGAAGTTCCTTCGTGTATTTATAGCCTTCGTGCCTTCAACTATCCGTTTGAAAGGTAGATTGGTAGGTGAGAACATGTTTTTTCACTTGCCTCCTCTTCAATTATTGTTCAGAGCAAGTTCATGGTCGGACTATAATTGGTCCAATTGTGAAGGGCAATAGTATGGTCAGACTATAATTGGTCCAGTTGTGCTCTTTAAAATTTTCATAATGTCTTTAAAATGGCTATTGCATGTGGTATCTACTAATTGAGTAGATAAGTAACAACTATAATTTTAAAAATCTATTATGTTGATCTGATCGGGACATCATTGGTCCAGTCAGTCTATTCCTGGTATGCTAAGATTCTTGGAGTACTAATGACCGTGAGCTCTACTAAATCTTTCAAATTTTCATCTCTGACCCATTCTGGTGGGTCTGCATTAAGGTCTGGTCGGGATAACTAGTTCACTGAAAATTTAAAAGTACTATTGGTCGTGATCTCTACTGGAATGTTTGGCAAATTTTGCATATACATAGTTCGATCATACCATCACTTGGTCTGATCAGCTGTATGCAATGCTTTGAAGAAATGAGAGTACTGGCAACCATGGTCTTCTCTGGATAAATTTATTCAAGTTCCATAGCTCTAGTATGGTTGGACTTATAGGTGGTCCGGGCGGACTAAATGTGAAATCTCCAAAAACTAAGTTCCAACACAGTTTAACTTAATACAACTATTAGTATTCATTCAATTTGATTGTCTAAGATCAAAATAGAGTTTATTAAGTCAATGATTTGGCTAACTATATATATATAACTAGAGTTAAGAACAAGAGAACTTCCCTGAATTTTTCTTGATCATAGTGGTAGAGATGTCATTCACTTCTTTTCCTCATGATGTTTTGTTGTGGGTATTAGAAATAGAGGGAAGTGGGAAAGTGAAAGCTGCGGCATATTTTTTTTGTCCATTGTTATGTCCCATTAAACTTGAAAAAGAGAGATTTTCAAGGATTTTAAAGAAAGAAGAAAATAAAATAAAAATAAAATAAAATAAGAGAAAAAAAAAAGAAAAATTACTAAAATGAAAATTTTGAAAAGGTTGTGTTATCTCCCAACAAGAACTTTTGTTTAAAGCTTTTGGCTAGACATTGTCCTTATACTCAAGTGGACATCCTAAATTAATCTTTTTGGTTTTGAGCATATGAGATCCTTCATGATTATTACACTAGAATCTATTAATTCCCATTTTGGTGTCTTAGCATTTTGTAAAATCTCTAAAATTTTCTTTCCCTCTTTTTCCTTTTTTGACTTAGCCAACCTTTATGGGAAAGGAGGTGGAATAACCAATGGTGTGGGCCGATCAAATTTGGGCTTGGCAGGTTACTTCTCTTCTTGAAAAACTTCATGTTCTATCTCTTTTCCTAAGCCTTGCCCAAGGTATATCCCCTGATATGAATTTTCCAGCAGCTCTTCTTCATTCTTCAAGGTAATTTCACTTACATTTTGCTCTGGATTGACCACTATTTTAGAGTGCAATTCTCCTTAAGACTCCAGCTTGATTATAAATGATGTTAGTTGGCAAATTTGATTCTCCAAATTCTAAATACTTGCTCTTGTCTCCTATTGAAATTCTTGAGTGTTAGTCATAAATAATTTAAACATTTCATCAAGAGACATACCCGGTGTTAGTAGTAGCGGCTTCTATTGCTGAGATAGCCATGACTAAAATTATTGAAAATTTGAAAACTTCACTCCATAGTTGAAGTTTGGATGATCTCCTTACTTTGAATTATAAGCATTAAAGTATGGATCATAACTTTATTATGGTTTATCATATTCTTGAAGTGTAGAACACATATTTGTAGGATGTCTCGTATACTTACAAATTCCTCAAACTTTGGCTTATTGCATGTTTCCTATAACCATATTTTGCACCAAAGTAGTCAGTTCATAAATTTTAGATTCAAGAGAAAATATATTTACCGCATTTGGAGTTTCTCGCTTGTATTCAAATTGATGCAAAATGGAAATTATAAAAGACATGATCATCAAAAGAAATAAAAAAATGGCGCCAAAATTTGATAGGTGTCGAAGCCACTAAAAATAAATTCATATTCTCTAAACTAAATTGATTGTTGTAGTAGTGAATAGGGTCGAATCCATAAGAAATTGACTACTTAATTATATTTCTTTTGAAACTAAAAATAAAAAATAAAAATTAAACAAGGGGGTTTTATAATTAAGAACTAAAATAAAAGTAAAATTGAAAATTAAATAACAACTAAAATAAATTAGAAAATACCAATAGAAATTAATTCAGTTGAAGGGATAATTTCAGTTTCAATTCTTTGGATAAACCCTTGATGCGAAGATAATTCTTCCTCAATTTTCAATAAACCAGTTTGAGTAGTTGGAAATGCTCATAACAACTAATCATTCCTTAAACTTTAAATTAATTAGGAGACACTCGCTAATTAATTCTTGCTAATGAATAACCCGATATGAACATCCTTAGAATTATCTTCACTCCATAGTTGAAGTTTGGATGATCTCTCCACTCTGAATTATAAGCATTAAAGTATAGATCATAACTCTAATATGGTTGATCATCCATATTCATAGGATGTCCTATATACTTACAAATTTCACAAACTTTGGCTTATTGCATGTCCCCTATAACCATGTTTTTCACCAAAGTAAGCTCATAAATTTTGGATTCAAGAGAAAATATATTTACCTCATTTGGAGTTTTTCGCTTATATCCAAATTGATGAAAATATCAGTTATAAAAGATATGATCATCAAAAGAAATAAAATAAGTTAAATTCAATTCCCAAGTAACTAAAATTATCATTTGATGGGTGTCTAAGCCACTAAAAATAAATTCATATTCTCTAAACTAAATTGATTGTAGTAGTAGTGAATAGAGTCAAATCCATAGAAAATTGACTACTTAATTATATTTCTTTTGAAACCAAAGAGAGAAAAATAAAAATTAAACAAGGGGGTTTTATAATTAAGAACTAAAATCAAAGTACAATTGAAAATTAAATAACAATTAAAGTAAATTAGAAAATACCAATAGAAATTAATTCAGTTGAAGGGATAATTTCAGTTTCAATTATTTGGATAAACCCTTGATGCAAAGATAATTCTTTCTAGCTTTTTAATAAACCAGTTTGAGTCCTTGGAAATGCTTATAACAACTAATCATTTCTTAGACTTTAAATTAATTAGGAGTCGCTTGCTAATTAACCTTTGCTAATGAATAACCCGATAGAAACATCTTTTAAATTTAATTCACTAACAACATTAAAAATTAAAAAGACCTAATTCTAGCTAACAAACTCAATCATGTGTTTCATTTAAGCTATATTATATATGTTCTTAGTGTTACGCCTAATTGCCACTAGTTATCAAAATAATAAGAACTGATAAGTGCAAATTGACATTATATTTTCGATCAGATTTAGCATGTAATTGATTTGAATTAATCTATTATAAGCTTATTTATATGTTTTTATTTCATTATTCTTGAATTAAGCTTAGTTTAAATTAATTTCTTGTGAGTGTGTGTAAACTGGAATTTTTAGGCAAAATTGGACCTTTAGAGATTCAAGTACAATTTTGGTGATTTTAAAGTGCAAAATTGGAAAAATGTTCTTCATGGAGTTGATAGAGGACATCTCAAGCTTTTCATAAAGTCCTGGTTTGTTAAATTATGAGTTCTTTTGTGAATCCAAATTTAAATTCGAAATTGGGCTTAAATTTCAGAAGCATAAGTCTAGTCTGAGCCACTGATAGTAATTGGGCCATAACTTAGATGTCTATAGTCCGAATAAGGTAATTCAAAAGTCTAAAATTATCTAATCTTCTGGGGCTACAATTTTTCTAAAGGATTAAATTGTAGATAAGGACATTATCTGATAGAAAATTGACTTTGAATTTTGAATTCAAATGCTGGGTAGAAGTGAAACAGGAGTAGGAGTCTAGCTAGAGGGAGTGGAATGTGTGATGCACCTAAGAGGGACGTGAACAGTAATAGAGACAGCCATCCTATGCACTTTTCATATTTTTCTAGAGGAGATTAGCTTTTCACGATTGGAAATCTAAGGAAGAAGAAGATTGTGCTGGAGAAAGACTTCATCGTCTCTACAAGATTCTTCATCCGTCTAGATTGAATTCTCTTTTCAGTCCATATTTTCAAGTTTAAAGTTTATTTAGTGCTTTGTTCTTTTCTTGTTTTAATATTAGAATTATGGATTTCAAGTTTATTTTCTTAATTTCTAGAATTTTTATGTTTAATTTAGCCATGAGTAATTAATCTCTTTAGTGGGATTAGATCGATTTAGGATTGTAGATAATGGGTACTAATTAATTAAATTGCTATTTATTTCTTAAAATTGAAGCTTTGTTGATTTCGTTCTTAGTGCTTATGATTGACTGGCCACCAATTGTATGTTCAATTGAAATCATATAATGAGTGAAAGCTAGGTATGATTTTATATTAAGAAATCAGCAACTTAAGAAAATTATATTTAGAGATAAAAGAATAATCTTAAGGCCAATTTAGTTCCTCTGAGATTTATAGGTTGTTTTAATTTATTGTTCATGAAAATTGAATTAATAAATTACATCAAACATTAATTTTTTTGCTTGAGAAAGAAGAAAATTAAAATTTAAGGAATTGGTAACTTTGATTCAAGAAAAAATTGAATTATTTTGATAAGTTATTTGTACCCATTTGAAATAATTCTAATGAAACATAATCCTACTGTTTATCTCAAATATTTGAATTTAATTATTTGAATTTGAATTTAAAGTTTGAATTAATAGATAATTATCTTAGTTTAATTTCATTTTTGAATTTGAATTTCATTTTGAATTTACAATTAAGGATTAAGTGTTTAATTTTTTAAATATTAAATTAACTAATTAGTATTCAGATAATAGTTGATTTAAATTTTGGTTAGTCAAATTACTCCTTTCCTGTGGAATCGACCTTTACTTTCAATATATTACTTGTTACAAACTGTGTACTTGCTGTTTAAAAATCGATACATACAAATTGACCAATAAGTTTTGGTGCCGTTACCGGAAAAGAAAAAATTAATTTGATAACAGTAAGTTCAAAGAAAATATTATTTTGAAATTTATTTTAATTGTTTTCTTTTGATTCTTTGCAGGAATTTTATGCGTAGTAATCGACAGGTTGTTTTAGAAGATTTCAATCCGAAAATTGAAAAGCGGTGTAGAGAAAATAATAGAGTAAGAAGAGAGAGATTTCGCCTAGAAAGAGAAAAAAAGAACAAATTCGGGCACATGAGTCTATAGAAGAAGAAAGTAGAGTTGAAGTAGGGGAAGCTAGTAATGAAGAAGTCACTATGGATGAGCCACAAGATCAAATTCAACCAAGAAATCTAACTGAAATCTAACTCTGAGAGAACATGCCATGCCTAATGCTCATATTGGATCAAGCATCACTTGACCTGCAGTGAATGCTAACAATTTTGAACTTAAACCAGCTCGCATCAATATGGCTCAACAATAGCCTTTCTATGGCTTGAACTAGGAAGATGCTACTGCTCACCTAGCAAATTTTCTAGAAATTTGTGACACATTCAATATGAAAGGAGTTATTGATGATGCAATTAGGCTATGTCATTTTCCTTTCTTATTAAAGGACAGGGCAAATGCTTGATTGTAAGGACAAGCTGCTGGAACTTTCACCACTTGGGATGATCTATCTAAAGAATTTTTGGCAAAATATTTCCCCTTAGGAAAACTATGAAATTTAGAAATGACATATCTAGTTTTGTACAGTTTGATGGAGAGTCACTCTATAAAGCATGAGAGAGATTTAAAGACCTTCAAAGGAAGTACCCTGGCCACGGGATTCCAGAATGGATGATTGTGCAAATATTTTATAATGGAATAATAGGGCCATTTAGAAATACAATAGATGCAGCTGCTGGAGGTGCTCTAATGAACAAATATACAGTTGAAGCTTTGGAACTACTTGAATCCATGGTAGTAAACACTTACTATTATTCTAGTGAGAGGACTTTACACAAGAAGGTAGTCGGTGTGCATAAAGTAGATGGAATTTTATTACTTTCAGCTAAGGTTGATGCCTTAACCAAGAAGTTGGAACATGTTAATCTTGCCACTGTAGATTGTGAAGGGTGTAGTGGAAACCACCAATCTTTTGAATGTCCAGCTCAAGATCAAGTAAATTTTGTGGGTAATCAAAATAGAGCTCAACCAATGCCTTACGAAAATACTTACAACCCTAGTTGGAGAAACCACCCAAATTTTTCATGGGGTGGAAATCAAGGTAATCAAGGTAATTAGGGGAACCAATTCAACCAAAGAGGAATGTACCAACCACCATTTCCAAATCGCGGACAAGGTCATGCTAACTACCGAGACAACAAGATGGGATATGAGGTTGCTCTAGAAAATGTTATTACTATTTCTAGTGAAAGGTTTGACAAATTAGATAAGCAATATGATCGATTGGAAGGTAGGATGAATCAAATTGCAAGTCAAACTAGGAACCTTGAAGTGCAAATTGGGCAAATAGGTAGTTCCTCTAATTCAAGAAGTCAAGGAGCTCTTCCTAGTAAAACAAAAATAAATTCCAATGAGTATTGTAAAATAATTACACTTAGAAGTGGGAAGGAGTTACAAGAGATGGTACCAAAGAAGGTTGAATCAAAAATAGAAAGTGAAGAAATTAAAGAAGATGAACAAAGTAAAGAGAGTGAGACTGAAAATGAGCAAAGTGAGACACTCCCACCAAAAACAGAAGTGAAGCCTTATGTACCACCTGTACCATTTTCTCAAAGGCTTTAAAAGTAAAAAGAGGAGAAACAATATGAAAATTTTTTTGAAGTGTTTAAACAATTAAGAATTAACATTCCTTTTGTAGATGCTCTTGCTCAAATACCTTCATATGTCAAATTTTTGAAAGAGATTCTTTCTAACAAGAGATCCATTGAAGAAAATGCAAGAGTTACCCTAACTGAAGAATGTAGTTCTGTGATCCTGAATAAACTTTCATCCAAATTGAAAGATCCATGGAGTTTTTCTATACCTTACACTATTGGTGAATTTGACTTTGGTAAAGCTTTATGTGATTTAGGTGCAAGTGTAAGTCTAATGCCAAATTTAATTTACAGGAAGCTCGAATTCATAGATTTGAAGCCTACAAGGATGACACTTCAATTGGCATATCGTTCTGTAGAATTTTATTTGGGAATAGTAGAAAATGTGTTAGTAAAATTGATAAATTTTATATTCCTGTTGGTTTTGTTATTCTTGACATGAAAGAGGATATTAAAATTCCTCTAATTTTAGGGAGATTATTTTTTGTTACTACAGGGGTTATGATAGATGTTAAGGGAGGTAAGCTAACTCTGCAAGTGGGTGAAGAGAAAGTAGAGTTCAATCTTAATGAGTCCATGAAAGAACCAAGATTTACAGATGATTGTTTTAGAGTTAATATTATTGATGAGTTAGTTCAAGAAGCCTATGAAAAGAGTTTAGAGAGGATCCTTTAGAGGTTTGTTTAACTCATAGTGCAACTCAAGAAGATGACAATCAAGATATTGCAGTTTTTGCTTATACCTTACAGATAACACCTGTAACATCCTAAAATTTTTAAAAATTTTTAATTTTTGGAAAATTTGATAAATAAATTATAATTCAAAAGGCTAAATTAAATTAATGGTTTTAAATGAAAAATGAAGGGATTTTATATGAAAAAGTGAAATATATATGTGATATATATGCAAAATATACATAACATATAAAAGTCAACACTTTTTAAAAGAAAAAGAAAATTTAAAAGTTGTCTTCATCTTCTTCTTCTTCTCACAAGGCCATAACCTCCATTGAAGAGAAGCCAAGGAATTTTGATCTTCCATACTCCAAAAATTGAAAGATTGAACAAGTTTCAAGTGGATTTTTGGTGATTTCCACCAAATTTAGTAAGTTTCCAACTCTTTTCTTTGAATTCCATGGAAGTTTGGATGATATGAGAATTTGTATTTTAAGTAGTATGTCATAATTGTTGGAATTGGTGTGTCTGATGTTATTTTGGGTATTTAACAATAATTTTAAGGTTAGATTGAAGAGATGATAGAGTTTGGATAAAGAATGGTGAAGAGAGAGAATTTAGGTTTATGGATTTTGGAGTTTTGAAAACATGAGCTTTAATTATGCAAATTGGTTTTAAATGTGTTGTTTTGATTCATAAATAAGTATTTTAAAGTCAAATATTGGATTCGATTGTGTTTGGTTGGAGTTTGAGAATGGAAGTGGAGATTTAGGGT
This sequence comes from Garcia nutans, assembly GCA_947685225.1. Taxonomy (NCBI): domain Eukaryota; kingdom Viridiplantae; phylum Streptophyta; class Magnoliopsida; order Malpighiales; family Euphorbiaceae; genus Garcia; species Garcia nutans. The sequence goes on along the minus strand of CANTUV010000014.1, from coordinate 10,746,102 downwards.
TTTGGAAAAGTGATTTTCCAAAGTTGTTGAATTGTTTAATTTTATTTGTTTAAGCATGTTGTTTAGTGTTAAAAGTGATGAATATAAGCTTGAAATGAGTAATGGATTGGGTTGGAATGGAAAACCTTCAATAGGGGAAGGTTATGCCATTTTTAAGATTTTGTGTATAATTTTATAATGTAAATGATTTAAATGTATTAAAATATATTTTTAATAATATAAATAAACTTAAAACACTAATTTAAATGTAGTAGAATGAAATTCTAATGTTAAAGTAAGGAAAGGCTAATTTTTTGGAAATTTGAAGGAGTGATGTTTAATTATGGTTAAATCTTGAAAATGCCATTAAATGTGATACTAAATGATTTTTTGCTATCACATTTGGTTTAGGCATTGAGGGAGGTTGATTTGCTTCATCCAAGTGGTGAAGGGCAAGTTGGAAAGATAGGATTAGAGGTTGTTTTAAGCTTGCTTTGAGTTGCTAGTGGAGGTATGTACAAACTTTGAATATATTGTTTATTTTGCATGACATTTGAGCTTAACACGTTTTGGTTGGAAAATGTTTTAATTTACTTGGTACATTGATTGTGTATGAATAATGTGCTATGACATTTGTAATGCCATATATGTGTTTAAATGCATTGTGAAAAGCCATTGATAATGGCTAAATTGTGTAAATGTGAAATATGTATATTATGTGAAAATACCCAAAGTAATTGGGTAATGTGTTGTGAATGCAAAAATAAGATATGTGGTATAATGAAATGACTTGATATTAATAAAAATGAGAAAACTGAGAAAAATAAGAAAGATGTGAAAAATGAGAAAAGTGAGAAAAAAAATGTGAAAATCAGGCAATGTGCCTAGATTGAATATGTGACAATGAGAAAGAGATTAATAATGAGAAAAATGAATAAATTTTGTGTCTAGTATGTTATTCAATTTTCAGAGTTATGTGTTTGGCGGCATGCCTATGATTGCCTACGGGCTAAACGCTGGAATGGTGAAAAGACTGGGTCGTAAGCCAGGCCAGCTGATAAATATGATATTTTTGGGGTGAAAAGATTGGGTTGTAAGCCTCAAAAACAAATCTTTAAAGCTAAACTGAGTGAAAAGACTGGGTCGTAAGCTCAGATCTAGTTGGATTATTCATGGATATATTATCTATGGGGCTAGACACATGGTGTCATTATGGACCAAATCAGTAACTCTGAAATTTGAATAGCATATTAGATCCTTTTAGGCCCATGTTTGTCTTTGCTTTAATGTGAATTATGAATTGTGATACAATTGAGCAATATAATGAGATATAATGTTATGAGTTGTGATATATATATATGTCTGTGTGTGTGTTGTGCATTGACATTATATTTGGACTATATTGTTATCAAAGTTTGTACCACTAGGCTTCGGCTTAGCACGATTGTTTCCATTGCGCAGGTGACAGGGTAGACTCAGCTGATCCAGAGAGTTCTTCTAGACCAGGACAGGTCTAAACTTGTAGTAGAGCTTGTTGTGTTGTTATCAAGATCAGAAATACTGTCAGCAGCATGTATATATTTTTATGTTATTATACACTTTGAGTATTATGCATAATATATTATGTTTTGGATTTTATGTATTGTATATTATAAAGAATATTTGGGTCAATATATTTGAAATGGGAGAGTAACTATGTTTTAAATTATATATATATATATATATGTTTGAGAAACTTGGTAAAATTGAGGAGTATGGTTGAGATGGTGAATTGAAATTATTTGGGAGTATTTTCTTTTTGCAGGTTGTATTTTGCTGAATTTTGGGATGTCCAAATTACAAACAAAACTCTGGCGAATTTTTTCCAGAGATTTTCATATATAATATTGATTTTGGGTTCCTATAACAAGTAAAGAATATTTATATGCTATTTAATTTTATATATTTAGAATTTGAAATTTTAAATTGAAAATGTGAAAAATTTTTATTAAACCGGTCTGTGACATTTTTATACCGTATATGCATATTTTACATATACTGAAAATATGTATTGTACGTATATAGGGTATAAAGGTGTTACAACACCTCCCATAGCTTTCAAGGGATTTGAATAAATAGGGAAATCTACACCTTTACCACCCCCTTCAATTGAGAGACCACTTGTTCTTTAGATGAAACCATTGCCTTCTCATTTAAAATGTCTTTTTAGGACCCAATGAAAGCCTTCCAATAATTATAAATGCTCAATTATCTGAGGACCAATTAGAAAAAATATTAGGTGTGATTAGGCAATTTAAGAAGGCTATAGGCTGGACTATTTCAGATATCAAGGGTATTAGTCTATCTTTGTGTATGCATAGGATTTTGATGGAGGATGATTATAAACAGGTAGTGGATGCACAAAGAAGATTTAATCCAAATATGAAGGAGGTTGTTAAGAGTGAAATTACTAAACTATTAGATGCATGGATTATTTACACAATATCGGATAATCCTTGGGTAAGCCCGATATATGTGGTACCAAAAAAAGGGGAATGACAATTGTTAAAAATGAAAGAGATGAGTTGATTCCATCTAGGATGGTTACGGGTTGGCTAGTGTGTATAGATTATAGAAAACTGAATAAGGCAACCCGTAAGGATCATTTTTCATTGCCTTTTATTTATCAAATGTTGGAGTAGTTAGCCGGTAATTCATTTTTCTATTTGTTAGATAGATACTCGGGGTATTTTCAAATATCTATAGCACCAGAAGATCAAGTTAAGACAACATTTACTTGTCTATTTTGTACTTTTGCCTATAGAAGGATGCCCTTTGGTTTGTGCAATGCACTGCTACATTTCAGCGTTGCATGAAGGCTATCTTTAGTGATTTTGCAAAAAAATTTATGGAAATTTTTATGGATGATTTTACTATTTATGGTACTTCTTTTGAAATTTGTCTGGAGAATTTAACTAAGGTGATTCAAGGTGCAAAGAAACAAATTTAGTTCTTAACTGGGAGAAATGTCATTTTATGGTTAAAGAGGGGATGATCCTTGGGCATAAGGTCTCATAAGCAGGGATTGAGGTGAACAAAGCAAGAGTTGAAGTTATTGAGAAGTTGCCTCCACCTACAAATGTCAAAGGAATCTGGAGTTTTCTTAGACATGCTGGATTTCATAGACATTTTATTAAAGATTTTTCTAAAATTTCAAAACCTTTATGTGATTTATTAAGTAAAGATGCCAATTTTTATTTCTCTAATGATTCTCTATTTGCTTTTAATAGGTTGAAGAAAGCATTAACCACGGGTTCAGTTATTGCATCTCCTAATTGGGCCTTACCTTTCGAGATCATGTGTGATGCTAGTGAGTTTGCAATAGGAGTTATTCTTTGCCAAAGGAAGAAAAAAAGACACTATGTTATTTACTATGCCAGCAAGTTGCCTGATGATGCTCAAGTCAACTATGTTACTACGAAGAAAGAGATGCTAGCAGTGGTTTATTCTTTAGATAAGTTTTGATCTTACATTATTGGGTCAAAGGTGATTGTGTATACAGAACATGCAGCCATTCAGTACCTTATGACTAAGAAGGAGGCAAAGCAATGTTTGATTCGTTGAATACTATTAATTCAAGAGTTTAATGTGGAGATTAGAGACAATAAAGGGCTAGAGAATGTTGTTGCGGACCATCTTTCTAGACCAGAATTGGGAACATTGGCCATGGAGGAGATCCAAATCAATGAAACTTTTCCAGATGAGCAACTTTATTCATTGAAGGGAATTCTCCTTGGTATGCAGACATTGTCAATTATCTGGTAAGTAAAATTGTGCCTTTAGATTTTATGCTAACCAAAAGAAGAAATTTTTCTCTGAAGTAAAGCATTACATATGGGAGGTTCCTCTATTGTTCAAACATTGTAGTGATGGTTTGATCCGTAGATATGTTCCAGAAGAAGAGTTCCAATCCATACTCGAGTTTTGTCATTCTAGAGAGTGTGGAGGACATGCTAGTTCTTCCAAAACTATAGCTAAGGTATGGAAATCAGGATTCTTTTGGCCAACAATGCATCATGATGCGCACAATTTGTTAAAAATGTGATCGTTGCCAAAGGGTAAGAAATATCTCAAGAAGAGATGATATGCCTTTAAACCCTATTTTAGAAGTTGAATTTTTTGATGTATGGGGAATTGATTTTATGAGGTCATTTCCTTCTTCTTTGAACAAATACATTCTTGTAGCTGTTGATTATGTCTCAAAATGAGTAGAAGCAATTGCTAGTCCAACTAATGATTCTAAGGTAGTGATCCGCTTTCTTAAGAAATTTATCTTCTCTAGGTTTGGTGTACCAAGGGCTATTATTAGTGATGGAGGTTCACATTTTTGCAATAATGCCTTTGAAACTCTTCTTAGAAAGTATAGAGTTCATTATAGGATAGTTATACCTTATTATCCATAAATGAGTGGTCAGGTAGAAATTTTAAATAGTGAAATTAAGTGGATTTTTAAGAAGACTATTGGGAGTTCTAGAAAAGAATGGAAACTAAAATTAGATGATGCTTTATGGGCTTATAGGACTACTTTTAAGACATCCATTGGTATGTCTTCTTATAGGTTAATTTATGAGAAAGCCCGTCATCTTCCAGTAGAGTTAGAAGATATAGCCTATTGGGCAATTAGAAAATTAAATTTTGATATGAAAATAGCAGGTGAAAAGAGGTTACTTCAGTTAAGTCAACTCGAGGAATTGCGTCTTAGTTCATATGAAAATGTTAAGTTGTATAAAGAGAAAACTAAGGCATGGCATGACAAGCGTATCCAGGAACGTAATTTTTATGAAGGCCAATTTGTGCTATTATTCAATTCTAGACTTAAACTTTTTCCTGGAAAACTTAAGTCTAGTTGGTCAAGACCATTTAAGATTGTTAAGTTCATCTTTCAGGAGAGGTGGACATTCAAAATAGCTCAAATCAAATTTTTACAGTTAATAGACAGAGATTAAAGTCATATATAATTGGTGAACCAATTGATAAGGCTTTAGTGTGTTACTTTAATGTTTGAGAACTGAAGACTTTAAAAATTGCTTTTGGGAGGCAACCCAATTTTCTATCCCTTTATATCTGTCTAATCTTTATGTTTTCAGTTGCTTAGGTTAATTTGATAGTTGTTTTATATAATATTTATTAATTTAGTTTGTTGATTTTCACAAGATGATGTTTTAATTCTTTGTTCTTTAATGATTTATTTTTATTTTTATTGTCAAGTAAGAGTGATTATGGAGAAGTAATGCGAGCAGCAGCGCAATTGCGCTGCTGCATTCTTCCACGACAGGCATGGCTTGTAAAAAAAAAAGCTTATGTCGAGATCGCACCAGACGACGCGATAGCGATAGAAGCAGCTTAGCATTTCGCGCGAGCAGCAATGCCATGTGTTGCTGCTGGTCGAGGGCACGTCGAGATTGCGATGGACCCAGATACGAAAAAAAATAATATACATTTATAAAGCCTAAGTAGCCCCTTCTCTCTCCTTACTTTTCTTCTTCTTCTCTCTCTCACAGCCCAAAAAACTCTCTCAAATCCATAACTTTTCTTTTATGAAATCCATACAAATCTCACCCAAATCTTCTAAATTTCTTCCTTAATCCAACAAATATTTACTAATCTACTAAACTCATTCCTCAAATCATTCAAAAATGGCTTCAAGAACAAAGAGTGTTGCAAGGAAAGCTTCTTCAAGGAAGGGAAAAGAGAAAGTTTCAAGCTCTTCAAGGGATGAGGTAGATATATCTTCTCATTTTGAGGCACCTTTTCCAATTTTTGATCAAGAAGAAGGTAAGAAATATCTATCTCTATGCTTAAGAAATATTACTCCTTGTAGATATTTTAGCCATGGTGTTTTTGAACATTTGGGTCTAGATGATAGAATGAAACAATTATTTGGTAGATTAGGTTGGAAAATTTTGATTCAAAAGAGATATGACACATATAAAGAACTCACTCTTGAATTTTTCACAACCACTAAAATGTCCAAACCTAAGGATAAAAATCTAGAGTGTAGAATATTTGGTGTTAATTATGTAATTGATCATGATATTATATTCAAAACTTTTGGCTTGCCTAAGGGAGGCGCTTGTAGCCATTCTAATGAATTTAATGTTGATAAATTTTGAAAAATTTTAACTGGGTTTGATTCGTTCAATATAAGAAATGAACCTAATGGATTGATTCTTGATCATAGTTTAATATTACTATATAAGTTTATGTGTCATTTTGTGTTTGGCAAAAAGGAAAGTACTAAAGTGTCAATTCAAAAATTATTTATGTTGTATTGTGCTTATAAGAGTAAAAAGGTGTCTACAACATATCATATTTTTTAAAGTTTAATGTTTATTGCTCAACATCCCAAGAGTACAATTGCATTAGGACATATTGTTAATAGATTGGTAGTCTATTTTAATATTTTTTATCCAAACAATACTTCAATGGAATGTATTAGTGGGGAGTCATATTCATTTGACACTTTATGTCATGCTGAAATTTTGAATGCTAATAGTCATTTAAGAGATCCCACAACAAGAAGGTGCTTCAAGAAATTATTTCAAGGAAATTCTAGTAGTACTGCACCAAGTGATCAACCAGCAAATGAAGAAGAGAACAATGAAGAAGAGGAAAGTGTTGATGAAGAAGATGATGATAAAGCTAATGATGAGCAGGGATGACAAAAGGTTTTAAAGCGGCTCGATCAAATAGACGAAAAGAATCAGTAGATGAGCAAGCAACTAAATATTATGGAGGCACAACAAAGGCAATATGGCGATCAAATAGGGACCTTAAATTGCAGACTTTTCAACATGGAAAGGAGTCGGACTTATCACAATTACAAGCTTATAAAGTATATTGAACTTTTAGGATTATTTATTCCTTCACCAACTCACTCATGTCCATCATCGCCATGACTCAGGGAAGTTTCTATCTATTATCTTTTTCTTATTTAATTTTCTTTTTCATATTATTTATTGTGTTCTTTTGTGTGGTTGAATGGTTTTCATTGGAGACAATGAAAATTTTAAATGTGCGAGGGGAGTATTTGTTTTGTTTTGTTTTGAGATTTTGTTTAATTTGTGTTTTGTAAATTTTGTTTCTTGTATTGTTGTTTTTGTTTTTTGTTTTTACTAATTTTTTAAATAATAATAAAAAATAAAAAAATTATATATTTATATATTTACAAAAATTCAAAAATTCAAAAAAATCTAGTTTTTTTGAAATTAAAAATAATAATAAATATAATAAATATATGAAAATTAAATTAGTATTAGGCTATATTTAAATTTTAGTTAGTTGTTTTAGTTTATCTAGGATTAAGATTTTATTTTTTTATTTTGAATTTAATTCCTTATCCTAAGTAGACTAAGAGTTTGTTTTTAATTATTAAATTTTAATAACAAGAGTTTAACTAGAATTCCTTTAGTTGCATGGTTTTAGAATTAGTCTTTATTTTTCCTCTATATAAGGTTAAGTTCTTATCACTCTAATTCATTATTAGTATAACCTTAGAAGAGAAAGATGAACAATAATGAGAAATCATATACTTGGGGTTGGAATGGAGATAGCATCTAGAATCCCAAAAAACCTTTTGTGAATCCACCTATAGAAATTCCTGAATAACTAACTGCCTTCTATGCTTTTAGGCGTGCTTATCCTGATCTTATGAATGCACTTTTGATCTCAATGAGATAGTGAAGAGGGAGAAATTAGAGAAAGCATGGGAGAAAGTTGGATCCCAACTTAACTTGATAGTTTTAGATAATACCTCAAGTGAAGATGATGAACCTAAGCCATTACCAACAAAGAGGAAGAGAGGTAAGCCATCTAAATTGGAGAAAAAGAAAAGAGGAAGACCTCCAAAGATTCCTAAAAAAGTTCAGTTCAATGCAGTAACCATTAAGAAAGAAGAGGGAGATGCTTAGAATTCTATAAATAACACTTATTATTGTTAGTTTGATTTAAATAATATTTTTTAATTTTAGATTGTGTTTTGTTTTATTTCTTACTTAATTTTATGTCTTTTTACTTTTAATTATAGTAGACTTTAATTTTGGATTTTTAATAAATAATAGAACTTATTCTACTCCTACTTTTCAATCTATTTGGTTTGTGATCCCTACTTGAATTTTACTTATTATTAAGTGAATTAATTATTATTATTTTGGATTTCAACTTGATAATTGAATTTTTTTTTTTTAGCTAGATTGAAATAATTTTTGGTTATTCTTAATTTAATATATGGAATGGATAAGGTTGTGATATTGAGAAATTTTATAAATTAAGAGCACTTATTTTTAAATAATATTTACAATTATTTTTTATCATAGTATTTTGAGTTCATTGTAATGTAATGGATTCTTGAGTTAGCATGTATCACTAAGGTAGTAAATTGATTAATTTTGTGGGGATATGATATGAGAATTATGCATAATTAATATAGTTATTATATTAAATATTTTTTACGAGATAGAGTGTAAAACACACTCTTTAGATAATTAAGGTGGAATGGAGCATAAAATGCATTCACCATATATATATATATATATATATATATATAAGAAAGAAAGAAAAAGAAATTAACAATAATAATGAGATGGAGCATAAAATGCACTCATTGTATATATATATATATATAATAATAATAATAGTAAATGAATAGTTCTTATTGATCCTCAATTGTTGTGTAAAATTGGCTACTTAGTGATACTTGTTATATTCTTGGATTAATGAAGTTATGATGAATTTGTTAATACTATGGTTTGACATAAAAGTTTTTGTTAATCACTTTAATGTATAAGTGTACTTAGTTTGTGAAGTTGCTTAAGGTTATGATTCTTTGAAGTTTAGTGTTTTAAGTTAAGAATAAGTGATTATTATTTTTCTTTGGTTGATTATGTTTGATTGATTGTTAGAATTTAATTTAATGGTGATAATTTGCTTGAGGACAAATAAAAGTTCAACTATGGGAGAATTTAATAAGTGCAAATTGATATTATATTTTTTTTATCAGATTTAGCATGTAATTGATTTGAATTAATTTATTCTAAGCTTATTTATATGATTTTATTTTATTATTCTTGAATTAAGCTTAGTTTAAATTAATTTCTTGTGAGTATTTGTAAACTGAAATTTTTAGGCAAAATTGGACCTTTAAAGCTTCAAGTACAATTTTGGTAGTTTTAAAGTGCAAAATTGGAAAAATAGTCTCATGAAGTTGATAGTTAAGCTTTTCATAGAGTCTTGGTTCGTTAAATTCTGAGTTCTTTTGGGCCACCAACTTTAAAGTCGAAATTGGGCTTAAATTTCAGAAGCAGAAATTCAGTCCAAGCCACTGATAGTAATTGGGCCATAACTTGGGCGTCTAAAGTTTGAATAAGGTAATTCAAAAGCCTAAAATTATCTATTCTTCGGGGCTAAAATTTTTCTGAAGGAGTCAATTGGAGATAAGGATGCTATCTAATTGAAAATCGAGTTTGAATTTTGAATTCAAATGCTGGGTAGAAGTGGAAGAGGAGTAGGAGTAGATAGAGGGAGTGGAATGTGTGATACACCTAACAGGGATGCGAACAGTAATAGAGACAACCATCCTAGGATTTTCATATGCACTTTTTCATATTTTTCTAGAGGAGATTAGCTTTTCACCATTGGAAATCTAAGGAAGAAGAAGATTGTGCTGGAAAAAGACTTCGTTGTCTCTACAAGATTCTTTATCCGTCTAGTTTAAATTCTCTTTTCAGTCCATATTTTCAAGTTTACAGTTTATTTAGTGTTTTATTCTTTTCTTGTTTTTAATATTAGAATTATGGATTTCAAGTTTATTTTCTTAATTTCTATGGTTTTTATGTTTAATTTAGCCATGAGTAATTAATCTCTTTAGTGGGATTAGGTGAATTTAAGATTATAGATAATGGATACTAATTAATTTGATTACTATTTATTTCTTTAAATTGAAGTTTTGTTGATTTCGTTCTTAGTGTTTGTGATTGACTAGCCACGAATTGCATATTTAATTGAAATCATATGATGAGCGAAAGCTATATATGATTTTATATTAAGAAATCAACAACTTAAAAAAATTATTTAGAGATAAAAGAATAATCTTAAGACCAATTTAGTTCTCTTGAACTTTATAGGTTATTTTAATTTATTATTCATGAAAATAAAATTAATAAATTACATCAACCATTAATTTTCTACCTTAAGAAAGAGAAAAATTAAAATTTAAGAAATTGGTAACTTTGATTCAAAAAAAAATTAAATTAGTTTGATAAGTTATTTGTACTTGTTTGAAGTAATTCGAATAAAACCTTCATCACAAATATTTGAATTTAATTATTTGAATTTGAATTTGAAGTTTGAATTAATAGATAATTATCTTAGTTTAATTTCATTTTGAATTTACAATTAAGGATTAAGTGTTTAATTTTTTAAATATTAAATTGATTAATTAGTTTTCAGATAATAATTGATTTGAATTTTGGTTAGTCAAATTACTCATTTCTTATGGGATCGACCTTTACTTTCACTATATTGCTTGTTAGGAATCATGCACTTGCAGTTTAAAATTTGATACACACAAATCTACCAACAAGAATAATTACGGATTCAAATATTTTGATTGGTGATATATTGTAAAATTAAATCTACAACGGATCCTTTTAGAGCAAATAGCAAAACATTAATGTAATTAAGTCATAGAAAATATATAAATACTAAAAATTAAAGAAAGTGAAAAGAGAAATTATTTAGATCTCACAATCCTTTGTTGAATTGAAATCTCAAGTACTCTTTCAATCGATCAAGAATTAGTTGCAGATGATTCAATAAAAGAAAATTTGAAACAAAATAAAAGACATGGAAAAACATGGACAAAAGTTGTGGATCGAAGTCCTTTAAGGCTACTACCCATATATTCTATATATATCCTATCTTTTAAGATATATTTCATATTTAAATTCTAATTAGGAAAAAGATAAAAGTAATAAAAATCCTAAATAAGAATCATCTTTATATCTAAATTGAAATAAAAATTTAATAAGGTATTATAATGTTCCTTCAAAAATCGCAGCATATTAACTCCCAAAAAGGCAAGAAATTTTTAACATTTGGTCTGGATGAGTTTAAGCATTGTTCAAGGCTTACACTCGAGGCTTTAGTTCTTTCTCTCTATCAAATGTGATAACTCTTGCCAAAAGTTTACGCTCAAAGCTTTTATAATGTCTTTTAAGCATATTTTTTCTAAAATGATCAACTTTCTTTATTAATTATAACCTATATAAAAACATCCCAAAATTAATAAAAATCCAGCATAACAAGCTAAAATATATATTCAAAATAAACAATAAGTATGTACAAAATTCTTGTTATCAATATTATTAACTAATACTATTTAATTTTAAATATTTTTAATTTATTATTATATTCTATTAATATAAGGATATTAGAAAAAGTTAAAAATAACTAGCCATTTATGTAAACATAATAAATTAAATTTAGTTTATTATTTATTTATTGTATATTTCTATATATTTATTTTTTTGAATATATATTATTGTATATTTATTGTATATTTCTATATTATTGTATATTTTATATATATTCTATTATTGTATATTTCTATATATTTTTCATATTAATATTATTAACTAATATTACTTAAGTTTAAATATTTATTATCTATTATTTTATTCTATTAATATTATTATTCTATTAATATGTAGATATTAGAAAAAGTTAAAAATAGCTATCTATTTTTGTTAACATAATATATTATATTTTGTTTATTATTTATTTATTTTTCAAATAAAATAAATTTTATTTTATCATGTGGAAAATAAATAATTTAACCATTATATTAGGAAAATTATATTTTTTTTATTTACTTATTATTTATTAATTATTATTTAATATTATATTAATAATATTAATAATATAATTTTAATATATTTCTATATATATATTCTATTATTGTATATTTCAATATATTTATCTATGTATATTCATATAATTAACTAATATTATTTAATTTTAAATATTTATTGTTTGTTGTTCTATTCTATTAATATATAGATATTAGAAAAAGTTAAATTATAACTTGCTATTTTTGTAAACATAATATATTATATTTAGTTTATTACCTATTTATCTTAAATTAAAATAAAATTACTTTGGTGATGTGACAAATTAATAATTTAACCATTATATTACACAAATTAAATTTTTTACTTAATAATTATTTATTAATAATTTATGTATTACTCTCTTCGTCCCAAAATATTTGCATGTTATTCTCTTTTTTGGATGTCCCAAAATATTTGCAAAGTTTAGATATTCTAATACTTAAGTAGTATTATTTTTCCATAATAACCTTTATAATTACCAATATCAGTTAATAAAGAAATACTCATACCAAAGCAAAAGGGATAATTGAGTTATGTTTTCAATAGGAGTTAAAGCATTAAATGAAGGACTTTTATTAATATCTTAATATGTTAAGGGTAAAAAAGGGCAAAATATTTTTTATTGATTGATTCTCAATATGCGTATTTTTGTCAAACCACGCAAATATTTTGAGATGGAGGGAGTATTATTTTTTTAAATATTATTTATTATTTTATTAAATTATATTAATAATGTAATATTAATATATTTCTATTTTTTATATTTTATGATTTTATCTATCTATATAATATAATATATATAGATTTTTATTAATTTATTATTCAATTCTATTGACATTATTATTCTATTAATATATAGATGTTCTAAAAGTTAAAAATATATTGTTGCTTTTAAAGATAATAAATTATATATTTAATAATTTTAGTTATAAATTAGGGAAATTTTATTTTTTTTATTTTCTTATTTTAAACTAAATATTTATAAATAGAAATAAAGGAATTTTTATAGTTTAGTAATGAATATTATGAAAATATTTTAGTGAGATTTATATATTCAATCAATAAAAATACAATAAAGAAAATCAAGATATAATACATGTATATATAAAATGACATAATTTTGAAGAAAGTTTTGCAACTATTTTTGCAAATGATAGAAAATCCCTTACTAAATTTCATTTCTATTTTTAATATGATGTTGCAACGGACAATTGTCATTGCAAATTTGTAACTCATATGTTGCAAAATAAAGCGCCAAAGTTTCACACTTTATTTTGCCATGGAAGATCATCTGTTGCAAATATTCATTACAAATTCATTATAAATTTGTTGCTAATATGTTGCAACATTTGCAATGGACACATCCATTGCAAATATCAGTTGCAAACATTTCAATGTTATTTTTAATTTTTTCCCATTGCAGATCAGTTGCTAAGTTTGCAACAGATATCTGTTGCAAATGTCCATTACAAACTGTGAAATTTCTAGCAATGTTAAAATTAAAATTAAATTATTTCATAATAAATCACCTAAAAATTTTAACTAATTTAAAATTATCTAAAATTAAAAGTTAAAATTTTATATAAAATATTTTTACCAATATAATAAGTTATTGATAGAGTACCTAGAGAAGTTTTATGATTGATCTTGGAGCGCATAAGGGTATTTATAATATATATCCAAGTTTTGAAAGATAATATGATAGAGCCATCACTAGTGCTTGCTCTATTAGAGAGGATACTTAGAATTTTCTATTTCTATTAGGTTACACCAAGATTTAGTTTTGAGCCCTTATCTCTTTACCTTGATCATAGATGGGCTAACAAACAAGTCACTTGTAGGATGACAATCCTTAGTGTATAATATTTGCATATGAGATTGTGTTAATAGATAAGGCCTAAGTAGGAGTAAGTCGAAAGTTGGAGTTGTAGAGAACTACTTTCGAATCAAAGAGTTTTAAGGTAAATAGAACCAATACATGAATTGCAGATTTAGTAACACGAATGGAGAGGGAGGTGAAGTGGTTTTGGATGAAGTGGCAATATCTTACAGTACTCATTTTATGCATTTTAAGTACCTTGGCTTTATTCTTCAAGAGGATGGGGGTTGTAAAAAAGATGTTAACCATAGGATTAAAATTGGTTGGATGAAGTAGAGGAGTGTCACAAGAGTTTTACATGACTAGAAGATGCCAGTTAAATTGAAAGAAAAATTTTACCACACTGCATTACAACCTTTTATAATGTATGGTAGTGAATGTTGAGTAGTGAAAGGACGACACACAAGTACGATGCATGTTGCGAAAATCATAATGATAAGATAGATATATGGACACCCTAAAATAGATAGAATCCACAATGAGTATATTAGAGAAAGATGAGGGTATCTCATATTGAGGATAAGATAACAGAGCATATATTAAGGTCGCTTGTGTTATGTGATATGAAACAAAGACCTAGTGATGCTCGAGTCAGAAAAACTGAACAAATCAAAGTTAATATAGCTAGGAGAGGAAAGGGTAAAAGTAACTTGGACAAAAGTGGTCCAAAATGATCTTATAGTTTTACGTTTATCAGAATATATAGCCCTAAATCAAAATGAAAAAAGAGAATTCATATAGTTTATCCTAATTAACTTGGGATTAAGACTTTGTTAAGTTTAATTGAGTTTTATTGAAATGTTAAAACATTTTATATTTAAAATATCAACGTTCAAAATTCAACTCTAAATTATTTTATATTTAATTTTCCATTTTACTAAATATTGTGGAATACAATTCTTAAATTGTTATTTTTTAATTTTATCCAACACTCATAAGAATTATCTTTATTTTTTATTAGCTTTCCTAATGATGTGTCACTGTAATAATATAGACAAACAATTAAAATGCCTTATAGGGATGGGTTTAACTGACTCTATTTCTACAATCACCTCTAAATCAACATTTTTTACATTGTTCTTATCATGTAGAGGCGATTTCAAGCATAAAGTATATAAGCTTATTGTGGTGGTTATGTAGAAGCATATATCCCTGCCGCCACTACATATATTGTTGGGCGGTTTTAAACACCCTAAAAAGTATCAAAGATGTTGAAATTTGATTCTTAGAGCACTAAGAATCATCTTTATGTTGTCTCTAGTAGTATGGGGAATGTTGGAGTTTAATTATTAAGGGCAACAAAAATCATCTCTATGTTGCCCCTAGTATTTTCCAGCCAAATTTTGATGCCAATATTTTATATAATAGAAATGGTTAAATGTGTTGTTACACGATTTCTATGCAATTATTACATATAATCAAGCGCCCTATGAGATAGATTTTTTTTTTCATTAATTCATATTATATTCTTTTGGTTATATCTACTCAATCATGTTTATTTAGATGCACATTATAATTCAATAGAACATTATATTACTAAATGCAAAAATAATAGAATTGCAATATGTGATATTATAATAAAAGAAACTTGTCATTTAAAAAATTCTATCAACTTCTATTCTCATGGAATTATAAAATTTCAATAACAACAATAACATAAAAATAATTAAAGAAACTAATAACTAATTGTTTTCTCAAGGATTATAACTCAAATAGGAGTTAATGTTGGGAGAAAGTGCATGTTGGCAATCGTCAGCCTGCTAAAATTATTGAGGTTAAATATAAAGATTTATATAATGTAAGAACTTTAAATCAAACAAGTTCTAATTGAGAGTTAATACCTCAAAATTATTAACATTTGTTGGCATGTAATTTTTTCCAAGGTACATCTAACCAATTAATGTACTTAAAGCTTGCAATGATCCATGTATTTCATTGTATTGTATTGTTACTTGATCATATTTAGACGTCACAATTTACAATTGATCTCTCAATTGTTTAACCTCTTTTTCTTGGCCTGAATTTATAGAATCTTTCCATCTTGCACCCACTTTACAAGAGGCAGCTCTAAAATAAGTTCTAAGAGTAGGTACTAAACCCAAATTTTGATCCTGACCATTACGCTCTGCATCCATCAATTCTTGAAAAATCTACTCATTTACTTTGTCCATATCTATGCCTGAATCAGAAGCACATTGTGATTACATAGTGAAAGATTTCTCCTATAAAATTATGAGTTTTTAATACAAGATAAATATGACACAAGTACAAATTTAAAATAATAAATTCTAAAAAAATAAATTTGTAGATTTCATAACCATGGAATCTGATTAAAGAGTGGACCAAATAATACAACCAATAATGGAACAAAAACAAGATATCAATCACATTTTAATAACAAATCACATTAAAAACTAGTCATTATTGTAGAAATTATTATTATTAGCTCTTTTACATCATCATCCACATATCCTCCATCTTTTCTCTTATGAGTTGCATAAAAAAAAGTAAGTCGATTAGTGTGAGACCTTGCTCGGGCACTAGTCTGGTTCGCTAAAGGAGCCAACATACTCATTTGAGTTAAGTCTCACATAAAAATATTGAGTACACTCTCCAGTCAGTTTGATAAAGTTGGATTTATTTTGGCTTGATTTTAGAAAATAGTTTTATAGAGTTGCTACCGTAAATTAATTTCATTTGAGAAAAATTTAAGAAAAAGTCATTTTATTTGACTCCAAAAAATATTTTTAAGCCCAAAAATGCATTATCCTTAAACCAAATGATGGATCCCGGACTAGATTTTCAAGTAAAAATAAATTGGCCTTTCAGAAAACTTTAACTTTTATGAAAAATTTGATTTCATAAAATGAAAATTATAATATGAATGACGGTTTAAAAATTCATGAACAAGATATTGCATGGCATCCATTAAACAAGAAAATAAATAAAGCAATTAAATTACATTCAAAATACCAAAAAAAAAAGGATCATAACTCTAGCCTTTATGGGTCTTAGGTTATGTACACATTCCAAAAAAAAGCTTAGAAAAAAATAAATAAGGAAAAAGGAAGAAGGAGAATGACCAATTATGGTTATCCCTTTAAATGAAAATCAAAATGTTGCTTTAAATGAAAATCAGAATATTGCAGTTCATTCCATTGATTGCAATAGAGTTTCACTTGTATAAGTTATCATGTTTTGATGATTTAAGGTTGGTATTGGTATCGAACTTGGAAAAATGTAAGAGTTTAAATTGCTTTATCTTGCTTTTTCTCTTGCTTGCCCTAGGAATCGGACCTTGAAGGGTTTTTTCACTTTTTAGTTCCATCTTACGGAAGGCTTCACTTGATGAAAGACTTGGATTTGAGCTTTAGCTTGGGTTTTAGCTTTAATTTGGGCTTGAGCTTGCTTAGAATGGGCTTGGATCCTACTTGACTCCAAATCAAAGGCCTTCATACTTAGTTCAATGACTTTGTGCATGGAATTAGAAAAAAAAAATACTACCTCAAAGTATTCATGATTTAATAACTTAAATAGTTAATTAAAAATAAATTTAAACCTGAATTCATATATAAAGTTGAGTAAATTTTTATACCTTAATCTAAATATAATAAATTTTAAGGTTGATAAAAAAAAAGAAAAAAAAATTATTTTCCATTATTATTTTTGAAAATAAGGTAAACTTATTTATTAGTCAATTTTTTATTGATATATAAATAAGTGGAGTCTAGTTAATACTTAAACTAGGGTAAATATTTTATAAGATATATATTTACTAATAATTTTTATTGAGAAATGAATCCCTTCACTAATGTTTCATAATTACTTTCAATGTCCTTAAGATTAAATTTTAAATTATTTGATAATGAATCACTTAAAAATTTTAATTAGTTATCTAAAAATTATAAGTTAAAATTTTGTTAAATATTTTTACCAACATAATAAGTTATTGATATTTTAAAAAATTATTGAAATGTTAAAACATTTTATATTTAAAATATCAACCTTCAAAATTCAACTCTTAAATTATTTTATTTTTAATTTTAGATTCTGCTAAATATTGTGTAATACAATTCTTATTTTTTAAAAATTTTATCTAACACTGTATAACATTTAATTCTCCAATCTTTTGTACATTTTCAGTTATCATTAAGTTTGGAGATATATTATGCAGTTTGATCCAAAAAGTGGACTTAGAAAAATCTATCTTTTCGAGTGTACAGCTAGGATCTCGTTTTTGCAGTGACTTTCTTCTAAAACTAATTGGACATCTTCCTCATTTACAAATTGAAAAACAAAAAGATTCAAACTTTTTTTTTTTTTTGCTATTTCATAACCCTTGGACAGTCTTCAAACTTTAACCAAAATGGATTTTACAGTACAAACATTAAAGGACTTAGGAGATAAAACTTTACCTGCTATGATAGGTTTTATAAGGTTAGGAGACCAGGTTGGATCAGATTTCAGCTCTAAAGTAATGTCATTTACAGGCAAGATAATTAGTCTTGCTTATGATCTCCTCTAAGGCATCTATCATTGAGTCCAAAAATAGCTAGAAGATACCTATCTGTACAACTAGCACATAAACAGTAAGAAATAGAAAAGAGCTATGGAGAGCATAATATAGGATAGAGAAATAATGATCAAGTGAGAAAATATGGTAGATGCAAGAGTGAAATTGACGCGGAACCCTATGGCAATGAAGGCCTCAAACCCCAATGCACGATTGATAGAAGAAAAACCAAGAACGAAGGAAAAACCACCTTCCAAAGCACCAAATTGCTTAGCAAAGCACGAACACTTATAACGGAAGGATTTAGGAAGCTCGAATTAGAAGAACGCCACAATCGAAATTGATAATTAAATCTAATTCTTGATGCAATCAAAAGAAAAAGAGATTCCACTCCTGTTCTATGATGGCTGAAATTTTCAATAAAAAAAATTGAGAATATAATTTTCATAAAGTATCCTTACAAGAAAAATAAAGCCCTATTTATACTAAAAGGCACACATAAATCCGAAACCCTAATTCTAATGGGAAAAGGAAAGCTACAAAGTCAAAATCCTAACCCATTAAGGAAAATATAAAGTATGGAAACAAATTAATATTCTGAAATAACTAAATAGGAAACCACACATCCTAACCCAATAAGGAAAATATAAAGTATAAAAAAAGGGCCAAACTAAAACCCTTTAAAATAAGAACACGCCCCACACTATTTGGGCTGTCCATGGGCCTTAAATTACTTCCCAAGGCTGTATATGAACCCATATGGAACTTTCTTGCACGTTGGACCTCTTTAGCTAGCCTTTAGCTTCCATATTCACACTAAGCATCATAATCAGCTTTGCTGTGCCTTCTTCAAGCTCTATTGTGCACTTTTCCATTGCCATTTCAGTCACTTCTTTTGAAATTTGATCTTGAATATGCAATCCCATAGCTGCTCCAAACTTCTTAGCTCTGCTCCTAGTCAATGGCCCATTTGGAAGCACCAATGTATCCTTACCTCGTGGCTGGTTCGTATCATTCTCCCCCTCTTCAAAAAGATTTGTCCTCAAATCTGCATCATCATAAGGAGATAAATCAGACGCATTAAAAGTAGTACTAACACCATACTCACCAGGCAAGTCTATCTTGTATGCATTATCATTGATCTTTGGCAACACTTGAAATGGACCATCACCACGTGCATCAAGCTTATTCTTCCTTTGATTTGGAAACCTCTCCTTTCGGAAGTGTACCCAAACCCAATCCCCAGGAGCAAACACTATCTTTTTGCATCCTCTATTCGCTCGATCAGCATATGACTTGTTCTTTTTCTCCATATTAACTCGAGCTTTCTCATGCATAGCCTTCACCAATTCTGCTTTCCTGTCTCCATCTAAACTAACAAGCTCATGTGAAGGTAAAGGAATAAGATCAAGTACAGTTAATGGGCTAAAACCATAAACAAGCTCAAATGGCGAATAACCTGTAGAAGAATGAATAGAACGATTATAAGCAAACTCAATAAAAGGTAAACAATCTTCCCAAGCAGCCAAATTCTTTCCCACTATAGCTCTCAACAATGTACCAAGTGTATGATTAACTACCTTTGTTTGCCCATCTGTTTGTGGATGACAAGTAGTAGAAAACAAAAGCTTAGTTCCTAATCTACCCCATAAAACTCTCCAAAAATGGGACAAAAACTTAGCATCTCTATCAGACACAATAGTCCTAGGCACCCCATGTAGTCGAACTACTTCTCTAAAGAACAAATCAGCTACAACAATCGCATCATCAGCTTTATGACAAGGAATAAAATTTGCCATCTTACTAAACCTGTCAACAACTACAAAAATGATATCCCTACCTTTTCTAGTTCTAGGCAATCCAAGCACAAAATCCATGCTAATATCAATCCAAGGTGAACTAGGTACAGGTAAAGGCATATATAGACCATGAGGCATAGACTTAGATTTCGCCTGTCTACAAGCAATACATCCTTACGCATAGACGACCAATAAAAATGCTCAAACAAGATATCATAAGTCTTAGCTACCCCAAAATGTCCCATCAATCCCCCACAATGAGATTCTAACACAAGCAAATCACGCATGGAACATTTAGGCACACATAATTTATTTCCCTTAAACAAGTATCCATCATGCCTATAAAATGAATTAAAAGCTTCATGTTCACATGCAACATACACATTGCCAAAATCAACATTACCTACATATAAGTCCTTAACGTACTCAAAACCAAGCAATTTAGAACTCAACATATATAGTAATGTATATCTTCTAGACAACGCATCAGCCACTATATTACCCTTTCCTTGCTTGTATTTAACAACATAAGGGAATTGTTCTATAAATTCTATCCACTTACCGTGCCTCTTGTTCAACTTACCTTGTCCCTTCAAGTGTTTGAGGGAGTCATGATCCGTATGTATCACGAACTACTTTGGAAGGAGGTAGTGCTGCCACACGTCCAATGCTCTCACCAAGGCATACAACTCCTTATTATAAGTGGAATAGTTCAATTGTGTACCATTGAGTTTTTCACTAAAATAGGCTATGGGCTTTTTCTCTTGCATCAATACAGCTCCAATACCTACACCAGAAGCATCACACTCAATCTCAAATGTACTCTCAAAATTAGGTAATGATAAAATAGGAGCGGATGTCAACTTCCCTTTCAGGCAGTCGAAGGCTTTTTGTTGCTCCTCTCCCCATTGGAACCCAACTTCCTTTTTGATTATGCTAGTTAACGGTGCTGCAATAGTAGAAAAGTCCTTCACGAACCTCCTATAGAAACTAGCCAATCCATGAAAGCTCCTCACGTCCGTCACACTTTTTGGAGTAGGCCACTCCTTTATAGCTTTCACTTTCTCTTCATCTACTTCAATGCCCTGCGCACTCACAACAAAACCAAGAAACACAAGCCTATCTATGCAAAATGTGCATTTCTTAAGCTTGGCATATAAGTTTTCATTTCTCAATACTTCCAAAACTAGCCTAACATGCTCAACATGGTCATCCAAAGTCTTACTATAAATCAGAATATCATCAAAATAGACTACAACAAATTTGCCCAAATAAGCTCTCAAAACATGGTTCATTAGTCTCATAAAAGTACTATGTGCATTAGACAACCCAAAAGGCATTACTAACCACTCATATAGACCATATTTAGTTTTAAATGTTGTTTTCCATTCATCACCAGGTTTCATACGAATTTGATGATATCCACTCATAAGATCAATTTTAGAAAAATACCTAGCACCATGCAGCTCATCCAACATGTCATCAAGTCGTGGTATAGGATGCCGATACTTCACTGTGATCTTATTTACAGCCCTACAATCAACACACATTCTCCACGTGCCATCCTTCTTTGGAACCAACAACACAGGAACAGCACACGGACTCAAACTCTCTCTAATCAGCCCTTTCTCCAGTAACTCATCTACTTGCTTTTGCATCTCTTTCATTTCCACAGGATTACTCCGGTAAGCTGGTCTATTTAGGATGGTAGAACCAGGCACGAAGTCTATTTGATGCTCAATCCTCTTAGCGGTGGCAATCCACTAGGTAATTCATCTGGAAACACATCCTGAAAATCCTGCAACAAAGACACAAAACTAGAAGGCAAACTATCAAGCGAAATATTAGTGTCAGCAAACAAAGTTTCTTTGTATCTAATGAGTAATAATGGCTGCCCAATAGACATTGCAAAATTAACTTCTCTCGCTCTTTCATAAAAAGTTTGTTTTGCTCTCCCTTCTTTCTTATTTTCTCTCACCAATGGGCCATTTATTTGTTTTTTTTCTTTTCTGGCCTCTTTTCCCATTTTCTTTTCACTCTCCCTCACCTTATCATGTTCTCTCAAACTCCCTTTAATTTTTGAATTGGTAGCCCCAACTTGCCTCTCTGCCTCAATCATCTTTCTTTGATCTTCATACACTTCTAGGGGTGATAATGGAACAAGAGTGACCTGTTTTCCTTCATAGGTAAATGTGTACCTATTAGAAAACCCATCATGTTGCGCTCTCCGATCATATTGCCACGGTCTGCCCAACAACATATGTCCAGCTTGCATAGGAACTACATCACAATCAACTTCATCTTTGTACCAGCCTATTGAAAATGGTACCCTCACTCGCTTAGTTACTTTAACCTCACCACTATCATTAAACCACTGCAACTTATAAGGATTGGGATGCTTCATACATTCTAACCCTAATTTTTCAACCATAGTAGTACTTGCAGCATTAGTACAGCTCCCACTATCAATAATAAGTGTACAAACCTTATTATTCACTAAGCATCTAGTATGAAAAATATTATCACGTTGTACTAGACTTTCCTCTTTCACCTGCATATTCAATGCACGCCTCGCAACTAACAATTCACCTTGCTCAGCTAACAAAGTACAATCAACATGCTCATCACTACCAACATCATCATATATAGGAGAATCAAAGTTCCCAACATCATCATTATCATTATCACTAGGTTCAGAATCAGACACAACATCACCATCAGCTGTAACAATCATAACTCTTTTATTTGGACATTGGGATGCAATATGCCCATTCCCTAAACACTTAAAACATTTAATCTCCCTACTAGGAGTGGTAGTGTTAGGCGTACATGTTTGCTTGTTTGGACCACTAGATGGCTCTTTTCCACTGGAGGTTGCAGCATTGCTTTTCTGGAATGAATTCTTAAACTCCCTTTCTCTCCACCCCTATTGGCTGAATTTTTCCCACCACTATATTGGGGTCCTCTATAGGCCGAATTACTCCCAAACACATTTTGTGGTCTCCCATAGCCAAGTTTGGTGGAACTCTTGCTCTTTAACCTCCTCTCTATCTTCATAGCTTTATCAACCATCTCCTCCATGGTATTGTAATCATACATGTCCAACTCACTTGCAATATTCTGATTAAGTCCTCTAAGAAATCTAGACATCATCCGTTGTTCATCTTCCTCAATATTGGCTTTAGCCATGATCATCTCCATCTCCTTGTGGTATTCTTCTACACTCTTGCCACCTTGCACCAGTCGTGCTAAGCGATTATAAAGATCCTTATAATAATGAGAAGGGATAAAACACTGCCTCATCAAGTCTCTCAACTCCTCCCATGCGGGTACGGCTCTCAACCCCTTGCCTCTTCTAGTGGATTTTAGTTGATCCCACCAGAATGTTGCATAACCCTTGAACTCCACAGCTGCAATGTGTGACTTCTTTTCTTCAGAATAATTATGGCACTCAAAAATTTGCTCTACTTTGCACTCCCATTCAATGTATTCTTCAGCATTGTTGTTCCCTCTAAATTCAGGAACCTTCATTTTGATGGAAGTCAAATCATTATCATTGATAGGTGCTTGATAAATTCCAGCTTCTCCTTCTTCAAATCCATAATCAGCCACACGGCCTCTCTCATATGCACCTCTTGGTGCCCTCCTCCTAATTGGCTCTTCTCTCTCTTCAGCTCTTGCTGGTTGTAGAATTCTCTGTGGTAGCCTTATTGGAGCAGGTTGTTGTGCTTGCATTAAGCGTTCCATGGATTGCTGCAAGCTAGCCAAAGTATTTGCTATTCTTTCCATATTGTCCTCATTTGCTTGCTTGTACGTCTCAAGATCATCTGCAATATCCCAGATACTCATCTCTTCTTTCTCAACAGCTATGCCTTTATCTCTACTAGAATTGCTACTCATTATCTCACAAAACAAAGAACTCACCTTCGCTAATTCTTCGATTGCACTTCAGAACAAAGGCTCACAAATCAATCACCAAGCACGTTCAAGGGAACTAGAACCTAAATCCTAGAATGACACCTAGAAAGAAACTTGACAAATTTGGAGGCAACACAAGAAAATTTTGTGTCACACGATTATATCAACCAGAGTATAGAATCAAACAAATAATACTCTAGCAATGTCACGGAATCAAAACGGTAGCTCAAACAAGAAATAGAAACAAAGAGGTCAAAAATTATGACGAAACTGGTCAAAATGTATCAAAACCAACTCACCTTAGCAAGTTAGTTTATGGACCTAATAATTCTACCCAATAAAGCTAGTATCAAGACTCCCCAAGAATTCAATTTCGAAAAAGGAAACTTCCAAATCAGCAAGAAAAACGTAATAAAATAGCCCCTCAATTGACCGAAATTGGTGGCCAAATTTTTTATTACTTTCAACCTGATTCAAAACGGTTCTAATACCTTAAATTACTAGAAAAGCAAAGAATTTTTGTTGAAGTGATTTTGTATTCTTTTTTTTTTTTTTGAGGATATGGTCACTATCCTTGGATCACCAATGAAACACAAAGCCTCCAGTCCAATTTATACCCAATTCGGAATAAGAATAACGTATTTCGAATCAAAAGGCAAGAACACAATTTCAAAATTGAACAAAGAATTCTATAACCCTAATTTGAAAATCCAATTAGAACCCTAACAGAATAACTAAAACAACCCTAGAAAGACAGATAGATAAAGATTTACCTGTAATTGGCTCTGATATCAAATGACGTGGAACCCTATGGCAATGAAGGCCTCAAACTCCAACGCACGATTGATAGAAGAAAAATCAAGAACGAAGGAAAAACCACCTTTTAAAGCACCCAATTGCTTAGCAAAGCACAAACACTTATAACGGAAGGATTTAGGAAGCTCGAATTAGAAGGACGCCACAATTGAAATTGATAAGTAAATCTAATTCTTGATGCAATCAAAAGAAAAAGAGATTCCACTCCTGTTCTATGATGGCTGAAATTTTCAATAAGAAAATTGAGAATATAATTTTCATAAAGTGTCCTTGCAAGAAAAATAAGGCCCTATTTATACTAAAAGACACACATAAATTCGAAACCCTAATTCTAATGGGAAAAGGAAAGCCACAAAGTCAAAATCCTAACCCATTAAGGAAAATATAAAGTATGGAAACAAATTAATATTCTGAAATAACTAAATAGGAAACAACACATCCTAACCCACTAAGGAAAATATAAAGTATAAAAAAAGGGCCAAACTAAAACCCTTTAAAATAAGAACACGCCCCACACTATTTGGGCTATCCATGGGTCTTAAATTACTTCCCAAGGCTGTATATGAACTCCCATGGACCTTTTTTGCACGTTGGACCTCTTTAGCTAGCCTTTAGCTTCCATATTCACACTAAGCATCATAATCAGCTTTGGTGTGCCTTCTTCAAGCTCTATTGTGCACTTTTCCATTGCCATTTCAGTCACTTCCTTTGAAATTTGATCTTGAATATGCAATCCCATAGCTACTCCAAACTTCTTAGTTCTGCTCCTAGTCAATGGCCCATTTGGAAGCACCAATGGATCCTTACCTCGTGGCTGGTTCGTATTAGAAATGGGTAGTTGAACAGACTTAATGAACTTCCAAAGGATTCTTAGTAGTTCTAGGTTTAAATATGATATATGTATGTTTAAGAGTTACTGAAAGACTCGATAAATATTAAGGGTACACCAGCTCTCTACTTTGAAAGAAAACTTGTGTTGTTGAGCACTCACTCCATTCACAAATAATTGTCTCTTTGAGTGATAAATTTTATTCATAAATAATTGTTACTTTACAAAAATTAAGTTATTTTATACCTTTATTTCAATTTTACCGCTATACAATTATCAAAAAAATTATTACTAATAGAATGTGTAATAAATTAAAGAGAATGTTAGTTTAGAAAAATGATTGTATAAAGTAGATTATTACACAACTTTCTTAATTTTTGTATAAAAACCTTAAAATGACAATCATTTATGAATGGAGAGAGTTGTTTTAAGCTTGATAGTAATATAGAAATTTGCCTCTGAAAAGTTCAAAGAGATAGTAAAGTAATTTCAAGTGTCACTAAATGTAAATAACTATAAATAATGCAATTTAATTTGTAAAAAGTCAAATTAACCTCTATTGATCCGGATCAATTGAGCATAACACCTTTATCATTAAGACAAAATATAAACCAGAATATGAAACTTTTGTTCACTAAAATCCTTATTCTGTGTAATGTTTTTTTGTGAAGCACACAAATCTCTAATCTATATATTTAGGTGAATGTTATATGATCTATTGGATGTTGTGATCTATATCTTTGTTTTACTAATTTTTTAAAATAAAATATAAAGAAAAATTAAAATTAAAAAATCATTTATAAATTGTGTAATCTCGTCTATAAAATATTAAAAGGAGAAAATATATTTTTACCCCTCAAATTATATCGAAAGTATAAATTTACTGTTAACTAATTTCAATGTAAATAAGTTGGAATTTTTGAAAATTAACTATTTTGATATCTCTGTTAACGGAATAAATAACGGCATTGTAACAAGGGCAACTATGTTCTTGAAAAATATCAGAAACAAAGATGCACTAATTAAAATTTAAAAAATATATTTTTAAATAATAAAAATATTTAAAATTAAAAATATATATTTTTGAAATTCAAAAATATATTTAAAATATATATATTTAAAAATTAAAAATATATTTAATATAATATAATAAATTTTCAAAATATATTTTCAAAATATATAAATTTAAAAATATATTTAAAATTTCAATTTAAAAATATATAAATTTAAAATTTTATAAATATATATTTCTAAAGTTTTAAAGTATATAAATTTAAAAGTTGAAAAATTATATAAATAAAGTACGCAATATTTATAGAATTTTGAAATTTTGTATAGAATTTTAAAATTTTGTCTAAAATAATCTACGTGGTTCATTGCTTTATATGCATAAAATCAGAATTGTTACTATGTTATTATGTTATTATTGATTATTATAATAATAAATTTTTAAAAAATTAAAAATTTTAAGCCAGAATATATTTCTAAATTTTTAAAATGATATATTTTTAAATATATTTTGAAATTTATTATATTATATTAAATATATTTTTAATTATATTCTTAAATTTTAAAATTTTAAATATATTTTTAGAAATATACATATTTTTTAAAATTTTAAATACTTTTATTATTTAAATACATATATTTTAAATTTTAATTGTTACATTTTTTATCCTAATATTTTGATAGGTACATATTTATTCTTGTTATAACGCTATTACTTATTCCATAAACAAAAAAGGGCAAAATAGTTATTTTCTCAAAAGCCTAATTTATTTGCTCCTAAAATTAATTAATGGCAAAAATACACCTTATTTAGAGTGCATTGGGGAAGTTTTTTATTTTTTTATTTCATCTTTTTAAAGAAAAAAATTAAAAATATTTTCCATAATATCACTAAGTTTTACACTTCATTTTTATGGTGGTAAGTAATGGTTTAGTGTGATATGGTATTATTTAATAATTTATTTATTTTGATTTCTACACTTATAATATGATTTAGTATGGTTTTTTATGGTTTAAAAACTATCACTTTTCTTAACATTTTAAACCAACAAATCAGTTGTCTATCATGATTTCCTTGATTTATATCCAAAACTGCCCTCCCCAATTTTATTATATGGCAATTTAACTTTTCTAACCTAATATTGTTCTCTCTACAAAATACTCATTTCTTTCAGCTTTCTCCGCCATTTTTTTTCCTTTCTTCAACATTCTTTGTTTTTTCCCTTGTCTATTGCAATAATTGGTCTTTTCTTCTTTGCAAGCACAAAAGTTAGTATTTTTTTTTTATTTATTTATTTTGCTTTCGTTATTTATTTTACTCTTTATTTCTCTGTTATTATGATTTTTGGTCTGCGTTTTTTTAAGCTTTTTCAGTTAACCAGTTTTTGAGGTGTTTATATTTGTTTTTTTTATGAATATTCTATTGATTTGTTGTCAATTAATCAAAAACCCAGAACAACTCTTGAACATAGCTTTTATTATACATACATACATATATGTGTGTGTGTGTGTGTGTGTGTGCAGATTTAGATTTGTTTAGGATAGAAATTTGTTCTTTTGTATTTGAAAGATTGAAGTGTGAGTATAAAGTTTTTGCACGGAGCAACATTTACCTATGAGTAGCTCTTACATCAAGTAGGGAACCTGTTGAATCTCCACGCACTTCAACTGAACCTGTATATCGTTTTCTTTTACAAATCTGAAATAAATTATCAAAATATTTGTGGTGAACTTCTAAAATCTTTTGGGGTTGTTTCTTATATATTAATAATACTTAGTTTTCTGTGACCTTAAACATTTGAATCTGAAGATAGGCAATTCAAGTTGCAATTTTGAATATAATTAGAAAGAAATTTACTTTAAAAAGCAACTATTATGGATAATGAAATAATAAAGATACAGTACATAAGCAAAGCATGACTAGCAAATCAATCTCAATATTCTTCTCTCAAGTCTATATATGCAACAAGCATATGCGATTCAAAATATACTCTGGAAAGTGAATTTCTTGAAGTTTCATGTAACAAAATATTCTTCTGTTAAATGAAATAGTTAGTCTCTAGTGATTTTTGTTGGCATATAGTAAGGATGAATGTTCATTCTTTTTTTGGGGGGGTTATATGATTTATTGGTCAAAGAATGTGGACTTAAGCCAACCTTCCATGTAACAGCGGAAGAACAAGTTGTTAAAATCCTTTATTTATTAGGATATAATGTAAAAAACTGAGTCTTTTCTTTCATGTTTCAACGGTTTGACGAGTCAACTAGTTATCATTTCTATAATGTCTTACCAGTCATATTAGATTTGGAGGAAAAATTTATTAACTATATCGATCCCGAGTGCCTTTGAAAATAGCCAACAGTTTTAGATTCTATCATTATTTCAAGGTAATTTGTTAAGTTCTTAATCAATTTTATTTATCAATATATTTTAAAGTGGCCAAAGTTAATTATTACTTATTATAATATGATATCAGGATTATATTAGTGCAATTGATGGCTCACATGTATGTGTGAAAGTGTCAAGGAATGATGCTCCTAGATTCAGTGGTAGGAAAGAATATCCCACACAGAATGAGTTGACAGTATACACATTTGATTTAAAGATTACCTATATCTTAACTAGGTAGGAGGAAACGACATTTGATTCAAGAATAATTCACTACAAGAAAAATGAAAAATAGCAACGGAAATTTGTGACAGATAGAGAAGAGAAGCTAATCAGCATTGAAATTGTGACTAATTCCATCTTAAAAAATTTAGCTAAGGATTAGAAGCGGATTAGCAACGAAAAATGTAAGTTTATCCTTAAATCCTTCACAATTTTTTGGTGCCATTAATTTCTTGCCTTGTTTAGCGACAAGTTTTTTTCTCTGATGCTAAATTGGTCACTAAAATGTGGTGGGACTAATTTGGTGCCAATTTAAATATTTATGATGGAATATTCTATCTCTATTTAGTGAAAATATTATTTTTATCTATGAGTTTGCAGGTTGATTGAGTTAACATATTAAATTTAGCAACGTATAAATAATTATCACTAAATCCGTCATTAAATTCTTCATTTATATGTATATATATTTATATATAGATAACCTTACATTTTTTTCACAACTCCCTCTCTCTCTCTTTTCTCCTTTCTTCGCCCACCTCTGCCGCTCAACTTTGTCGCTCAACTTTGTGCCCCCCTCTATTGTTGCACACATGCTCGCTGTCGGCGTCTTTTCCTGTAAGATTATTATTCCTATTTTTTTTATTTCTTTCACTCCCTCTCTCTCTTTTCTCCTTTCTTCTCCCACCTCTGCCTCTCAACTTTTTGTCCCCCTCTATTGTTGCACACATGCTCGCTGTCGTGTCTTTTTGGGTAAGTTTATTATTCTTTTTTTTATTTCTTTCACTCCTCTCTTGCTATTTATGATATCTATTTTTTATTTTGTCTATATTTTAGAGTTATTTTCGGTGGTTTAGGGTGTTGGTGAGCTTTGGGTCGAGTTCTCTATAATTTTTTAGGTAATTATTTTTTATTTTTTTATATTTTGATAATATTGAGCTTAGGGTATTGTTTTTTAGTTTATTATTAGCATTGTTGGAACTCCGCCTGCGAGTATCGTAGCCGGTCCCAAGCCCGGATAAAGGAGGAGGGTTGCGGTAGGTTGGCGGCCAGTGTAAAAATTTTGCCAAACTTTCTATGGATTCTCAAAACTATCATTATACCGTTGGGACGTGCTCACCTAGGCACGCGCTACATCGGCACCCGGGTGTAGTGTTAAATGAGCAAGGGGTTCCATCACATCGACGCCTGGGTGTGGTGGAGTATGAGCAAAGGTTCCCATGCCATGGACGGGTATGGGTAAAGAAGTTAGTCCCGCCATATCAGCGCCCGGATGTGGTGTCAGACAGGAAAGGGCTACCGCATTATGGACGAATGCGGCTAAAGAAGCAAGTCCAAGGGAGCCGATTAAGATTAGGTAGTTGGAATATTGGCACTCTGACTGGGAAGTCTATAGAGCTTGTGGATACTTTGAAAAGAAGGAAGGTTAGTATTGCTTGTTTGCAGGAAACCAGGTGGAAGGGAAATAAAGCAAAAGAGATTGGTAACTCAGGATATAAGCTGTGGTATTGTGGCTTGGATAACAATAGGAATGGTGTGGGCATTATTATTGAGCCTACGCTTAAAGACAAGGTGGTGGAAGTGAAAAGAAAGGGAGACAGGATTATCTCTTTGAGGCTTGTTTTGGGAGATGATACTATTAATGTTATTAGTGCTTATGCTCCCCAAGTAGGTTTGGACGGAGCATCCAAGGTTCAGTTCTGGGAAGATATGGATGATATCATGCAAGGTATTCCAGATAATCAGCAAATCTTCATTGGTGGGGACCTTAACGGGCATGTTGGTAAGGACAGTAATGGTTATGACAGGGTCCATGGGGGTTATGGTTTTGGCAACAGGAATGAGGAGGGAAAGAACATTTTGGATTTTGCGGTGGCTTATGATCTAGTACTGGCGAATACCTGTTTTGAAAAGAGGGGGTCACACTTGATTACCTTTAAGAGTGGACGAACCCAAAGTCAAATAGACTTCATACTTACTCGAAGACGGGACAAAAGTAAGTGTAAGGATTGCAAGGTCATTCCGGGTGAAGCATTGGCGGCGCAACATCGTATTGTGGTTTTAGATGTTAAGAATAAAAGTAGCTGGAGGAATGATAAGAAAATATTGGAACCAAGGATAAGATGGTGGAAATTGAAAGACCTAGCTCAAGGTACCTTTAAGGAGGAGTTACTAAAGGAAGAAATTTGGAACCTTGAGGCTAGTGCAGAGAACTTGTGGACAAAAATGGAAGGTGGCATTAAGAAAGCAGGTAGTAAATTGCTGGGGATCTCTAAAGGGGCAGGGCCTCGACCGCACGATGCATGGTGGTGGGATGAGGAGGTTCAAAAGGCTATTAAGGCTAAGAGGGAATGGTATAAAAAGTTACCGAATGCGGTTAATAGCGAGGCCTTTGAGGAATATAAGAGGGCTAAGAAAGAGGCAAAGAAGGCTGTTAGTGTAGCTCGTGGCAGAGCCTTAGAAGGGATTTATCAAAAGTTAGGTACTAAAGAGGGAGAAATGGGCATTTATAAGATTGCAAGGATGAGAGAAAGGAAAAGCAGAGATTTAAGCCAAGTCAAATGTATAAAGGATGAAGATCAACGGGTGTTGACAAGAGATGTTGAGATTAAGGAGAGGTGGAAGGCTTATTTTGAGCAGTTATTCAATCCTGAACATGAACAAGATTTTCAAGGTCTTCATGCAACAAATGATTATATCAGCTGGTCTAGGAGGATCTTGCATAGTGAAGTAAGAGAAGCCTTGAAGTATATGAAAGTTGGTAAAGCTTGTGGCCCGGATGGTATTCCTATAGAGGTTTGGAAGAACCTTGGAGAGGTAGGAGTTGCCTGGTTAACTAAACTCTTTAATGCTATTGTGAAAGGACGTAAGATGCCGAATGCCTGGAGGAAGAGTATCATGGTACCCATATATAAAAATAAGGGAGACATTCAATGCTGTACAAATTATCGGGGTATCAAACTTATGAGCCATACTATGAAATTATGGGAAAGGATTATTGAACACAGATTGAGGAAGCTTACAAGAGTTTCGGAGAATCAGTTTGGGTTTATGCCAGGGAGATCTACCATGGAGGCTATTTCTCTTCTAAGAAGACTAATGGAATTGTATCAAGAGAAGAAGAAAGATCTCCACATGGTATTTATTGACTTGGAGAAAGCCTATGATAGAGTACCAAGAGAAGTGTTATGGTGGGTTTTGAAGAGGAAAGGAGTCAACGGCAAATATATCAACATCATCAAGGACATGTATGAGAATGCATCCACTAGTGTGAAAACACCTGGTGGAGACACTGAGACTTTCCCTATTACTACCGGATTGCATCAAGGTTCGGCCATGAGTCCATATTTATTTACCCTGGTTATGGACGAGCTAACCAGAAGCATACAAGATGATGTTCCTTGGTGTATGTTGTTTGCTGATGACATTATTTTAATTGATGAGACTAGTGCTGGTGTAAACCGTAAGTTGGAAGTGTGGAGAAAAACCCTCGAGGACAAGGGTTTTAAGTTAAGTAGGAGTAAAACGGAATATATGCACTGTGAGTTCAGTCTAAGGAAGAAGCAGGAACATGAGGTTAAGTTGGATGGAGTTTTGGTTCCTAAAACCAACCACTTCAAATATTTGGGTTCGGTGTTCCAGAATGATGGCCGTATAGATGAAGATGTGGCTCACAGAATACAGGTAGGGTGGTTGAAGTGGAAGGGTGCGACTGGGGTTTTATGTGATAAGAAAATACCTCTGAAAGTGAAAGGTAAATTCTATAGGACGGTTGTTAGACCTGCGATGCTCTATGGTAGTGAGTGTTGGGCACCAACGGGACAACATTTGCATAAGATGAGTGTGGCAGAAATGAGGATGCTAAGATGGATGTGTGGACATACCAGACTGGACAAAATTAAGAATGTTCATATTCGACAAAAAGTCCAAGTAGCGGACGTCGGAGATAAGGTGAGGGAAGGAAGACTTAGATGGTATGGGCATGTTTTAAGAAGACCTCCTAATGCTGCGGTTCGTAAGTGTGAGAATTTGTTGATTGAGGGGGCTAGAGGTCGTGGCAGACCTAGAACTGTGTGGAAGGAGGTGATAGCAAGAGACTTACGTGCCTTAGATCTTGATGCGGATTTGATTAATGACAGACTTGAATGGAGACGTAAAATCCGTGTCTTGGAAGGGGCCTAAGGCTGGAGTTTTTTTTTTGGTGTCTTTTGAGCTTATTTTGTTGAGAATCCATACAGCCGACCCCAATTTGTTTGGGATTAAGGCTTAGTTGTTGTTGTTGTTGTATTAGCATTGTTGGAGGATTTTTGTTGTTAGCATGTAATTTGTGACATATATATGCTCCGTTCGTATTAATTTTAATTTACATGTGTATTTAATCCATAGTTGCATATTTTTAATTTTTTGTTTTGAACTGTGAAATGAAATGAAGGCACTAATGTTTATAATTCTGAAAAAATATGTAAAAAAAATCATGAGGAAAACTGAAAACTAAATTCTTATTCCTTTAAAAAAATAAATAAATAAATATGGATGGAAAATCAAAATTTTCAAAGCCCATGAGAGCCAAAATTATTCAAACAGTTTATTGATGATTTATTGAAATTTTTAGTAGAGATTAATTGAGATATTTTTAAAAAAGTGTGAATAGAGAGTTTTAAAATGAAGAAATATTGATAAAAAAAATTTAAATTTTGTACTATTAAATTGTGTTAGAACTCCACTTTGCTCATATTAATGTTAGTATCGTGAGCTAATGTGGAAGAGAAGAAAATGAAATTTACAAAAGAAGAT
Organism: Garcia nutans; assembly: GCA_947685225.1. Classification (NCBI taxonomy): domain Eukaryota; kingdom Viridiplantae; phylum Streptophyta; class Magnoliopsida; order Malpighiales; family Euphorbiaceae; genus Garcia; species Garcia nutans. The sequence goes on along the minus strand of CANTUV010000014.1, from coordinate 10,712,029 downwards.
AACAAGTGGCATACTCATCACATGAAAAAAAAAATTTAGAATAAAATGGAAGCCAAATTCAAAATCTATTATGATTAGAAACCAACAAATATCACCAAAACGTATTGCTATAAAATGATCTTTACGAAAGCTTAGACATACACAAACACTAATCCTATAGGGATTATTTTCAAAATATGAGAGTAAGTCCTACATAAAACCAAAATACATGACTTGCTTCCATATTCATCCAAGTATAGAGTCAAATGCTCAAACTAAATCTCAAAGTTTCGGTTTGAGCATTTATATATTTTTTACTTTTTTTAATGTTATACCGAAATTTAAATTTTCAATTTTATTAAAACCTAAAATTTTAAGTTTCAGTTTAATATTTTTTTTAGTAAATCAAAAGTTATTCTTTCAATTTTGACAGAGATTCCATCAAAGATCTCTATCACTGCACTGACCTGGCTGAGTTGAGGGGATAACCCCTTAGACAACTTTTTTTTTTTTAATTTTTTCTACTTTAGTATTCTTGCATATGGAACAGTTGAGTGATTTACTCAATCGTTCCTCTTTTTTTTTTTAATTTAAATAATTTTTAATTTTTTTAGATTCATTTTTAAAATTAATTTTTTTGAAAAAAAAATAGATGGCTAATTTTTTTAAATTTAAATCAGTTAATCTGATTTTTGTGTGAAATAATATTTTTTTTTAAATTCCATTTTTTTTATAAATTTAAATTGTTATTGAATTAATTTTTTCAAATTTTTTTTAAATTAAATTGTTATTGAATTAATATTTTTTAAATTAATTTTATAACAATATATTAGATTATTACTTTTTAAATTTTTTAAATTTTAATTTTTAATTTTTTATTTAAATTTAAATTATTTTTTAAAATTAAAATAACTAAATCTATGCACATTTAATCTCCATTTAATGAGATTAAATGTTCAACTCAACCATTCCATTTATTTTTGATTATTTTTTATTTAAAAATAATTATATTTATAAATATATTTATTTATATCAATTTTCAAATTTCTATAACCCTCTACCATCCCAATAGACACTCAACTGTTCCATTTATTTTTTTAATTATTTTTATTTAAAAATAATTATATTTATAAATATATTTATTTATATCAATTTTCATATTTCTATAACCCTCTACCATCCCAATGCTTTTTCATTCTATTCTCTTTTTAACACTCTTTCATCTCAACACTCTCTCTACCATCTTTACTTCATTTTCTTCTCATCTCAACACTCTCTACTATCAATCCTTTATTAATTTTCTCATAAACACTCTCATACTCAAAAAATTTCCATAACCAATTTACTTTTCAAACCATATCCAAATTTATACTAACTATCTCTCAAAATTAATTTTCTACATTTATCCTTTTCACTTATAAAGGTAAAAATAATTCAATTTTTAAGTTATTATAAATTTTGCATTTATTTTTGTTAATTTTATGTATTATATATTTTATTTTTGCAAATTTTGAAAGCCCTAGGAGCAACAAATGTAGTTATCTCATTTTAAATATCTATTTCCATTTTAAAGTTTTACTTTTGGTTAAATTAATTTTAATAATGTAAAAAAAAATTAGAAAAATGTGGCTAAAATATAGAGTTTTAATCTTTTTTTCTGAAATTTGCGATAGTATAAATATTAATTTTTATAGGAATAAATTAACATTGTTTAATTAAAACTATGACTTTAAATTTTTTTAAAAAATTATAATTATGAGTTTAATTTTTTCTAGTTTCAAATGGATTTTATTTTATATTTTTAGTGTATGTTTTGTATATTTGTATGTAAAAAGATAAAAAAAAATGTAAAGAAAAAGAACACAATATGGGAGAAATGGATTAAAAATATATATTATTTTGTAAATTTTATACAAAATAATATTTTCTAATATAAATGAAATATTTTATGAAAAATAAAAAATACAATAATATTATAAATGAAATAATAATAGTAAATAATAATCTTACTAATATTTTTAAAATGTTTCGTAAATAGGTAATTAATTCAAAGACTAAAATGAAAAATTATACTTTTAATAAAAAAACAAAATAAATGAAAATTTAATAAAAAATAATTAATCAAATCAGAACTATAACCGTTTGATTTAAAATGAAAAAATAATCAAACTGAAACTATAAGTTTTATTTTGATTTAAATTGATAAAAATTAATTAATCAAACCGAAACTTATAATTTCCGTTTGATTTTAAAATAAATAAAAAATTAATCAAACTGAAACCATAGTTTTGGATTAATGAATTTCTTTTTCTAATCTAGATCAAACCGAAACTATAAATTTCGACTCGATTTAAAATCGTTTAGTAACATATAATTTTTTTTTTCAATTCTACAACAGTAAGGGAAAATCGTAGGGTTTTTTTTATATTAAATTTGTATGTATAATATGATTTACTTATGATTGCATTTTTTTTATATCATATATATTTATATGAATTTTGTAAGCATAATATAATTTACTTATTAAAGCATTTTTTAATTTTTTTGATTATAACTCTAAATAATAATTATTAATTCTAATACTTCACCATATTTTAAAAACATGAATATGATAAAATAATTTAACATAAAAATAATAATAACATCGAATAATAATTTTATCAAATTATCATATATTTCAATTATAACTAAATAATTGAATGTACCAACTATCAATGCTATTTAAATTATATAAATTTATACATATTGACTAGAGTTGATTGTTAAAAATTAATAATTTAATCTTTGAAAAAATTGACTTTGTATGGGTAATGTAATTTGTGAATGGTGATAATGGATTAATATAATTGTCAAATTTATATTCAATGCTTGGAGGTCAAAATAAAAGACGTTATGTATTTAAATTTATAAACTTAGCTTATGTTATTTTTAATATTCATATAATTCCTACTACATCTCAAAGGTAATTTCTAGCATTATGTACATAAGAAAGTACCAAAGCGCTTAACTATAATGGTAAATATTATATGTTCATTAAATCATAGTCCGTTTGAATAAAATATTATTTAAATATAATTAAAATATTTTTTAATAGAAATTTATATATAATTCACTGATACAAGATTATAAATTATTATTGTAAAGCATAACTTATTATTTTGTGAATTTAATAAAATAATAAATAAATTAGGCTTACATAATTATAATATATATTGTTTTACAGAAAACAATGGCAAGGATGGTTCCTATTTCTAGCATTACTAGGATAAGAGAACAATGTCGAAAAGTTACCAATATGATTGAAGAGTTATTAAAAATTAAATTGGATGAGAAGAATAAAAAATTAGATGAACTCTCTCGTCTCATAAAACTCATCATCAAGTTTAATAAAGAAATAAAAAAAAATGTATACTCAGGTGGTTTACTAAGAGATTAAGAAAAATATAAAAAGCTTAGGCTTACATAATTAAAATATTAATTCAATCATAATTTAATTTTAAAAAAATTGAAAAAATTAATTCAATAACAATCTAAATTTATAAAAAATTAAATTTAAAAAATATTATTATTTTACAACAAAATATATTAAATGATTAAAATTTTAAAAATTTAATTTAATAACAATTTAAACTTATAAAAAAATTTATTATTTTACAAAAAAATCCTATTAAATTACTTAAATTTTAAAAAAAAATTAAAATTTAAAAAATCAATCATTTATTTTTTCACAAAAATTATTTTTAAAAATAAAACTCAAAAAACTTTAAAATAATAATAATAATTTAAATTAAAAATAAAAATAAAAGGAATGGTGGAGTAAATCATGTAACCATTCCATCTGCAAGAACAATGAAGTAGAAGAAATTTAAAAAAAAAAAACTGGCTGAGGGGTTGTCCGCTCAGCTCAGCTAAGTCAGTGTAGCGGCAGAGATTCCATCCCCTTAGCTCAGACAGGTGAGTGCAGCGATAAAAATTCCTAATAGAATCTTTATCCAAACCAAAACTATAACTTTCATTTTATTAAAACAGAAAGTTATACTTTTAGTTTACTAAAAAAAATATTATACGGAAACTTAAATTTTTGATTTAACAAAAAAAAAAGATAAATAAAATATATATAAATGCTCAAAACGGAACTTTGAATTTTGTTTGAATATTTGACTCGCGAACTTTAGTAAATATGGGAGCAAGTCTCATATTTCGATAATAAGTGGGACTTGCTCCCATTTTTTGGAAAAAATTCCAGTCCTTCGTAACTTGCACATGACATGTACATGAAGTATGATTTTTTTTTTTAAAAACTTTAATGATAATTCATAAAATTTATATAGAGAGCTCATTAAGGTAAAACCAAATATCAAGCTAAAATTAAATTCTAACGTAGGAAAATGGAGATATAAGCTTGGGAAGTTGAAATTTGTTCTTGGTTTGGAAGTTAGTAAACTTGCTTCTTACCTTATTTTAAAATAAAACTTTTAAAAGCTTGAACCCAATGCATGATAATTCTAGGAAGTAAATAACTAAAGCTTTGCATGGAATTAAAATTTAGTAGCAAATAGGAATAAAGGTGCAATTCTTCATAACTTGTAGCTAGAGAGTTTAGGACCACTTTCTTTGGTTTCCCATAATATGCTTTTGAAGTTTTTCTTTTTAATTTTTTTAAATTATCCTAAAAAGGCTTCTTTTTAAAGTTTAAATTGAAAATATATTTAAAACATGCGTTTAATAAACTATGTATTATATATTTTTATACTAAATATATGTTCTTTATATATCAATTGTTATAAATTGAAATTCGTATTTTGAGTATTTTAATTGAAGATTTAGAAAATTGATAAAATGATAAATAAAAAATTGAAATTATAAGTAATTTAATTAGTCTCATAGTAAAATAAAGTTAAATATTATTTTAAAAAGAACATCAAATTAATTTCAAATTTTATTCATATTAATTTTTTATTCTCTTATGTTAAAATAAAATTGATATAAATAACGTTATAATCATATCATGTCACTAACAAGAGTAATATTAGCGAAATTAATATTATGCTGTGTTTAATAAATTTAGTTACAATATGTAAATATTAACTATAACATATATATTTATTTTTGTTACTATTTGAAAGATTTAATTTCTATGTGTCTATTTTTATTGTATGTGTAGATAGGAAAATCTACATAAATAGCAAATTAATTATATATCGAACCAAATTAATTTGATTTATAGTTAATTTGAATACGTAGTAGTCATTGAGTATTATACAAAACTTTTTAGAAGTATTGAACTTTACTGTTAAATGTGGTTGTAAGATTATTCTAAATGGAGAATAAAATATTAATTTTCTATTTTGTATTGAGTACTTGTTAATTATTTGTGTTTGTTTTCTACTAAAACACTTAATAATATATTGTATTTTATTGAGTTACAAGGGTTTTGCTTTTAAATTTCTAAATTACAGTTTACATTCTGACTAGTCTAGTTTATCCTATACAATAAATATTAGAATTAATAATATTTATCTAATATATAGTTTTAAGCTAGGGTGTTATGAAATATGAATTTATATTAACATCATATTAGTCCTGCGGTTAAGTATTTATAATAGTGTTGATAACCATAATTAAAATATTTATTTATTTGACAATGTGTTTGAGTAAATAGAATAACAATAGACTGTAAAAAATAAAAGAATTTAAGTATAACAATAAAACGCTACCCTATTAAGGAAATTAAGTAAATATAATTATAATAATGTAATTGAGATTAAATTATTTAAATCAAATTATAATAAATAAACTTGGACTACAAAAAAAAAAAAAAAACTAAAGTATTCATTAATCTTAAATTAGTGTATTCAAGCCTATTAATTTTTGCATACTTAGTAATACTAGGATATAAGGGAAAAAAGAATTTATTGAAATATTTTGCTTGATGCTACTTAATTTTTTTTTTTTGAATTTTTGTTGTCGCTATATTTTTGTTTTTGAATTTTTATTGGCATTATATTTTTGTATTGTTGTTTGTTGCACTGCTATTAAATATTATGCTACCAGATATGTTTCTTTCATCTTGAAACTTGATTGTGGTTCGAAGAAGGCGGATGAGCTTGGAAAGCTTTGGGTCTTCAAATTAGATTTGCATCACTACATGTTGTGGAGTGAGAGGGTGTGCATTTATTTAAATTTTTTTTGTTGTTTATATATGTTGATTGGAAACTAAGGGTAACTTATGAAACTAATGGGAACTTATGAAATTAAGAGGAGATGCTGCCGAAATTTCTACATGATAATATTCAAATAATTTGTAACATTAAAAAAAGACATTAAATAATATGTAAATATTGCACGATATTAAATAATTACAATTTAATATTTTGTGTAGATAGAGAAATCTAGATAAATGGATAATGGACGATTGTGGATGTACAAAAGATTGGATCAAAAATGGTTTTATTAGTACAGAATATATTATTGGTGTACAAACCTTTATTCAATTTGCCAATAGTCAACCTGCATATATGGATAGAGATAAAATTAGGTGCCTTTGTACAAAGTGTCATAATAGAAAATTCCTCTCCATGAACGATGTACATTTGCACGTGTTAAAGTTTGGGTTTGAATAAGATTAATATGAATAGGCATGGGGAACCATATATCATTAGAGACTATATTGTGGAAGATCCAGTTTTTGAATCACCGTCTCCTAGGGTTAAGACTTGTAAGGTATATAGTGAAATAGCAATGGATGCTGCTAGTCCAAGAGTTTTTAGTGATAGTGAATGAGAGGAAAGTCCAAATCCCGATGCTCATTTGACATATTAGCTATTATAGATACTAAATTGTGGCTAAGTTGTGAATAGCATACTCTCCTTTCAGTAGTTGCTTGCATGTTGCATATGAAAGCAGAGCACCATTTTTTTGAACAGTGTTGTGATAACTTTCTATAATTTTTGAAAGAGGTCATTCCCCAAGATAACAATATGGTTAAGGGTTTTTATCATATGGAAAAACTTGTGGCAGCCTTAGGTCTTCCTATAGAAAAGATTGATTGTTTTGATTGGGGATGCATGTTGTATTGAGGTGATGATACTGAATAGACTAAATGCAAGATTTGTGACTTGCCAAAATATAAGGAGTAAAGAGTTGTAGGATCAAAGACTAAAAAAATTCCTTTTAAAAAGATGTATTATTTTCCTTTAACACCAATATTGCAAAGACTATATGCTTCAAAGACAACAACCTCGCATATAAGATGAAATAATAAACATCTTGGGAAAGTGATATAATCTGTCATCCATCATATTCGAAGGCATGGAAACATTTTAATTGATCTTATTTCAGTTTTAAATCTGAGAGTTGAAATGTTAGGTTGGGGTTGTGTATTGATGGATTCAATCTTTTAGTCAAAGAGGAAAATAATATTCATCTTGGCTTGTCATAATAAATCCTTATAGTTTGCATCCTAGCCTCTGTATGAAACCATAATATATGTTCCTTATTGTGATTATAGCAGAACTTCAAAATCCAAAACAGAATTTCGATGTATATCTATAGCCATTGATTAAAGAATTATAGTTGTTATGAGATATTGGTGTATAAACTTATGATGTGTCTAGGAAATAAATTTTCAGATGAGAGTTGCATTACTTTGGACTATTAGTGATTTTTTTGCATATTCAATGTTGTCCAGTTTGAATACATTAGGGAAATTAGCATGTCCATATTATATGAAATAATCAACCGCTTTTCATCTTCCTTGTGGTGGGAAAACTTCTTGATTTGACAATCATAGGAAATTCTTACCACCCGATCATCAGTGGCAACATAATAAAATTTGGTTTAAAAAGAATACACTCGACTTGTCTCTCCCTTCACTTATTAGGTCCGGTTAAGAGATTTTGCAGGAGATTAATAATTTTGGATTATTTAAAGTAACCGATCCTAATGCTGAAGAAGTAAATGGTCCAATTTCAAGAATCTATAGTTGGAAAAAATGAAGTATTTTTTGGGATTTACCATATTGAAGTTCTCTTCTTATTAGATATAATTTAGACTTAATGCATATTAAGAAAATTTTGTTTGAAAATGTCTTTGACATTGTTATGAATATAGAAAGAAGACAAAGGATAATGCAAAATCAAGGGAGGATTTAAAAGTTTTTTTTTTAAACGGAGAGGATTAGAGAAAAATGACATAACAGGAAAATATCCTAAAGCTTGTTGCTTGTTAGATAATCCTGGAAAGAAGATTATTTATGAATGGTTAAAAAATATCAAATTTTCAGATGGGTATATTTCCAATTTGGGTCGGTGTGTTGATATAAAAAAACATAAGTTATTTGGAATGAAAAGTCACGACTGCCATATTTTTATGCAAAGATTATTGCCCATTGCATTTTGTGAGTTGCTTCCAAATAATGTATGGCAAGCATTGATTGAATTGAGCTTTTCCTTTGAAGAATTTACTAACTCAAAGGTGAAAGTTCAAAACATAGAGAGGTTGGAAGCAAAAATTCCAATTATCCTTTGCAAATTGGAGCAAATCTTTCCTCTAAGCTTTTTTTTATTTGATGGAACATCTTTTCATTCACTTGCCATATGAAGCACGTTTAGCAAGTCTTATTCAATATAGGTGAATGTATCCATGTGAAAGATAGATGAAGTGTCCTAACTATTTAAATTATTTGTTTTATCATAATTAGTATAAATATTTGTCTTGTAAAATTTTAACAGGTAATTGCAACATTTAAAACTTATTTTTTAAAAAAAAACAAGAATTGAGGGGTCAATTTGTAATGCATACATAGTTAAAGAAGCATCAACATTCTTTTCCCATTACTTTAAGCCCCGTGTTTATACACATGAGAAACAAGTACCTCGTAATGATGATGGTGGTAATGAGCATGATATTGAAGGAAATTTGTCTACCTATTCAGGTCTATTTTTTGGTGGATTAAAGACCAAGTCTTTGTTTGAACAAGAATATAGAGCAGTTCATACATATATTTTACTTAATTGTGTATAGGTTTAGCCTTATGTCAAGTAAGTTTATTTTATAATAATGTATAAATGAAAATTAATTTCAATGTAGATTTGGTATTCACTAAATTGAAATAAAAATTTATTTTTAGAATATTTGTTGAAGAGTTACATCGTGCAAACCCTGATATCACAGAATCTGAAGTTGATTGAAATCTCGAAACAAATCTCTCTGATTGGTTTGCAAATTATGTAAGTCATCATATAAATAATTATCTTTAAAGCATTTATCTATAAATAATAAATCATTAAATAAAATCTTTTAATTTTATATGTAGGCATGATATAATAATGTTTTTAATCTTATTAATAAGGATGTTGCATAAGGACCGTTATGAACTGTAAGATCATATCATATGTATTTTGTCAATGGATTTAAGTTTCACATAAAATCATATGGCTCTGAAAGATCAACTATTAACTATGGAGTATGTGTAAAGGGGTTGAATTACACGATAGATGCCGATGATTACTAGGGTAGATTAATTAAAATCCTCACAATCGTGTATCTAGCACTTCCAATTAAAAGGGCTATAATATTTAACTGTGATTTTTTTTTATCCAACTCCAAATGTTGGTACCAGAGTTCACAAACAGTATAGTTTAGTAGAAGTTAACCAAAGAAACAAATTAATAAATATGAACCATTCATGCTTGCCATGAAAGCAACTAATGTGACATATCTATGTTATTCTAGTTTAAGACATGATAAAATAGATTGGCTTGCAATATGTAAAGTTAAAGCTAGATCTGTTGTAGAAATTAGAAAAATTGTTGAAAATCCAAATGTATGTGACACAACCTTCCAAGAAGACGATTTGAATTTACATGAAATTCAAACAAATAAGTTGGTTGTGGGACTTGGACAATTAAACAATCCAAACGACGTGTTAATTGATTTGGAACACATAGATGTTGATAATGCCGATTCAAAAGAGGTAGAAATAGATACGGAAACAAAGGAGGAAAGTGATGAGGAAACTGAGTATAGCGACAGTGAATAATGGATAGTTTGTAACTTGATTTAGAACCTTTTTTATTATGGATTTTCCACTTTAATTAAATTGATTTTCCTTGTTGATGATGTTATATGTTTAGATTTTAACATGGTGATTTTACTTTTTTTTTAAAATTGATTTTACTTATTGGTTTACTTGTTGGATGATGTTATATGTTGCACGTATGTGCAGATGGTTCATGGAATAGATTTTTTAGGGATTGCATCTAATTCAGCCACTCCACAAAGTGTGGCATGGACTTCATCACCTCAGTTAGGTTCAAATGAACATGTTTTTATATCTAGTGGCCCTTCACCTCTTTCAGGAACATATATGCCACCTAGCACTCTTATCCAATGCAGCAGTGGATGATAAGGGTCGAAAGGTGCTTCATCTTGATGGTGACATGTAAGAATTTTATGTCATTCCTTTTAATTGTGTTATATGTAATATAAATATATGTATATGTTTATTTGAATGTGAGTGAATCATTTTTATTATTTAAGGTTGGAGCCTTCTAATCCTTGCACAAGAAAGATCACCAAAATTTTTGCTGAGAGGATTGACACCAAGGGAATTAAATGGGCTACAGTCACTGTCAAGACTAAGAGATTTTACTAGCAAGAATTTAAGTTATCCAATCATGTAACTCTTTGTGATAAATTGTAACACCTGTAAATTTTAAATATTGCTAAATAATTTATTTGGAGGGTGGTTGGCATGTTGGAAGAGAGAAATATAAGATATATACAAGATATATGCATAATGTATACTTGATGTATACATTACATATACATATACATGAAATATACAAAGTATATAAACAAAATATAAATTGAATATATATATTTAGATGGGAAGTTGGAAATTAGTAAAATAATTAAATAATTAATTATATTAATATATATGGTTAGTAAATGAAGAAAGAAATAAAAAAAATATCTTCTTCTTCTTCTTCTCTTTGCCATGGCCGGATATGAAGTTAGAGAGAGAGAGAGAGAGAGAGAGATTTTCTTCTAGATGCATTAAATTACAACTAAAAGCTTAAGGAATCAAGAGGATTTTGTAGAGAAATTAAGAAATTAATTAAGTTTTCTATTATTTAAGCTTTGTTTTCATCTATTTTAAGCTTATGTATGGTTATGGTACAGAGAGAAAGTTGTATTTAATTGTTAAAATTGATATAAATGATGTCAAAGTGATGAATAAATAATGATTTGTTGATTGATTTGTTGAGATGAATGTAATTGATGAAATTAGGGTTATGGAAAGGTTATGTAAAAATTAGGGTTTTGGTATAGGTGATTTTAATTATCGAATTGAGATGATTTAATGTTGTTACAGTATATATATATATATATATATATAAAAAGTTAGGTTGAGTTTGGATAAAGTTAGGGTTTATAGCAAGAATATGTAAAATTAGGGTTTGTGAAGGAGATGTATAAGTGTTTTGATGTTATTTTGATATATAAGTAATGATTTTATGGTTAAATGATAGGTTGGATGAAGTTTAAACAAAGTAGAAAAGGGTGAAAATAGGGTTTTGTTGAGATTTTATTAGAAATTGTATAAATAATGATAATTTGATATACATTGAACATGTAAGTGATTTTAAGTGGATAATGTTATTTGTTGTATGAATTATGTATATATAGGATAAGAAATTCCCTAAGAAGATCATTAGGGTTTAGTGAAATTAAAAGGTGGAAGAGGCATTAGAGTGATTTCAAAGCTTTATCAACATCAGTGCATATTTAAATTACTTGAGATTCTATTAAGTATGATTTGGCATAATGTGTGAGGTTCCTTTGTAATGTTGATGTTCACATAATCTATGCAATATAGCATAGTTATGTGATAAGTGTCACATTGGACATTTGTTTAATGTAAGATTAATGATTCTACATGAGAAATATGAGGTTTACTAATGTGATGAGAAATGTGAGTAATGTGGATAATAAGTTTAAAAATGTGGGAAATTGTGGAAAAAGAATGAAAAAAGATGAAAATTGATAAAACATGAGTAATATGGTGAGAAAAGAATACAATTTGGCTCACTTTAAAGAATTAACAATATTCTGTAAAGTGACATTATTAAGAATTAATGTGTTTAAAGTGTAATGTGGTAAAGAACATAAAAAGTTATTGTTGGTATAGTTGAGTCAACTTGTCAATAGTAAGTCTTGGTGATTATTGTGTCTTCGGGCAAGATATTGTGCCTTTGGGTGAGATATTGTACCTTTGGGTGAGACACACTAGTGTCAAACACATGTGTGCTGAGGAGACAGCTTTTTGGGCAATGATAGACACTTTGTCTCCAGTGTCGAGAGAATGCGGCCTTCGAGTGATATATTTGACACTTTGCTCTTGGTTTCAAGAGGAGGCGGCCTTCGGATGATATTTGACACTTGCCTCCGATGTCTATAGGGGATGACCTACTAGTGAAATGCGATAATATGTTCCCGGTATCGGACTTTTGGGTTACTTTAAATAAAATGTTGGGCCTAGTGTGTGTGAGTATATGTATATGTGTGAGTTATGGATGTGTTATGTTTTTTTAGTTTGAGTATTGCTGAGTAAATATATGGTGTCTTGTGAGGTGGCATAATGTATTAGATATCATCAAAATATATTTGAGGCCAACATTGTGATGGTGATATGCTGATGGATATTAGGTGTTGATGAGGATTTGTTAAAACAATGTAATTTATAACATGTGATTGAGTATTTAAGTTAGCAGGTTTTTGTTATTATATATATATATATATGTACCACTAAGCTATATACTTAGCGTGGTTAACTGTATAGCAGGTGAGAGAACTGCAGAGCAGAGCGATCTAGAGTAAGATTGAGATTAAAGTGTTAGGTTTTCCACGAGACCAATTGTGTCGGTGTTTGCATATATGTATATTTTACAATACTGTGTACTTTAATAAATACATCATATGTATTCTAAATATGTTTTGGGAAATGATATGTGTATATGTATGTATATTTTTTTTAATATTGAGTTTGGCTAAATTGTTGAGATAGTTGAAGGATTGTTGGGTGATGGAGGATTTTGTAAAATTATTATTTTGGGAGTCTTCAATTTTATGTTTGTTGTGTGTTGTTTTGGGAAATATTAAAATTACAGACAAAATTCTGGCAAAATTTTTCTAGAGAATTTCCATTAAATATACTATATTTAATTATAAAATTTTATGGATTTGTGGATTAAAATTTTCCTTTTAATAATGTAATTATGTTGAGGTTAATTATAATGGTTTCTACAGTGATTTAGTGTGACATTCTTATACTCTATATATGTACTATACATATGGATATATATAGTATACGTATATAGGGTATAAGGGTATTATATAAATGATGAAACATGTATTTTTTTTACTGTTATAAAGTATATTGCATGTTTTTGCAAAAGAAATTTGCTTGGGATGAGGGGATCGAGTCCAAAATTTATAATGCTTGGCAGAGGAAAGCAGTCAAGCGATATACAGATATGCTTAGCTCTCTGAAGAAGAAGCGGAAGCGACCCATATCTGTTACTAAAGATATTTGGGAGAGATGGATCGAGTATTGGAACAAGCCAAAAATAGTAATACTGGCCCGACAACGAGCGAAGAACAGAAGAGGGAGAACTGATGGTTCAGGGCTGCCTACACACACTGGAGGATCTATCTCCCACAGAGAGCTTCGACGACGCCTAGTAAATATAATTGTCCAGTCAATTTTAACATATACTTAAAAATATTATATATTTATATATATGTTGTTTTTTAAGAAATTCATATGATATTATTTATTATTCGAAGGCACTTCAGAAGGGGTGTGAGCCTACATCACACGAGTTATTCTTGCATATCCATACTTGCAATCATGATGGCGAGACCTTTGTAGGCCAATGTTCCAAAGAAATTAATGTAAGTTTTTTAATTAAATCAAATATATACATAAATAGTATTATAAGATACGTAAATTTTTAAAAGTTTTACACTATTTATATTTTTGTAATGTTATTTCAAGATTGAATTGTTAGTATTCGCGAGCAACTAAGTTAAAATTTTGAGAGTATTGACGAGTCACAGCTTTTCTATGATGCTGTTGGCGAATCTGTAAAAGGATGAGTGTACGGATTTGGTTCGCAAGCTTCCGCCTATTATGCATCTCCTTCAACCTCTTATTCTTCAAGGACTTCATGTTTTGCACTTCAGTCTACACACCAATATGGGATGGAGGCAATGAAATAGGAGCTTCAATCTCAATTTGATAACTAGAGCAGATGAAGTAGTTACAGTCGTGACTCGCACTGATCTAGCAAGGTCAGCAGTCTCATCTCGATGACTTTTCCTCATTAACCTAAACATATCTTGATGTTTTTGATGATTAATGAATATTTTCAAAGTTAGAGTTATAGTATATATTACAATGGATTTTATGTGTTTTTTGCATTATTAGGTATATGGATGTTTAATTATGGATGTTTATGGAAGTTTACTTATAGATGATTATAGAATTTTACTTGTGGATGTTTATATAAGTTTTGTAACATCCAAAAATTTTTGAAAATTTCTAATTTTTAGAAAATTTGATAAAATAAATTATAATTAAAAGGATAAATTAAATTAATAGTTTTAAATGAAAAATGAAGGGATTTTAAATGAAAAAATGGAATATATATATGATATATATGCAAAATATACATAACATATATAAAAGTCAACACTTTTTAAAAGAAAAGGGTATTTTGGTAATTAAATCTTATAAATTCAAAATTAATAAAATAATTCAAAAATAAATTAATTTTGAATGGAAGAGGGAAATTAGGACTTTTAATTTATTAAAAAATAATTAAATATTAAATTATTTTAATATATAGATATATATGTGGTTAAAAAAAAGATGAAAGGAAAAGAATATTAAAAGTCTTCTTATTCTTCTTCTTCTTCAAGGACCTGGCTTCTATGGGAGTTTGAAGACCAAGGATTTTGCTTCTTTCATACTCCATAAATTGAAGGAATTAACAAGTTTCAAGTGGATTTTTGGTGATTTCCACCAAAATTAGTAAGTTTCCATCTCTTTTCTTTCAATTCCATGGAAGATGAGATTATGTGAGAATTTGAATTTTTATGTAGTATGTTATAATTATTGGAATTGGTGTGTATGATGTTATTTTGGGTAGTGAACAATGATTCTAAGGTTAGATTGAAGAGATGATGGAGTTTGGTTAAAGAATGGTGAAGAGAGAGAATTTAGGGTTATGGATTTTTGGAGTTTTGAAAACATGAATTTTAATTGTGCATATTATTTCCAAATGAGTTGTTTTGATTCATAAACAAGTATTTTAAAGTCAAATATTGGATTTGGTGGTGTTGGGTTGGAGTTTGAGAATGGAAGTGGAGATTTATGGTTTTGAAAAAGTGATTTTCCAAAGTGGTTGAATTGTGTGATTTTATTTGTTTAAGCATGTTGTTTAGTGTTAAAAGTGATGAATATAAGCTTGGAATGAGTAATGAATTGCGTTGGAATGGAAAACCTTCAATGGGGGAAGGTTATGCCATTTTTGAGATTTTGTGTATAAGAGTGTATTTTTATAATGTAAATGATTTAAATGTATTAAAATATATTTTTAATAATATAAATAAACTTAAAACACTAATTTAATTATAGTAGAATGGAATTCTAATGTTGAAGTAAGGAAAGGCTAAATTTTTAAAAATTTGTAGGAGTGATGTGTAATTATGGTTTAATGTTGGAAATACCATTAAATATGATACTAAATGATTATTTGTTATCACATTTTGTTTAGGTATTGAGGGAAGTTGATTTGCTTCATCCAAGTGGTGAAGGGGAAGTTAGAAAGATTGGATTGAATGTTGTTTTTAGCTTGCTTTGGGTTGCTAGTGGAGGGATGTACAAACTTTGAATATATTGTTTATATTTGCATGACATTTGGGCTTAACACATTTTGGTTGAAAAATGTGTTAAGCTGCTTGGTTCATTGATTGTGCATGAATAATATGCTATGACATTTGTAATGTCATATATGTGTTAAATGCATTGTGAAAAGCTATTGATAATGGCTAATTTGTGTAACATGTGAAATATGCATATTATGTAAAAATACACAAAGTAATTGGGTAATGTGTCGTGAATGTAAAAATGAGATATGTGTAATAATGAAATGAATTGATATTGATAAAAATAAGAAAAGTGAGAAAAATGAGAAAGATGTGAAAAATGAGAAAAGTGAGAAAAAAATATGAAAATAAGGCAATGTGCCTAGCTTGAATATGTGAAAATAAGAAAGAGATTAATAATGAGAAATATGAATAAATTGTGTGCCTAGTATGTTATTCAATTTTCAGAGTTCTGGGTTTGGCGACATGCCTATATTGCCTACGGGCTATACGCTAGAATGGTGAAAAGACTGGGTCGTAAGCCAGGCCAGCTGATAAATATGATATTTTTGGGGTGAAAAGACTGGGTCGTAAGCCTCAAAAACTATAGCAGTCTAGCCGGGTTGAGGACCAAGATACTGGGACCTAAGGGTCTAGCCGGGTTGAGGTCCAAGAGACTGGGGCTGTTACATTATCCATGGATATATATATATATATATATATATATTGCCTGCGGGGCTAAACACATGGTGTCATTATGGACAAAAGCAGCAACTCTGAAATTTGAATAGCATATTAGATCCTTTTTGGGCCCATGCTTGTCTTTGTTTTAATGTGAATTATGAATTATGATACAATTGAGTAATATAATGTTATGAGTTGTGCTTATGAAATATTTGAAAAATATAAGAAAGTGTATTGATGTGACTTCTATATGTATTGCGCATTTGGTATTGCATTGAGTTACATTGCTATTATCAAAGTTTGTACCACTAGGTTTTGGCTTAGCGCCATTGTTTTCATCCCGCAGGTGACAGGGTAGACCCAGTTGAGCTAGAGAA
This sequence comes from Garcia nutans, assembly GCA_947685225.1. NCBI lineage: Eukaryota > Viridiplantae > Streptophyta > Magnoliopsida > Malpighiales > Euphorbiaceae > Garcia > Garcia nutans. The sequence goes on along the minus strand of CANTUV010000014.1, from coordinate 10,695,050 downwards.
TTCTTCTAGACCAGGTCGGGTCTAGACTTGTAGTTGAGCTTGTAGAGTTGCTATTGAGATCAGAAACACTGCCAGCAGCATGTATATATTTTTATGTTATTGTACATTTTGAGTTTTATGCATAATATATTATGTTTTGGATTTTACGTATTGTATATTATAAAGAATGTTCGGATCAATGTATTTGAAATGGGAGAGTAAGTATGTTTTAAATTATATATATCTATATGTATAAATGTTTGAGAAACTTGGTGAAATTAAGAAGTATAGTTGAGATGGTGGTTGAAAATTATTTGGGAATGTTTTCTTTTTGCAGGTTGTGTTTTGATAAATTTTGGGATATCCAAAATACAGACAAAACTTTGGCGAATTTTTCCCAGAGATTTTTATATATATTATTTATTTTGGGTTCTTATAACAAGTAAATAATATTTATATTCTATTTAATTTTTATATATTTAGAATTTGAAATTTTAAATTGGAAATGTTAAAAAAAAATTAGTTAACAGATCTGTGACATTTTTGTACCGTATATGCGTATTTTACATATGCTGAAAATATATATTGTACGTATATAGGGTATAAGGGTGTTATAAGTTTAATTATGAATGTTTACTTATAGATGTTTATAGAAATTTACTTATGAATGTTTATACCAGTTTACTTATGGATGTTTATAGAAGTTTAATTATGGAAGTATACTTTATGGATGTTTATGCAAGTTTAATTATGAATGTTTAATTATATTTAATTATGTTTCATATTATTGTTGGTACTAATTATGGATGTTTAATTATATATTACTACATTTATAATATTTAATTACATTAATAAAAACTCAAATCTTGTGATAAAAAAATTGTCACTAAATTAATTTAATCAAAATTTGTCAATTCGCAACAATTATTGTAATTTTGTGATGAAATTCTCATCGCCAACTGAATTTATAGCACCAAATGCAACAACAAAATTGCCGTAGCAAATTGTTGTTGCTAAAATTTAACGACATACATCTATTGTTAAATATGTCGCTAAAGATTTCATCAATTCCATTTTAATTCTTCTTTTCACAACAGTGTCCCACGATTCGCAACGAATAATTTAATCATTAATTCTACGACATGCTAGAAAATCCGTTGCTAAATGCTCAATGACTGAGTAATTTGCTATATTCTCCTTGTTGTTGCTAATCCATCGCTAAAGAGATTTAGCGATGGATTTTCAGTGCTTATCTATTGCTAAACAGTCAATTTCTTATAGTGATTAAAGATGCATTAATTAGACAACATCTCTTAAAAATTCCTGAAGATAATTATAATATAGGTTTTATAAGCATGATGTAAGATATGCAGACCATAATTGAATTTATTATGTCTTTAGGAAAATTAATGCTTCCTTATTGATATTGGATTTATGTTAAGGAGTGAACTTATTACACTCTATAGAGAAGAGTGATATCACTTGAAAAAGTACTTAAAAAATCCATCTCGGAATACTCGTGAATTATTTAATTTTCTTCATGCATTCTCACCTAATGCGATTGAGTGTGCTTTTGGAGTCCTTAAAAAGCGTTTCCCTATAATTACATGTTCAACTGAACCTAGATATTGCCTTGAAACTCATATGCTCATGTAGAAATAAAAGCTTATATGGTTGTTCTTTGAAATTGTGAAATGTTAACTTGTTTCGTAAATGTACCACCCCAACACTACAGAACATTTTTAACTCGAAATATATTTGGTGATAATTTAAGGTAACATTAAACTTGTTAATTTTATGAACATTAATATATTTAAAACTATTATATATTATGTTGTAGAACCTTTAATTTTGTCATTCAAAAAAACTCAGCCCAAAAGATAAAAATAACTGATTAATTAATATAAAATTAATTAATTATTTACTTAATTAGTTAATATTAATTAATTATTCAATTAATTAATATTAATAATTAATTATTTAATCAATTAATAATTTAATATTTATTTATTAAAAAATAATTCATTTATTTATTAAAAAATAAAAAATTGAAAATGACCAAATTGGCCATTAGGGGTCTATGCGATGCATGAATTTAATGGTGAACTACATAAATGATACTATTTAATGTTATGAATTGTGTTTTATAAATATTTGATTATATTATAGTAAAGAAAATTTGAAATTAATATCTTCTCGTGATAAAATTAATACAGTACGGGCTATCTTTTGAATCGGACAAAAGTTTAGTAAAAGCATAATGAGTAATTTAATAAAAATCAAAGACAAATTCAAGCAAATTAAAATATAATAAAATATTTTTAAAATAAACTCACCGTAAAATGATTATTTTTAAATTAATATTTCATATTGATATTTTTATTAATTAAGAATATAACTTTTTTATATTTGTTATTCTCTTTATACATTAATTTTATTATAATTTTCTCGATTTAGATTATTAAAAAATAATTTAATATATATATTTTATTAATTTTAATATTTATTTTCTATATATTTTATTAATTTTAATATTTATTTTCTATGTCGTTAATTGAAATTAGTTATTGATTATAAAAATAAAAATAAAAATTAATTATTAACTATAAAAAATATAATTAATTATTAACTATAAAAAGTAAATTTAATATTATTTTATATAAACTTTAATTAAAATTAATATCCAATTCAGTTTGGACATTTTAGTTATTTTATTATTTTTATAATCATATCATACCATCAAACTAAATAAAAATAACTTAATTAACCATGTTGTATCATATTTCTATTTTATCTAGTTCAATTTTCCTGACCTGTTTATCTTTAGGTCTTTATTTTATATGGTCAAACCATCTCAATATATGCTCTTTTATCTTTATATTCGATAGGTACTACCCTTACTTTTTTTATAATACTCTTATTTCTGATTCTATCTATTCTAATATGTCCATACATTTATCTTATTATTCTCATATCTGCAATATACATCTTACTCACATGTTATCTTTTCACATGCCAACACCCACTGCTATATATTATTGCATGTCGTATGACAGTGCAGTAAAATTTTTCTTTCAATTTAACTGATATCTTTAAATCACATAATATTCCTATGACACTTCTCTACTTTATCCAACTAACTTTAATCCTATTATTTATATCTTTTTCGCAGACAAGACACGCTTGAATAATAAAACCAAAATATTTATAATGAGTGTTATAAAGTAATATTATTTCGTATAAAATAACTTTACCTCTTTATCTATTCATATTATTAAATCTAAAATATATATACTCAATTTTAATTCTACTTTGATTAAATTTTTTTATCCCAAATTAATTATCCATAAATCATGATGACCTAAATTAATTCAGGTGTTACATAAATTTTAGAAATTAAAGAATATTATATTATTTAATAGAGTAAAAAAATATTAATTATGATAATTTTTTATAAAATAATAGCTCAACCCTGGTGGGTGGGGCTTTCCAGCTTGATTAATTTTGAAGAGGCAGAACTTGATCCGACTGCCGACTCTGACTACAACGCCTTTGCACCTCTGCTTCTTCTGTGCTCTGAAATTCTCTCTTTGTCCGTCTGTCTCTAAAAGAAACAAGATCACCGCCACCACTGTTGTTTGGCAAATATCATGCCTAAAGGTTCTTGTTCTCTTTCACTCTTCATTCGATTTTTTTTTTATTTTTTTTTCAAAATTTCAATTTTATTTTGATTAGCAAAAAAATTTGTGGCAGAACTTCCGGGTTTTTATTATGATGCGGAGAAGAACAGATACTTCCCTCTAAGAGGCCCAATTCCAGGTTCTTTTCGTGCCTCTTCTTCAACGAACAATACTCAAAAACCAGCTTCTAAGCCAACCCAGGTCAGTAATTTTGAGCTTTGCTTGCTGCCTATTTGTAATTTCTTAATTCAATATATTTCTATCTGTTTTTATAAATTATTGGTATTTTTTTTAAATTTCTACTTTTGAGAATGGTCATTTTTAAGTTATTATTTGGATTTATTTGATTGCAGGCAAGCAAATTTTGTAGGAGAAGTAGAGTAAGGATTTCTAATCTTCTTCAGGGTAGGGAGTTGAAAGGTAGCATAATCAATTTCAATAAAAGGAAATGTAGCTTTATAGAGGAACTCCTAAAGACACAAGCTTCTCAACCAGTGGTATTTTTATTAAATCTAGGTTGACTATTTTCTGTGTATTTTTCTTTTTTCTGGGTTTCATTTTTCATTCGGTAAATTCAAATATCACTTTAATATATTTGATAATTTAAATATTAAATTTCTGTAACTGAGAAAATTTGCAAATTCTTATTTTTTTCATCCATGCTATCTTTAATATGGGCATGCATATTGTATGGTCTCTGTCTTCATATTCTGGTATATCTCGGGATAATAATCACCATTATTTGGAATTGCAATACCTTTTTGATACCAAGTTTAAAAATTATATATCGAAAATGGCAACACTTGCAATTATCTTGATAAATGTTTTTCTAGTTCAATATAATGTGAGAAAATGCCTCTAATCAAAACATATGTGTTTGTTCCTCAGGACTTATGATTATTTGATGATTGTTTTAATCACTTTGCAGATTTTGTTACTTTCCTGCCGTAAATTTTAGAGAGAACTTAGCATATATCTTTGTTTTTAATCTATAAGAATTTATGATTATTGTTATTCTTATTATTGCTGTAAATACTTCTATTATTACTTTATGAATTGCAGGTTTGGAAGTACCAGGGAACTGAAAAGATGGGTGATGCTGCATTGGACCAGATGCACATTGACATAAACACACCAGAGGGTCAAACTCAGGTTGATGTTTTAATAACAGGCGGTATAAATGGCTCTTTGAGGTATGATTGAAATTTAATCTAATTTTATTTTACCACTAGTGTTTACTGCACATATGTGATATTTCAAAAAAAAAATTGAAATTTCCTGATGGTGAATGTTATGAAGCGATATATGCACGATTCTTGAAGTACTAATGCAGACTGTGATATATAATCTTTAATAGAATCTAACTACGTACTTTGGAAGTAATGAATTGCAAGTAAATGTTTTGCCTAGAAGTTCAGTTGACCTATTAAATAGTTTTGAGAAATTAAATTGGAAACATTTATGAAGTCATCTTTAGTATTATCATCAGAGTATTATTCCCACAAGAACATCTTTTGCTGCTTTCTTCAATTATCTATTTATCATGATGGACATAGGTCAGGTTGTAGGCCTGGCTTTTAGGCTAGTTTTAGGTTAATTTGAAAGTTAGATGGGTAGAAACTCATGGATGGTTAGGGTTTGCAAAAGGGTAAATTGATAAGCAAAATTAAACTAGAAAAAGAGGTTATGGAGGCTGTTGGCACTGTGAACAATAATGTTACCTGTAAAATGAAACAAATAATTTGATCTTCACATGTAAACTTTCCTAGGCATCATATCCAAGGTTCCCCGTTGGTATTAGGCCAAGAGTTGAATTACCTTGTACAACTCAAATAAGCATAATTGCTGGAGTTTTATCCTGTAGCAAAACTCAATTAAAAGCATTACAATGCTTAGATATTTAAAGACTTAAACTATTCTTAAACCTTTATGAAAAGGGCTTCAAGAAAAGCATAATTGCAAATTGCAGGAATTTCATGTTCCTAAACCTTGCAAATAGATGTTTGTCACTTAAAAGCACTCTACACATACAAATCCATTTTCTGAAAGTTCTTGGTTTTCTTCCTTGGTTGGTCCTTGAGATCCTTGCGATAACCTACCCTATTTTTCATCATGGCCATCATCATTCTGCTGATTCCTCTGTTTCATTCAAAGATAACCAAGTGCTACCATGTTTTCTTGTTTTCTTCTTAGTAGCCTTGCAAATTGATGTTTATGTAATTTAGTTTGAGGTCATATCTCATCTTTATTGTTGTGGTTCTGGCAATTATTATATACTACTTTTTAAAATATCCATTGCCAGCTCTTTCTTTTGAAGTCTGCTGCTCTCGCAGTCTTTTCGAAGTTGGAAAAGTTGGACAACATTTTGATATTGGGGTAAAATGCATTCCTGATCGTGTGGGATCTGTAGTTAAAGAAAACAAAGCAGAGTGTAGCAGATCCCCTGGAGATATTAGGCATCCTTCTGGAGCTTCACTGCAAATGTCTTCAAGTATATCTTGTATCAAGCTATCTGGAAAGCACTCTTCTTATGCCATTGACAATTCTTCCAGCATTCAACACGCATTGTATCCTAATCAAATTTCAGACTTTGTTTTTAAACTGTGCTACTTTGATTTGATGTGCATAATTTACTAATTTGTTCATTAACTCATTGCTATTTTCTCGAAATTAGGCTTGCATAGGGTGAAGGGGAGTCTTGGCGCAACGGTAAGCGTTGTCGCCTTGCGACCTGAGATCACGGGTTCGAATAGTGGAAATGGTCTTTTGTAATTTCAAGGGAAGGCTGTGTACAAAGATCCAATGGGTCCGACTCTTTCTCGGACCCTACTCATTGCCGGAGTGTTTATACACCGGGCTGCCTTTTTTTTTTTTAAAGCTTGCTTAGGGTATTAGACCACCTTTGGTCCTTTGGGTCATTACCTACCAGCTGCTGCCTATAGGATTTATATGGTTTGTGTCATATTTCCCTCAAGTTTTCATGTGATAAAAATATAGAGGTTTCCCTAGGATTAGTGGGCACTTTTAGGTGCCTGTTGTTAATTTTAGCCTTGAGGTTAATAGTTTTCCTACGACTTCACTAAGATTATTCTTTTTTCTATATCTACTTGTACTTGATTGTGAGCATTAAGATTATGATGCCTGCTGTTAATTTTAGCCTTTAGATCAATTATTCTTCCTTCTACTGCCCTAAGATTATTCTTTTTCTATATCTACTTGACTGTGTCTTCTATGGTTTGCATGCTGGAGCTTAATCTGCGCATATGCTTTTTGATCATGGCATGCCTTTTTTTATTTCTCATACTTATTATGTCATATTGATACTGTCTCATTAATTATGTGATGAAAAATAGTAATTTTTGCACCAGTATTCCTTAATTTTGGATGACAGAGTAACTACTCTTGGATCTGAGACATCTGGCGGATCTGTTTGCATTCTTAATCTTGATGAACCTTTAGATCTTTATTCAAGAACTCCTTTAAGGCAAATGATCCATGAGATTAGCTCCTTCAATTGCACCATTTGGGCTGCAGATTGCAACCATAATACAAGTCAAGCGGTGATTGGCATGTACTTTTTCTTTGGTTTTATTCGTTTAATTGTACTATATTTTTTTGTCGCAATTAACTATTCTAGAATTACCACTGTGGTCCAAGTTCAGTTAATAAGACTAATTCTGTACTTAGATTCCAAATGAAACATTTGGCTTGTTACATTTTTCTCCCATATTTGGATCTTTTTTTTTTTTTGTATTTTTCTGTTGAACTGAGAAGTGACTGGCCCCAAACTCAACTTTGGGCACTCAAACTACAGGAAAAGGCAATAGCATGATATCATTTGTACTCCAACTTATTTAAGTATTCTATATTTTGACATCATGTGATTTTGCAGCGCATGAGTGTTTCCTTCAGATAGCAGACTACTATAAATGTTATTGAAGATGCTGTCAATTTAATGAACAAGTGAATTCAATTCGCAAACAAAATAGTCCAGGGGTTGGCTTTTGGAGACCTATGTGATAACTTTTAGATATTAATATGTTCAATTTTTCTGGTTGTTAGGGACCAACCTTGGCGCTGCTTTGGTCAATTTGGAAACAGGGATCACAACATGGATTTGCAGAAGTAAAAGTGATGTTTTAGCTCAACAGCTTCATCAGTCGGTAATGTTCAGATTATTTGTGCATGCTAGATGCATTAAGCTTCCTAATCATCTCATGTGTCAGCTTTTATGGTTGGATTTTATGTATTGAAGAATATGAAAGAAGTTGTTCTTTGGATGTAAAACTTGTTTAGCTAGCTGTTTCTATTGATTCTCTGCAAATTGTCCCCAGTACACACCTTTCTTCAGAAAAAGGTTGTTTTTAGTCATTTTAAAAAGTCATTTGGGATTTTGTTTCTGTTCTAATTTGGTTGGACATGTGTCTGAGAACAGTGAACTAAAACAAAGCCTGGCAAATTATACCTGTCAACTTGTGCATAGGGAAATTACTTTCTTTAATTCTTTGCCTAGGTGTTAGCTTGACTTTTGACACATGATCTGATAGAATTGCTAACATGGAAAGGTGGAAAATAAAGTCAGAACATCATCAGCTCCAATTTTTCAGAAATTCTTCACTTTTTTTTTCCTTACAAGATTTTTACCTAATCGGGACGAACACTAGGTGTGTGGCCAGGTGGTTACCCAACTGTTAGGTGTATGGAGGCAGTCAAAATTTCAAATTACCATGGTGTTATTTCCCTTCTTTTTGAACTACTGACTAAAAAGAAAGAAAAGAAAACAAAGAAGAGAGAAAAATGGAAATAGGAGAAAATAGGAAGAATATGAAAAGCCATCATTTTGGGAGCATGTGCCAGTATTCATAAAAATATTTGAATTAATTTGGTTTCATGTATTCATAGAAGTGTAGCTGCATGATTGATGTAGATTCTTATGAAGGCCTAGATTACCTAATATTCAAATAATAACATTAATTATCCTGTCTGTCTGTCTCCCTTCTTAAGGGATAGGTACACACACAACTCCAGGTGATTTGTGCATCCATGCATAATAGTTATGTTAGGATTTCCTTCCGGATACAGTATTACCATCTGGTCCGGCTTTTACATAATGCATGGTGCAGTTTTTTAGGACTGCTAATCTGCCCATTAATAACAAGACCATTCCATTAAAATTGGAAAACTCAATTTTTTTTGTTGATGGTTTTTTTTGCTACAGGGTAATGTTGTTTTGTGTGGTTTAAGAAATGGAGCAATTGTGACAGTTGATGTTCGTGAAAAACGAGAAGGGTTGACTTCCAGACTCATTAAACATAGAATACCTTGTTCGTCTTTGGGCAAATTTCGTCAAAATTCTAGACAGTGGTTTGAGGTATTGCATTTCTTTTAGAACTACTACACTATAAAGCTGGTCTGTTTCAATTCCTAATTTGAAGTTTTAGAGATGAATATATGCCTAAGTGAAGACTATTATAGATCTCAAGAGGACACTATATGCATTAGATAGGCAACTTGGCTTTTAAATCTTTCAGAACACTTAGAAGTGGTTTAAAACCAAAATTGGGATAAGTTTAAGTGGTGAAGTGTCGGGCAGGGATATGTTTGACATGAGAACAAATGGTGGAAAAACATGGTTTTCTCAATCCAAATATGTCAACTATTTAACTTTATAGAGGAAAGAAAATCAAGCAGCTAAATTCTGGAATAACAAACACACCATAATTGATTTTATTAGTCTGAGAGAGGGAGAACCCAAAAGAAGCAAAATTTTGAACTATGGCGGTGAAAGTTGGGTGGACAAATGGTAATTCCTGGGTTCTGGTTGCGAACTCTCATTTTTACAAGGAAATTATTCAATCTCAACAGTGTTGAAATAGATAAAAAAATTCCAATTTTATAGATAAATAATTTTACATAGTAAAATTCCACAAACAAACTATAATTCCTTATTTGAGGCCTTATTCCTTCTGGTAGTTATATTTTGTATATTCATATTTCATTGAGGGGTTCTCTATGAAGACTGAACATTGCAGCAATTGCATTGTGTGGTAATTTATGTAAGATCATCTCAGATTTCTTTTTTCCCTTCAGTATGTTGATTGTTCTATGCAATATACATAGTCATACATAATGAATAAACTTGATCACCTGTGTAGAACAGTTATTTTGATTTTGGAATTATTGTGTCCGACTATCTGATATTTTGCAGCTCAGAGGAAACATATATCCTTCCTGCACCTTGTATATGCCTTCATCTGTATGCTGGTTAGTGGGCCTTAAAAGTATTTATTGGTTTCTATTTTATATGTTTGCTTTGAATGTATATAATTTCTCCCTTGTTTTGAATTTCTAGTTTGACATCACTTCAATCCTATGACAACTACTTCTTGGCCAGCTCCATGGATGGAACGGTCAGTCTTCATTATTCATTTTAATTCTTTTATTTAGGCTTTCTTGTGAATTTGTTTTGCTAATGCTTACAATAGTAACTTTTGGTAGTCTACAATGTCAAATCAATTTTTTTAAGAGTTTAAATAGTATCAATAATGGGAAGGGTTTTGTTTCATTGAAATAGATAGTTAAATTACTGGCTCATGACTCCAGTGAGTTGGGGCTATATGATATGATATGTTTGACATTGTTGTTAAAGCTATTACTGAAAAAGCACCATCTTGAAATGAATATGTTGATTGAAGGTAGTAAAAATTGTTCATAAGGTAGATTGAACATGTATTGGTGATAAAAAAAACTTGTGTATACATTGGTTGACAGTGATGAATCAAATGAAAGTTTAAAAAAAAGTCACCATTGTGTGGCTGCATTTGTATATATGTCTGCTGCTGCCACAAAATTATTCTTTATTGCCTTGCCATAAGAGATCTTAGGTATAATCTCATTCTGTTCGCTCTTATTTCACAGACATGCTCAACTCACTGTATTGGAGTTTTCAGCTGAAAATGGTCTTAACTTGGACATGCTCAATTTATCTTTTTGTCTGCCACTTCCATTATTTAGAGGCAAATGAATGAACTCTTTGTTTCCTGCCTGAAATTCATTCTGAGGTTGTGTGGATAGTGGAGGTATAAAATGAATGCACTTGGATTTAATATTTTATATAAACTCAAATTCAAAATTTGGTTTGAATTTTACTATTTGAGTAGGATGGGTTGATATGCTTTTTTTAAAAAAAAAAATTAATGGGATATAATAAATGAAGGAAAGTCTTGGCATAACGATAAACATTGACGCCGTGTGACCTGATGCCACGGGTTCGAGTTGTGGAAACAACCTCTTGCAGCTATCAGAGAAGACCGCGTACAATAGATTCATGGGTTCTTTCCTTTCCAGGACCTACAATGCCCGGACCGCACGTATTGCGGGAGTATTTATGCATTGGGCTACTTTTTTTTTAAGGGAATATAATAAATAAATTTTAACAGATCTCTTACTGGCTGCAGCTGCAAGCTCTATAATCGCTTGCACGATAGTCTATTAGTTTGATTTTTACAAAAATTTTCTGAAAATTCTGAATTTTGTTAAGCAACTTCGTTCATAGGTTACTATTTCTCTCCCTTGCCAGATTAAGCTTTATGATCATCGCATGACTAAGAGAGGCGCTGTACAAGCCTATGAAGGGCATGTGAACTCTCATACTCGTATACAGCTTGGAGTTGACCAGTCTGAGAGATTTCTTATGGCCGGTGTATATCATATTTCAATTTATCTTTATTTCTTTTTGAAATTTCATAAATCAGACTTTGTTTGACATTTTCCTAGGTGGCGAGGACGGCAAGTTGCGAATTTGGAGCATAAAGTCTGGTGAACTACTCTCTGAGGAAAAATTTTCTGATTCAGTCCTCTCGACCATGTGCTGGCAGGGACCTAAAAGTACATCCACTATGCATCTTACCCATCTTAAGTTATAGATTTTTCACTTGCTGGTTATGTGAAAATAATTACCGTTATAGATTTAAATATTCATCTTCTGTGCAGGTTGCGTGAAAATACTGGACGGAGATGAAAGATATGAAAAGTGCCAATCTGATCGGAGCCATAGGTGGGGGACATGGTGTGGGTCGCCGGAGGGACTATTCTATGTGCAATGTTCATGACTTCAAATCGTTATTTAATAGGATTTAAAAAAAAATGGTTGTGAACTTGTCCTCCACTGCAAGAAAATTGTTGCAAATGTGCAGGCATGTGAATTTTGTTCTTTCAGGTTACTCAGTAGATAGCAATAATAACCTTTAGTTTTGTGAAAGATTTCGTAGGAAAAAAAAAGAGCCATCTTATAATGCTGTTTGAAGTGATGATAAATCTAATTAGGCCATTTTTGGATCTCTGACTCTGAGCAGAGGTCATTTTGTACTTCTGAGGCTTCATAATATTTTCTTCTTTTTTCCATGCGTCTCATTGAGCATGTACTTGAATAGCTTTGTTTTGAAACTTTGTAGTTGTGTTTTCAGCAATCCAACTGCTATTTTCCCTTGTTGGCTTTGGCTTTATATGGCATTGTTGTTTCAATTGCTACGGAGAAAAATATTTTGTTGAAAGTACTAATTATCATTAAATTATTTATAAATTCTGTATATAAATTAATAACATAAGTTTGAAAACAGCTAATGAATAATCTAACATTGCTTTTCCAACATCTGTGTAAAATTGTCTCGACATTAATGCTGAATAAACTTTTATAATTGGTTGGATGCGAAGACATGATATGATGAAAGAGGCAGGCAAAAATTATAATCTCAATATGAAGAAATATTTCTTTGGAATTTCTGCCGTTTAAAAATGCATTAAATTTCCATAATTGTATGCCATTTCAGCTATTTGACTGTAATTTTTTTAAAATTAATTAATTGCATGTTATTTAAGATTCAAATTCAAGATTTAAACGAGAATAATAAGACCATTTAAGTTAGCGATAGCATTTGACTGTAATTTTTAGTAACTTATCCTTAAATGTTTAGTGTTTAATAATTAATTTGTTTGTAAAATTGCGCTATTTGTTATTAAAAATTTTTGTTAGAATATTATTTTAAACAAAAAGCTATAAAAGGTTTAATAATAAAATAATAATAATGTTGTAATCGATTTTTAACCAGTCTCCTTGTCAATATTTTTAGCTATACTAATAAACGAAAACTTAAATTATTAGTCATAATATATTCAATAAAAAATTAAGGGAGAATATATAAAGAAAATAATTATATTATAATATATTAAAAATATTATATGATCTTAATTATTTTTACTTTGTATATTATTATTTTTCATTTAGTTTGTTCAAATAAGTTTTTTTTTTCTCTTTTTCTTTTACTATTTTATGAATCAAATGATAGTTTAAAGTATATTAAGTTAAAATTAAAAATAAATTGTTTGAAAAATGGGATATTTTTTAAATCTAAAAATTAACAATTAAATTTAAAAGTAGTAAAAATAGGGAAAGAATTTGAGTGAAATGAGGTGGTAGACAAATTACAGATATAATAATGATGGCATGTTTTTGACAAGAAATGGAAAGTTTATGAGTTTGATTAAAAAAAATCCAAAATTAATGCTTAGAATTTAGCAGAGGTGAGCTCCGCCACTCCCTCCTTTCTCATCCTCATTCTCATTTGGGATTCGAGTCTCAGAGAATCTTATAAAAATTTCTATTATAAATTTAATATTATTATTTCTACATTCTCAATTCTCCACAGATATTGTTGACTAATAATTTGGAATTGTCTTCTCCATAGATTCTCAGTTATCTTCTTTCAGATTTTATTGGAATTGCCTTTAATTTATGAGATTTTATTTCTTTTGTAATTTCTGTTCATTTTTTTAAAAAAAAATCTATACATATTTTAACTTTAGCAAATTTAATTTTATGAAATTCATGGTACCTAGCTAGTAAATTAAATTAGACCAATTAATGAATTCTATATTTTAAATTAATTTATTGTATAGAATAGAGAATAAATAAATAAAATTATCAACATTACTGTGTTGAATAAATAAGTAAAAAAGAAATCTTGAATTATAATGCAAACATTTTTATAGATTATATACATTAATTAGTATATATAAACAAGATTATGGAATTAGATTGTTTAGAATTTATCAATGCTTTTATAATTAAATTTCTAAATTTACCCATACATAGTGAGATTAATAATTATAACTGTATACAAGAGCTCTGTCTTTGGTCTCAAAACCCCTTTAGCCTTTCTTTGATCATTAATTTACAACTTAATATAATCAATTATTTTTTTTTTCAATTTTGTTTCATTTAAAGTGTCATTAAAATTTAAAAAAAAAATCATTTTTAAAATTTTTTTCTCCTTTGTGTTATTGTTATTATCATTAAACTTACAAATTTTTGACACATTTTTCTTTACTATTTTTATTTTCATTAAACAATAAATTTTGACTATACATCTTATACAATAAATATTTGAAGCAAAAATAGAATAATTTTTTAAAAAATTGTACGCAGTGATTAATTGAAGAAAAGAAAGGGTTGATATTAAAAAATAAGGTATAAAAAATATTTTAATCTATTAAAGGCGTTTCTATAATTATCTTAATTATATTTATGTAAAAAATAAAAAATAAGCTTATCATCAACAATTAACTTCTTTTTACCAAAGAAAAGCTATAAACAACACACTTCAAATTATTTTATCCAAAGACATTAATCAATTCTCTTTATTTTTTTCTTTATTTTTTTTTAAAAAAAATTCCATTTCCTCTTAATTTGAGGATGTTTGTATAAGTTGCTTGCAGTCATTACATATTGAAGAAAGTTTTTGTTATTCTCAATAAGTTCCAAATAGCCTACTCTGCGTGTGTATATATATATATATATATATATATACATACAATAACTCGTGGAATTAAGTATATATTTCGAATTTGAAATTATTTTTCACTGGATAAATTTTAAAATATAAATCTGAAACTATATAAAACTTATTAGGGTTTATGATGCCTTGATTTAGGGGTAAAAATTTAGGATAGAAATTCAGGAAATTAGACTTTTTTTTTTCATTTTTTAATGCATTTCAAGAGTTACCCAGTAACATTCCTTTGTACTGTCTAGCGCTGAAGTGAGAATCTTTTCGAATAAAATTTCTTGTACTCGCAAGGATTTGAACTTAAACTTAGTGATTCAGAAGTATTATTTCCACTTAAATCAATTTTCATAATTGGTAGAATTAAAAGATTTTAATTAAGTCAGCCTTAAAATAAAATTTGTTGTACTCGCAAGGATTTGAACTTGAAACTTAAAGATTCAAAACTATTCACAACATATGTTAGTTTGTTTAGTTGATAAAGTAACATTAGCCAATATACTCTAGCATTTTTAAGCTGTAATTTTGATTTTTTTTATTAAATCATCCGTATCTAAAACATAGTGACTAATCCAGATTCAAGCATTGTCGTATTTTTTTAATTTATAAGACTAGAATTCAAAACCTTATTTAAGAAATAACAAGTCTTTTATCACTTGTTCAAACTCACATTATTTGTAATTTTGAAATTTGATAGTATAAGTGAATATAATATAGTGTATTAGTGCATGAAGCAGCTAGATAGGCGGGCATGCAGTGTGTGTGTGCGTGTGTGTATATATATATATATATAGGTAAATGGGTTTGAGTGATGGATACAAAAGTTGGTTTTTTCTTAAAGTTTGATTAAACTCCTCAAAATCAAAAGGGAAGACAACATAATATTTTGATTGGGAAAAGCATGCTCTCTCTTTTATATATGCACTTCTAGACATGTCAAACTCTGTGTATGTGAGAGTGAAAGATAAAAGAAAGAGAAGAGATTATGCAAAGACAAACAATTAGCAAAACCCATGAAATAGTCTCTATCTTGACTTAATAAACTTACTTTTAGGAAAGTTTTTATAATGATGAAAAGTAATGAAATGAGGGAATATTAATCAATTGCAAATATCTTGTCACTTTATTAATATGTTGCATAGGTATATATAATAAGGTTGTATACATATTTATACAGCTTGATTAATTAATTATTAAATTAAAACTAATAAGAGACATCAAACTAAATGATAAAGACATAATACATATATATATTTTTCCCTTTCTTTTTGGTGGTTGGATATAATCATTGTGTTTGATACAGGGGTCCAATTAATTGCAAATGCAAAGACTTTCATTTTAATTTGCAAAAAGGTTTTTAGACCTTTGATTAATTTCCTTCATCCTAGTTAAACTTCTAGGTGCTTCATCATTTTTCTTTTTTTTTTCCTTGCATTAAGAAGTTTTGAAAGAGAAGAATTGCAAATTAATTAATATTTGCTTAATTAGAAGGGTTATGTTGTTCTAATTATTTATTATTAATATTAAGTCGTTTTTAAAATTAAAAAATTTCAGAATTTAATTGATAACCAAAATTAAATAAAAAATTGCACTTAATACCAATGTCAAAATTTTAAATTTTAATATTTTATATTATACTAATTATTTTTTAAAATTTTAAATTTATATAATAAGAAATATTCTCTTAATAGTTTATACATTAATTGAAATTATATTTTTCTGAACCAATTTAAGGAAAACCTAATAATATCGTATATTATTAAATAATAATTAATTACTAAATTATTAATCTAAAACTATTTGGTTGATCATTAATGACCTTATAGTGATAAATCAGTCACAGTATCAATATCTTATTTCTTTTATATATATAATCAATTATATTATACTTGTATATATTGATTAAATATATATGATAATGCATCTGGAAACCATCTGAAAAAGGTTTTATAAAGTGCAACATTGATGCTGCAGTGTTTGAGTCTGAGATGAAAGTGGGCTATGGTTCAGTTGATTAATGCTAAAATGGTGCTATGTTAGGTAGACCAGATGCTTCCATTGGTGAAGCATTGTGCTTCAGAGAAGCCTTGAGCTGGGTAGTCAAAGATCTTAACATTGCAGGTGGTGTCTTTGAGTCAGATGCTACAAGTTGTTTATGGACAGGGCGAATTGTTGAAGATTGTCATAATTTATTGAATGGCTTATCAAATTGCAAGTTGAGATTTGTTAGTCGATCAGCGAACGCATGCTCTTGCTCGCACAGCTGGTTCTATGTCTGGTTAGAGAGGGGAATTTTCGTCCCTTCCTTTATTTTAGAGATTTTGAATTTTGATGCTATAGATATATCATATATACGAGTAAAGCTTATTTTTATTTATTTTTTAAATATATGATAATGCATTTAAGGAAAATGGAATGTTATCAGAAATTTTATTCACATATATTCTCAAAAAAAATTGCATTTTATATGGATTTGTAATTTTTTTTTATTTCATTAAATAAAACCATATATATGCACTATGGTTGGATCTAAACTTTCAATCAATGTTGCAGCGAGAAAAAAAAAACATATGAAAGTAATTAAAATTAAAGTTAATTACAATGTTCTAATTTAAATAAATTAAAAGAAAATGATATGGGGATCAAATTGTGACAAATTAAATGAGGTAAAATGATAATTTCAGTAAATTAGAAACAAAATAGGAATTTTAGTCTATAATACAATATTTATAATTATTATATATATTAATATTAAAAGTAAAAATTATCCTTCTTAATTTGTCACAGTTTGATCCATTCTAAATTAAAATGGTCTAACTTAAATAACATATATTTCATTTATCAAATATAAATATTTATAATTTCAAATAAATAAAAAAAACATTTACCAATATATTATCTATTGGAAAAAAATTTTTCATTACAAATTGATACTTTGGAGACAATATTTCAATATAACAAAATATGGAGGAATTGAAAGAGCAAATGTCTTAGTTTTACATTATTACAAAGAATTAATTGTTTGTAATTCATATTATTTTTTAATAATTTGTACATATATAGTTTATATTTTTAAATTAATATTTAATTTTCTCAAGTGATTGTATAGAGTATGATTATATATCTGATCATAATAGATTGATGTAATCTAATAAAAATTATAATTAAAGAAACATATATCTAAAGTGTCTAAATTAAAGAGAATAATAAAAATTCATGTATTTTACAAAATACAAGCAACTTTCGGAAGTATTTACTGAATTAAATTTGAAATTGAAAAAGAAAGCCAAATAAAATTAATTAAAGAAATATAGAAAAATAATACAATTAATTTTTTTTAAAAAAAATAAGTTCAAAAGCTTGTTAGTTTTTATTTTTCCTTTTTTACTTTTCTTATTTTCACAAGAGGGAACTCTATCTCATGGATCGTAATTTAAATAAGATTACATGTAAAAATTCATGAATGTTTAAACGGAACTCTGTCTCTATAAGTTGAGAAAAGATGAAAAAAAAATGCTAGGATTTGTATCTCTTAACAATAATTACTGTATTACGAGCTTAACTGATCAATAAAATCAATGCTAATTATTTTCTTCATCCTCAATATATATATATATATAGTTCAAATTATTTTCAAGTTAAGTTTATTACTAATATGCCCATTAATATATTTACAATTTATCGTGTTGTCGTAAAAAAAGAAAATCTTCAATAACGACTCCTGATCCATATCTCAAACTGAACACATGAATAACAAACAAAACCAACTAACTTTTTTTTTCTCTCGCTAATATTATAAAATTTTATTGAGAATATGCTATTTCTTTGTCTAATACTGTAATTCTGATATTGTAATAACTAATAAACTACTAATTTGGCTAGTGTATAAACTCAAGATTGCTTTAATCCCTTTCATGTATTGGTCAAATGGGTTATTCAAAACTTTTTTTTTTCCAATTTTTATCCTTTTTTTGCAAAATCATAACTTTATATTTATAAAATCTCAATCTTTCTAAAAATTTGAAGCTCGAAAATAATATATATATATATATATATATATATTATAAGTTGAAAGCTTAAAAGAGCAGCCAACAGAAGAAACAAAGAGAAAGATGGTTCCAAACAAAAACAAACAAGGTAAGCAAACTAAAAGTAAAGTGAAAACACAAAAAATTAACAAAAGCCAGATATGGACGGAGATGACGCTTTTCTATTCATTTCAGATTTTTCAGCCTTTACGAGAAAACATACACAATGGCAATTTATGTAATAATCAAATGAGGTAAGGGTATTTTGGGAAATTTATGGGACAACTAAAGAGACCATTCACTGCAGCTTTGGATGCCATTGCCAGGTCCGTATGACTTTGCACGCAAAACTATGGAGTTTTCGGCCTTTCCATTAAATTTTCTTGATAATTACATTTTCAGTCTCTTATTCCTCTTATGAATAAAAAGCCTAAATCCCACATTACATTTTTTTAATCATTATGTCTCTCTTTTTTAATTTACTGTAATTTGCCTCTCCATTCAACCCTTTTATTTTGCATTAATTAAAATATAATTTCTAATTATCTACTTTTTTTTTTTTATCTTTCCAATTCTCTCACACCCAAATATTTTCATATTTATCAATATATATATATGATATATGATTTTTTTAAAGAATATCTTAGCATAGTTGATTAAAATTAATTAGTTATTTTAGAGAAATTTTAATTATAAGATGGTTACTTTAAATAATGAATTGAGTGAGAAAAAAAAGAGTTTTTTTTTTAAAAGTTATATTTAATATAATTACTAATAATTAAAGTCATAAGTTAAAAATTTTAACTTTTTTAAAATATTAATTTTTAATAAAAATTTTGAAAAAAGAAAAAATATAATAAATAATTTGAATATTTTATACTACAAATTAAATATTTGATTATTGAATGATTAATTAGCTCAATCAGAAAGCACAAAAATTCAAATTCTTAATTTGGATAGCTTAATTTCTCAAAGTTTATCCTATTCTACATGTGGACAGGCAAAGCTTCTACTTTGGAAAAAAAAAATAATACTAACAACAGGCAACATTATTTTGATTGATATTTTTTTTAAACTAGCAGTTTCATTAATTTTTTTAAACTAGCGGTAATTAATGAATAACAAGAAATTTGGATGCAAAGACAAACTTTGGTTAAATAATTAATGTCATTATTGACAATCAATTGCTATTTGTCCAACAACAAAAATATAGTATATATAAATACCATTTTAATGTAAAAATAGAAAAAAAGGAAAAAATTTAAAATGAAAGAACACTTTCATGATTAAGGATAATTAACAATTAATTACAGCAATAATTAAGAGAAGTATAAATAATAATAATAATAATAATAATAATAATAATAATAATAATAATAATAATAATAATAATAATAATAATAATAATAATAATAATAATAATAATAAAGTGTGGCATAATCATTACTTCTCTACATTATAATAAAAAAGAAAAGAAACCCCCAAGTTTTATATTTACATAATCATTATCACATACATCATACATCCTCTCATTGTTAAATGATTGGCGGATAGGTTCTGTTTGGAAAACAATAATAATCATAATAATAAGAAGAATCAACTGTAGAGATCTCGCATTGCATCTAATAATTAACTGTATATATATAATATATAATATATATATATATGTCAAAAAAAGAAAGAAAGAAAAAAAGAAGATAAAACACCAAAACAATTTAAAAAATAATAATAATAAAACATGAAATTTTTATATAATCTCTGGAGGTTGATCTATGTTTTTTGATATAATTAAAATCACCTATTTGAAATGGGATTTGGACCACTTGGAACTTCATGAACACTTACATTGAAGATCCTTTCTTGCCATGGCAATGGAGATCTACTAATAAACGCGCTGCCTGCAGTAACAGCTCCTCTTTTTTTTCTGCCAAGTCTTCTTGTAGCAAACTGCATATCGTTTTTAGTAAAAAGCCCTCCTGTCGTTGTCGTTTTAACTGGTTGGAAACTGCTGTGGTTTGTGCTGCTGGCCATGGAGGTGCAATGAAAACTAGTAGTAGTAATAAGAAGAAAGAAGAATATAGTGAAAGATATTACATCACTAGCCATGCAAAATGGATTTGTTATTTATTTATTTATATATATAGAGAAAACCATCTGATAAATAGTTATAATAAATATGTGTATTAATTTGAAGGGTTTCGAAATAGCCAAATAGGAAAGGGAGAAATAGTTTTTGGGTTGTGAAGATGCCTTAGTAGGGTTTATTATAAGAATATTGAGAGAATTCAAATGAAAGAGAGAGTAAGTATGTAAAAAGGAAAAAAAAAGGACATTAGAAAAAGAAAGAAGAAAAGCAAAAGGGTGGTGGTGATGTTGGGAATGCTTTAGCAATATATGTGTTACGTTGATAGAGGTGATAGAGATACGGGTTTTGTTTTATCCATCAGTTCTATTCTTATGCTATTCTTATGGAGGTGCTGAACATATATATATATATATATATATTAATTTATTTTTTTATTAACTATACGAAAAATATTTAAAATTTAAATTCAATCAAAACGACACATATTTTTATTTTAAAAAATAATAATAATTCATTTAAAAATCCTAACTTTATTAATTTAAATTAAATAATAATAATTTTATCACATAATTTTATAATATTATTTAAATTTATTTATTAGTAAAAAAGAATGAAGGAAAGAAAGGCGACCTTGAGCGCTGGAACAGGGGGCGCGGTAGGAAGCAACCTGTAGTCTCCTTGGGGGAGGACCAAGTTGGGTCCACAAAAGCAGGTACATAAATTTAACACTTCAAAACAGGGATGGATTTATTTTTCGTTCCAAGACCACAATACAAAAATTTCTAAGACAAAGGTAGTTTTGGGGTGGGTCAAGAAATTAACCTATCAACACAAAGTTTACAGTTGGTCCCTATAAATGGCATGCCCTAAAAGAAGTGTTTTTTTTTTGTCATTCTCAAAGCTTCATATGTACATGCTCTCTCATTTAACAAATATCAATTTAATTGCAATTTGTAAAACCCAATAACTAAGTTGGAGTTAAACTCATAAGTCATAAATTTGATATTGGTGTTCATTTATTTACTAGTCTCACAATATAAATATATATTTTTTGGTTATTTAGTATGTGAAAATTTTTCCTCATATCGTATAACACTACAAAAAATATTTCGGATTACTGACGAAATTTATATTATTTTTGTGGATAATCACATTTACCGACAAAAAAACTATAGCTATATTTTTTGCCGGTAATACAAATATCAATAAGAAAAAATTTGTCCTTATTTTGCCGATAGAAAATATTCTGTCGGTATTTTTCAATAAAAAAGTAGTCAATAAAATTTATCGATAGAATGAGATTTCTGTCGATAATACTAACGAAAAGATATTATGTCGGTAATTATCGACTAAGGATATTACAAAACAAAAAATTAGATTTGTGACAAAATAAATTTCTGTTGATAATTACCGACAAAAATTTTATCGGTAATTACTGACTATGGATTTTTCTATTACTAATTAATGATAATTTTTTTTGTCGGTAATTATCGACAGAAATTGTTGTTAGTAATTATTGATTACTGATAGAAAATTTTATCGGTAATTATCAATAGAAAATTTATTGGTCGACAATTCATATATTTTTTGATAAAAAGTTTAATCCGTTGGGAAAAAAATATTTTTTAAAATTTAATTATTTTTTTAAAAAAATATAGTATGCAAAATTGCCGATAGATTTTAGTTTATGTCACTAATTTCGTTTCATAATACCGACAAAAAAAACTTTTATCGGTAAACGTAAGTTCGAATTTTAACCTAGCTATTTATCGACAGAAAATTAATTTCTATTGGTAATATCAGGAGAAAAGATTTTTTGTCGATAATACCGACAAATAAATCATTTATGTCGATAAACGGATCAGCTTCAGGAGAAAAAATTTTCTCCCAAAATTAATCATTTACCGACAAATAATCATTTTCTTTAGTATTACTGATAGCAAAAGCTCATCTGTCGGTAAATAAAAGGTTAGTTTTATAGTTCTTTATCACCGATAAAAAATCTTATCTGTCAGTAATATCGATAAATAGATTTTTTTGTCGATACTACCGACAGATAATCCTATTCTGATAGTAATAAAGACAAATACACATATTCTGTCGATAAATGATAAAACCTTGAAAATAAAATCCACATTTATAATTTACTAACAGTTAATACAGTTCTGTCAGTAATACCGACAGATACACTTTTACCGATGGAACACTCTCATCTGTCTGTAAATTAAAGGTCAGCTTTACCATTCTTTATCATCGATAGAAAAATTTTATCTGTCAATAATATCGAGAGAATACCGTTTTCTGTTGATAATATCGACAAATAATTTTTTTCTGTTGATGGATGAAAATGTAAAACAACCACTCACATTAACTAGTTACCAATAGATATATTTTTTCATTGGTAATACCGACAGATACTCCTATTTTGTCGATAATATCGATAGATATACATGTTCTATCGGTAAAAAGATAAATACTTGAAAATAAAATTTACATTTATAATTTACAGATGGATAGATCTTTCGTTGGTAATACCAATAGAAATAAATATTCTGTTGGTGAATATTTATAATTTACCGACGAAAATATTATTTTGTCTATAAATTTTTCGACATATATTTTGTCAAAAAATTTATCGCTAAACGTTTTCTCCATTAATTCTCATTAAATCTTACCAATTCTTCATTTTTCTATCTATAAATTAATGGTAATTTCTCTCGCTATGAATTGGTGCCTTTATTACTAACAAAATATCTGTCGGTAAATTTTTCTATCGAAAAATTGTCGGTAATTTATCAGTATATTTTTTAATTAATTTTCTTTTCTTTTCTCTCGGTACCGACAGAAATATTTCTATTAGTAATACAGACAAAAATATTTCTATTGGTAATTTTTTTCGGTATTTCACTGCATTCTTATAGTGTTAGAGTCATTTTCTATTGAGGAAAATTCACCCAATCAATAAAAACTAAATAAGTTCACTTGTTTTTTCTTATTATCACTCATCCAGCAATTTATTATTTATTGAATGTATATATATCTAATCTAAAAAAAATTCTAGTATCAAGATTTTACATCATGTCGAGGTAAGAAAGTCTTTTTTAAAAAAAAATTAAACTGATAATGAGCCAGTCTTTTGGAGGTAGCACTCTTTTATCAGTAGTAAAGTTTTAAACTAGGAGAATATGATGTAAGGAAAAAAATTGTAAGTGAATATATGGACGCATTTGTGGGGTGGTATCTAACCCTTATGGGTAATAATCCACTATTTTTGAAGCCATCACAAGTTATCATTTTGAAGCCATTATTTTTGACATTGAGCATTAAAAAATTAAAAATAAAAGAGAGGTGAAGCTTATAAATTGGCCTTCCACACTAATTAATTTGTAAAATCATTTAATTTTAGTCAAATTATAAGTTATACTAAAAACAAATTAAAAAAAGCAGCCTAATGCACCAACACTCCCGTTATGCGCGTGTTCAGAGAATGGTCGGATCCATTAGGTCTTTGTACGCAGTCTTTCCTTGTAATTGTAAGAGGTCGTTTCCACGACTTGAACATATGACCTAAGATTATACGACGACAACGCTTATCGTTGCGCCAAAACTCCTCTTCAAATGATAAGAGTGCAACACGAAGACTTCCTAAGAGGCCACTCATCTTAGTACTACTCTCGCCCAAACACATTTAACTTCGAAGTTATGATGAGATCTGATGCATTAGTACTGGTATGATCACACCCAAATTATAAGTTATAAATTTAGAATAAACTAAAATTAATTCTATCATCAAATTTGATAGAATTTGATACAGTTATGACTGATATGATATAATTTAGGAGATAAAGCTTTAAAATGTATTTTCATTTTTATACTAAATATAAATTTTAAATTTGCAAAATATTGCAAAATATTTTACAAGAAAACAGTAACATGTATATATTACTTGAACACAAGTACTGAAAAATGATTTCATATTAATATATCATGATTGCTAAACAACATTGATCCCATTGTTATGAATAATCAAAACAAAATAATATATAGAACAAGTACCAAACTCGTAATTAATTAAAAAAAGAACCCCCCCCCCCCCCCCACAAAAAAAAAATAATAATAATAAAAAGAAAAGCTAGTAATTATTACTATTAGAGTTGATAGAAGAGCAAATTGTTCGAATTTCACCATCATCTTGAGCAGAAGGTAGAAGAATATTGCCAAGCTTGGCCATGGAGACAGCAAATTGGTTATGGAAAAGAGAGAAGTCAGAAGCTAATAAAGTATTAACAAGAGGAGCAGTTCTTGGATCAGAGAATAGCAATTGATCAGTGGAGAGAAGACCCATATTTCTGTTTAGATTTTTAAAATAGACAGAATCAAAGGTGGTTGGAGTTATAGCATCAAGATCAACATAGTCTGATGCCCATCTGCATTTCCTTTTCAAATAGTTCAAATACTTTGTATCCAGAGATGGGTCTGCTTTCCCACTTCCTTCATAGTTAAACAGCCTGTGTTGTATTGATCCACATGTTGTTCTCCCAACTGTATGTGCTCCTAATTGAGAGAGAGTGATTTTGTTGAATTTTTTATTAGATACTGTCAAATTAAATAACAAAATTGAAACACATCGATGCATAGCCTAACGGTAAATGCATCTCTTCTGAATAGATTCAGATTTGATTCTCTCTCTCGTAATTGTAATGTTAAAAGAAAATAACAAAATCCAATATGTATAGCCTAATTTCAATTTTTTAAAACTTCTTCAGTAGAAAATTTTATTCAATCACATTAATTATCATATTAGTTTGTGAAAATTACCTGAGAGAACAACCAAATCAAGCACATTAAGGCCAGAAGATTGGTAAAATTCGATCAAAGTAGTAATGTTTTCACGACCCATTGGGACAATTTCAGTTTCCTTGTCAATAGAAACCTTGCCATCTTTCCTTCCATAGGGCACAGGCCAGTATGGACCTTTAAGAAGAACAGTAGCATCTCTTGAGGCTGCCGTCAGAATATCAGCACATGACACTGTTTTTGGGCATTTCTTCTCAATCACAGCTTTGATATCATCTATCACTTCAAACCCTCTTAGACTTTTGCTTGCTTCTGCTCTTCTCTCACTTCCTTCATGATCCAACAGTATGGAGGCATCACATCCCTTTAAAATAATAAGCAAAACAATTAAACTCAATCATTATATATGTATATATGAAAAAAATTTATAGAAAAACAATTAAG
This sequence comes from Garcia nutans, assembly GCA_947685225.1. Classification (NCBI taxonomy): domain Eukaryota; kingdom Viridiplantae; phylum Streptophyta; class Magnoliopsida; order Malpighiales; family Euphorbiaceae; genus Garcia; species Garcia nutans. The sequence goes on along the minus strand of CANTUV010000014.1, from coordinate 10,669,195 downwards.
TTATTGCATCTTACCCTAACAGAACAATCGTGGAAATGTAATCGGAGGAGACTGGCAGCAATGGTGGAGTCGTTCTTAAACCATTCTCTAACTTTTCTATTGATAATGGATTCAGCTTCTGGACAACTTTCATGGTAGTAAGAAAAAGATAACAAATCATCTACTGAATCCAGCAATGTGGGAATGGTGAGTAATGGTGCATCTTCTTCTTCTTCTTCATGGTTATTTTTGTTATTATTATTATTATTATTATTTTCATCTTGCCTGTAGTAATCTTCTTTCTCCTGTATATTATTGTTATTTGCAGAATACTTATATTCTGAGGCTGAAATCAAATGAAAAGCCAAGAGAAGAAGAAGAAAGGAGATGAGGGAATAATTCATGATTTTACAATTTAATTAAACCAAATGCAGAGAGATGGGTTGAATTAATTTTGATACAATGTCATAAAGATTTGGAGTATATAATATATGGTCTTAGGCTTAGCTATGAACTGAAGGATCATTTTTATATATTTTTATTTATTAGGTACATTACTACGTGAGATCCACCTCTCCTCAATCATGCATAGGCTGACTTGCGGCCACGTAGAGTTGAGCATATTATTTTATTGGTCTGCCAAAATAAATAAAGTAAATAAATTGTTTTTTGGGAACATATTAAATAAATAAATAGTTGACCTGCATTGGTAATATTCTTTTTTCTGAGACTTTTATCTGGTGCGACTCTCTGATGGTATTAGTTATATATTGACTCTCTTATGCCTTATTAAGAATGACTACTCTTATTAGTTTTTATTTGTTTCGAGTATTGCTGACTATTTTTATAAAAAAAAAATTATTTTTTCTCTGATTTTGTTATTAGAGAGCAGGCTCTCCGAATTAGGTTTTTTTTTTCAAGTAAAAAAATTATATTATCTATAATGTTGTATATGACAATTTAATTTTAATTATTTTTTTAATTTTAAATTATTCAATAATATTTATTTAAATTAATTTTTTAGGATAATCTAATAAATAACACTTATAGCATGCCGAGATATCATCTAACGATAAATATATCTCTCATGTATAAATTCATATTCGATTTTTTCCACTGCATATTGAAGTATTTAAAAAATAAATATCATCAATTATAAGTTTTAAGATAAAATTTAAAATTTTAACTAAATATAATAAATTATTTTGTTAGATAATTATATAATTTATAAATTTCAATATTTATATTATATAGTGCTTGAAATTCTGCTTGAAGTTCTTTAGTATTTATTTTTAAAAAAATTTTCCAAATACTAATTAAGATTGCAAATACTTTCTTCTTCAAAAAAATATAACTTTAGCCATATCTCCAGTGGAATTTGAAATTTTAATTATTTTGTAAAGAATTGATAAAAATTAAAATAAAATACTAGTTCATTTTTTAATTTAAAATATAATAAATATTCTTTTTATTAAAATATACTGAAAATTAGGTATTTAAAAAAAGTTAAAAAAGTATGTTGTATTTAAAAAAAAAAAGTAAAAGAAGTATATCGTACCGCGTAATATCCTTATTAAATTATATCACAATTTGTAATCTTAGCCCACATATTACTATGGGATTTCTTTAAAAATATCTCAAAAAAATTATTTTCAAAAATTCACTTTTCTTTTTTAAGATCAAAAAAATTCATTTTTTAATTTTTAATTTTAAAAATATTCATGTTCAGAGGTATATTTTTAATCTATATTTAGTATATTAAAAATACACTTTATTTTTAAAAATATATATTAAATATATATTTGATATATAAAAAATACAGTATAATTTCCTTAATAAATTAGACCACAATTTGTAATCCAATCCTGCATATTACTATGGGATTTCTTAAAAAATATTTCAAAAGAATAAAATTATTTTCAAAAATACACATTTTTCCTTTTTTTTTAAAAAAAAAATTATATATATATATATATATATATATTAAAGTAACATAACCCCAGATAATAAGAACACTATATTCATAGAGTGGGGACCTATGATTGAGCAAAAGCTTACATCCAAATAAATAAGAATCGTAACAATCAATATCATGAAACAAATTAAGATTGATAAAACCTTCCAGAAATTGAGAAGGGAAGGTATGAACATAAAATAGTCCATTATGATTCTCCAAAAACCAATTCTGGGAAACAAATAGAAAGAGCAAGCACAGCATCCAAACCTAGAAAAACACCAAATATGTGAGAGCCTTAGATGACCGGACGTGAAAGGCTCTAAAAGTGAGGCTGCAAATCAACATCGTCGCCGACTTAGGAAGTCTTGAAAGAAAGACCCCAAACATAAAATATTAAAGAGGTTGAAATCCATAGTATGACCACCAACAAAGACCTCAAGAGGGTAACAGCGGCCAAAGCCTACGTAGTAGACAAAAAGTACCATAGTAGAGGTACAGTTTGGCCGAGTTTCACCCATGTCTGAAGCTTAGTTTATGACCCTAAGCCGATTCTAAATCCTTGGGCAGATTTTAGTTTGGGCCTCGGGCCAATATGATCGGGTTAGCTTTTGTTTTCTTATTTCTTGGCCTAACTCCTGAGGGCATTACATTATATTATTATTATTATTATTATTATTATTATTATTATTCAACAAACAGATCTAAAATAAGGATACAATTATGAAGATAAAACAAAAACCAAACATCTAAAATAGTAGAATGTAAAAGAAAATTACAAAATACACGTCTATAATCTAAACAAAGAAAAAAAAACATAAATTACAATACATTTACTTGATCATACAAAAGAAAAAAAATGAAAAATACCAAAACTACAAATATACAATTACATCAAAATAGCCAAAACAACAATTAGCAAGCCAATCAAAATCACAAATCTCATTGAGATCCAAAATTGAATTCACAAAAAAAAAAAAAAAAAAGAAGCCAAATATCATCTCAAATTCTCAACTAAAACTACAAACTCAAAATGCAAATATACAATCATACAAAAAATTATAATCACGAGCAAATAAAAAAAGCTTGAAGGAAGATTCGAGAGATAGAAAGAAAGGCAAAGACACAAAAAGAGATGCTTGATGATTTATCAAGGGATGCATGTGTTGGCCTTGTGCAGAGAGAGGAGCGAGGCTGAGGCATTGAGCCATTGAAGATGAATGAAAATAAATGAAACTTTTTTAGTCACTAGTGAGAAAGAAGGGCAGAGACAGAAGAAAGGAGACTCTTGGAAAGCGTGGCAGCTGTGAATAAACCCCCTAACCCCATAAAAATAAAAAATAAAAAATAAAAAAGGTTTAGACCTTATAAAGCTAAACCCCCTAACTCCCAATTTATTAAATAAACTAAAGAGAAAGTAAAAAATAGCCGGCAGCAATCAGCCTCATATCTAAAGCAAAATATCCACAAAAGGGATGACTGCAACTTTGGTAGAGTCAAAGAAAGAAACCCTAAGAGAGTAAAAATGCCAATTGGTTGCTGCTTAATTTGTGAGACTAATAATTATATAAAACTAATTGATAGCAATAGAAAAGTTTTGCAATATATACATTAATTTCAACATTCAAAATTATTCTATTGTATTATTTTGCCTTAAAATTTTGGATTATTCTCTTCTAATTACAATCACCCAACTATTAATTCAATAATTCAAATAAAAACTCATCAAATTTGAGAAGGCTGAATTTTGTTCTTATAAAATCTAAAATGTAGAGTTTTTTCTCTTATATCTGTATTTCAGACAATAAAATTTCTTATTGTTATAAAAAATATTACTTTTTTTAGAATTAAAAAAAATTATTACTCTGTAAGTGTATACTAGGCCAAATATAAATATAATATGGTGCAGAAAAATAATTAATAATATCATATTATTACGGATACATCTGAAGGGAATTACTTATTTTAGATGGCAGCAAATAAAATTTTCAAACAGGAAAAAATTTTCAAGAAAAATTTTGCAAAATATTTCAACAACAACAATAATAATAATAAGACATTTTGCATGTAATTCTATAAAATTACGCTTTTATATATAAAAAAGTTAGATTTATTAAAATTCTTCAAAAATTCACAAAAAAAATGACCATTTTGCATACTATTTTTATAAAATAACAATTCTTGCAGAAAATTTCTTTATTCTATAAAATTTCACAAAGAAAAAAAAGAATAATTTTATATATTATTTTATAACATAAAAAAATTAAAGAAAATAACTTTAATTTTATAAAAATTACATGCAATGCGAGATTTTTTTTTTCTTGTGAACACTTTCCAAAATCAAATAAAATTATCACTCAAGTACCATGATGTTTTCTTTATTCTAGTGGTCAATTTGTTCATGGATTGGGATCAGTTTTGAAATTATGAATATTTTTAAACTCCACTTTTTTCAGAAATTCAGACTGAATAAACCACCATGAACAGGTATTGGCTGATGATTAAGCCATAATGATTGTTCTTAAAAAAGAAGTAGAGTTGTTATTATTTATATCTTCATTCTTTATTGCATTACAAAATAAGTATTCCATAGCACTCAGCCATGTGATATTAGCATCATAAAGGCCTATCATCCTAACAATCCATCTTGATTCTTTCATTTTCCCCAAATTAACCAAAGAAATTGATTTCATTACTACTAGTGGAAATTTTTTTTTCCTTTAAAATAATATTTATAGAATTTTTTAATATAATTTTATAGTTTTGGATTTATATTAATATTATTTTTTAATTTTACAATATGTATTCTACATATAACGGGTTTTGTAAATTTTTTTTACATGATATATACTTTTGTAAATTTTCATTTACATAGTATTTTGTCTATATAATATTTTTGTAATTTTAAAGTTATTTTTATAAATTTCACAATTTTCGTTGCTGAAATTTCTGTAAGAAAAAAAAAAAAGCTTGGATATATATACCACTCTTCCATAGCCTGAAAGGTCAAATTGGCAAAAAATTAAGAAAAAAAATTGGCATTTTGTAAATTGGACTAGAAAACATGCATATCAAGGTTTTATTTGGAGTTTGACTCATAATATTTTTCTTTTATGTTAAAATAACATTTTTTACACATAATTTTTTCCATCGTGAGTGTTTTATTATTATATATATATATATATGTAATTGTTATTTTTTTTTTCATTATATTTTCTATTAGATGATGACCTGTTTTACATGAAAGGGAAATTATATGGTTTTTTAAAAGAAAAAATAGTTTTCAATTAATTAACGTTGAAGAAGGAGAAAAATATAGTTTTCAATTAATTAATATAATTTCTCGTGGAAAGACATGCATTCAGTTTAGTTTATTCAGACATTGGGTTTGACAATTGTTTTGTTTGACATAATAATAATAATAATAATAATAATAATAATCATCATCATCATCATCATCATCATCATCATCATCATCATCATCAAAGATTAGCATAGATGGTAATAATAATAATCAAAGATTAGCATAGATGGTGATTAGCATAGATGGTGACCCTTTACTTGATAATTGGCCAATAACCATGCATATAATAATATATCTCAAATTAAGAAAAACAATTCATAATTTTTATACTTGGTTAGAAAACCTGCACTTGTCTGATGTAAGTAAATTAATTTCTTAATGTTTAAAAGTTTTAATTCATCTTAGTTAATTAAATATAATATAAAGCGAAATAAACAAATTTATTCCCACCCTCTACGCCCTAATAATAGCATAGGGTTTGTGATGATTATCAACTAACAATATATTATTATTATTATTATTATTATTATTATTATTATTATTATTATTCTTCCTTGATAACGAATCACGCATCTTATTAAATTTACTTTTTTGAGGACGGTTAAAAATAAATCATATCCTGTATATATTTTAAAATTAAAAAATTTTCAAACTAACAAAAATCTTTATTTATGATAATTAATTAATTAAAACAAATTTTGATAAGCGTTAATATAAAGATCAAATGTTATATATGTAACATGTGATGTCAAAACCTCTAGGGTATAAAGGGATTTAAATTGTGCTTTTGATAGTTAATTTCGTAATAACAATAAAATTGCAAAATCTATTTTGGTAATTAATTAATTAAAACATATTAATGGCGGTATGAACTTCTGAACTCAGAACTGAGCTTGGTATACAACATATGACTACTACTTACTTATCTGCAAGATAAAGTGAAGGCTCGAACACCAGTAAAAAACTCTGATACCTAAGTTAGGGCTCAGTCTGTCTCATAGATAGTCTTGTAGAATGGAGAAAATGAAAAAAAAAATCTTTTATATGTGGAGATTTAACTCTATTTACAATTGAAGGATATGGGGATAAGTTCTATAAATGTCAATAATTTTTTTGGTACTATCAAGGGATATGTAAGAGATATTAGGATTGTACAATAACTATATCAGAGACAAGATTATAAAGCTTTTGATGTTCGATTATTGAATCATATCTTTCACATCTCAACGTTTTAATCTCAAGTGACGTGGATAGCTCAATCAAAGCTAATTAAAACTCGCCACGAGATAAGCTAAAAACCCTAATGAGCACTGAAGACCCTCCAAGAAACCCTAATGCGAATCACGACGATAGAGCTACGAAAAAACTTAAACTTCGATCAGATTCCATAGCTCAGGTTGGGTATAAGGATAAACTACTCCAAGGTGCGGTTATGGAAGCCAATATGATTGATGTCATGGATTCTTTTCATGTCAAGGTTAGTGCGGGGGATGTTAAGATAGATAGATCTAGAAAATTTTTGTCTATGTGTTTATCTCAGAGTTTGAAGGACAGATTGGCAAAGTCCCTTGAGAATACAGTACTAATTAACCTCTTAGGCCGTCAGATTGGATATAAGGCTTTATGTAATAGGCTTCAATCTAGGTGGGGACTAGGGAATTCTTGTGTGCTTGATGTTGGCTGTGGTTACTTCCTTATCCAATTTTCTAATCCGGCTGATTGTAAACGTGCTCTTCTAAAGGGTCCTTGGAGTATTATGGGGAGTTACTTACAAGTACAACCATGGACTTCTAATTTTAGGGTTGCTAATCCTATTTCGAATAGAGTGAATGTGTGGATTAGGATCCCTGAGCTTCCTCTCCATTATTACCCAGAAGAAGTTATTCAAAGTATTGCTGGGGTAGTTAGGACGGTTATTAAAGTGGATTATAATACCAGTGATCTTTAGTGGGGTAAATTCGCTCGTGTTGCAGTTTTTATGGACCTTTCTCACTACAAAAAAAACACGCTATCTGCAACGGACAGAATCTGTCGCAGATCCGTCGCAAATCAAGTCTTGCGACCGATCTGCGACGAATACAATCCATTAATAAAAAAGGCGTCGCAATTTTCAATTTTGCGACCGGCCGTCGCAGATTGCGACGAATTTGCAACCACTCAGCAGTTGCAAATCTCGCGCTTAAATTTTCGGGGGTAAAGGGCAGCCGTCGCAGATTCAGTGGCAGATTCCGTCGCAGATTTTCGTCACAGATTCCGTCACAGATTTTCGTCGCAAATTCGTTACAGATTTCGTCGCAGATTGCCGTCGCAGATTTCGTCGCAGTATCTGTCGCAGATTCCGTTATAGATTTCAAATATCCGTCGCAGATTCGTAGCAAATCCGTAGTAATTTAATATTGATTTTTATTGAAACTATTTGTATTATCAATTAATTTTATGAGAACTTTATAAATACATTTGGAACATTTAAACACAATCTAAAAAAATACTAATTACATTGATAAAAATAATTCTTTTATTAATCTTCAATAGAATAAAATATTTTACAATTTAACTATACAAGTGTTAAGAACACTACTATAAATAATCTATCTTGAAAATAACAATATAGATCTTCAATTATCATTTTCCATTGAATCATGACTTGCATCATCATTATTAACCTGCAAATAATATTAAAAAGAGTAAATGAAAAGAATAATATGATACACGTTAACAAAGTAATACTAACCGTGGTGTGTAGGCTTTTTCATTCAACTCGTGTAGCTGCTCAGGAATTTTGTATATACACAAGCTGTTTGTCGTCGAGTGCAGGTTTTCCAGCTCTCTTTGCATTGACTTTGCTAATTCATTCACATCAACTATTTTTTGAACCGCTGGCACCGTTGCCTGCAACCAGAAGAAATAGAAATTTTATTTTATTAGAAATTTTATTTTATTTTATTACTGATTATGCATCAATATACATCATATGGATCTAATAAGTCCCAGTTTTGAAAACTGACTCTGTATCTTATATCAAATGCATTTGAGAAATGCCATTTACATGATGAGTCAATTTGTCAATACTGCGAGCATAGATTATTCAATGGGATTATTTAACTCGGTAAACAAATACAAGATTTAAACATGCTTGTATCACATTCACTATGGTTCACACACGAACCAAGTTTTGTTATATGTGTCTGAAATGGACACTTATCCAAGATTTGGTCTAAATTGAAGTGTCCAAGGAAAGTACCCTTGTTTGATCAATGAGCTGAAAAACCAACATCATGCATAAAGTAAGCTCATGCATTTACACAAAGAGACCAAATGTTAAAATTCTTTACTACAACGTTATTCTAAACGTTAAAATGTTAAAATAGTTTAAGTTCATATATCATCTAAAGTTTATAAATGCATAAAAAAGCAGAAATGATTTTAATATGAAAGAAAGGTACACAATACTTCCCAATTTCGCACACTGGAATTTGGAAGAAAGAAGCATTCAACAGTCTGAAAAAGAATCATCATGCTATTTTGAGAATCAGATTTTAAACAAAACAATATCAAGCTATTTGTTTCAAGATGCTAATGTGGCCACGACCATTATTTCTTTTAACTGTTTGAAATTTCGAAAGTAAACATATGAATTAAAGAGGAAATGCATGTGAAAACAAAAGTAACCGTACAATTCCTTCCACACAGGTTAATTAAGGTTCTCCACCAAGCTCCACCCGCAGGTTGTCATATGGATAAACTTTTGGCACCTGGTTAACAAATTCAGAAAATGTTAAATCTTGTATAACACTAGTTAAGCCAATATTTAAGGCACCAAAAGAGGAGGCAAAACCGCAACATACAATGCAAGAAATACACACATTTTTTTAAGAAAAACTTTAAAGTTAAAACAAACTATGAAGAAAAAGAAAATTAAAAAAAGAAAAAGGTAAGCAGTCAATCACAATGGTCTTAAAGTGTTTAAGAGATCATAACTCAAACCTTGATCTATGTTGATAATAAGCTTAAAACTCTGATAGAATTTTCTTTCCTCAACATTAGGGTCAATTTTTCCACAAAATCTTAAAAATGAAATGTGCAAAAAATGTTCTCAGCATTAAGATAAGTTTAGGTGTTCAATGTGTATAAACAATAACAGTTGACAAGCGAAAAATATTTAAAATCATTCAGCTTTAGATCTAAAATTTCTCCCAAATACATCCTACATGAAAAATTAAATTCATTATCCGAGTAATTAAAACTCAAAGTCAATTTTGTCAAAATTGCACAAAAAAGGGGGTAAAAGAAGTTAGAAAGAGAAAACTTCCATGATTCAAATTGAAACTAAATTACTCACATTAAAGGCAAAGGTAAAACAAAATAGAATAGGGAAAACAGATACTTCTGACACAGAGAAGAGAACCTACAGAACTGCAATATAAAACACCTTTAAAAAGACCTCAAAAGATAAGCATTGGAGAGTGGTTTATCTTCCTATAATGATGCTTTGGAGACATGCCCTCCCAGAAACATGGGATAAGCATATGGTTTAGTTATGATATTTCCCATTTTCTGATCAACTATCATGATGAATTACATACAACTCAAATTTGGAATCCCCATCAACAGAAGCAATTCTCTCTAAACAATACTGGCTTCAATGTTATTGTCCAGCTGTAGTTTGAATCAATGAAGAAATTTCACCAATCTAAAAAACCCTAAGCCTCATACTGTTAGAACCCATCCAAAAACATAATAACACGTTAATTCCTAAAAAATAATCCTAATGTCGCAAAAAACCCTAAGCCTCCGCACATCCATGCCAACGCCTCATACTGTTAGAACCTATCCAAAAACATAATAACACTTTAATTCCTATAAAATCATTCTTATCCTATAAAATCATCGTATCAAAGAATTAGATGTTCAATTTTTTACTATTGTTACCTTTCCAACGGTATCGGCAATGCGATTGATACAGGGTTCAGGAAACAGAGTCCCGTTGTCCCAAACAAGTTCGTCATTTACAGGAAGCTGAAACAAAGAAGAGAAATGAAGTGCTTTTAGGGATTTAACATTTTGCTTTCAAAAAATTGGCAAAAAAACAAGTGTAGGCAGGGCGGTTTTATGATGTGAGTATGTAGATACTAACAGGTTTGTTAGGGATGATATGCTTGCCGACGGGGAGGCCCATGCCGGAGCGAAGGCGAAGAGAGGAAGCAATGGAGCGGCCAACGACGCCGTTTCCTCCCATGATCCGTGATGCCACGCTGCTCAATCGTCCTGCCATTTTCTTACCCTTTCTCTGGTCTTGCTCAAATCTTCGAAGTTTCCTCTGTAATCAACCACTCCTTTCTCGCTGGTGACTTCCAGACTCTAGCTCTGTGGCGGTATGAGAGGATGATTGGGGCCATCAATTGGATCGTCAAATAGGCAATTTTAATGTCAACAGTGCTGAAAAATTTTAGAAGAAATTACACACCGTTTTTTATTATTTTTTTTAAAGTATCTTTATAGATTTTTATTTTTTAAATTATATGATAATTTTAAATAAATAATTATTTATTTATAACTATCAAAAATAAATTTAATATATATATTGATAAATTTAAACAAATTATCTATAATTATTAAAATATAAAATATTGAGAAATTTATAATACTATGATATTGTCATAATATTTTATATAAATAATATAAATTATTTTTTAAATCAAATGAACTCAACACTATTAATAATAAATAAAAAATATTTATATCAAAAATAAAAAAGATAACACTAATCGATCTAAAATATTAATTTATTAATAATTAAAATCGTACCTCAAATAACTTTGGTCAACTTAAATATTAGCTTATATATTAACTATTTAATTTATTATTACGTTAACCATAAGATTGATATCCTAGTTATATTAATAAAAACATATATTAATTCATGAATTATATATATGTAATTAAAAAGTAATTATATTTATATATTAACTACTTAATTTATGAATTGTATTTCATATGCCACTCATTATATATATAATGGTATAAATAGACTTTAATTTTACATAGCAATTTGCGACCAACCAGGATAGATTTTAAATTTCGCCAATTTTGGGCTCCCGCTAAAAATTCCCTTTCAGTTTTACGACGAAAATTTGCGACGACTATTTTCTGTCGCAAATTTGCTACAGATTTGCCATCGCTTTGCGACGGATACATATATATAGTCAAATCTTATTTCCATCTCAAATCCGTAGCAAATGGGTAGCAAATTTGCAACGAATCTGTGACCAATCTGAGACGGTAAAAATTTCCTGCGAAAATACTCGGCGGGAGTAATCCCCGCCAACTTTAGCGACGAAACTTTGTGACGAACAAAAATTTGTCGCAGATTTATTACGGATTTGCAACCGATTTGCGATGGCTTTCTCAAAATTCCTTCAACTTGTTATTCTGTCGCAAATGCGTTGCAGATCCGTCGCAAATGCCGAATATTTTTGTAGTGTCTGAACCTTTAGTTTCAAAGTTTGAAATTGATGGAGACATTTAGTTGGTGGAATACGAAAATCTCCCTGAAATTTGCTATTTTTGTGGTCGCTATGGTGATTTAAATTATGGATGTTCATCACAGAAGCATGATGTGAATGAGGAAAATCATGTTGAGGCTCAGCTAGTTAACACGGACAAAAAGGAGCAAGAGTATGGGCCGTGGATGGTGGCATCCAAAAAGAGGCGAGCTCCTAAAAAAACCTCTAATGCAGTGGTGAGGGAGAATGGAAATAAAAGGGGTTCTCGCTTTTCCATCCTTGTTGACAAGAATGATGATGTAGCCAATGATGATCTAATTATGCATGATGATTTTTTTATTCCAGAATCTCTTCAGAATAATGTTGAAAATCCTAAGACTTCAGAGATTCCTAAATTGACTAATATGATTCCTCAAGCTGTTGCAAGAAACACTCCTCCAAAGGACGACGTGGCTAGCATTGGTGATGGTGTGCATCTTGTGCATAATATAGGGGACAATCAGCATAATGACAAAACGAGTGGTGGTATTGTTCAGTTTAAGGGTTCACGTCATCAACAGCAAATGCATGGTGACTTAATTTTCAAAATAGTTCCATGCAACATAACTCAATTGTCCACCTTGTTCCGAGAACTGAAGCTCCCCTTGTGCCCCTTACTACCTCTCTTGATAAGAGAACTCATGTGGTGATGGGTCGAGCTCCTTTTGTTGATCTGAGCTCTTCCATCCTTCGGGTTGGGAGACCGCCTGATTCTGAATTTGTCATGAAGGGTGACTCAGGTAGATGATGGAATGGATTTGGGTATAGGAAAAGGTAACATGTTGGATGATAATGTAGGGATTGGTATTGTTGAAGAAGTCAATGAGGCCACATTAGAGGAAGAAAGTCCTATTGACCCTTTCTTAAGGGATTGATTAGGGTTCTTTTTCTCTTTCTTTTTTATCTTTTAATATGACGATTATAACTTAGAATTATCAAGGGGCTGGTAGCCTCTCTTTTATCCGTGCTTTAAAACTTTTGTTGCACAAGCATAAAATGCATGTCTTAGCTCTTTTAGAGCCTCATATCAGTGGTGTTCGGGCTGATTCTTGTATTCTGGAAATTGGCTTTCCTAATTCTTACCGTGTGGAAGCGATAGGATTTTCGGGGGGAATTTGGCTTCTTTGGGATGATTTCTATTCTATTCAGATTATTTCCTGTGGTCACCAGTTCATCCATTGTCATATTTTGGAGTAGTGGTGATCTCTCTTTGTCTTCACTGCCATCTATGGTCATCCCTCTCCCTCTCGGCATGGTATTTTATGGGACCAGTTAATTTCTCTTGGGTAGAGTACTGTGGAGCCTTGGGTTTTGATGGGTGATTTTAATGCTATTTTGGCTTCCTCTGAAAGGTAAGGGGGTGACAAGTATTTGTTCTCAATTTGTTTTTTGGCATCTTCAGTCGGGTTTGATTGATTTGGGTTTTATTGGCCTCGTTTTACTTGGAAAAGAGGCTTGTTACATGAACACCTTGACAGGGGGCTTTGTAATTGCAGTTGGAGGTTAAAGTATCCTGAAGCAAGTATTTCCCATCTAGCTCGGGTACTTTCTGATCATAGACCCATTCTCTTAAAATTGTGTAGTTTTATTCCTCCTAACATCAATGGGCCCTTCCAATTTTTACAAGTATGGTTAACTCATAAGGATTTTAACCAATTTGTTGCCAGCAACTGAAATACTTCTGAGGCTATTATGAGTTTGGCTGCTTCTTTTGTTGATAAAATTTGAGACTGGAATAGCTCAGTTTTTGGGAATGTCTTTTGGTGCAAGAATCAACTTCTGGCCCGTATCTTTGGTATTCAAAGATATTTGGAAAATCATCATAATGATAAGTTGGTTGATTTGGAGATTTCTCTTAAAAGGGAACTGGATATCGTTCTGCAATAGGAGGAGATGATATGGCTTCAAAAATCTAGAGCGGATAGTATTGCCCTGGGTGATAGAAATACATTTTATTTCCATCTCAAAACTTTAAGGCATCGAAAGTGTAATAGAATTGAATCTCTTCTAGATTCAACAGGTGAATGGTTACTGACCAAGAGGCGTTGAAGCGCATAGCTTTGGCTTTTTTCCATGATCTTTACACTAATGATGTAGAAATTCGGCCTAAATTCTCTTTAAAAGGCAAATTTCCATGCTTATCTTCTAATCAATTAGCATGTTTGGAGGCTCAAATTCTGAATTTAGATATCAAGCAAGCTCTTTTTGACATGAAGCCTTGGAAAAGTCCTGGTATTGATGGGTTTCAAGCAGGTTTTTTCCAAAGTCAATGGCATTTTATTAGGGATCAAATTTGTTTTGAAGTTCAAAATTTTTTCAGCAGTGGTCATATGAAGGAGGAGGTTAATAAAACTATGATCTGCTTAATCCTTAAAATAGCCTCTCCCAGTATTATTTCCTAGTTTTGACATATATCTCTTTGTACGGTTATGTATAAAATTATTGCAAAAGCCATTGCTAATAAATTAAAGCCTGTGATGTCTTCTCTAGTTGGGCCTGCTCATACTAGTTTTGTTCCTGGTTGTCAAATCATTGAGAACATTGTTATCGCTCAGGAAGTGATTCATACCATGAGGAATAAAAAGGGCAAGAGAGGTTTCATGGCTATTAAGGTTGATTTAGAAAAGGCCTATGACTGTATTAATTGGAGTTTTCTTTGGGATACTTTGCAAGAGGCGTACTTGCCTTCTCAGTTCATTAAGATTATCATGGCTTGTGTTTGCTCTAGTTTTATGCAAGTGCTCTGAAATGGGAAACTGACGGACTCTTTTAAAGCTTCGAGAGGTCTTAGGCAAGGGTGCCCCCTTTCGCCTTATTTTTTTGTATTATGTATTGAACGGCTAGCTCACTGTATTCAGCAGGCAGTCAGTGAAGGGTTGTGGAAACCAATTTATCTTTCTCGAGGTGGTCCGACTATTACCCACCTTTTCTTTACAGATGATTTAGTTTTGTTTGCTAAGGCTGACCAGGAGCAGGTGGATGTGATCAGGAGTGTTTTGGATGTTTTTTGCTCTTGCTCTGGTCAAGCTGTTAATGCTGCTAAAACTAATATCTTTTTCTCTAAAAATATCACTACTAGGAACAGGTATGATCTCAGTAACCTATTAGGCTTTAAGGAGACTTCTAATCTTGGAAAATATTTAGGACTCCCCTTGCTCCATGCAAAGGTTGATCGGCTTACTTATAATTTTTTGGAGTATAAAATGAGTCAGAATATTGCTGCCTGGAATTCTTCTCATATCTCTTTAGCTGGGAGAGTTACTTTAGCTAATTCAGTTCTTATGTCAACTCTGATTTATACTATGCAAACCACTAAGCTTCCTTCTCTAATTTGCAAGTCTTTGGAATAAGGCACTCGCAATTTCATTTGGGGAAGTAAGGATGATGGTCGCTCATTTTCTAAGGCTTCGTGGTTAAGAGTTATAATTTCTAAAGATGTGGGAGGTCTTGGGCTGAGAGATTTGACTCTCCTTAATCAGGCTTTTTATATGAAGTTGTGTTGGAATTTTTTGCGTGATGATCATTCTCTTTGGGTGCAAATTTTGAAGTCCAAATATAAAGTCTTTCATAATTTGTTTCACCTCCCATCTGCTCCTGGATCTTGTTCAGTGATGTGGAGATTTATGTGCGGTTCTTGGCATTTACTTCTGGGTAATTGTTTTTGGGTATTGGGGGATGGTAAGAAGACTAGATTTTAGCACGATAGATGGGTTTCAGGCTTACACATATCACTCCTTGATTTGGATATTACCCTAGTTCCAGACTGCATTGTTAACTTATATATCTGTGATTTTGTTTTAGCAAACGGTTCATGGAATTGGAGCCTTTTTTCATCATTTTTGTCTATGTCCACAACTCTTTATATTGCTTCTGCTCTCCCTCCCTTAGATAATTTGGGTGACAATTACATTGTTTGGGCATTATCCTCATCTGGTGATTTTACTATTAAATCAACCTATAATCTTTTGGCTAATGATGGTTATGATTTAGGGACAAGCAATTTCCCATGGAGTGCTAATTGGAAATGGCCTGGCAGCCAAAGAATTCGTTTGTTCTTTTAGCTTCTTTTTAATCAAGGTATCATGACTAACTCTGAGAGGCATCGAAGACATATTGCTAGCTCTCCTAGTTGCACTATTTGCAACTCTAGTGTGGAGGATAACATATATCTCTTGCGAGATTGTAGTTTTGCTAATCAGTTCTGGCACTCCATTGTGCCGGTGGATTTTTTTATTTGGTTCTTTGATGCTAATACCCCTATCAACTCATGGGTTCTCATTAATTTGAAATTGAGCCATCCTATCATTAACGGCCATGCTTGGAATGTTCTTTTTGGAATTAGTTGTTGGATGCTTTGAAAAAAAAGAAACTCAGTTATTTTTAAGGAGACAGACGTTTCAGTCTGAAAACTCAGACAAGATATTTATTCGGAAGCGCAACTAGTGGAGGATTCGATGAAGAATTTGAATGAACCGGCTACCTTAAAGATTCCTCGCTTGGTTAATTAGTCTTGCCCACCCCTTGGTGTTATCAAATTGAATACGGATGCTTCTATTCATCAAAGTTTGTCTTTGGCTTATGGAGGTTGTGTTTTTCGAGATTGTAACGACATTTGGGTTAAAGGTTTTCTAGTTAATATTGGCAAGCGTCCAATTTTGCTTGCTGAGTTGTGGGCTCTATATCACAGCCTCAAGCTGGCAATGGAGCTGCATTATAGTTTTGTTATGGTGGAATGCGACAATCTAGTTGTTGTGGATATGATCAATGATAAGTGCCTTCATTCTGTGGCCTCGGTCAGTCTGGTGCGAAGAATTCAGGTTCTCATGGCCTCCTTTTTGTCCATTCTTATTTTTTATGTGTGTAGAGAAGCTAATTTTGTGGCTGATTATCTATTCCATTTAGCTTCTTATTCCATTTATTTTGTGTCTCTAGATAGCTGCTCTTCTTTTCCCCTCTTTTGAACCAAAAAAAAAAAAAAACTCGACATGAGATACTAATCTTGATTAACAACTCATTTTCGACGTATGAGTATATCTTGAATGTATCTCTATACAAAATACTATGCTTAATATATCATTATCTGATTTCAAAGACTTTTGATTTACGCATTATTCTTTGTCAGTTTGCCGCATTCTCTTGGAAAAAGCATCTCAAGGTTATTAAACTTTCTCTTGCTACATATCGTATAATTATTTGTATATTTAAATTCCTCTCTCACGTGTTTCGGTTGGTACCTTATTATAATTTTAATTATTTTCTTAAAAAAGCGGATGACCATAACAAATCACATATAATTAAGTCTAAGGCCACATTTTTACAATGTCAATTATTGAATATGTACTTAGTATAATTAAAATTTTAAAAAATTAATTTTTAATTTTAAAATAATAATTTACTAGTCCCAGAATATTATTCATCTTATGAATGAATAAATAAAAAAATTATAGGTGGGAGCATAAAAGTAAGTTTTTAATATAAAAACAAAGTTTGAGTAAGTAAAAAACATTAGTGTATATCTAAAATGAGTTTTACAAGTAAAAACCACATGAATATAATTTTTTTTTATCCCAACCACATGAATATAATAATAAGAGGCTGTCTGTTTAAGATGATTCTCAAACAACCATCAGAAGAGACATGGCTTTGCCTAATTTAATATATAGTATGTATAATATATAGTAATAGCAAAGACATAATTAGGCAACTTAATACTTAATTAAACGCTAAATTAAATACAAAATATATAATTTGATGCCTTGTAAAGATTAAAAAAATGATTAAAATTGCACCTTTTGGGGTGTGGGATTAGGAAAAATTAAGTTAGAACAAAGAGGTTCACATGAAGAGAATATTAGATATGCATAATAAATTAATATCAATAAAAGCACTATTGTCTTGCATCAACATATATAAGATATAAGAGTTGGCTGTCCAGATAATTTTAGCATTTTAAAAAAATTAAATCTAAATTAAAAGATATTTAGAGATATAATTAGAAAAAAGTTTTCAAATTAAGAAGATCACTCTATCCTTACTTAATAGCTTCAATTTAATTAAATCACCTTTTTAAGAATAAAAAATTTCATATATTATTATGATTTTTAATTAATACAGAGCTTGTTATTATTTTCATTATGTTAAATTTATAATTTAATAATTTTTCGTTTATATACTCGCGTAAATTACATAATTTTTTTAATATATAAAAGAAAATTAAAATTATTGTATTACTGAGGATAATTAATGAGTGCTTTAAAAAAAGAGAGTGGATTTTGGAAAGATTCAAGCAAAACTAGGATTGTAATTAATAATTAATTTTTATTTCACGGTAAAATTTATGGGATTTTTTTTTTTAAAATAACATACAAGAATATACATATATAGAAAATAATAACTGAACATATTTTACTATAAAATCACTATAAAAATTATAGGAATGTGAAAACTGAAAAATACTATATGCACGTAGCGATTTCTTTTTTCTTTCATGTTTTATTATAAATTTGAAAGCAGCTTTATATAAAACATTTATTCATTCATTCAATATCAGGCCTGTATTTTTTTATTAGAGAGAATTATTTTGAAAATCGTTTACCACAATATAAGGTTATGATTATATTACACTTTGAATTTTGTTTTATTCTTTTTATTTAATTTATTCAACAACTAATAATTGAGTAATCAATTTTTGCTTAAGATCTACTTGTGAATAGAAGATCTAATAAAGAAGGTTTTATGCTACACAAATTTTTTTTTTAACTATATAATCAACTTGAAAAACCAACCAACAAACAAAAACCTCTTAAATAATTGATCATTTTAAACAACTTAAAAAAAATTAATGAATTATATTTTAATTATATATTCTCTTAGTCCGAATTGATAAACACATTATCTATTTCTCAAAAATTAAAATTTTTTTGTCATTTTTATTGAAAATATAAATTATCATATATTTTTTCTATTATAGTCTCATTTTAGTGTGACATTGTGTTTATTAAATATTTTTAATAAATAACATTAAATATCAATATAATATTAATTTAATATATTAACTAATTTATTAAAATGGTAAATGGTATTATAAAAATTTTATTTGAATAATAAATTTGAAAAAGATTTTTCGACCTTTCAACATTCATCGATATAAATATATTTTTATTCCATTGTCAAGATGAATCAACATGTTCCAATTAAAAGGCTTTTTACACAACAACAGCAAGAGAAATTGAGACTACAAATTGATGAATCAAATTAGATTAGATAAATGTTTGTTAAAAAAAAGCAAAATTAAGAAGGAAAGAGTATAATTTGAGTAGAAAAAAGTGTTAAGTAGAGCAATTGGGTTACTTGAACCAACTAAAAGATGAAAAGGCCACAAAAAGACATTAGGGTTTGGTAGCTCAACCCAATAATAAGAACTTAATTAATTAATTAATTAAAAAAAGAATATTAGCACTAATAAACTATATATTGGAATTAAATTAAGGTGATGATGCAAAAAACAAAAGCCTTGAACCAAATAAATATAAAAAGCATGTAAGAAGCTAATTGGCTAAAAATATTGGTTTTGCTTACGTGGGGAATTACAAGTTTCATTGACTATATAAGCATTTGAAAGTACAATAGTAATAAATAGTATTTGATTAAAAAAGAAAAACCAATTAAAGGAAATAAAATTAGTAATCTAACTGATCACTTTCTGAAGAGGGTTATGAATAATTGAGCTAACACACTATAACAAACAAACCCATATCAAAACCACCCACCAACCCCCAATGGCGAAGACACATATAAAGGAAGGGGGCAACTGCCCCCTTCTGTTTTCAAAAAAAAAAAAATACATATATATATATATATATATATATTAAAAATTTAAAATTTTTTATTTGCTCCCCTTCAAAATTTAAATTATTTTCTGTCTCTTCTTTAGATTAAGTAAAAAAAAATCCAAGTAAATTATTTTTTTACCAAATAAATATATTTTTCTAAAAAAATTGAAAAAAAAATATACTCTTCATGGAGAAAAAAAAAGAAAAATGACAAATTTCTTCAACTAAATTAATTTAAACTCATTCAATAAATCAAGATATTAGGAAGAAATTAAAAACAGAATAAAAAATAAAGAAATTGAAAAATAACATAAGGTTAGAATCTTTAATTTTTTTTTAAATTCTTTTAATTTTCTTTTTTTTTGATTTTATTATTTCTACTTTTAATATTATGTGATAATTTTTTTATTTAACTTTTTTCTTAAAAGATTATTTTCATAAAATAATATTATTTTCTCTTTATTTTTTTATGTATCAAATAAATTTGCAAGTGTATGTATATATATATATATTTTATTAATTTAGTGAGCACTAAGACAACAATATAGAGAAAAAAAAAATCAAAAATGAAGTCAAAATTATAAGTTAAATTTTACCCCCTTCTATTAAAAATCTAACTTCGCCCCTGCCAACCCCCCTCTCTTTCTTCCTCCACTAGGCTTTTTCATTTTGCAGGCTAATAATTATTAATTAAGTTTGGATTTATACAAAAATATTTTAATTTAATTAAGTTTGGATTAATTTTTAATTTTAACATAGATGAAAATTAAATATTTTCTTTAAATTTTAAATTGACATAAATTTAAAATAAAAATATATATCCAAAACAACGTATATCTTAGAATAGAGAGGATATAATCTATTAACATAAATTTTAAATGTGGAGAATGAAATATTAATTAAGTTAATTTAGTTGATTAGTTTTGTGTAGCTGTAGTTAGTTAGAGTTGTTTTGCTGAGCTGGATAAATTATTTCTTGTACGAGAAGCTTTTTTTGTTTTGTATATAACTAACAGTTGTACAAATGCTGAATATATGTGATAAGTAATTCATTCGCAGATTAGTTTTCTTCTTGCCCAGTTCTTTGTTTGTTTATGGTATCAAAGCAATGATCACGCTTTTGCGGCGAAGATACTTTACCGAGCTAATCACTGAAGTACTGGTGATTTGTTTTCCTTCTTGTTTATTGAATACTTGTCAATTTTTTTCCCCTGCTTTTGTTCTGTATTCCCAGTGATTTCTCATAATAATGGCGGAATTAACTAAGAGGCAAATTGTGAAAGGGACGGGATCAAAAGGTTCGGTCACTGTGGTTACTCAAGATAATCCAGGATTGACGTTAGTTACAATTCCTTTCAATGGTAGTAACTATCGATCATGGAGTAAGTCGATGAAAATAACGTTGACAGCAAAACACAAATTAGGGTTCATTAGTGGAAAAATTAAATTACCAGCTGAAGATGCAGATGATTTTGAGAATTAGTTTGGGAATAATGCTATGGTTGTGTCATGGATACTGAATTCTCTGACCAAGGAACTTCATGATTCTTTTTTGTATGTGAATTCAGCCAAGGAGCTTTGGGAAAAATTGGAGAAGCGTTTTGGAGAATCTAATGGGCCACAAAAGTATCAAATTAAGAGAGAATTAGGGACAGTTACGTAAGGTAACTCAACACTGTCAGTGTGGTATTTTACTAAACTGTGTAAGTTGTGGGATGAGTTGAACAGTGTAAGTCCAATGCCCCAATGTACGTATGGCTAATGTAGTTGTGGTCTTTCTGAACAGATTGTTAAACTTACTGATGATGATAAGACACTTCAGTTTCTTATGGACTTAATAAATCTTATGATCATGTGAAGAATCAAGTGTTAATGATGGAGCCATTGCCACACCTAGATAAGGTGTATTCTATGGTGATGAATGTGGAAAAGCAGAGACAAGTAGCAAGTAATTTTTCAGAAGCGATTGATGCTACTGCTTTAATTGCACAAACAAAGAGTCAAAAAAATTCAGGAAATTCAAAGCCTTATAATAAGAGAAGAGAGTCGAGGGAGGACAAATACTGTTATTATTGTAAGAAGGAAGGTCATGTGAAAGAAACATGCTTCAAGCTACATGGGTATCCTGAGTGGTTCAAAGAATTGCGACAAAAGAAAGAAGCAGAAGGTTTTTGGAAAACAAGAGATGATACTGGAGTAATTAAAGGCTGAATTAATTTGAAAGAAGGAAAGGAACCAATGATGATGGATTCAAAGAGGGAAATCATTCAACAAGAACTCAGCAAGTTACTCAAAGGGAAGCAGTTGTCTGATCACGAGTTTGTTAGTTTTGCTCATGAATTTGCAGGTATATTTTCAAATACGGAAGATAAAACATGTTCAAATAGAGATGCATGCTGGATAATTGATACAGGAGCCAGTAATCATATATGTGCAGAAACTCATTTGTTCAGTGATATAAGGGAGGTAGCTAATCCTAGTACTGTGCATCTTCCTAATGGAACTATCCTAAAAGTTGAGATGGTTGGAGAAATTATTATAGAAAATAAGATTACACTTAGTGGTGTTCTGCATATACCCAATTTTAAGTATAATCTTCTGTTAGTCAGTAAACTCACCAAAAGTACTAAAATAATTTTCATCTTCTACCCTAACTTCAGTATATTGCAGGACCAGAAGACTGACAAGCCTGTTGCTATTGGAAAATCGATGGGAAACCTCTATTTTCTTGACAGCAGTTCTTTTCATTCTGAAACCATTTGTAAATACCTGTCCTTGATTCCTTCTTTCTATCTTAGCTGTAGTATAAATAATGTGATGCACAGTAAGCCTAATTGGCATAAAAGGCTAGGACACCCTTCTGATGTTGTTCTTCAAAAGTTAAATAAAGTTGAGAATTCTATTCCTTTGTGTTGTGATGTTTATGCAAAGGCAAAACAAACGAGAGTTAGCTTTGGTGTTAGAGAAAGTCACAGTACAAGTTTATTTGAATTGCTACACAGATATATGGGGGCCATATAAACAAGTATGTCAGGTGCTTCTTATTTTCTAACTATTGTGAAAGATAGGAGCAGGTCAACTTGGACTTTTTTGATGCAGTCTAATAGCCAGACTAGTAACATTCTTTCTAAGTTCATCAAAATGGTGAAAACACAATTTGGTTGTAGGGTGAAATTTATTAGGAGTGATAATGGGGCAGAATTTCATGGACGGTCTTGTCAGACTTTATTTGAAGAATTTGGTATAATTCATCAAACATCTTGTACCCATTCTCCTCAGCAGAATGGGAGGGTGGAGAGGAAGCATCGCCATTTGTTACAAGTGGCTCGAGCCTTGTTGTTTCAGGCATCACTTCCTGCTACTTTTTGGGGTGAAGCAATATTGCATGCAACATACTTGATTAATCGTTTGCCTACTGCCACTCTTAGATGGAAATGCCCATATGAAATTCTGATGGACAGAAAACCAGATTATGATATGTTAAAAGTATTCGGTTGTTTGTGTTATTCAACCAACACACTAACATTGAAGGATAAATTTTCTTCTCGTGCTTTTAAGTGTGTATTCTTGGGATTTGTAGCAGGCAAGAAAGGCTACAAATTGTATAATGTTGATGACAAGGAAATGTTGGTTTCAAGAGATGCAGTGTTCCACGAAGATATTTTTCATTATCATGATATCCCAAATGAGTTTTTTGATCCTGTCTTACCTAATATTTTAGAAAATGATCTTACTTTTCTTCCTTCTAATTCTTCACTAGATACTTCTTTACTTCCTCTTGCATCATCCCCTATTATTTCTCAAAAGTCACCTCATACTCTGTTTGCCCCTGTTTCATCTTCTTTCAATACAAACCCAACTAATCTTGATCCCAGTACTCTTAATCATCGTCCATTCAGTTCTAGACCTAAACGTGATGGCGAATTTGTGTTATCGCAGTGTTATCATAAATGCACGGGTCGTGCAAATAATAAAATAGTAAGTAAGATATCGTTCTACTGGAAACAAGGTCAATAACTAGTGCAAATTTCAACTGTTGTTTAGCACATCAATAGTTTTTGTGATGATTAAAATAAAAGATGAATTAATTAATAAAGTAAAGAAAAATTGAATATTGTGCAAAAAGAGTTGATGATGAAAATACTATCCAGATATTGAATCCCCTAGCTATAAAAATATTTATGAATATCAATTCAATTAAATCAAATAATAGAGTTCAATTGGCATTCCTCTAAATTAGATCAAAACATCTCTCGAGTGAATTAATCCCTAATCACTAAATAAAATGCTAGAAATCTCTTCTCAAGTATAATTAAATAGATTTTGCAATAAGAATAAGGAAATTTGAACCAAAGGGTCTTGTAAGTCTATCTCTAGCACTCCAATCAACCCTCAATCTTAATGAAAATGTTGTTCATATCAAGCTTTCTCAAGTCAATAATATGAAAATTATAATCAATCAATAAGCATTTTATTATCAATTGAAAATAAAAAAAAATTAAGAATCAAAAGGATAAAATAACTCAATCTAATAATTTAATTTAATAAGAACTATTCAATCCATACAACAAGGCTAGGGTTCATCAATATTTAAATAGAAATACTTTAGCTCATGTTCATAACCAGAAAACCGAAACAAAAGAAATAAGTAAAAGAATTCAAACAATCCATAATGAATGATTTGTGTTTCTTCACTTCAATCCTTGAATATTGATTTAAATCTCGTATGAATTGGATCTTCATCTTCACTCTCAGCTGCTAAAACTCTCTTTTTCTGAGGAAGTCAGCTGCTAAAACTCTCTTTTTAAGGACACGGTCAGTGATACGTCCGTATTTTTTAGCATGTCACATCTTTTGTAAGGCAAGATTAATAGCACGTTTAGTGACACACCTATGTTTCTAGGCATGTCGAGGCTGCTGTAAAGCAGTTGAATGACACGTCCATTGACAAGTCCATGTCACTGGGCGTGTCAATTAAATAATTTGCCCAAAATGGTCTTTTTCTTGTCTTTCATCCGTGATTCCAGCCTAAATAACCTTAAGGTCCCAACGTGTCAAAGGTTGTTAGAATCAACCCTAATAAATACTTGAACAAACAAATTAAACTCAATTTAATAATAAATATACTAAGAAATAGGGGCAAAAATATCATCAATTATACACTTATCAAATTCCCCCCACACTTAAGTTTTTGTTTGTCCTTAAGTAAACCAATTCACTATAATAAGCAGAAATGAAGGACTCCTCTATATCCAAAGAAAATAAAAGTTTTACAATACTCGAATCAGAAAACCCAACGTTCTCAACCAAAAACTAAATCTCAAGCATGATGGTTGAATTAAAAAGTTTCAAAACAAAAATCTCACAGATCTAAAATTTAAAAATTCAGAGTTAAAAGATTGAACATAAAATTTCAAGAAGTCAAAAGTCATGAACAAAGTACGAAAGTGTAAATTTTCTCTTAAGTTCTTTGAAATATTTTTTTAAAGGAGCCCGACTTGTTTGAACTGATACTAACTTTTTGACGCGAAGGTAAACATTTGTGATGCCGACCCTCGGTTACTTAGTTAGAATCACCATTCAAATGAATACTAGTACTATTCATGATTCTAACTCATTCATTTCAATTCAAGAGTTAAAATCAGCAGAATAGGGATAAATTTTCAAAACTCCTGAAAAATTATTTTAATTTATTATATTTTTTTTTCAAGGAAAGTGGTCAGAAACTTAAAATAATAAAGATGTCATACTAAGATCGACTCAAGTATCTAATAAATTGGGACATGCTAAAAAATATAACTAAGGTTTTAAACTTCATATGTGCAACTCTCATCAATCAACTACCTAATTCAAACTATCACATTTAGTCTTTAGCAATCAATTAAGAAAACCGAGTTAACCTCAATAAGATATTGTCGTTCATTAAATCAACCATTAATTTAATAAAAAGATGAATCATTTCACTTCATATTATTATAGCAATATAGTTTACTTGAACTAAAAAATAAAGTCAAAGAAACTAAATAAGACAAATGTATCAAATGACAAGAATGAAAACAAAAGCTCAATCTAAAAAACATACCTCTCCCCCATAATTAAGATACACATTATTTCCAATGTGTGTAAAATAAGAAAAAGAACAAAAAATAGAGAGAACTGCCCTAATATGTCCATGAATCGAAATAAATAAATATGGTTCCAAAAGCGTTGCGAAGTAGAATTAGCTACATGATAAAAATGGACATGCAAAATTGTGAATGTTCAAATAATAATAATAATAATAATAATAATAATAATAATAATAATAATAATAATAATAATAATAAGAAGAAGAAGAAGAAGAAGAAGAAGAAAGAAAGAAAGAAAGAAATACAAAATTAAATGTACAGTCATCCAAAAGAAAATAATGAAGTAAAGAAAAAGTGAGCTAGTCAGTCATGAGCTCAGCAATGGAATCATTACTAGCACTGGTATCATCACTGCTGGCACTGACATCATCACTAGCATTATCATCCAAAAAATCAACATGGGATACAGGCGGTGACTGCGAAGGGCTAAACCCCTGAGACCTCTAAAACTCGAGCATGGACTGCTCGGGCCATTGCTTCCTCATTATCTCGTGATCCAATTGTGCTTGGAAGGACGAGTAGTGCTGCTCCATGGAATGCTGGATATGATCCTGCTGAGTCAATAATTTATTCTAGTTCAGCTTGATGTTTCTTATTTTTCCTTCAATCTTACAAATCTGCCTCTCAAAATTAGTAGGTTTCCTATCATCATCCCACTCAACATCAATCGAATGGCGCCAGTCTCATAAGGTAGGGGCTGAGGTAAAAGATGGGCTAGTCGAAGAAGAAGGTCTAGCGGTGGTGGATGGGCTGGGGATGTCTATCGGTGGAGGTGGAGGTATGTCGAAAGTGGGAGCAGGAGAAACTGGCTCAGAATAAGTAGGAAGAACTAGCTCAGAATCCGTAGGTGGTGCTTGTAAGCCCACTACCTTCTCCCGGTCTAATCTCTTTAAGGTTTCCATACCCACAAGCTTGGGGAACCCATCCATCGTCATCGGTAGGCACCTATCCAACATACCCAAGCTATGAGCCAACCTTGTGACATACATGTCACCATGTAAATTACTTGGTACTCCTTTCTTGGACTGCTTGTAGAAGAAATATGTGATAGCATGAGATACATTGCATCGAATCTTCTGAACTATACGGTTCAAGAAGAATAAATTCTACAAGTTAACTACCCACGTACTACTTTATCGAGCTATAAGAGTGTGAATTAAAAGATTATGCACCACCCGACAAGAAAAAGATTCAAAATTGGATACCTTGGACAGCTTAGGCTGGTATTTATCTGAATTGGGTGAAAATGTCCTCCAAACTTGAGGAGGAATAACATCGTACTCCTCGAAGTCCACCTCAGAGTTAAGATACTCAACCGTCTGCACATCTTCTACAGTAAATAAATCTAAATGCACACCAAGGTCATTGATGCTCAAGTGGAATCGCTAACCTCCCAACCGAAACTTCATTGTCGGCTTGATAATGGAGATATTATTTTTATCAAACTGGAACGTGTAGTAGAACTCTAGGGTTAACTCTCTGTATGAAGGCCCATTAAAGGAGAAGAGTTGTTTCCATCTTTGTTGGTTTATTAAATTTTGGATCTTGACAGCGATATTGGCTTGTTCCATGGCACCCCAATCCAAAACCCTAGGTGGCGACCAACCTTTGTTTCCTAATAGTTCAAACCATTTTCGTTCCTCCAAAGTCGATAATTGAAGGCATTTGTGGCCTACCCTAAATTTAGAAGTCGGGTGCATAGTGGGTTGGCTTGAGCTTCCTTCACCTCTAGCCTGTTTGGTTGGTAATTTGGACGGTACTTGTTTGTGAGGACCCATTATCTGCAAAATAAATAAGAACATCCTCAAAAATAAAAATAATGCCAAAACACCGACATTGGATAGGGTTACTAAAACACAGACATTATAACAGTAGCGCACAACAAATAATCCAAGAAAATAATACTAAGTACACCAACACAAATAAGCCAACAATAGCAATGCATTCAAACAACAAAAGTAATGAAACTAAACCAATAAGAGCAATGAACCAATTCTCAATAAGAGCAATTATTTAAATCCACATAATAAATAATGTCTCCATAACATGTATCACTCCAATTCTATATCTCTATAGCCCAACACATTAAAGCAAAGAAATTTTAACTCATTATACATAAACAATCAATAAATACTCAAATATGTTCAACTCAATTCTAGCCATAGATTCCTCAAAAGCTTTATGAGTAAATCACAACACATCCACAAAACTAGGGTCAAAACTCAAAATCCCTAGAAATTCCTTAGATTTGCAAGAAATTCCAAAGTGATTGCAAGAAAACAAGATAAAATGTGCAAACATTGGGGACATACCTGAAATTTGGAGAGAAGGACGTGAGAAAATCGAATAAAATGCGATAAAATCCTCTCTAAATCTTGAAATAGAAATTGAAATCCCCTCTAGACTGATTAGGTGTGTGATTTCGAGTGTGAGAGTTTTGAGAGAGAATCAACAAAGAGGGAAAGAGAAGAGAGAAAAACCGTTTAAAATGAACTCAGGCTCACCTTTAAAATGCATCAACATGCTTATTAACACGTGCATGTCACAGCTACTACATCTGAGTGAGTACGACATGCTCATTGACATGAGCATGTTAGTAGGCATGTTATTGCTACTGTGAATCAAATAAATCAACACGTCTAGTGACATGGGCGTGTCACTGAACGTGTGGTTACTACTGTAAATTTCAAATTTAACCAAAATGACATGACCAGTGACACAGGTGTGTCACTGGACGTGTTACAGCTACTGTGGTGCTATTTAAATGACATATTCAGTGACATGGGTGTGTCATTGGACGTGTTACAGCTACTGTGTCTGAAAATGAATGACACACCCAGAGACATGAGCGTGTCTCTCAATCAAGCTTAAGTTGCCCCTCAAAAGAGAAATTCCCTTTACATATCAAGTGAACTTAAAACAATACACAACCAACCAATGAGAAAAGAATTAAAAATCAATGAAACAAACTAAAAATATGAAAATTAAAGAAACAAATAATCAAAAATAAATGAAATGGTGGGTTGTCTCCCACCCAGTACTTCTTTAACGTCGTATTAGTTGGATGTTCAGGAGTATTTCATCCCTAGTTTTGAAGGTATAAAACCTCCTTCAGCTCATTCAAGTCTCCCCCTAAATACAGTTTAAGCATTTGCCCATTAACCTTAAAATCCCCTTTTTCTGGATGAGTAATTTCAATCGTCCCATAGGGAAAAACCTTTTTGACTTTAAACGGACCAGGCCATCATGATTTTAACTTGGAAAAAAGTCAAAGCTTCGAATTGTACAATAATACCTGAGCTCCAACTTGAAACTCTTTCCGTTCCTTAATGTGAGCATCATGTTATATTTTAGTCCACTCCTTATACATCCTTGCATTATCATAAGCTTGTAATCTCCATTCATCCAGCTCATTAATCTATAATTTTCTCCTTTCACCTGTACTAGCTAGATCAAGGTTAATCTGTCTTATAGCCCCAATAAATATTATGTTCAATTTCTACAGGTAAATGACAAGCCTTTTCATATTCTAGCCTAAATGGCGTAGTACCCAAAAGAGTTTTGAATGCAGTCCTAAAGGCCCATAAAACATTGTCCAATTTCTCGAATCAATCCTTTCGGGATTGCTTTACAGTTTTCTCAAGAATTCTTTTATTTTCATATTTGTGTTCTCAACTTGGCTACTAATTTGGGGCTGGTAAGGAGTAGAAAACCTATGTGTAACACCTAGCATTTTGAAAACTTTCTCAAGCTGAGCGTTACAAAAGTGAGTACCCCTATCACTTATGATCTCTTTTGGTGTACCAAATTGAGAAAATGACTTTTTTAAAAACTTCATCACTACTCTAGCATCATTCTTTGCCAAAGCTTGGGCGTCAGGCCATTTATAGACATAGTCTATAGCTACGAGAATATATTTGTTACCAAAGAAACTAGAAAATGGTCCCATAAAGTTGATCCCCCATACATCAAAGACTTCACACACTAGAATTCTATTTTGAGGCATCTCATCACGAGATGAGATGTTTCCAGTTTTTTGACAACGATCACAATATTTCACAAAGTCATAGCTATCCTTAAATAGAGTAGGCCAATAAAAGTCTGATTCTAGCACCTTTTAAGCAGTTCTATTGGCTCCCATATGATCACCAGCTGGTCCAACATAACAATGACAGAGAATATTGATCATTTCGAGCTATGCCATGCAACGCCGAATCATGTGGCCTTTACATAGCCTAAACAAGAAAGAATCCTCCCAAAAGTAATATTTCAAGTCAGAAAAGAATTTCATATTTTCTTGATAAGTCATATCTTTAGGGAGTTCCCTAATAGTCAAGTAATTAGCAAAATCTGCAAACCAAGGTATTTCAAAAGTTGAACCACTTACCTCACTTACCATGGCGTAAAGTTGTTCATCGGGGAAATGATCATCAATGTCCCCTTCTTCGAACTTCTCCAAGTTTGGGTTCTCCAAGCGAGAAAGGTGATCTGATGTCAGATTTTTAGCTCCCTTTTTATCTTGAATATTCAAATCAAATTCATGCAATAACAAAACCCAACAATTAGCCTATGCTTTGCATCCGTTTTTGCAAATACATACCTCAAAGCCAAGTGGTCAGTATAAATAATCACTTTGGACAGGATCAGATATGATCTAAACTTGTAAAAAGCAAAAATCACAACTAAAAATTCTTTCTCTATAGTTGTGTAATTGGCCTGGGCTGCATTCAAAGTCTGGCTTGCATAATAGATGGGCTAAAAATGCTTCTCCTTGCATTGACCCAAAACTGCCCCCACTGCAAAATCATTTGCATTATACATTAGTTCAAATGGTAAATCTCAATCGGGAGCTATCATGATTGGAGCATGGGGCAATTTCTTCTTAAGAGTTATGAAAGCTCTTAAGCATTTCTCGTCAAATACAAAATCACCATCCTTCTCAAGTAGTCTTGTTAGAGGGTGAGCTATCTTAAAATAATCTTATATAAATCTCCGATAGAAGCCTGCATGACTTAAAAAGCTTCTGATGGCCTTAACTGATATGGGGGATAATAGTTTCTCAATGGTTTTCACTTTAGCCCTATCCACCTCAATACCCTTGCTTGAAATCTTGTGTCCCAACATGATTCCTTCTTGAACCATGAAATAACATTTCTCCCAATTAAGCATCAAGTTTGTTTCCTCACATCTTATTAAGACCCTCTCAAGATTTTTCTAACATCTTCTAACGAGCTATCATAAACCAAAAAATCATCCATGAACACCTCCATAATATCCTCCATAAGCTCATCGAAGATTTCCACCATACACCATTGAAAAGTTGCAGGTGCGTTGTATAATTTGAATGGCATCCTTCGATATGCGAATGTCCCATGTGGATAGGTGAATGTAGTTTTCTCTTAGTCTTTCGGGGCAATAAGAATTTGAAAGTAGCTTGAAAGGTAGTCCAAAAAGCAGTAGTATTCATGCCTGGACAATCTCTCCAACATATGATCAATGAAGGGCAAAGGAAAATGGTCCTTCCTAGTTGCATTATTCAACTTTCGATAGTCTATGCAAACCCTCCAACCAGTAACTGTTCTTATTGAAATTGTATCATTATTTTCATTGGGAACCACCATTGTCCCCCCTTTTCTTTAGTACTACCTGAACTGGGCTCACCCAAGAGCTATCCAAAATCGGATATATAATTCCCGCATCAAGTAGTTTGATTACTTTAGCTTTAACTACTTCTTTCATCTTAGGGTTTAGTCTCCTTTGTGGTTACACCACTGGCTTGAATTCATCCTCCATTTGTATTTTTATGAGTGTAATAGGATAGACTAATACCTTTAATGTTTTCTATCTTTCAAGCTATAACTTGCTTATGCTTTTATAACAACTCGATGAGTTTTACCTTCTGCTCAGAAGATAGGTGGGAACTCAAAATAACTGGCAATTTATTCCCCTCTCCCAGGAATCCATACTCAAGACGATCTGGAAGGGTCTTAAGTTTCAAATTGCATGGATTAATCACAGATGGTTGTGGCTTCTGTTCTTTTGGCATTTCAATGGTTTCATATGTCTGACTCTTAAATGATTTTCTTGCTTCAAGATAAGCAAGTTGCTCAAGTGCTTCCTGATCCTCAACATTATCCTGCAATAATTACAACTAAAGGGGATCCTTGGAAACAATATTACTAATACAATTTAAGGTTTCATGCTCAATGATATCATTGCATGAATCCACCTTATTGAGTGTAAGTGGGTGCTTCATAGCATAATATATATTAAAAATAACTTTATCGCTTTCCACTCTTAAGGTCAATGTGCCATCATGGATATTGATAAGGGCATGGGCTATATTCAAAAATGGCCTACCAAGGATAAGCAAAACATCTGCATCCTCATCTACATCAATAACAATAAATTCATTGGAAAAAATGAAATCCCCGACCTTTACCAACACATCCTCTATAATACCACGAGGGTGGATTACTAACTTATCAACAAGTTGAATGGTCATGAGTGTTGGTTGAGGTTCTCTGACACCTAACTCTTTGAACATTTTGTAGAGCATAACACTTATGCTAGCCCCCAAATCAGCCAATGTACTTTTAATTTCAAGATTACCTATCAAACATGGAATAGTAAAATTACCATAATCTTTTAATTTCTTAGGCAACCTCTTTTGCAAAATTGCTGAACTCTTTTTTAACAATTGCACCAAAGATACTTCCTCAAGTTTTCTTTTGTTAGAAAGGAGATCTTTCAAAAATTTAGCATATTTGGGCATCTGCGATAAAGCTTCAGCAAATAGAATATTAATGTGTAGTTGTTTAAAGAGTTCAAAAAA
Organism: Garcia nutans; assembly: GCA_947685225.1. Classification (NCBI taxonomy): domain Eukaryota; kingdom Viridiplantae; phylum Streptophyta; class Magnoliopsida; order Malpighiales; family Euphorbiaceae; genus Garcia; species Garcia nutans. Next base: position 10,636,621 of record CANTUV010000014.1, on the reverse strand, counting down.
CTTACCGAGCTCAGCATCCATCTTGTCCTTGTTCAACCTTGCTGAATACGACACTCGAGGTCAGTATTCTTTCACTATTAGACTTGGTTCTTGTAGTTGATTCCCTTCTCATTTTTCACTGTAGCCTTCTCATCCAAAGCGACAGTAGAGTTATCTTCTTTTTCTTGTGTCTCAGCCTCTTCCTCAACCACTTCTTCTCTTTTCTCAACCTTAGCACCCTTAATTTTTTTTCCACTCCTTAAAGTAATTGCCTTCAGCTGCTCCTTCGAGTTTGCCTCAGTATTGCTAGGCCAACTCCTTTGTGGTCTTTCGTTGAGTAACTTGAAAATTTGCCCATTTGGTTTTCCAAGTTGTGAATAGAAGCTTGCTGATTTCTAAGGGTGGTTTCAGTTGATTGAAATCTATTTTCTGAAGTTGCTATGAACTTCTCCATCATATCCTCCAAATTGCTCTTTCTTGGAGGGGTAGCTTGTTGATGTTGAGGCTGCTAAAATTCAGGGGGAGGCCTTGGATTATTTTGATTACTCCAGGAGAAATTAGGATGATTTCTCCAACCTTAGATTATATGTGTTGCTGTAGGGGTTATTCTGCTGTTGCCTTGGCATATTTTCAATTAAATCCACTTTCTCTTGTCTAGCAAATATATTATCACTTTGACAATCTTGACTTTGATGTCCATCCCCACACCATTCGCAAGGCATCACTTGCATTGATTTCCCCAAAGATGAAGCTGAAGAATCAATCTTTTTATTCATTACTTCCAACTGTGCTGTCAAAGCCACCATAGGATCCAATTGATGTGAACCAGTGACCCTTCATTTTTCTTGTTCCCTTGGAGTTTGTCACTGATAATTGGTAAGGGCCATATCTTCAATCAAATCCCTTGCTTGTCTAGGTATCTTGTTATTTATGGTATCCCCGGCTGCTGCATTAATGGATTGTTTGCTTGCATAATTTAACCCATTGTAGAAAGTTTGAATATGAAGCTATAATGGAAGCTTATGATGAGGACACCTTCTCAATACATCTTTAAACCTCTCCCAAGCATCATAAAGAGTCTCACCATCTTGCTGAAGAAAAGATGAAATATCATTCCTTAACTTGGCAGTCTTGGACGGTGGAAAGTATTTCTCCAATAATTTTTCTGCCAACTGACCACATGTGGTGAAAGTGTTTGGGGAAAATGATTTCAGCCATTTCTTCGGTCGGTCTCTCAGTGAAAATGGGAACAATCTCAGCCTAATTGCATCTTCTGAGACATTCTATATCTTGAACGTGACACATATTTTTAAAAAATTCTCAATATGTGTATTGGGATCTTCATCTGGGAACCCATCAAACTAGCAAGTCTGCTGCACCATTTGAATAACATTTGCTTTTTATCTCAATTTTTTTTGCAACAACTGCCAGCCTCTGTATGCTCGAATATGCCCCATTAAGAGTGGGCTTAGCGAATTCCTGCATTGTCCTTGGCTCATTTCCTGCCATCACTTCAAGTTCTTCTTCTGAGCTTGAATCTTCCAAGTTTAGTTCTGTTTCTGCCAGAACTGCTTCCAAGTTTAGTTCCGCTTTCTCCTCAATGTTCTCTCTAGCTCTGAATCTTATTCAAGTAATTGAAAAGAGCTAGCTCAGGTCATAAATAAGAAGAAGTACCTAAAATGACAATCAACAAGTAAGAACCAATGTTAAAACAAATAAAAATAGAAACTAAATCAACAGTCTTGATTATATTACTAATATTGAAAACCGTTGTTCCCCGACAACGGCGCTAAAAACTTGATGGCGAATCTATGTTATCACAATGTTACCGCAAGTGTACGGGTCGCGCAAGTAATAAAATAGTGAGTAAGATATCGTTCCATTAGGGACAAGGTCAAGTAATAGTGCAAATTTAAATATTGTTTAGTAAATTAATAGTTTTTGTGATGATTAAAATAAAAGATGAATTACATAATAAATTAAAGTAAAGAATAATTGAATATTGTGCAAAAAGAGTTGATGATGAAAATACTATCCAGATATTGAATTCCCCTAGCCATAAAAATATTTATGAATATCAATTCAATTAATTCAAATAATAGGGCTGAATTGACATTTCTCTAAATTAGATCAAAACCTCTCACGAGTGAATTAATCCCTAATCACTAAGTAGAATGCTAGGAATCTCTTCTCAAGCATAATTAAATAGATCTTGCAATAAGAACAAAGAAATTTGAACCAAAGGGTCTTGTAAGCCTATCTCTAGCACTCCAATCAACCCTCAATCCTAATGAAAATGGTGTTTATATCAAGCTTTCTCAAGTCAATAATATGAAAATTACAACCAATTAATAAGCATGTTATTATCAATTGAAAATAAGAAATTAAAAATCAAAAGGATAAAATAACTCAATCAATTGATTTAATTTAATAAGAACTATTCAATCCATACAACAAGGCTAGGATTCATCAATATCTAGATAGAAACACTTTAGTTCATGTTCATAACCAGAAAACCAAAACAAAAGAAATAAGTAAAAGAATTCAAACAATCCATAATGAATGATTTGTGTTTATTCACTTCAATTCTTGAATCTTGATTTAAATCTCGTATGAATTGGATCTTCACCCATGGCACATTCAATGGCATGCCCATGTTTCTGGGCGTGTAGAGACTTCTGTAAAGTAGTTGAATGATACGGCTATTGACACACCCATGTCATTGGGCATGTCAATTGAAGAATTTACCCAAAATAGCTCTTTTTTTGTCTTTCATCTGTGATTTTGGCCTAAATAACCTTAAGGTCTCAACGTGTCAAAGATTTCTGGAATCAACCCTATTAAACACTTTAACAAATAAATTAAACTCAATTTAATAATAAATATACTAAGAAATAGGGGCAAAAAGATCATCAACTATACACTTATCAAAACAAAAACCTATTTGACTCAAAGATTATGTTGCTCATGTTGACTCTAAGCATCTGAAGTCACCACATGTTCCTCAAACTTTTCCTTATCTTTCTCAATCGAATTTACCTGATTTTGGTGCAACATTTTTGACAAATTTATCACCCACACGTGAACCTTAAAGCTATAAAGAGGCTAAAATGTCTTCTGATTGGTAGAAAGCTATGGAGAATGAATTGATGTCTTTAGAATCCAATCAAACATGGACACTGACTTCTTTACCTCCAGGAAAATCTGCTAGTGGGTGTTTAAGCTCAAGCTTAAACCCGATAGTACTATTAACAAATATAAAGCCAGACTTGTGGCTAAAGGTTACCATCAAGTTACTGGATTAGATTATGTTAAAATTTCTCACCAGTGGCGAAAGTGGTTATAGTCAGAATTCTTTTTGCTATGGCTTTGGCAAATAATTAGGTTTTACATTAATTAGATGTAAATAATGCTTTTTGCATGGCTACTTAGATGAAAAAGTGTATATGTTACCTCCTGAAGGGTATGCAAAGGCTAAATCTGGCCAAGTTTGTAAGTTGTAAAGGTCCCTTTATAGTTTGAAACAAGCCTTACGCAAGTGGAATACTGAACTTACTGTTTTCTTATTGGGTTATGGATTTGTTCAATCAGTTCATGATAATGTTTATTCACTTTTTGAAGAGAAGCAGTATTTGTGGTCTTATTAGTTTATGTTGATGATGTATTGCTTTGTGGGAATTCAGAAACTACTATTGGTCATCTTAAAGTTGCATTGGACAACAAGTTCACTATTAACGACTTGGGTTTGGCAAAACACTTCTTGGGTTTAGAAGTTACAAGAAGTGATTTGGGCATTTATATGAAACAACATAAATATTTATTAGATATGTTAGAGGATAATGGTTTACTGGCTTCTAAACCAAAGTCTGCTCCTTTTCATAAGGGGGTCGGATTAGAATCCACTAATTCACCAATGCTAAAAGATCCCTGGGTTTATCGTAGCATTGTTGGTCGATTATTGTACTTAGGATTCACTAGGCCAGATACAACTTTTGCTGTGCAGCAACTCAGCCAATATATGCAAAGTCCAAGAGAGATTCATTTTCAATTAGCTCGTCATGTTCATCGATATCTAAAAGGCAATCCTTCTCTTGGTTTATTTTTTCCATCAAAGTCTTCCCTGGAGATTACTGCCTATTGTGACAGTGATTGAGCTACTTGCACTTCAACACGAAAATCTGTCACAGGCTTCTGTGTGTTCTTAGGTGATTATCCAATTTCGTGGAAGACCAAAAAGCAGAATACAGTGAGTAGGAGTTCAGCTGAGGTTAAGTACCGTGCCATGGCTTCCACGGTTTGTGAACTTCAGTGGATTAGCTATATTCTCAAAGATATTCATGTTTCTGCTTTATTTCCAATCATTCTTCACTGTGACAATAGAGCAACAATTCACATAGCTTATAATCTTGTTTTTCACGAATGGACGAAGCACGTTGATATAGATTGTCACATTGTTCAAGCTAAAATGAAGGATGTTTTCATTTCTGTTGTACATATCCCTTCTGCAGTTCGAGTGGCTGATTTGTTTACCAAAGCTTTACCTGCTCCTTTATTTTCTAGTCTTTCATTCAAGTTGGCTTTGGTTGATGTTCACCAAAGCTCAACTTGAGGGTGGATGTGGAGAATGGCAGATTAATTAAGTTAATATAGTTGATTTGTTTTGTGTAGCTGTAGTTAGTTAGAGTACTTTTGCTGACCTGGACAAATTATTTTTGTACGGGAAGCTTTTTTTGTTTTGTATATAACTAATAGTTGTACAGATGCTGAATATATGTGATAAGTAATTCATTCACATATTAGTTTTCTTCTTGCTCAGTTCTTTGTTTGTTCATTAAATTAGGGTTAAGGTTTAAATGTAATTATGATCCACAAATCTGCCCTAGGCTATAAGGGACGATATTTCAAATAGAATAAGTCAATCATAGAAATAAAATCTTAGAGAAATCATGAGGCTAATTAAAATCAACGTTGTATTATATAATTTTTTAAAATCTTACATTGAAGACCAAATTTTTTTAGTCTTCATCAATTTATAAAAAGATATTTGGTATATGCTTAAAAGTAATATTATATCGACTTAAGCTTCTAGTGTTTCTGTTTCATTGTATATTTCTCATTCATATACTCATATTTTATTTGTCACTAAATAATGAAAATATTAGCTGATTAGATTACACAAATTCTTTTCCGATGTGATCTTTATTCTGTGCACTTTGACTTTCTTGCGTATATTTACTCTCATTTATTGGACTTCCCCCCACATAAATTGATGTTGTGTGTCTGAACCGTTTGACCTTTCTTTTGATTCAAGCTTACCTCTCTACAGTCTCTCCTACCTCAATAGCACAGTTCCAGCTGTCGATACGCATTGCCATGCATGCATTTATGGTAATTTGCCGCTCTCAAGTGACAGTACCTCTCTCTCTATATATATACATGTATTCACGTTCGCTTCTTATCTCTTACTTTCACCAGTTTTAAGGCCTCTTTAAAACACACTCTAAATATTACACCAACTTCCTAACACGCGCCCATCATCAAATTCAAGAACCTTGTTATTATTATAATTTAGCTTCATGCAATCCACCGCCATGAAGCCGTTTTCTCAATCTTTTATCTTGCACTTCATTCTTAACCTTATTTAGTCTCTCTGTTTCTTGAACTTGATCCTCTGTTTTTCATTTTTATGGCTGGAACAGAGCATGTTTTATCACTTGTTTTTGTTCTTTTAATTTCTTTTGGCTTTGTTATGTGTCAAAATCAAGATTTTACTGTTCTTTTGGATGTAAAGATGTCTTTTATTGAAGACCCAGAAAATGTTTTGAATGATTGGAATGAAAGCAACTCGAATTTTTGTACATGGAGAGGAATTACTTGTGGGTTGAACTCGTTTGATGGCTCTGTAAGTGTAGTGAGTTTAAACTTGTCTGACTCGTCATTGTCTGGTTCAATATCACCTTCTTTGGGTCGTTTGCAAAACCTACTCCAACTTGATCTTTCTTCTAATAGTCTCACGGGTCCCATCCCAACTACCTTTTCTAATCTTTCCGGGTTGGAATCTTTGCTCTTGTTCTTTAATGAACTCACTGGTCCAATTCCAACTCAGCTCGGTTGGCTCAGAAATCTCCGAGTGTTGAGAGTCGGTGATAATGGACTCACTGGACCTATTCCTCCTTCCTTTGGCAATCTTACCAATTTGCTGACTCTTGCTTTGGCCTCATGCAGTCTCACTGGTCCAATACCTCCAGAACTCGGTCAACTCACCCGAGTTGAGAACTTGATTCTGCAACAGAACCAGATAGAGGGACCCATTCCTGCGCAGCTAGGGAATTGTTCAAGCCTCACTGTCTTTACAGTTGCTCTCAACAATCTAAATGGATCAATTCCAGGAGAATTGGGTCATTTAGAGAATCTCCAGTTGCTAAACCTGGGCAACAACAGTATCTCAGGGGAGATACCGAGTGAACTCGGTGAATTGAGTCAACTGGTTTATCTGAATTTACTGGGGAATCATCTTGAAGGTCCAATCCCAAGGTCATTAGCTAAACTGGGTAACCTTCAGAACATTGATTTATCGATGAACAAGCTCACCGGGGGCGTTCCGGAAGAATTTGGCAACATGGATCAGCTTCTTTACTTGGTTTTATCAAACAACAATCTCTCTGGTGTATTGTCAAAAACCATCTGTTCAAATGCTACTAGTTTGCAGAGCTTAATGTTAGCAGAAATTCAACTTTCTGGTCCAATTCCAAAGGAGTTGAGCCAGTGCCAATCTCTGCAACAGCTTGATTTGTCCAATAACACACTTAATGGATCAATACCAATTGAAATTTTTTCACTGCCTTAATTGGCATATCTTTATCTCCACAACAACAGTTTAGTGGGTTCAATATCACCCTTCATAGCAAACCTCAGCAATCTCAAGGAGCTTGCTCTGTATCACAACAATTTCCAGGGAAATCTGCCCAAAGAGATTGGAATGCTTAGCAATCTTGAAGTATTGTATCTTTATGATAATCAACTCTCTGGGAAGATTCCTGTGGAGATTGGCAATTGTTCAAGCTTGCAAATGGTGGATTTCTTTGGAAATCATTTCAGTGGAGAAATACCCGTTGCAATTGGGAGCCTGAAGAGACTCAAATTGCTTCACTTGAGACAAAATGAGCTTGTGGCTACAATTCCCTCCAGTTTGGGCAACTGTCATCAACTAAAAATTTTAGACTTGGCAGACAATAATCTCTCTGGTGGAGCTCCAGAAAGTTTTAGATTCCTTCAGAATTTGGAATAGTTGATGCTTTATAACAATTCTCTTGAAGGTAACATTCCTGATTCACTCACCAATTTAAAAAACCTGACCAGAATTAATCTGTCCAAAAACAGATTGAATGGTAGCATTTCTGCATTGTGCAGCTCCAGGTCTTTTCTTTCGTTTGATGTCACTGATAATGCATTTGATCAAGAAATTCCTCCCCAGTTGGGGAATTCACCTTTTCTGGAAAGGGTAAGACTAGGAAACAATAAATTTTCTGGGAAAATCCCATGGACACTGGGGAAAATTCGCCAGTTATCCTTGCTAGACCTGTCAGGGAATTTGCTTACAGGTCCAATTCCTGTACAGCTCATGTTATGCAACAAATTGACTCATATTGATCTTAACAACAATCTTCTGTCTGGGCCTATACCATCTTGGCTTGGCAGATTGCGTTTGTTAGGGGAGTTGAAGCTTTCATCTAATCAGTTTTTTGGGTCTCTTCCTTCGCAGCTATTCAATTGTTCTAAATTGTTAGTACTTTCTCTTGATGGGAATTCACTGAATGGGACTCTTCCTGTTGAAATTGGTAAACTGGAATCTCTTGATGTTCTTAACCTTGACCATAACCAATTGTCAGGGCCAATCCCTCAAGCGATTGGTAATCTAAGTAAGTTGTATGAACTTAGGCTGTCTAATAACAGCTTTAGTGGTGAATTACCGGTTGAGCTTGGACAACTTAAGAATCTTCAGAGCATGTTGGATCTCAGCGACAATAATCTCACTGGTTAGATCCCACCTTCTATTGGAACATTGTCAAAACTTGAAGCTCTTGATCTCTCCCATAATCATCTTGAGGGAGAAGTCCCACCACAAGTCGCACAAATGAGCAGCCTTGGCAAGCTTAATCTATCTTTTAACAATCTTCACGGTAAATTAGGCAAGGAATTCTCACACTGGCCTGCTGAAGCATTCAAAGGAAACTTCCAACTTTGTGGAAGCCCTCTTGATCGCTGCAATGAGTTTACTTCTGGCAATCAACGGTCTGGCCTTATTGAATCAACTGTGGTGGTAATATTAGCTATTACAACCTTAGCTGCAATTGCTCTGCTTATCCTTGGACTTGCTTTCTTCTTCAAACACAGGCTAGAATCTTTCAGAAAAGGAAGCGAACTGAGCTGCATTTACTCTGCCAGTTCTTCAAAAGCACAGCGTAGACCACTTTTCCAAAATGGCAGCATTGCCAAGAGAGACTTTCAATGGGAAGAGATTATGAAAGCTACAAAAAATTTAAGCGATGAGTTCATCATTGGATCAGGAGGGTCTGGAACAATCTATCGAGCTGAGTTACACAATGGAGAAACAGTAGCGGTTAAGAGAATTCTATGGAAAGATGATTTTCTGTTTAACAAAAGTTTCACAAGAGAAGTAAAGACAATTGGGCGGATTAGGCACAGGCATCTGGTGAAGTTGCTGGGATATTGTACTAACAAAGGAGCAGGTTCTAATATGTTGATATACGAGTATATGGAGAATGGAAGCGTATGGGATTGGCTGCATCAACAGCCTGTTAACAGTAAGATAAAGAAAAGCCTGGATTGGGAGGCAAGGTTAAGGATAGCTGTCGGATTAGCTCAGGGAGTTGAGTACCTCCACCATGACTGTGTGCCAACTCTCATTCATAGGGATATCAAAACAAGCAATGTATTACTTGATTTAAGCATGGAAGCGCATCTGGGAGATTTTGGACTGGCAAAGGCACTTGTGGAGGACCATGACTCCAACACAATCCAATTCCTGGTTTGCTGGTTCCTATGGTTACATTGCCCCAGGTACTTCAACACTTTCTGCTTTGAATAATCAAATCCTACTTGAGTTCATTTCCTGCATATGCTAACTAACATTTGGTGTGTTTTTCTCAGAATATGCATACTCATTAAAGGCAACAGAGAAGAGCGATGTTTATAGCATGGGTGTCGTGCTGATGGAACTTGTCAGTGGAAAAATGCCAACATATGCATCTTTTGGTATCGAGATAGATATGGTGAGATGGGTAGAGAAACATATTGAGATGCAAGGATCTGCCCGGGAAGAGCTGATGATCCTGAACTGAAACCATTGTTACCAGGAGAAGAAGCTGCAGCATATCAAGTGCTTGAAATTAAACTGCAATGCACTAAAACTAGCCCACAAGAGAGACCATCGTCCCGCCAAGCCTGTGACCTTCTCCTGCATTTGTTCCACAATAGGATGATTGATTTTGAGAAGATGAATATGGATCCTTACAAATAGTTAATCAAAATTATTGAATGAAGTTGAAGATCACAGTACGATCGATTTTACTTGTTTTTGTAAACACCTTATGCTAACTTCATAGTCTTTGTTTCTATTATTGCACCTGTATCTTGTCTCCTATATTTCTCAAGGCCTCTGGAGAAAAGTGGCAACGAGGAATTGCACAAGATTATCTCGTTTTACAGATTAGATTCCAAGTGATAAATTTTTTGATGTTTGCTAATCTACTCATCAACATCCATTCATTATCATGAAAATAAATTTCAAAGCGGCTTACTTTAATTTTAATTATGATCAGTGGAAAGAAAAACTGATATTGTGATATAATCTTATTAAATCATATTTCAGAAAAGAAAATCACTCGTTGCTTCAAGTCATTATTTGAGATGCAATTTAGCCAATTCAGTACAAGTTGAAAAAAGCGCGAGCAACCTTAGAAGCATAGCAACAGACTGAAAAAAAAAAAAAGAAAAAAAAAACCCAAAAAGTGTATACAGCCATGATAAATTTTGTTCCGAGGCTACATTTTTCCAGAAATAGGAACACCTTGTCCCAAAAGTTGAGAAGTCGATCAACCTGAAGGCACTACTCATCATCTTGATCTGCAAAGAAACCAAAAGTTAAACATGGATAAAATAAAATCATGTATTAACTAGGGGAATATCAAGTCAAGTCCTATCAATGCTGTCAACAGCTAAAATAGACACCCAACATCATGATCAAAAAGACAACTGCAGAATCCACAGAATTCTTTTGGATCCAAATGTAAACCCAGGCATTATCTTTTTACCAGGTACATAAAACCTCAGTGATCAGTGCAAATAGACATGGTAAAATAACCTCCTGCTTTCATATGGAGAACAAGAAAACTAGCAGCAGCAACAACAACAACAATAATAAAATAATAATGACAAAGAATTTGTTTCAAAAGTAAGAACTTTACAGGGTTGCTAGCAGAACAGAAAAGAATAAAGCTCTTTGTTTCTTTCTTTCTTTCTTCCATAAGACGATTTTACAGGCTTGTTTAGCATTGGCTGCAGTATTATAGAATTTGAGTCTCAAGGATTTACATTGTAACAAGGCAAAATTTAACTGACAAAGTACGATAGTTATTTTGTTTAAAAAAAAAAGAAGAAGAAAAGATCGTTATGGCATGGGAAGTAGGATAGAAAAAGCCGTATCAGATTCAAAGACCTAAGGCGGCCAGCAATGGAAATAAAATGAATTGTTTAAAACAATTATAAACTTAACTCAACTCGGTCTTAATTTCAAAACCAATTGGGATGAACTATATGGATTCTTTAACACTAAATGATTTCAGGCTATGTCCTCCTATAAGCATTTAGGGGACACCCTAATATTTATATTAATTAAATCTATATCATAAAATCTGACAAAATCTAACGTGACCATCCTCTTTTAACTGGGTTTATATCAACATGAGAAACTCATAACCACGTGGAGTACGTTGAAATAGTTCTGAACTAGTAACAACAAGATGAGAGTATCTCTCACACAATTGATGAAGATGGATAACAGACAAAATATAGAAGGACATAGAATGTGAGAACACAAGGATAAAAAGAGAGAGAATCAATGCATTAGAGTTCAAATTATTCTTTTTTTTCAGTTCTTGATTGAGAAAGTGAGATTCAAATGGAAAATAATGGCCGATAGAATGAAAAGAAAATTAATAATAAAAAGGCAATGAAAAGAAGATAAGATGGTGATTTACCCCCTTATACAAGCATCATCAAGCCATTATCTCTAAGTCAATTTTTTCCATCACATTAGATGTTTAAACTTCTAGTGGATGCTCCCAACTCCTGTGCAGCTGCAAAAACCCCTAACCATTTCTTCCTTTTTCTTGCCTTGTTGCAAGTATGCTTTTGTCATAAGTAATTACTAATATTACTTCCAATTTCCATATACCAAATTCCTAACTGCTTTTTAACTTTTTACAAAATCTCATTTTGATTCTATACATGGCCTCTCAGTCTCTACTTCTCATAACCATCCTCTTTCTCATGAGTCATGTCCAATTTTCCATACAACGTTTCTCTTACAACACCCAAACCTCCCCTGCCATCCTGCCTTTTTTTTTTTTTTTCCCTCATAGGAGCTCTTTGCCCCCTCTTCCTAGACTAAATAATGCTATAGTAGAGGAAATCACAAAACAAACAGTATAACTTGATTCCTCTTGGGTTCTCAATAGAAACTGGAGATGGAGAAATATCTCAATAGTAATCATGAAGAGTCCAAGATAACAAAGCTTGGATAATCCTTACCGACATCATTCTTTAATTACTAGACCTTGAATGCATATTATGTTATCCCTAAGGAAACAATAAAAGCCTAAAAAAACCAGTAAATTGCACCTGCTTAACTATTGGGGCTAGCTTGCATGCCAATGTTTGCATTGGGGACATAACTGGACATCAAGCAAATTACTTGCAAAACCGGAAATAGCATTGGACCATTAGAATGAATAGCCAAATGCCACAACAATATAATGAAATCAAAAGGACCTCACAGAAAACATCGCAACATTTGATGATATTTTCCATGGCTATTTACTTATTCCTATGCAAGCTTGATTGAGTCCTAATTTCTAAGATAGTATTATCTGTATCATATCAATAGGAGTTTAGACTTCTCAGAGGCAATCCTTCACAATTGCACCTTTATCACTCATGTATGACCTTACTGTGTGACAACAACCCCAACCATTTCTGCCTTGTAAGCTTGCTTTTCTATTAGTAATTAATACTACTTCTATTTTTAAATTTATCAAAATCGGAATTGCTCACTTATCGCTTTCATATATCCATTCCCCTTAATTTTCCGTTAATCTAAAAAATCCTTTTCGTCCTCTTCCTTTTATATTAGACAATCATTTTTTTCAATAATTAGCAAAAGCCCCATATTATCATGAAGTCAACAATCTAATAACTATTAATTATACTAAATCTGATAGCTCCTACAAAAATGAAAGTATTATTTTTCAAACAAATACCCTTAATTTATAGTTGAATTGCAGTTGATAATCAGGCAAAAGATAAAGATTAATTTTAGAATTTGATTGAAGGATTGAAATGAGTAGAAATTAGAGTACCAAAGTAACGGCGCTCATTAGCGGCCTTGGCTTTATCGAGCAACTTATCGAGATCTTGTTGGAGCTGAGCATCCCATTTCACCAACTGGTTTACAAACACAGCTCCCAATCCCATTCCAATCAGATGCTCCCACGGATCTGCAAATGCATACATTTAATTCAATTCAATTTGTGAAAATCCAAAAAACAAAACAAGAAATCAAAATTTTATTAATTTGGATATTACGGCGCATGTAAGGAAGTTTGCGAAGGGCATTAGAGTACATTTGAGTGCCCAGTCCAAATAATGCTCCGATTAGAGTTGCACTCAACGCCATTCTTGTTCCAAATCTCTCTCTCTCTCTCAACCTTCCCTTTCACAATACCTTAAAAAATTTTCAGCAAAACCCAACTTGATCTTGCCACGTGTGCTCCTTAAATAATTTTATATTTTTAATATTTCCAATAATTTTTATTTGAATTATAATTTTCTTTTATTATATAACCGTTTAAGATGTAATCGTTGTATTGAGAAGCAAACAAATTTAACTTATTTTTAGATTTGTACTTCAATAAAATTTCTAAAAAATATAATATAGGATCAAAATTTCATTTTCTAGTGTTTTATTATTTGATTAGTATTATAACTCCTACGATTTGTGTGATACTATTAAAGAAAACTAATGATAGCAAAATGGAAACTATGTATTCATATTTTTTATAAAATTATATTTGAATTAATTTAAAATTGATATATATATATATATAATATATATAATTCGAAACAATTAAATTTTATAATAATTTAATAAAAAATATATCTAATAAACGTCTCAAATCAAATTAGGAAAACTAATCTATGTACTATATATGTAGTTTTGTTTGTAACTTATTCTTCATCATTATAAATTAAAATTTTTAACTCTTTTTTAAGAATAATATAAAATTGCTCGTGTAAACACCAATTTTTTTAGAAATAATCTCACATGAAATAATAATTGACCTTTACTTTTATTAATAGTCATGATAAAAAATAATATGATTGAAAATTGCCTTTGCTGAAATTGAAAAGATATTTTTGCATCAGATGGAATCAACATCATTCTTGGAATGAATACTTTTTCTTCGGCCATAGTTCCCAATAAAGTTTTAGGTTCAATGACCAAATTCCCAAGTCTTGTAATGATCAATCTTGTGTCATTATATAATCCCTGATAACTAATCTATGTTTTTTAGTAACATTACAGGAATACCAATCTTCAAAGTGATAAAGTGATTCGGAACTCCAAAGCATTTAAGAATTCTTATGTATATACATGCTCTAGAGATCCAAAAGGATGGTCAGACATACAAACTATATTAGAACTCAAATATGATTTTCTCAAGACTGTGATTGAGTGAAGCTATATATTTATTGATTGATTTCACCCTGTTAAGAGTAGGAGCAAGAATTGCTCTATGATGGAGGTAATTTATGTCATTGGAATGACTAATGAAATTAGGATATATATTTTTGACAATTGCGAATATGGGATCATCAAAATGATTTATGAGAAGATCATTGGGGATTTAAACTTTTCCAATGTCATCAATTGAATTTTCAATCCTTCCATCTCCAATTGCCAAAATCCAATTAGAAATTTTTTTCAACTCATCTAATGTATATCTAGCTAATCTCCTTACAATCTCATATTCTTTGTCAGCCTTAAAACTAGACAATGGAACTACAAATATGAAGAATTTAAAGTAGCATGGACAATATCTTGCCTAGACCTTTTGCACTAACTAGCTAAATTTGTTTAAAATAACCTCCAAGAAACGTTGTTTTACCTTCAAATGGTTTATCTAAAGTAGATGCATTTTTAAATTATAGAATATCTCTAAGAGTTCGATCAAGGGCTTCAAAACAATATCTATGCATTATTGGTGCCTCATCCCAAGTAATAAACTTTGTTTAAATAATTAGATTGGTTAGAGAACCACCTTTGCTTTATATTGCATATTGACTCTGCATTTGGATTGAGAGAATCACAAATCTCGAATGAACTGTTCTACCTCCTAGTAACAAAAGCAAAGCAATATCGCTTGATGCAACAGTTAACACAATATCTCCTCTAGATCTTATTTTAGAAGATATAGTTCTCCAAATAAAAGTCTTTCCAATAACTTCATAACCATATTAAAAGAATAATCCACCTTTGTTTTTATTCACTACTGTTGGCAATTTTCTATTCAACCATATAATTCATTAATACCTGATGATGTTCCTTTAACAAAGAGCACCTATTACATATCTGGATGCGCATATGTGAACCTCTACTTTTATACCTATTCAGATAATTGGGAAAAGTAAAATCAGAAAAATAAGGGAAAATGTATATTCACATTCTTTGCATTAAAAAAAATTAGCCAAGTAGATGCGGTTAGCCGTGGTGCATTTGGCAAGGATAGTCGGGCCGGCGCAAAGCAGTGGTCTAGTCCAGGCTCGACACGGCTGGCCGCGCCATACACTGACATTCATGTCATGGATGCCTTGGACTAAATTTCAAATTTCTATAAATAAAAGTCTGCTCTTCTTATTTCAGGTTGAAAATTTTGGACACCGAAACTTTGCCGAATTACAATTGTGATAAAAAAATTTAATACTCAATTTTCTTTAATTATTATTGACTCTCTGTACCATTATTAATAAATCTTATTTAATTTTTCATACAAGTGGAGCTACGAAGCGGCAAAGCTCTTCAACTTCTTGTCAAGAAAAAGCACCTGCCCAAGGTATTGTGCTCTTTCCTATCTTAGTTTCAAATCGGTAACTAATTAATTACAAAATTTGTTAATTAAAAGTCCTTTGTAATCAAAAGCACGAACTACTTACGGCTTTGATTTCCATTCAAATGGGATAAGTAAGCACGCTCAAAATATTACTCCAAGTGGCGAGTCCATACCTAAACAACCAACCGGTCTTTTTATTTTAATTCTTCTTCAATTTATTTTACTATTTCTGTTATTACAGTTATTATTTCCCTTCTTCCATTTCTTTGACATTTTGGGTACCATTGAAAATTTGGTGAGTTTTGCAATGATCACCATTGTTGTTTTACTTGTATTTCTTTTTGAATAATTAATTAATTTAAGGATTTGTGCTCAGCCTAAAATCCATAAGGGCTAGAGTTGAAGCTCTTCTGAAAATGTTATTTTGATGGAGTTGTAATATTTACATTTTCGCACTACATTTGTGAATATCATATTATTATTTGTCCATGCATCACAATAATATTATGCTCATTAATTATGGCATACTCTATAAAAATTGCACTTTCATTAATTCCAAAAAGGTTAAAATTAATCAAAGAGAGATAAAAATAATTTTTATTAAAATTTGTATAAAAACTTAGCTCGAGATTCATCGTGATTGGTCTTAGACTAATGTCCTTTTTTGGGCAAAAATTAACTTAATTCAATGGAGTCAATTAAATGGGTTTTTTTCTTGATTTTTTCAAATAAAATAAATTAAGGTGGCGACTCTTCAATATTTATTTTTCAAAATAATAGCCGCCATCCCTTTTTTAAAAAAAAGGAGAGTTTTTTTTTTAAATAAAAGAAATAAAATCTTTTCAAAACAAAAAGATAATTCTAAACTCGTGCTTACCGAACCGACCGGAGGCCGTACGTGATGGTATTGTGTGAGACTTAGCTTAAATGAGCATTTCAGCTCCCGATTTCTAAGCAGACTGAATCGGTGCTCGGGTGAGACCTTACAACTGGCGACTCCATTAGGGATCAAACACATAATCTCTGGTTTTCTTATTATACCATTTTTCTTTTTCCCCAAAAGTTAAACCATGAATCAAGCTCCTACAAATGTGCACACTCTGGCCATAGCTTCAAAACATGATAAGACAATTAGCATAGCCTCCTGCAAGATCTTATTCAAAGCACTAACCTCACCTTTCTTTGTTTTCCTAAGGTACCCATGGCTCAAACTACTTAATCCCATAAAATGCAAGCTTTTGTCGAAGCCACCCTTAAGAAATAAGAGGAAAGCTTTAAGAGCATGCTGCTTATTCAACAAACTGATTTCAATAAGATACTAGTTGATTCATTGAGTGCATAGCGCAACACAATCATAACTGAGGTTCAGAGCATGCTGCGTGGGAAGCAGCTTAATATTGGTTCATCCTTCAACTAATCCCACCCATGGTCGACCTCACACAATAAGGGACTGCAACTGAGATACCAAAAATTCCTCCACTTGACCCCCACATGAATCCTTTTCAAAGGGGAGAGCACCCTGATGTTTGCATTCTCATATAGAAGTTAGAGACAATGGAGAACCAAATTGAAAACTTTAAATATCATGATGAAGCCTTTGACCTTGAGTCTTTAACCCTATATTCTGAGGCTCACTTGCCACCCAAGTTCAAAATGCCTGAGATGGATAAGTTTGATGGCAGCACTTGCCCTAAGACTCATCTCAAGATGTATATGGGGCCCCCCAAACCCATAGGACTCAATGACGAGCTCCTTGCACAATTGTTTCAAAGGTCTCTCATAGGTACAACTGTTAGATGATTTATGGACATTGACAAGAAGAAATATCAGACATGAGAGGATATCTGCAATGCCTTCTCTAAATAATACCATAATAACATTAAGGTAGATATTAAAAGGAGGGATGTTGAGACCACTAAGAAAAACTAGAAAGAATCCTTCTCCTCGTTCCTCGCGAGGTGGAGAGGAAAAACAGTAAAAATAGACAATTGCCCTTCAGGGCAAGAACAAATTGGCATCATTGTTAAGAACCTGCTACCTGTTTACCAAACTCATATACAAACCCAATATTTTCCAACCTTCAAAGCCCTTATTGCTATTGCCACCAAGATTGAGGATTTGATGCACACTAGCCAAATTAAGGATGAGATAATCTCTTCCTCAAGATTAAGGAAAAACCTAAACTTCAAAAGCCCTTAGGCTACCAACCAAAAAGTGGGTGAAGCAGCTAATATTACTCCATAACCACAACTCCATTTGGAAATGAGCCAACAACAAATAACCTTTACTGATCTTGGGATGCCCCTTAACTTAGCATACAAGAAATCCTTAGAGGCTCATTTGATTCAGCATCTTGATCCTAAGCCTGCTCCAAATCCACTTCCGAAAAAGTGAAATGTCAATAAGTATTACAAATATTATCATAGCATTGGCCATAAAACTGACTTATATAGAAACCTCAAACATCGGATCTAAGATCTCATTGAAAATGGATCCATTCTACCACTTAAGCGACCCAATATCACCATCAACTGATTACCAACTCATCAAAGCATCAATACCATTGCCTCATTAGTTGATGTTGAGATGGACCCCACATTATTAATCCATGATTATTGCTGTGCATTGGATTTGAATGAATTTGTAGATGAAGTCAATACAATGACCAGAAGTGGAAGGATCACACAATCACTTTTAGAGTTGTGACAATCAGTGCCAGCACCAAAAATAGTCATACCACAGAAGACAAACCCTACTCCTGAGCCAGAAGAAGATCCTATACTAAAGCAACTCAAACAAACTCAAGCTAGGCTTTCTATTTGGAGCCTCCTTCAATCTAGCTACCCTCATTGCCAAGCTCTTTGCAAGGCTTTGAGTCAGACTTACATGCCAATTGAAATGACCCCAGAAGCTTTGGTTGCATCTATGACCAAGTCATTTGCTATTTCTTTTTCAGATAAGGATCTCCTAGTTGAGGGTGGGTATAATCATGCTCTCTATATTAGTGTCTTGGCTCATGGGAAGACAATACCCATGGTGTTAATAGATAATGGCTCGACATTAAATGTTTATCTACTCAAAGTGGCGAGTTATTTGAGGATTGAAATGTTTGAGCTAATGCCTTCTAATCAAATTCTAAGAGCATATGATGACACAAAAAGGGAAGTTTTGGGAGTGGCCAACACCAGAGTAACAATTAGCCATGTAAAAAAAATCCTATTTCAAGTTCTAGATGTCCCCAATTATTTTAATCTATTCCTGGGAAGACCTTGGATTCACCAGGCAAAAGCTGTACCATCCTTCCTTCATTAGAAACTTAAATTTCCATATAAGGATGGAGTAGTTATCATAAAAGGGGGCCCGAGTAGGAAGTCAGATCTCTCACCTCAAATACCAATTTTGGAAATTAAGCCAGAACCTTTAACTATAACTCTGTTAGGATTCACTTTTGATTCAATTCAATTTATAGAAAGAGAGGCAGGTAAAGAGCTTATTCCCTTTGACTTTGACCCATATGGCAACCCAGCAATTACCAATATTCTCAAACACATAAACTATTTTCTTGGAATGGGGTTGGGCAAGAATCATCAAGGAATACAACAATTCCCATATTATCCTTCAGTCCAGCCACCATTTGGTTTTGGTTCCAAACCAACCTAAGAAGATGAGGAGGAGATGGAGGAGAGAGCCAAGCAAAAATCCTAATGCAAAAAGGCAGGGGAAATATTTGACTGGTCCATGAAATCTTATTTCAAAACTTTAAATTGATATTTTGTTAAAGAAGAAACAAACTCCCTTTATTATGGATTTTCTGAACCTTGGTTGAATCCTATCATAAATGAGCTAACCCCAGAGTTTGAAATTTTCTTTGATATCAAGCTTAACTTAGAAGATAGTGAGCCTACCTTAGAGATGGGAGAAGATTTTGAGGACAACATGAAGCCCAGTCTATTTCAAGTAGCTATGTTAAAAAAAGGAGCAGAATCATATCTCAGTCACCTAATCCAATCAGCTGCAGGAATACCTAACAATTGGTATTTTGAAAGGAATGGCAGTCTATTGTCAGAATCTACCCATAGTACAACCAAGTGTCTAGCCGAATCAAGAGTCAAATCGCTAGTCAAATTCTCAGCCTATGTCAGATACCAAGCTAAGAGTCTAGTTCGAGATCAAAGTCAAGTCAAGTTCTGAGTCAGTTACCAACATTGAGTCTGAGTCCTCTAGTTCAGAGTCTAATTTTGTTACTTCTAAGTCTAATTTTTTAGAATCATTGAATTTTGAGTCTATATGTAAGGAAAAGCCTTGTAATTGGTTCTTCATCAATAAAAGCTTCAAAGTTTCTGCTTATTTTATTGTGTCTCTTGATGAGCATTATGAAACATTTAATATTAATGAAATTAATGAGGACAAAGAAACAATAAATCTGGGAATACCAGAAGTGCTAAAAAATACATTCATTACATCCTCATTCATTCATAAACAGGAACTGGGGGTACTTCTTAAAGAATTCTAGGATTATTTTGCATGGGAAGTAAGTGTTATGATAGGGTTGGACCCTCTATAGCAGTGCATAAGATTCTTACATTTGAATGTATGAAGCCAGTCAAGCAAAAACTCCAACAACTTAAGGCCGAATGGTCCTTAAAGATAAAGGAAGAAATAAAAAAGCTTCTAGAAAACCGGTTTATAAAACTCATCATCTAGCGTCAATGGGTGGCTAAAATTGTGCCGGTCCCAAAGAATGATGGGAAGGTTCATATGTGTGTGACTATAGAGATCTTAACAAAGCATATCTAAAGGATGACTTCCCTCTACCCCACATTGATCTCCTAATTGATAAGTTGGCCGGATATGAGGAGGTTTCATTAACCAATCTCTATGCTGGGTATAATCAGATCTTGGTTCATCCTCCTAATAAGGAGAAGACAACTTTCATCATAGAATGGGGCACGTACTGTTATAGGTTTATGCCTTTTGATCTCAAGAACGATGAGGCAACCTATCAAAGAATGGCCATTGTACTCTTCCACAACATAATGCATCAGGATGTGGAAGTCTATGTCGATGATATGGTTATTAAATTGAAAAAAGTTGTGGAGTCTCTGAGACGGTTCTTCCTTAGACTCTGTTAATAGAACTTGAAACTCAACCCTACCAAATATGTGTTTAGAGCAGCTTCCAGCATATTTTTGAGAACATGGTCAGTTCTCGGGGAATTGAAGTGGATCATGCTAAATCTAAGGCAATTCTTGAAATGCTCGGTCCTAAGACGGAGAAGGGAATTAGGGGATTCTTAGGTCACCTGCAGTATTAATCCATTTCATTTCTCAAATGGCTAATGTATGTGGGCCCATCTTCAAGTTGCTCAAGAAAGGCACCCTAACTAAGTGGAATGCCAAATGCCAAAAGGCATTTGACAAGATGAAGTAATATCTGTTGTCAACTCTAGTCCTACAACCACCAAGACCTGGTGATTCTTTACTCCTTTATCTTTCAGTAACTGAAAAAGTAATGGGAACCATGCTCGCCCAACATGAGGAATGATCAAGGAAGGAGTTTTCTATTTGTCACCTTAGTAAATTAACCCATGAGCTCAAGTACAATCATATTGAAAAGTTATGCTTGGCCCTAGTATGGGTATGTCATAAGTTGCGTCACTACATGGCTTCTTACACCACGCAAGTAATTACGGATCAGAGCCCCTTGAAATTCCTTATGGAAAGGCTAGTTTGGATAGTAAGATGGCACATTGGCTACAGTCTTAGCCACTTTCGATCTCAAGTTTATGGCATAAAAAGAAATCAAAAGAAGTATAGTAGCTAAACAATTGGCTACCACTTTTATTCCAGATGTGATTGAAGAACCTGCATTTCCAAATGAGGATATCATGAGCATTGACAAGGAAGTATGGGTTATGTATTTTGATGGTGCGTCTAATCATAAAGGTTATAGAGTGGGTATTGTCCTTATTACCTTGAAGGAGGAACAAATCCTGTTGGCAATTAAATTGGCTTTCGAACTCACGAACAATGAGGCAGAATATGAAGCCTGCATAACCAAACTGAAAGCAACTTTGAAGTTAAAGGTTAGAAGCATAAAGGTATATGGAGACTCTGCCCTTATTGTATCTGAAGCAGTGGGAAAGAGGAAAATAATAAAAGGGTGTCTGGTTCCTTAACATCGATGCTTGGAAAACCTAGCACAACGGTTTGAGGATGTTTCATTCATTACCTGCCTCGAATAAGGAATCAGTTTGGTGATGCTTTGGTTACCTTAGGCTCCATAACCCATATAGGAAAAGAGATGATAATTCACCCTATCATCATTGATGTGAAAATTCAGCCTGTATATTGTGCTATGGTTCAGGTGTCAAATAAGAAGCCATAGTTATGGGACATCTTCAAATTTGTTTAGAAAGGTGAATATCCTTATTAGGCCTCAAAAATATACCGAAGAACTTTAAGATCGGTGGCAAGCCAATACATCTTGAATGATGATGTATTGTATAAAAGGTCCTGGAACAATATTCACCTCAGATGTGCAGATGAATTTGAAGCACAATAAATAATGGAGTGGGTTCATGGTGATGAATAAGGCCCTTAGATGAATGGGATCACCTTGGTTAGGAAAATAACCAATTTGGGTTATTATTGGCTTACCATGAGAGAGGATTGCTCAAATTTTCTCAAGAAGTACCATAACTGCCATATTTATGCCAAGCTTCAAAAGCAACCTCCAATCCCTTTGCATCCCACTATAACCCCTGCAACACGGGGAATTGATGTAATTGGGAAAATCACTCCAAAGTCATCTAATGGGCATGAATACATATTGGTAGCCATAGACTATTTCACCAAATGGGTAGAAGTAGTTTCTTGCTCCATCCTCAATGCTAAAAAGGTGGCTAGTTCATTTACTCTAATATCATTTGCCAATACAGAATTCCATTTGAAATTATTTCAGACAATGGGGCACACTTTCAAAAGGAAGTGGTTCAGTTAATGGAAAAAATAAAAGATACAACATCATTGGTCCTCTCCTTATCGACCTCAAACCATTGGGGCCATTGAGGTAGCAAACAAAACCATAAAAAATATCTTACAAAAGATGATGGAAAGCCACAGAAGTTGGCATGAGCATTTGCCTTCTGCTCTCCAGGGTTATAGGACTTCAATCAGAATACCAACTGGGGCAATCTCTTATTCTTTAGTATTTAGAATGGAAGTGGTTCTTTTGATAGAGGTAGAAGCTCAATCAGCTCGAACACTATGTGAAGGCCAAATCGACGAAGTTAAATGGGCCAAGGCCTACCATGACCAACTGGATGCTATTAACGAGAAAAGAATGGATGCCTTGTATAAGGTGCAGGGATATCAGCAGAAGATAGAAAAGTATTATGACAAAAGGGTCAAAGATCGAGATTTACAAGAAGGATAATTGATTTTAAAAGAATTAAGGGCCCAATACATGACCCTAGAGGGAACTTCAGGCTAAATTAGACAGGACCATACTTGCTCAAAAAAATCTTGTTAGGAGGGGCGACAATACTCTTAGACCTGGATGGCATTGAGTTTTCAAGTCCATTCAACATGGATCAACTCAAAAAATATTTTGTTTAATTGTACTAACACTTTTGTAACTAAACTACATAGACTTGATTCTAAAAAAAATTAATGAGTTGAAAACCTGAAAGGACGACTTAGACAAAAATTAGAGCAATAAAAATAAAGAGATAAAACATACATCCCATGCAACATATAAAAAAAATGAAACTTTTATTCCATAATGCTCATAAAAGGTTTTCATTATAACCTAAAAATTCTTTATGTCCAAAATCAAAATCAAAATACTAACCAAATTAAGTGTCTTCCTAAACAGTCTACCAAAAAAGGATAAGCCCTAGATGTCTAGGTAGTCTCATAAGTAGTCCTTACCTCCAGCTCGTTAATCAAAACCAGTCATCGAACTTTCTCTCTAGGCCAAATCATGGTAATAAACTAACCCCTATACCCATCAATGGTGTCTGTCAGTCCAGATGGCCGTACAACGTGAAATCCTTAGGCCCAGCCATTCAGAATGGCCTGGGCAGAAGCAGGAGTAATGACTGCAGGAATATGAGCTATACCATTGGATGAAAATTCCTAAGAATGGCTCATCTATCTAAGAATCTAAGTCCCTTAGTAAAATGTTGATGCAGACAAGCCAAGCAAGCAAACAACCCTATAACCAAAGCTCATAGTCATGAAAGAGTGCCCTCTCTGAATAGCCAAGGGCAATACTATAAAACCTCATTGTGACCAAGCTCTAGTAGCCAAGAGATCCATGCCCTCTTTGAATCATGGCAGATAAGAATATGCCTATCTCTATAAGCAAAAGGAGAATAAGAGAGTCTAGATGGCATGGCCACAATACGAAGATATCCCTTAGCCAAACCTATAAGCAGCAAAGTAGGTTAAAAGAAAAGGGCTTACTTGAGGAAGAATGGGAGTCACAGACCAGTCCTCCTGAGTCTTATAAACCCTGTCAGGGCTAATAATGGTCTCAACTAGCAAAAGTGTAGCAATAGAGCTTGAATCTTCCATTTGCAAAATCAATGGAACTAAGTCAATCAAACCTCAGTCTGGCTCCCTCTGAATAGAAATCAACTAGTTTGGCAAAATGCCAAAGCCCTCAGACACAGTCTTTGTCTCACTCTGTCCTCAGTATCCTCCCAAAATTTGGCAAAAAGTGCACATAAGTTCACTTTGTCACCCCTCACCATAGAGATAGCCTCAGCCTCACTCAGATTAAATAACTTTTGAGAAGCATGAAAATAGCCAGTGCGACGCTCAGAATCGTGAACTCAAATTCGGTATTACATCCTAAAATAGTACTAAATTTCTCAAAAGTAGGACACATCTCCTCTATCATGACCCTAAATCTTAATACATGATCCACGGGATCCCAAAAATTTCATGCAAGCCTGAATAAAATTATTGTCCAATTTCACTTCTTTTAGAGTAATGACCGGTGTAATACCGTACTTGCCAAGATTAATTTTATCCACTTTGTCTAAATGGGTGGCCCATAGGTGCAAAGAATGGATGAAAAAAGGCTCTATAGTGGCACAATCCATTGTCAGAAAATTAAAAACTGCAAAAAAATCTTAAAAAATCATGAGACAAAAGTCAAGAAAAAAGTGACCTAAATATACACAGGAGATCCCATTCGCACACACAGTGGATTTTCCATGCATCACATGGACAACCGCATGTCCCGTGGCACCTGTACGACCTAAGATGTGCGACATCTATGCAACACACGAATGCTCTATGTGACACGCTGCATGCATAAAAATAGAAAAAAAGAAATAAAATAAATAAATAAAGTGAATGATGATGATGATCACATCAAAATGTATAGTACCAACGTAGCATTAACTAATAAGAGCCAAAGTGCATGAATTGAAAAGAAATTATATGAGTTCAGTCATTCAACAGTGCATGCATCATATTGCATCATTAAATATAAAATCAGATCCAACATAAATTGGAAAATAAGCAAATAAAAGAATATATCTCCTACCACGCTGGCATCTTGCTCCACGCTCTAAAGATAGTTTACTCATAGTGGTTGACAAAAGGGCCTCATAGTGGCGAGCCATTATATAAGTATGCTCAAACCATTCTTTAGGCTACTGTAAAATGTAATGAAAGATAAGTCAAAATCCAGAAGAAAGAGATACATGAGAAATAATGAGATTAGCTCACGATGATTCTCCAGTAGTGGGATAATAGGAATTGTAGGCACGAGAGTCCTGTCTTCACCCATGTCATCACTTATAGAATACAAGATGGAAATTTCTAACTAATAATATGGGGGAATACCCTCAGAAAGGCATGAGATGGGTCCCGATAAACATTGACTGTGGACCAACAGGAGGACCACCTGGTGGAGGAGCGGTAAACCTAGAAATAAAATCTATCGGGGTCCCGGCTCTTCCTTGACGAGCAATGCCTTGCCTAGCCCCGACGGTGTTAGTCTTAGTACGGGAAGCCTCAGAGGAAGGATGAGTATGCTGAGATTGGTTACTTGGGTTGTTATTGATAAAAGGCATGAGGGAAGACCTACATAAGTCTTTGTAGTCCAGCTCAATGAGGTAAAGTTAGTGGCAAGGAGGAAGCTATAATAGTGATGATGAATAGGTGTATTCCTCCCTAGTATCATGTATAACATCCCAACGGCCCTGGGCTTACGACTCAGTCTTTTCACCCAGCCCACTTCAAGGGACTGCTGCAGTACCACTTCCCCTCACGGCTTCATGGCAGGATTTGTTTATTTGGCCCAAGTCAAGGGTCGCCTCCCTCGTTTTGATCCTAAGACCTCCTTAAGAGAGTCTTTATCCTGAAACGAGTACCATTTCTTCTAAAGACCTCCTTAAGAGAGTCTTTATCATGAAACGAGTAGAAGAAATGGTACTCGTTTCAGGATAAAGACTCTTTTAAGGAGGTCTTGGGATCGAAATGAGGGAGGCGACCCTTGACTTGGGCCAAATAAACAAATCCTGCCATGAAGCCGTGAGGGGAAGTGGTACTGCAACAGTCCCTTGAAGCGGGTTGGGTGAAAAGATCGAGTCATAAGCCCAGGGCTATTGGGATGTTACAGTTAAAAAGACACCTTTTTAACTGTAACATCCCAATGGCCTTGGGCTTACGACTCGATCTTTTCACCCAGTCCACTTCAAGGGACTGCTATAGTACTTCTTCCCTCACGGTTCCACAGTAGGATTTGTTTATTTGACCCAAGTCAAGGGTCGCCTCCCTCATTTCGATCCCAAGACCTCCCTCGTAAGAGAGTCTTTTTCACTCAATGAGTACCACCACCTCTCAACTAGGGCCAGTAATAGGTCATGATTAACTTGCCCTATGCAGTCAAGAGACAAGAGATCCATAAAGCCAGTTGAAAGAAGTAAGTCCCTTACATCATTGGGAAGGTTGAGGTTCCCCAAATTGGAATGACCATCTTATAATTTTAATTGGGTATATTGCTTAATGTACAATAAATAATGATAATATTATTTATTCAAGCTCAAAAACAATGAGAAAGGTATTTTATTTTTGCAGGAAAATAAGATAAGGCATACCTTTATGACACCAGTCTGTGAAGCATGAGTATGAGAATCCACAAGCAAGTCTCCGACAGTGGCATTCTCGCAGCTTTAAGGGAAGAGGCAGAGCATTAAGAAAAAGTGTCTATCCAAGGTACTATGCTCTTTCCTATCTTAATTTCAATTCAGTAACTAATTAACTTTAAAATGAGTTAATTAAAAGTCCTTTGCAATCAAAGACACAAACTATTTCCAGCTCTGATTCCCATTCAAACGGAATAAGTAGGCACATTCAGAATATTACTCCGAGTGGCGAACCCATATCTAAATAACTAACTGGTCTTTTTTATTTTGATTCTTGTTCAATTTATTTTACTATTTCTATTATTTATGTTATTATTTTCCTTATTCATTTTCTTTGACTTTTTAAGCACCATTGCAAATTTAGTGAGTTTTGTAATGGTCACCGTTATTATTCTACTTATTTTTTTATTAATTATTTAATTTAGGGATTTGTGCTTAACCTAAAACGCATAAGGATTAGAGTTGAAGTTTCCTTGAAAATGTTATTTTGATGGAGTTATAATATTTACTTTTCCGCACTGCATTTATGAATATCATATTATTATTTATCCATGCATCACAACAATATTATGCACATTAATTACGGTATACTCCATAAAAATTATACTTTCATTAATTCCAAAAAGGTTAAAATCAATCAAAGAGAAGTAAAAATCATTTTTATCAAAATTGGTAATAAAACTTAGCCAAGAACCCATCGTGATTGGTTTCAGACTAGTCTCCTTTTTTGGGTAAAAATGATTTTAATTCAGTGGATTCAATTAAATGGGTTTTCCCTTGATTTTTGCAAATAAAATAAATTAAGGTGGTGACTCTCAAAACTTTGCTTTTCAAAATAAAAGCCACCATCTCTTTTCAAAATAAAATGAGAGTTTCTTTTAAATAAAAGAAATAAAATATTTTCAAAACAAAAGATAATTCTAAATCCATGTTTACCAAACTGACTTGAGACCGTATACGACGGTATCATGTGGAACTTTGCCCAATGGGCATTTCGGCTCCCGATTCCTGAGCGGGCCGAATTGGTGCTTGAGCAAGGCCTCACAGTATAATAGCAAGCCAATTCAACCAAATATTTCAAATCTTGTCGGTTCATGATTTTATGCAAAATTCATTTTTACAATATGGGCTGCTATAAAGGTAGTAAAAGTAGTCTGTTATGCATGTTAATTTGTTAGTTTTCTTGGTATGGATGTGCATAAATTGACAATAATTGTAGATTTCTTGTCTGGAAGTTTGCATTATAGGGTAGGCTGTATTTGTTGAACTGAACATATTTAGATTGGAATCCACTTTTATAATTTGCATTGTTGCTGTTTTTTTACGGGAATATAAATTTTAACTGAAATTTGGTATTTTGGTTAATGTTTCAACAATGCTAGTTGTTGGTTAAAATTGATGTGTTGGTTAATGTTTCAATAAATGTTTTATAATTTTTTAAATAGATTTAATTTTAAAAAATTGCAAGTTGTTGAAAATGGATCTTATAAAACTAACAAAAAGTGATAAATCAATCTGAGTATTTCTCAATTGCTAATAAAGCTAATATGCAAATATGCTTCTCTCTCAAAATAATAAATTCCATATACAAATATACTTGTTTTTGCAAATCATTACTGCTCTCTTATCCAAATAATACATGAATAACTCTAATCAAAGCAAATTCATCATTATAGCTTAAAAGCAAACAATGGAATTTACTATTTTTCAATTTATCATCTATTAACTCTGCCTCTAAAAGTCAAAGATAAATATTATATAATTAAAATAAAAATTATGTAAAAAGAAATCATAGTATAACAAAAAATGAAAAGGTTTATTTTGGTACATAGATTTTTCAATAATACTCTTTCTTCATGAAGGAGATCAACTGACAACAATTGCTATGTTTTCTGCCAAATATAAAATTTGATAACAACAACATAGCAAATAATAGCCTAAGGTGCGATGCATCCCCCATTGTCTTGCCTCCTTTATGGCATCTACATATTCTTTGTCACTATTTAATAAGCCAAATGCATAACATGCATCTCTAAAAATGCGATGTTTGTAATTGTCAATTGTCCTATAATCCTCATAGCATGTTGGACCTTTAATTACGTTTAATAGTAATCTCAAATAATATAGCTCATCAGTTCCAATTGGAATAAAGAAAATTTTGCCAATAGAAAACCCCAAAGTTTTCCTTTTCTTCCATCTTTTCCATTTTTGTTTCCACACAAATTTAAGAGAAAATTATTTATAAGTTAATTATCTTGCTTTAGAAAATGTTTTATTTGTTGCAAACCAAGCTAAAAACATTAATTTATTTATGCTTGGTCTATTAGCAACAATATCAATTGGATCATTCTATTTATTTGGAAGATGAAACACTAATCTTTCCATAGAATGTTCTCTATAGTGAATTAGAAAGCCCAATATTCTCCAAGTAGCTTTGCAAGGTAATATATATTGACAATCATAATACGTATTAATTTAATCTATAATATTTAATGAACCTTTCTCTTGTGCACTTTGAGAAAATGCAACAGTAACCTGGTCATGCCCTTTATTAACATACAAAAATAAATGCTTAATAGATCGTGGTTGATTGCACAATTTCACATTAATATGGGCACCATTTTTTAATAATAAGAACCGATTGTGTAGCACTACATATATTTTATCCAATTCCACATTAATATAGGCACCATATTTTAATAATAAGAATCGCTTGTGCAACATTACTTACCTATTATCCAAGGTAATACCACCTTTTTTGATAGTTCTACCATTCTTCCTTCTTTTATAGACAGGCTAACCATCTTCCTCGATTGTGCTTAACTCAATAAACTTTTTTGGAAAGTATTTTGTACATCTTCCAGTTTGCATACAAGGGGAAGATTTTCTAGCAGAATCATATGGGCCATACATCATCAAAATTTTTACAACCTTATAGTAATGATGATTAGTCAACTCATATGGTATTTCTGCTAGCATCAGTCAAATATTTACTTTGCTCATGAAGAAAAAGCAAGATGTGAGTATGAGACAACCCTCGTTCTTGGAACTCAATTGTATAAATTACTACACCAAAAAGAAGTCCTTAGCTAAATAAATAGGTGGCCTCTAAATTTGAAAAACACAAGTTATGTAAATTTTTTCCTCTTCTTTTTGAGTGATTTCTTTTTTTCTTTATCCCACTTCTTTTTGTTCTTCAATTTGAAGCAATCCGACTTGATATGACCAGATTTTCCACATTCATAGCATTTTACTTCATTCTTTTTTATCTTTGAAGGAAGTTTTAGAAAGTGTACCTTTGTTAAATTGCAATCTTCTCTTTCTCTTCGAATCATTCATTCTTTTTGAAAATATTGCCATTTCTTCTTCATCGTCACTATCTTCATTGCTTGAGCTCTAAAGTTCTTTGATTTCTTTGAGATCTATTGCTTTCCTCTTATCTTTCTCACCTCGTTCTTCATCTCTTTCGGTGTGCAATTCGAAGGTGAGTAGTTTTTCAATAAGTTCATTGGTTCTTAATGAGCTTAGATCATGAGCTTCTTTAATTGAAGAAACCTTAGACTCAAAGTTTTTCTTGGCTCTAACTACTCTCAAGATTTTACTATTGACTTCATCTTGGTCATATATCTTACCATATTTCTTTAATTCGTTGACGATGGCAAGCAAATGATTCATGAGTTATTTGGGCTTCATTTTAAATAGCTCATACTCATGTATATACATTTGCTTCTTGGTGAGCCTTATTTGGGTAGTACCCTCATGATGTTCTCAAGAGTTTTCTAAATACAATGAGCACAAGTGAGATGTTGGACTCTCCCACCTTCTTCTCGTGAAATAGAATTCATCAAGATGGAGGCTGACCTATGGTTTTTGAATCTATCTTTTATGTTGGCATTTAACTATTGTGGTTTGGGAATAGGAACTTGGACACCCTCAACTTCATGAGTAAGAGGTTTCCACTCACTTTAAATATAATTCCAAAGCTCTATTCCCTCATTATCTAGAAACAAAAATATTTTGTGTTTCCAATAGGAATAATTGGTTCCATTAAAGTATGGTCTAAGAAGAGAGTTAATATTTCCATGAGAGGTAGATGAAGAAGAGGTTGCCATTTTGGATCAAATTTCACAATTAAGCTTAAGAAATTAACAAGCTCCGATACCAATTATTGTCCCAAGATAGCAATCAAGAGGGGGAGTGATGGTTGGGTTTAAAAAATGATGGAAAATTCAAAATCAAAAGGGACAAGAAATGTAGAAGATGTACAAGAAGATTAAGTAGAAGATGAAACAATGAACACAAAGATTTATAGTGGTTCAGATTTACCTTGATCCTACATCCACTTCCTTAACAACTTGTTAAGGTTCCACTAGCTTTGAGTTTTTACAAGCTTAACTCTAACTTGGTGTTTTCTCTAGCTCACACCAAACTAATACAATGGTTTTATATCACTCCTCACAATCCTTACAAAAGTTTTTCTAGGCTCACTCTCACAACCTAAGTATTTCGAAGCTCACACTTAAGCTTAAGATAGTGTTTAATGCTCACAACCAACACTAAATTAATAAAAAAAAAGTGATTTTGATGCAAAGGAAAGAAAGATGTTAAAGTAGGCTATTACAATCACAATCTTACATAAAAATGAAGTTACTTATGGTTTTTATAACCTTCAAGCTAAGAAATAGTTGTTTCTCTGCCAGAGCAATTTCATGGTCGGACTCATCAAGGTCCGGTCAAAAATTAGTGATGCCATTCAAATTTTGCATGGTTTGACCGGAGTAATTGAAATTCTGCTTAATACTCTTCCAACGGTTAGTCCATGTAGCTTCTACTTATTGAGTGAAGATGCAACAACTTCTGACTTGTGTAATTTTTAAATAGTCCGGTCGGACTATCCTTGGTCTGTCCAATTTTTAGGCATACCCTTGTTCGAGAATCCTACTGGATAACTTGGAGAGAATCGGCTTCACTAGTCAGGTAGGAATTTCTTGAAGTCCAGTCGGACTTCTATGGTACTCTGAAAAAGTGAGAGTACTTCTGACCGTGAATCCTTCTATGTGTTTTGGCTCTTTTCTCATTCAAAGGTCTGGTTGATATGACATGTGGTCAATCAAACTTAACGTGGTACGGTGAGATTTTGAGAGTACTTTCCACCTTGAAACCTTTAGTGTCTTTTGGCTCGTTTGGTCATCAATGGTCCGGTCAGGCTTCTAGGTGGTCTGATCGGACTTGTCATGGTTTCTTCAAAAGAAATAACTTCCTGCAAAATATAACTTGGTGCAAGTATTAGTTAAATTCAATTTGATTGCCTAAGATAAAAAATAGGAGGGTTTGGTTAACAACTACAACAACGACAACAACAACAACAACAATAACAACAACAATAATAATAATACTTTAAAAAAAGAAAAAGAAAAGAAGAAAGAAGAAGGGAGTGGTGGAAATTAAAGATAATTAAAGATGATAGAATAATAATAATAATAATAATAATAATAATAATAATAATAATAATAATATGATTATTATTATTATAAAGATAAATAAAGAAAGACTTTTCTTTCTTCCTCTTCTTCTTCTTCCACTGAAATACTTAAAAAAAAACTATTATTTCTCTATTACTCTAATTTCTGACTTATAATGAAAGGATTTCAAGTGGTTTTGAAGGGCAATTAAAGATTCAAGTAAGTTATATTATTTTATGCTTGATTTTAAGAGTTTTAGATTATGTAAATATTTAGAAAGTTAGGAGAAAATTTATTTATGTTGAGAAAGATGATGTATATAGGAAATAGTTTGGGTAATAAAGAGAATATAATATTTATATGATGAATTTGTGATTAATTGGTTGAATTAAATTTGAATCAAGAAATTATAGTTCATGAAACTTTTGGATTTAGAGTTTTTAATGGGCTTTGGTTAGGATTAGTATTATTAAGAGTTAATTTGAGTATTTTAAATATGACTATGTGTTTAATTGAAGAATTAAGCCTATTGATTTAGGGGTATTATTTGGATAATTTGATTCAAGGTGGTGAAGAAATATTTTCTTTATTTTGAGAATTGGGAAGTAATTAAATTGATTTTTATAGCTAATTGAGGTTTGTACTTATTTTGGTATTATTTTTTAATTGTTACTTGCATATATTTATGAAATTCATATTAGATTTTATGAATTATGGTATAAATGTCTTTGGTATAATTTTAAATTATTACTTGATTGCGTTTGTGAAATTTATATTAAATTTTATGAAATTCTATATAAATGTAAAGTGAGATTTGATTTGGCTATTTAAAACAAAAAAAAAATTACGTTATGAAATTTATAATTTATAAGATGGATTAAAGTATTTAAAATCCCATTTTACTATTAAGTTTACTTAATTATATGAATGTTAAATTTGAATCTCAATATTAAATTATTTATTAAATGAATAGTGAAAATTCTATATATTTTAATTATGTAAGTTTTGATGAATTATGAGAAAATGATGAAAATGATGACTTGAGATGAATTTTAAAATATTGATGGAAATTTTATTGTATTTTAGTGCCCTTTACATATTCTCGATTTTTAATAATGGTTTTAGTACTACCGAGTTAGCATGACGACGGTTATGGATGTGTTATGATGTGATTATTATATTTATGCCTACAGGCGAGATATTATGGTATTACGATGCTACAATGTTGAGACACTACAGTATCGAGGAGACTTTTGATATGATATTTATACACCTTCGGTTAAGATACTTCAGTATCATATCACTTTGTCTCCAATATCGAAACCTATGGGTCGTGATAGGCCTATTTAATGTTACTGAAACTTGAACAATTATGTATGAGTGTAATTTAAGTATGTTGAGATATGAAATGTTTAAAAAATGTGAATTTATTTAAATTATGGTTGAAGTTTATAGAACCCTTTTTAAAACTATGATTATTTCATTTATGAAAGGGTTTATGTATATTTGAAATTTTGAGAAATAATTTCCTGAAATATATATATTGGACTATGTGTGATGTTGAGAGTGGTCTGAGCATTTGAAATTGATAGAAAAGTAGGATTTTATAAGCATTAAAAAGTTAAAAATTAAATTTGAGTATGGATTTAATCGGTATTTTTGAAAAAGAATTTTTAAGCAATAAAAATTATGAAAATGCCCCTTGCGGCCTTAGAATCAAATTCTACTGTAATTGGGATATGAAATATGAGTAATGAGACTTTAAAATAATTAAAGCAATTATTTTTATGATTTGGAATTAAAATCAGATTAAGAAATAATTAAAGAAAGTAGATATACCGAAGTTACGATACGCACACAACGTGAGGTTAAATGCTAAGATATTATAAAAGTGAGTTGATTATTCTTCTTTTTCTTCTCCTTCTTCACTAGGCTAAACTCCTCTAATAACCAATACCATATTTTCTTCTTCTTCTTCCTCCTCTTCTTCTTCTTCTTCTTTTTCCGTCACAACACTTAAAAACCTAAGTATCTTTCGTAATACTTTAAGATTTTTAAGGGAAATAGCTAGTTTTTGAGTGATTTTCCAAGAACCATACCATAAAATTAAAGGATAGGAGAAAAGTGGAAGAGAATAGCTACTTTGAATGATGATGTGCTTATGTATTTAATAATTTGCTATTATTTGGATTTTCTTTTATTTTAAATGCTTATGAAAGTTTGTTAAGTTTTATTGTTTGAATTATTTGTGATAGATTTGGTTACTTGCAATATTTAAGAAAGAATTGAATATGGAACTAATTGAGGAAGGAATTGAATATGGATTCATCTGTGGATGATATTAAGTGTGTTTTTGTGGTCTTTAAATTAAAACTATGCTTGAAGAAACTTTTGAACCATTAAAGTGTTGGTTTAGGGTTATGAAAAATTTAGGGTTTTGGAAATTTTAGGACTTTGGAAAAAAAAAGTGATTATTTATAGTATATTTGATGAATATGTTTAAAATAAAATATGTTTGGTTTCAATTAAAGAAGAATTTACTTAAATGTATTGTTAAAGTTTGAAAACAATTAATTGATAAGGAAAAGAAGTGTTTACTTAAAAAAATGCTTTTAGCAAAATTAACATTATAATTGTGAAATTGATTGAATTTAGAAAATAACTGAAATGCCTAAGTTATACTGGTGAAAACATAGTTATCAAATAGAATGGCTAGCTAGAGAGTAGACGTCTACAGTGTTAGGGAGCACTTTGTGCCATTATTGGACACTTAGTGTCACTATTGATAGTGGGCATTCATGCCATTATAGGGCACTGGCCACATTGATTGATGTAGGCATAAGTGTTGCGGAGCTTATTCTGAATTTTCTCTTCTCATCTTAAACTCTAAAAGTAGGCATTTAATTTTCATTATTGAACCCGTTATCCGAGTATAGAATTTTAAATTCAGTATAGGAGGGCAAAATACAAGGAATTTACTAAAACATGAGAAATGTGCAATGTGAATACTTATAAAGAATTGTATGGACAAGTGAATGTGAAAATATAATTTTTATCTTAACTATTAATGTTTTATCAAATAACTACAAAGTGATTATCTCTTTTTAATAATTTGAACTTATTTGATTAGATGCCTTATTTTCAAAGTTGTGAATTTAATTACATTTATTATTATATTTATTTCCTTATGATATAAAGTGGCAAATTATGAATATACAAGTACCACTAAGCAATGCTCAACATGTTAGATTTTTTTTATGCACAGATTAGATGGACCAGGTAGATCCAACAAAATGAAGTCCTAAAGGGTCCTTGATCAACTGCAGTTCATAATGTGTAAAATTTGAAAGATTTCGTAATATGTACTTATTTACTGTTCACATAGCAGTGTTTAGTTTAAATGACGGTTGTAGAATTTTGGACAGGTTTGAGGGTTGTATATTTGTATATGTAAGTTGGGTTATGAAACTTAGTAAACAATAATAATTTTGGAGAATGTTATATATGTAAACAGATTGATGAAAATATTGGATTATTATATTAAATTGTGATTGAATATTGATGAATTGGAGTAATTGGAGTTGAGAATGAATGAGAGGAAGTTAGAAGTGTTTTTCTGCAAGTTGTGTTAGGTTGGAGAAGATTTTGGTAGTGAATATTACAGTAGAAACTCTGTGAATTTTTAGTTAAATTATTAATAATGTTTATTTAATATTGGTTATAGAATTGATAAGTATTGAGTAGTATCTTCTGATAGTTCTCTGAAAGGACTATCAGGGGATGTTAGGGGTTTAAAATAAGTGTTTAAAATGTGATTTGAATTAAGATACATGCATATACATTAGCACCTATATTAGTCTTTAATGTGACAATATTTATTTAGGATTTTAGATTAAGATTATGATAGCTTCTAGAATTGAGAGATCAGACGAGGAGATTGGAGAGAGTAATACTCCAAATGTTTGGTGGGCTGATGATAGACCGAGAGTGAGTGGAGAGGATGCTAGAGAGGCATCACAACTTGTTAGACCAGTAGCACATAGTCCTCCGGATTGGGTTCAACAAATGGCAAAGTATTCCCATCATGTCCCTACCCCTCAGCAAGATAGAAAATATGATAAGCTAAGGAAATATGGAGCTACAGATTTCATAGGTACTATTGACCTAACAAAGGTAGAGGAAAAGTTGGAGGCTACTCAGAAGAAAAAGTTTGATCATGCAGTCCATTGCTTCAGGCAAATGCATCTGATTGGTCGAAGACTATCCGTCATAGTTTAGATAGACAACAAGTGCTGACATATAATAACCTTTTAGCGGAGTTTGAGGAGAAGTACATGCTAGAGATAATAAAGATGAAAAGAAGCAGGGTTTTTGAATTTTAGGTAAGGGTTGAAGTCAGTGTCAGAACATGATAAGAAATTTTTATTGTTAAGTATGCTAGAGGGATTATTACTGATGACAGAGGCAGATGCAAGTGGTTTAAAGATGGGTTGACTCCTACTATTCAGTGTCAGCTAGTAGCGATTCAGCATGAGGTATTTTCTAGACTTGTGTCAGCTACTAGAAATGTATAGAATGCTCAAGAAGCTGCAACTACTACAATTATACAAGAGAATAAAAGTAGAAGACCCAGTTTAAGGTAGGATCATCAACTAATAAGAGAGGGCATGAGAATCCATTATAAAGATTTGGTAGGAGCCAGAGGCAACCTAGCAGGTCATTTTAGTTGAGTCAGAGGTCTACATCATCAGTTATTAGTGCCCCAACACCCTCTTTTCATAGATCTTCTCCCCCTATGTACACTCAGTATGGTAAGATGCACAGGGGTCCTTGTTGGAGGATGAGTTGAGGGTGTTTTAGATGTGGGTCTAGAGACCACTATGTGAGAGACTCTCTATAAATACCGGCGGCCAAACAGACAGAGATTGCAGTGTCTAGGCCAAGCATTAGAGGAGATAGTGGTGGCAGAGGTGGCAGAGCAAAGCGTAGTCAGAGAGAGGAGTTAGTGTTAGTAAGCAGACCCGAGGATGCCAGAGCTTCTCAGAGAGTCTATGTAATGAAACATGAGTAGAATGCTATAGATATAGTTGTTGGTAAATTTCCTCTGTTTGGCATTATTGTTCATGCATTGATTGATCCTGGATTGACACATTCTTATAATTGTGCTTCTGTTATGCATGTTGATGATATGCATGTTGAGCCCTTAGAGTATGATGTGTTAGTTACTAATCCTTTACACTTTGTTTGTATTGAGTGTAAGCAAGGGGAAAGGAGGATAAATTAATGAAGGGTAAATTTATAATCTTGTTTGGAAAGAAAATTTGAAATTAATGAAGGGGAAAGTAAGGAGAGATCTTCCCCTTCTATATAAATTTTTCTTTATTTTTCTTACACCCCAAATAGGGGTATAAGGAAGGGAAAGATAAATTATTTTTTTTTATATTTCTTTTTCATCCTTATTTTAATTTATAAATATAAAATTATTCTTATTAAAATAAAACCTTACAATCTAATTATCTTCCAACATTTTTAATTCTTATTCTTCCAACGTTTTTCTTTCCCTTTTTTATCTTTTAACTTTTCTTCTTCTATTTATTTTCCTTCCTCTTCTCATTGGGACTTTTTTTCAATTTTTTCAGAAATCTTTTTAATTTAGTACTAAATTATTATTTTTCAAACTTTTTTTTTATTTTTGTTATTGTTATTATTGTTAATATGTGCATGAATTATTATTATTATTGCTAATTGGACAAACTATCCAATAATTATATTCATTTATTTATTATTATTTATTAAAATCTTGATTAATATCTTACATATTAATCCATTTGAGAATATATTCATTCATTTATTATTAATATATTAAATTTGTCTTTCAATTTTAAAAACAAAAATATATCCTTTTAATAAAATATAGGGATATTTTTGTACTTTTATATATAATCTTCATTACCCTCCCTCTCTTTCCAATCAAAGATATTAAAATTACTTTCCCTTTCCAATTCTTCCCAAGTGACCTATAATAATTTTTTACACTTCCCTTCCCTTCTCTTTCCCTTCCCCTTATTAAATGGACCTTTACTGCACCCCATCCAAACATAGTGTTAGGGCATAATATAACTATCAATAAGGTGTACCAAAATTTTGTAATGTCAGTGCATGTTATTAAATTCATAAGTGATCTGATAGAGATGCATTTTTGAGATTATAATCTTATTTTAGGAATGGATTGGCTATCAAGACATCAGGCTATAATGGACTAGCAGTTAAAGCATGTTACTTTGAGAACACGAGATGGTGAGGATGTTGTGGTTTTGAGTGAGCAGCGAAACCTCTTATCTAATTTTATTCCAGCTATTACAACTAAGAGAATGATTTGAAAGGGTTGTGATACTTATTTGGCTCGTGTGGTTGATACCAAGGCTAAAAAGCCTAATCTTGATAGTATACCTACAGTTTTTGAATTTCCTAATATGTTTTTAGATGAGTTGTTAGGTTACCTTGACGCGGAACCCTATGGAAATGAAGGCCTCAAACTCCAATGCACGATTGATAGAAGAAAACTAAGAACGAAGGAAAAACCACCTTCTAAAGCAACTAATTGCTTAACAAAGCACGAAAACTTATAACGGAAGGATTTAGGAAGCTCGAATTAGAAGAACGCCACAATCAAAATTGATAAGTAAATCTAATTCTTGATGCAATCAGAAGAAAAAGAGAATCCACTCTTGTTCTATGATGGCCGAAATTTTCAATAAGAAAATTGAGAATATAATTTGTCAAAAAAAAGTGTGCTTACAAGAAAATAAGGTCGTATTTATACTAAAAGGCCAATAAAATCCGAATGCCTAATTCTAATGGGAAAAGAAAAGCTACAAAGTCAAAATCCTAACCCACTAAGGAAAATAAAAAGTATGGAAACAAACTAATATTTTGAAATAACTAAATAGGGGACTACACATCCCATGTGCCAAAAAGATGCCAAAATTCGGCCAAACTAAATCCCTTCAAAATAAGAACACGCTCCACACTATTTGGGTTGTTCATAGGCCTTAAATTACTTCCCAGGGCTATATATGAACCCCCATGGACCTTTCTTGCACGTTGGACCTCTTTAGCAAGCCTTTAGCTTCCATATTCACACTAAGCATCATAATCAGCTTTGGTGTGCCTTCTTCAAGCTCTATTGTGCACTTTTCCATTGCCATTTCGGTCACTTCCTTTGAAATTTGATCTTGAATATGTAATCCCATAGATGCTCCAAACTTCTTAGCTCTGCTCCTAGTCAATGGCCCATTTGGAAGCACCAATGGATCCTTGCCTCGAGGCTGGTTCGTATCATTCTCCCCCTCTTCAAAAAGATTTGTCCTCAAATCTGCATCATCATAAGGAGATAAATCAGACACATTAAAAGTAGCACTAACACCATACTCACCAGGCAAGTCTATCTTGTATGCATTATCATTGATTTTTGCCAACACTTGAAATGGACCATCACCACGTGCATCAAGCTTATTCTTCCTTTGATTTGGAAACCTCTCCTTTCGGAAGTGTACCCAAACCCAATCCCCAGGAGCAAACACTATCTTCTTGCGTCCTCTATTTGCTCGATCAACATATGACTTGTTCTTTTTCTCCATATTAATTCGAGCTTTCTCATGCATAGCCTTCACCAATTCTGCTTTCCTGTCTCCATCTAAACTAACAAGCTCATGTGAAGGTAAAGGAATAAGATCAAGTATAGTTAATTGGTTAAAACCATAAACAAGCTCAAATGGCGAATAACCTGTAGAAGAATGAATAGAATGATTATAAGCAAACTCAATAAAAGGTAAACAATCTTCCCAAGCAGCCAAATTCTTTCCCGCTATAGTTCTCAACAATGTACTAAGTGTACGATTAACTACCTCTGTTTGCCCATCTGTTTATGGATGACAAGTAGTAGAAAACAAAAGCTTAGTTCCTAATCTACCCCATAAAACTCTCCAAAAATAGGACAAAAACTTAGCATCTCTATCAGACACAATAGTCCTAGGCACCCCATGTAGTCAAACCACTTCTCTAAAGAACAAATCAGCTACAACAATCGCATCATCAACTTTATGACAAGGAATAAAATGTGTCATCTTACTAAACCTGTCAACAACTAATAAAATGCTAGCACCTACCTTTTCTAGTTCTAGGCAATCCAAGCACAAAATCCACGCTAATATCAATCCAAGTTGAACTAGGTTCAGGTAAAGGCATATATAGACCATAAGGCATGGATTTAGATTTCACCTATCTACAAGCAATACAAGCAGAACACAGTGTCTTAACATCCTTACGCATAGATGGCCAATAAAAATGCTCAAAATGTCCCAAAATATCATTAGTCTTAGCTACCCCAAAATGTCCCATCAATCCCCCACAATGAGATTCTAACTCAAGCAAATCACGCATGGAACCTTTAGGCACACATAATTTATTTTCCTTAAACAAGTATCCATCATGCCTATAAAATGAATTAAAAGCTCCATGTTCACATGCAACATACACATTGCCAAAATCAACATCACCTACATATAAGTCCTTAACATACTCAAAACCAAGCAATTTAGAACTCAATATAGATAGTAATGTATATCTTCTAGACAACGCATCAGCCACTATATTATCCTTTCCTTGCTTATATTTAACAACATAAGGAAATTGTTCTATAAATTCTATCCACTTACCATGCCTCTTGTTCAACTTACCTTGTCCCTTCAAGTGTTTGAGGGACTCATGATCTGTATGTATCACGAACTCCTTTGGAAGGAGGTAGTGCTGCCACACGTCCAATGCTCTCACCAAGGCATATAACTCCTTATCATAAGTGGAATAGTTCAATTGTGCACCACCGAGTTTCTCACTAAAATAGGCTATGGGCTTCTTCTCTTGCATCAACACAGCTCCAATACCTACACCAGAAGCATCACACTCAATCTCAAATGTACTCTCAAAATTAGGTAATGATAAAATAGGAGCGAATGTCAACTTCCCTTTCAAGCAGTCAAAGGCTTTTTGTTTCTCCTCTCCCCATTGGAACCCAACTTCCTTTTTTATTATGCTAGTTAATGGTGCTGCAATAGTAGAAAAGTCCTTCACAATCCTCCTATAGAAACTAGACAATCCATGAAAGCTCCTCACGTCCGTCACACTCTTTGGAGTAGGCCACTCCTTTATAGCTTTCACTTTCTCTTCATCTACTTTAACGCCCTACGCACTCACAACAAAACCAAGAAACACAAGCCTATCTATGCAAAATGTGCATTTCTTAAGCTTGACATATAAGTTTTCATTTCTCAATACTTCCAAAACTAGCCTAGCATGCTCAACATGGTCATCCAAAGTCTTCCTATAAATCAGAATATCATCAAAATATACTACAACAAATTTTCCCAAATAAGCTCTCAAAACATGGTTCATTAGTCTCATAAAAGTACTAGGTGCATTAGACAACCCAAAAGGCATTACTAACCACTCATATAGACCATATTTAGTTTTAAATGTTGTTTTCCATTGATCACCAGGTTTCATACGAATTTGAAGATATCCACTCATAAGATCAATTTTAGAAAAATATCTAGCACCATGCAGCTCATCCAACATGTCATCAAGTCGT
This sequence comes from Garcia nutans, assembly GCA_947685225.1. Classification (NCBI taxonomy): domain Eukaryota; kingdom Viridiplantae; phylum Streptophyta; class Magnoliopsida; order Malpighiales; family Euphorbiaceae; genus Garcia; species Garcia nutans. The sequence continues at coordinate 10,594,954 of CANTUV010000014.1, read as the reverse complement.
GGTATAGGATGCCGATACTTCACTGTGATCTTATTTACAGCCCTACAATCAACACACATTCTCCACGTGCCATCCTTCTTTGGAACCAACAACACAGGAACAACACATGGACTCAAACTCTCTCTAATCAGCCCTTTCTCCAATAACTCATCTACTTGCTTTTGCATCTCTTTCATTTCCATGGGATTACTCTGGTAAGCTGGTCTATTTGGGATGGTAGAACCAGGCACGAAGTCTATTTGATGCTCAATTCCTCTTAGTGGTGGCAATCCACTGGGTAATTCATCTGGAAAAACATCCTGAAAAATCCTGCAACAAAGACACAAAACTAGAAGGCAAACTATCAAGCGAAACATTAGTGTCAGCAAACAAAGTTTCTTTGTATCTAATGAGCAATAATGGCTGCCCAATAGACATTGCAAAATTAACCTCTCTCGCTCTTGCATAAAAAGTTTATTTTGCTCTCCCTTCTTTCTTATTTTCTCTCACCAATGGGCCATTTATTTGTTTTGTTTCTTTTCTGGCCTCTTTTCCCATTTGCTTTTCACTTTCACTCACCTTATCATGTTCTCTCAAACTCCCCTTAATTTTTGAATTAGTAGCCCCAACTTGCCTCTCTTTCTCAATCATCTTTCTTTGATCTTCATACACTTCTAGGGGTGATAATGGAACAAGAGTGACTTGTTTTCCTTCATAGGTAAATGTGTACCTATTAGAAAACCCATCATGTTGCGCTCTCCGATTATATTGCCACGGTCTGCCCAACAACATATGTCCAGCTTGCATAGGAACTACATCACGATCAACTTCATCTTTGTACCAGCCTATTGAAAATGGTACCCTCACTTGCTTAGTTACTTTCACCTCACCACTATCATTAAACCACTGCAACTTATAAGGATTGGGATGCTTCATGCATTCTAACCCCAAATTTTCAACCATAATAGTACTTGCAGCATTAGTATAGCTCCCACTATCAATAATAAGTGTACAAATCTTACTATTCACTAAGTATCTAGTATGAAAAATATTATCACGCTGTACTAGACTTTCCTCTTTCACCTGCATATTCAATGCACGCTTAGCAACTAACAATTCACCATGCTCAGCTAACAAAGTACAATCAACATGCTCATCACTACCAACATCATCATATATAGGATAATCAAAGTTCCCAACATCATCATTATCATTATCACTAGGTTCAGAATCAGACACAACATCACCATCAGCAGTAGCAATCATAACTCTTCTATTTGGACATTGGGATGCAATATGCCCATTTCCTAAACACTTAAAACATTTAATCTCCCTACTAGGAGTGGTAGTGTTAGGCGTACCTGTTTGCTTGTTTGGACCACTAGATGGCCCTTTTCCACTGGAGGTTGCAGCATTGCTTTTCTGGAATGAATTCTTGAACTCCCCTTTCTCTTCACCCCTATTGGCTGAATTTGCCCCACCACTATATTGGGGTCCTCTATAGGCCGAATTACTCCCAAACACATTTTATGGTCTCCCATAGCCAATTTTGGTGGAACTCTTGCTCTTTAACTTCCTCTCTATCTTCATAGCTTTATCAACCATCTCCTCCATGATATTGTAATCATACATGTCCAACTCACTTGCAATATTCTGATTAAGTCCTCCAAGAAATCTAGACATCATCCGATGTTCATCTTCCTCAATATTAGCTCTAGCCATGATCATCTCCATCTCCTTATGGTATTCTTCTACACTCTTGCCACCTTGCACCAGTCATGCTAAGCGATTATAAAGATCCCTATAATAATGAGAAGGGATAAATCGCTGCCTCATCAGGTCTCTCAACTCCTCCCATATGGGTACGGCTCTCAACCCCTTGCCTCTTCTAGTAGATTTTAGTTGATCCCACCAGAATGTTGCGTAACCCTTGAACTCCATAGCTGCTATGTGTGACTTCTTTTCTTCAGAATAATTATGGCACTCAAAAATTTGCTCTACTTTGCGCTCCCATTCAATGTATTCTTCAGCATTGTTGTTCCCTCTAAATTCAGGAACCTTCATTTTGATGGAAGTCAAATCATTATCATTGATAGGTGCTTGATAAATTTCAGCCTCTCCTTCTTCAAATCCATAATCAGCCACACGGCCTCTCTCAAATGCACCTCTTGGTGCCCTCCTCCTAACTGGCTCTTCTCTCTCTTCAGCTCTTGCTGGTTGTAGAATTCTCTGTGGTAGCCTTATTGGAGCAGGTTGTTGTGCTTGCATTAAGCGTTCCATGGACTGCTGCAAGTTAGCCAACTTATTTGCTATTCTTCCATATTGCCCTCATTTGCTTGCTTATATGTCTCAAGATCATCTGCAATATCCTGGATACTCATCTCTTCTTTCTCAACAGCTATGCCTTTATCTCTACTAGAATTGCTACTCATTACCTCACCTTCGCTAATTCTTCAATTGCACTTTAGAACAAAGGCTCACAAATCAATCACCAAGCACGTTCAAGGGAACTATAACCTAAATCCTAGAATGACACCTAGAAAGAAACTTGACAATTTTAGAGGCAACATAAGGAAATTTTGTGTCACACGATTATATCAACCAGAGTATAGAATCAAACAAATAATACTCTAGCAATGTCACGGAATCAAAACGGTAGCTCAAACAAGAAATAGAAACAAAGAGGTCAAAAATTATGATGAATCTGGTCAAAATGAATCAAAACCAACTCACCTTAGCAAGTTAGTTTATGAACCTAATAATTCTACCCAAGAAAGCTATCAAGACTCCCCAAGAATTCAATTTTGAAAAGAAAACTTCCAAATCATCAAGAAAAAATGTAATAAAACAGCCCCTCAATTGGCCGAAATTGGTGGCCAAAATTTTGATTACTTTCAACCTGATTCAAAACGATTCTAATACCTTAAATTACTAGAAAAGCAAAGAATTTTTGTTGAAGTGATTTTGTACTCTTTTTTTTTTTAGGATTTGGTCACTATCCTTTGATCACCAACTAAACACAAAGCCTTTAGTCCAATTTATACCCAATTCGAAATAAGAAAATGTATTTCAAATCAAAAGGCAAGAACACAATTTCAAAATTGAACAAAGAATTCTATAACCCAATTTGAAAATCCAAAATAGAACAAATAGAATAACCCAATTCGGAACAAATAAAACAAATCCAATTAGAAATAAATAAAACAAACCCAATTCAGAATAATAAAGACTCTAACCCAATTCGAAATCCCAAATTAGAACCCTAACGGAATAATTAAAACAACCCTAGAAAGACAGATAGATAAAGATTTACCTGTAATTGGCTCTGATACCAAATGATGCGGAACCCTATGGCAATGAAGGCCTCAAACCCCAATGCACGATTGATAGAAGAAAACCAAGAATGAAGGAAAAACCACCTTCTAAAGCACCCAATTGCTTAACAAAGCATGAACACTTATAACGGAAGGATTTAGGAAGCTCGAATTAGAAGAACGCCACAATCGAAATTGATAAGTAAATCTAATTCTTGATGCAATCAGAAGAAAAAGAGAATCCACTCTTGTTCTATGATGGCCGAAATTTTCAATAAGAAAATTGAGAATATAATTTGTCAAAAAAAAGTGTACTTAGAAGAAAATAAGGCCTTATTTATACTAAAAGGCCAATAAAATCCGAATCCCTAATTCTAATGGGAAAAGGAAAGCTACAAAGTCAAAATCCTAACCCACTAAGGAAAATAGAAAGTATGGAAACAAACTAATATTCTGAAATAACTAAATAGGGGACCACACATCCCATGTTCCAAAAAGATGCCAAAATTCGGTCAAACTAAATCCCTTCAAAATAAGAACACGCCCCATACTATTTGGGCTGTCCATGGGCATTAAATTACTTTCCAAGGCTGTTCTTGCACGTTGGACCTCTTTAGCTAGCCTTTAGCTTCCATATTCACACTAAGCATCATAATCAGCTTTGGTGTGCCTTCTTCAAGCTCTATTGTGCACTTTTCCAATGCCATTTCAGTCACTTCCTTTGAAATTTGATCTTGAATATGCAATCCCATAGCTGCTCGAAACTTCTTAGCTCTGCTCCTATTCAATGGCCCATTTGGAAGCACCAATGGATCCTTGCCTCGTGGCTGGTTCGTATCATACCTCCTGAGAGAGAAGTGGAGTTTGTTATTGATGTGGTTCCATGCACCACACCTATTTTCATTATCCTTTATTGGATGGCACCTACGAAATTAAAAGAGTTGAATGTGCAGTTTTATGTGTTGCTTAATAAAGGGTTTATTCGCCCTAGTATATCACCATGAGGTGTGCTTGTTTTATTTGTAAAGAAGAAGGATGGTGCCTTACAGTTATGTATTGATTATCGACAATTTAATAAAGTGATCATAAAAAATAAGTACTCATTATCTCATATTGATGATCTCTTCAATTAATTAAAGGGTGCATATGTGTTTTCTAAGATTGACTTAAGATCAAGGTACTATCAATTGAGAGTTATGGAGGTGGATGTGCCTAAGACTGCTTTTCACATAAGATATGGTCATTATGAATTTCTTGTAATGCCTTTTAGGTTAACAAATGCACTGGCTACTCTTATAGATTTGATAAACCAGATCTTCAGGCCATACTTGGATTAGTTCACAGTGGTGTTTATTGATGATATCCTAGTTTTCACATGTAATAAAGATGATCATGATAAGTACCTACAATTGTACCGCAGACTTTGAGGGAGAAGCAGCTATATGCTAAATTATCAAAGTATAAGTTTTGGCTTAATGAAGTTGCTTTTCTTGGCCATGTGGTATCAATAGATGGTATTAGAGTTGATCCCAGTAAAGTGGAGGCAATTTTAAATTGGAATTCACCGAAAAATGTAATAGAAGTTGGGAGTTTCTTTGGTTTGGCTAGTTATTATCATCGATTTGTGAAAGTATTTTTTATGATAGCTTTGCCACTCACCAAGTTACTTTAAAAGCTACTTTTCCATATCAAAATCCACATATTTTACTTTTTTAATACTATAAAACAATGGTGGCTCGATGGTTTCCGTGGCCTAAAGCCAAATTTAACTATGAGGCCTTTTAATTTTGTCAATAGAAATGATAAAATATTATTTAAAATTTATTTTTCTAGATTTTTGAGATGCAAAATTGCTAATTATAGCCAACTTTTTTTAATATTTCTTTCTCAATTGATAAAATAGCTAATCCATTTCATCTTTCTCCAGACATTGTCAATCTTTGATAAGATTTTATTAATTTTAATTTTAAAAAATTCTCTCTATTGAAACAATAATTACAGGAACAATTAGCATTATTCTGTTAGCAATACATATATTAGGAAAAGAATAAGTCTTTTTATATAAGTAAATATATCAACTGGAATCAAAATTAGCAACTAATTGTTGGGAGATAGTTTAATGGGGGAGGAAAGGATAAAGCAAATGTTAGAAATTAAAAAAACAAATGTTAGGAATTAGCAACTATTAAAAAAACAACAACACGTTAATGTTAGGAATTAAATAAAAAGAATAAAATTACTATTAGAATTAGGAAAAGCAAGTAGACAATTTAATAAGGGAGAAAAATTAGGAAGAAATAATTAGGTGAAAATTGGCTACTAATATGGATTTGGATAATTTTTAAAATAAGATTTATTAGCCATTAAATTAAGAAAGTATAGATTTATTATTTAAATTGTCACATGATAATAATGTTAAGGCCTAAATTTTCAGAGATCTAAATCAAGGGCTTTCATTGTTTTAGGGTTGAACTGGCACTACTACACAATAGAGTAATTATTGTGGTAATTGTAGTAATATATTGTGAAGGACAAAAAAAATAGTACTTTTGCATCTACTTCTTTTCAAAATTTTGCTCTCTCTCATATAGAGATTTGCTTCTGTTGATTTTCAACCGGCTCTTTAGGGTGGAGGCCGGTGACAACCCTAACTTCATCTTTTCTCTTAGAAGTTGTATGTTTTTCTTCTTCTTTAGTGTAATGGTTAGCTAGTTTTCAGACCTGGCCAGAAGAAGGGTCATTTTGGTCTCCATCTACTCGGTAGAAGGAGTATTTTGTGTAGATCTGCTGCCTGGGATAGGAAATCAAAAATCTTTTTAGCGCCTCAAGCTAGATCTTCTACCCTTGGAAGGTTACCACAAGCCCAGGTTATATATCGATGTGCAGAATGTAATATCCACAATTATATATATAATTAAATATTTATATTGAGGGCTAATTAGAATGTTAGGAGAGGTATATATATAATATATACCTAATGTATACACAAGACATTCATAAATATATACATAAAATATACATAATATATAAATATAATATATATACATAAAGTATACATATTTACGGTTGGGAAGATAATAAATAAGTAATTAAGTAAATAAATAAAGAAAAAAAAAGTCAAAGAAAGAAATAAAAATGCATGGACGGAAAAAAAGAGACAATTATTAAATTAATAAAAAATTAATTAAATAAAAAATTAATTAATATATATGGATGGGAAAGGAGGAAAGAGTCTTCATCTTTTTCTTCCTAACCCACCATGGCCGATTTTCTTCTTTAGAGAAAGGGAGAGTTTTGCATCCTTATACACTTTAAATTTTACAAGAAATTCAAGGGTTTTAAAGTAATTTTGAAGGTTTACCAAGGATTCAAGTAAGTTCATTTAATTTAAGCTTTTTTCTTGAATTTTTAAAGGGTATGTATAATTTGGCTAGTGATAGAAAGTTAATTTAAATTATTAAAATTGATAGTAATGAAGCTAATATAATAGATATATAATGATTTGATAATTAATTGGTTGAGATGAGTGTGATTGATAAAGTTAGGATTTTAGGGTTGGTTATGTGAAATTAGAATTTTTGGTGTAGGAGTTTTTAATTATTAAAATGGGTTGTTTTGATGTTATTTTGATATTTATGCTATGATTTTAAGATTGGATGTTGAAAACAAGTTTAGTAGGATGAAGTTTAAAGAAATTAGTAATGGTAAATTAGGATTTTGTTAGAAATTGTGTAATTGATGATCACTTTGAATAGGATGAATGGAAATATGATTCTAATGAAATAATTTGACTTATTGTTTGGTTTAGGAGTGTGTAGATCCAACTTGCCTAATTGAAGGAATTACAATTTTGGGTGGAGTAAAGGATGGAAAGGAGAAATTGCATTGGTTTGGAACTATTTAAGGTTAATACATACTTTGTTAACATTTACATTGATTTTTTACATTTGGCATAAGCATGTTATCCTTGTAAGAGGTTGATGTTTTGCTTGAAGGTATGGCTTATTACATTGTTTTTCAAATTGTAATGTGAGTGTAGCATTTGGCCATCGTGAAATGGTGCTTGAACATGTTTTGTGTGAATACATTAGTTTATGTAATGTTGTGTGAAATGTGGCAATATTTATGGAAGGTAATAAAATGTGATTGAAAATGTGGGAATAAGTCACATTGTGAATGTGACTTATGGTTGATCATTGTGATAGAGAAATGGTAAATGTGATGAAAAGTGAGGTGATCATGAAAAGTGTTGATCAATTGAAAAATATGGAAAAGTGATGAGATGAAATGAGAATGTGGTTTGATAGACCTGGGCAGAAATAGGTCTTGAAAATGAGTTTGACTTGAGCAGAGCTAAGTCTTGAGATTAAGCTTAAAAATAGACCTGAGCAGAGCTGGATCTTGAAACCGATTTTGGGACGGGATCAAATCAATTATTCTGAAACTTGGATATTATGTAAGAACTCATTAGGCCTAATGTGTGTGTGATAAAATGTTCATATATTTTATAAGTTAATAGATGTAAAATGAGTGTTATGTTGCAATGATAGCATGATCTGATGTGTGACATGGAAAATGTGCATTAGTTTAAAATTGTTTATGTTATCAAAGTATGCACCACTAGGCTTTCGGGCTTAGCGCGGTTGAATGTATTACGCAGGTGATAAGACTGCAGAGTAGGAAAATCCAGATAGACATGACCAGGTCTAAACTTTGTGTTTGTTTGACCATGAAGGTATGGTTTGCCATGAGACCAGACCGGTAGTGCTACATTTCATTTATAAGTTTGTTCTGAAGGTACACTAGTTTTGTATAATATAATTACCAAATGTGAATGTATTTGAAACAAGAGATGTTTTGTATAGTTTTGGGTATGTATATAATGTACATTATTTTTACTTGTTAAATATTTGATCATGTAGATAAATGGTGGTTGGAGAAAATTATGATTTTGGAAGTGTAATTTTTTTTTTTATATAGGTTGGGTTTTTGTTGATTTGAGATTTATTGAAAATACAAATAAAAGTCTGTCGGATTTTATCTAAAGATTTTATTTTATAATTATTCTAATTATAATTTTAACTATTAATATTGTAACACCCCTTCCCGACCTACGTGTGTAAGCTGAGTAGAGGTGCCACACTATCCTAATGTTGCTACCAATTTTACTTAGTCAAATTTTAGTTCCGATTTTTACAGAAATTTTGCCATAGTTTCGCTTAAAAATTGAGTCCCAAGTATCGACAAAACTGGTTTTTTTTTCTGATTTTTGAAAATATTTTTACACAAACCAATGCAAACAAAATCATTCTCGGTACACTCCCAATAAATCCCCCTTATAACCTCAACTACAACCTGCAAAAAGGATTTACACTTCTAGTACAAAATAAAGTAAATGTTTATTATGAAACACAGTAGATAAAATATTTATTCACTATGCAGCCGAAAGTAACAATATTTACAAATTCATATACATCAAAACTCAAGTTTTACAAAACATAAAGTTTATACATGTTTGGCAATCAGTCTTTGATCTTTAAGCCCACTATTCACACTTCAGAATCTAAACTCTACTCGGCCTAGAGGAACTCTCCGGTTCCACCCTGTCACCTGCGCAATAAACCACAATCGCTCTAAGCCAACGACTTAGTGGTACAAACAACCATAATATTATGCCTCAATGCAATGCCAATGTCACATAATCAAGTTTCATAAACAATTCAAAAGAATATTATATTTCACAATCTTACATTATTTAATAATTAATCAAAACATTCATGATTCACATTGAAAACAAAGACAAGCATGGGCCCAAAATACACTAATATGTTATTCAAAGTTCAGAGTTACTGCTTTGGTCCATAATCACAATCATCAAGCCCGTAGGCAATATATATATATATATCTATCCATGGATAGCGTAACAGACCCAGTCTCTTGGACCTCAACCCGGTTAGAACCGAGGAAATCCTCAACCCGGCTAGACTGTTACTGTTTTTTAGGCTTACGACCCAGTCTTTTCACCCCAAAAACATCATATTTCACATTTTTCACATTTTTCAACTGGAATCGGCTTACGACCCGGTCTTTTTACCTATCCAGTGATTCATATGCATGCCGCCAAACTCAGAACTCTGAAAATTGAATAACATATTAATCACACAATTATTTCATTTATCTCTTTATCAATCTCTTTCTCAATTCATTTCTCATTTCATATTCCATATTTCATTTCATCATCATATAGGCAAATATGCTTCAACCATCTTATTTACATCATTATAACCAAACACATTGGTTTTACATCTCATTATATCTCAAATCACATTAATCAATTCATCACTCAAGTGTTTATAACCAATGGCATTAACACACATTTTACATGCTCACCAAAACATTCACATTATACCAAACATACATTATTAATATGAATTAACAATGCATTAGATTTCTTAACACATTTACAATCAAATGTATGTTAAGTCTCAACATCATATGAATGTATGCAATAATGTAGTTTGTACTTACCTTAAAACCAACTCACACTAATCTATATGCTTACTCTTCCAAGAATCCTCAACACTTAGGTTAGGGAAATTCAACCTCTTCACAACCTAATCCAAAAGGAATATTAGCAAAATGACCATATAAATAGTAAATTCTGGTTTTGGACTCAACTTAATCCTTATTTTGAAAAATTGTATAAAATAATCTACTTGACTAAAAACTCTAAAATTTTTACAGAATTTATTTTTACATCTTAAAATCATTCCTCTAAAATTTCAGATCAAACTGAGCACAAAATCTTGGTCAAATAGTTCACCCAACCAGACTGCTCCAATTGCCCTGCATCCTGGCAGCAGTTCTAAACTTTGTGAATTCCGTAAATTAAATTCAATCAATGTGGTTACAAATTATTTTTATCAAATACTAGACTCACTATGCAACAACATATCCAAAATTAAATTGGATATTATTTTTCTACATTTTATTAAAAATCTCGAAAGATAGCTGTCTCAGTCAAGGTACCTGCTGGAACAGGTCTAATAAAATAATCTTTCCAAAATCATAACCATTCCAAAATCAAATCAACATATTTTTCAGTCATTCTAGACTCATAGAGGCACAACATATCAAAAATTCACTTCAAGAACATTTTTTTATATTTAATTAAAAATCATACAAATCACAGCATTTACTAATTGTAAAACAGAAAAATTTCAAAAGGAGTTCAATGGTTAAAGTACCAAACTCATGTATTCTATGCTTTCAACTTCACTAAACACAACTCTTACTCTTCCATCACCAACACTAACCTAACTTCTTATCTTTAATTCAATTTCAACACTTTCAAACATAATCACAACTCAAATAAAATAAGGGAAATCAAGAGAGAACTTACCAAAGTTGATAAAACTTCAAAATTTTCCAACTCAATCACTTAATTCTTCCTTCAATTAGCTCTTAAAATTCAAAAACCCTCACTTGCTCTCTTGCTTCCTTGATGTCCGGCCAACACAAAGAGAAAAGAAAAGAAAATGACAAAGTGTAAGAGACAAAGTCAAAATTTTCATCTCTTTAAACCTCCACCAAGTATTCCACATAAGAAATTACTTAAATACCCTTTTCTATTTATTTTAGCTCTCTTTCCCTTACTTTCCTTTTTAGTAATTTCACAAATAACAAATTAAATATCTTTTTCCTTTGACCATCCATTTTGACTTGTATATATGTAATATATATTTCCATATATACAACATATAAACTCTCTCTTAATTCTTTTTTCTTTCCAATTACACATATACATTTAATTCAAATAAAACAACAATTATATCAAAACTTCTAGGGCACACTTTGGGATATTACAATTCTCCCCCTCTAAAAAGAAATTTCGTCCTCGAAATTACCTGATATCAAGTCTGAAACCTAGAAAACTTCTAACTTCAGTCACTGACTTTGGTGGACTCCAATTCAAAGTTACTTTACTTGGATCAACTCTTCTAACTTTTGAATTGGAGTCCACCAAAGTCAGTGACTGAAGTTAGAAGTTTTCTAGGTTTGGCAGGCTATTATCGAAGGTTTGCGAAAGGTTTTTCTTTGATAGCTACTCCACTCACCAGATTGCTTCGAAAGGGAGTTAGATTTGTGTGGACAGATCAGTGTCAAGCTAGTTTTGATCAGTTGAAAGAAATGTTGACTCAAGCACCTGTTCTTACTTTACCCGTGGAAGATAAACCTTATGTAATTTACAGTGATGTTTCACATAATGGTTAGGATGTGTCTTGATGCAAGAGGGTAAAGTTGTAGCTTATGCTTCTCGGCAGTTGAAGTCACATGAGCTCAATTATCCAACACATGATCTGGAATTGGCAGCTATAGTATTTGCTTTGAAGATTTGGCGACACTACTTGTATGGGGAGAAATGTTTTATCTATATGAATCATAAAAGTTTGAAATATTTGGGTGTCCAGAGGGAGCTGAATCTTCGGCAAAGGCGATGGTTAGAGCTGATCAAAGACTACGACTATTTGATTGATTATCATCCTGGTAAGGCAAATGTAGTTGCTGACGCCTTGAGTCGGAAGTCTCTAGCAGGTTTGGCTGTTTATTCGCTCTTGTTGCTTGTTGAGTTGAGAGCGTTACATGCTAGTTTTGAAGCATGTGATGATGGTGCATTGTTGGCTCAGTTGCATTGAGACCAGTATTGTTGGATCAGATTAAAGAGGCTCAATTGGATGATGAGAAAATTCAGAAGATTGTGTCAGAATGCCAGAAAAGAGAGAATCGAGATTTTCTTGTGAGAGTAAAGCGATGCGAGATCAGTATCCTCAACTGTTTCAGACTTGATATCAGGTAATTTCGAGGACGAAATTTCTTTTTAGAGGGGGAGAATTGTAATATCCCAAAGTGTGCCCTAGAAGTTTTGATATAATTGTTGTTTTATTTGAATTAAATGTATATGTGTAATTGGAAAGAAAAAAGAATTAAGAGAGAGTTTATATGTTGTATATATGGAAATATATATTACATATATACAAGTCAAAATGGATGGTCAAAGGAAAAAGATATTTAATTTGTTATTTGTGAAATTACTAAAAAGGAAAGTAAGGGAAAGAGAGCTAAAATAAATAGAAAAGGGTATTTAAGTAATTTCTTATGTGGAATACTTGGTGGAGGTTTAAAGAGATGAAAATTTTGACTTTGTCTCTTACACTTTGTCATTTTCTTTTCTTTTCTCTTTGTGTTGGCCGGACATCAAGGAAGCAAGAGAGCAAGTGAGGGTTTTTGAATTTTAAGAGCTAATTGAAGGAAGAATTAAGTGATTGAGTTGGAAAATTTTGAAGTTTTATCAACTTTGGTAAGTTCTCTCTTGATTTCCCTTATTTTATTTGAATTGTGATTATGTTTGAAAGTGTTGAAATTGAATTAAAGATAAGAAGTTAGGTTAGTGTTGGTGATGGAAGAGTAAGAGTTGTGTTTAGTGAAGTTGAAAGCATAGAATACATGAGTTTGGTACTTTAACCATTGAACTCCTTTTGAAATTTTTCTGTTTTACAATTAGTAAATGCTGTGATTTGTATGATTTTTAATTAAATATAAAAAATGTTCTTGAAGTGAATTTTTGATATGTTGTGCCTCTATGAGTCTAGAATGACTGAAAAATATGTTGATTTGATTTTGGAATGGTTATGATTTTGGAAAGATTATTTTATTAGACCTGTTCCAGCAGGTACCTTGACTGAGACAGCTATCTTTCGGGATTTTTAATAAAATGTAGAAAAATAATATCCAATTTAATTTTGGATATGTTGTTGCATAGTGAGTCTAGTATTTGATAAAAATAATTTATAACCACATTGATTGAATTTAATTTACGGAATTCACAAAGTTCAGAACTGCTGCCAGGATGCAGGGCAATTGGAGCAGTCTGGTTGGGTGAACTATTTGACCAAGATTTTGTGCTCAGTTTGATCTGAAATTTTAGAGGAATGATTTTAAGATGTAAAAATAAATTCTGTAAAAATTTTAGAGTTTTTAGTCAAGTAGATTATTTTATACAATTTTTCAAAATAAGGATTAAGTTGAGTCCAAAATCAGAATTTACTATTTATATGGTCATTTTGCTAATATTCCTTTTGGATTAGGTTGTGAAGAGGTTGAATTGCCCTAACCTAAGTGTTGAGGATTCTTGGAAGAGTAAGCATATAGATTAGTGTGAGTTGGTTTTAAGGTAAGTACAAACTACATTATTGCATACATTCATATGATGTTGAGACTTAACATACATTTGATTGTAAATGTGTTAAGAAATCTAATGCATTGTTAATTCATATTAATAATGTATGTTTGGTATAATGTGAATGTTTTGGTGAGCATGTAAAATGTGTGTTAATGCCATTGGTTATAAACACTTGAGTGATGAATTGATTAATGTGATTTGAGATATAATGAGATGTAAAACCAATGTGTTTGGTTATAATGATGTAAATAAGATGGTTGAAGCATATTTGCCTATATGATGATGAAATGAAATATGGAATATGAAATGAGAAATGAATTGAGAAAGAGATTGATAAAGAGATAAATGAAATAATTGTGTGATTAATATGTTATTCAATTTTCAGAGTTCTGAGTTTGGCGGCATGCATATGAATCACTGGATAGGTAAAAAGACCGGGTCGTAAGCCGATTCCAGTTCAACTTTACTTGGATCAACTCTTATACCATCTGCTGAAACTATATGACCGAGAAAAGTTACTTGGTCAAGCCAAAACTCACACTTTGACAGCTTAGCATACAACCGCTTCTCTCTCAAGATCTATAGTACAATCCGCAGATGCTTGTCATGCTCCTCTTCATTACGCGAATACACCAAAATATCATCAATGAAGACCACCACAAACTGATCCAGATAGGGTCTAAACACCCTATTCATCAAATCCATAAAAGCTGCAGGTGCATTCGTCAATCCAAAAGGCATTACTAAAAACTCATAATGCCCATATCTTGTGTGGAAATCTGTCTTAGAAACATCTTCAGCTCTAACCCTCAATTGATGGTACCCTGATCTCAAATCAATTTTGGAAAACACCGCTGCTCCCTTCAACTGATTAAAGATATCATCAATTCGGGGCAAATGATACTTATTCTTGATAGTTACTTTGTTCAATTGCCTATAATCGATGCACAATCTCAAAGTACCATTCTTTTTCTTCACAAACAACACAGGAGCTCCCCACGGAGAAACACTAGGGCGAATAAACCCTTTATCCAACAACTCCTGCAACTGCACCTTCAACTCTCTCAATTCAACAGGTGCCATTCGATAAGGAGTGATAGAGATGGGAGTGGTACCAGGCAACAAATCGATAACAAACTCAACCTCTCTCTCAGGGGGTAACCCTGGCAACTCCTCTGGAAATACATCTGAAAACTCAGCAACTGTGGGTATACTATCAAGTTGAGAACCCATTACTCTGGTATCCAAAACATGAGCAAGATAAGCATCACACCCTTTTCTAATCAACTTCCTGGCTGAAACAGCTGAAACCAACAAGGATGCAAGTTGTCTCTGCTCACTAGATACTAATATACTTCTACCATCACCAGTTCTCAAAGTAACACATTTCTTTTGACAATCTACCACAGCTCCATGCTTAGACAACCAATCCATGCCTAAGATCAAATCATATTCTTTAAAAGACATTTCAATTAAATCACCAAGAAACTCCTCACCTTGCACCATAACAGCACTATCACGATGCACCTTACTCACCACAATACTATGTCCTAAAGGATTGGTCACTAAGACATCAAATCCTAAGGACTCTGAATGCAATTCAGACACAGGCAAGATAGATGCACTTATGTATGAATGAGTAGATCCTGGATCAATCAAAGCAAGTACTGAAATGCCAAATAAAGAAAATGTACCCGCTATAACTGCTGAAGCATCCGACTGCCTCTGCATCACATATACTCTCTGAGAAGATCCGACCTCATCTGGCCTGCTGCCCCTGGATGAAGATCCTCCTCTCTGACTAAACCCAGGTCTATCACCTCTACTGAAACCTCTGCCCCCTCGACCACCTCTGCTGACACTAGGTCGAGAAGCTGCAGTATCAGCCTGCCTATACTCCTGTATCTCAGGACAATCTCTAACAAAATGAGCTGGTGACCCACATCTAAAACACCCAGCTAATCCACCAATCTTCCAACAAACACCCCGTGGGTCTTACCACAATGCTCACATACAGGTGGAGTAGACCTCTGAATCACTGGAGTTGGGGCACTAGCTACAGAAACTATCGGTCTCAGCCTCTGCCTCTGATACTAAACTTATCTGCCCGACTGTCTCTGGCTTCTACTGGTTCTCGGAACAAAACTTCCCCGACCCCTCTTCATAGATGAAGACCCTGCCTCAAACTGGTGTCTCCTTACCCTGGTCTCTTCCTCAGTAGCAGCTGCTGCAATGTCCTGTGCTCTCTCAACACTTTTAGCTGCTGCAACAAGCTGAGAAAAATTCTGGTACCGGGAACCAGCCACAATGCACATGATAGAGGGCCTCAATCCCTCCTCAAATCTTTGGCACCGGTCTATTTCATCGAAAATAATTCCCCCGGCATATCGACTCAACCGGATATACTCAATCTCATACTCTGTTACCGTCCGATTTTCTTGCCTCAAATTCAGGAATTCCATCTTCTTAATATCTTTATACTCCCTCGGAGTATATTTCTGCTCGAACTCCCTCAGAAAATCACCATAAGATAATGTAGGTGGATCATCCATGGCATGAGGAACCGTCTTCCACCAGTCATAGGCATCTTTCTATAGGAGGGACCTGGCATAGTCAAATTTTTCATCTGAAGTAGCTTGCAACTGGATGAATATTCTCTGCACTTTATCCAACCACTGCTCAGCCACTACAGGATCGGTAGTGTCCAAGAAATCTTCAGCCCCATATTTTCTCAACTTATCATAATGTCTTACCGGCACCTGAGGCTGTGGTGGTGGGGGCTGCACTGGAGCTGGCCTCAATAGTTCTATCACATGCCTTAGCCAACCCGGCGGAACCTCCTCTGCAGCTGATCTCTCTGGCACAGAAACATGTGCCTCACTAACCCTCTTAACTCTAGCTCCATCTCTACTCTCTCCTGGAGCTACACTCTCAGCACTTCCTTCTACAGTCTGACGTGAATGGGACTCCATTACTACCTATATTGCAAACACAGCAGAATATTCCTCATTAAAGATCAAAGACTGCCATACCAAAATATGTATTTTATTTAAAACCAACTTTTAAAATCAAAATATTCTTTTCCTTACAATTCACCTAAGTTGAAAATCTCAAACCTAGGCTCTGATACCAAAAATTGTAACACCCCTTCCCGACCTACGTGTGTAAGCTGAGTAGAGGCGCCACACTATCCTAATGTTACTACCAATTTTACTTAGTCAAATTTTAGTTCCGATTTTTACAGAAATTTTGACATAGTTTCGCCTAAAAATTGAGTCCCAAGTGTAGACAAAATTGGTTTTTTTTTCTGATTTTTGAAAATATTTTTACACAAACCAATGCAAACAAAATCATTCTCGGTACACTCCCAATAAATCCCCCTTATAACCTCAACTACAACCTGCAAAAAGGATTTACACTTCTAGTACAAAATAAAGTAAAGGTTTATTATGAAACACAGTAGATAAAATATTTGTTTACTATGCAGCGGAAAGTAACAATATTTACAAATTCATATACATCAAAACTCAAGTTTTACAAAACATAAAGTTTATACATGTTTGACAATCAGTCTTTGATCTTTAAGCCCACTATTCACACTTCAGAATCTAAACTCTACTCGGCCTAGAGGAACTCTCCGGTTCCACCCTGTCACCTGCGCGATAAACCACAATCGCGCTAAGCCAACGGCTTAGTGGTACAAACAACCATAATATTATGCCTCAATGCAATGCCAATGTCACACAATCAAGGTTCATAAACAATTCAAAAGAATATTATATTTCACAATCTTACATTATTTAATAATTAATCAAAACATTCATGATTCACATTGAAAACAAAGACAATCATGGGCCCAAAATACACTAATATGTTATTCAAAGTTCAGAGTTACTGCTTTGGTCCATATTCACAATCATCAAGCCCGTAAGCAATATATATATATTTCTATCCATGGATAGCGTAACAGACCCAGTCTCTTGGACCTCAACCCGGTTAGAATCGAGGAAATCCTCAACCTGGCTAGACTGTTACTGTTTTTGAGGCTTACGACCCAGTCTTTTCACCCCAAAAACATCATATTTCACATTTGTCACATTTTTCAACTGGAATCGGCTTACGACCCGGTCTTTTCACCTATCCAGTGATTCATAGGCATGCCGCCAAACTCAGAACTCTGAAAATTGAATAACATATTAATCACACAATTATTTCATTTATCTCTTTATCAATCTCTTTCTCAATTCATTTCTCATTTCATATTCCATATTTCATTTTATCATCATATAGGCAAATATGCTTCAACCATCTTATTTACATCATTATAACCAAACACATTGGTTTTACATCTCATTATATCTCAAATCACATTAATCAATTCATCACTCAAGTGTTTATAACCAATGGCATTAACACACATTTTACATGCTCATCACAACATTCACATTATACCAAACATACATTATTAATATGAATTAACAATGCATTAGATTTCTTAACACATTTACAATCAAATGTATGTTAAGTCTCAACATCATATGAATGTATGCAATAATGTAGTTTGTACTTACCTTAAAACCAACTCACACCAATCTATACACTTACTCTTTCAAGAATCCTCAACACTTAGGTTAGGGCAATTCAACCTCTTCACAACCTAATCCAAAAGGAATATTAGCAAAATGACCATATGAATAGTAAATTCTGGTTTTGGACTCAACTTAATCCTTATTTTGAAAAATTGTATAAAATAATCTACTTGACTAAAAACTCTAAAATTTTTACAGAATTTATTTTTACATCTTAAAATCATTCCTTTAAAATTTCAGATCAAACTGAACACAAAATCTTGGTCAAATAGTTCACCCAACCAGACTGCTCCAATTGCCCTGCATCCTGGCAGCAGTTCTGAACTTTGTGAATTCCGTAAATTAAATTCAATCAACGTGGTTCCAAATTATTTTTCTGAAATACTAGACTCACTAAGCAACAACATATCCAAAATTCAATTGGATATGATTTTTCTACATTTTATTAAAAATCCCGAAAGATAGCTGTCTCAGTCAAGGTACCTGCTGGAACAGGTCTAATAAAAATAATCTTTCCAAAATCATAACCATTCCAAAATCAAATCAATATATTTTTCAGTCATTCTAGACTCATAGAGGCACAACATATCAAAAATTCACTTCAAGAACGTTTTTCTATATTTAATTAAAAATCATACAAGTCACAGAATTTACTAATTGTAAAACAGAAAAATTTCAAAAGGAGTTCAATGGTTAAAGTACCAAACTCATGTATTCTATGCTTTCAACTTCACTAAACACAACTCTTACTCTTCCATCACCAACACTAACCTAATTTCTTATCTTTAATTCAATTTCAACGCTTTCAAACATAATCAAACCTCAAATAAAACAAGGGAAATCAAGAGAGAACTTACCAAAGTTGATGAAACTTCAAAATTTTCCAACTCAACCACTTAATTCTTCCTTCAATTAGCTCTTAAAATTCAAAAACCCTCACTTGCTCTCTTGCTTCCTTGATGTCCGGCCAACACAAAGAGAAAAGAAAAGAAAATGACAAAGTGTAAGAGACAAAGTCAAATTTCTCATCTCTTTAAACCTCCACCAAGTATTCCACATAAGAAATTACTTAAATACCCTCTTCTATTTATTTTAGCTCCCTTTCCCTTACTTTCCTTTTTAGTAATTTCACAAATAACAAATTAAATATCTTCTTCCTTTGACCATCCATTTTGACTTGTATATATGTAATATATATTTCCATATATACAACATATAAACTCTCTCTTAATTCTTTTTTCTTTCCAATTACACATATACATCTAATTCAAATAAAACAACAATTATATCAAAACTTGTAAGGCACACTTTGGGATATTACAAATATATTTGGAGATGGTGTTTCTATAGTAAGTTATTATAGTATCCTTGTATTATATATATATATATATATAGAGTGTATGTATTATACGTATATAAGGCATAAAACTATTGCACAGAAGTCTTCCAACCTATAACTCTCCTCTCTAAACTTTATTTAAGAGTTTCTTCCCCCCTACTTGGTACTCAAGATTGAGAAATTTTTTCAGCCAGCGATGCATGCAAGATTTAAGATTTGGCTGTACTTCTTTGGAAGTTTTAGTTATTTTCCTTATTGACCCCTTAATAGGATGTTTAATCCTTTATTTCCCTCATTAGCTTCACTATCTGAGGATGGTTGCGGTATTGATTAAGATATGTTTAGCTTTTTATTGATTTTCGTTGTGTGTGTTCAAGCAAACTCTAGATTCTGCTTCTTGTTTTTTATCTTGACCATAATATGTTCTTTGTACGACCTTATGTTTCTACGACCTTGATTCTAGGGGATACTTTATGTTTCTGCTATTTTGTGAGGAAGGTTGCGTTTCTATGGCTTCTGTTATCTCTGATGGTTGTAAGTTGTTCTTATCTTTTAATAAATGAATTTCTGTTTATCTTGATAAAAAAAATATTGTGATGGACAATATTTTTTATTTTATTAATTACTTAATTACATTTTTATCATGTATTAAATTTATAATTTAATAATTTTTAACTATAAATTTTATTGAATCAAAACTCATTAATTATTATTAATTTATTATTCCCATTTGATAAAATATAATATTTATATCTTCTAAATTTGAGATTCATCAAAATAAAAAAAATCAATTTAATTATTTTTTAAAAACAATTTTACCTATATTGATTATCAAAATTAAATAAACACTTATAAAAGAAGTAAAATTTTTTTTGGACATATTTCTTTATTATTGATTTTATCTTAGGAAAGACAATTTAAAACAATTTTACCCTAAAAAAATAAATACTTGAATTTAGTTGAGTTTCTATTGTTTTATACTCTATTTATATGTTATATGCATGCCGTGTGTGTGTATATATATATATTGTGCAAATATTATATATATGTCTATTTATATTGTATGTATGTGATGTATATATTTTGTATATGTTGAATTTTAATTGATAAAATATATATTTTTTGTATGTCGTTTAATTATATGATATATATTATGTATATATCATATATATGTTGTGTGTATATCATATATATGTTTAATGTATATTGTATATATGTCTATATATATATTGTGTGTATGATACGTATTAGTATGTATGTGTATGTTGTGTATAAGTTTGTTTGTGTTGTGTATATCTCATATATATGTTCTGTATATGTTGAATTTTAAGCCACAAAAAGATATATGGTGTAAGTTTTAATTTATAAGTTGAAAATTTTAATTTTAAGTTTTAATTTTTAAGTTGGCTTTATGTTTATAATAAATTTAAATTTTATAAGTATTATTTATTATGATTATTAATTTAATATTTGTACAATCAATATTTGATATTCATTTATATATATATATATTTTATAAAAAGTATAGTTATTATTAATAACTATTCTTATGCAACAAAATCTATCTCAAAAAATTATTATTATGTCATAAGTTGGATAGTCTTAACGTGAAAGGATTGGAAAAAAAATAAAAATAATATTTTTGCAAATAAAAATTTAAGAAAATAAAATTAAAGAACAGAAAAGATATAAATGCTAAAAAAAATTAAAAGTAGTAAAAAAAAAATAAAAAGAAAGCTCAAAATGAATTATATAGTATAATTCTGCTAGTAAAGAATAAAAATTGAAAGTCCATTTAATTAAGAAATTAATAATTAAATTGACTTCACGATAAATATGAAGAATTAAAACACTATAAACTGATTGAAACTAACAACCAAAAAACACTATAATAAATTCAAAACTTTAAACTTTAATGCATGGATTTTTTTTTTTTTTGCTTATTCTTATTCTTTTGCGTTTTGTTATTACTCTATTCATTCAAAGTTTATTATCCTTTGCAAATAAATAAAATATTTAACCCAAACAATGAAATTGATTCAAGATTTAAAATCGAAATTCAAATATATACTAAATAAATTTCCCACTTATCTATTTAAATAAATTTCCCATTTATCTATTTAATCTAAACACTATGTAAACCATTATGACTAGAATGTTTCAGAGTTTAAAATTAACTTGTTGCTTGCAGTTATTCGCTTAGACAAATAGATAAATTCAGAATAAAATTAAAAATCCATATAATGGAATAACTATTCTTGTACTTTTTATAGATTTAATACTTCGAAGAGATATTAAATATGCATAATAAATTATTAAATATTTATAATTTTTACTAAAACTTATATTTAGAAATTTGCTATTCTATGAAATAATTAAATATAATTATGAACCGAAAATAAGAATAATTATTGCAATGATAATTGCTTATAATTGAAAAATGCACTTGCTGGTAGCGCATGTGAAAATTGCACCTGCCTCACCATGATAGGCATAGCAACTCAACATATGAGTTCTCAAGTATTATTTCCATAGTTAAAATCACCATTGCAAAACAATTTTTGCCACATCAATATAACCTTTTCCATAAAACAAACAATTGATATATACTTAGAAACGACACAAAAATAGTTATTCCCAACGAACTGGAATATTTTTTCCTGATAAGAAAAAAAAATGGTCGATTCTCTTGAAAGTCTACGTCAACTGAAGTCGATCAAAGCCAAATATTTAGGAATAATGCGCAGGTCATCCATAAAAAAAGCCTTTGATAATGTCTTCAGTGATTACAATCACTCATTTGATTGAATTCACAAGCTCTTTCATCAGCCAACAAAACCAAGCACAAAGGCAAAAAAACATGGAAAATGTTTGATTTATATGTTCTTGAGCTATTTATTTCCTTGCCATTAAACGGTACACAAAAACATGAAAATTAGATGCATCAGATCAAAATACCCAATTTCTTTTTCAACTTTTCAACCTCTAAATGCACTGTCGAGTATGGGAGAAACTCTGAAAAATGGTTTTTGCTGAGATCATTAATTGCAACAGCAAGTTTAGGGATTTCTAAAGTCTCTTCATGGGTCAGAACCCGCACAAACCTTGCCGGATTTCCAGCCCAAAGTTCACCAGTTGGGATTCTTCTCCCTGGGGGAACCACAGAACCTGCTTCAAGGATTGCATGTGTCTCCACCAAAGAACCTTCCATAAGGATGGAATGTTGTCCGATGATGCACTCTGGCTCAATTGTGCAGGACCGCAACAGACTATATGCACCAATTGTCACAAACCTTTCGATAGATGTCTCTGCCGGCAGTCCTGGGAAATGGAAGTAGTACAGAAAGAGCAATAAAATCAGAGGTCTATGGTGTTCACAATGAGAACCAACTTTCACATTCTTCAAGAATTATAAACTTAATGAAAAATGCTGCATTAAGTTGCCATAGAAATCATAAGCAGAGACAATGGAACAAATTCTAAACGGCCTTGGTATAGTTTCTTCATCCATTGGCAATAGTTGTTAGCATAATTTCAACTTTTATGCATATATCGATCCATAGAACACAAAAAAGATCACACATTATCAACAATTCCAACATGGTGCTTTGTAGACTATCAATGCTAAGGCCTAATGCAAAATTCAATCAATTCTCATAATCATTCAAGCAATAACCATTATACGCAGAGATGGTGAGCAATTCAAAAGCAACAGGTGGGCGCACAAAATTACAGAAAGAACTCCCCAATATGAGGAGAGCAAGCTCAAACTAAAAGTTTCTTATAAAACCTAAAAATCGATACAATTGACAATTAAAACCTAATCATAGCCTAAAACCCTAACAAATTAAATAAATAAATAAAAGGATTCGAACCTGTTGGAGAGTTCCAGGCAGCATGAATAACGCACCGCTCTTGAACATTGGAACAGAAACCAACTATGATCTTATTGAGATCACCACGGAGAACCGATCCACTCCAAACTGAAGCTCCATCGCATACAGTGACTTGACCAGCTAGAACGACATTGGGTGCCACGTAAGCATCAACGGCGACCTTGGGGAGCCACTGCCCCAAAGGAATTATCTGTCTCTGACCTCGATAGTCCCACTTGACTCGATCCGGCGACGGCGTAACCGATTTGGTCGACGACTCGACGGAGAAAGAACGGTGAAGGAGGTGGCGATGTGGGGAGATCGTGGTGTTTAGGGCTTTTCTAGAGATGCGAGCTAGGGCTGTCGCCATTCTTTCCACTGTTATTGAGCTTCAACTCACCGAAATGTACAGAGTGTAAATATCAAAACCAAGCGCCAAGCCTGGAGAGGGAGAGAGAGAGAGAGAGAGAGATCAGTAATCATGTCTGGGCCAAATATATTGGATGAATTGGGCTCAAATCAACTCCTAGCTTTAGTTTTATGGGCTTAAAATCAACTTAAAGAGATTTACAAATTAAAATGGATACATTTTACTATATTTTTAAATTTTTTTACTTTTTTATAAACAGTATTTTAGTTATTTTACTATAAATTATATAAAATTTATAAACTAATTATAAACTTATTGTAAACTAATTATAAAATCATTATAAACTCTTTGTAAACTAATAAAAATATGATATTTTAGTAAATATTTTATAAATTATGATATTTTGATAAATATTTTATAAATATGATATATTTAAAATTATTTAAAATTATTTTTATATTTTTTGTTAAAAATTCATTTACAAAACTATAAAAAAAAACTAAGATATTTATAAAATTACTTAAAAAAAATAAACTTTAAGCTAAAAATATTTGATAAAATAAAAATTTTTAAAAATTTTTCACTTTTTTAAATAAATTTTTTTAAAATATATTTTCTTTCACTATAATTAATATTTTACTTTTATTTTTATTTTTTTTTCTAATTTTTACTATAAAATAAAAATATTTTAATAAAAATTAATATATTAAATTTTTTTAACATATAAAATTTATTAATTTTTATAAAAAAATTAATTTTGATTACAAATAACAAAAAAGATTTACAAAAAAAACTATAAAAAATATAAGATGCAAAAATATATTAATAAAAATTATTATATTTATTTTTAAATTTATAAGAAATAAAGTTAAAAAAATATTAATTTTATTATGTAAATATTGCATAGATATTTATTAAATGTTTTGTATATGTTTAGTGGATATTGTAAATATTTAGTAGATGTTATATATATATATTATATATGTTTTGTGCATCTTATGTAGAAATTTTATAGTTATTGAGTAAATATTATATAAATATTGTATGAATATTGTGAGATTAAAAAATTAAAAAATATTATATAAATGTTTAATATATGTTTGATATATGTTTAATAAATATTTAATATATGGTTGATATATACTTTGTTTATGTTATTATATGTTATGTATGCATATTTATATATATTATATATATTGTATATAATGTTATATATATATTTATTTTGTATGATATTAAGAATATAACTTCAAATAATTATTTTTAAATAAAAAATAAAAATAAAAAAAAATAAAACAAGAAAACAAGAAAAAAATAAAAATCAACATTGAAACGGTAAAACTTAAAAAAAAAAAGTTTTTTTACATGATTGAAAAAAAAAAACCTCTTGGCCCATTAGTTTTTCAAAACGAAAATTAAAGGGGGGTAGAGGGCATAATTTTCTAAAAAACCAAACCTTTTTTTTTTCAAAAATATTATAAAAAAATTTAACCTTTAAAAAAAATTAAAACAAATTTTTAAAAATATCTCATTTTTTACAATATTTTTTAAATATCTCTCACTGCAATCAAATTTTTATTTTTTTTTAAATTTTACTATTAAATAAAAATATTTCAATAAAATAATAAAATTAATATTTTAAATTATATTTTCAATATATAAAATAAAAATACATTTAGTTTTATAAAAAAATTAATTTTGATTATAAATAACTAATAACACTCAAAAAATTAATAAAAAAGTAAAATATATAAAAATATATTAATAAAAATTATTATATTTATTTTTAATAAAATTTACATATTATAAATATAAAAAATAATGTTCAAAAATATTAATTTCGCTCTGTTGATATTTAATAAATATTCTATACATATTTAGTATATATTATATAAATATTATATATATTTAATAGTCATTATGTATTTATTATGTATTTATTATATATGTTATGTGTATTTTAAATAGATATTCTGTGAATATAAAATTAAAAAAATAAAGTTAAAAAATATTTAAAAAATTATATATATTTAATAGATATTTACTAGATGTTCTATATATATTTGATAAATATTTAATAGATATTATATTGATATTGTAGATATGTAATAAATATTATATACATTTTGTATATTTATGAGAATATAACATTAAAAAACTTATTTTTGAATATAAAATAAAAATAAAACAGAAAAAAATTAAAAATTACCATTGTTTGCCGTAAAAACGAAAAAAAGAAAGAAAGAACGTGAACATCATAGAATTAAAAAAAAAAAAAAGAAAAAAGAAACGACTACAATTTTAAAAGGTTGCCACGTTTTTAACTTATGATTTCCTCTTGAATTTCCTTTTTATGGGCCTAAAATTAAGGTTTCGACTTTGGATCCATAAGCAATAAGCTGCAACTTGGTAGAGTTTGAATTTGAAATTTGTTAAATTTTAACACGTTTTGATTTCTTTGGCTACATTGTGATAAAAAAAAATTCAATTTTTTTGTATTTCAATTTTGTTCCACTAACTTTTAGATTTTTAAATTTTTTCATAATTTTTAATTTAGCTGCAATTATAACTTCCTCAAAATTGAAATTAAAAATATTATATTCATAATTGAAATAAATTAAAATTTTATTTTCTTTTATTGTATCCCTCTATTGAATTCACGTCAAAAACTGTAAATAAGTCAAGCTATTCGAATTTGGCTTGAATATCAACTCGGTACAAGCTCATTCAGATTTAAATTCGTTTCAAAATAAATCGAGCTTAAGCTGCTTATTTATTAAATGAGTCAAGCCCAAACTCAGAGATACTTAGCTCGTTAAACTCGCGAGCTGGCTCATTTAAGAAACTCGTGAGCTAACTCGTTTATTAAGTCATATTAAAAAATATATATTTTTTATATATTAATATATTATATTTATTAATTTTACTTTTAGTCATATCTTTTTAAAAACTTATATCTCAAATTATATTTATTAATATTATATTTCTTTTATGATATGACTAATTATATATTATAAGTATAATAAAATAATATAATTACTATTAATATTTATTAATTTTTAATAAACAAATATAAAAGAATATTCATACACTATTAAATTTAACATATTTTTACTAACAATAAATATGAAAAAAAATATTCATAAAAATATATTAAGGATTAATACTTAGATACATATGTTTATAATAAACAATATCAATATTGATATAAAAATAAATTTAATAATACTTCTTATTATCTACTGGAAATAATATAATATTATTAGCAATATTATTTATTAAACTTATATTAATATTAGAACAAATAAAATATAATTTAATAATAAATATAATTTGACTAATTAATTTAAATTTAATTTCTTTTTTAATAATTTAAAAAATTATTATATTAAATACATGGGTCAATATTTTATATGAAAAATATGATTTATTTTTTTTCTTAATCAAAATTAATAGAACTCTATATAATTCTTTCCAATACGTATTTATTAATATTATATGTATATACATATATTTTTTACTATACTAAAATCATGAAAACCTAAACTATTTCCTCACCCACACTAAGCAGCCGCCTCTCTGTCTCACCATCTCCATTAGTGCTTGTGGCCTCTCAAACTCTCACCATCTTCATCAGCCAACCTAACCTCTACCAAATACCCAACCGCCTACTGTATTTTCATCGCTAATCTAGTTACCCAGCCTTGCCAATCACCACCGACACGGCCATCTCCATCACTAAGACTTCTACTCTCAAAGCCTAAAAAAAATTGGTTGCCGCCTCTCAACTCCCTCTCAACTATCAAGCTCAGTAGCTCACCCTATCAACTCTCATACAATTTCACCACAAAATTTCTGATTTCTTCATCACTAGCCCAATAAACCATCCTCAACCCATCACCATTCCACCATGCTCTAGTCACACAAGAGGAGCCATAAATCTTCAAGCCACTTCTCATATTTGCAGATCGTAGCAACAGAGGAGACATGACAACCTCTCTAGTGGGTTTTCTAATTCTGGTTTCTAATGCAGAGTTGTGAGATTATGTACAACTTTTTAAGATTATTTGGTTAATTTTCTGTTTTGAATATATAAATATTAGTGGATTTGGAGTAACGTGTTTTTGTTTTTTGAGGTGATTTCGTGGAAGGAAAATATTTATTTGGGTATTTTTCTGTAAACTGAATGACCATTGTTCATTTGGGTATTTCGCAATCATATAGAATGTTAAACTTATTTAATTCGCTTTAATTGATGCAATTTGGTTTGGCAAGTTTTTGGCTTGTATACTGCCGGAATTGGGAACGCTGATTGATGTTCATTTGGGTATTTTACTGGAGACATTTGATAGACTGAGTCTTGCATTATGATAGCAAACTGTATGAATTGTTGAGAACGAATTCCCGATGGATGAAAACAAATGAAGCTTTTCTTTGTTTGTGTTGAATTTTGTTTGCATCTGGACAGATGAACATTGAGAGAAGGATTTCAATATTCCATAATATTTTTGAAAAACAAACGATGTACTTACTGCCTTGTTCCAGTAACTAGTACTCCATATTGAGTTTCATGTCTGTTCAATGTTAAATTTAAGGTTTTCTCATTAGAATAAACACAAAGGATCTTGAATCTTGATCTAAAGCAGAAGCAGCTTTTTATCTTTTGATTTATTTACATGTTCTGTATCCATAGCTAGCAATTTTGGTCAGAGAAAAAATAAATAATTTAACCAATTGTATTTACCTAATTGTTGGTCCACAGGTTTATGTCTCTTAATTCCAGAGATATGTGGTTGTGGATGCATATATAATAGAGTAATACCAAATTAATTTCAAAAACATGAACCTATGACCAGACACTTTTTGTTAGCTAGCTATTTTAATGCAACCATAAGGGTAGACCCAATGGGATTGGAGTTGATTAAATCATGAGTTATTGTACCCATCGTTGGGTATTCATGTAGGACATTGTAGCCGATTTTTAGATGTAGTAACATTACAAAAGTTGACTTTTATGGTATTGCAAAAGTTTTTTTTTTTTTGGTCAATTTGCAAAAGTTGATTTTAATTGTTGCATTTAATAATGTTTATTATATAAGTTATGCTTTTTATTATATAATTGTAGTTAATTATTTTTTTTTATTATTTATATGAAAGAACTAACAAGGATATTCAAAAATAGCTTATATCTTGATCATATTATCCATTTATATGGTAATATTTTAGCTTCATAAATTTTTATAAATTTACATATTAAAATTAATTATATATTTAAAATTGTTACTTGATTTTTAAAAATTTATTTGTGCAGAAGTTGTAACAAATATATAATGGAGTTGCAACTTATTAGATGGAGTTGATTAAATTGAATTTATTACTTATTTGATTTATTTTGGTAATTTTAGTATTTTGTTTTAAATCTAAATTATTTTAGAGATTATTTATTATTCTTATTGGTATTATTATTGTAATAATGTATTGTTATTGATTGATTTACTTTTTATTTAAGGTTATGCATTTTTAATCTTTATTTTTAAATATAATTGTGATATATAATGATAGTTTTTTTTAATTGTTATATATTCATATATATTAATGAGCTCGAGCTGAGCTTGAACCGAGCTCGAGCTTATCACTAGCTCGAAGCTCATATGAGTAATAAAAACGAGCTCGAGCTCAAGTTTAGCTTATTAAGCATATTAATAAGCGGATCACGAGCCGAGCTCGAGCTTGGTAATTTCAATACAAATCGAGCTCAAGTTATAAAGGTCGAGCCGAGCCTGAGCTTGGCTTGACTAGTTTACAGTCCTATTCTCATCCTTTTTCTCCTTTATCTTTCACTAGTATTCATTTATTTCATAAAATTATAAACTAATTATTATTGCATTAGAATAATTTTTATAGGGTTAAAAGTAAATGAGAAATATAATATTTTGTTGGGATTAAATATGGAAGCTAAATATTTATCTAGATAAAATACAACAAATAAAATAGAAAAAATAAGCAAAATCATATAATTTTACATGGTTCGGTGTTACCCTATATTCACGGGCGAAGAAAAATCAAATTCACTAATAATCAGAAAGTGATAAAAATTAAAAAAGAATTACTCTAAACCCTTAAACCAAAAACACCTAAATAATCTCTTCTAACAAAGTTACAAAAGAGAAGAGAGACACTCATTAAAATAAAGACTTTTTTAGAAAAATATTCTAGAAGCATAACACTCATAAATAAAATAAACCTAAAAATAGTTATAAGTGTTTTCCAAACACTCAAAACAAAATCTTACTATTTATCACTCAAAAAATATATCTCTCATAAATAATTTTCTCTCTCTATATATTTCTTTTCTTTATTTTCATTGTTATATAACTGAGGAGGAGGGCCATATATACAGGCCTTCCCCACATGTGTCAACAGCGTAGACAACTTGTAATAAGCTGTTCACAAGCAAATTTCGATGGCAATTTACATGATTGCAATTTGCTTGTTGTGGGTCTCACCACCACTTATCTTTCTTTTTCCTTTTTGTTAAAAAAAAAAATCAAAAGTGGTGGATTCTACCACTTGAGTGGAATCCCCCAACAAATCGTTACCTCACTCAAGTGGATGAGACTTCCATACTAATAATCTTCCCACAAGCAATAAACTAAGGTAATGTATTTCTATAACTTTGATTACCAAGAAATTGCTTACAACTTCACATTGACTTGAATTTATTATATCAAATTAAATGATTTCTCTCTACCTTCTCTAAATAATCTCTTAGGACAAAAATAATAATTACAAATATCAATCAAGTTCAAACAATGCTTAGGCTTGCTCAACATTGTCAAACTCTTCTCACTCTTATATCCAAGCCTCACATGCCACATCTTGTTCACATTTAAATTTGACATAGGAGAAAAGACTGCAGTTAAATCCATGACAGTAAATTCTTGCAATACATAAAATCTACCAATTTGGTTATCTTTCATTACAACAAAGCACCTTTCAGAATCTTCAAAACTCCACTTCTACCAGAAAATCTGCAGCCAAGATTATCCAAAATAGATAAAGAGATGTGATTCTTCTTCAAATTAAGAACATATCGAACGTTAATTAATGTTTGAATCATGCCATTATGCAGATAATACTAATACCGATAATCTTACAATGATAGTTATTATCCATGAAAACAACTCCTTTGTGTATAGGTTCATAAGAGAAAAATAAATCTCTGTGGAGACATATATGAAATGAGCAAGTAGAATCTAAAATCCATCCTTGCACCATTTTCAATCACAACGTATACATCACTGTCTTTCTGAACAATGCTAGCTTCGGTGAATTTTTCTTTTTAATTCTTTTTTTTATTTTTGTTCTGATGCTTGAAACACTCAACTTTAATATGCCCTTTCTTCTTACAATAATTACAAGTCAAATAACTATTCTTTGACTAAGAGGATCTTCTTCTAACAACTAAAACTTTTGTTGAATCATCAGAATAGCTACTAAAGAGTTCTTTATCAAAGAGTTCTTTAGAATATAAAGATGTCTTCACCTCCTCTAACCTTAAAGACTTATTATTGTAAATCAATGTCTCTCTAAAGTTTCTATATAATGGAGGTAATGAACAAAGTAACATAAAAGTCAAATCTTCATCTTCATAATAAATCTCCATATTCACCAAGTCTAAAAGAATAGAAGAGAATTCATTAATGTGAAACTTAACTGATGTACCTTCTGCCATAGAAAGGGTATACAAATGGTGCTTCACCGTAGAAAGGGTGTACAAATGGTGCTTGGCAATCAACTTGGTGGTAAGATTCTCTGTGATATTCAAAGACTTGTCTTATAAATCTTTAGTTGTCTTTTGATCCAAGACTTCATGTAAAATTTCATTAGACAAGCATAGCTAAATTACAGATAGAACATTCTCATCAATTTCTACCTTTTTATTTTCATCTATCGTAGCAGGCATCTAATTCTTATCCAATAGCGCTTTATGCAAACCATTTTATGTCAAGATTGCTTTCATCTTGACTTGCCATATAGCAAAACTCATATTATACTCAAATTTTTCAATATCAAAATTTGTTATCGCCATAACTAAGCCCAAATAAATATTAGCAAAACTATGATACTGGTTGTTGAGATTAAATATGAAAGCTAAATATTTATTTAGGCAAAATACGAAAAATAAAATAGAAACATATAAATTTACGTGGTTCGGTATTACCTTACGTTCACGAGCAAAGAAGAGAAGCAAATCCACTAATAATTAAAAAAATGGTACAAATCAAGAAAGAATAATCACTATAAACCCTTAAACCAAATATATCCAAATAATCTCTTCTCACAAAGTTATAAAAGAGAAGAGAAACACTTATTAAAAGGAGGACTTTTTTAGAAAAATATTTTAAAAGTACAACACTCACAAATGAGATAAATCCAAAAATAGTGATAAATATTTTTCAACCACTCAAAATAAAATCTCACTATTTATTACTCAAAATTATCTCACACAAATAATTTTTCCTCTATATATATTTTTTTCTTCTTTTTTATTGTTATATAACTAAGGGAGAAGACTATATATGTAGGCCTTTCCCGTGTGTGCTAACTGCGTAGACAGCTTGCAATAAGCTATCCACAAGCAAATTAGGAATTTCTAATTCGCCATGGTCTTTAGAATTTAATTTTTAATTTTATTACCTAGCCTTAACTCAATTTATTAAGTTTCCTAATTAAGATTGGACTTGGTTTGACCGTCGAATTAGCATATTAAGGTTTTGTTTTAAACTTTCTTTGCCTATAAATAACAAGGATTAATATTGAAACAAGGATAGACAAGATTTAACACGAAGGCAACAAGAATTAAAACGAGGCAATAGTAACAATTAAGCAAGAAATCAACACCCATCAATTATTCTGGCAATTGTTTCACTCAACCAAAACTACAATTGATCTAAGTAGGTCCGGAGTTTGGTTCAAAATTCAACTTTGGTAGAGTCTTCAAATGCATATTTAGTTTTCTAATTCAATTTATTCAACCAGCAGTTGCAACCTTTTCTTAAAGCATCATCACAGTAGCTTGTTTCATTACTTTCTTCATGTCCAGTAGCTTGTTTTATTAATTTTAAAATTACCATAGCTTAGATTATTCAAACATTGTTTCAAATATCCAGTAGCTTAGGATTTAATTTAAACATTTGATTTAATCATCTAATACCCTATTATTATTTCCTAAATCTTAATCTTATAAAAATCCTAGTTTTCATTATCAAAGAAACCTTAAACCCTAATTTTCAAACCCCTAATATGTAACCCCTAATTTCCAAACTCTAATCTATAAAACTCTAAACCCTAATTTCTAAAATCCTAAATATCTAACCCTAATTTGTGAAACCCTAATTTACATATATAAACCCTAATTTTATTTTCAAAAACCCCAAAATCCTAATTCAAGAATAAAACCCTAATTCTCACTTAAAAACCTAAATCTTATTTTCAAAGCCCTAAAATTTCAATTTTCATCCATAAATCCTAAAATCCTAATTCTTATACTAAAGTCCTAATTTTTATTTCCAAAACCGTAATTTAATCATAAAAATCCTAAAAACCATTTAAAAGCCCTAATTTAGTATGTAAACCCTAAATTTATATATTTGATGCTTTATTTAAGATTAAAATTTAGATTTGATTATTTTATGTATGTGATGAATGATTTATTGATGTTTTATTTATTATGGATAATTTATTATATTTTCTATAGTGAATGTTTGAATGACTTAATTTTATTTGATTAATTATTTAAACTTCAAGAATGTAAAATGTATATTTTCATTTCGTGAATACCTCATTTATTAAGTTCAATGTAATTTTATTTATTTTAAGTTTTGAAATTAATGTAAAGGGCATATTTTCACTAAATGGTAGGTATCCTATTTTAGTTAGTTTTGGATATTTGACATTATTGTAAGGGCATGTTTCCATCATGTATGGATACCCATTTTTATTTATTTATTTGTTTGAACCTTCTTTAATTTTAATACAATAAATATTTATTTACTTTAATGTGTATGTAATATGAATAATATGTCAATAAATTAAGAATTTAATAATATTTAGACCTGAAAAGGAAGCCGATTTCAATGAATCGGACGATATGGGAATGTTGGGTCATTCTCAACTTCCTCATACGTACCCAATTTTCTAAATCCAATAGGAGATTAAAAATTCCTTAGGAATAAAGTCATCCACTCCTATTTTTTCGGCCCATTCGGGTGGCAATTCCATTTTCTCCGAGTTTAGATCTATGTTCTCTAAGATCCTGAGCCTAACAGTGCCAAAGTCACAAGAAACAATCTAAATAGGAGTGAGGGTGAAAATTCTCGCTCATAGTGGCGACTCCACTGAAGATAAAAGAAATTGATTCTGTTAGTCTTTATATTATTTTATTCTTTTTTATTATGATATTATCAATTGCATCATTTAAATTACATTATATGCATGAGTTAGAATATCCATGTAACCCGTATTGTATTATGTAAGAAATACCATACTTTCACTCAAGGTATGAAGATCGAGCATGACATAACCACTCGTGGCTTTGTACATTTTAATATATACTTGCTATGAGAGTCTAAATCTTTTCAATTCAAAGACTAAAACTCATGTAATTGATTTAATTATTTTTCTTAGGTTTTTACCCAAAGTGCTTATTATTTGACTATGATCAATATATCTTAATTTAAATCATAGCTTATTTGGTTTATTTTTTTTCTAATATGATATAATTATATTGTAAGCTTAAAATAATTTTTATTTCTTTAAAATCCAAAAGGCCAAAACTATCTTCAAATTTTTAAGATGGTATTTGAATATAAATTTTTTAAAAAAAAGATTCAAAGATTCTTTTCGCCAAATAAAAAATTCAAAATTCATTTTTAAACAAATCTTTTTATAATGGCCTTTTAAATAAAATTATTTTTTTTTAAATTACAACTTTTCTTAACATTTTCTTAAACGAGCTTACAATTATTTAAATCAATTATGGAATGCTAAAAATCAATTGTGGACCTAATTTATACCAAAAAATTTTAAACAAACCTAATTTGTAGCATAAATCATTAGTTATTTTTTCAAATAGAATATCTATTTATAATAAACCTTTTTAATTTAGTTTTAAAGTACATCATAAAAGCTATTTTTAATTTATTCAATATATTAAAGCTTAATTAATGAAAATTATCATGGACCGACTTTTATATTTGAAAATGTAACTATTGATTAAACCATCCGAGTGCATTTTTTCGAAAATAAAATGTCTCATGTTGATATTTTGTTGACCGTATACACTACAAGAATTAAGCAGTTTAGAAACGGAAAATTCTATTTCTAAACCTTAAACTTCTGTTTCTAAATCTGTTTAGAAACAAACTTGAAATTGAAAAAATTCGTTCATAAAATGCTGCTCCTTTATGTGTAGGTATAGCTCCTAAAAAACATACATAGCCAACAAAAATACTCAATATATTTATTAATTATAAATTACTATATTCAAAATTATAACCAACGAAAGTATTATAACTTTAATAAATGCTCCGAGCTTTGACATCCACAAAAACAGAAGTTTCTTTTTTGTTATGCGCCCTCTCAAAGAGCTCGTGAAAATGTAAATCTCGTACGAACTCCCTAGCCTAGTTGTTTAAAACTTTCATTCAAAATTAAATGTATAATTTTATAAAATTATAAATTATGTTGGAATCCTATAATTACTACAGTATATTTAGTTGATTTAAAAAAAAAACTGCACCTATTATTTATAATATATAATTCACTTATTGTAAATAATTAAATTATTTTACAATCATATAAAACGTTTAATTTAAAAAAAATTAATTTCTGTAAAAATTTTGACCAAATTTCTCCTAAAGTGTAACTGTTAATCTAATATATTTCTAACGTTCCTGCAATTAAAAAATTAGACTTCCAATATCCCACCCTCATATCACCCATACAACATCAACAAATCTCAATCACAAACACTTCATATTATATATTCATAATAATCACAATTAAACCACAATTAATATCACAATTATCTCGATCAAACTATACTATTTTCACAAAAGAAAAACAGACTTCCAAACAAAGAAGATTATTTCTAGACTTTGCCAAAATAGTAAAAAAAAAAAAACAAAAGATAAATGACAAGTGGTAGGCAATAATTTATACAAAAATAAATCTCATTCTACTTACTACAACATATGTATGATATTCTTTTAATTGGTAAAATCCTTTTTGATTGCCCTTTTGAATGCAAACCATATTATAAGCCCACTCATTCACATATCTAACTCCCAAATAATATTTAACCAATTACTCACGTACAGCTTGTACTTAATTTATTTTTCTTTTATTTTGCATGTAATAAATTTCAGCTTGTACTTAATTTATTTTTCTTTTATTTTGCATGTAATAAATTTCAGCTTTTACAACTAATTTTCACATTAATAAGTTGTTATCTTACATGTTTTAGCTTTTATTTTTATACTACTTGGACCTTAACATTAATTCATCATTTCTCTTAATTAAAAGTCGATTAATTTATATTTTTTCTAATTAAAAATCTGTTTTGGGTAATAAAATATAAACAGTATTTTTAGGGTAAAATTCTCTTCTAAATAGTAGTTTGATGTAACATTTGCATGACTAATATAGATATGCAATTGTACCCATGGTGCACCGATTT
The DNA here is from genome assembly GCA_947685225.1 of Garcia nutans. Classification (NCBI taxonomy): domain Eukaryota; kingdom Viridiplantae; phylum Streptophyta; class Magnoliopsida; order Malpighiales; family Euphorbiaceae; genus Garcia; species Garcia nutans. Next base: position 10,558,506 of record CANTUV010000014.1, on the reverse strand, counting down.
TAAACTTCTAAATTACATAATTTATAGTTTAAGTTTTAATTAGCAAGTTGTTGCCTATTTTATTTTTATTTTTTTAAATACATACTTTATTATACATCCTTTTTCTGGCTTACTAAGTTGTTTGATATTTTCGGTTGTTTTTTAATTGTCAAGAACTTGCACCTTCTGTTTGAAGAGTACTTTATTTCTTTTGGATTAAGAGAGTTTGAAAAGAACCTCTTGTTCTTCGTCAAACATTGCATATCCCAATTGAATAAGCTAATGATTTTTAACCTTGAAATCGATTATCATAATAGTTAAAGTAGAAATGATCATTCAGCAAAATATTTCAATTTTAATTTCATCACTAATAGTCAAATTAAATAATTCTTATGTAATGATTATAAATTTCTTGTTTTTATATAAAAACTTTCTTGCCTAACAAAATATAGTTTAACGATAAAAATATATTTTGTTGATAATAAAATCTAGACCGATTCCTACTTTTCATACTAACACTAAGTGGCTTCTGTTGGGTCCCGCAAGAAAAATTACGAGAATTACGACAGAAGAAATGTAAAATATAGACACAGTGATTTTACGTGGTTCACTTTAAAGGCTACCTCCACGGGACAAACTCCGAATTATTTCTTCCACTATAAAAATAGTAGGTACACAGAGAGAGGATTACAAAAATAGCGGCACTCAAGTGTTTCCCAAAAAACACCCTAAAATTATAACCTCACTATTTTCTCTCAACCCAATTTTAGGAATCCTCCTAAAATTAAAACACTCTCTCTCTCAATTCTCTCAAATTTGTTATTGAGAGATCTATATATCTCAAAAGAAACAAAAGCTTCCTCTATTTATAGAGGAAGTTTGCGTGTGGTTTGCGTGTAAAACAGCTCCAATTGAGCTGTATTCAGTTTGTGAATTTGAAAGCAAATTCTTTTCTTCCTTTTCTTGACTTTTCTACAATTCCGTTTTTGTTTTTTATTTGTTTTTCTTCTTTTGTTTTCAACTTTTATTTTGTTTTTGTTTTCTTTAATTGAAATCGTGTGGGTTCCACTTGGAGTGGGTACCGCCACACAACAAATCTCCCCCTGCACACTCAAGTGGAACATTAATCGTACTTTCCATCCCTGCCGCTTGGGCACACTTCTCGAACTTCTCCTTCGGAATGACTTTTGTCAACATATCAGCAACATTTTCATCTGTATGAATCTTCTGCAACTGAAATGTCTTTTTCTCAATGGCTAATCTAAGCCAATGATACCTTACATCAATGTGTTTCGTCCGCGCATGATACATAGTATTTTTGCTTAAGTCTAACGCACTTTGACTATCACAGTATACTATGTATTCTTCTTGCTGCACACCCAATTCCCGAAAGAATCATTTTAACCAAATTATTTCCTTTCCTGCTTCCGCTACTGCAACGTACTCTGATTCGGTCGTAGATAAGGAAACACATTTTTGTAACCTCGACTGCCATGAGATAGCTCCCCCTGAGAATGTAAATAGGTAACCTGATGTAGATTTTCGTTCATCAAGGTCTCCCGCCATATCTGCATCTGTATAGCCAACAAGTGCAGATTTTTCACTTCCAAAAGTTAAGCACAACTTTGAAGTTCCTCTCAGGTATCTGAAGATCCACTTTACTGCTTCCCAATGTGTCTTCTGGGGATTTGATAAATATCGACTCACAACGCCAACTGCGTGACCGATATCTGGTCTTGTACACACCATTGCATACATCAAACTTCCGACCGCTGCAGAATATGGAACATTTGACATTTCTTCTCTTTCTTTCTCTGTTGATGAGTTGGATTTCTTTCTCAACTTAAAGTGAGCGGCAAGTGGAGTGCTAACTGGTTTAGCATTCTTCATATTGAACTTTTCTAGAATTCGTTCAATATATTTCTCCTGCGATAACCATAACCTGCAGGACTTTCGATCTCGGATAATATCCATTCCAAGAATTCGCCTTGCCGACCCCAAATCCTTCATGTCAAATGCCTTTGACAAATCACCCTTTAGCCTGCTAATCATGTCTGCATCTGGTCCAACGATTAGCATATCATCAACATATAAGAGAAGAATGATAAATTTATCATCAGGAAATTTCTGGACATATACACAAGGATCTGCCTCTGTCCTTTTGTATCCTTGATTCATCATAAAAGAATCAAACTTTTTATACCATTATCGCGGTGCTTATTTCAACCCATACAAGCTTTTCTTCAAACGACAAACCATGTCCTCTTTTCCTTTAACTTTGAAACCTTCTGATTGTTCCATATAGATCTCCTCTTCTAGATTCCCATGCAAGAATGCGGTCTTTACATCAAGCTGCTCCAATTCAAGGTTTAAGCTAGCCGCTAAACCTAGTACAACTCGAATGGAACTCATTTTCACAACTGGAGAAAATATCTCATCAAAGTCAATACCTTTCTTTTGAGTAAAGCCTTTGACGACCAATCGAGCTTTATATCTCACTAGGTTGCCATCATCCTTTTTCAGCTTATACACCCATTTGTTCTTGAGTGTTCTCTTTCCTTTTGGAAGTTTCACCAGCTCGTACGTGTCATTCTTTTTCAAAGAATTCATCTCTTCTTGCATGGCCTTTATTCAACAGTCTCTATCTTTGCAAGACTGCACATCTTGGAAGCTCTCTAGCTCCCCCTCTTCAGTAATCAAAATATAATCAGAACTTGAATACTTTGTAGATGGTTGGCATTCTCTAGTTGACCTTCTCAACTGAGGTTCAGCTTCTTCTAGTGAAGTGGGGTTCTCTGGCTCCCCCTGCTCGACACCCTCTGTATCAGTATCTTCATCTACAATCGTCTCTTGATCCCCTATAACTGGCTCTTCTCCTTCATGTTCTGATTCTAGCATTCCTTCTCCTGTGGCATCATCTGTAGGAATGCTTTGCGGTGTAGTATCTACAAAACTTTCACTTGTAGATTTCTCACCAACCATATCTGCCACGATCTCATTCTCGTGAAATACAACATCTCGGCTCCGAACAACTTTCTTCTTTATTGGATCCCATAACCTGTAGCCAAACTCTTCATCTCCATAGCCGACAAAAGTGCAAGGAACTGACTTGTAATCAAGCTTTGATCTCTGCTCTTTTGGAATATGCATGAACGCCTTGCAGCCAAACACCCTTAAGTGAGTGTATGAAATATTTCTTCCCATCCAGACCTTCTCCGGAATGTCAAAATCCAAAGGTGCTGAAGGTAGTCGGTTGATTAGATAGACAGCAGTATTGGCAGCTTCTCCCCAAAATGACTTTGGTAGGTTAGCCATTTTGAGCATGGACCTAACTCTCTCAATAATGGTGCGATTCATCCGTTCAGCAACGCCGTTGTGTTGAGGCGTACCAGGAACTGTCTTTTCATGCCTGATTCCGTGCTTACTACAATAATCTCTAAATTCTTTAGAGATATATTCACCACCATTATCCGTGCGCAAACACTTCAATGCCACTCCAGCCTCCCTTTCCACCATTGCATGGAACTGCTGAAAGTGCTTGAATACTTGATCTTTTGTGCGCAACAAGTATATCCATGTTTTCCTTGAGAAATCATCAATGAAGGTAAGAAAATATCTGCTTCCTCCAAGAGATTCTACTTCCATAGGACCACACACATCAGAGTATACCAACTCTAACTTATTCTCTTTTCGCTTGGAGTTTTTCCGAAAAGAGACACGATGTTGCTTCCCAAATAAACAGTGATCACAAGGGTCTACTTTTCCTTTGGCTGATGGAATGAGGGACTTCTTAGCCAATATATTCAACCCTTTTTCACTAACATGCGCCAGTCGCCTATGCCACAAATTTGGTGAAGCATCATCTTCAACTGTATTCAGTTGTCCCGCACATATTGTTGCGTGCGTCTTGTACAGCGAACAACATAATTCTCCTCTCGCCACCACCAAGGATCCTTTGGTGAGTTTCCATTTACCATCACCTGTATGTTGTTGATAACCTTCCTTGTCTAGTACACTGACTGACAGCAGGTTCATTCGCAAATCGGGAACATGCCTTGCATCTTTAAGCATTAATATGCTCCCGACTCTTGTCTTTATACAGATATCACCAATCCCTACCATTTGTGAGACACTTTTATTTCCCATTCTAATAGTGCCAAGGTCTACAGCTTTATAAGTAGAGAAGTATTCCCTTTTTGGAACACAGTGGTATGAAGCACCGGAGTCTACTATCCACTCGGTATCTGCATCTCCAACATGACAGCAATCTGCATCGTGAGAGACTAAAGTCACCTCTCCATCTTCTGCTACTACTGCAGCAGTTGTGCTTCTGTCATCATTCTGACTTCGATTCCCATTTTCCTGTTTGAGGAAACGACAATTTCTCTTGAGATGACCCTCCTTACCACAATGGTAACACTTCCTTCTTTCTTTGGATTTGGATCTATCTCTGAATCTTCCATTTCCTCGACCTCTACTTTTGCTTCGGCCCCTATTCTCTGTGACAAGGACTTGCGAACTGGTACTGGCAACATCTCTTCTACGAATTTCTTCTTTAAGTAGTCTATTTTTCACCATAGACATTGTTACCTTACCATCTGGAGTTGAGTTACTCAAAGATACAACAAGAGTATCCCAACTGTCTAGTAGAGATCCCAGCAGCAGACATGCTTGCATTTCATCATCCAAGGACATACCGCTAACAGATAACTCAGATATGAGTCCTTCGAAGTCATTCAGGTGCTGTGTAATTGATCGTCCCTCTGACAGCTTTAAGTTCATGACTTTACGAATCATGAACACCTTTCCTTGAGCATTTGTAACCTCGTACATACTTTCTAATTTCTTCCAGAGAACTTGGGGATCTTTCTCATTTCGTACGTGATTGTAAATGCTCGCATCTATCCACTGGCGTATTGTACCCAGTGTCTGTTTCTTTAATTTATTCCACTACGCTTCCTTCATTTCTTCTGGCTTTGCTCTATCACCTTCAATTGGATCGTACAAATCCTTGCAATTGAGGTAGTCCTCCATTCTAGACTTCCATAATGAAAAGTTCGAGTCCGTTAACTTGATCATTGCCCCATCAACAGCCATGTCGAATTCTGTAACTGACAACAGAATAGTAACCGTATATGTAAATAGTACCGTATACGTAAATAGTGCACGTATACTTGAATAGTGATCGTATACTTGAATAGTAAGTTTCAACAGTAACCTCAAATAGTATACCACCTTTGAGTTACTATTTTACTATTCACATAAAAATTAATTCTGCAACGTCTTTCCGAACGGACAGCACCACTGGATTCGTCGTAATTTTCTTATCGTCGTGATATATTTATTTTCAAAAAATATATTTCCGGATCTGGTACCGCTATCTGACCAGCTGGACCTGCTTATAATAATTTCTTAATAATATTTCTGATGTAGAAGATCAGACTAAGCTGCAACTACAGAGCATACTCTATATATAAAGAAATTATTACAAACCCAAATAAAAACCTCTGCCTAACAACCTCGGCTCTGATACCACTTGTTGGGTCCCGCAAGAAAAATTACGAGAATTACGACAGAAGAAATGTAAAATATAGACACAGTGATTTTACGTGGTTCACCTTAAAGGCTACCTCCACGGGACAAACTCCGAATTATTTCTTCCACTATAAAAATAGTAGGTACACAGAGAGAGGATTACAAAAATAGCGGCACTCAAGTGTTTCCCAAAAAACACCCTAAAATTATAACCTCACTATTTTCTCTCAACCCAATTTTAGGAATCCTCCTAAAATTAAAACACTCTCTCTCTCAATTCTCTCAAATTTGTTATTGAGAGATCTATATATCTCAAAAGAAACAAAAGCTTCCTCTATTTATAGAGGAAGTTTGCGTGTGGTTTGCATGTAAAAGAGCTCCAATTGAGCTGTATTTAGTTTGTGAATTTGAAAGCAAATTCTCTTCTTCCTTTTATTGACTTTTCTACAATTCCATTTTTGTTTTTTATTTGTTTTTCTTCTTTTGTTTTCAACTTTTATTTTGCTTTTGTTTTCTTTAATTGAAATCGTGTGGGTTCCACTTGGAGTGGGTACCGCCACACAACAGCTTCCACATGAATTATCACCATTTTGTCCAATCAAAGTCTAAATTAAAACCAATCAGTTCGCAACAACAGTATTTTCCAAATCCACAAACCACCAATAAGCATTGCAAACTTAATTTGTTAATATACTAAACAGCAGCAACTTCAGTACCAATATACTAGACAACACCAAGTTTAGTACCTTGTACAAAATGTGCAAGAAATTTAGCAGCTGTAGCAGCACCAGAAATAATGGACTAACAAGATAGCAGCAGCAGCAGAAGAAGCATCAGAGTTAGGAGCTAATAATGCTTTACTTAACAAGATCGAATAGTCTGAAACATAGAATTAAAGCAAGGTCTTATGGAATAAGAGATGATAAATTTTAAAAAAAAAACCAGAGAATTTTGAGATATTCGAAGGAAACAAGGAGGTGGAGACAAACATATGTATACCATATACGCTTGATTACCATCTCAGTGAGCAGGTTACATATAACAGATTGAAAGAAATGATGCAAAACCGAATATATGTTCTTCCCATGCATGTTGTAATGTTATAATTAGCAACTACATAATTATCAAGAAGCCTAGAAATTTCTTTTAGTGAATGGGTTTTGACTTCATTTTAAGATTTATTTGTTTGTTTGAGTTCGTTCTTTACATAATAATAAACTATATATATAATGTTTTAGCTTGATTGATGTGCCTTTTTATTTTGCCTTTAGAATATATTATTATTCTACTCCTTTTTATCCGAAATTTGTCAATTCAGTTTTAATGATTTAAAGAATAATATTAGAATTAATTAATGAATTTTGATTTAAATATACAACGGATAAACAAAATATAGTTTCATATCAGAAATCACAAATCAACAAACTAGCTTTCCAATTTATTAGAGATTAAAAACAAATGTACCTAGTAATAAAAGAGCCACAAAAGCAGCAACAACTCCAAAACATGGCCTCTTAAAGTGCAAAAACAGCAACAGAAGCAATATAATTAGCTGTAAAATATCATAATATTTTTAAGCCATAGTGAAGAATATGTAATTTCAATACTACTTAATTAATTTCTTTACGAACTAAATCTAATATTTACGAACTAAAAATATCGGAATATGTAATGCAAGCTATTTTTTGGTAGTTTCTTTTATACTAATTAATTAAAATTTAAACAGAATTTGAACTATCAATCTCCTACAAACAATTCTATTGTTATTGAGTGAAAATGTATTGAAGACTTGATGTTTATTCAATTTTTTTATCCAAATATTTTCTGGTTATTAACAAGTCAAGATGTTTATAATGACTTCTTCAATGGTAATTTCTGCCTCTCTTTGTAGAACAAACCATGTGGGATTTTTAATGAACCAAAACTAAAGGCATGAACAACTACTATTTTTTCAGCATCCATTAAAAAAAAAACTCAGTCCACTTTGCAAGCTAGTGATTTATATTTTATTCTCAATAATTTACTCAAAATTTTATATATTATGCATTACCGTGTTAAGCTAGAGTTTTACCTTAAGAAGCACAATAGAATATGAACACATCATATTCCACAGTGTATCACATTTCGAAACTAAGTCACATGAATGTAGCAAATCATCAAAATATATCAATACATAATAAATGCACACCCCCTTACTCCACAACATGAAATCATTACAGATCCAATGTTGTATGGAAGACTCATCAAGCTTCCCTGCACTCATCCGCCTTCTTCAATCCATAATTTAAAATAGATCTAAGGATTAGAATACATACCAAAAGCTCCTTGTGGCGGATATGCAATATCAAACCACCAGTGTGTGTAGATGTCCTTGATCCCGAGGAATTGGGCTTCTCCTTTGTAAAGACTGCTTTAGAGAAATTTTATACTTTATTACTGCAATATAATATTATTAGCTTAAAATGAGTGTTTAGTGCTTGAAAATTAGGATAAAAAAGCTCAAACTCTTCCCTCGAAGACAAGAGGAACTAAACTTTGGTGTTTGTTGTTACAATATTAAAGAAGACTATAATTTAGAGTATATTATTACAATATTAAAAAACATTTAATAAAAAACAGTTTAATATTTTTTATATAAAAATGTAATATATTGTAATAAATGGTTAAGTTGTATATTATACGCAACAGATACCAAATAAGATATATCATTTTTATTTGGAGTCAGAAATTAACTATCCATGTGGACACTTCAATATCTAACTTTGGGATATTTAAATCCAACAGTTTCCATTTCCTATATAATCTGAGTTTCAGCAACTTAAACTTTATTTCTTCTAGTGTAACCTTTGTTTAACTAAATTTTTATGATAAAAGATTTTAGTGTAGTTTTGTTCAAATTGAGCAGCATATGTGTATTATACCTTTCTCCATTACCATACTATATACTCTTCTCTAGCATGATTGTAAAACGCTAAGATGAAGAGAACTGCTTCTTCCTTTTCTTTTGTTTCCTTCTTTTTATGGCCTTCGCTGCCTTTTCTTTTGTTTCCTTCTTTTTATGGCCTTCGCTAAGCTGACTCATAGGACACTTGTTAACTTAATAAGCCTCCTAATGCCACCATCTAACATGTGTTAAGCTAAATTATATTTTAACAAAAATCTGATTTCCATTTCACCTTTCACTAACCGATTTCTTCGCTATATTCCCATGTAATTATGTTACATTACTCAAATGCTTATCAAGCTCTGTTTGGCTTGTTCTAATGCCTCAATCCATTTTATCTTTTCTTTATCATGATCATTTGGATCAAACGATTAAAAGTATAAGAGTTATGCAAATAAGGTTACCGTTATTTGATATAAATTTGAAAAGCAGTAAGCACCAAAAACACGGAAACACTAGCGAGTTTTATAACACCACAGTGAACTGGAATCTCAGTTCTAATTTCAAAGTGCCTTGTTCAAAATCACTAGTGAGCATTATTGCAAAAATGGTGATAACAAAATCTTTCAAACAAGTTGATGTCAAACGCTAAAAGAAACATCACATACAAATTATATACCAAGTATAAAATATCTAAATCTCGTCACTGTCCATGTTTATTTGCCTTTGATACAAAATAAAAGCACAAAAAACATCTCCTCTAAAAAATTATAACCCATTTAACAATCTCACATAATATTCATCAAAACTATACGAACCAAAAGCAGTGATGAGATCAGGTTTCTTATAAACAATCCTAGACAATATATAAATTATGATTTCTTTAAAAGACAGTAGAGTATAGACCCGTAAGCTGCCCTCCAAAGCCCATAAATTCAAGACATTGTAAAAAAGCCAAGAAACAAATTAACCCTTATTCTATAATCGAGCAACAAATTATACAAAGAAACCACAGAATAAACAAAAATAAAACACAACCAGAATCAAATTAATCAAAACCCTTTTTTTATTATAAATATAAATATATATTAACAATTTTTTATAAAAAGAATAACTTACCAAAGAAAATTTCCCTTTGATTAGAGCTGGTTAGGTTAACTCTTCTCAGTGGATGCTTGGGAGACTAACATAAGATGAACAGTGAGTTTGGGGATGTGAGCCTTCTTCAGTGAATGGTGAGGATGGGGATGTATGTGAAAGTGTTGTCGTTGAGAGTGAGACAAGAGAAAAAGAGACAGTCTGTGAGAGAAATTTGTGAGAGGGATCGATGTGAGGCAAGAGAAAGAGAGAGTCTGTGAGAGAGAATGAAGCAAGAGTGAGAGAGAGAGAGTGTTTGTGAAATGATCTAAAGGAAATAAGAGAAAAAATTAGGTTCATTTAATAAACTACAAACGGAATTAGAAATGGAACTTAAATCAGTTTCAAAAAATTTACATTTCAGAAATGGATTCCATTTTCTGTTTCTGAAACTAGAAACGGATCATATATCCGTTTCAAATACAATAATCAGTAACGTTGATCAGAAACAGAAATATATTCCGTTTCTGATTTAATATAAAATTTTGCATGCGAAATTGTCCCGCCAACAATCAGAAACGAAATATTTTCCGTTCCTAAATTTCGTTTGAAATCCATTTTAATTCTGTTTTTAGTATATGCGCCCCCAATTGCCGCGAGATTCAAAAACAGTTTAGAATCGGATATTTTCCGTTTCTAAATTTCATTTTTAATTCGCTCCTATTTTTGTTTTAAAAATGTTGAAAATTTATCCGTTTCAATTTCATTTCAAAATCATTTCAGATTAGAAACTGATTATTATCCGTTTTTAATATCGTTTTTTAAATTAACAAATTATTATTATGATATCTAGAAAAAAAGACTCATCGTGTATAAAATATATAAGATTAGAATGAACGTTCTAATTATCTTTATTTATTTGTTACTTGTGCATTCATATATATAGACATATATACATTGCATACATAACATTAATCATTTTTGGCTCACAGATTTAGAGTATAGCAGTTCAAGAGCGTACGATAATTCTACTTATGTCAGTGACGTAGAATCCAATAACGACTTGGTCAGTATCTCACCAAAAGCAATGGAATATGAACAAATTTAAAAGATGGTAGATGACGCCCTTAATGCTAACATGGAAAAACTAAAGGGGGTCCTAGGTGAGACCATGAAAAGCTAACTAGCCGTATTATTGGAGAACAGTGTTAAGACATCTGCTAGTACTAAGAAGCATAAGGACAAAGGAAAGGCTAAGGTTGGCGAGGTAGCCTTTGATGATGATAAAGTAGTTGGTGATGATGATGACTGGGTTCAATACTTTCAAGATCCTCAAGATAAAAAGAAAGAGCCGAAGGCTGTGAAAAAATTAACTGTGAAAAAAAACTGAAACTTCAGATGTGGAGAAGATGATTGCTGATTTGGAAAAGAAGTTTGAAAAGAAACTAAAAACTGAAGAGATGTCGGAGGTGGACAAGCTATTTGAACAAGATGAGGAAGTCCCATACAAATTTAAGATGCATTCTTTTGCTAAATTCGATGGACCTGGCAACCCTCATCTTCATGTCAAGCAATACATCACTACTATGCAATCTGCCCGAGCATCTAAGGCCCAAACTCTAAGGTACGTCATGTTTTAGTTGGATCCTGTTGTGCAGAATTGGTTCAACACTTTAGAGGACAACACTCAAAAGAATTAGAATTCATTGTACAAGGCCTTCATCCAACAATATGGGTACAATGCTGAATTAGAAGTTACATTGATGAAAGTTGAGTCGATCAGGCAGAAACAAAATGAGAACTTTGTTGACCACGTGAAAAAGTAGAGAAACAAGGCTACATTGCTCAAGAAAATGCCAGATGAGTCATACCAAATTAGGATGATTGTGAGAGGGGTGCTACCTAATTTTAGTGAAAGGATCCCATACACTTATCAGAGATTTTAAAGATCTCCTTCAAGTTAGTTTGCAAATGGAAGAATGGAAAAGAGAGAAGAACCATTTTTCTGCAAGCAGGAATGAAAAAGAAAATTATCAGTCTGGCAATCAAAGCACGCAAAAGGCAGTCGATGTTAGTACAACTAGTCAAGGAGGTAGGAGGTAGTTTTCGAAGTTGGAAAAACCATTGTCCTGGGTTCTCAATAAGCTACAAAAGAAGAAACTGTTACAACCCTTGACTCCCCACCCATTGGCAAATCCTCTACTACCTAACTTTGATACTAAAGCATTTTGTCAATTCCATTAAATGCAAGGGCACGAGACGGATAAATGTTTGAGATTGAGGTTTGAAAAAGAATTTGATTGACAATGGAAAGTTTTCTAAACCTAACAAGCCTAGCACGAAGGACAATCCATTGCCAAGGTTCAATAGAGTACCACCATTAACAACTTTCATGATAGGAGGGGATTTCAGTGAGAAGTTTGTTTTGTCTTCTTTTCGAGATGTAAATGGTAAAGCAACTAAAGAAGAAGAGGTGTTTAGTGAGATAGAACTAACTGTGGTTAAGAAGGAAGTAGCCATCTATGTTGTAAACAAATTTTAGGATTCAACCGACAGTGATGCTGAGTTAGAACCAAAGGAAGAAGAGTGGACATGGTCCGGGCCCGAAGATGACGAGGTGTTTAGTGTTAAAGAATGTTGGAGCAACCTACCAAAGGATGATCACCACCTTGTTTCATAACATGATGCATAAGGAAGTTAAGGTCTATGTTGATAATATGATGATGAAGTTAGATGCAAGAGAGCAACATTTTCAAAACTTAGAGATATTCTTTGAGAGAGCAGTAAAGTATAATCTAAGGTTGAATTCAAAGAAGTGTGTGTTTGGAGTTACTTCAGGAAAAATGTTGGGGTACGTGATCGGCCCAAATGGCATTGAGATTGATCTTGACAAGGTTAAGACAATCTGGGATATGCCAGCCCTTAAGATGGAGAAGGAAGTTTAGGGGTTCATCGGAAGGTTACAGTACATTAGCAGGTTCATAGCAAAACTTACCATAATATGTGAACCTATTTTTAAATTGCTTAAAAAGAACCAGCCAATCAAGTGGAATGAAGAATGTCAGAACGCCTTTGAGCGTGTAAAAGAGTATTTGTTGAATCCACCTATTTTAAAGCCACCTAAACCCGGTAAAATTTTGTTCATATACTTAGCAGTAAAGGAAGAGTCGATAGGAGCAATGCTAGCCCAAGCAAATGAATCAAGGGTTGAGTATGCAATCTACTATTTGAGTAGAAAGCTCTTACCTTATGAGGTTAAGTATAGTATTATTAAAAAGACCTATACAACTATGGTTTGGTTGTCTAAGAAGTTGTGACATTACTTTCAATCTTATAGTTTGTAAGCAATTTCTAGGATGGATCTAGTGAAATATTTAAGGGAGACACCCTCATTAATTGGGAAGTATGGCCGATGGTTGATAATTTTAAAAGAATTTAAAATTGATTATATAACCAGGAAAACCATCAAAGGTAGAGCAGCAGCTGAATTCTTGGCTCAACAATTATTGCTGGACAGTGAGGAAGTGATTTTGAAATTTTCAGATGAACATTTAGAGGATATAAAAGTACAAGGATGGAAGATGTATTTCTATGGAGCAGTAAATAGAAAGGGGGCTGGTCTAGGAGTAATATTAGAATCACTTGAAGGAGAGTTCATTCCTCTAACTATAAAGTTGAAGTTCAGGGTAACCAACAACATGGTGGAATATGCATGGTTTGGAAAAATTGATGATTATGACGGTTGATAAAGTACAAGTTTTTGGTGATTCATTGTTAGTGGTATCCCAAGTAAATGGAGAATGGGAGTTGAAAGAAGAGAAGTTAAAGCCATACCACGATGATTTGACCATGTTGAAGAAGAATTTTAAGGAATGCAGATTTATACACCTACCAAGAAAAAGAAAAGAAAACCAGATAGCCGATGCCCTAACCACATTGGCTTCGGTATGGGAGAATCTTATCAACTTATTTCTTAAGCCTATGGTTTTGACCAGTTCATCAATTGCTTGCTATTAGTATGAAACAATCATGGAAACTGATACGGACCATGATGCATGGTATGACACCATAAGATGGTTCTTGGAAAGTAAAGAATACCCACTGGTGGCAACAAGGGAAGAGAGAAAAGGTATAAGGCGATGGTCCTTGTAATACAACACCTTCATGGAGAGTTGAATCGAAGATGGCCCGATGGAGTGCACTTGAGATGCTTGAGGAAGTCTGAAGTTGAGCAGATCATGTTGGAAATATATGCGGGAAGTTATGGACCCTACATGAACAGGTTGGCCCTATTAAAGAAGATAATTTGACAAGGTTACTACTGGTTGACCATGGAAAGAGATTGTATTAATTTTATGAAGAAGTGCCAGCAGTGTCAGATGTATAGAAACTTGAATCACTTACCTCCTAAAGAATTGCATTTTATGTCTTTACCCTGGCCTTTTGCAACTTGGGGGATTAACATTGTTGGAGAGATACATCCGACTAATTGAAATTGAAGTACAATTAGCTCTGGTCATGCAAGAATGCCAGTTAGTAGAAGCAGAATGGAAAAGAGGGTATCATGAGCAACTAAATGCCATTGAGGAAAAAAGGAAGGATGCCCTTTTCAAAATGTAGGGCTATCAACAGAAGCAAGCAAGGCATTTGATAAAAAGGTCAAAGAATGAGGTTTGTAAGAAGGGACTCTAGTTTTAAATGAAATCAAGGCTTAGGTTCATGATCACAAAGGAAGATTTAGACCAAACTAGGCTGATCCTTATCTATTAAAGATCCAATTAGGTAGAGGCTCAATCTTGGCAGACCTGAATGGTATAGAGTTTGCAAGCCAGACTAACCTCAATCAGCTTAAGAGTATTGTATATAGATGCGTTGTAATAGAACAACGTAGACCTAATTCTCTTAAAAAGAAAATGCTTTGTTGTATGCTGATCAATTTAATGTAAGAGAGAAATTTAGGCAACCCCTTAGGTTCGATCCAAATCATTAATAAAAAAAATCCATTTTCCCCAAGCATTGGTGCTAAGATTTCACCAATATATATATAAATAGCCCACTGAGTTGAAAACCCAAAATGGCATCTTAGAAAAAGTTAGGGCAGCTCCTCGAGTCAAAAACCTGTTAAGGTAGCTTAGGCAACAATTAGAGCTAAAAAAAGAAGAAAAAAAAATAAGAAAGGAGAAAGTTAATGATAATAACAATAATAATATTGTTTGAGTCAATCTTTTAAATTAATAAATAAATGAATACTATCTTTCTTTAGTTCATATGCTTTATTACATTCAAAGAATAAATAAAAACAAAACATGGCAGAAATAAAGTGGAATCCTAAGTAGTGTAAGAGTTAAGGTCAATCTTGAGTCTTCCTCTTCCATCCAATGCATAAGTCAATCTTAGAAGTAAACCTCGCTGTCTGTATATCAGTCCAAAAAGTATTTGTGTCAGTCTTCTTTAGCTCAGTCAGTAGGGTAGCTTGCCATGTCTTCTCATCAGGCCATACACTATCAATCAACCAGTCCTCATACTC
This sequence comes from Garcia nutans, assembly GCA_947685225.1. Taxonomy (NCBI): domain Eukaryota; kingdom Viridiplantae; phylum Streptophyta; class Magnoliopsida; order Malpighiales; family Euphorbiaceae; genus Garcia; species Garcia nutans. The sequence goes on along the minus strand of CANTUV010000014.1, from coordinate 10,543,504 downwards.
CGTGGTCCTATCAATGCTCGAACCATGTTGAACTGCATGATAAGACCATGTCCAACCTCCTATGATAGCTCTGGAAATTGCTTGGTAATCAGATAAGAAAGGTATATAGCTCCATTTGGTGGTACCTCTTACGTGTATCCCTATATGTCACATAACTCTAGTATCCTAGTAAAATGTGCTCATATTTAACCCCATTAGGCAGACAACCTTATAACTGGAACTGCGGACCATGAAGTTCTTGATCCCATACTGTAACACTCTTATACCTTATATAAGTATAATACATATACTCCATATATGTAATATATATATATATAATACAAGAGTGCTACAGTAATTCACTATAGAACTGCTCTTATTTAAAACCAAAAATTAAAGTTTTTCAAAGATTTTAAATATTATAAGCATACTAATTTAAGTTTATATAACAATTAAACAAATCAATTTGAAATATAGTTTAATTAATTTATAAAAGAAATTCTCTACAAAAAAATCACTAGAGTTTTGGCTGTAATTTCAAGAAAACCTAAATCAACAAAATTTCAACATGATAGAAAAAACACTCCCAAAAGATAACTTCTCCAAAATCAATCATTTCTTCACTTCATATCCAAGTATTTAACATGCATACATAATGTATAATATATACTTTTAAAAAACTTAGAAAGCCTTAGATATCCAACATGTTTATAAAATGTTATAATATACATATCTACAATGTATTAAAACTAAATATATTTACATGCTATGAAGTGAAACACCAACTGGACAGGTCTCGTGGAAAATCACTTTAACTTCAATACTAACCCCAATCTTATACCTGCTTTAGACTGTGAGGGCTTTCCTTTCTCTATTTTGTCACCTATGCGATTAAATCTAGCCGTGCTAAGCTAAAAGCTTAGTGGTACATACTTTGATAACATTAAATATTTAAAACAAACATTCCTTTATTATATAAAATGCATTTGTCTTTCGATGAAAGTGCAATGCTTAAATATTAGTTTATAATCTCATAATTCATATAATCATATAAACATTACACATTAATACACATTGGCACATTATACCACCTTTATTACATAAAATGCATTTATTTTATCTTAGAGTACAATTCTCAATTAAATAAATTATCTTCTCATAAATCTCACAAATCATATCAACACACATTAGGCCTAACAATTTCCTACATAATATTCAGGTTCCAAAAAGATTGATTTAGTCTATCGCATCCCAAAGGTCCGAAACCGGGGATCTGATTGTCATATATATCACCCAAAGGCCGTCCCCTTTTGACACTGAGGACAAAGTGTCATATATGACCTGAATGCCATCTCCTTAGCCCAAAAGTGCTCGACACCAGCGTGTCTCGCCAGAAGGCATAATAAACATTGTGACGTATCATTAGCATGCCAACTCAATAGTACCAAAATCAATATTCTAGAACAAGTAATCGTTTAGGGCAAACAAACATACAATATCTCATCACATTTTCATATTCTCATTTCTATTCATCCTTTTTCTCACATTTTTCACATATTCATCACTTTCCATAATTATTCTCACATTGCACATTATAATCATAACAATAATGTGCCTTATTCAAAATATCTCAAACCACCACATCATAATGGCTTAAAGTTCAAAAAAATATTTAAATTACATTCCATGATCACATCTACATTTCATCACATTCCTTTATCACTTTCATGTTTCACACTATTACCATAATAATAATATGCCTCTTTTGAATTCTTCTCACCACCATAACATATTGATTTTAGAGCTTAACACAATATTTAAATCACACTTTGATACAACACATAGGACTAATAAATAATTTCATTCAAAAGAAAAGCAATATTCTTTAAAAAAATGCCATCATAGATTATGTCAAATATGAAAACTTTAAGTAAATGCTATCAAAGTATGTACAAACCTTAATTTGCTTCCAATTCCAATCAAAAGCACTTTCCAAGCCTTAATTTCAAAAATCCCTTAGTTTTTCTCTCTAGCCTCAACTTAGCCTACTCTAGCCTCAACTTAGCCTAACCTCTCCTAAACAAACAAGAAGTTCAATCATTCAATTAAAACTATAATCATACTCAATTTACTCAAAATAACCATTAAATATACTAAAGTTAACAAAATCCAACAAAACCCTAACTTTACTAAACTTCCATATTCCAAACTTCTTCCAACAAGCTTACTTTCATCGTCTAACCATTAAATGAACATACACTCATCATAATAACTTCATAACTATCTACTTCAAAATTAAAATCAATTATATCATTAACTGAAATCTTCACATAATCTAAAAATCAAGAAATCAAGCTTAAAGATGAAGAATACTTACTTAAATCTTGATTAATCTTCAAAAATCACTTGATTTACTTTGGTTTTTAATTAAATTTGATGTGTTTAAAGAAGAATTCCTCCCCTTTTCACTTCAAAAATTTGGCCAAGAATGGTGAAGGAAGAAGAAGAAGAAGATATTTTTGATAATTTTCATTCTTATCCCTTTAAACACTTTTAATTAAAAAAATAATTATATATTATATATTTTCCTTTAATTCCCAACCATAAATATTTTCCTTCTTACTTTGACTTTTTATTTATTTATTTTTACTTTTTAAACTTAAATATGTATATATGGATGTATGTATATATCATATATATCTAGTACATACATTATGTATATCCAATATATATTATATATATCTTATGTTTGTAACATGTATCTCTCTTTCAACATACTTAGTTATCCCTCCATATTAATTATTTTAATGTATAGAAAAATTATAGATATTACACATACCATCGGCAATGCCATGTGATTTTCTCAAAACTCATATCAAATACCCATCTGGCCTGCTCCAGCTCTAAGTCAAATGTAACATCAATCTTTTTGAACCCGGTAATGAAGGGAGCAACAAGGCAACTGTGAGCGTGGATTTTCGTCCCCACTCCTAGTGAAATATTTCTTGCGACCTCGACACTGCTAGGCAATGAGCCTTAGAGGACACGGGCCTAAACCCGGATAAAATGGAGTCGCCACCTGGACTGGCTGGAAAAGAAACAGAAAGGAGTGATAACTCAATTACTAAGTAATCCCCAACCCCCCTTATTGGGTTCGGAAAGTTGGGTGAGCATGAGGAAGGTGAGAATGACCCAGCACCCCAATAGCGCTTGGCTCTTAGGAACCGACCTCCTTTTCAGGTCTAAATATTATAAAAATTTTAAATTATTATAACATTATTCATATTAATTATAATGAAAAGAAATAAGCATCTATCATATTATTGAAATAAAGTAAATAAAATAGGCACCCATCTAAAGATAGAAACATGCCCTTACAATCGTTCAATATCTAAGATACAAGTAAATAAAAATGGGACACCCACCATTGGTGAAAACATGTCCTTTACAAAGTCCTAAAATTCATAAAATAAATTACACAATTAAAAATAACTAAGGAAACCACAAGGTGGAAACATGCCTTTTACAATCTTTAAAATTCAAATAAACATAGTGTAATTAACCACAACAAGCAATAAAACAACTGAAATTCATCATTCATTCTAAAGTATATAACAATAAATTAAATAATCAAATCTAAGATTTTAGATGCAAAATTAGGGTTTAATATGCAATTAAGGGCTAAAACATGCAAACTAAGGTTAAACCTAAAGGATTGAGATCTTGGATTAAGGTTTTGGAATCTATGAAATTAAGGTTATAGATTAGGGCTTATAGATTAGGATTTATAGAATTAGGGTTTGGAGAATTAGGGTTTCAGGAAAGAGAATGCATGATTTATGATTTTGAAGTATACAAACTATCATTTTAACATGCAACTAAAGCTAAAGACATGAAAAGTTACGATTTAAAATACGTTCAATTCTAATTGCTTGCTATGAAAGATTTAACATGACCTCACTCTCAAATTAATAAGACCACAGTAATTGGAAGTTTGAAAGCTAATCCATGAATTCTACACAATAATGGAAATATTGAAAATCAGTTAATAAATTTAATTAGTTAATGAAGGTTGTACCTCCGTTCTTTAACTCCATCAATATTGCTATGTTGAAACAAACTCCTTTGAGCAACTGCTTGAGCCAACTTAAATCTTGGTTGAGCGAGGCAATCTAAAGGCAATTCTACTGCCTTCCTTGGTTGCTGCTTAATCTTGTGTTTTCTTCTTGAATGCTAGTTTAATTATGGTTTTTCCTTGTTAATTGTTGTTTTCAATTTCTAATACTTGTTTTTTCCCTTTTGAATAAAAATGACTCGTATTTATAAGTTTTTCCTAGGGCAACTTGGTTCGTCGCTACTTATCCCAAGCTTATTTGAGTTTTACCCCAATTAGTAAAGCATTCAGTATAATTTTTAGGCTACATCGAGGCACAAGGCCTGCCCATATCAAATTGGCCTTCATGGACCACATCCATGTCGAGTTGGCTTGGACCGAATCACATTTTAACCATATTGGCCCGATTTAAACTGAACCAACCCAATACAAATATTAAATAATTAGACTTAATTTAGTTTGGACCTTGTTATTGGACCTAAACTTCATCTAGCCTTCAAATGAAAACCATATTTGGATTGGTACCAAAATTAAGGGTCTACAGTCTTGTCCCCTGCTTGAATAATCTTGAATTTATTCAGAGAGTGAAAAAGCAACTAACTTTTGAGTTGATCTTAGACATTTTGAGCTGGGATTATGTGAGCAGGGGATTTTCGCCCCAACTCCCATGTGAAATGGTTCTTGCAACTTCGGCACTGTTAGGCTCAGGGCCTTAGAGAACATGGGCCTAAATTCGGAGAAAATGGAGCTGCCACCTTGACGGACCAGGAAAATAGAAAGGGGTGGATGACTCAATTCCTAAGAAATTCTCAACCCCCTATTTGGTTCAGAAAGTTGAGTACATATGGGGAAGGTGAGAATGACCCAGCACCCCCATGATGCCCGGTTCATTAGAACCAACCTCCTTTCCAGGTCTAAATATTATTAAATTCTTAACTTATTTAAATATCATCCATATTTCGTGCAATTTAAATAAATATCCATTTTATTAAAATCAAAGAAAGTTCAAATAAATAAATAAAATGAGCACCCATACAAGATGAAAATATGCCCTTACAACCATGTCCAAAACTAAATAAAATAGGGCACCCATCATTTGGTGGAAACATACCTTTTACATTAATGTTCAAAATTTAAAGTAAACTAAACTACATTAAACTTAACTAATTAGGTACCCATATAGTGGAAATATACCTCTTACATTCTTGAATATTAAAATAGTCAATTCAATATAACTCAATCATTCATAATAAATAATTAATTAAAATTACATAATTAATCATCAATAAATAATTAATTAAAATTACATAATTAATCATAAATAAATAATCTAAATAAATCATTCATTTATCATAAAATAAAATGATTATGATCAACATATAAAGATACACGCTAAGATTAAAATATATAAAGTTGAGTTAAAATTGCAATTAAATGCTAGATATATAAACTAGGGTTTAAACCTAAAGAATGAAAGTTTTGGATTTAAGGTTTAGGGAATTAGGGTTTAGAAGTTGAGTTTTTGGATATTGAGGTTTTAGGGTTTTGGATTATGATTTTTACAACTTTGGGATTATGAAATCAAGGTTTAGGATTTTTTTAGATTAGGGTTTGGTATTAAGGTTTTAAAATATTGAAACTAGATTAAGACATATAAGTTAGGGTTTTACCTAATAAATAAGGGTTTTGGGTCAATAATTTGAATTGAATCATATTAAAGTTTTGTACCGAATTGAAATCAGTATTGTTTTTCATGGGATGAAGTTTCTCATCAACTAAAATAACAAATTTAAACAATCACTGCTTAATTTTAAAGAATGGAAGCAATATTGTAAGTCTATGTAAATTCAATTATCAAACCTGGGTTGTTGATGTGGTCAAATCAAGTTTGTTGACCAAGCTTATTGTTTGATTGATAAGTCTAGATCAACATAATTCTTGGTCTCTCGATGACCAAATGATTAAGCTACTGATTCCTTATTTTTCCTTATGTCTGAATTGTGTCTGTTGTTATTTCTATTTAATCGTTGGTTTTGATTGCTGTGTCTCTTTTTAGTTATCAGTTGCCACCTCTTCTTTCTATGTGTTCCTCCCTTTTGGTTGCTCGCTGCGTCCTATTTATAAGAAAATCAGCTAGATCAAAATCAGTTTTCGAGCTTAATCTGGATTTGCCAATTCATAAAACCGTATCCATATCAAATTAAAATCTAGTTAATTTGATATGGACAAGAATTATAAGTCCTAATTCAATATGGAATGGTCCATATCGAATTGGTAGCCAACTAATTTGATATGGACCCAATTCCATATCGAATTGGAAGATCCATTTGATATGGAATGGTCCATATAGAATTGGTAGCCAACCAATTTGATATGGACTCAATTCCATATCGAATTGGACACTCCTAATTCGATATGGACATGTCCCTTATTGATTTAAACCAAAACCCAACCCCTCTAACTTTGAATCGAACCATTTTAGGGCATTTAAAGTTGAACCGGCTTATTTTTGGCGTAATAAAATTGAATCAATCTAATTAAAGGCTTTAAAACAGGTTTAAGCCATTAAGAATGGACCAAAACTGGCTAGGCCTTTCTTAATTATGATCAGACTAGCTTAGGGCCAAAATTAAGGATTTACAGTTTGCCTCATACTTGAACAATCTGAGACTTCAGTAAAAAAGAGTAAAAAGCAACATGACTTTGAGCTGATTTTGGATAAGGATGGGTTCTAGACCCGAGGTTGGATTGAGTTCTAGACTCTAAAATGATTCTGGACCCCAGTTTATTTGGATTTTGAACCCATATTGAGTTCTGGACTCAAAAGTGATTTGGGTTCTAAACTCGAGTTGGTTTGGTTGGGTTCTGGACCCAAGACATGATTGGTTTGGTTCTAGACCTGATATTGGATTTGGCTTTTGGACCCGAGATATGATTTGATTTGGATACTTGGACCTAAGACTGGTACTTAGACCTGAGACTAGATTTGATTTGGGTACTTGGACTCGAGACTAGGTAATTGGACCCAAGAATATATTTGACGTGGGTGACATTCTATCAGGTGAGAGTTTTGGCTATCTTCTAGCCAATTAATTTTAGCTCTTCTAGCTGATTGATCTTCTATCATGGCTTTCTTCTAGCCACTTGCTCTATTCTTTAATGGATTGACTCTAGCTCTTCTAGCTGGACTGACCTTCTGTCATTTGGGAATTTTGGCTTTTTTCTAGTCGGTTATGTAACACCCCCACATCCAATGCACACACACTACAATCACAACAATGTAGCATAAGTGCACCAAACATAGGGATGCTACGGTTTTCTTCAACATTCAAAACATTTTAAACTTGATACAATACCCTAATCATTATACATTATAGAAATTAAGTCATTGACTTAAAATATAAACATGTTAGATATACATATATACATTTAAATATTACACAGCGGAAGTTATAAATTAGGTACATATTTACATTATAAACATTACTTTACAAAATATAAAAGAAGTATACATGATTGGCAAGTCTGCTCTGATCTTTAAGTCCTCAAAAATCAACTCTTCACTGTCTACTCTCACTCGGTCTTGATGAACTCTCGGGTTCAACTCTACCAACTCTATTACCTGCGCGATCAAACACTATCGCGCTAAGCCAACGGCTTAGTAAGATAAAACATGCTAATGTTTTGCTTTGATGCAATGCAGTGCCAATTCTCAATCCATATTATACATGTAACATCATATATGCAAAACTAACAACATGCCTTTACATTTCATAACTCAACATAAATAGACATATCATATTTCAACATCTTATCATATACCTCATTAGTATTCATTTAATCATTCATAATCAACATTAAGCAAAGACAAGCATGGGCCCAAGACACACTAATATGCCATTCAATTTTCAGAGTTAATGTTTTGGTTCTATCATCACATTTATCAATATCATAAACCCAACTAGGCTTCAAGGATTAGGTTCAACCAAGCTTCAAGGGGAGCAAAGCATGCTAAGCTTCAACCCAACTTGGCTTCAAGAACCAACCCAACCTAGCTTCAAGGGTGGTAACATCTCAATTAGGCTTCAAGGATTCAATCCAACCTAACTTCAAGAGATTGTTACACTTATTAGGCATGCCACCAACAACCAACTCTGAAAATGGAATAACACATTAGCCACACAATTCATTTATTATTCAATTATCATTTCCATTCTCAATTCTCAACAACATTTAGGCAAACATGCCTTATTTCTTTCAATTGCATCACATCATAGCCAACCACAATGGCATTGTCTCATATCATGTCTTATTTGAATTATCATTGCATCTTTGATATACATTTCAATATTCATTACTCATGAAACACATTACCATTTACAATGCATAACATAACATTATTCAATCTCAACAATGCAATTAGGGTAAAGAACAATTGATATGATTCATAGCTTTAGAACCTTACACATGTAATTGATTATATCATTCATTGATTCAAGTGTATTTAAAATGTTTAGGGTTAGGTTTAGGGACCAACCTACCCTTTGAGAACCAAAGCAATGCAAAAAGAACAAGGAAGTAAAACCTTAACCTACACAATTGAGGGACACGGGCAGCCACTTGAGGGACACGGCCAAGCTTGTGGCCGTGTCACTCAAACCAATTGGACAGTAAGAAACACGGGCAAGGGACACGGCCAAGCTTATGGCCGTGTCTCTTAAACCAAAACTCACAGTAGCTAACACGGCTTGGGAACACGGTCGTGTCTCTCAAAACTAATTCAACACACGCAAAAGTTTCATGACTTGGCCGTGTCTCTCCTTTGCTTTTGGCCGTGTCTCCCAAAACACAAACCTTAATATGCAAAATTCTCCTCTAATTGCACTCAAACTCATCAAACACCATATAACATGTTTCAAATGAATGAAATCAATGTTCTAAACACAAATTCTACATGTTTATCACAATATTCCTTATTAAAACACATCAACCAAAACATTTAAACATATACTATCTCAAACCCTAAAACCAACTTTACACTTGAACTTCCACTATCAAAATCCATTTAAACTTATAACCTTCACAACCAAACCAACCTCAAATCAATCTTTTAACTAACAATCAACTTTAACATTTGTAAATACATATCAAACACACCAAATCATTAACTCAACAATTCACCATACACCTTAGCCACAACTTCCAAATTAATAAAAGAAAACAAGAAATTTCTTACCTTATATGAAGAAATTCCACAAATCTTTCACCAAATATCTCAATTCCTTCATCAATTTGAGTATAGCATCAAGAACACTTCTCTTTCCCTTTGTCTTCTTCAATGGCCGGCACAAACATGAGAAGAAAAGAAAATTCAACAAAGTCAAATGACTTTTCTTCTTTAAATCTCCACCAAGAGATTTTATCCAAGCAATTACCAAAATGCCCTCAATCATATAACTAACTTTTTGTCTTATATAAGCCCATATATGCAATTACACACTCAACAATAAAATATCTTCTTCCACTAACCAACACCTTGACTCTTCTTTGACCCATTTATATGTTATATATATCAACATATACACAACATATACCATTCTCTCTAAACCCTAAATCCTTCCCAAAACACATATACTTTTCTTTTCCCAATTCTTTATCTTGCAATTTAAAACAACCACAATAACAACAACATACAAAACTTCTAGGGCATAAATGAGGATATTACAATTCTCCCCCTCTAAAAAGAAATTTCGTCCTCGAAATTACCTGATATCAAGGCCGAAACAGCTGAGGATATTGCTTTCGCATGGTTTGCTCATTCTCCCAAGTTGCTTCTTCTTTTGCATGATTCTTCCAAAGAATTTTCACTAATGGCACTCTCTTGTTCCTCAATTCTTTCACTTCCCGTGCCAAGATAGTAACTGGTTCCTCTTCAAATGTCAAGTCTGGGCTCACTTCAATAGATTCAAATGGCAACACATGAGATGGATCCGACCTGTACCTTCTCAACATAGAAACATGAAACACATTATGAATACGATCCAACTCAGGTGGTAAAGCAAGCCGATAAGCCACTGGCCCAACTCTTTCCAATACTTCATATGGTCCAATGAAACGAGGACTCAATTTTCCTTTCCGACCGAACCTCAAAATCTTCTTCCAAGGAGATACTTTCAAAAATACCTTATCCCCAACATCAAACTGAATATCTCTCCTTTTCAAATCCGCATAAGACTTCTGTCGGTCCGAAGCTGTTTTCAATCTGCCTCGAATCAACTTCACTTTCTCTTCAGTTTCTTGAATCAAATCAGGCCCAATCAACTTGCTATCACCAAGTTCACTCCAACAAAGAGGTGTTCTACACCGTCTGCCATACAATGCCTCGAATGGGGCCATTCCGATGCTGGATTGGTGACTGTTGTTGTAAGCAAACTCCACAAGAGGTAAGAATCTATCCCAACTTCCAGAGAAATCGATGACACAGCTTCTCAACATATCCTCAACAATTTGTATCACCCTCTCAGACTGTCCATCCGTCTGTGGATGAAAAGCAGTACTGAAGTGTAGTCGAGAACCCAAAGCTCTGTGCAAACTCTTCCAAAATCTTGAAGTAAACCTGGGATCTCGATCAGACACCAAAGAAGTTGGAACACCATGCAATTTCACAATCTCCTGGATGTACAGCTCAGCCAACCTCTCCAAAGAATAATCCATCCGAACTGGGAGGAAATGAGCTGTCTTAGTCAATCTATCCACAATCACCCATATGGCATCATGTTTCTTTTGTGTCAATGGCAAACCAGACACAAAGTCCATGGTCACTCTATCCCACTTCCATTCTGGCACTGACAACGGTTGAAGCAACCCAGTTGGAACTTGATGCTCTGCTTTAACCTTCTGACAAGTGAGACATTTCGATACAAACTCAGCAACGTCTCTCTTCAACCCAATCCACCAGTAATGCTGTCTCAAATCATGATACATCTTGGTGTTGCCCGGATGTATAGAAAACATCGACTGATGTGCCTCTTCCAAAATGACCCTCTTCAAATCAGCATTATCGGGTACACACAATCTGTTCTTGAACCATAGGCTCCCATCATTCCTCACAACAAAATCTCTACTCTCTCTACTCTGACAATCTGTAATAATCTTCTGAATCTTCTTATCAGTCAACTGAGCCTCTTTGATCTGATCCAACAAAACCGGCTTCAATTGCAACTGTGCCAATAATGCACCATCATCACAAAGTACAAAACTGACACGCAAAGCTCTCAACTCAACAAGCAACGAGAGCGAGTAAACTGTTAAACCAGCTAAAGACTTCCGACTTAAGGCATCAGCAACTACATTTGCTTTACCTGGATGATAATCAATCAAGCAGTCGTAGTCTTTAATCAATTCCAACCATCTCCTCTGTCGAAGGTTGAGCTCTTTCTGAACACCCAAATACTTCAAACTTTTGTGATCAGTGTAAATGAAACATTTCTCCCCAAACAGATAATGGCGCCAAATCTTTAATGCAAACACAATGGCTGCCAATTCCAAATCATGGGTGGGGTAGTTAAGCTCATGCGGTTTCAACTGACGAGATGCATAAGCTATAACTTTCCCTTCCTGCATCAGCACACATCCCAAACCACTATGTGACGCATCACTGTAGATCACATATGGTTTGCCTTCTACAGGTAAAGTAAGAACAGGCACTTGAGTCAACATATCTCTCAACTGCTCAAAGCTAGCCTGACACTGATCCGTCCACACAAATCTCACTCCCTTACGAAGCAATCTGGTGAGTGGAGTAGCTATCAAAGAAAACCCTTTCACAAACCGCCGGTAATAGCCTGCCAAACCCAGAAAACTTCTAACCTCTGTCACTGACTTGGGTGGACTCCAATTCAAAATTGCTTCAACTTTACTCGGATCAACTCTGATGCCTTCTGCTGAAACAATATGTCCAAGAAAAGCTACTTGATCCAACCAGAACTCACACTTCGACAATTTGGCAAATAACTGCTTTACTCTCAAAATCTGCAACACAATCCGCAGATGCATATCATGTTCCTCTTCATTCCTCGAATACACCAGGATATCATCGATGAAGACCACTACAAACTGATCCAAATAGGGCCTAAACACCCTATTCATCAAATCCATGAAAGCTGCAGGTGCATTCGTCAGACCAAAAGGCATAACTAAAAATTCATAATGCCCATACCTGGTCCGAAATGCGGTCTTCGGAACATCTTCAGCTTTGACTCTTAGCTGATGGTACCCAGATCTCAGATCAATTTTAGAAAACACAGCTGCATCCTTCAATTGATCAAAGAGATCATCGATTCTAGGCAAAGGATATTTATTCTTAATTTTCACCTTGTTCAATTGCCTATAGTCGATACATAACCTCATGGTACCATCTTTCTTCTTCACAAACAGCACAGGAGCTCCCCAAGGAGAAACACTGGGGCGAATGAATCCCTTATCCAACAGCTCCTGTAATTGCACTTTTAACTCTCTTAGTTCTGCTGGTGCCATTCTGTAAGGAGTAATCGAGATAGGAGTGGTACCAGGCAACAATTCAATACCAAACTCCACCTCTCTCTCAGGCGGCAATCCTGGCAACTCCTCAGGAAAAACATCAGGGAACTCTGCAACTGTGGCAATGCTATCAATAGGAGAACTTCTTACTCTAGTATCTATCACATGAGCAAGATAAGCTTCACATCCCTTTCTAATCAACCTCCTGGCTGCAACAGCTGAAACAAATAAGGAGGCTAACTGTTCCTGCTCATTAGATACTATCACCTCTCTACCATCACTAGTTCTCAAAGAAACAATCTTCTTTTTACAATCCACCACAGCTCCATGTCGAGATAGCCAATCCATGCCTAAAATCACATCATATTCCTTAAATGGCATCTCAATCAAATCTCTAAGGAACTCCTCACCCTGCACCCTCACTGCACTATCCCGATGCACTTTACTCACAATCACACTATGCCCTAACGGATTTGTCACCAAAACATCAAATCCTAGGGACTCAGCATGCACATCAAACACAGGCAATACAGATGCACTAATATAAGAATGGGTGGAACCCGGATCAATCAAAGCAAGTACTGCAGTATCAAATAAAGAAAAAGTACCAGCTATGACCGCCGATGCATCCGGCTGTCTCTGCATAACATACATCCTCTGGGAAGAACCAACCTCCTCCGGTCTAGTTTCCCTGGATGTAGCACCACCTCTAGAACTGAACCCTGCTCTACCACCTCGGCTGGTACCTCTGCCTCCTCTACCTCCCCTCACACTGGCTCGAGAAGCGGCAGAATCAACTGGCATAAACTCCCGTCTCTCCGGACAGTCTCTCACAAAGTGATCCGGTGACCCACACCTGAAACAAACCCCTGCAACACCAGTCTTCCAACAAGGACCACCATGTGGCCTCCCACAATGGATGCAGATAGGTAAGGTGGATCTCTGAACCATAGGGGTCGGAGCACTTGCCACTGAAGCTGCAGGTCTATATCTATGCCTCTGGAACTGCACTGATCTACCTGCTGGTCTCTGGCTCCTACTACTCCGAGGAACAAAACTTCCTCTACCCCTCTTTGCTGAAGAAGACCCTGCCTCGAACTGAGGCCTTCTCACTCTGACCTCTTCCTCTGATGCAGCTGCAATCACTTGAGCCCTTTCTACATCTCGAGCTGCTGCCACTAGCTGGGAGAAATCGTGATATCTAGACCCGGCCACTAAGCACATGATAGAGGGTCTCAATCCCTCCTGAAACCTCCGGCATCTATCTATCTCATCAGCAATAATGCCACCAGCATAATGACTCAATCTAATAAACTCAACCTCATATTCAGTTACAGTCTTGCTATCTTGCTTCAAGCTCAAGAACTCCATCTTCTTCATATCCTTATACTCCCTTGGAGTATACTTCAACTCAAATTCTCTCAAGAAATCAGTGTAAGACAGTGTTGGAGGATCATCCATAGAATGGGGCACCGTCTTCCACCAATCGTAGGCATCCTTCTGTAGCAAAGATCTTGCATAGTCAAACTTTTCCTCTGAGGTGGCTTGCAACTGAACAAATACTCTCTGAACTCTGTCAAGCCACTGTTCTGCCACAGCTGGATCAACTGTGCCTAAGAAATCCTCCGCTCCATATTTCCTCAGTTTATCATAATGCCTTACTGGTACTGAAGGCTGAGGGGGTGGTGGCTGTGGTTGCACAGGTGCTTGTCTCATAGCTTCCATCATATTCCTAAACCAGGCTGGCGGAACCTCATCACCTACTGGTCTACCCGACCCAGAAACAGGTGCCTCACCATCACTATCAACCCTAGCTCCATCCTCAGGAGCAACACTCTCCTCACTACCCTCAACCGATTGTCTCAAATGAGGATCCATCAACACCTACACTGCAAACACAAAAAAGGACACACCTTATTAAAGATCAGAGGTTGCCAATCCCAAACATATGTGTTATTTAAAACCACTTTTTAAGTAAAAATATTCTTTTTATTACATTTTACCTAGGTTGAGAATCTCAAACCTAGGCTCTGATACCAAAACAATTGTAACACCCCCACATCCAATGCACACACACTACAATCACAACAATGTAGCATAAGTGCACCAAACATAGGGATGCTACGGTTTTCTTCAACATTCAAAACATTTTAAACTTGATACAATACCCTAATCATTATACATTATAGAAATTAAGTCATTGACTTAAAATATAAACATGTTAGATATACATATATACATTTAAATATTACACAGCGGAAGTTATAAATTAGGTACATATTTACATTATAAACATTACTTTACAAAATATAAAAGAAGTATACATGATTGGCAAGTCTGCTCTGATCTTTAAGTCCTCAAAAATCAACTCTTCACTGTCTACTCTCACTCGGTCTTGATGAACTCTCGGGTTCAACTCTACCAACTCTATTACCTGCGCGATCAAACACTATCGCGCTAAGCCAACGGCTTAGTAAGATAAAACATGCTAATGTTTTGCTTTGATGCAATGCAGTGCCAATTCTCAATCCATATTATACATGTAACATCATATATGCAAAACTAACAACATGCCTTTACATTTCATAACTCAACATAAATAGACATATCATATTTCAACATCTTATCATATACCTCATTAGTATTCATTTAATCATTCATAATCAACATTAAGCAAAGACAAGCATGGGCCCAAGACACACTAATATGCCATTCAATTTTCAGAGTTAATGTTTTGGTTCTATCATCACATTTATCAATATCATAAACCCAACTAGGCTTCAAGGATTAGGTTCAACCAAGCTTCAAGGGGAGCAAAGCATGCTAAGCTTCAACCCAACTTGGCTTCAAGAACCAACCCAACCTAGCTTCAAGGGTGGTAACATCTCAATTAGGCTTCAAGGATTCAATCCAACCTAACTTCAAGAGATTGTTACACTTATTAGGCATGCCACCAACAACCAACTCTGAAAATGGAATAACACATTAGCCACACAATTCATTTATTATTCAATTATCATTTCCATTCTCAATTCTCAACAACATTTAGGCAAACATGCCTTATTTCTTTCAATTGCATCACATCATAGCCAACCACAATGGCATTGTCTCATATCATGTCTTATTTGAATTATCATTGCATCTTTGATATACATTTCAATATTCATTACTCATGAAACACATTACCATTTACAATGCATAACATAACATTATTCAATCTCAACAATGCAATTAGGGTAAAGAACAATTGATATGATTCATAGCTTTAGAACCTTACACATGTAATTGATTATATCATTCATTGATTCAAGTGTATTTAAAATGTTTAGGGTTAGGTTTAGGGACCAACCTACCCTTTGAGAACCAAAGCAATGCAAAAAGAACAAGGAAGTAAAACCTTAACCTACACAATTGAGGGACACGGGCAGCCACTTGAGGGACACGGCCAAGCTTGTGGCCGTGTCACTCAAACCAATTGGACAGTAAGAAACACGGGCAAGGGACACGGCCAAGCTTATGGCCGTGTCTCTTAAACCAAAACTCACAGTAGCTAACACGGCTTGGGAACACGGCCGTGTCTCTCAAAACTAATTCAACACACGCAAAAGTTTCATGACTTGGCCGTGTCTCTCCTTTGCTTTTGGCCGTGTCTCCCAAAACACAAACCTTAATATGCAAAATTCTCCTCCAATTGCACTCAAACTCATCAAACACCATATAACATGCTTCAAATGAATGAAATCAATGTTCTAAACACAAATTCTACATGTTTATCACAATATTCCTTATTAAAACACATCAACCAAAACATTTAAACATATACTATCTCAAACCCTAAAACCAACTTTACACTTGAACTTCCACTATCAAAATCCATTTAAACTTATAACCTTCACAACCAAACCAACCTCAAATCAATCTTTTAACTAACAATCAACTTTAACATTTGTAAAAGATAGTTGAATTTTTTTAGGATAGTTGAATCAATTTTTTTAGGACTAGCTAAAAAAATAGTTGAATTTTTTTGTAAAAGATCATTTAAGAATGGCATAAGAAGAAAATTAGAACTCTCAAAAGAATGATGATGCAAAAGACAAAAGATTAGTCCAGCTAGAAGAGTTGAAGCCAATATAGGACAAATCTCCAAAGGATGAAGATCCATTGTGAAGGGTGAAGATCCGATATCCAAGGATGAAGATCCATGTTGAAGGGTGAAGACCCGATGTCCAAGGATGAAGATCCATTTTAAAGCGTGAAGACCCAATGTCTGGGTATGAAGATCCATTTTGAAATGTCCAAGGATGAAGATCCATTTTGAAGGGTGAAGACCCAAGGTCCAAGGATGAATATCCATTTTGAGGGTGAAGACCCACAATCCATTAAAGAACAAAATAACTGACTAAAAGAAAGCCAAAATTCTCAAATGACAAAAGGTCAGCAGAATTCATTGAAGAATGGAATAACCTGTAATATCCTCATTTATGCCCTAGAAGTTTTGTATGTTGTTGTTATTGTGGTTGTTTTAAATTGCAAGATAAAGAATTGGGAAAAGAAAAGTATATGTGTTTTGGGAAGGATTTAGGGTTTAGAGAGAATGGTATATGTTGTGTATATGTTGATATATATAACATATAAATGGGTCAAAGAAGAGTCAAGGTGTTGGTTAGTGGAAGAAGATATTTTATTGTTGAGTGTGTAATTGCATATATGGGCTTATATAAGACAAAAAGTTAGTTATATGATTGAGGGCATTTTGGTAATTGCTTGGATAAAATCTCTTGGTGGAGATTTAAAGAAGAAAAGTCATTTGACTTTGTTGAATTTTCTTTTCTTCTCATGTTTGTGCCGGCCATTGAAGAAGACAAAGGGAAAGAGAAGTGTTCTTGATGCTATACTCAAATTGATGAAGGAATTGAGAGATTTGGTGAAAGATTTGTGGAATTTCTTCATATAAGGTAAGAAATTTCTTGTTTTCTTTTATTAATTTGGAAGTTGTGGCTAAGGTGTATGGTGAATTGTTGAGTTGATTTGCCCCCTGTGTGGTAAAATATTAAAAGTGAGTCTGAAAATATTTTATACACACATAAACTCAAAAATTGAAAAGAGAAAGTTTTTCCCCCTGTGTAGTCTCAAACTAATAATCTTTTCCCATGCAGGCTTTGATTGATGTTTGTGTAATGTATGGTTCTTTGTACAAGTATGTATCTCCATTTTTGTAAAGTGACTGGATCTTCCTCGAGTAATGGGCCTTCCATGCCCTTTGATTCCATATTTGCTTCTCATTATTTGCTTCATAGAGTATCTGTTGTTCACTTTGACAGAGGATATGCAATACAATACAACAAAATGCATCATGATATGCATGAATAATACTTATAGCGGTTCCATTGACTCACAGATTGAGGTGATCAGCTAAAGTGCTCCCATTGATTCATTCCAGATGCTCATTTAGATCTTGTATTGGAACAACAGAAGTCTTCACATTTATGGCTTTATTTTCTAAGATGAAATCATGAGTAGTAGGGGACCCATCAGGATAGTAAGAGATACACTCATTTCAAACTATAATTCAGTACGTCAATTGGCAGCTTCTTCATAACCTTGCCAATAATCATTTATTTTACCCAATGTGTTCTTCGAGGTTCGATGGTGCAACGTACTTCCCTTAACTTGAAGGTTTATTCAACAAGAAAATAATTTTTTTAAAATCAATTGTTGACTTTGTCAAATCAGTGTCACTGTATCTCAGGACTCAACTTTGCAAATTAACACATCTATAACATGACAACCCTAGTTACCATACTAAACTCGGGAATCATTTTCATTTGAGCAAGAACTATTACACTTCAGATAGGCATATATACATTACATGGCCAAAGGTCTCATTGAGTTTAAATATTACCTATCTCATATGCATGCTTATTCAAACTATCTCCACTAATAGACTCTACCTACTAAGAGAGATCAACAGGGCTTTAATAGGCTTGAAATGGGGTCTATAAGGGACATGGTTTAAGTGGAGGCCATTTGTAAATTGGAGCTGATGTGACACTATAGACAAACCTTCATACTACAAACTTCTTGTTGGAACCTTAGACAGTTAGGAGCATGAAAAGATAGAGCTTTGAACGTTCTTCCATCTTCTTGACATTAATCTGGATCTTGATTTGGATAGTCTTTGCCTTTGCAAAAAGTTTGATACCCACATTCCTTTCCTTTTTTGCCCCCACTCCCATGTGGAATGGTTCTTGCGACTTCGGCACTGTTAGGCTTAGGGCCTTAGAGAACACGGGCCTAAACCCAGAAAAAATGGAGTCACCATCTAGATGGATTGGAAAAATAGAAAGGAGTGGATGATTCAATTCCTAAGGAATCCCTAACCTCCTATTGGGTTTAGAAAGTTGGGTACGTATGGGGAAGGTGAGAATAATCCAGCACCCCCATAATGCTCAATTCATTAGAACCAGCCCCCTTTTTAGGTCTAAATATTATTAAAATTTTAACTTATTTAAATATCATCCATATTACATACAATTAAAATAAATATCCATTTTATTGAAATCAAAGAAAGTTTAAACAAATAAATAAAATGGTCACCCATATAAGATGGAAACATGCCCTTACAACCATGTCCAACACTAAATAAAATAGGGCACCCACCATTTGGTGGAAACATGCCCTTTACATTAATGTTCAAAATTTAAAGTAAACTAAACTACAGTAAACTTAACTAATAAGATACCCACATAGTGAAAACATACCTCTTACATTCTTGAATATTAAAATAGTCAATTCAATATAACTTAATCATTTATAATAAACAATTAATTAAAAACACATGATTGATCATTAACAAATAATCTAAATAAATCTTTCATCTATCATAAAATAAAATGATTAAGATCAACATATAATGACACACACTAAGATTAAAATATATAAAGTTGAGTTAAAATTGCAATTAGATGCCAGATATATAAACTAGGGTTTAAACCTAAAGAATGAAAGTCTTGGATTTAGGGTTTAGAGAATTAGGGTTTAGAAGTTGAGTTTCTGGATATTAAGATTTTAGGGTTTTGGATTATGATTTTTAAACTTTGGGATTATGAAATCAAGGTTTAGGATTTTTATAGATTGGGGTTTGGCATTAAGGTTTTAAAATATTGAAACTAGATTAAGACATACAAGCTAAGGTTAAACCTAATAAACTAGGGTTTTGGGTCAAAATAATTTAAATTGAATCATATTAAAGTTTTATACCAAATTGAAATCAATATTGTTTTTCATTGGATATAGTTTCTCATCAACTAAAATAACAAATTTAAACAATCACTCCTTAATTTTAAAGAATGGAAACAATATTGTAAGTTTAAGTAAATTAAACTATCAAACTTGCATTGTTGATGTGGTCAAATCAAGTTTGTTGAGCCAAGCTTGTTGTTTGATTGATAAGTCTGGATCAACGCAATTCTTGGTCTCTCGATGACCAAAAGATCAAGCTACTGATTCCTTATTTTTGCTTCCATTTGAATCGTGTCTGTTATTGTTTCTGTTTAATCATTGTTTTCGGTTGTTGTGTCTCTTTTTAATTATCAGTTGCTACCTCTTCTCTCTGTGTGTTCCTCCCTTTTGGCTGCTCGCTCCATCTTATTTATAAGAAAATCAGCTAGGCCAAAATCACTTTTTGAGCTTAATCTGGATTTGCCAATTCATAAAATTGTATCCATATCAAATTAAAATCAAATTAATTTGATATGGACAAGAATTATGAGTCCTAATTTGATATGGAATGGTCCATATCGAATTGGTAGCCAACAAATTTGATATGGAATGGTCCATATAGAATTGGTAGCCTGTAACACCCTTATACTTTATATACATATAATACACACATCTAGTATATGTAAAATATGTGTATACGATATAAAAATGTCACAATCCGGTTTAATAAAAATTTTCATATTTTCTCAAAATATTTATACATATACATATATAAATATATATATCAAAACACATAAAAACCTCACATTACTCAATTATTCAAAACATCCTTTATAATTTACAATATATATACTCACAAAATATAATATAGTATAGATAATATCAAATTATACTATAATATATAATATATACATGCTGGCAAAATGACTATGATCTTTATGTAGCAACAACACTTCAAGCTCAACAAACACAAGCTTAGATCTGACCAGGTCTAGTAGAACTCTCTGGCTCTATTGGATCACCCCTGTCACCTGTGCGATGAATTACAATCGCGCTAAACTAAAAGGCTAGTGGTATAAACTTTGATAATAATAAAAATTTAAAATAATGCCAATGCAAAATGCTTATATGCTATGTCCCAATGTAGCATCCAAGCTCACTTTTAAATATATTCTTTCATCATTTAATAATTCACACAACATGTACACAAGCATGGGCCCAAATAAACTAATACATTATTCAAATTTCAGAGTTACTGTTTTGGTCTATAATGACACTAAGTGTCTAGCCCCGAAGGCAAATCATGAAATGCTCAAAAGCTAGCCCTAAAGGAAAATTATATCACAGTGACGCCTAGTGTCTAGTCCCAAAGGCAAATAATGAGGATAATCTCATAGGCATGCCGCCAAACATAGAACTCTGAAAATTGAATAACATACTACACACAATTATTTCATATTTTCCATCCTCAATTCCTTTCTCATTTTTCCATTTTTCTCATTCATATCAATGTCATTTCATTTCAATTTATCACATTATAAGATATTCCATAACAAAATCACATTACTCAAACACTTTGGGTCATTTTCACATTTTGCACATAATTCACGTTTTATTCAATCTAGCCATTAATAATGGCTTTTCATAATGCATATAATGCATATATAATAATTTACATGTCATAGCACAATGTTCATGTAACAAGTAGCTTAACACATTTTCTATCCAAAATGTATTAAGCCCCATTTCATGCCAACATATCTAATTTATCAAAAGTTTGTACTTACCTTAGAAAGTAGTACAAAACAAGCTTCAAAACTACCTCCAACCTTCTTTTCCAAGTTGCCCTTCATTACTAGGGTTGGGCAAACTACTATCTCTAAATGCTTATACCAAATGTGATCATAAATAGTCATTTAATATCACATTCTAAGGCATTCTCAGCATCAAACCATTTAAATTAGTTTTTTAAGCTTATTAATATCTTTAAAAAAATATTTTAATAAGTTTAGGTCAATTACATTACTTGTTAGGGTTGATTTCAAAAATTTTTGTTATACTTTGAGGTCTTATAGTCATTTAGGCCAGAATCACAAATAAAAGACAAAGAAAAGAGTTATTTTGGGCAATTTCTTTAAGTGTGACACTCCCAACAACACGGGCGTATTAATGACCATGTCATTAACTCACTCTTACAGAAGCTTTGACATGCCCAACGACATGGGCGTGTCACTGCCCATGTCATTCCTCCTGAATTATAAAAACTTTGACAGGCCCAACAACACGGGTGTGTCACAGGCCGTGTCATTTATTTTGCCTTATAGAAGCTATGACATGCTCAGAGACATGGCCGTGTCATCAACATTGAAACACGGCACCGTCGTCAAGCCCAGCGACATGGTCGTGTTAGGCAAAATTTTTACATTTCGCACACTCTACCATTATAACTCAACCATTCCAAACTCAACTTAAATTCAACCATTCCTTCAATCCAACCTTAAATCTTTATTAACTACTCAAAATAACTTCATACATACCCAAATAAGTTATTAAAATATGCTAATACACAATCCCAAAATCCACATATCATATTCTTTTATAAAATTCCAAAGAACTTACAAAATTGGTAAAGAAACTTACCAATTGATGAAGAATCCTCAAAAACTCCACTTGAACCCTTGAAATTCTTTCAATTCTTGGTGTATGGAAGAAGAAAGAAGCTACCCTTACTCTCTCTCTCTCTAGCTCACGTTCAAAGAAGATGAAAGAAAACGAAACATCTCTTCCTTTTCAATCCATCCTTATATATATATATATATATATATTATAATATAATAAGTCACTATCCACCCATCTCTTTATTATTATTATTATTATTATTATTATTATTATTATTATTACTATTATTATTATCATTATTATTATTATTATTATTCAACTTTTCATACAATTAATTATACATAACATATATGTGATGCATATCTTAGGTATATGTATATGTCTTGTAGATGTCATGTTTACTTTAAATATATTTTAAATATACATTCTACTTTATCACTTAAAATCCTTTCATTTTTCATTTAAATTATTTATTTAATTTATCCAATTTAATTTTAATTAATTTAATTTAATTTCCAAAAATTAGAGATGTTACATAGCCAACCAATTCGATATGGACTCAATTCCATATCGAATTGGAAGACCAATTCGATATGGACATGGTCCATATCGAATTGGACATTCCCAATTTAATATGGACATGTCCCGTATCGATTTAAACCAAAACTCAACCCCTCTAACTTCAAATCGAACCATTTTAGGGCATTCAAAGTTGAACCGGCTTATTTTAGGCCTAATAAAATTGAACCAATCTAATTAAAGGCTTTAAAATAGGTTTAAGCCATTAAGAATGGACCAAACTTGACTAGGCCTTTCTTAATTAGGATCGGACTAGCTTAGGGCTAAAATCAAGGGTCTACACATTGGGTTATGGATCCATAGATTGGTTCGTGTTCTGGACCCAAGGATTGGTTTGGGTTTTAGACCCGTGGCTTGGTTCGGGTCCTGGACCCAAAAAATGGTTCAGATTCTGTACTCCAAAAAAGGTTTGGGTTATAAACCTAGAAAATGATTCCGGTTTTGGACACAGAAAAAGGTTCAGGTTCTGGACCCAGGGAATGGTTCGAGTTTTAGACCCGGGAATGGTTCGGGTTCTGGACCTAAGAATGGTTTAGTTTTTAGACCTATGAATGGTTCAGGTTCTAGACCCCAAAAAAGGTTCGGATTCTAGACTTAGAAAATGGTTCAAGTTCTGGACCTGAAAAAAGGTTCAGGTTCTGGACATGGGAAATGGTTCGGGTTTCGGACCCAAGAATGGTTTAGGTTCTGGACATGGGAAATGTTTCAGGTTTTGGACCTGAGAATGGTTTAGATTCTAGACTCAGGAATTGTTCAGGTTTTAGACCTAGAAAAAGGTTCAGATTCTATACCCAGGAAATGGTTCGGGTTCTGGATTCAAAAAAAGGTTTGGGTTCTGGACCCATGAAATGGTTTAAGTTCTGGACCTAGAAAAAGGTTTGGGTTCTAGACCTAGGAAATGGTTTGGGCTCTGTATCAGAGAATGGTTTGAGTTCTGGACTAAGGAGTTCTTTCGGATTCTAGACCCGAGGTAGGATTTGACTAACTGTTTAGATCATCTATGTGTTTAAGTTTAGTGTGATTTTATTGGCTTGTGATTGATTTTTCTTTTAATTTGTGTTTAAAGTAGTTGATCTAGGATGAAGATCAAAACGATGGAGTTTTAATTCAATTTGATGGATTATTAAGGTGGAAAAACATGAGACACGACCAAGACACTTAATGGCTTGGCCGTGTCCCTCATCCAAGGAAAGAGGCAGGAAAATTTTGGCATAGATGAACACACTCAAGAGACATGGCCAAGGCCTTGGCCGTGTCTCACCAAATGAAGCCAAAGAACAAAATAGGAGCAAGCCAAGGCAGAATTGGACACACCCAAGAGACACGGCCAAGCCACTGGCCGTGTTACATGACACGACCAAGGCCTTGGCCGTGTCCCACCAAAAGAGTAAAGCAAAGACAAAGTGAAGCAAAGGCAGAAGTAGATACACCCAAGAGACATGGCCAACCTACTGGCCGTGTCACATGACACGGTCAAGGACTTGGCCATGTCCCATATGAAGAGCAAAGCAAAGCTAGAAGAATAGTGGAGAACACACTCAAGAGACACGGCCAAGCCACTGGCCGTGTCACATGACACGACCATGGCCTTGGCGTGTCCCACTTGGAAAAGAAGGAAAATTTGGACAGCCATGGACACGGCCATATGGCTTGGCCGTGTCCACAAGAAAATGTGTGACACGGCCAAGTCACTCATGACTTGGCCGTGTCTTATGAGAATTCTTTCAATTATTTTACATAAAATGGAGAACAAAATAGGAGACAACAAGTGTCATCTTTTAAAAAGAAATATTAAAAGAAGAAAAAAGTTTCCTAATTTATGGGATGAAGACTTAAATAATGAGAAAGTGGGAGACAAAATGGAGTGTGTAAGTTGGCAAGGCATGGGTTATATCTTGAGAAATTAAAAAGAATGGGAGGGGATATACATATATTCACATTTTGTGAGGAAGAGAAGGAGTTCTGTCTTGGTTCATCATCTTATTTTTTGTCTTGAGAGAGACCAAGAACATCACCTTCATCATTATCTTCCATTTCTTCTATAAACAAGATCTTTTACATTTTTGGGATAAAATTGGGTGAGCAAGCTCTTGTGAAAGTTAGGGTTTGAAGAAAGATTGATTGAGGAGTTGGGGGCTTGAGAGAGTGACCATTCCATCTTTCAAGAGGAGAGCCATTGATTGAAGAAGGCTTGTTAGTTCTTCATCACACATCAAGGTGGAGCTAGGAGGAAGACTAGAAGTTCAACTCTTATCATCTTCAAAGGGGGTTTTTATGTTCACTCTTTTAATTCATTTCTAGATTGTTATTGTTTGTTAAGAACATTAATATTTCAATCTACAATTGTGATTTGATTTATATTGAGATGAATATTTGTTTAAAATTGATGATGATGAGCTAAATTACTCATGCCTATGGTTTGTAGTATATTTGATTGAATGACTTGACTTGATTTTCCATTAATATACCTTGTTGTTGGTTGATTGCATTGGATTGAATGTAAGGTTGATAGATTAGCTACCTATTGATCTCTAGATATTGAATGAAGGACCGAGAGGTGAAATTTGATATTGGAATTATGCTATCAACTACCCTAAGAATGAATTAGAAATATAAGTTCTAGGGTTTATTAATTTGTAATTTCAAAATAATTGGTTGTTGTTAATTCATGAATGTGAAAATGAATGAATTTGTAATTACTAATTAAACTCAAGGAATAAATTAAAATACTGCGAACCTCGGTTTCCACCCGAAAAGGATTCGGGCGAACGTTCACTTGTTGTCGGGAGTCGCCACTCAGTTTATTTTGTTCGAAGGGAAAAACTAAGAAAACCCTTGTTTGACTCCAATAATGCATCCAATGTAAAGGCTTCTAGTCTGCGAACCCAAGGAGGATTCGGGGACTATGTCATGCATTTGACTAACTTGCAAAAAGAACAAATCTAAAAGGAATGAAGAACAGAAGAGACAGATTGTTAGTAAATTGTGGACTTGCTATTTGGGGTGAATCCCAAATATGCCTACATACTCCCGTTTGAATGGGAGATCAAAGCCCATGTAGTTCGGAAAAGCCTATTTAAAGGCGATAAAAATAATGCTTCATGCATGTGTGTGTGTATGCTTCGTGCATTGTTGGGCTTCATGCCAAGGATTGAGAGATTTAGCACTTAGTGCTAAATGGTGAAATTTAGGTACTTTGTACCAAACAGATGCAAATTTTAGGCCTTTGGCCTGCATTGTCGGGCTTTTTGCCAAATTTGTGAGATTTAGCACTTAGTGCTAAATGGTGAAATTTAGGTACTTTGTACCAAAAGAGTGCAATATGGCTTCATGCCAAAAGATTGATTGATTGTGAAATTTAGGTACTTCGTACCAAAGTGAGACAATTTAGGCTTCGTACCAAAAGGTTGATTTTAACTGTGAAATTTAGGTACTTTGTACCAAAAGGATGCGATTTAGGCTCCGTGCCAAAAAGATTGATTGATTCACGGCTTAATGCCGAAATGTTGATTGATTTGTCCATTAGGCCATTAGACCTAAAAGGATTAGGTCTTTGATCGAAAGAAATTAAGAAGAAGATGGAATGCTTATGACATGCTTAAATTGACAAATGATGAATTAGGATATTACCTTGCTTAGGATTTTTCCACTTCGAAGTTCCAGATCTCGTTTTCTTGGACCTTAGATTATGATTCTTGATTACGGATTAAATTCGTCAGCATGAGGCCCGGAGTCTCCAAAAGCCAACCTCGTTTTTCTGAACACTTGAAGGCAATTTTCTGGACGGCGGCCGAGCCGCTGGGGTCACGGTGGCTGGGCCGCCGGTTTCGTCCGGTTTTCACTCAAACTGATTTTTCGGGAGCTAGAGACCTCCAAAAATTATTCCGGGACCATATCCGTAATCCTCACGTCGTCCCGGACATTTCAAGTACCATATTGATATATTTCCGGTGAACTTTACCGTGGACTCCCGGTCCAGTCCGGTCATTTGCAGTCTGAGAAAATTGGCTTTCCGAGCCTCAAAATTCGAGTGTTCACAATTGCCCCCCAGTGGGGTCCATAAAAATGATTTATGGAGCCCAGTGGTCTTCTGAAGAGCGAATTTTGAGCGAGGGGTAAAAGACCTGCCTTTTGGCATTTCTGGATTGTTTGCAACACTTCTGATTGCATTCTGATCGCATTCCAACTTTTCTGTACCTGCACTTTCATTTAGCATAAATAGTACATATGTATGCATGATGTCACATTTTATTTTCATAAAGGCATTTATTTGCTTCTTTGCACCCATTGTATGCACAACTGGACCAAGAGCCTTCAAAAGATGGAAATGATCAATATGGGTAGATATGGGTTGCTTTCTGTCACCATTCTTAGGTGGATATTGATGGATTGGGATTTTATTTATTTCCAGTAAAGAACTTAGAAATAAATTCTAGGAATCTTTCCTTTACATGTACTTGAAATAGCTCTAGTAATGAACCAGAAGTAATACCAGGCTTTGTTGTGTTCTGCTATCAGTAATTATTTCTAGTAAAGAACTTAGAAATAATCCTATAGGAAGTCAATCCGGCTGGGGAAGGAACTCAAATTTTTCTGAAGTTGCCCCCAAATTATTCCAAATAATGAAGTTGCTGAATTTTGGCCAATTGAGAAGCCAAGGAGACGTGCATTGCTGCAGGGGCTGGAGGGTGAGGATGTGGTTCCTCTTAACGAGGAGAAGACAGATGCTGCATAGAGTTCCGGAGCTAAGGAAGATACCAAAGACTCTGCCCCACATAGGAGGCATAGGATTTAGATCCCAGGGTGACTCCATTGTCTCTCTTTTTTTTTTTTGAGTTGTCTTTTTACCTTTTTGGTTTTTCTTTCTTTTTGACATTTTGGAGTTATGACTTGACCTTTTTTTTTTTTTAACGTTCTGGACTTGTGGTTTGACTCTTTTTGATTGGTTTTTGGTACTTTATGAAAGGAATGACTTTTTTTTTTGAATGAATGAATGACTCCCTTGGGAATGAATGACTCTTCTTGGCATGACTCTTTCCTTTGCTTTCCAAGCATTATCTACTTTATTTACTTGCTCTAATTTTTGCCTAAGCTGTCCTTTCGGATTTTCAACTTAGCGAGCTCTTACCCATTCTTGTCTAAGCCGCCCTTTGCGGGTTTTCGACTTAGCGGGCCCCACTATTGCCTAAGCCGCCCTTTGTGGGTTTTCGGCTTAGCGGGATTTTTTGTTTCTTTTTGTTTTGTTTTTTTTTATTTTTTTTATTTTTTTTTGTTGGCAAAAGAAAAATGAATAAATGATTTTTATTAAAATTTAGACCGTGCTCAAGGAGAGCTGCCTACATATCTCGAATTAGTTTGCGAGAATCAGGTCTAATGTAGTTCCTTTCTGGAATGCATGATCATACATAATATTTCTTCAGTTGATCCAGATTGCATGGGTTTGTGAACTCCAGACCATCCAAATCAGACAAGATGACGGCTCCGCCGGAAAGTATTTTCTTCAAAATGTAGGGTCCCGCCCAATGAGGACGAAACTTCCCGCGAGGATCTATAACAGGTGTTCTGATCTCTTTCAGGACCAAACAACCTTCTTCCAACTTTCAATCTTTGACCTTTTTGTTGAAATGTCTGGCCATTCGCCTCTGATACCCTTGAATCCGATGTAGAGCTTGAAGTCTTTTTTCATCCAAACCCAACAACTGATGATGATAATCGCTGATCCATTCAGCTTCATTTATTTGACTTTCTTGAATTATCCTTGCCGATTGAACTTCCAATTCAATGGGGAGTACTGCTTCCATTCCGTACACCAGGGAATACGGGGTTGCCCCAGTAGGAGTTCTAATTGATGTTCTATATCCCCACAAAGCCAGCGGTAACTTCTCATGCTAACGCCTATGTTCCTTGATCATTTTTTGTATGATCACCTTTATAGACTTGTTCGCTGCTTCTACAGCTCCATTCGTTTGAGGTCTATAAGGAGAGGACTTATGATGCTGGACATTCTTATCCTTCAAGAGCTTAGCAAATTCTGCTTGGAAATGAGTTCCATTATCAGTGATAATCTAAAATGGTGTTCCGTACCGACAAAGGATGTTGGTTCGGACAAACTGCGCGGCCTTTTTGGCATCTAATTCTGCATAGGAAGCTGCTTCAACCCACTTTGTGAAGTAATCCACTGCTACCAAGATAAACTGATGTCCATTCGAGGCTCTTGGATGTATTTTTCCAATTATATCAATTCCCCAAGTAGCGAAGGGCCATGGAGAAGTGATTGTATTCAGGGCAACGGGAGGTTGCTTCAGCTTAGCAAATATCTGACACTGATGGCATTCTTGCACAAATGATACACAGTCTGTATTCATGGCGGACCAATAATATCCCAAATTGGCCTGATGTTACACCAAAGAGTCACTTTGCAGGATTTAAGCTTCAAATTGTACTTGCGAAGTCTAAGGAAGAACTTCTCAAGTGCTTAGACGTGCTCTTCTGGAGATTTTGACTTGACAATCATATCATCAACATACACTTTTACTTCTTTGTAAATCATGTCATGAAAGATTGTCGTTGCCATCCCGTCTATTAGCAAATCAATGTGTGGTAGCGGGAAATCGTCCTTGGGACAAGCTTTATTCAGATATCTGTAGTCAACACACGTCCTGACCTTTCCGTCTTTCTTCGGGACCGGTACAATGTTTGCTAACCAGAAAGGGTAGGCAATTGGTTCTATGAACTTATTGTCCAGTTGTTTGGCAACCTCTTTTTTAATCTTCAAAGACCATTCTGGCTTCATTCTGCTCAATTTTTGCTTAACCGGCTTTACATCTGGGTATAGCGGAATCTTGTGAACTGCTATGGCTGGGTCTATTCCCGTGACATCACTTGTCTTCTACATGAAATAGTTGGCATACTTTCTGATGTACTCGAGAACCTGTTCCTTATTTACACAATCACATGCAATGTATGTATGGTCATTTTCTTTGCCAATTATTATCTTTTCATTTATTTCTTTTATTTCATTTATATCATTTTTGCTAGATAATACTTGGAAAGCAAAAGACACAGGGTAACCAAGAATTTGAAGAGTTTCATTGATAATGGTGGAGTCATTCTCCAAGATTACATTAAATGTGACATTTGGGTTCTCTAAATCTGAAGCTATAGAGGACTCAGAACTAGACTCTGGCTTGGTGTTTGACTCAGAATTTGACTCGGTACAAGACTCGGGTTCAAGGTGTGACACTGGACTAGTTTTGACTAGAGCAGCCTGTCCCTCCTCGGCGTACCAGTTCATCAGTGGTCCATCTGTGGTCTTGATCAGCTTGGTGAAGCCCCTTTTTGTCTTCAAAATTAGTTACCATAGCAACCTCATCAAAGAGACTAGGCTGCATGAAATCTTCCACAGTGATGGCATTGATGGAATGATTGGGCAAGGGGTTAGTGTTAATGTTTGGTTGCCTCCTGAGAGGAATGATGTCACCACTATCCACCAAATCCTGGATGCGGTTTTTCAAAGTCCAGCAAGCATCTGTTCTGTGCCCATTTCCTTGGTGGTACTCACAGTACTCATTGGCCCTGTGATTGGAGGGTAATGGGTTTGGAGGAGGCCTTGGGTCCAAAGGCTTCAAATATTTCCCTTCCACAGCCTTTTTAAACACTAGATGAAGGGGCATTCCAAGGTCAGTATATTGCCTTCTCGGCTGATTTCTCTGCCCAAGATTGCCCACACGTAAAGGATTCGCAGGGGCAATATTGGCCACTTCATTTACTTCGCTTGAGGAAGCAGCTTGGCCTTGTTTTTTATACTTTGAGATAGCTTCTTCATCTACTATCTTACCCAATTGTATCAGATCTTCTACCTTGGTTGCAGTCGCAATGAGCGATTTGAAAGTAGGTAGGTATTGGGTTTGCAGTTGGGCTTGATATGTAGGCCTTAAATTTCTGATTATGATATCAATCTGCTCTTGTTCAGAAGGGCGATTGATCATTTGGGCGGCCTTTGCCCTCCACCTCGTAAGGAACGAGGAGAAGGGTTCATTATTGTTCTGCTTGGTAGTCTCAAGTTCCCTTCTGGTGACATCCACCTCAATATTATAGTGGTATTGAGAGTTAAATGCATTGCAGATGTCTTCCCAGGTCTTAATCTTGGCATGGTCAAGGCTTACAAACCACTTGAGGGCAGAACCAGTCAAAGATTGTTGGAATAATTGAGCAAAGAGCTCATCATTTAAACCCCAAGGGCTTAATGCCCTCACATACATCTTGAGGTGAGTTTTAGGGCAAGTAGTCCCATCAAATCTGTCCATCCCAAGCATCTTGAATTTTGGAGGCAATCTAGCTTGGGGAAACAAGGATAAAGAATCCATGTCTACCACCTCTTTATGAGTTTTCATGGCAGTGATCGACCTTTCCAGCAATTCAAGTTTTCTTTTCAGTTCATCAATTCCAGTGACATTCTTAGAGGGTGGATCCTCCAAATTGATGACAGGGGTATTCTGAGCAGTCATGGGGGTACTAGTTTGTCCCACAATAGGTTCTTTCCCTAAATTTCCAAAAGTAGTGGCTGTCTTTGGTACCCCTCCCAATTCAGCCAAGATGGCTACCCTGTGGGCGGCTAAAGCTTCATCAATTTTTTCTTGCATCCTAGCTTCAATTTCCTTAGCCTGTCCATCTAACAAGGCCTTGATCTGTTCAATTGTAGCCATTTCAGGAATTGGAGTGGTTGGTGAAGTTGGAGTGGTAGAGCTTGTGGGTGATTGCCCAGTTGGAGTTGGTGTAGTTTGTGTAGGTGACGGCACACGGATGGTGGATACCTGAAAAGGTCAAGGGTAAAGGATCAGGGTAGTGTGTAGGGTAGGAAGAACTCTGGGTCCACTTGTACATATCAAAAGATTTTCCCCAAAACCGTGTTGTTATGTTGCATGAATGCACCTCATCACATCATAATTCATTTTAATGGAATGCAGCACTATCATTGGGTACATACAACCTAAGGGAAGGTTCTATTGTTATGTGAAAAATAGAGAATCGGCTTATCATAGGGACCCTTGAGTCTTGAGTAAGATATACCTAACCACATGTGAAACAAGGAGTTTCGCGTGGGTCCAACAGTACGATTACTCATGGGCCACTCCAAAAGGATTGGAATGGTTTGCGACAACAGGGAGGACGCTTTGGCTGTCCGCCGGCATAATCAAGGAGACCTGCCGGTCAGCGCTACTTGCTATCCAGACTCAGAACTTTGAACAGAAAGAGAAGAAATTCATTTGAAAATAATTTTTTATGCAATGGAGGAAAATGATTCCCCCATATATGCAAGAGAAAAAGATTCTCTGAATGACAAAATAAATGCACAAGTAGTCAAACAATAGATCCATCAAAGGAAAAAGATTCCTTTCTTCAATCTTCAGTCCAATATCCTTAAAGGAAGGATATATATTGCTAAGGTACCCTGCAAAACAAATAAACGTACCCTAAAGAAGGGCAAGTTAGTCAAATTAACAATAGTAGTCTACTAGAGTCCCATAAATTATTTTTTATGGTCCCTAAAAAGATTTCTTTTGTCAACTTTCAATTCCAATATCCTTAAAGAAAGGATAATCATTGCTAAGATACCCTGCAAAATAAATAAAAGCACCATAAAGAATGGCAAGTTAGTCAAATAAACAATTGTAGTCCACTAAGATCCCATAAATCATTTTTATGGTCCCCAGTGGAGTCGCCAAATTGTGAACCTCGGTTTCCGCCCGAAAAGGATTCGGGCGAACGTTCACTTGTTGTCGGGAGTCGCCACTCAGTTTATTTTGTTCGAAGGGAAAAACTAAGAAAACCCTTGTTTGACTCCAATAATGCATCCAATGTAAAGGCTTCTAGTCTGCGAACCCAAGGAGGATTCGGGGACTATGTCATGCATTTGACTAACTTGCAAAAAGAACAAATCTAAAAGGAATGAAGAACAGAAGAGACAGATTGTTAGTAAATTGTGGACTTGCTATTTGGGGTGAATCCCAAATATGCCTACATACTCCCGTTTGAATGGGAGATCAAAGCCCATGTAGTTCGGAAAAGCCTATTTAAAGGCGATAAAAATAATGCTTCATGCATGTGTGTGTGTATGCTTCGTGCATTGTTGGGCTTCATGCCAAGGATTGAGAGATTTAGCACTTAGTGCTAAATGGTGAAATTTAGGTACTTTGTACCAAACAGATGCAAATTTTAGGCCTTTGGCCTGCATTGTCGGGCTTTTTGCCAAATTTGTGAGATTTAGCACTTAGTGCTAAATGGTGAAATTTAGGTACTTTGTACCAAAAGAGTGCAATATGGCTTCGTGCCAAAAGATTGATTGATTGTGAAATTTAGGTACTTCGTACCAAAGTGAGACAATTTAGGCTTCGTGCCAAAATGTTGATTTTAACTGTGAAATTTAGGTACTTTGTACCAAAAGGATGCGATTTAGGCTCCGTGCCAAAAAGATTGATTGATTCACGGCTTAATGTCGAAATGTTGATTGATTTGTCCATTAGGCCATTAGACCTAAAAGGATTAGGTCTTTGATCGAAAGAAATTAAGAAGAAGATGGAATGCTTATGACATGCTTAAATTGACAAATGATGAATTAGGATATTACCTTGCTTAGGATTTTTCCACTTCGAAGTTCCAGATCTCGTTTTCTTGGACCTTGGATTATGATTCTTGATTACGGATTAAATTCATCAGCATGAGGCCCGGAGTCTCCAAAAGCCAACCTCGTTTTTCTGAACACTTGAAGGCAATTTATAGGCAAAATCGGGCTGGACGGCGGCCGGGCCGCCGTCCACGGCCGCCGAACCGCCGTCCACGGCGGCCTAGCCGCCGGGGTCACGGTGGCTGGGCCGCCGGTTTCATCCGATTTTCGCTCAAACTGATTTTTCGGGAGCTAGAGACCTCCAAAAATTATTCCGGGACCATATCCGTAATCCTCACGTCGTCCCGGACAATTCAAGTACCATATTGATATATTTCCGGTGAACTTTACCGTGGACTCCCGGTCCAGCCCGGTCATTTGCAGTCTGAGAAAATTGGCTTTCCGAGCCTCAAAATTCAAGTGTTCACAAATACAAGGTTATATTAATGGATAATTTGAGAATTAAGCTTTGATTAAATTGATCTACAACCCTAGGCACTATTCCTAGAATTGAAATAATCTTGTACAACCATTACACAAGTTACTTTTAATTTTAATTTCTTTTCACCACTACTTCAAAAATCACACTCTTGCTTTTAAATTTCTTGCTAATCAAACTATTACAAAGCAATTCCTTCCTTGTGAGATGACCTTGGGGCGATCACCATTGCTACAATTACCTCGTATACTTGTGAGTGTCACTTGTAGTAGTAATTAGTCATGCACAATAAGTTTTTGACGCGCTGGGGAAGGCAATTGTTGTTAGTAATTTGATTTTTTTGTTTATTTAAATTGTTTAATTGATTTAAGTGTTTCATTTTTGAATTACTATGTGTTTATTATAAAGATGCAGTTCTCAAGGTACGATGAAGTTTATGATGAGAATGCTAATTGTGAAATGGCATGGTAATTAGCAGAATTAACAAGTCAACTTAAGATGCTAAATGCAAGAGGAAGAGCACCTATGCCTACTCGTGAAGTATGCTCAACATGTGACATTGCAGGACATAGTTGTTTAGGTCATTTTTGTACTAGTTTTTAGTATGATTTTATGTGTGTTTTAGTTAATGTTTTGATTAATTTTTGTTTTAAGTGTGTTTAAAGTGTTTATTTTAGGTTTAGGTGCAAAAAGACCCTTGGAGGATGAAAACAGTGCAAGAAGAGCAAAGAACAAAGAACAGTAGCAGACACACTCAAGGGACACGGCCAAGCTTGTGGCCATGTCCCATACCAAGTTAAAGAGGAAGACCAAGACACAGGAGCAAACACATGCAAGGGACACGACCAAGCTTGTGGCCGTGTCCCTCAACAAAAGCTCCAACACGGCCAAGTTGCTTCAGCTTGGCCGTGTCTCACTTAAGTCCAAAGAAAAAAGAAAGATCAAAATCACAGAAGCAAACACAAGCAAGGGACACGGCCAAGCTTATGGCCGTGTCCCTCCAAAGACATCCAACACGGCCGTGTCTCATCCAACTTGGCCGTGTCTCACTCAAGTCCAAAGCAAAGAAAGAAAATCAATCAGTAGAAGACACAAGCAAGGGACACGGCCAAGCTTGTGGCCGTGTCCCTCCATTGCACCTCCAACACGGCCGTGTCTCCTTTAACTTGGCCGTGTCTCTCATGGACCAAAGACCTCAGACACGGCCAAGTCTCCTTTAACCTAGCAGTGTCACCTTAAATTCTATAAATTCTTTCGCACGATAAAGAAAAGAGGACGGCTAGCGTTTTGAGGAAACAGAGAAAAGAAAAGAGAGGAGAGAGGCAAACACCAATTTGGGATGAGGAGAGAGTGACACTCTCCTTGTCCCTCATCTTCATCCTCCATCTTCATCTTCTCCATCCTCTATTGATAAGATCTTTGAGGTTCTTTGGGATCAAGTGGGTTACAAGCTCTTGAAGGTTAAAGAAGCTTCATTGAAAGGTTTGGTGACTTGAGAAAGCTCCAATCCATCTCTCAAAGGCATAATCAATTGAAGGTTTGGTGACTTGAGAAAACTCCATCCTATATTGCAAAAGGGAAATCAACCATTGAAGAGGGCTTGAGTTCTTCATCAAACATCAAAGTGGAGCTAGGAGGAAGACTAGTAATCCTACTCTTGGCATCTTCACAAGGGGTTTTTCTATTCTCTCTTTTAATTCATTTCAATATTGTTTTTTTTTATATTAATAGAATTGATATTGCAATTGGACAATTTGTATTTGATTTACATTGAGTTGAATGAATGTTTTAATTTGATGATGTTGAGCTAAATACCCATACCTAGGGTTTGTAGTATATTTGGTTGAATGTTTTGATTTGATATTTACATTGATGTACCTTATGTTGGTTGATTGCATTGGATTGTATGCTAGGTTAATAGATTAGCTACCTATTGATCTCTATATATTGAATGAAGGACCGAGAGGTGAAATTTGATATCGGAATTATGCAATCGACTACCCTATGAATGAATTAGAAATATAAGTTCTAGGTTTTCATTAATTTGCAAATGTAAAAGAATTGGTCATTGTTAATTCATGAATGTGAGAACTAATGAATTGGTAATTGACTAATTAACCTTAAGGAACAAATTAATTACAAGGCTATGTTAATGGATAATTGAGAATTGAGCTTTGATTGAATGAACCTATAACCCTAGGCACTTTCCCAAGAACTGAATTGATCTTGTGCACCCATCACACACATCAAACCCTACGTTCGTTAATTTTAGGTTTAAATTGTTCTTTAGCATTCCAAATAACAAACTCTCGCTTTTAATTTAATTGCTTTAATCAAGCTATTACGAACCACACCTTCTTGGGGAAACGACTTTGGGGCGATCACCATTGCTACAGCTACCTCGTATACTTGCGAGTGCCGCTGTGTAGTAGTACTTAATTCGAGCACAACAAGTTTTTGGTGCCGCTGCCGGGGAAGGTTGTCGCAGTAGTAGTAGTTTGATTTTTATTTTCAATTTAATTGTTTGTTTATTTTCTGTGAATTGTTTGTTTGTTTAGTTTTATTTTCTTTCAATTTAATTGTTTTTAAGTTGCTAAGTGCCTTGTGTAAATATGCAATTTTCAAGGTATGGAGGGGTTTACGATGATAGTCCTAACTCTGACATGGCATGGCATTTAGCAGAATTAACGAACCAACTTAAGATGCTAAATGCAAGAGGACAAACTCCTATGCCTACTCGTGAAGTATGTTCGGCATGTGGCATTGCAGGACATAGCGCAAACATGTGTTCATTTGGTTATGGACAATATCAAGAGAGGCAAGAGGAAGAATATGCTTATGAAAGTTTCCAGCAAAGGGGTAGAAGTAACCCATATTCCAATCCTTGTAATTCAAATTGGAGAAACTACCCAAATTTTTCTTGGGAAAACCAGCAGCACATTCCACCTCCAAATTTTTTTCAACCTTACCAAAGAAGTTCTTATTCTCAAGAATAATATTCAAATCAAGAGTACCTTAAGCGACCCACATTAGAAGATAGTTTGAATGCCTACATTCAAATTAGCATGCAAAATCAAAGTAAACTTAAGGAACCCACTTTGGAAGAAAGTTTGAATGCCTTCATTCAAATTAGCTCACAAAACCATGATAAATTCGAGAAATCCACAGTGGAAGATGATTTGAATGCTTACCTTCAAATTAGCACAAAAATTCAGGAGGGAAGCAATAAGAGGTTTGATTCTTTGGAGAAATCATTGAAGAGGGTGGAAATGCAAACTGGGCAATTGGCACATCAACTCCAAGCACACCAAGAGGAGGAATTTCCTAGCCAATTGGAGCAAATAGAGGTAATCACAAATTTTAAGAATAAACAGGTGATATATAACGATTTTTGTGATTCCTTTGATGCAGGAACTAACAATGAAGAAGATGGCGAGGAAATGCAATCAAACATAGAGGAGTTAATTCAATCAAAAGAGGAGGAGAATTTGGAAGCATTGACTTCGACAAAATTGCATGAACCTCTAAATCCTTGTATGCCACCACTCCCATTCCCAAGTAAGCTGAATGCAGAGAAACAAGGTATGCAACTTTCTGAACTCCATGACATGCCCTATAGTGAAGATAGTGTAGATAAGCTTGAGGTGACTATGACCATAGAAGTAGAGCCTAATTCTTCCTAATTAGAAATTGATGAGAGCAATTTACTAGAGAATAATGAGATTGTTGAGGGAGAACTTCAAATTGCTAAAGAGAATGTAGAACACATTCAACCAAACTTGGTTGAACTTAAAAAGACCCCAGGAATTTTGAAAGATGTTTTGGTTAGGGAGTACAGTATGCAACAAATTATCATCTCTCCCACTCTTGGTGGTGAGAACGAGCAAAAACCATATAAAACCATGTTGCAAACTGAAAAAGGTTCTTACTACGTCCCTATAACATTAAAAAATCAAGCTAAGATAACCCTCACATGTTCTTTTTGGACAATTGCTCCCCTAAGAATGCTACCTAGGTTTTTAAATACATTGGGCACTTTTCAAAGTTGCATGGTGTTCATCCTCTCAGTCATGGACTCCAATTGCATTATGGGTGGAAGGAGCCCCACACATCGTATATGGGAACGATGGAAATCAGGTATCATCTAAACTCTCTCTGTAGTATGCATGCTCACATTGAGGACAATGTGAATTTTTAAGTGTGGGGTGCATTTTATGTTTTTGTGTTCTTACTTTTAAGTTATTTTTGTTTAAGTTTAGTTAATGTTCTTAATGTTTTTCTTTGAATAAATGAATTTTGAAAAGTTCAATTGTTATAAAATTGTTGATTGATAACCTTTGAATTTTTGAAGCATGAATTTGAGAATTGAGTAGAATTGGTGCTTATTGTCAATTTTTTTGGTTTTTTCTTGCATTGCCATTAACCTAGTGAGGAATTGAGCCATCAACTTATCATTCTTGTTGTGGGTGAACATCTTTGATTGATGAATTGCTAGAACTTGCTTTGAAATACATTTTAAGATTACATAAAAATTTCAATTTGGCATCAAGATGATTAAGGCTATTAGGTGAACTCACTTTGGCTTAAAAGACCAACCCTATATTCAACCTTAGTTAGCTAATTTTGAGCCTATTTTATTTTTCCTTTTCTTTCTTTTGCACAACACCATTAGCTTGAACCTTGTTGTTTAACTCTTATCCTTTCATTAGGTCAAGAGCATTTTAAGAGCATTTATGACCGAGTGTTGTGTTGAATTAAGTATGGGGTTAAATTTAGTAGGTTTAAGATTGCAAAGCAAAATAAAAAATTGTACAAAAACTTGTGTACAAGAAAAAGAAAGAGAAAAATAAAAAAAAAGAGAAAAAGGAAAAGAAAAAATATATATAATAATAATAAGAATAATTGTTGTTCTTGTTGAAAGGGTTGGAATGTATCATTGCAATATTTAATAAGTGAATTCCCTTGTAAAGCTCTTTAATGTCAATGGGTATATGAGAGGAAGGTGTTTCAGGATTGTTAGTTATACATAGATCGGTTACTTCATTCTTGAAGTGCTCTTGAACTTAATAATTAAGCTCACATTTCCTAAATGCCATGCTTTTACCTTAGCCCCATTACAACCAAAATAAAGACCTTTTGATTGATGCTTGATTGTTATTTTATGGTGGAGATTTGATTGATAAGCAAGCCTATGGCAATAATCTTTCATTGATTGTTATGAGTGTAAACACCACCATGATCAAACACTTGTAAGAGTTGGTGAGGGAGCGACAACATAGGGTATGCATGGAAAACCACTTAATTGCATGGGAGTCGATTTTGTTTGATTCGATATTGATTGCTGATTTAGGGATAAGGAAGTCTTGATGCATCTTTATAACTCTTGAACTTAATAAAATTCATCTGGTTAGTGTGTTTTGATTTTAGTCTTGCTTGGGGACAAGCAAGGAGTTAAGTGTGGGGTAGTTGTTTAGGTCATTTTTGTACTAGTTTTTAGTATGATTTTATGTGTGTTTTAGTTAATGTTTTGATTAATTTTTGTTTTAAGTGTGTTTAAAGTGTTTATTTTAGGTTTAGGTGCAAAAAGACCCTTGGAGGATCAAAATAGTGCAAGAAGAGCAAAGAATGAAGAACAGTAGCTGACACACTCAAGGGACACGGCCAAGCTTGTGGCCGTGTCCCATACCAAGTTAAAGAGGAAGACCAAGACACAAGAGCAAACACATGCAAGGGACACGGCCAAGCTTATGGCCGTGTCCCTCAACAAAAGCTCCAACACGGCCAAGTTGCTTCAGCTTGGCCGTGTCTCACTTAAGTCCAAATGAAAAAGAAAGATCAAAATCACAGAAGCAAACACAAGCAAGGGACATGGCCACACCAAAGACATCTAACACGACCGTGTCTCATCCAACTTATCCGTGTCTCACTCAAGTCCAAAGCAAAGAAAGAAAATCAATCAGTAGAAGACACAAGCAAGGGACACGGCCAAGCTTATGGCCGTGTCCCTCCATTACACCTCCAACACGGCCGTGTCTCCTTTAACTTGGCCGTGTCTCTCATGGACCAAAGACCTCAAACACGGCCAAGTCTCCTTTAACCTGGTCGTGTCACCTTAAATTCTATAAATTCTTTCGCACGATAAAGAAAAGAGGACGGCTAGCGTTTTGAGGAAACAGAGAAAAGAAAAGAGAGGAGAGAGGCAAACACCAATTTGGGATGAGGAGAGAGTGACACTCTCCTTGTCCCTCATCTTCATCCTCCATCTTCATCTTCTCCATCCTCTATTGATAAGATCTTTGAGGTTCTTTGGGATCAAGTGGGTTACAAGCTCTTGAAGGTTGAAGAAGCTTCATTGAAAGGTTTGGTGACTTGAGAAAGCTCCAATCCATCTCTCAAAGGCATAATCAATTGAAGGTTTGGTGACTTAAGAAAGCTCCATCCTATATTGCAAAAGGGAAATCAACCATTGAAGAGGGCTTGAGTTCTTCATCAAACATCAAAGTGGAGCTAGGAGGAAGACTAGTAATCCTACTCTTGGCACCTTCACAAGGGGTTTTTCTATTCTCTCTTTTAATTCATTTCAATATTGTTTTTGTTATATTAAGAGAATTGATATTGCAATTGGACAATTTGTATTTGACTTACATTGAGTTAAATGAATGTTTTAATTTGATGATGTTGAGCTAAATACCCATACCTAGGGTTTGTAGTATATTTGGTTGAATGTTTTGATTTGATATTTACATTGATGTACCTTGTGTTGGTTGATTGCATTGGATTGTATGCTAGGTTAATAGATTAGCTACCTCTTGATCTCTAGATACTGAATGAAGGACCAAGAGGTGAAATTTGATATCAGAATTATGCAATCGACTACCCTATGAATGAATTAGAAATATAAGTTCTAGGGTTTCATTAATTTGCAAATGTAAAAGAATTGGTCATTGTTAATTCATGAATGTGAGAACTAATGAATTGGTAATTAACTAATTAACCTTAAGGAACAAATTAATTACAAGGCTATGTTAATGGATAATTGAGAATTGAGCTTTGATTGAATGGACCTATAACCCTAGGCACTTTCCCAAGAACTGAATTGATCTTGTGCACCCATCACACACATCAAACCCTACGTACGTTAATTTTAGGTTTAAATTGTTCTTTAGCATTCCAAACAACAAACTCTAGCTTTTAATTTAATTGCTTTAATCAAGCTATTACGAACCACACCTTCTTGGGGAAACGATCTTGGGGCGATCACCATTGCTACAGCAACCTCGTATACTTGCGAGTGACGCTTTGTAGTAGTACTAAATTCGAGCGCAACAATAGTGCAAATATGTGTTCATTTGATTTTGAACAATACCAAGAGAGGCAGGAGGAAGAATATGAATTTGAAAGTTTCCAGCCAAGGGGTAAAAATGACCCATATTCCAATCCTTGTAATTCAAGTTGGAGAAACTACCCAACTTTTTCTTGGGAAAACCAACAACAAATCCACCTCAACAATATTTCCAACCTTACCAAAGAAGTTCTTATTTTCAAGAACAATGCTCAAATCAAGATCACCTTAAGAAACCACATTGAAAGATAGTTTGAATGCCTTTATTCAAATTAGCATACAAAATCAAGATCAACTTAAGGAACCCACATTGGAAGATAATTTGAATGCCTTCATTCAAATTAGAGCACAAAATTTAGATCAATTTAAGAAACCCACAGTGGAAGATAATTTGAATGCCTTCCTTCAAATTAGCACACAAAATCGGGAAGGGAGCAATAAGAGGTTTGATTATTTGGAGGTATCATTGAAGAAGGTGGAAACTCAAGTTGGGCAACTGGCAATCAACTCCAAACACACCAAAAAGTGGAATCTCCTAGCCAAATAGAGCAAGCCAATGTAATCACAATTTTGAGGAGTGAAAAGGTAATACATAACAAAGTTTGTGATTCCTTTGATGCATGTACTAATCAAGAAGAAAATGGCGAGGAGATACAACCCAACATATAAGAGCCAAGTCAATCAAAGGAGGAGGAGAATTTAGAAGCATCAACTTCAACAAAATTGCATGAACCTCCAAATCCTTATATACCACCAATTCCATTCCCAAGTAGATTGAAGGATGAGAAGCAAGGTATGCAACTTTCTAAACTCTATGACATGCCCTTCAAGGAAGTTAATAAAAATAGTGTAGATAAGCTTGAAATGGCCATGACCTTGTAAGTAGAGCCTAATATTTCTAATTCAGAAATTGAAGAGTGCAATTTAATCCTAAGGTTGTTGAGAGGGGACTTCAGATTGCTAAAGAGGATGGGAAAGAGATTCAACCAAACTTGGTTGAACTTAAAAAGACCCTAAAAATTTTGAAATATGTTTTGGATGGGAAGAATAGTATGAAACCAATGATCATCTCTTCCACTCTCGGTGGTGAGGAAGAGCAAAAAATGAATATAACCATGATACAGATTGAAACAGTTTTTACCAAATTCCTATAGCATTGGAGGATCACAACAAGACAACCTTCACATGTTCCCTTTGGACAATTGCTCTTCAAAGGATGCTACTTAGGCTTTGCAATACACTGGGTACCTTTCAGAGTTGCATGCTATTCATCTTCTCAAACATGGGTGACAATTTCATTAAGGATGGAAGGAGCACTTCATATCAAATATGGAAACGATGGAAATTAGGTTTCATCTGAACTTTCTCTTTTAATTTTTGCATGCTCACATTGGGGGCAATGTGAATCTTTATGTGTGGAGTGCAGTATGTATTTTTACTTTTAACTTATCTTTGTTTAATAGTAAATGTTTTTCTTTGAATAAATGAACTTTGAAAAGTTCAATTGTTATAAGATTGTTGATAGATGACCTTTGAATTTTTGAAGCATGAATTTGAGAATTGATTATAATTGGTACTTATTGTCAATTTTGATGGTTATTCTTGCATCACCTTAAAACTAGTGAGGAATTGAGCTATCGACTTATTATTCTTTATTGTGTGTAAACATCTTTGATTGATGAATTGCTAGAACTTGCTTTGGCATACATTTTGAGACTACATAAAAATTTTAATTAGGCATCAATATGATTAAGGCAATTAGGTGAACCCATTTTGGCTTAAAAAGACGAACCTTATATCCAACCTTAGTTAGCCAATTTTGAGCTTATTTTATTTTTCCTTTTCTTTCTTTTTCACAACACCATTAGCTTGAACCTTGTTGTTTTAACTATTAACTTTGTATTAGGTTAAGAGTATTTTAAGAGCATTGATGATTGAGTGTTGTGTTAAATAAAGTGCGGGGTTAAATTTAGTGGGCTCAAAATTACAAATTATTATCTTCTTTTAATTGCAAACGCTAAAAAAATAAAAATAAATAAATAAAATCAAAATAATAGAAAAAGTTGTTCTTTTTCGTAGGGTTGGAATAAGTTTGGGAATAATCATTGCAAGATTTAATAAGTGGGTTCCCTTGAAAAGCTCTTTAATGTCAAGGGGTAGGTGAGAGGAAGGTGTTTTGGGATTGTTAGGTTATACATATGATCGGTTACTTCATTCTTGAAGTGCTCTTGAACTTAATGAATAAGCTCATATTTCCTAAATGTCATGCCTTTACCTTAGCCCCATTACAACCCAAAGAAAGACCTTATGATTGATGCTTGATTGTAATTAGGTGGTGGATAGAGATAATCATTTATTAAATGTTAAGAGCTTAAACACTACCTGATTAAACACTTAAAAGGTTTTGTAAGAGAGTGATAATTTTTAGTATGCATAGATTGACCATTAAATTGCTTTAGTATTGATTGTTCTTGATTTGATAATGATTGTGGATTTAATAAAATGGGAGTCTTGATACATCCTTATAACTCTTGAACTTGACTAAATTTATTTTGTTTAGTTTGTTTTGATTTTGACTTTGCTTAGGGACAAGCAAATAATTAAGTGTGGGGTAGTTGTTTAGATCATCTATGTGTTTATGTTTAGTGTAATTTTATTGGCTTTTGATTGATTTTCTTTTAATTTGTGTTTAAATTTTGTTTAAAGTAGTTGATCTAGGATGAAGATCAAAACGACGAAGCTTTAATTCAATTTGATGGATTATTAAGGTGGAAAAATATGAGACACAACCAAGACAATTCATGGCTTGGCCGTGTCCCTCATCTAAGGAAAGAGGCAAGAAATTTTGGCAGAGATGAACACACTCAAGAGACATGGCCAAGCCACTGGCCGTGTCACAAGACATGGCCAAGGCCTTGGCTGTGTCTCACCAAATGAAGCCAAAGAACAAAACAGGAATAAGCCAAGGCAGAATTGGACACACCCAAGAGACATGGCCAAGCCATTGGCCGTGTCACATGACACGGCCAAGGCCTTGGCCGTGTCCCACCAAAAGAGTAAAGCAAAGACAAAGTGAAGCAAAGGCAGAAGTGGACACGCCCAAGAGACACGGCTAAGGCCTTGGCCATGTCCTATATGAAGAGCAAAACAAAGCTAGAAGAATAGTGGAGAACACACTCAAGAGACACGGCCAAGCCACTGGATGTGTCACATGACACGGCCAAGGTCTTGGCTATGTCCCACTTGGAAAAGAAGGAAAATTTGGGCAACCATGGACATGACCACATGGCTTGGCCATGTCCATAAGAAA
This sequence comes from Garcia nutans, assembly GCA_947685225.1. Classification (NCBI taxonomy): domain Eukaryota; kingdom Viridiplantae; phylum Streptophyta; class Magnoliopsida; order Malpighiales; family Euphorbiaceae; genus Garcia; species Garcia nutans. The sequence continues at coordinate 10,498,700 of CANTUV010000014.1, read as the reverse complement.
ATGTGTGACACGACCAAGTCACTCATGACTTGGCCATGCCTAGTGAAAATTCTTTCAATTATTTTACATGAAATGGGGGACAACAAGTGCCATCTTTTAAAAAGAAATATTAAAAGAAGAAAAAGGTTGCCTAATTTATAGGATGAAGACTTAAATAATGAGAAAGTGGGAGACAAACTGGAGTGTGTGAGTTGGCAAGGCATGGGTTGTGTCTTGAGAAATTAAAAAGAATGGGAGAGAATATACATATATTCATGTTTTGGGAGGAAGAGAAGGAGTTCTGTCTTGGTTCATCATCTTGTTCTTGGTCTTTAGAGAGACCAAGAACATCACCTTCATCTTTATCTTCCATTTCTTCTATAAACAAGATCTTTGACATTTTTGGGATAAAATTGGGTGAGCAAGCTCTTGTGAAAGTTAGGGTTCAAAGAAAGCTTGATTGAGGAGTTGGGGGCTTGAGAGAGTGACCATTCCATCTTTCAAGAGGAGAGCCATTGATTGAAGAAGGCTTGTTAGTTCTTCATCATACATCAAGATGGAGCTAGTAGAAAGACTAGAAGTTCAACTCTTAGCATCTTCAAAGGGGAGGGGGGGTTTATGTTCTCTCTTTTAATTCATTTCTAGATTGTTATTGTTTGTTAAGAACATTAATATTTCAATGTACAATTGTGATTTGATTTATATTGAGATGAATATTTATTTTAAATTGATGATGATGAGCTAAATTACTCATGCCTAGGGTTTGTAGTATATTTGATTGAATGACTTGAATTGATATTTCCATTAATATATCTTATTGTTGGTTGATTGTATTGAATTGAATGTTAGGTTGATAGATTAGCTACCTATTGATCTCTAGATATTATATGAAGGACCGAGAGATAAAATTTGATATTGGAATTACGCAATCAACTACCCTAAGAATGAATTAGAAATATAAGTTCTAGGGTTTATTAATTTATAATTTCAAAACAATTGGTTGTTGTTAATTCATAAATGTGAAAACTAATGAATTGGTAATTACTAATTAAACTCAAGGAACAAATTAAAATACAAGGTTATATTAATTGGCAATTAGAGAATTAAGCTTTGATTAAATTGATCTACAACCCTAGGCACTATTCCTAGAATTGAAATAATCTTGTACAACCATTACACACATTACTTTTAATTTTAATTGCTTTTCACCACTACTTCAAACATCACACTCTTGCTTTTAAATTTCTTGCTAATCAAACTATTACAAAGCAATTCCTTCGTTGTGAGATGACCTTGGAGCGATCACCATTGCTACAATTACCTCGTATACTTGTGAGTGTCGCTTGTAGTAGTAATTAGTCAAGCACAATAAGTTTTTGATGCCGTCGCTGGGGAAGGCAATTGTTGTTAGTAATTTGATTTTTTTTGTTTATTTAAATTGTTTAATTGTTTTAAGTGTTTCATTTTTGAATTACTATGTGTTTATTGTAAAGATGCAGTTCTCAAGGTACGATGAAGTTTATGATAAGAATGCTAATTGTGAAATGGCATGGTAATTAGCAGAATTAACAAGTCAACTTAAGATGCTAAATGCAAGAGGAAGAGCACCTATGCCTACTCGTGAAGTATGTCCAACATGTGACATTGCAGGAGATAGTGCAAATATGTGTTCATTTGGTTTTGAACAATACCAAGAGAGGCAGGAGGAAGAATATGCATTTGAAAGTTTCCAGCCAAGGGGTAAAAATGACCCATATTCCAATCCTTGTAATTCAAGTTGGAGAAACTACCCAACTTTTTCTTGGGAAAACCAACAACAAATCCACCTCAACAATATTTCCAACCTTACCAAAGAAGTTCTTATTTTCAAGAACAATGCTAAAATCAAGATCACCTTAAGAAACCCACATTGAAAGATAGTTTGAATGCCTTTATTCAAATTAGCATACAAAATCAAGATCAACTTAAGGAACCCACATTGGAAGATAATTTGAATGCCTTCATTCAAATTAGAGCACAAAATTTAGATCAATTTAAGAAACCCACAGTGGAAGATAATTTGAACGCCTTCCTTCAAATTAGCACACAAAATTGGGAAGGGAGCAATAAGAGGTTTGATTATTTGGAGGTATCATTGAAGAAGGTGGAAACTCAAGTTGGGCAACTGGCAAATCAACTCCAAACACACCAAAAAGTGGAATCTCCTAGCCAAATAGAGTAAGCCAATGCAATCACAAATTTGAGGAGTGAAAAGGTAATACATAACAAAGTTTGTGATTCCTTTGATGCATGTACTAATCTTGTGAGTGTCACTTGTAGTAGTAATTAGTCAACGCAGCACTAACCTTTTGTCAGTTGAGAATTCTAACTTCCTTTTAGCCATCAATTTTAGCTCTTCTAGTTAACCAACCTCCTATCATATGTATCTTGATTCATTTGTTCCATTCTTCTGTGAGTTCTGCTTTTGATTCTTCAATAGCTTTCGCTTTGTAAAAATTCAACTATTCTTTACCCCTTTAGCCCTCATATCTTCTCTTTGGTTTCCTGATGGCAAAGTATTAAAAAAGAGTCTAAAAATATTTTATACACGCATAAACTTATAAATTAAAAGGAGAAGCTCAGCCCCCTATATAAGCTCAAACGGATGATTTTGTGTCCTATAGGCTTTAGCCGATACTTCTTTCTTGTTCTTTATGCAAGCATACGTCTCCATGATTAGATCTTTCTCAAGCAACGGGTCTTTCATGCCCCCTGATTTTATGTCTGCTTCTGATTATTTACTTTATAGAGTGTCACCTATTCACTTTGACAAGGGTAGGCAACACAAGACAACAAAAATATAGTGTCATATACTCATGTATGCATGTATGCATGGCATGTATAAATGATACTTACAGTGGTTATATTAACTCACAAGCCGAGGTGGTAGGTCGAAGCATTCCCATTGGCACTTTTAGTATATTCTTATAGGTCTTGCATTGGATCATTAGGAGATGTCACTTTCATAGCTTTATCTTCAAGACATAGCGTATATGAGTAGTGGGGGCTCAAGCAGGATAGTGAGAGATACAAGATATACTCATTTCAAACCATAGTTTTAGCACATTGATGGGAAGCTTCTTCATAAACTTGTGAACAATTCCTATCTTCCCCCAATATGTCCTTTAAGATTCAACAGTAAAACGTACTTCCCCAGGCTTGAAGGCTCATTTGACAAGAAAATTTATATTTTTTAATTTAATGTTAATTTTGAAATCAAATGTTGGCCTTTTCAAATTAGTGTCAATATACCTCAGAACTTGTCTTTCAAATTAACACATCTACAACATCATAACCCTAGTTACCGTACTAAATTTGGGAATCATTTCCAATTGAGCAAGAATTGTTACACTTCAGATAGACACATATACATTACTTGGCCAAAGGTCTCATTAAGTTTAAATATTATCTATCTCATATGCATGTTTATTCAAACAATCTCTACTAATAGACTCCACCTACCAAGAAATATCAATAGCTCTTTAATAGGCTTGAAATGGGGTCTATAAGGGACATGGGTTAAAAGAAGGCCATTTGTAAATTGGAGTTGATTTGATACTACTAATAAATCTTTACACTAGAAACCTTTTGTTGGAGCTATAGGCAGTTAGGAGCAATCTTAAACTATGAGATTCTTGTTATCTTGCTTTATGGAAAGACAGACTTCAATTTTCTTCCATCTCCTTGGGAGAAATCTAGATCTGATTAGGATGATCTTCATCTTTTCCTTTTTCTTTTACACAAACTTAGGACCCGTTTTCCTTTTTTTCTCTCTTTTTTTTTCTTTCTTCTCTTATTATTATATATATATATATCTTTTTTTTGTCCTATCCCTAAGAAAGTTGTCTTATTTGTGTTGTCTTAGGCTTCTGACTATGGAGGAGCGCGAGTCTGCTTCAATAAGGATGGATTCTTTCTTTGTCCAGATGCCATATCAAAGATGAAATAGATATGAGATATTAGGTTTAGTTTAGGTAAACTTTAACTATCCTTATGGTCTTGACTAAATATTATTTTCATTGATCTTCTTGCTTCTTGGTAGCTCAGTAATTATCAGATTTGTCATAAGTATCACACCAGCTTAGGGTAGGTTATCAAGGTTTACAAGCCAATAAAAGGCAAGCTAAAATCTCATGAAGGCTTAAAAGGACACATTGGGGATTGATATCAATAGGGTTGATACTAGTCATTGGCTCACCAAACAATGCCTAGATAATCTCTCTCTTAAATAAACATAGTTTAATTTCACATTGAAAGTTCATCAAAGCATGTTCTAAGATTGACTAGGCCCTAGAAACTCGTTATTATGCAAGAGCCCTCTCCAAGTAATCATACACAACTCAATGCTATAGAATAATTTCCTCACCTAGTAAAGTCATTCAAATTATGATGCATAGATACACTAATTTATAAATATCAAGCTAGATCCATCATTGGTTGAACAGCAAAAATGTCAAAAACCAACAAATTATAAATGCAACAAAAGTAATTTATTTAAACATTCTTAATTTGAAAAACATAATTGTTCCAATTAAATACCAAAGAAAGCCAAATAAAATAAGCAACACTCAAGCTAAGGGAGGTTTGTTGAGTTAAGCCTCTTCTCTCTTCACATCTTCTACACTCTCATCTTGAAAGGATAGTAAGACATAATCTTCCTTCAATCCTCCCCCTACCATGAAGTTGCTGGTGGAGGTACTCTACCAAACTTAGGCAAATGATTGTCCTTCATGCTAGGTTTGTCGGGCTCAGGCAGCTTTCCACTGTCAATTAGATTTTGGATCTCGTGTCTTAATTGCAATCAATTATCTATTTCATGTCCTTGCATCTGGTTGAATTGGCAGAAGGCCTTAGCATCAAAATTTGGTGGCAGTGGATTTGACAAAGGTCGCGGGGTCAGTGTCTATAATAGCCCTTTCTTTTGCATCTTATTAAAAAACCAGGACAGAGGTCTTCCCAGATTGAGGTCTTTCAAGATCTAAAAAACTGTCTTCTATTCCCTTGACTAGTTGCATTGACATCCACTACCTTCTGTGTACCTTGATTGCTAGACTGGTAACTCCCTTTCTCATTCCTTCTTCTAGAAAAACTGTTCTTCTCTCTTTTCCACTCTTCTATTTGCAAGCCAGCTTGGAGAAGATCTTTGAAATCTCTGTAAGCATGTGAGACATTCTCTCATGAAGGTTGGGCATGACACCTCTCACTATTATTATGATATGGTCACACTCATCAGGCCTCTTTTTGAGAAGAGCAGCTTTGTTTCTCCACTTTTTCACATAATCAATAAAATTCTCATTCTGCTTCTACCTGATTATCTCCACCTCCATCAAGGTCACTTTCAATTCAACATTATACCCATATTGTTGGATGAAAGCTTTATACAACAAATTCCAATTCTTTTAAGTATTTTTCTCTAAGGCATTGAACCAGTTTTGCACAATAGGATCTAATGATAGCATGAAATATCTCAGAGTTTGAGCTTTAGTAGCTCTGGTAGACTGTATGGCAGTAACGTACCGCTTGACATGCAGATGAGGATTCTTAGTTCCATCAAATTTGGCAAAAGAAGGCATATTGAACTTGTAAGGAACCTCTTCATCTTGTTCAAGAGCTTGTCTACCTCTAACACCTCCTCAGTTTTAAGCTTCTTCCTAAACTTCTTCTCCAAATCAACAATCATCTTCTCAACATCAGCAGATTCAGCTTTCTTTTCTGTGGTTTTCTTTTCTTTCTTATCTTCTTCTTAATCTTGGAAGTATTTATCCCAGTCATAATCATTATTTTCCCCCTTCTCATCATTAAAGGCTACCTCTCCCACCTTAGCCTTTCCATTGTCTTTTCTGCTTCTTAAGGGATACTTTGTTTTTACGTCTCTCAAACCAATATTTGTGTTTTCAAAACAGAAGCCAGTTTATGATAATTTCCATTAATTGAGCCTTAATTTATTGGGTTAACTGGGAGATAGCTTTTATGTTATATCATGGATTAAGACCAAATTAAAGGATTTATAATAAATATATTTCTTTGTTAGAAAAGAAACTAATGGTTCATACCACAAACAAGCCTATGATTAACAAACTTTGGTATAAATTAGGCTCACAATTGATTTTAACATTCCATAATTGACCTAACTACTTACAAGTCTCTTTCAAGAAATTTGGTCAATTATAAAAGGAGTTTTACTTTTAAAGCCCAATGAAAGCTTAATTTGGAAAATATGGGCCATGAGGTAAAAGAATGATTTTGAGCCCTTTCTTGAAAAAGTTTGTTCCAAAAGATTAAACTTGGGCTTTGAGATTTTGTCCATCTTAAAAAGGTTTTAAGCTTTACATTGAAAGGTTTTTTTTAAAAATGATTTGGGCTTTGAGCTTAACATAATTTTGGGATTGTACCATAATTAGGTTATTTCAGAAAAAGACAAACCAAATGGGCCATAATTCAAACCAAAATTTGTTAATCATAGTCAAACATCAAGCAATTGGGGTAAATATAAGGAAAGTAACTAGGCCAACTACATGGGCTTCAATCTTTGGGTTTAAAAATGCTTAGGCCCCCATAACAAATATATACCAAAGGGTATGAGGCTATGAGTGATTATGTAATGCTCGATCTTTATACCTTGAGTGAAAGTATAGTATCACTTGCACTTGCACAACACAGGTTCCGCAGGGCATCCTAGCTCACACACACAAATACAGTCTAAGTGATGCAATGAATAATACCATAATAATAAAAATTAAAATAATATAAAGACCAAAGAAATCAACTTCTCTTATCCCTAGTGGAATCACCATTGTGAGTGGGGATTTTTTCCCCACTCTTGGTCGAATAATTCTTGCGACTTCGGCACTATTAGGCTCGGGGCCTTAGAAAATACAGGCTTAAACCCGGAGAAAATAGAGTCGCCACCCGGACGAGCTAGGAAAGAAATAGAAAGGGGTGATGAATCAATTTCCAAGGAATCCCCAACCCCCTTATTGGGTTCAAAAAGTTGGGTATGCACGAGGAAGGTGAGAATGACCCAGCACCCTCATAGCACCCAGTTTATTAGAACCGACCTCCTTTTCAGGTTAAGATATTATAAGATTTTTAAATTATTATAGCATTATTGATATTACATGCAATGAAAAGAAATAAGCATCCATCATATTATTGAAATAAAGAAAATAAAATAGGCACCTATCTAAAGATGGAAATATGCCCTTACAACCGTTCAATATCTAAGATACAAGTAAATAAAAATGAGACACCCACCGTTGGTGGAAATGTGTCCTTTACAAAGTCCCAAAATTCATAAAATAAATTGCATAATTAAAATAACTAAAGCACCCACAAGGTGGAAACATGACTTTTACAATATTTAAAATTTAAATAAACATGATGTAATTAACCAAAATAAGCAATAAAACAACTAAAATGCATCATTCATTAGAAAGTATATAACAATAAATCAAATAATAAAATCTAAGATTTTAGATGCAAAATTAGGGTTTGATATGCAATTAAGGGCTAAAACATATAAACTAAGGTTAAACCTAAAGGATTGAGATCTTGGATTAGGGTTTTGGAATCTATGAAATTAAGGTTTTAGATTAGGGTTTTGGAATTAGGGTATATAGAATTAGGGTTTGGAGAATTAGGATTTCAGGATTGAGAATGCATGATTTAGGGATTTGAAGTATGCAAACTATCGATTTAGGGATTTGAAGTATGCAAACTATCATTTTAACATGCAACTAAAGCTAAAGAAATGAAAAGTTACAATTTATAATAAGTTCAATTCTAATTGCTTGCTATGAAAGATTTAACATGACCTCACTCTCAAATTAACAATGCCATAGTAATTGAAAGTTTGAAAGCTAATCCATGAATTCTACACAGTAATGGAAATATTAAAAATAAGTTAATGAATTTAATTAGTTAATGAAGGTTGTACCTCCATTCGTTGGCTCCACCAATATTACTATGTTGAAACAAACTCCTTCATTCAACTACTTGAGCCAACTTGAATCTTGGTTGAGCGAGGTAATCTAGAGGCAATTTTATTGCCTTCCTTGGTTGTTGTTTGATCTTGTGTTTTCTTTTTCTAGAATGCTAGGTCAATTATGATTTTTTCCTTGTTAATTGCTACTTTCAATTTCTAATCCTTGTTTTTTCCCTTCTGAATAAAAATGACTTGTATTTATAAGTTTTTCCTAGGACAGCTCGATTCGTCCCTGCTTATTCCAAGCTTATTTGAGTTTTACCCTAATTAGTAAAGCATTTTTTGTGATTTTTATGCTACACCGAGGCACAGGGCCTGTCCATATCGAAGTAGCGAAGGCCAATTCGATATGTAGGCTTTCCATATCGAATTGGCCAAGGTCAATTTGACATAGAGCTTGTCCATGTCGAATTGGCCTTGGCCAATTTGACATGGACCACATCCATATCGAATTGGCTTGAACCGAATCACATTTTAACCATATTGACCCGATTTAAACTGAACCGACCCAATCCAAATATTAAATAATTAGACTTAATTTAGTTTGGGTCTTGTTATTAGACCCAAACTTCATCCAACCTTTAAATGACCCAATCCAAATAAAAACCCAGTTGTCGGACAAAAAGCCAAAGCCCTGAGCTTCAACTTCCCCTTCTCTGTATAACCTACATCATCTACATCCATAAACTCCTCAATAAATGCAAGAAAGTTTACTTTTTAATCCATCGCCATCATACTAGCTCCCTCCTCACTCAAAGAAAGAACCGCTAGAACCTCCTAAAGTCTCCAGCTAAAGTCTCTAGGGCAACTAGAAGAGCATCAATACCTCTCCCCAAAATTGTGTTAAACTCATCAAAAGTGGGGTAAAGTTCCTTCATGCTTACCCAAAACCTAAAAACATGGGTAGTCGAGTCTCAAAATATGAGACAAGCATAAGGAAAATCCCAATTCACCTTTAAACTTCTCAACGCAGTCACTGGCCCAATACCAAATGTTCCTAAGTTAACTTTGTCTGTTGCATCCAAGTTATAGATCCATAAGAGCATGGTATGACCGAAAGATGGTTCCATTTGAAAAATATTATAAATATTATAAAAAAATGAAAGAAAAGAAAAATAAAGCAAAAAAAAAAAGAAAAAGCAAAAAAAAAAGGCTAAAAAATATTAAAAAAGCAGCAAAAAAGTAAAGAAATTTATAAGAAAAATGAAAAGTAATAATAAATTTAAAATAATATTAACAAAAAATAATAATATAAAGCAAGATTGTGAATTAAACTTTAAAGATATAAAAGATATTCAAGACAAAATAAAACATAAATTATATTCAAGATAAAATAAACATAAATTGTAAATAAAAGTTTACTATAATGTACAAAAAGTATAATTAAAAGTTGCAAAAAAAACTAAAAGCTTGTAAAATTAAAGTAAATTGTTAAAATCATAGTTCATATATCATTTATAATGCATATTTTATCCTAGCTATTGTAGAAAATAGTAAAATATCATGGGTGGCAGTTCCTTCTTTGCCTCAATTCAACAGCCCTTGCAGCCTCCTCCAAGGCCTGAATTCGATCCTAAACGGTAGCCATCTATGTCAGTGTGATGTTCAAGCCAAACCTGAATGATGAGCCATGATATAAAACTACTCAGCCCAATTACCAAGGATAAAATCCTGTATGAAAATATGATAGGGTAACTAGGAATTTCCGTAAGATGTTCCTCCCGAAGATAAGGAGTGGGCTCATCTAGAGCAATATAATGCCTAAATCAAAGTCTAGTCAAGGTGAAATATGTGATGTTGGGATATAAATGGTACTCAAAAGCATCCCGTCAAAGTTAGTATCAATAGGGGTAAGGGTCATCCTGGGCTATAGAGGTGTTGTAGAAGTGTTAGCATAATATGACTCAAAATAAGGAATGTGAACTGCAGGTGAATATCATATAGAAGAGGGAGTCTAACCAAGTCTAGCCTCCAGGGGCATAAGATAAGTCCTACAAATGTGTCATAATCCTGATCTGGAATGGTGAACTGCTGGGTAAGTAACCTAGCAAAAAGAGTATTACTTCCATGGATCCTCATTCCATCTTGCATATCAACTGGCAGGAACACGAGCAAAACTCATTACTCCTTAGAATGCTGGCACATGACCGAATGACCAAGGTAATACACCCTGAGATGTGGTACTCATAAGAGAAGTTAACAATGAGAAAAGTTACAGCTCTGAAAATGGGGCTGGTGGCTCAGCAAATCGTGTAAAATAAGAAACCCAAGTAATTTGTCTAAGAGTCAGCTAGTAGAATTAGTGGGAACAAATAAAACATCAAGGAAAGTAAAAAAAAAAAAATCCTCACATTATCAATGCCCAGCTAGCTAAAATGAGACTGCAATACACCAAGAAGGGGCATATCTTCATCTCCTTTATTGTCACAGTTCCACCTTACCCCAATCGGGTAGGCCGTGAGAAGTGGGTCCTGTAGCACAAGGCTAGTATAGCTAAGGTACTTATAAGCACATACCTACATCAAAAGAAAGTCATCATGAATGTAAAGCATGAATAAAGTGCAAGACCAAATTCAGAGCAAAAAAAAAACACCTCCTAGATGACATAGGTATCGCCTAAGGAAGAACAGGTCCCCCGGGATAGCTCGCCCATCTCTCGGCATATTGTGTCGAGTACTGCTCCTCCCCATCCATATGTGTTGACCATGGTAAGATCCTAAAAACTCTAGAGGATTCTTGATTCCACATTATCATGGAATGAATGACAAAAGCTACACCCCATAAATCAGAAGTAGATCAAATTTAGCCAGCTGGCTGCCGATGGGCCAAGTGGATTAGTCAAAAGACTATTGACATGATTACACAACCAAATGCGCTAAACATGCATGAAGTTTCTTGTAGGGTGTCTTCCAATCAGTGTAAAAAGCTCCTTTTGGGATAGGATAGTCCAGTTGTTGAAGCACTACATAGCCTGGGTACCATATCGGTTACTAGAAATAATAGTGAGGTTGTCTGGCATCAATGGCAGCTCCCCACAAGGAAAGTGGAAGGTATTAATGTTGTCCCACCACCATTCTCCTAGTGACTTCAAGAGGGGGGGGGGAGATATTCTCGGGAGTAGAAGTGTCTATCTCAAGAAAACTCAAAAAGCTGGAAGGCTCGATCAACTTAGTAACCTCCTCCGGAAGCTCCAAAATAGCCAGGTTTCCCTGATTGCCCCTAATCCTCAGATGGTTAGACTTTTGGAAAAGAAGCAAAAATAAGTACAATAGTATTATACATCATTTAAATATATTTTAGCATGTTATCTATGCTTCTCTCCCCAAAAATGCGAGAAATGGCAATTTCATTGTCTTGCAGGTGTCCAAACAATGTGGTGTTTGTGTCAAGCATCACTTGAATGATCCAAAATATAAGGCAGGTACACAAGTACAAAAAATTGCAAGCAATTCAGTCAAGTTAGGAAATTGTGCAATTTTTAAAAGTTTAGGGGGCCTATATGCAATTTTTAAAAGTTTTGAGGTAAAATTATAAATAATAAAAATTGTGAAAGAATTTTCTCCAATGAGCCTATAACTGAAGCATACTACTCGTGCTCCACTAACAAGGTGTTCCACTCCGCTTGCCTTGAGCGCCTTAAAGAGGAAACCATTTTAGGAGTTGAGAGTGTTTGGTTTAGAGAAAAGCTAGAAAGAGAGTGAAAATTTAGCAAATGGTTGGAAATGTGAAAAAATGAACTACTCGCCTCTTTATAAAGAGTTTGGCATCAAACTTCAAGTAGTTATTCTGGGACCATTTCAACTCTGTTTTTTTAGACATATGAAGAGACACGACTGTAATTACACCCCTACATGTTGGTTGAGTCAAAATTATAGAAATCATTGGACATTGCAAACGGTTACAGTTTAGTAACATACAGAGTAGTTGATTCCAATCAGGCATGTACTTCTTCCTTTAATTTAAAAATGGAAAAATTCACTCCTAGTTCCAACGTTTTGAATTTTAATTCACTGTTCACTTCCATTATCTTAGACTCAGAAACATAGACTCCCATGATGGAGGGCCACTATAAACCCAACATTTTTCATCATAAATTGAAATTTGGTTCGTTATAGTCCCAATGCAACTTGAATCACTCAAAACAAACAGTGGATGGAGGACAACGGGCCCTAGGAAATTACTATGCAGTCTTAGACCCATTACGGCAGTGCAATGAACACATTACTTGCGGCTGCCTGCGTGCTACTGTAGGGTAACCATAGTGGCTCCTACGGCAGCTAGCGGTGCCTCAGACAGCCCAAAAAGTGCCATGTGGCACCACTTTTGGCGCTGCATTATTCACCATTTTGGCCTGGTTTGGAATTTTAACATTTTGGCCTTTAAAACTTCTATAAATAGGCCTTTTTCACCCTATTATTCACCATCTCATTCAACTTAGCAAGACCTATTTGCAAGTTGTCTAATTTCTCTTCTTTCTTTTCCTTTTTTCTAAGAAAAATGTTTAATTTTCCTTAAGTTGAAATGCCTAAAATTTGCTTCCTTAGCAAATTTGGGTGCTAACTTTTTTTTTTTTAGCTTTCTTTAAGCTAAATCAAATTTATTTGCTTTTTTAGCAAAACCCTAACTCTAATCAAAGTAGAATTAAGGTCCAGCCATACTTTTAAACCACCACCAATCAAGCCATCAAGAAGGAAGGTAAGATTACCCTAATTCCCTCTTATTTTATATTTTCCAAATTTCTCTTGTTTTATTTTAATTAAGACTTGTTGCCCTAATTTTGAGAACCATCATTTGGTTTTAAAAATTAAAATTAAATTAAGCCTTTTTGCCCTAATTTTTAAGGACTATCATTTGGTCCTTAAATCAAGGCTAAATTTAAATTTAAAATTATTTTCAAACTTGGGACTTTCATCAAGTTGAAGCCTAAAAATTATTTTCAAATGTAGGACTTTCATCAAGTTGAAGCATAAATATTATTTTCAAACTTAAGATTTTCATCAAGTTGAAGACTAGAAATTATTTTCAAACCTAGGATTTTCATCTAGTTAGATTGAGAAGAGATCAAGTTATTATTGGAGAATAGGACTGTTGAGTTATTTTTACAGTATAACTTTAATGGCCTATCAATGCCACTCAAAATACGCAGCCCAGTGACAAAATTTCGCAGCCATAATCCATGTTTTGATGCCTCATAACATGCTAAAATTTTTTTTGTCATAGTGGAGGTAGCTATAAGTGTTTGTTTAGCACTCTTCCATGAAATACCTCCTCTAGCTAATAGATAGATGTAGCCTGAAGAAAATCTTTTGCTGTCTTGGCATATTGCATAGTTAGAATCAGAATATTATGTGATCTTTAAGTGATCTGATGTCTTGTATGTGTGCTTGTAATCCTTTGTCCTTTGAAAGTACCTCAAAACCCTTTTGGCTGCCTTCAATGATCCATCTTAAGGTTACTCTGATATTTACCTAGCATGCTAACAATAAATGTAATGTCTGGATGGGTCCAAACTTGATCATATATCAGACTCCCTATAGCTGAAGCGTACAAAATCTTCTGCATTTCCTTCGCCTCGAGGTCATTCTTTGGTCATTGACTGAGACTGAACTTGTCTCCTTTAGCAACTAAGGTATCTCATGATTTATAGTTTTATATACCAAACCTCTTGAGCACTTTTTCTATATAGTTATTTTGTGATAATCCAAGAATACCTTAGGAACTATCTCGATGTATCTAGATTCCTAATACAAAAGTAGCTTCACCAAGATCTTTCATATCAAATTTACTTGAGAGAAATTTCTTAGTTTCATGCAACATTTCCTTATTATTGGTTGCAAGAAGTATGTCATCAACATACAAAACTAGGAAAATGAACTTACTCCTGCTGAATTTTTGGTACACATAATCTACAGGTTATCATAAGTACTCAATGAACTAGTACTAACAATATTTGAATTAAATACAGATAAAACTGATTATTTCTAAGAGAACAAGAATATCCAAATTTATCCAATGCAAAAATAGAAATCAAATTTTGTCCAAAAGATAGTACAATAAATCTATCTTTCAAATACAAATTATCTTTCAAATACAATAGAATATCCAAATTTATCCAATGCAAAAATAGAAATCAAATTTTGCCCAAAAGACAGTACAATAAATCTATCTTTCAAATACAAATAAAAACTAGTCCTTACCAATAATCTAAAATGGCCTATTACCTCTACTTCTATAGATTTGCCATCTTCCACATAGATTTATCTATCACCATCACTTAGCCTTCAGTAGCTTAGGCAACCCTTCATTGAAACACTTATGTAAGTAGTAGCACTAGAATCTATCCACCAAGTGTTTTTAGATATTGAAGATAGATTAACCTCGGAACAGACCAAAGTAAAGAACATACCCTTCTTAGCATCCCAAGCATGATATTTGGTACATTCTTTCTTTTTATGTCCATTCTTTCCACAAAAGAAGTATTTATCTTCCTTAGCAGCTTCTTTACCCTTCTTCCTTTTCTTGCCTTTATTTGCTGAGATACTAGCTAGATGAACACATTGAGATTTCTCCAACTTCATTTTTTCTTCCTCTTATACACAGTGTGCAATGAGCTTATTAAGAGTCCATTTCTGCATTTGGCTATTGTACATAACCTAAAATTTCCTAAACTATGGAGAAAGAGAGTTCAAGACCAAGTCCACAATCAACTCATTTGGCAAATCTAGCTTAAGTGTGTTTAGTCTTTTTGATATGTGACATGGGCATGTCAATTGAATAATTTTCCCAACATAGCTTCTTTCATTATCTTTCGTCCGTGATTCTGGCCTAAATAACCTTAAGGTCCCAATGTGTCAAAAGTTCCTAGAATCAACCCTAATAAACACTTGAACAAACAAATTAAACTCAATTTGACAAGAAATATATTAAGAAATAGGGAAAAAATATCATCAATTATACACTTATCAAATTCTCCCACACTTGAGTTTTTGCTTGTCCTAAAGTAAACTAAATCACTATAATAGATAGAAATGAAGGACTCTCTATATCCAAAGAAAAAAAAAGTTTTACAATACTTGAATTAGAAAACCCAATATTATCAACCAAAAACTAAATCTCAAACATGATAGCTGAATTAAGAAGTTTCAAAACAAAAATCTAACAGATCTGAAATATAAAAATTCAGAGTTAAAAGATTGAGCATAAAATTTCAAGAACTCAAAAGTCATG
This sequence comes from Garcia nutans, assembly GCA_947685225.1. NCBI lineage: Eukaryota > Viridiplantae > Streptophyta > Magnoliopsida > Malpighiales > Euphorbiaceae > Garcia > Garcia nutans. The sequence continues at coordinate 10,483,471 of CANTUV010000014.1, read as the reverse complement.
AACGAAGTAAGAAAGTGTAAATTTGCTCTTAAGTTCTTTGGCCCCTTCATAAAATGCATTGAGTGAAACATTATTATTTTTTTTTTCAAAAGGAGCCCGACTTGTTTGAACTAATACTAACTTTTTGACGCGAAGTTAAACATTTATGATGCCGACCCCCGGTTACTCGATTAGAATCACCATTCAAATGGCTACTAGTATTGTTCATGATTCCAACTCATTTGTTTCAATTCAAGAGTTAAAATCACCGGAACAGAGATAAATTTTCAAAGCTCCTAAAAAATTATTTTAATTTATTATATTTATTTATTTATTTTAGTCAAGTAAAGTGGTCAAGAACTTAAGATAATAGAGATGTCATACTAAGTTCAACTCAAGTATCTAAGGAATAATTGGGACATGATAAAAAATGTAACTAAGATTTTAAAATTTAGATGTGAAACTCTCATCAATCAACTACCTAATTCAAACTATCACATTTAGGCTTTGGCAATCAATTAAGAAAACCGAGTCAACTTCAACAAGAAATTGTCGTTTGTTAAATCAATCATTATTTTAATAAAAAGAGGAAAAAGAGGAACCATTTCACTTCATATTATAATAGCAACCTAGTTTACTTGAATCCAAAAATGAAATCAAAGAAACTAAATGAGACAAATGCATCAAATGGCAAGAATGAAAACAAAAGCTCAATCTATAAAAAATTCCTCTTGAGTTTTAATTCCCCCACACTTGAGTTTTTGCTTGTCCTCAAGCAAACCAAATCACTATAATAGATAGAAATCAAGGACCCCTCTATATCCAATGAAAATAAAAGTTTTACAATACTTGAATTAGAAAACCCAACATTCTCAACCAAAAATTAAATCTCAAACATGATAGCTGAATTAAGAAGTTTCAAAACAAAAATCTAACAGATCTAAAATCTAAAAATTTAAAGTTAAAAGATTGAGCATAAAATTTTAAGAACTCAAAAGTCATGAATGAAGTAAGAAAGTGTAAATTTGCTCTTAAGTTCTTTGACCCCTTCGTAAAATGCATTGAGTGAAACATTATTATTATTATTATTTTCAAAAGGAGCCCGACTTGTTTCAACTGATACTAACTTTTTGACGCAAAGATAAATAGTTGTTATGCCGACCCCCGGTTACTCGGTTAGAATCACCATTCAACTGGCTACAGCACTATTCATGATTCCAACTCTTTTTTTTCAATTCAAGAGTTAAAATCAGCGGAATAAGGATAAATTTTCAAAGCTCCTGAAAAATTATTTTAATTTATTATATTTATTTATTTATTTAGTCAAGTAAAGTGGTCAGGAACTTAAGATAATAGAGATGTCATACTAAGTTCGACTCAAGTATCTAAGGAATAATTGGGACATACTAAAAAATGTAACTAAGGTTTTAAACTTCAGATGTGCAACTCTCATCAATCAACTATCTAATTCAAACTATCACATTTAGGCTTTAGCAATCAATTAAGAAAACTAAGTCAACTCTTATAACCTTGAAGGTTTTCCATTCCAACACAATCCATTACTCATTCCAAGCTTATATTCACCACTTTTAACACTAAACAACATGCTTAAACAAATAAAATCACACAATTCAACCACTTTGGAAAATCACTTTTCTAAAACCCTAAATCTCCACTTCCATTCTCAAACTCCAACCCAACACCACCAAATCCAATATTTGACTTTAAAATACTTGTTTATGAATCAAAACAACTCATTTAGAACCAATTTGCACAATTAAAGTTCATGTTTTCAAAACCCCAAGAATTCATAACCCTAAATTCTCTCTCTTCACCATTCTTTATCCAAACTCCATAATCTCTTCAATCTAACCTTAAAATCATTGTTAACTACCCAAAATAACATCATACACACCAATTCCAATAATTATAACATACTACATCAAAATTCCAAAACTCACATAATACAATCTTCCATGGAATTCAAAGAAAAGAGATGAAAACTTACTAATTTTGGTGGAAATCACCAAAAATTCACTTGAAACTTGTTAAATCCTTCAATTATGGAGTATGGAAGAATCAAATTCTTGGGTTCAAGCTCCCATGGAATTTGGCCTAGAGGAAAGAGAAGAAGAAGAAGAAGACTTTTTAATATTTTTTTCCTTTTCATCTTTTTTTAAACCATATATATATATATATTAAAATAATTTAACATTTAATATTTAATTATTTTTTAATAAATTAAAAGTCCTAATTTTCCTCTTTCATTTAAAAATAATTTATTTTTGAATTATTTTATTAATTTTAAATTTATACAATTTAATTACCAAAATACCCTTTTCTTTTAAAAAGTGTTGACTTTTATATGTTATGTATATTTTGCATATATATCACATATATATATATTCCACTTTTTCATTTAAAATCCCTTCATTTTTTATTTAAAACCATTAATTTAATTTATCCTTTTAAATTATAATTTATTTTATCAAATTTTTTAAAAATTAAAAATTTTCAAAAATTTTAGGATGTTACACTAATTGCATCTTTAGAGACATTTTGTATCTTGAATGTGTCACATATTTTCAAAAAAAGTCTCAATATGTGCATTAGGATCTTTATCTGGGAACCCATCAAACTGGCAAGTCTGTTGCACCATTTGTATTTCATTTGTCTTTATCTCAAATTTGTTTGCAGCAACTACCGGTCTCTGTATGCTCGAATCAACCCCATTAAGAGTGGGTCTAGTAAATTCCTGCATTGTTCTTGGCTCATTTCCTGCCATCACTTCAAGTTCTTCTTCTGAGCTGAGATCTTCAAAGTTTAGTTTCGTTTCTGCCAGAACTGTTTCTCTTTTTTCCTTTCGCTTTCTCCTCAATATTCTCTCTAACTCTTGATCTAATTCAAGTAATTGGGAAGAGCTAGCTCAGGTCATAAACGGGAAGAAGTACCTAAAATGACAATCAACAAGTAAGAATTAATGTTAAAACAAATAAAAATAAAAACTAAACCAATAGTCTTGATTTTATTTCTAATATTTAAAATCGTTATCCCCCGGCAATGGCGCCAAAAACTTGATGGCCAATCTGTGCTATCGTAGTATTACCGCAAGTGCACGGGTCGCATAAGTAATAAAATAGTGAGTAAGATATCATTCCACTGAGGACAAGGTCAAATATTAGTGCAAATTTTAACTGTTGTTTAGCTAATTAATAGTTTGTATGGTGATTAAAATAAAAGATGAATTACTAAATAAATTAAAGTAAAGAAAAATTGAATGTTGTGCAACAAAAGTTGATGATGAAGATACTATCCAGATATTGAATCCCCCTTGCCATAAAAAGCATTTATGAATATCAATTCAATTAATTCAAATAATAGAGCTGAGTTGGTATTCCCCTAAATTAGATTAAAACCTCTCTCAAATGAATTAATTCCTAATCACTAAGTAGAATGTTAGGAATCTCTTCTCAAGCATAATTAAATAGATCTTGCAATAAGAACAAGGAACTTTGAACCAAAGCGTCTTGTAAGTCTATCTCTAGCACTCCAATCAACCCTCAATCCTAATAAAATTCTATTTATATAAAGCTTTCTCAAGTCAATAATATGAAAATTGCAACCAATAAATAAGCATGCTATTATCAATTCGAAATAAGAAATTAAGAATCAAAAGAATAAAATAACTCAATCAAATGATTTAATTTAATAAGAACTATTCAATCCACACAATAAAGCTAGGGTTCTTCAATATCTAGATAGATAAAATTTAGCTCATGTTCATAACCAGAAAACCAAAATAGAGGAAATAAGTAAAAGAATTCAAACAATCCATAATGAACAATTTGTTTTTCTTCACTTCAATCCTCAAATCTTAGATTAAATCTCGCATGAATTGGATCTTCACCTTCACTCTTAGCTGCCCAAAACTCTCTTTTTCTCAGGAGGTCAGCTTTGAAAATAAAACTGAATCACTAATTCGCTCTTTAGCTCAGATTTTATAGCCTAGAGATTTTTGCCTGCCATGCCCATGGACACACCCATGTATGTGGGCGTGTCAACGGTGCTGTTTGGAGCTTTAATGACATGGGCAGCGACACACCCATGTTCTTAGGCATGTTGTTGCTACACACCCAGGGACATAGTCAGGGACACGGCCATGTCATTAGGCATGTCACAGCTTCTGTAAGTCAGGAGTAATGGCACGTTCAGGGACACGCCCATGTCTCCAGGCATGTCGAAGCTTCTGTAAAGTAATTGAATGACACGGCCACTGACACGCCCATATCACTGGACATGTCAATTGAAGAATTTTCCCAACATAGCTTCTTTAATTGTCTTTCATCCGTGATTCCAACCTAAATAACCTTAAGGTCTCAACGTGTCAAAAGTTTATGGAATCAACCCTAATAAACACTTGAACAAACAAATTAAACTAAATTTGACAAGAAATATATTAAGAAATAGGGCAAAAAATATCATCAATTATACACTTATTAATATTTTAGATATGCTCACAATGTATTCCTTAATATTTCTGTTGCCATTATACCTCATGAAAGTTAGTTTTGCTAGAAGCATCCTTGTTTTCGCCTTATCGTTTTCCTCATATATTTTCTCAATCTCAACAAGGAAATCAATAGCCTTAATAATCTCAGTAGAGATAGCACCTCGAAAGTCATCCAGAATGTCATGCTTGATGATCATTAGACTCAGGCGATTGGAGCATTCCCACCTCTCGGAGTTCATTTTACCTCAGTGGAACTTTCAATTGTAAGAGAGGAGAGCTACTCTTCCCTTAATGTCAAGTCTAGATCCATGCAGCCAAGATAAATAAGGATATTCTTCTTCCAATCCTTAAATTTTGACCTAGTAAGCACCGGAATATTGCTCGTATTGACTGGCATGTTGGCAAATATATTAACTGTTCAGAGGATAAATTAACTAATAAATATCATGTTCACACCATAATTCAAAATAACCTCTAAAATTTTAAATAATTATGGGATGCATCTCAAGATACCTAGCTCAACATTAATATCAAGCATTTGGATAGTAATATTAACTTGTAACTCTTGGTGTAGTGATCAAATATTGACAATAAAATCTTGTCAAATAAAAAGCATATCTTTGGATCAAATTTTATTCTTATGGGAACCTTATAATTGTCACACATTTATCACCACAAATATATATATATATATATGTGTGTGTGTGTGTGTTATTTTGCCAAAAATTATCCTTCCTTTGGGCTAGTTAATATTGGCACGAATTAACATACATACAAACATCATAACATTTTCAATAAGCTAATCTACACAAAAGATGTTACTTTAGTGACTTCTTGTTTCAACTAGTTCCATCAAATATTTGTCAAACTTTAGTTATATATATAGGCATCCAAAAATTAATTAAAAATTTAGAGCCAATAAATATAACCATTACTAATTTAAAATAATTTAAATTAGACCATACTATTAAAAATAGATTAAAAAATAATAGAAATAAATTAATTTATATAATCAATGATATATATAAGATAAAATTTTGTATCATAATGGCCAAAGTCCAAAGATTCTGCAGCATCTAAGCATATAAACTATTGGCTACTGTATTAATAGTTACCCTTGTAACATGCAACAACTTAGCTGGTACAATTGAATATAATCATATGTAGCCCACATAAGTAAATGTTTCAAAGAAAACCTTTAAACACAAAAAAAATTAAATTCCATAAAAAATATTGCATGTTAAATAGATTTTGTGGTGGACAAAGTGCACAAGATGCATTCAGAAGCAATCGATGAATCCTTATATATATATAGCAAATTGAATGTATGCGTGTGTGTATATATATTGTTAATGCATATAATTATATATATATATATTCCTTAATTTATAGTCAATAAACCAAATCCATCATAAATAAAATCAACAAACAATTAATCAAGATATTTAGAGCCCTAATATTCAACCATGAAAAATTCTCAAAGAATCAACAATGGAGTTATCCTGATACCACTTATAGAGATTTAATTAAACTAAAGTACATGAGACTAACCATAGGCATGTATATAAACATAATACTAAATCCATGAACACAATAAAGTCCTCCATCTATAAAACAATGAGAATATAAGAGAAAATATTAGCAGAAGCGTACCTTGATCTATAGTAAAATTGATTTTTTAGGTTGGATACTTTTGAATTTTGATTTGTTGTCTTACAGCATTTGCTTTGACTATAAGGCAGACAAATTGACAACTCTAATATAACTCGGAAACCACCACGACCTTCATAATATCCTTTATATACTAGGTTAATTAAGTGCGCATAAAACTCTAACTACTAGTATTAGACTTCTACACATATATGGTTCATACCAGATTAAATGTTTTTAGAGCTCAAAAAAATAGATCACTTTATTGGCTCTAATAAATTAGATAGCCTATAATGTAAGGGATATTTACAAAACTAACTTAAAAATAAATTTCATTTTCAAAAATACTACACCTTGAAAAGTTTTCAAAAATATTAAAATCAATATTTTTTTTTCAAAAATATTTTTTTTTATAAAAGCCATACTCTTATTATTAAGATGAAGATGATAAAATATCAAAGTTCAACACATTAGTAGGAAAATATGGAAATTCCTTAAGCCAAACAATAAAATCTGAGGACAAATTAGGAAGTGTTACAAGGCCATGAGCTGGTTTATTGCATGTTCGAGGAGTCCAACTCCATTTCCAACTAGTGAAATTATCAGCCCGCATGCTACAGTCATTGAGGACTTTCCCCAAGCTACTTCTTAATGTGGTTCCAGTGGAGAGGTTGTCAAACACCACCTTACAATCGGTTTCTATAATCAATTTATGAAAACTCAAATCTCTTGCTAACTGGAGATTGAAAAACAATTGCCAGAGTTTTAACCACTGTTGGGTCTCAACTTTCAATAAATATTTTTGCAACACACGCCAGGACCTCTCCATGATAGACCCTGAAAATTACACTAAAACCCATTTTATCATTCCTCACAAACCGAACATCTGTATTAGCTTTTATGAAGTTAACAGGAAGAGCATTCCAAGCTTGAGTCTATGCAGGGCCTAATATGGTGGGATTGGGAGATGCACCACCCCGACTAACAAAATTCACCTCAAAAACCATTTTTCCACCGCCAAAATAATTGAATGAAGATTGAGAGCCAAGGAATCAAATCTTTCCTTATTCCTCTAGTGCCACAAATTGTAACAAATTATAATTACCTTTTGAAGCTCCTCTAAAAGGAGAGAGTCCATGAGGTTGACTAGCCAAGCTTTAAAGGAATGAATATTACAAACTATGGACAATGAAGACTAAACCCAAACACCTTGAATTGTCACACAATCCCGACATAAATGGACAACACTTTCCCCCTACTGGCACCAAGTACATCTATTAAGGACTGAACCGATTCTTCATTGAATGACATCTAACGTGGGTAAGATTGTAAAACCCCTTGACAATTCAATGAAGAACTACCAAGAAATGTCAAAGAACACTTATACACTTAATTATTCATTTTATAATTAAACATTAAGTCTAATGTCAATAAAAATTTTGGCAGAGTCTCCTCTAAAATTAGACACTGCCAAGATCTTCTACAAACAAAACACAACTTGTAACAGATAAGAACTCCCAATTTTCTTTCAATAGATCTCAACTCTAATAGCTTCCATAAACTCAATATCCATTTCTATTCAAAATAATTTAAATTTACATAAAAATCTATAAATATAACTATATATAATATAATACCTGAATTAATATTTAAATACTAAATCTTATAACTCCAACTAAAAATATATTTATACAAATATTCCATCCCATTTACATTTAATACAATTCTAAAATTTATCCAAATAAATAATATAATGTTAGCAATCCAAAATTCTCAACATTTATAAAATCCTTCATCCATTCTCTGCAACTAAGTATTGAAACTCATATTCACCAACTGATAACCCTGCTCTAGTTTATCTTACCTGCGTGTCAGAAAATTCTAACATGCTAAGCTTATAGCTTAGTGGTGTTTATATACACATACCTTGCTATTTAATTTCAATGTAAATAATTGTGACGATAAAATAGTAAATCATAATTTTCGAAAATAAAACAGTAAAACAAATATTTCTATTAAAACTTATTCTACCATAAATAAAACAAATACAATTTCAGTTTATATAAATAACAATAAAATCCCTTTGCTATTTTTTTCAAAATAACCATATTTATAATAAAATCTATAGCAATTGTCTAGCATTTATTTTATAGTAAACAATGCATTTGTAACATCAATATTTTCTATTTACATTTAATATTTTTCATTTGCAATTTACTTTAATAAGTTTTATAAATTCACTGCAATTGTCAATATTTTATTAATAAAATTTTATATTTTCAATAAATTTCATTTTATTTTAATGAGAACTTTCCTTAAGTTAACACTATGATCATTTTTGTTCTACATAACACTTTAAGCACTATGATTTAAAATAACATTCTAAGGTTTTAATTGTAACACCCTTATACTCTATATACGTACAATACATATTTCTAGCATATGTAAAATACGCATATACGGTACAAAAATATCATAGACCGGTTTAATAAAAAAATTTCACATTTCCAATTTTAAAATTTAAATTCTAAATATATAAAAATTAAATAGAATATAAATATTCTTTACTTATTATAAGAGCCCAAAATAAATAATATATATAAAAATCTCTGAAAAAAATTCGCCAGAGTTTTGTCTGTATTTTGGACATCCCAAAATTTATCAAAACACAACCTGCAAAAAAAGAAAACACTCCCAAATAATTTCCAATCACCATTCAACCATACTTCTCAATTTCACCAAGTTTCTCAAACATTTATACATATAGATATATATAATTTAAAACACACTTACTCTACCATTTCAAATATATTGACCCAAACATTCTTTATAATATACAATACATAAAATTCAAAAACATAATATATTATGCATAAAACTCAAAAATGTACAATAACATAAAAATATATACATGCTGCAGGCAGTGTTTCTGATCTCGATAGCAACTCAACAAGCTCAACTATAAGTCTAGACCCGACCTGGTCTAGAAGAATTCTCTGGCTCAACTGGGTCTACCCTGTCACCTGCGTGATGGAAACAGTCGCGCTAAGCCGAAGCCTAGTGGTACAAACTTTGATAATAACAATATAACTCAACGCAATACTAAATGCACAATGCATATAGATGTCACATCAATCCACTTTCTTATATTTTTTTTAAATATTTCATAAGCACAACTCATAACATTATATTACTCAATTGTATCATAATTCATAATTCACAGTAAAACAAAGACAAGCATGGGCCCAAAAAGGATCTAATATGCTATTCAAATTTCAGAGTTACTGCTTTAGTCCATAATGACACCATGTGTCTAGCCCCGTAGGCAATATATATATCCATGGATAATGTAACAGCCCCAGTCTCTTGGACCTCAACCCGGCTAGACCCTTAGGCCCCAGTATCTTGGTCCTCAACCCAGCTAGACTGCTACAGTTTTTGAGGCATACGACCCAGTCTTTTCACCCCAAAAACATCATATTTATCAGCTGGCCTAGCTTACGACTCAGTCTTTTCACCATTCTAGCGTTTAGCCTGTAGGCAATCATAGGTATGCCGCCAAACCCAGAACTCTAAAAATTGAATAACATACTAGGCACACAATTTATTCATATTTCTCATTATCAATTTCTTTCATAATTCCTTTATAAAAACTTTTCTCATTTTCTCATGATCAAACTAGGCACATTGTCTTATTATATCATCTTTTTCTCACTTTTTTTTTCATTTATTCATTTTTCACATCTTTCTCATCTTTCTCACTTTTCTCATTTTTATTAATATCAATTCATTTCATTATTCCACATATTTCATTTTTGCATTCACAACACATTACCCAATTACTTTGGGTATTTTCACATAATATACATATTCCACATTCTACACAATTTAGCCATTATCAATGGCTTTTCACAATGTATCTAACACATATATGACATTACAAATGTCATAGCACATTATTCATACTCAATCAATGAACCAAGTAACTTAACATATTTTCCAACCAAAATGTGTTAAGCCCAAATGTCATGCAAATATAAACAATATATTCAAAGTTTGTACATACCTCCACTAGCAACCCAAAGCAAGCTAAAAACAACCTTCAATCCAATCTTTCTAACTTGCCCTTCACCACTTGGATGAAGCAAATCAATCTCCCTCAATACCTAAACCAAATGTGATAGCAAATAAGCATTTAGTATCACATTTAATGGCATTTCCAACATTAAACCATAATTACACATCACTCCTACAAATTTCTAAAAATTTAGTCTTTCTTTACTTCAACATTGGAATTCCATTTTACTACAATTAAATTAGTGTTTTAAGTTTATTTATATTATTAAAACATATTTTAATACATTTAAATCATTTACATTATAAAAATACACTCTTATACACAAAATCTCAAAAATGGCATAACCTTCCCCCATTGAAGGTTTTCCATTCCAATACAATCCATTACTCATTCCAAGCTTATATTCATCACTTTTAACACTAAACAACATGCTTAAATAAATAAAATCACACAATTCAACCACTTTGAAAAATCACTTTTCCAAAACCCTAAATCTCCACTTCCATTCTCAAACTCCAACCCAACACCACAAAATCCAATATTTGACTTTAAAATACTTGTTTATGAATCAAAAAAACTCATTTGGAATCAATTTGCACAATTAAAGTTCATATTTTCAAAACCCCAAAAATCCATAAACCTAAATTCTCTCTCTTTACCATTCTTTAACCAAACTCCACTATCTCTTTAATCTAACCTTAGAATCATTGTTAACTACCCAAAATAACATCATACACACCAATTCCAACAAATATAACATACTACATAAAAATCTCAAAACTCACATAATCTCATCTTCCATGGAATTCAAAGAAAAAAGATGGAAACTTACTAATTTTGGTGAAAATAACCAAAAATATACTTGAAACTTGTTAATTCCTTCAATTTATGGAGTATGGAAGAAGCAAAATCCTTGGTCTTCAAACTCCCATGGAAGCCACATCCTTGAAGAAGAAGAAGACTTTTACCTTTCTTTTCCTTTCATCTTTTTTTTAACCATATATATATATATATTAAAATAATTTAATATTTAATTATTTAATTATTTTTTTAATAAATTCAAAGTCCTAATTTCCCTCTTCCATTCAAACTTAATTTTTTTTGAATTATTTTATTAATTTTGAATTTATAAGATTTAATTACCAAAATACCATTTTCTTTTAAAAAGTGTTGACTTTTATATATGTTATGTATATTTTGCATGTATATCACATATATATTCTACCTTTTCATTTAAAATCCTTTCATTTTTCATTTAAAACCATTAATTTAATTTATCCTTTTAAATTATAATTTATTTTATCAAATTTTTCAAAAATTAAAAATTTTCAAAAAATTTTTGATGTTACAATTAGAAAATTTCAAATTTTTTTGGATGTTACATTAATACTTATTAACATTTAATTATTAGTATTCTTATTTTATATGCTACTAGAGTTTTATTACCAATATACTTTATTATCATTACACTTTTGCCCAACATATACTGGATTTCAAATCCTAGATTCAGATAACGGATCACAGATAGCAAGTAAATCTATTACTGTCACTCAGTAGTACAATCAAGGGACACGGCTGTGTCAACTAATGTGACATGCCCATGTGTTTCTAATCATTACTACTCATCCAAATATTTTTTAGAAAATACTTCCTAACGTTCTCATACTCAATCAATACCTCAAAATCATCAATTTTCTAACATCACTATAAATCTAAGTCAACGAATTTCCATTAACTTCACTTACTTAAACCAAGTAAATAATATGAGTACTTCAAGAACATAATCAAATTCAAGCTTAGATTACCATACATAAATTAATCAAACTAGTTCAATACACTTACGTTATATTACCTTGCATCAAACACTATATTTTTCTCTAATCAAGTGAACTTTTCTCACTTCAATTCTCTATTCATATTACTTCCATTTTTCCTTTTCTTATATTCTTTTGCTTATGCATAGTTCTATAAATATAACTTACTCAACTTCAAGTTACTTATAAATATAATAGTCACTAGCTTCCTTTCTATTTCTTATCCACAAATAAGTAACTTAATATTCAATTATCTTTTCCCATTTCAATAACTTTACGCTCACTTTGATCATCAAAATATTTATAACAAACGCTTATCATGCAAACTTTACCTTCCCAACTCATCTTATAGATTAAACTCACTTTTATCTTTAATGATCTAACATCAAATACATATACTGCTAAGCTTAAATTAACAATTCACTACTAAGTTCACATATTATATCAAATACATAAATAATATCAAACTCTCTAAGAGTACAATCGATTCATGATTCAATCTTCATACTATGACACTTATTTTCCTTTCTTGCTCTCCTCAACTTGTTTCTACACAACTTGCTTATTCCAAAGTTATCCATTGATATAATAATCACTTAACCTCATTTACACTTCTTATCCATAATAAATAATCAAATATTCCAATATTTCCTGTTGATACCCACTTCAAATAACCATGTAGCACCAATAACATAGTTCTCTTCAAGAGAAATTACTTAACATTCTATTAAAAATTATGTTGATTTAAAAACAAGTCTTAGGCACATTCATAAAATTATATTTAAAGTTTCATATTTTTTGAGTTCCTTTACTATGTTTAAAAATTATGTTTTCCAAACTTATATATTCTGTTTTTACAATAACTTTACTGACAGTATCAATTTTCTAATTTTCTTTAGGTACCAAATCTTTATAAAAATTCATGGAATTTTAAACATATAACAAAAATATGTATATTAACCTTTACCTAAAATTGTAGAATTTTATATGTTCATTTATCTTATTTTTAAATTATGTTTCCTTAACCTTACAAATTCTGGTTTACAGTCACTATCCTGGTAGTTTCAATATTCTATTTTATTTTTCCAAACAAACCTTTATTAAAATTTATAAAATTTTGATCACATTTCTTAAACATATATATGATCTTATATGTAAAATTTCAGATTTTTTTTGGGTTGTTTTACTATGGTTTCCAATTAAATTTCACAAATCCTAAAATTCTAGCTCTACTGGCACATTCCAAGCTTGTGTTCTTCGATTTTTTTTTCATAATAAATCATCTTTAAAAATTATAAAATTTTAAAAACTATCTAATAACACATAGATAAAATCTCAAGTAAAATTTCATAATTTTTATACCTTTTATATTATACTACAATTCAGACAAAACACTTTACAATTAATACAATTATGGTTCAACTAGCTTCCATAAGCAATAAAAATCATGAGAAAATTAAATAATAGCAAACTATTAATATACAAGCACAAACATCTTCTCAAGTAGCTTCTCCCTTCTAATTTCTCAATTTTTCTTGAATTTATGATGGTTAGGGTTTTTCACATATTCTAATGAATTATACTAAAAACTTTGGGTTATATGTAAATTTTTTCTTAATTTTTACTTAGATTGATGGGAGAATATGGAAGAAACTAAATTTTTTTTTGTTATGGAGAAGGAGAAAGTCGGTTTGGGTGTAGGAAGAAGAAAGAGAAATAGTTCTTTTAAATATATTTATTATTATTAGGGTTTTGACTCCATAAAGTGAGCTCACCGTAACTGCAATGCTCCCACTTCTTTAAATTTAATACTAATCCGATTTTTAATTTTGTAAAATAGTAAAAATAATTTTTTTTAGTTAATTTAAAGCTCTACTATCCATATTTCACAAATTCGATCACTGTTAATACTTATATATAGTTCAATATCTATATAATTTTGAAATTAAAAATTCAAGACATTACAAAGATACCCAACACGACTCTCCATGTAAAATTCAAAACCTTCAGTGGTGGTGGTTGCTTCCATAATAACTTTCAAAACTTAGATTGCAAAGAGGTGGAGGCTAAATTATTCTCAGAACCAGTCATTAGAGACAAAGAAATTCTATAGCCACTCTTTACTAAATAAGCACCATTAGAACTATAGTTCCACACTAGTGAATCATCTCCAAGAACTGGGCTCAAAGGAATCTTTTTTATACGGTCAACGTCCATAGGGAAGAAGGACTCCTTAATTAAATTCCACTTCCACTCACCCATTTCAGTGTCAATCAGTTCAGAGACCAAGGCATTCACCAGTAGACCTCTTTGCAGAGTGATAATATTGAAGGTATGCGGCTCTGGTACCCATTTATCAGTCCAAATTTTTATTGTTCTCCCATTGCCAATTTACCTATGTAACCCATTTGATGGCACAACATGAACCTCCAAGATAGACTGCCAAGTGTAGTTTGGATTACTACCCAACCCAGCTTCCATAAAGCTTGAACATGGGAAATACCTTGATTTTAGCAAGGGCAACTAGAGAATCCGATAAAGTCAGAAATCGCCATCCCTGCTTTCCTAATAGTGCCCTATTGAAAGCTTCAAAATCTTTAAATCTCATACTGACCTCTTCCTTGGGTTGACATAAATGTTTCCAGCTACAAAAATGGAGTTTTCACTCCTCCTTTTTCTGTCCCACCAGTAGTGCCCAATCATAGATTTTTGGTCATGACAAAGATTAGCCGACATAAGGAAAGTCTGCATAACATAAGATGGAATCGCTTGTGCCATTGACTTTATAAGGAGCTCCTTACCCTCCCATGTAAACATTTTTCCTTCCAACCTTATAGTCTCCTCCACATTCTATCTTTAATGTTACCAAAAACCAATGATTTATTCCTGCCCACAGAAGTTGGTAAACCTAAGTACATGGCATGATGGGAAGAAACTCTCACCTCCAAGAAAGAAGCTAACTGTTCACGCAGGTCCAATGGAACACTTGAACTGAAGCAAGCTTCTGACTTATGGAAATTCACTTTTTACCCCAATAACTGTTAATACTTCCATAGTACATGTTTAATGGCATTTACCTCCCTCATAGATGACCGAGAAAAAATAATACAATCATTAGGAAAAAGTAAATGAGATAAAGATGGAGCCCTTGTACATACCATTACACCATGAAGATCATGAGTTCTAACCACCTCCTCCATCAGTCTTGTTAGACCTTCAGTGCAAAGTAAGAATAAATACGGCAACAAAGGGTCACCCTGCCTCAGACCACGACTGAGATGGAAGACTTCTGTTGGAGTCCCATTAATTAGTAGAGAATAGCTAGCAATTGAGATGAAATGTAGCACCATCGATACCCAACTTGGAGCAAAGCCCAATCTCCACATAACTGCTTCTAAAAAGTTCCACTCCACCTGATCATAAGCCTTGGCCATATCCAATTTGACAGACATTAGCTTCCTCTCACTGTGACCTGAAACTCGCATATGATGAAGCACTTCAAAAGCCATTAGAATATTATCATTGATAAGACGGACTAGAATAAAAGCACCTTGGGATTTATCCACCACTTCATTCAAAATAAGCTTCAGACGATTAGCAATCACCTTTGTAGCAATTTTACATATGATGTTGCATAAACTAATAGGGCGATATTCTGAAACAAAGCTTGGCTCTTTTACCTTTGGGATGAGATAGATTAAAGCATTTTTAAACCAATGGGAAACTCACCACCATTCAAGACTCAGAGCACCAACTGAACCACATCTCCTTTGATAATGGGCCAATACTGCTGGACGTAAAGTGGAGGCAAACCATCTGGGCCAGGGGCTTTTAAAGGATGCATCATATTGACTGCATTATAGATCTCCTCTTCAGAGTATGATTGACATAGAAAAGGAGTTCATATCTATAGTAACTTTCTGAAGAATAAAACCTAAATCCATAGAACTCTACATGTTACAATTAGAACAAAAGAGATTTTTGTAAAAATCAACAATATTCTTCTCTAGCTCCCCCCTTTAACTCCCTACCTAAATCATCGTGTAATATGGTAATAGAATTATTATTCTTCCTTTTGGATGCCATAATGTGAAAATATTTAGTATTACGGTCCCCTTCCTATAACCTTTGGACCAGAGACCTCTGTCTCCACATGAGCTCTTCTCTCAGTTCGAGCTCTCTCAGTTCACCTTTCAGTGTTTATCTCTCCCCCATTAAATCTCCATTATAGAAGAGGGCAAGTTCATCTAATTTCTCTACAATTTGCTTTCTTTTCTCCTTCAAACTACCAAAACAACTTTTACCCCAATGACTACGCTCTTTTGCATAGTTTTTAATTTTATTGGACCAGGTTGCATCTTTTAACAAATCCCAAGTAGATTAGATAATTTCACACAAGTAGGACTTCTAGTCCGCATAGCCTCAAAATGAAAAAAACTTCAACCTAGAACTAGGGGAAGAGAATTCATTTAGACAAATAGAAATAGCTAAATTGTTCGAACCTATCTAGAGAATATGAGAAACAGTGGCATGTTTAAATAATTGACACTAATTCGATGAACCAAGGCAACAGTACAACCTCTCCTCAATGAAATTGTCACCCTGTCTCCCGCTATCCCATGTAAATGGGTATCCACTAAAACTCACTATTGCGCTCTACTTTACACTACTAAAAGCGACACTTGCAAGTATACGAGGCTATTGTAGCAACGGTGATTACCCCAAGGTCGTCTCATAAGGAAGGTGTTGTTCGTAATAATTTGATTAAAATAAAATATTAAAATTTGAATGTATGTTGTTGATATGGTGAAATGTGATTAAAATCTAAAAGAAAAAACTAGTTAGTATTTGTGCAAGATTAATTCAAATTCTTAGAATGGTACCTAGGGTTTGTAGATCAATTTAATCAAAGCTTAATTCTCAAATTATCCATTAATACAACCTTGTAACTCAATTTTTTTTATTAATTAGAAATTATCAATTCATTAGTTTTCACATTCACGAATTAACAATAACCAATTACTTTAAAATTGCAAATTAATTGAACCCTAGAACTTATATTTCTAATTTGTTCTTAGGGTAGTTGGTTGCATAGTTTCAATATTAAATTTCACCTCTCAGTCCATCATTCAATTTTAAGAGATAAATAGGTGGTTAATCTATCAACTTAACATATAATCCAATGCAAACAACCACTAACAAGGTATATTAATGAAAATATCAAATCAAGTCATTCAATCAAATATACTACAACCCTAGGTATGGGTAATTTAGCTCATCATCATTTTAAAATAAACATTCATCTCATTATAATAAAATCAAAATTATCCATTGAAACATTAATGTTCATAACAAAACAATAATAATCTAGAAATGAATTAAATGAGAGAATAAGAAAAACCCCTTGAGATGTCAAGAGTTGAACTTTTTGTTCTTTCTCCTAGCTCAACTTTGAATATGATGAAGAACTCCCAAGCTCTCTTCAAACCTTCAATCAATTGTTCCACCCTTGAAAGATAAAATGAAAACTCTCTCAAGCCTCCAACTCTTCAATCAAAGCTTTCTCCAAACCCTAACACACTTCAAGAGCTTGTTCACCCAAACACTATCTAAAAACATGAAAGTCACTTGCATATGGAAGAATATGAAGATGAAAGGAAAAAAATAAAATTGTAGTTGGTGATGAAGATGGTCTCTTTCAAAAACCAAGAATAAGTTGAACGTGTCTCACCCATTTCAAAATGATCTCCCCCTCTATATTCATGTCTCTCCAATTATTTTTTAATTTTAAAACAAAAAGAATTCCCTTTTCCAACTCACCTTACTCCCATCTTCCCCTCTTTTTTTATTCTTAAATCTTTCATCCCATAAAAACACCTCACTTTTCAATTATTTTAAAATAAATTTCCTCTTGTCTCCCACCTTGTCCTCCATTAGATCATGCAAATAATTTAAAAAGACCACACAAGACACAGCCAAGTCATGAGTGACTTGGCCATATCACTCAGCTTTCCATTGGACACGGCTAAGTCATGAGGCCTTGTCCCTTGCTGCCAAGTTCAAAAGTTTTGCCTTCTTGAGTGGGACACGGCCAAAAACAAGTTGTCTTGGCCGTGTGATGTGACATGAATGGGTGACACGGCCAAGACTCTTGACTGTGTTCAGTTCTACCAAACTTGTATTTGTTTCTCTTAACTTGTGAGAGACACGATCAAGTGACTCCTAGTCCATCACACGCCCAAGATGGGTGCATGTGTCTTATTCTGCCTATAAGTATTCTCACCTAGAATGTTGTACGGCCAAGATGGTGTCTGTGTTTAACACTACTTTGTCCTCTTGTTTCCATGGGATGGGACACGGCCAAAACTTGTGCCTGTGTCTCATTCTGTCAAAATTTCCACATTCTTTGATGAGGGACATGGCCAGGACATGAGTGACATGGCCAGGACAGTTTTATCTTGGCCGTGTCTTATTATCTTCACATTGGACACAGCCAAGATGGGCGAACGTGTTCAGTACTGCTTATATTTGCACATGCTTTTCTTTTCTTAGGATGAAATAAGGCCAAGAAAATGAGACATAGTCAGTGACAAGGCCAATATGAGTTTTGTCCTTACCATGTCTAATGCAACATGGCCAGGATGGGCCTTATCCTGGCCATGTCTAATGTGACATGGGCAAGATGGGCGAGTGTGTCTAGTTCTATCTAAATTTCTTCCTTTGAGGTGGAACATGACCATGTTTAAGCTATCCTGGTCACGTCTCTAGAATTTTTCCTTAGACATGGCTAAGCTTCTAGCAATAAACTTGCATATTTAATTGCTCTTTTCTCACGGGCTCTCCTTGCTTCAACCTAAAATACAAAACCTAATAACAAACTTAAACAAACTATTTTGAAAACAACTAAAAAGCAAAAAAAAATACCCTAAAACACATATAAACAGAATCATAACAATTACCCCACACTTAATTCTTTGCTTGTCCCCAAGCAAAGTTAAATTGAGCAAAACCAAACAAGAAGGAATTTATCAAACTCAAGAATTATAAGATATCATCAAGAATTCCCTTTTTATAATGTTCACACTCATTATCAAACCAAATAAAATCAATACTCAAGTAATTCAATGGCCTTCCAATACATCCTAAAATGTCACTCCCTCACAAAGTCTCTAAGTGTTTGATCATTGTAGTTTTTGCACTCTCAACATTCGATGAAAGAATATCTCCATAGGCTTGCTTATCAATCAAATCTCCACCACCTAATTACAATCAAGCATCAATCATAAGGTCTTTCATTTATTTGTAATGGGGCTAAGGTGAAGGCATGACATTATGAATGTGAGTGTATTCATTAAGTTCAAGAGCACTTCAAGAATGAAGTAACCGATCATACATATAACCCAACAATCTCAAAACAACCTCAACTCACTTAGCACTTGACTCTAAAATACCCTTTATTGGAATCCTCTTATTTTATTAGAAAGATCATATCCAAGCTTATTCCAACCTTAGCCATAAGAACAATAATTTCTAATTTTCCCTTCTTTTTTTTCTATTTTTTTCTTTTATTATTTTTTTATAAAATAGGATTTTGAATTAATTTCTATTTTTAGATTTAATATAACAATAATATAAGGAAGAAGAAGATCTAATAAACAAAAACAAAAATTATAAAGTGTTTATTTGCAACTTTTCAACCTACTAAATTTAACCCCCACACTTTAATTGACACAACAACTTCAATTACTAAAATTTTTAAATGGTCTTGCTCCCAAAGAAAGGATAAGAAATGGAACAAAATGGTTCACGGCTAATATTATTGTGTAAAAGAAAGAAATGAAAAAATGAAATAGGCTAAAAATTGGCTTACTAAAGACATATTCAAGGTTGGCCTTTTAAGTTAAATGGGTATTCCTAAATGCCTTAACCATATTGATGCCTAATTGAAATTTTCACATGGTCTCAAAATGCATATCTAAGCAAGTTCTAGCAATATATTAATCAAGAATTCTCGCACACAAAAATAATAAGTTGGCATTCAACTTAAATGGCTCAAATTCTCACAATTTAAAGGTAATGCCAAGAATGAAAATCAAAGTTGACAATAAGTACCAACTCTATTCAATTCTCAAATTCATGCTTCAAAAATTTTGAAGGTCACCTATCAAAAATCTTATAACCATTGAGTTTTTAAAAAATCATTTATTCAAAGAAAAACATTACATTACTAAAACTTAAACCAAGAATAAGTTAAAAGTAAAAATATTACACCTCACACTTAAAGATTCACATTGTCCCCAATATGAGAATGCATAAATTTAAAGAGGAGTTCAAATGAAACTTGATTTCCATCATTTCCATATGCGATATAAGGTACTACTTCCATCCTTAATTAATTTGTCACCCATGTCCAAAAAGATGAATAGCATACAACTTCAAAAGGTACCCGGAGTATTGCAAATCCTAAATAGCATCCTTTGAAAAGCAAATTTCCCAAAGGAACATGTGAAGGTCATCTTAGGATGATCCTTTGGTGCTATAAGAACTTGGTAATAACATTTTTCATTCTGCAACATGGTTATATCCATTTTTTTCTCTTCCTTACCACTGAGAGTAGAAGAGATGATCATTGGTTGTGTATTATTCTCCCCAAGAAAAACCCTTTTTTCAATAACTCTTGCAACTGCACTTTCAACTCTCTCAACTCGTCAGGTAACATCCAATAAGAGGTAATAGAGATATGAGTGGTACCAGGCAACAAATCGATACCAAACTCCACTTCTCTCTCAAGAGGTACCCCTGGCAACTCATCAGGAAAAACATTTGAAAACTTGGTAACTGTGGGTATACTGTCAAGCTGGGACCCCACTACTCTAGTATCTACAACATGAGCAAGATAAGCCTCACATTCCTTTTGAATCATCCTCCCAGCTTAAATAGCTGAAACAAATGTGGATGAAAGATACATCTGCTCACTAGATACCATCACATCCCTACCATCACGTGTTCTCGAAGTAACACATTTCTTCTGACAGTCTACCATAGCCCCATGCTTGGATAACCAATCTATGCCTAAAATCAGATCATACTCCTTGAAAGGCTTCTCAATCAGGTCACCGAGAAACTCTTCATCTTGAACAACAACTGGACTATCTCGGTGTACCCTGCTCACCACAACACCATGCCCTAAAGGATTTATGACCAAAACATTAAATCCTAAGGACTTGGAATGCAAATCACTCACAGGTAAGATGGATGCACTGATGTAAGAATGAGTAGACCCAAGGTCTAATAATTCAAGAACTGAAGTACCAAATAATGTAAAAATACCAGCAATAACAACTGAAGTATATGGCTGCCTCTGCATCACATAAACCTGCTGTGATGGTCCTGTCTCATCTAGTCTACTACCTTCAGCTAAAGAACCTCCTTTCAGACTAGAACCAGATCGACCACCTCTACCAAAACCTCTGCCATCATGACCCCCTCTGACACTAGGTTGAGAAGCTGCAGTATATGCCTGCTATCCTTTGGTGGCTTGGGACAATCTCTAATAAAATGGTTTGATGATCCACATCTAAAACACACTCCCGAAGTATCTCTCTACTAGCAAACACCTCCATATGCTTTATCACAATGAACACAAGTAGGTGTAGCAGACCTCTGAGCCACTGGGGTCGGAGCACTAGCCACTGAAACTGCAGGTCTCTGTCTCTGTCTCTGCTACTGTACTGACCTGCCAAACTGCCCTTTTGGCTCCTACTAAACCTCTAAACATATCCCCCTCGGCCTCTCTTCACTGATGAAGACCCTACCTCACTTTGGGGTCTCCTAGCTCTGGTCTCCTCAACCCTGGCAGTTGCTCCAAGACCCTGTGCTCTCTCAACACTCCTAGCAGCTGAAACCAACTGAGAAAAATCTTGATACCGAGAGCCTACTATGATACACATGATAGATGGTCTCAGTCCTTCCTCAAACCTCCTGCACCTGTCAAACTCGTCAGAAATGATCCCACCAGCATAGTGACAACCGGATAAACTCGATCTCATACTCTGTCACTGTCCTGGTATGCTGTCTCATACTCAGAAACTCCATCTTCTTTGCATCCTTCTACTCCCTCAGAGTATACTTCTGATCAAATTCCCGTAGGAAATCATCATAGGTCAGGACTTGTGGATCATCCAGAGCATGTGGAACCGTCTTCCACCAATTATATGCATCCCTCTGCATAAGAGATATGACATAATCAAACTTCTCTTCTTGACTAAATACAACTGAATGAATACTCTCTGAACCCTATCTAGCCACTACTCTGCTACAGCAAGGTTTGTAGTATCATTGAAGTCCTCAGCTCCAAACTTTCTCAGTTTATCATACTACCTCACCAGCAAGTGCGGCTGCGGCTGTGGTTGTGGTGGCTGCTGAACTGGAGCATATCTCAACAACTCTACCATATGCCGTACCCAGCCAATCGAAATCTCATCAGCTGCTGGTCTCACAGGCACAGAAACAGACACCTTGCCAGCAGACACAACTCTAGCTCCATCTCTACCCTTATCTGGAGCCACACTCTCTGCACTACCCTCAGCATCCTGATGCATTCGAGACGCCATAACTACCTATATTTGCAAACACAGCAGAAATTACTATATCAGAGATCAAAAACTACCAGTGCCAATGCATGTATTACAATTAAAAACTATTTTAAATCTCCTATTTTCTCTCTCTATCAACCCACCTAGGTCGAGAACCTCAAACCTAGGCTCTGATACCAAAATAAATATAACACCCTTATACCCTATATATGTACAATACATATTTCTAGCATATGTAAAATACGCATATACAGTACAAAAAGTCACCGACCGGTTTAATAAAAAAATTTCACATTTCAGATTTAAAATTTAAAATACTAAATATATAAAATTAAATAGTATATAAATATTCTTTGCTTGTTATAGGAACCCAAAATAAACATTTTATATGAAAATCTCTAGGAAAAATTCACAAGAGTTTTGTCTGTAATTTGGACGTTCCTAAAATTTAGCAAAACACAACTTGCAAAAAGAATACACTCCCAAATAATTTTAATTCACCATCTCAACCATACTCCTCAATTGCACCAAGTTTCTCAAATATATATATATATATATAATTTAGAACACATTTACACTCCCATTTCAAATAACTTAACCCAAATTTTCTTTATAATTTACAATACATAAAATCCAAAACATAATATATTATGCATAATGCTCAAAATATACAATAACATAATATATATATATATGCTGCTGACAGTGTTTCTGATCTCAATATCAACTCTACACGCTCAACCACAATTCCAGACCCAACCTGGTCTAGAAGAACTCTCTCGCTCAGTTGAAACTACCTTGTCACCTGCGCGATATAAACAATCGCGCTAAGCCGAAGCCTAGTGGTATAAACTTTGATAACAAAAATCAAATACAATGCCAATGCACATTGCTTATGAATATCACATCATTCCATTTTCTTATACTTTTCAAATATTTCATATAAAAACAAACACAAACATGGGCCCAAAGATAACTAATATGCTATTCAAATTTCAGAGTTACTATTTTGGTCTATAAGGACACCATGTGTCTAGCCCCATAGGCAATATATGAATGTAATAATCCAACAAGGCCTGAGCTTAGACCCGGTCATTTCACCCAGCCTAGCTTGAAATATTTATTTTTGAGGCTTACGACCCGATCATTTCACCTCAAAAATATTTTCACAATGACGCCCAACGTCTAGCCCGCAGGCAATCATATGCATGCCGCCAAACACAGAACTCTAAAAATTGAATAACATACTAGACACACAATTTATTCATATTTCTCATTATTAATCTCTTTCTCATTGTCACATATTCAATATAGGCACATTGTCTTATTTTCTTATTTTTTTTTCTCACTTTTCTCATTTTTCTCATTTATCTCAATATCAATTCATTTCATTATATTTCCACATATCTCATTACATTATATCACATTTTTTTCATTCACAACACATTACCCAATCACTTTGGGTATTTCCACATAATACACATTTTAATCACATTTACACAATTTAGCTATTATCAATGGCTTTTCACAATGCATTTAACACATCTATGACATTACAAATTTCATAGCACATTATTCATGCACAACCAATGTACCAAGTAGCTTAACACATTTTTCAACTAAAATGAGTTAAGCCCAAATGTCATGCAAATATAACCAATGTATTCAAAGTTTGTACATACCTCAAATAGCAACCCAAAGCAAGCTTAAACAACCTCCAACCCTATCTTTCCAACTTGCCCTTTACCACTTGGATGAAGCAAATCAACCTCCCTCAATGCCTAAACCAAATTTGATAACAAATAATCATTTAGTATCACATTTAATGGCATTTCCAATATTAAACCATAATTAAACATCACTCTTATAAATTTTCAAAAATTTAGCCTTTCCTTACTTTAACATTAGAATTCCATTATATTCCATTTAAATTAATGTTTTAAGTTTATTTATATTATTAAAAACATATTTTAATAACCATTTATATTACAAAAACACATTCTTATACACAAAATCCTAAAATGACATAACCTTCCCCCATTGAAGGTTTTCCATTCCAACACAATCCATTAATCATTTGAAGCTTATTTTCATCACTTTTAACACTAAACAACATGCTTAAACAAATAAAATCAATCAATTCAACAACTTTGGAAAATCACTTTTCCAAAACCCTAAATCTCCACTTCCAATCTCAAACTCCAACCAAACACAACCAAATCCAATATTTGACTTTAAAATACTTGTTTATGCACCAAAACAACTCATTTAGAACCAATTTTCACAATTAAAGCTCATGTTTTCACAAACCCAAAAGTTCCATAACCCTAAATTCTCTCTCTTCACCATTCTTTATCCAAACTCCATCATCTCTTCAATCTAACCTTAAAATCATTGTTAACTATCCAAAATAACATCATACACACCAATTCCAACAATTATAACATCCTACTTCAAAAATCCAAAACTCACATAATTCAATTTTCCATGGAATTTAAAGAAAAGAGTTGGAAACTTACCAATTGATGAAGAAACTTCTAAAACTCCACTTGAATCCTTAAAATTCTTTCAATCCTTGATGTATGAAAGAAGAAAAAATCTCCCCTTGTTGGCTATGGAGTTTCTGCCTAGATGAAGAAGAAGAAGAGGATGAAGACTTTTTTTAATTTTTTTTCATTTCATCTTTATTTTAAACCATATATATATATTAAAATAATTTAATAATTAATTAATTATTTATTTATTTAATAAATTAAAAGTCCTAAATTCCCTCTTCCATTCAAAAATAATTTATTTTTGAATTATTTTATTAATTTTAAATTTCTAAAATTTATTTATAAAAATGTCATTGGACTTTGACTTTTCTTTTAAAAAGTATTGACTTTTATATGTTATGTATATTTTACATATATATCACATAACTTTTTCATTTAAAATCCCTTCATTTTTCGTTTAAAACCATTAATTTAATTTATCCTTTTAAATTATAATTTATTTTATCAAATTTTTCAAAAATTAGAATTATTCAAAAATTTTGGGATATTACAATTCTCTCCCCCTAAAATAAATTTCGTCCTCAAAATTACCTATTCTCAAGTCTGGAATAATTGAAAAAACTGACTCTGCATTGCCTGCTCACTCTCCCATGTCGCCTCCTAAGTGGCATGATTCCTTCAAAGGACTTTCACAAGTGGCACCCTCTTATTCCTCAATTCTTTAACCTCTCGTGCCAAAATCGCCACTGGTTTTTCCTCGTAAGTCAGATCTAGACTCACCTCAATAGACTCCACTGATATGATATGAGATGGGTCAGACCTGTATCTCTAAAGCATTAAGACATGGAAGACATTATGAATTTGATCCAATTCAGGCGACAAAGCTAGTCTATAAGCCACTGGACCAACTCTCTCCAACACCTCATAAGGTCTTATAAAATGAGGACTTAACTTCCCTTTTCGATCGAACCTCAGAATCTTCTTCCATGGAGACACCTTCAAAAATACTTTATCTCCTACACTAAACTCTATGTCTCTTCTCTTCAAATCTGAATAGGATTTCTATCGGTCTGAAGCTGCTTTCAAACAACCCCGAATCACCTTCACTTTCTCTTCTGTTTCCTTAATCAAATCAAGACCGACCAGTTTACCTTCTCCGACCTCATCCCAACAAAAAGGTGTCCTACATCTTCTACCATATAAGGCCTCATAAGGAGCCATCCCAATACTGGACTGATGGCTACTGTTATAAGCAAACTCAATTAGTGGAAAAAATATATCCCAATTCTCGGTAAAATCAATGATGTAGCTCCTCAACATATCATCCAGAATCTGTATCACTCTCTCTGACTGCCCATCTTCTTGAGGATGGAAAGAAGTACTAAAATGCAATCGAGAACCCAAAGTATCATGCAAACTCTTCCAAAATCTCGAAGTAAACTGGGGATCTCTATCCGACACCAAAGAAACTAGGACTCCATGCAACCTTACTATCTCATTGATATATAACTTAGCCAACCTCTCAAGAGAATAATCCATCCAAACTGGAAGAAAATGAGTTATCTTCATCATCTGATCAACTATCACCCAAATTGCATCATGCTTCTTCAGGGTCAAAGGCAGTCCAATTACAAAATCCATTGTCACTCGCTCCCATTTCCACTCAGGCACTAATAAAGGTTGGAGCAACCCTAAAGGAACTTGGTGCTCAGCCTTCACTTTCTGGCAAGTAAGACATCTGGATACAAAATCTGCTATGTCCCTCTTCATACCTGACCACCAATAATGTCGCTTCAAGTCCTGATACATTTTGGTACTCCCAGGGTGCATAGCAAAAAGTGACTGATGTGCTTCCTCTAATATCATCCTTTTCAATTCTGCCTTATCAGGAATACATAACCTATCTCGATACCATAGACTACCATCATCCCTCACATAAAAGTCTCGACTCTCCCCCTTCTGACAAACCAATACAATTTTCTAAATTTCCTCATCTGCCAACTGAGCCTCCCTAATATGATCCAACAAGACTGGCCTCAACTGCAACTGAGCCATCAAAGCACCATCATCACAATACTTAAATCTAGCATGTAATGCTCTCAACTCAAAAAGCAATGAGAGAGAATAAGCAGTCAAACCTGTCAAAGACTTCTAACTCAAGGCATCAGCAACAATATTTGCCTTTCCAGGATGATCATCAATCAAATAATCATAGTCTTTAATCAACTCTAATCATCCTCTCTGCTGAAGATTTAGCTCTCTCTGAACACCCGGGTATTTTAAACTCTTGTGATCCGTATAAATGAAACACTTTTTTACATACAAGTAATGCCGCCAAATCTTCAAGGCAAAAACTATTGCTGCTAATTCCAAATCAGGCATCGGATAATTCAGCTCTTGTGGCTTCAACTGTCGAGAGGCATAAGCAATGACTCTACCCTCCTGCATCAGAACACAACCTAAACCACTATGTGAAGCATCACTATATATCACATGTGGTTTACCTTCCAGAGGTAGGGTAAGGACAGGAGCCTGAGTCAACATCTCCCTCAGCTGCTCAAAACTCACCTGACAATGATCTGTCCACACAAATCTAACTCATTTCCAAAGTAATCTGGTGAGTGGTGTAGCTATCATAGAAAAACCCTTCACAAACCGTCTATAATAGCCTGCCAAACCCATAAAACTTCTAACCTCTATCACAGACTTCGGTGGACTCCAATTCAAAATAGCCTTAACTTTACTCAGATCAACTCTAATACCTCTACTGAAACCACATGACCAAGAAAAGCTACCCGATCGAGCCAGAACTCACACTTGACAGCTTAGCATACAACTGCTTCTCTCTCAGAGTCTGCAATACAATTCGTAAATGCCTATCATGATCCTCTCCATTATACGAATACACCAAAATATCATCAATGAAGACCACCACAAACTGATCTAAATATGGTCTTAACACCCTGTTCATCAAATCCATAAAAGCTGCTGGTGCATTCGTCAATCCAAAGGGCATCACCAGAAACTCATAATACCCATACCTAGTACTAAAAGTTATCTTGGGTACATCCACATCTCTGACTCTCAACTGATGGTACCTTGATCTCAGATCAATCTTAGAGAATACTGCTGCTCCCTTCAATTGATCAAAAAGATCATTTATCCGAGGTAAATGATACTTGTTCTTGATGGTCACCTTATTCAACTACCTATAATCAATACACAATCTCATGGTGCCATCCTTCTTCTTCACAAACAACATAGGCGCTCCCATAGGGACACACTAGGACGGACAAACCCTTTTTCCAATAAATCCTGCAACTGCACCTTCAACTCTCTCAACTCAGCAGGTGCCATCTGATAAGGGGTAATAGAGATAGGAGTGGTACCAGATAATAAATCGATACCAAACTCCACTTCTCTCTCAGGAGGTACCCCTGGCAACTCATCAAAGAAAATATCTGAAAACTCAGCAACTGTGGGTATACTGTCAAGCTTTCTGCCCACTAGATACCATCACATTCCTACCATCACTTGTTCTCAAAGTAACACATTTCTTCTGACAGTCTACCGCAGCCTCATGCTTGGATAACCAATCCATGCCTAAAATTAGATCATGCTCCCTAAAAGGCATCTCAATCAGATCATCGAGAAACTCCGCATCCTAAACAACAATTGGACTATCTCGGTGCACCCTGCTCACCACAACACTATTCCCTAAAGGATGTGTGACCAAAACATCAAATCCTAAGGACTCTGAATGCAAATCACTCACAGGCAAGATGGATGCACTGATGTAAGAATGAGTAGACCCAGGGTCTAATAATGCAAGAACTGAAGTACCAAATAATGTAAAAGTACCAGCAATAACAGCTGAAGCATCTGGCTGCCTCTACATCACATAAACCTACTGTGATGGTCCTACCTCATCTGGTCTACTACCTCCAGCTGAAGAACCTCCTCTCAGACTAGACCCAGATCAGCCACCTCTACCAAAACCTCTGCTACCATGACCCCCTCTGACACTGGGTCGAGAAGCTGCAGTATCTGCTTGTCTATCCTCTGATGGCTCAGGACAATCTCTGATAAAATGGTCTGATGACCCACATCTAAAACACACTCTCAAAGTACCTCTCCACCAGCAGAGACCTCCGTGTGCTTTACCACAATGAACATAAGTAGGTGGAGCAGACCTCTAAGCCACTAGGGTCAGAGCACTAGCCACTGAAACTGTAGGTCTCTGTCTCTGTCTCTGCTACTGTACTGACCTGCCAAACTGCCCCTGGCTCCTACTGAATCTCTCAACATATCCCCCTCGGCCTCACTTCACTGATGAAGACCCTGTCTCACTCTTGGGTCTCCTAGCTCTGGTTTCCTCACCCCTAGCAGCTGCTGCAAGACCCTATGCTCTCTCAACACTCTTGGCAGCTTCAACCAGCTGAGAAAATTTTTGATATCAAGAGCCTGCTATGATAAAAATGATAGAGGGTCTCAGTCCCTCCTCAAACCTCCTACACCTGTTAAACTCATCAAAAATGATCCCACCAGTATAATGACTCAACAGGATAAACTCGATCTCATACTTTGTCACTGTCCTAGTATCCTGTCTCAGACTCAGGAACTCCATCTTCTTTGCATCCATATACTCCCTCAGAGTATACTTATGCTCAAATTCCAGCAGAAAAATCATCATAGGTCAGGACTGGTGGATCATCCAGAGCATGTGGAATCGTCTTCCACCAATCATATGCATCCCTCTGTAGAAGAGATCTGGCATAATCAAACTTCTCTTCTGGATTAGCCTGCAACTGAATAAATACACTCTGAACCCTGTCTAGTCACTGCTCTGCTACAGCAGGGTCTGTAGTACCAATGAAGTCCTCAGCTTCAAACTTTCTCAGTTTATCATACTGCCTCATCGGCAACTGCTGCTGCAGTGACTGTTGAACTGGAGCCTACCTCAATAACTCTACCATGTGTCGTACCCAGCCAGGTGAAATCTCATCAGCTGCTAGTCTCACAGGCACAGAAACAGACGTCTCACCAGCAGACACAACTCTAGCTCCATCTCTACCCTCATCTGGAGCCACACTCTCTGCACTACCCTCAGTAGCCTGGTGCATCCGAGATGCCAATATCTGCAAACACAGTAGAAATTACTATATCGAAGATCAAAAACTATCAGTGTCAATGCATGTATTAAAATTAAGAACCATTTTCAAATCCCCTATTTTCTCTCTCTATCAACCCACCTAGGTCGAGAACCTCAAACCTAGGCTCTGATACCAAAATAAATGTAATACCCTTATACCCTATATACGTGTGAGCGAGGATTTTCGCTCCCACTCCCGGTAGAATGGTTCTTGCGACTTCGGCACTATTTAGGCTCGGGGCCTTAGAGAACACAGACATAGGTCCAGAGAAAATGGAGTCACCACCCGAACGGGTCGAAAAAAAGAAAGGAGTGGATGACTCAATTCCTAAGGAATCCCCAACCCCCTAGTGGGTTCGAAAAGTTGGGTACGTGTGGAGAAGGTGAGAAATGGCCCAGCACCCCCACAACACTCGGTTTATTGGAATCAGCCTCCTTTGCAGGTCTTAATATTATAAAATTCTTAAGTATAATAATATTATCCATACTATACGCAACAATTAAAATAAAGCATCATTATATTAAAATCAATGAAATGTCCAAACAAAGCAAATGAATGGGCACCCATCCGAAGATGTAAACATGTCCTTACATCATCCATGTCTAAACTAAATAGGACATCCACCAAAAGGTAAAAAATATATATTTTACATTGGTCCAAAATATAAAAGCAATTTAAATTACATGATATTTAACTAATGAGGTACGCACAAAGTGGAAACATACCTCTTACAACATTTAGAAATCAAAATAAATCGATAAACGTCAATAACCATTCATCATAAATAAATCATTCATCAAAGATATTAAACATCAATCAAAATATATAATAAACATTCATCCAATGTAAATAAAACAATAAATATATTAACTTTAGGGATCCATATATTAATTAGGGTTTCTAGAGTTTTATGCTCAATAACCAGGGTTTTGAGAAATATTTTAAAGCAATAGCATAGCTACTGGATGTTTAAAAGATTTAAGGTTTTGGATGTTTTATGAAAATAATATTACTGTGACTTAAAAAAAGGTAGGTTTAGGATTTTAAGCAAACTTCATGAATTAGGGTTTTATGGTTTGAAACCTTGATTTTGCAGATTATGATTTAGGATTTGATGTTTTACCATTATTAAAGTTAAGTATGGTTTTAATGTTGACTATAATAACTACTTAGGTACTTTTAGATGAAACAAAATAGATAATCTTTAATGGAGTTATTGAAAGATTAAAATATCTCAGTAAATAAAATTATAAAAAGCTATTGTGAAGATTTGAAAACAGAATTAGGATTTATGGTTTGAATAAATTAGGGTTTAGGTTTGTATTTTGATTAAATCTAGAATAATCATAACAAAGGAAATTAAACATAAAAACTTATAATACACAAATAAATATTGACCCGAGCCCGTACGGCAGTCCCACTAGTCGATTAGCGGGCGAGGATCAAGGGGGCAGCGCCCCTTGAGGGGTCCAGGCCCCACCCGAAAGATTTTGAAAATTGGCTTTTAGGGTTGTAGGTTTTGGTGTTGAAAATTAAGATTTTAGGGTTTAAGATTTAGAAAATAAGGTTTTAAAATTGGAAGAAACTAGTGTTAGTTTTAAAAGAATAATGCTTACTGTGTGATTTTGGAAAGAAGGATTAATTAGGGTTAAAGCTTTTGATGCTTAAAAAAATAAGGCTACTGAATTTTTGGAATAGAGATTAGGTTAGAGTTTTAAAGTTTTAGAAAACAGAAGAAACGATTTAGGGTTTTTGAAGTTTTTGATCAAATTGTTTGATGAAACAATTAATTTAATTTGAATGATGAAGCTACTGTAAAGAAATAAAGAAAGAAAATAGATATTCAAACCTCCGTTCATTGGTTCCACCAAAAATTGATTTCTGGATGAACAATAACAAAGGCAAGGTTGCTGCCTTTGATGGATTGATTACTTCTTCTTGCTCCTCTCAAATATGAAGTCCCAAGTTTAACTCTAGTAAAACAAATTTTTTATCCCCTTAATTTTTTTACCCTTAATTCTGAGTTTTAAAGTGTTATTTATAGGAAAAATCATAAACCTAATTCTAATTGTTTAAGGAAACTAAAATTAATTAGGAAAAGAAACCAAAACCAAATAGAATTTGGTTTCGAAAAAAATTGCGTTGGAAAATTTTGCTGGCGAAAATTGAGAGCCGGCTGGAAACTGTGAGCTGCGAGGAAATTTGCAGGCGGGCGCTGGGCCTTTGGCCAATTCGCCGCAGGAAATTCCTGCGGGCCAATTGGCCTTGGCCAATTCTACTTTTCGGCGCCGATTTTTATTTTTATTTATTTTTTATTTTTTATTTTTGTTTATTATTTTTTATTAACTTCACCATTTTTATTTTTATTAAAAATTATAAATAATAAATACTAAAATAAATATTATTTAATTAAAATACCACAAAAATTATTTCAGACTATATAAAAAATATCGGACCAGACTGGATCAAAAATTAAGGGTCTACAATACGTACAATACATATTTCTAGTATGTGTAAAATATGCATATATGGTACAAAAATATCACCGACCGGTTCAATAAAAATTTTTCACATTTCAAATTTAAAATTTAAAATACTAAATATATAAAATTAAATAGTATATAAATACTCTTTGCTCGTTATAGGAACCGAAAATAAGCATTTTATATGAAAATCTCTAGAAAAAATTCACCAGAGTTTTGTCTGTAATTTAGACATTCCCAAAATTTAGCGAAACACAAAATGCAAAAAGAATACACTCCCAAATAATTTCAATTCATCATCTCAATCATACTCCTCAATTTCACCATGTTTCTCAAACGTATATGTATATATATATATATAATTTAGAACACATTTACACTCCCATTTCAAATAACTTTACCCAAATTTTCTTTATAGTTTACAATACATAAAATTCAAAACATAATATATTATGCATAATACTCAAAATATACAATAACATAAAATATATACATGCTGCTGACAGTGTTTCTAATCTCGATATCAACTCTACACGCTCAACCACAAGTCTAGACTTGACCTGGTCTAGAAGAACTCTCTGGCTCAGCTGAATCTACCCTGTCACGTGCGCGATGTAAATAATCGCGCTAAGCCGAAGCCTAGTGGTACAAACTTTGATAACAACAAAAATCAAATGCAATGCCAATGCACATTGCTTATGAATATCACATCATTCCATTTTCTTATACTTTTCAAATATTTCACATAAAAACAAATACAAACATGGGCCCAAAGATAACTAATATGCTATTTAAATTTCAGAGTTACTGTTTTGGTCTATAATGACACTATGTATCTAACCCCGTAGGCAATATATCAATGTAACAATCCAACTAGGCCTGAGCTTACGACCCCGTCATTTTACTCAGCCTAGCTTTAAATATTTATTTTTGAGGCTTACGACCTGGTCATTTCACCTCAAAAATATTTTCATAATGACGCCTAGCGTCTAGCCCGTAGGTAATCATAGGCATGCCGCCAAACACAGAACTTTGAAAATTGAATAACATACTAGACACATAATTTATTCATTTTTCTCATTATTAATCTCTTTCTCATTGTCACATATTCAATATAGGCACATTGCCTTATTTTTTTTTTCACTTTTCTCACTTTTCTCATTTATTTCAATATCAATTCATTTCATTATATTTCCACATATCTCATTACATTATATCACTTTTTTTTTTCATTCACAACACATTACCCAATCACTTTGGGTATTTCTACATAATACACATTTTAATCATATTTACACAATTTAGTCATTATCAATGGCTTTTCACAATGCATTTAACACATATATGACATTACAAATATCATAGCACATTATTCATGCACAACTAATGTACCAAGTAGCTTAACACATTTTTCAACTAAAATGAGTTAAGCCCAAATGTCATGCAACCATAACCAATGTATTCAAAGTTTGTACATACCTCAAATAGCAACCCAAAGCAAGCTTAAACAACCCCCAACCCTATCTTTCCAACTTTCCCTTCACCACTTGGATGATGCAAATCAACCTCCCTCAATGCCTAAACCAAATGTGATAATAAATAATCATTTAGTATAACATTTAATGACATTTATAATATTAAATCATAATTAAACATCACTCCTACAAATTTTTAAAAATTTAGTATTTCCTTACTTCAACATTGGAATTCCATTCTACTACAATTAAATTAGTACATTAGTACAATTCCATTCCATCCTTACTTCACCATTCTTTATCCAAACTCTATCATCTCTTCAATCTAACCTTAAAATCATTGTTAACTACCCAAAATAACATCATACACACCAATTCCAACAATTATAACATACTACTTCAAAAATCCAAAACTCACATAATTCAATTTTTCATGGAATTTAAAGAAAAGAGTTGAAAACTTACCAATTGATGAAGAAACTTCTAAAACTCCACTTGAATCCTTAAAATTCTTTCAATCCTTGGTGTATGAAAGAAGAAAAAATCTTCCCTTGTTGGCTATGGAGTTTCAGCCTGGATGAAGAAGAAGAAGATGATGAAGACTTTTTTTAATCGTTTTCCTTTCATCTTTATATTAAACCATATATATATATATATTAAAATAATTTAATAATTAATTATTAAATTATTTATTTAATAAATTAAATGTTCTAAATTTCCTCTTCCATTCAAAAATAATTTATTTTTGAATTATTTTATTAATTTTAAATTTCTATAATTTATTTACAAAAATGCCATTGGACTTTGACTTTTCTTTTAAAAAGTGTTGACTTTTATATGCTATGTATATTTTACATATATATCACATATATATTCCACTTTTTCATTTAAAATCCCTTCATTTTTCATTTAAAACCATTAATTTAATTTATCCTTTTAAATTATAATTTATTTTATTAAATTTTTCAAAAATTAAAAATTTTCAAAAATTGTGGGATATTACATGTTTCCTAAGGTATGTACAAACTCTTGATAAATGGAATGTGATTGTATTACATTTGGCCTAACACATTTTGGATGAAAAATATGTTAAGTTACTTGGTACATTAAGTATTCATGAACATGGTGCTAAAATATGTGAATTGCTATGTATGCATTATTATGCTTTGTGAAAGCCATTGTTAATGGCTAAATTGAATAAAATGTAAACTACATGCAAAATATGAAAATGACCCAAAATGTTTGGGTAATGTATTTTGTTATGTATACATTAAAGATATTATGTAAAGCCATTAGTGATGGCTAGATTGTATAAAATGAGATACATTATGATTATATGATGATGTTGATATAAATGAGATAAATGAGGCAATGTGCCTAGCTTGATTATGAGAAAATGAGAAAGAGATTGATAATGAAAATATGAAATAATTGTGTGCCTAATATGTTATTCAATTTTTAAAATTCTGTGTTTGGCGGCATACCTATATTTGCCTATGAGGCTAGATATTTGGCGTCACTGTGAAAATATTTTTGAGGTGAAAAGACCGGGTCGTAAGCCTCAGAAATAAGTCCTTGAAACTGGGCTGGGTGAAAAGATCGGGTCGTAAGCTCATGCCTAGTTGGACTGTTACATTGATATTTTACCTTTAGGGCTAGACACATAGTATCATTATGGACCAAAATAGTGACTTTGAGATTTGAATGATGTATTAGTTGTTTGGGCTCATGCTTATGTATGTGATGTTGTGATACCTATTGTATATAAAACATGTGATGGTTAAATGAGATATATGATGGTGATCATGGAATGATATGATCACAATACATATGCAAATTACTGAAAAGGAATTTGGCATAAAAAAAATATGCTAAATGTTGAGAAATGAATTATTGAAAGACTTGAGCAGAGCTAAGTCTTGATATTGAAAATGAGATTATGGAATATAATGTGATGTGTAATATGTATATGGTCGTGGAAATTGTGTGTATTATTTCATGAATGTTATGATAAGCCATTGAATTATGGCTTATATTAAAGATTTGTATAAATTATGAAAATAGTGAAAAGCTATGAAAAGTGCATTGAAAATGAGAAACATGATAAGAATATGATGATAAATGATGTTAGTGATGTGAGTGTGATTTTCTATAATGTATGTATATGTTGTTTATATGTACCACTAAGCTTTCAAGTTTAGTGCGGTTGTGTAAATCATGCAGGTAAGTAGATTGTTGATCTGGGAGTCAAATAGTTATGTCACGAGAAGAGTAAGAGTGTTTCGAGACCAACTAGAAGGTGGTACATGCATGTGCAATTTTATTATGTCGTATTTTGATAAAAATGTATATGTATATAAGTGAATTTCGAAAAAGACAATGTAAATTTATATATATGTAATCTAATGAAAAGTATAATGGTTTTGTAAATGTTCTTTTATTAAAAATATAATTGATGTGGACTAAAGTAAGTGTTTAAACAATACTATAAAGTAACATCCTTATATTATATATTATATTATACGTATATGGGGTGTATGTATGGTATGTATATAGGGTATAGGGGTGTTACATGAGAGGTTGAATTTGATGTTGAATTTTCCAAGAAAAGTTCGGATAACTTCTCCAACCTAGATCAAAAAGTTAGAAAATGGATCATCTCTTCCCCTTTGTTAGAAACCCTCTAAGGCATTCACTTGCTCTTGCCCCTCTTGATATTGTTCAAAGCTTATATAACACATATTTGCACTATGTCCTATAATGTCACATTCTCCACATATCTCTTGGCTTGGCATTGGTAGGCTTCCCTTTGAATTTAGCATCTTAACCTGCCTTGTTAATATTGCTATCTGCCTTGCCATTTCAGAATTTGAGTTCACCTCATAAACGTCCTCGCGCCTTTTTCCTATACTCTTCTATTGTGAATTTTCTCCCAGCATCTCAAATAATTGTACAATTTCAGTAGCTATTTTTTCACCCATTGTACCTCCAGCTGTATTGTCCACTGAATTCTGACTTTGTTGTGTGAGTCCATCCTAGAAGAATTAATTAAGCAGCAACTGTGGATAATAATGATGAGGGTATTGGAATAATAAGGCTTTGAAGTGATCCCATGCCTCGTTAAATGGCTCACCATCCAGCTGAGTAAATGTTGCAATTTTTCTCAGAAGCTCCTTTGTCTTCTGATGTGAATATAACTTACTCATGAACTTATTATAAACTTTAGTCGATGTATTCAATGAATTCTCTGCTAGGGTCATCAACCATTCCTTTGCCTTATCCTTCAAAGTGTAAGGAAAACACTGCATCTTAAGCTCATCCTCCGTCAATGCTTGCAATGGAAATGTGTGCAAGGTTAAATAAAAATCACGATTGAAATTGAGAGGTTCTTCAATCGGCATTCAGTGAAAAGAGGGCAGCAAACTATAATAGGTATTTTTCAATTCATAATTCCTTGCTGCATTGCTTAACCATAAGCAAGAAGTGGTTACCCCAATAATTGGTCTGGCAAACTCCTTCATGGGCAGTTCTTCTACGTCACCCATCTCTATTTCTATTTCTTCTTCGAATTGCTCTTCTACTTCTTCCTCTTCTTGTCCCAAGGGATCTATTCTTCCCGTTCTAAGGAGTCTATGAATGTTGTCAACAAATGGAACAAGTTTGCTGCCTTGAGACTTGTATTCTTACATAAAACACTTAGCAATTCAAAGAGAATAATCAAACAATTTAAATTAAAAGAATCAAACTATTACTACTTAAACAGTCTTTCCCCGCAACGGTGCCAAAAACTTATTACGCTCTACTTAACACTACTAAAAGCAGCACTCACAAGTATACGAGGCTATTGTAGCAACGGTTATTGTCCCAAGGTCATCTCACAAGGAATGTGTTATTCGTAATAATTTTATTAAAACAAAATATTAAAATTTGAATGTATGTTGTTGATATGATGAAATGTGATTAAAATCTATAAGTAAAAATTAGTAGTATTTATGTAAGATTAATTCAAATTCTTAAAATGGTACCTAAGGTTTGTAGATTAATTTAATCAAAGTTTAATTCTCAAATTATCCATTAATACAACCTTGTAACTTAATTTGTTTTTTTATTAATTAGCAATTATCAATTCATTAGTTCTCATATTCATGAATTAACAATAACCAATTACTTCAAAATTACAAATTAATTGAACCCTAGAACTTATATTTCTAATTCGTTCTTAGGGTAGTTGATTGCATAGTTTTAACATTAAATTTCACCTCTCAGTCCATCATTCAATATTAAGAGATCAATAGGTGGTCAATCTATCAACCTAACATATAATCCAATTCAAACAACCACTAACAAGGTATATTAATAAAAATATCAAATCAAGTCATTCAATCAAATCTACTACAACCCTATGTATGGGTAATTTAGCTCATCATCATTTCAAAATAAATATTCATCTCATTATAAATCAAATCAAAATTATCCATTGAAATATTAATGTTCATAACAAAACAACAATAATCTAGAAATGAATTAAATGAGAGAATAAGAAAAACCCCTTGAGATGTCAAGAGTTGAACTTTTTGATCTTTCTCTTAGCTCAACTTTGAATATGATGAAGAACTCCCAAGCTCTCTTCAAACCTTCAATCAATTGTTCTACCCTTGAAAGATAAAATGAAAATTCTTTCAAGCCTCCAACACTTCAATCAAAGCTTTCTCCAAACTCTAACACTCTTCAAGAGCTTGTTCACCCAAAAAGTATCCAAAAACATGAAAGTGACTTACATATGGAAGAATATGAAGATGAAAGGAAAAAATGAAATTGTAGATGGTGATGAAGATGGTCTCTTCCAAAAACCAAGAACAAGTTGAACGTGTCTCACCAAAAATGGTGAATCTCCATTTCAAAATGAGCTCCCCCCTCTATATTCATCTCTCTCCAATTATTTTTTAATTCTAAAATAAAAAGAATTCCCTTTTCCAACTCACCTCACTCCCATTTGTCCCCTCTTTTTCATTCTTAAATCTTTCATCCCATAAAAACACCTCACTTTTCAATTATTTTAAAATAAAATTCCTCTTGTCTCCCACCTTATCCCCTATCAGATCATGTAAATAATTTAAAGAGACCACACAAGACACGACCAAGTCATTAGTGACTTGGCCATGTCACTCAACTTTTCATTGGACACAGCCAAGTCATAAGGTCATGTCCCTTACTGCCAAGTTCAAAAGTTTTACCTTCTTGAGTAGGACACAACTAAGATCAAGTTGTCTTGGTCGTGTGATGTGACACGGATGGGTGAGACGACCAAGACTCTTGCCCGTGTTCAGTTCTGTTAAACTTGCATTTGTTTCTCTTCTTGCTTATGAGACACACTGTAATATCCCAAAGTGTACCCTAGAAGTTTTGGTATTATTGTTGTTTAATTGGATTTAATGTATATGTTTCTTTGGAAAGAGAAAAGAGTTTTTAAAGAGAGTGTATATGTTATGTATATTAGAATATATACAACATATACCCAAGTCAAAGTCAAAGGAAGTTAGTGGAAGAAGATATTTATGTGTTTTTTATTTAATAATTAATTAATAAGGAAAATTAATTGAGTGGAAGAGATTGAATGGATTATTTTAATAATTAATACTTGGAGGAGAGAGTTTTAAGGAGGTGATTTGACTTTGCGTCTTCTCTTTTCTTCTTTCTTTCTTTCCTTGTCGTGGCTCTCTTTCTTTTCCTTCCTTTGCTTTCTTTTGGCCGGCTAACAAAGAAACAAGAGAACAAGGGAGAGATTTGAACTTCTAAACTCAAGATCTAAGGAAGTTTTCAAGTGTTCAAGTTGGAAAGTTAAGAGCTTCTTCATCCTTGGTAAGTTCTTCACTTGATTCTTTGATTTCTTTGAGTTTATGAGTTGAGTTTGTGGATGGTATGTGAATATGTTTGATTAAGATGTGTTTAAGAGTGTTTGGGTAAACTGATTTCTGGTTTTGGGGATGGATTGAAGGAAAGAGTAAGTTGTTGGAAGTGAATGTATTGTGGTTGTGTTTTAGGTTTGTGGTGATGATTTTGATTTGTGTTGGAAGTATGTTTTTAGTTGTTTTGGTGTTTTTGTAAGTTTGTTATGGTTTTTGGGTATGTTGAGCTAAGTTTGGTTGAAGTGGATTTTTGTGAAAGGAAGTGATTTGTTGGTTGTGTTGTTGTTGTTGCCGGAATCTGGGTTTTTGGCCTGACACGCCCACAAGCACGATCAGGATTTTGGGCGTGTCGATGGTTTGGTATTTTGGATGGGTGACACGAACAGTGACACGCCCATGTCACTGAGCGTGTCACAGCTTCTGTGTGGTAGTAGGATTGGCACGGCCAGTAACACGCCCGTGTTATTGAGCGTGTCGTAGCCACTGTGTTTTTGGGGAATTGACACGGCCTCGAGCACGCTCACGTTGTTGGACGTGTCAAAGTTTCTGAGAGGCAGAATGTATTACACGCCTAGTGACACGCCCGTGTTGTTGAGAGTGTAAAAGCTTCTGTGTTGTGGAGTTAGGGCACGGTCAGGGACACGCCTGTGTTGTTGAGCGTGTCATGTTTAGAGTTGCCCTAGTTGGTTCTTAGCCTTATGATCTTATGTGGGTTTCATCTTTCTTTTGGAATAGGCTGTGAAGAAGGTGAATTACCCTAATTCAAGTGGTGAAAGATTCTTGGAAGAAGAAGTGTTTAAAGTTGTGTGGGTTGCTTTTGATGTAAGTACAAACTACATGATTGCATACATTCATATGATGTTGAGATTGAACATACATTTGATGATATTGATGATGCATATGAATACTTTTTATGATGAATTACCTTAATGTAAATTGAGACATAAAGAGATGTGAAATTAATGTTCTAAGTTATAATGATGTGAATGATATGATGGAAGCATGCCTAGATGATATGATTGAATAATGATATGTGTGTTTAGTTAATGTAATTGATGTTGTATATTATGATGATGAAAATAAGAAATGAATTGAGAAAGTAATGTTTAAAGATATAAGTACGGACCTATCTGCCTCCTGCGGAACCATGCGGACCCAGTGGACTGGGCAACCGAACTTGGACTACCGACCTGGTTGGCGGAAGGTTCGATTCAGTCAGTATTATACGTACCTATCTACCTCCTGCGGAACCATGCGGACCCAGTGGACTGGGCAACCGAACTTAGACTACCGACCTGGTTGGGGGAAGGTTCGTTACTGATAGTCTTATACGTGCCTATCTGCCTCCTGCGGAACCATGCGGACCCAGTGGGCTGGGCAACCGAACTTGGACTACCGACCTAGTTGGGGGAAGGTTCGTATATGAAGCCATGGTTGTTGGCTATAATGATGAACTTTGAATATCATATTAAATACTTGTTGGGCCCATAGGTGTCTATATTGAATGAGTATAATGGATGATGATATAATTATTGAAATAATGAAA
Organism: Garcia nutans; assembly: GCA_947685225.1. Classification (NCBI taxonomy): domain Eukaryota; kingdom Viridiplantae; phylum Streptophyta; class Magnoliopsida; order Malpighiales; family Euphorbiaceae; genus Garcia; species Garcia nutans. The sequence continues at coordinate 10,441,787 of CANTUV010000014.1, read as the reverse complement.
TGTAACATTTATAAGTATGATCTTTATTGGTTGAATACATGACATTGATATGGACATTGCATATTATCATTATGGTTTGTACTACTGAGTTGTTGGCTCAGCGCGATTATGGTTCATCGCGCAGGTGGTAGGGTTGATAGGGTTGAGACTGAGGATTCTTCTAGACCTAGTTGAGTTTTTGCTTGAAGAGTTGGACTAGAGCATAAAGATCAGAGAGTCAAGCTGCCAGTCATGTATATATTCTATGTTTTGTAAATTTCAAATTTTTTTATGTATTTGTACTTGTAAGTATTTGTAATAACTTCCGCTGCGGATTAATAAACGTTTTTTATCTATGGTGTCTTTTGAATTTCTTTTAAATATTTAAGATTTGCTTCACTTATTTTCGAAGATATGATTTGTGTATTTTTAAACTGTGGCATTTTCTATATTCAGTATACGTATATTACAATCGTATAAGCATGCTTGGTACGTATACGGGATATAGGGGTGTTACACACACAGCCACGTGAGTCCTAGTACATCACACGGCCAAGATGATACTTGTGTTCAACACTGTCTTGTCCTCTTGTTTTCATGGGATGGGACATGGCCAAGGCTTGTGCTTGTGTCTCATTGTGTCAAAATTTCCACATTCTTTGATCAGGGACATGGTTAAGACATGAGTGACATGGCCAGGACATGGGTGATATAGCCAGGACAGTGAGTGGCATGGCAAGGACAATTTGTCTTGGCCGTGTCTTATTATCTTCAAATTAGACACAACCAAGATGGGTGAACATGTTCAATACTGCTTATATTTGCACATGCTTTACTTTTCTTAAGATGAAACATGGCCATGAAAATGATACATGGTCAGCAACATGGCCAAGATGAGTCTTGTCCTTGCCATGTCTAATGCGACATGGCCAAGATGGGTCTTATCCTGGACATGTGTAATGCGACATGGGCAAGATGGGTGAGTGTGTCCAATTCTATCTAAATTTCTTCTTTTGAGGTGGAACATTGCCATGTTTAAGCTATCCTGGCCATGTATCTTGAATTTCTCCTTAGACATGGCTAAGCTTCCAGCAATAAACTTGCATATTTGATTACTCTTTTCTCACAGGCTCTTCTTGCTTCAACCTAAAATACAAACCCTAACAACAAACTTAAACAAACTATTTAGAAAATAACTAAAAAGCAAACAAAATACCCTAAAAACACATATAAACAGAATCATAACACCCACATCGACCAAATCACAATCTAAGAGTACAATTTTAATGCTTCAATAAAAGAGATAGGTCTCAGTTGACCTCCCACCTTCTCATCTTGTGCCAAAATCTCATTAAAATCTCCCATTATCATCCATGGAATGTTGCTTAGGAGTGCAGTTGTTGAAGCAAGTCCTAAGACCTCGATTTATTATTCCACTCTGGCTAGCCATAGAAACATGTAAGTCTCCACTGCCCCACCTCCCAACCGCTCATAATAACAAAATCAATATGGTGTAAGGAATATGACCAAAGATCTAAAGTCACTGAATCATCCCAGTAACAAGCCAACCCATCTCCATTATTACTCCCTTTCATAATAAAACAATGAGAAAAAAACTCAAAACAAACCTGATAAAACCCATTCTCTCCTATGATATTCTAGTCTCAATCAGAAAGAGAATGTTGGGAGCTTGTGATTTCACTAATTGCTTTAAAAAACCAACTGTAGATTGGCTTCCCAGTCCTCTGCAGTTGTAACTTAGGAGCTTCATTAAGCTAGGCAACTGTGGCTTTTGCCAACGGTCACCTCTAGTGATTCAAGTAATTCATCTAAGCCTTTTGCTTTCTTTTTCTCCATTCTTCCCTCATCAAAGCCAGCTATTTATTCCACCAAACCCATTATTTTGGACCTAGAAATAGAGTTCCTATTTATTATTTTTTTTAGCATCATCATTACTAATTTTCCTCTGATGCCTCTTCCAAGTACTTGGGACTAGAAAATTTCCAATGGCAATAGAAGTGCTCATCATGCATTCCTCGTCCTTGTCCATCACTAAAGTCATATTTTCTAGTTGTAGTAACTAAGTTTCCAAATTACTATTCTTTTGCATTAGATATGAGTACCTATGGCATTGAAACATGGTCCACCTCTGATTTTTCCACTATGGGACAAGTCAAAAATGAAGAGACATTTTTAACATTACAATCTTAGGAGCTTCATTAAGATAGACAATCGTGGCTTTTGCCAACGGCCGCCTCTAGTGATTCAAGTAATTCATATAAGCCTTTTTCTTTCTTTTTCTCCATTCATCCCTCATCAGAGTCAGCTATTTATTTCACCAAACCCATTCTTTTTATAACATCCCAACGGCCCTGGGCTTACAACTCGGTCTTTTCACCCAGCCCGCTTCAAGGGACTGCTACAGTACCATTGTCCCTCACAGTTTTATGGCAGGATTTGTTTATTTGGCTCAATTAAGAGTCGCCTCCCTCATTTTGATCCCAAGACCTCCTTAAGAGAGTCTTTATCCTGAAACGAGTACCATTTTTTCTAGTAGAAGAAATGGTACTCGTTTCAGGATAAAGACTCTCTTAAGGAGGTCTTGGGATCAAAATGAGAGAGGCGACTCTTAATTGAGTCAAATAAACAAATCCTGCCATAAAACTGTGAGGAAAAGTGGTACTATAGCAGTCCCTTGAAGCAGGCTAGGTGAAAAGACAGAGTCGTAAGCCTAGGGCTGTTGGGATGTTATAGTTAAAAAGGCACTTTTTTAACTGTAACATCCCGACGGCTCTGGGCTTACTGCCCGGCCATTTCACCCAGTCCGCTTCAAGGGACTGCTATAATACTGCTTTCCCTTACAGTTCCACAGCAGGATTTGTCTTGAGGCTTACGGCCTGGCCATTTCACCTCGGTATTTGGCTTAAGGCTTACAGGACCAACCCATTTCACCTTAAGTTGCCTCCCTCATTTCGATCCCAGGGCCTCTATAAGAGCGTCATTTTCATTCAATGAGTACCATTTCTTCTAGTTTGAAACATCATTATTGGTGGTCAGGTATGAAGAGGGACATAGCAGAGTTTGTATCCAGGTGTCTCACTTGCCAGAAAGTGAAGGCTAAGCACCAAGTTTCTTCACGATTGCTTCAACCATTATCAGTACCTGAGTGGAAATGGGAGCGAGTGAAGATAGATTTTGTGACTGGACTACCTTTGACCCAGAAGAAGCATGATGCAATCTGGGTAATAGTTGATCGGATGATGAAGACCGCTCATTTTCTTCCAGTTCGGATGGATTACTCACTTGAAAGATTGGCTGAGCTGTATATCAGTGAGATAGTGAGGTTACATGGAGTCCCAGTTTCTTTTGTGTCAGATCGAGATCCTCGATTTACATCGAGGTTTTGGAGGGGTTTGCAGGATGCATTAGGTTCTCAGTTACATTTTAGTACTGCTTTCCATCCTTAGACAGATGAGCAGTCAGAGAGAGTGATACATATTTAGAGGATATATTGAGGAGTTGTATCATTGATTTCACTAGGAGCTGTGATAGATTCTTACCACTGATTGAGTTTGCGTATAATAATAGTCATCAGTCTAGTATTGGGATGGTACCTTATAAGGCCTTGTATGGTAGGAGATGCAGGACACCTTTGCATTGGGATGTTACACTTTTGGACCCAAAAATAGAGTTCCTATTTATTATTTTTTTTTAGCATCGCCATTACTAATTTTCCTCTGATGCCGCTTCCAAGTACTTGTGACTGGCAAATTTCCAATGGCAATAGAAGTGCTCATCATGCAATCCTCATCCTTGTCCATCACTAAAGTCATATTTTCTGGTTGTAGTAACTGAGTTTCCAAATTACTGTTCTTTTGCATCAAATTATGAGTACCCATGGCATTGACAACATGGTCCACCTCTGATTTTTCCACTATAGGAAAAGTGAAAAATGAAGAGACATTTTTAACATTACCATCTTATATAATCCCACCGTCCCCACCTCCACTAATCCATGTTTGTCCATCATTCCTTAGGGCCCTCTACTAACCTACACTAAGCCATGCTTTTCCATATTTCCTTGGGGCCCACCATTATTCCTTTCATGTAAATCATCAAGTCCCCTACCACCTTCATCATCATTACTTTTATGTTCATCCAAATTAAACTTTTGCAGAATTTCTTTATGGGACTTGGCAAATTTTCTTCTAACATTAGATGTGTTCATAATTGGTTTCATTTTTTAAGGACTCAACCCATTTAACTAGGACAAATGTTTCTCCTATTTTTCTTTCTCTACTGATTTTTAAAGCAAAAATCCTTCTTTGGAGAAGCTCTTAACCAGTCTGCATATTCAAGTTCAATTGAATAATTAATGCAATCATGGACTTTATGCCCAAGCCTACCACACCCAAAACAAAAAGTGGGTAATCTCTCATATTATAATTTAATCTAGAAGGCTTTCCCTCCAAGTTCTAACAATACTTCCCTTCTCAATGGATTAGACACACTTAAACAAACCTTCAAGCGCAAATAGGGAGCCTATTCCAAATTCTCTACTTCATCAAAATCCTTAAAAACACCTATCATGTTCCCAATAACCCTAGTTGTATTCATAGAATGCCATAAAAAGGGAACCTTGTAAGCTCTTACCTATAAACATACCTCAGAAAATTGTATTAACGTAGTTGTATCCTCTTCCTTCATTGCATGCAGGAGAACTAGATAGTCATCGAAGCACCAAAGACCGAAGTCCATAACCCGTTGTTTGTCAAAGGCCAAAAAAAACTAGAAAATAAAAATATCGTCCCCAAATTCTCGAAGGCTAAAATCATGTTGGAGATGCCAACTGTTTAACATAGTGGTTCTGAGATCATTCACATTAATACTTTTGGCTCCCAATAATTTTCAATTAGGCAAAGTGAGATTTTTGCCCTTTGTTTGGCATCAATGCAAGAATCCAATGAAACATTCTCTATTTTATTTCATCAGGTGTTAAGTGAAGAGAAAATAGCAATTCATCAATATCTTCCGAAGTAGACATGATTAAATGGAAACAACAATAAAAAGGATAACTGCAAGAAGATGATAAATTTTAAAATTAAAATATGTGCACAAAACCAGAACCATAGCCAGAAAGATAACCCTAGGGAGTTGAAGGAAACCCACAAGAGAGAGTGACCCCTATAGAAGAGGGAGAGCTCGATTTTTTTATTTTTCAAAAATACGTCATCTCTTATTTATATAATATATTACTACAAATTTCATATTTTTTTCAAAATTTACTATTAAATAAATATATTCCAATAAAATACTGAAATTAATATTTTAAAATATATTTTCAACTAATAAAATGTATTAATTTTTTATAAAAGGAAAATTTTAATTCCAATTATAAATAATAAATAAAACTCTAAAAAAAAAGAAGATAAATATATAAGAATATAGTAATAAAAATTATTAAACTTATTTTTAAACAAATTTTACATATTATAAACATAAATTTTAAAAAAAATAAATTAATTTTATTGTGTAGATGTTACGTGCATGTTGCGTGTATGTTATGTATATATTGTATATTTTGTGTAGATATTATATTTATTTTATGTATTTATTTTGTATATCATATGTATATATTATATACATATTGTATAGATGTAAATTTTAAAAAATTAAATTAAATAAATATTGAACAAATTTTGTAAATATTGTATAAATGATGTTTATATGTTTGATATATATTATGTGTATGCTATTGTTTATTGTCTGTATTGTGTATATGCTATATATATTTATTTATTTTTCGTGTATATAATAAAATAATAATAATAATAAATTATTTATAAATAAAAAATATAAATAACTAGTAAATAAAAATGAAAAAAAAGAGAACAAAAAAAAAAGAAAAATTAACGTCAAAAAACGCTAAAGAGAAAAAATAAAGCAGAATCGTAGATTTAAGAACAAAGTTAGCTCCCCTTAGATAGGGGCTTTTATTCTCCCTATTTCTCTATAAGGCTCTTGCTCCCTGGGGATTCAATCTCTAGGGTTCTTATCATCTTATTGTCCTTGAGACCGGTCTTCAACCTATCTCTCTAAACCAAATACCATGGGCACATCGACCGATGTAGTTGCATTATTGGCATCCTTAAGATTGACTGAGGATGAAACACGGATCGGGGAAGTGATCATGCATAAAGACACTAAGCAAAAATAAAGGTACCATATTTCAATATGTCTGATTGATAAGCTCTTTACCAAAAAAGAAATCAACGTCCCTGCCTTTAGATCGACGATGTCAAGAAGCTGGAAACTTAAGAAGGGATTCTGTTTAAGAGAGATGGATCACAAGATATTTATTTTCCAATTCTTTCTTGAATCAGATAGGAAGAAAGTTATGGATATGGGCCCTTGGTGCTTTGATGACCACTTACTTATTCTAAGAGCAATCGATGAAAACGATACAACCGATTATGTTGATTTTACAAAGGTTAATTTCTAGGTACTGGCATATAATGTCCCATTTCGATGGCTATCACCAATGATAGCTAAAATAATAGCTGGACAAATTAGAGATATGATCAAGGTAGAAGAAGGTGATTGTCTGGGCTGGAGACATTTTCTACACATCATAGTGTCGACTTTTATTGAGAAACCACTACAGCGTGGGGTTTTGCTTCGATTAGGCTCTGAAGTTAATTGGATAAAACTAAAATATGAACGCCTACCCATCTTTTGTTATGGGCGTGGAAGAATGGGTCATGTAGTTCGAGAATGTGAGGTTGGGGACTTTGAAAAACGTTACCGGTATTGTGAGGAACTAAATGCCTCTCTTAGGAAAACTTTTTAGCTACGAAACTCTACTAAAAAATTGAAAAAAGATCAACTTATTGCTGAACTAATTCCTAAAACACATTCTGAAAAGCAAACACAAATGACTCACGAAAACATGGGGGGATCGAAGGAGGCGACCCAATCATTAGCTTATATGCTATATGAGATTAATAGAAAGGAGCATGGAACAAGGATGATGGTAGTAGTGGTCATTTTGTTGTAACCCCAAAGGTGGAGAAAAATTCTAATGTAATAGTAGAGGGTGATACACAAAAGGGGTGCAATGGCAGTGGTGAGATGAGGTTGAGCTTGGAGTCAATCACCAATGAGCTAGATGTGGAGAATGATGCTCTGATTAAGACATATAGAAAAACTAAAGATAAGAAGAATAATGGGGGCACCTGGAAGCGAGTAAAGGGTGAACGATATATTAATCTAATAGGGGGAAAGCATTTAATACAAGTAAAGCAACCTTTTAAGGAAAATGATGTTGCATCTAAAATAGAAGTGGAAAATATAGCTAAGAAACACAATGAACACTCTTCGGAGAGCCTAGTGATCATAGAGGTGACCAGTGGGACAACCACTGGTTGCCTACAACCATGAAAATTATGAGCTCTAATTGTTATGGTTTAGATAGTACCTCAGTAGTTAGAAAGCTAAAAAAAGCTTATAAATCTTGAAACTCCTTGAATGGTGTTTTTAATGGAGAGAAAAGTTTCAGAAGACAAGATTTGTTTTATCAAATTGTGGACTGCAAGATATGTTATATGCAGGGTACAAATTTACTTGGGATAATGGATGGGCCCCAAATCATTTTGTAGAAGAACGAATCGATAGAGGGGTGGCAAATATCAAATGGATAACGTTGTATCACAACTATCATCTTAAACATTTTCTATACCTGGGATATAATCATTTGCAGATAATGCTCGGCTTAATAGGGAAGATAAATTTGTTAGTATACAATAAGGCTCAGTTTCACTTTGAAAATATGTGGTTACAACATTCAAAGTGTAAGGAGGTAGTTCGTGTTTCATGGGAAGGAAATGACAATGACTCGTGGACTTCAAAATTGAATGTTTATAGTCAAGCATTGAAGGAATGGGGACAAAACACATTTTGTACCTTTAAAACCAAACACCAAGCTATAACAACAAGATTGAAGACATTGGAGTCATCTTCTAGTTTGAAGGCGATGGGTGAACAAAATTCCTTACAAGTCGAGTTGAATAATCTATATCTTATGGAGGAGACTATGTGGAGATAAAGAGCTAAGATTCAATGGCTAACTGAAGGGGATCGTAACACGAGGTACTTTCATGCGGTGGCCACTAAACGGAGGAAAACCAATACTATTCGAAGTATGTTGGATGAGAATGGGTATAAATTATTTGATCAGCCTCTGAAATAACACATTATAGATTTTTATAGTAAGCTGTTCCAAACAAGTGGACGTGAAGTAGCTACTTCTGACCTTGATTTTCTCTTCTTAAAATTCACTACGGAGATGAATAGTGAAATGTACAAATTTTTTATCGGCGAGATGAATCTGAATAAGGCACTGGGTCCAGATGGTCTATCTCCAGCTTTCTTTCAACAATTTTGGCCTACTGTTGGGCAGGATGTGGTGAAGGTGGTTAAAGGTGTTTTCTAAGGTTATATATTTCCTCTTGGATTCAATCATACAAATATTTATTTAATCCCCAAAGTGAAAGCCCCCATAATAGTATCTGAATTTAGACCCATTAGTTTGTCAAATGCTATTTGTCGAATAACTATAAAGGTGCTAGCAAATCGCTTGAAAAGGATCCTTGGAGATGTTATAGATTAGGCACAAAGTGCCTTTGTACCTGGGCGATTAATTACATATAATATTTTGACTGCTTATGAAGCTTTCCATAGTATGAGAACTGTGGGGCATAGTAAAAGGAAATATATGAGTCTAATATTGGATATGGCTAAGATGTATGATCGTGATGAATGAAATTTTTTGGAGACAGTGATGACTAAATTGGGCTTCTCTGAAAAATGAATTACTATTGTTATGAGGGTAAGCATAGGTTGCACAATGAGTTGAGGATGCTCCTTCAAGACTGCCTCAATTTATCACAATCTTTTGCTAAATGTGAGTGGTCTTTTATTTCTAGATGTTGTAATAAAGTAGTTCATGCATTAGCTAAGCATGTAAATGAACCTAATGAATCCTTATTTTGGATTGAGGAAGTTTCTTATGAGATCCAAGATTTGCTTGATGAGTCTTCATCTTATTAATATGAAAATATCTATCCTTTTCAAAAAAAAAAAAAAACAAAGTCAACCTAGCGTAATTTTGAAAACTGAACTTAAAAAAAGGTTATGTGATGTAATTTTCACATAATATAATTATATTAATACGCAAACCCCAATTTCGAGTAAAATCCACCACACATGCCTTATCTCATTATTGAATTCTTATATTGCATGAGAAGTCTCCGAAAGTAGTGGTAGGATTGTAATGTAGCAAAGAAAAGTTCAGGGATTCCATGGCAGTTGAACAACCTAATGTCATTTTCATCCCATTCCCACTTCAGAGCCACATAAAAGCAATGATTAAATTGGCAAAAGTTCTCTACTTTAGAGGTTTTCACATAACTTTTGTGAATACAGACTTTAATCTTCATAGTTTCCTTAAAGCCAGAGGACCCAATTCATTGATGGCTTACCTGGTTTCCAGCTTGAAATAATTCCAGACAGTCTTCCTCCTTATGATCTTAATGCTTCTCAAAATATTCCTACTCTTTGTGAGTCTATGAGGAAAATTTTCTCGGATCTGTTTCTTCAACTTGTTGCTAAACTCAATCATCTTGCTTTTTCAAGGAAAGTTCCTCCTGTTACTTGCATTGTTTCAGATGGTTTCATGTCAAGTTTTACCATTTCAGCTGCTCAAGAACTTGCTCTCCCCATTGTACTGTTTTTCACTATATCAGCTTCTGCTTTAATGGATATAAACAATACTTTAATCTCAAGGCCAAGGGTCTAATTCCACTTAAAGGTAATAGCCTTAAATGTTTATACACAAATAATTTTTTTTTATCCTTTTACATTTGAATAACTCCAGTTTCTTGTTATAGATCTACATTTTTAAGTATAATAATCTAAACAGTGCATTCTATTTAAAAGCTATATATATTTGAAAATGGATGTTTAAGGATTTAGAATCCCGTTTTATTTGAAGTCTGATTACAAAGTGTATCAAACAAGTCCTACAAATTTTGCCTGATGGATACTATTCTTGACCCTCTTGAACTTAGACTATTTTGATTGCAGATGAGAGCTACTTGACAAATGGTTATTTAGATAAGTCTATAGACTGGATTCCAGGCATGAAAGGTGTTCGACTGAGAGATCTTCCGGCCTTCTTTCAAGTTACAGATCCAAATGATATTGTCTTTAACTTGGCTATGGAAAATGATGAAATTTCTGTTAGGGCTTCTGCAATTGTTGTTCATTCATTTGGTGCATTAGAAAGAGATGTTTTAAGTGGTATTTCATCTATCTACTCTTGCGTTTATGCTATTGGCCCACTTCAGTTGCATCTGAATCAAATTCAAGATGATTGTAATTTGCAATCTGTTGGATACAATCTGTGGAAAGAAGAAGCCGTGTGTCTTCCATGGCTTGATACTATGGAACCCAAATCAGTTGTTTATGTTGATTTAAGTAATAGCGAGCATCCGTTCTTGTGGATTATGAGGACTGATTTGGTTATTGGTGATTCAGGGATTTTACCACCTGAGTTTGTTGAAGACACTAAACAAGGAGGTCTAATTGCTAATTGGTGTCCACAGGAACAAGTCCTAAACCATCCATCAATTGGAGAGTTTCTAACGCATTGTGGTTGGGGATCAGCAATTGAGAGTTTATCAGCAGGAGTGCCAATGCTTTGTTGGCCTTTTTTCTCAGATCAACCAACAGCAGATATAGTTGCCGTTAATAGGGAGTGGGAATGGAGATTGATAACAATGCCAAGAGAGATGAAGTAGAGAAACTTGTTAGGGAGCTAATGGAAGGAGAAAAAAAGGTATGAAATTGAGAAACGACGCAATGGAATGGAGAAAATTAGCAGAAGAAGCCACTAGTCCAAATGGTTCATCATCCATGAACTGGGACAAACTGGTGAATCAACTTCTTTTATCAAAACATTACTAATCTCTTTAGCATTGCTATTGAAACTACTGATAATAAAAAGCAACTTTCAATCTCGAATCTTGTGATGAGATTGACTTTATAATAAAAGATGTTAAATAAAGATAGAACTAAGGTACATACAACAAACAAAAGAGTAACTAAAAATACAAGGAAAATTGACAAAGTTTAATCATTACAGAAGCCTGTTATACATAGTTAAACAATACAACAGATTCTAGAAGAGAAAAGCCTTTGATAAATTCATTATGAACATAGATTGTTATGTTAAAGTTGTTACTCCTCAAAAAAAAAAGGAACACAGAGTGACATAAGTGTGTATGTGGAAAGGAGAAACAATTGTTTTGGTAGTAAATTACTGAGAATGTACATAAACTATATTATGGAGTTAGTAGTCAAACTGGGCGCAAAGAAACAAAAGAATTTGTCATGGTTAAACCGAGTTGAGTTTTTATGAAGAAATATGGACCTTTACTGCAAGAACTCGATCATGGGTACTCTATGAATCAAGAACTTGTTATGCCAGTATTTTATGCATCCATATATGCCCTCACAACATCCAGTATTGGAGCTCGACACATCGGACATTTTCCACTGCTCCATTGCAGCTCATGAGCACATTTGAGGCAAGTGCACATGTGCCCACATCTGCATAATAATCAATTAAGCGACAGGTACTGCTTAGAAATGGGGATTTGATAAAATAAAAGTAGTATTGCTTCAAGGAAAATTACCTATACAAAAATGAGTCGACCTGTCTTTCGTAGCAGATGCAACAATTGCGCCTCTTTGTGGTTATATTAAATGAATTCATTGCAGCCTCTTGAACTGTAATTTTGTTATCATTAATAGTTTAATACTGTATGATCATTGCTGAGAAAGGAATAGAGAAGATGATTTTTAACCTTCTTAGCTCACCTGAATGTACTTCCTGCTTTAGCGAGTTCATTAATTTTGCTTGCATTTCCATACAAGTTTGCATACATTGTCTAAGGTCAGACATCTCACGCTGTATTTGCTCCATATGCCCTCTTAAATTGAATATTAGCTCCATTTCCTGCGAGAATAATAATATCATCATTTCTTTGAAAATTTATTTGAAACTTTATACTAAATCATATGTATCTGAAGAAGGGGGAAAACTCACAATTGACGGATGATTTATGGAGGATAAGTGTAGCCCATTCTGATTAGAAGCTTGAGATGGCAGAGCTAGCTGTGAAGGTGTAATTGAAACTTGTTCAGCAACTTCCTGTTGATTGCTATAATTCCAAGAACTATATGCAGATGGAGATGGAATTGACGCTAAGCTTTCCTCTTCCTCATCAACATCTTCTTGTAGTACTTCTTCTTCATCTTCTTCTTCAACATACTCTTCTTCTTCAGCCTCTTCTCCAACTTCTCTTCTTACTTCATCCTCTTCTTCTTCTGCTGTATGTGAATGTCTCTGGTAGTAAGAGAATATCAACTGCCCCATTCCCTGCTGACTTTCCTCGTCTATTTCTTCATCTTCCCGATTGACTTGTCTTTGTACATGAGACTCCATCAATCGATCCATTCTCTCACGGAAATCACTTGAAAGAAAACTTGATACTGTTCTTCTGCAATTGTACTTTGTGACATTAGAAACTGTACTGTTGCTATTGATGAAGAACAGGTAAATAGGACAGACAGACAATTATACCTTTCAAGAAGTTGCTTTATTTCATTATCATCTGAGCTAGTAATAAGCATTTCCTGATACCATGCTTGCCTTCGATCTTCCCAATAACTTCGCGGGCGAGCTATATCAGTAAACCAGTCATAATTAGTTTCCCCAAAACCCTGTTGGTCAACAGTTTCTTCTTCTTCTTCTTCTTCTTCTTCATCCCAATTATTTAATGATTGTATCGACTCTAAAATCTCTCCTGGGTCAAAATGTTCACCCTCTGAGCTTGTCCCTTGCCATGTGACATCTGAGCTTGCACTAGTTTCTTCATGAAAATCTTCTTCATAGACTTCACTTGTCTGTGACAACAAGTTGTTTGCCGTGGGTGCACTCCCTGCAGCCTGCTGCTCAGTAATATAAGTTTCTTGATTATTGTCATCTTCAATTACATCATGATTCAGGATTACAGAAGGAGGAGAATTCCCATTGTTTACAACACTGCTCGCTGCATCTTTAGAACATTTTGAAGTTGCTGCATCACTCATGTTACTTGTGGCTTGGTCAACAACTGCACTAAACCTCCCCCTAAATTCAATTTAGTCTCCAAGTTAGTAAGGACAGGATAAAATGAAAGACTAGGAAGAATCTATTTGCCATTTTATATGGGGTTGGAACAAACTATTTGAGGGTGTTGTTCACTTGTTATGGAACTTTATGATTAGAACATTTGAAATTTACCTTAAACACTACTTTTCGCAACAGCAGTTCAAATGGTAACGTCAAAGGTATCCTAACTTAATCATGCTCATACGTTAATGCTAATGTCAAACATATTCTAACTCAATCATTCATATATATTATAATAACGTTTGAACTTAATGAAATGAAATTAAGAATCAGAATTGGATTATACCTCAAATGCATGATGGTAGACCCTTGTTCTGATCTATTAGCATCTGACGCTATTGTTGAACGAATCAACTGTGATCTTAGTTGATCTTGAATCGCCATACCGCGTTGCAGGCATCTTAATTTAAGCATGGACTACATAAGCATCATATAAGTTAAAATCAAACGGTTACAATAAAGAAAGGAATTTTTCTGGCTCAAAAATAGGAACTAATAAGCTTTGGCTTAATAAGTCTGTAAGTTCAAACCCCAGTTGGAGCCAATTAATTGGGAAAAGAGAAGAAAAGAAAAAAGGACAATTTTGCTTCACCTGAATGCGGCCACGTTGAGGAAATCTTGAAACAGATCGGCGCTCTGCCAGAGAGACGAGCTCCCTCAGCCTTTCTTGCTCCATTTGAAAGAGCAAATCATTGAAGGCTTGTCTCCCTCTTACTTTTGGTGAATTTAGAATATGTGAAAGGGCTTTTACCTCTGTTACTAGCTCAACACCACCATAAGAATGTCTTCGCGAAGGCATATCACCAACACTATTGTTTCCCTGCTCATGATCATTGCTATCAGATGTTAATCTTTTAATAATATCTACAATTCTAACTCTCTCATTTTCTCCTATATCTGAGGAGTTTCTGATATGCATTGATGTTCTTGAACTTTGCCCACTTGAATCCCACTCCACCAATGAATCCTCATTCTCAGTAGAATCAATTACATCAGATTGTCTTGCTGGTTCTTCAAATCTTGGTGGTTCTTCAAAAGAGGGAGATACAATCTCATTGTAGCTAGAAACTGAACTTGTCCTACTGGCGCTAGCCACCACGTTTTGATTGTTATTCTTCATGGATTGATCAATTTTTGGCTCGGGCGGATGTAACCTTGCCTCCCATATTTGAACAAGTGAAGAAGCTCCAAGGTTCGAACCTCCACATAAATTTTCAGCAGAATTTAATGAAGTTGCTTGTGATGCAATCAACAACTCTGCCTCTTGACTCTGCCTCTCGATTGTAGACACCATTTCTTGAGCTTGTTTAGCAGCCCAACGATCAAGAATTTTCGCCTGCTTGCAATTCATTGTTGAAGAAGAATCATAAACACAATCTTGATGATTGGTTAAACATCTCAAGTGCTGACGATTATGGTTATTTATATTATTATTGTTGTTGTTGATATTGGCATTATGACTCTGTGAATTCTCATCAGAAGAAGAAACAGAGATGCAAGCATGGAAATGGTCTCTAACCAATTCCTTCAGATTTTTTTGAAAAGCAGATCGTGTAGCGGTTGCGGCGGCGGTTGCCTTAGGATTGCTCTCTTTGCTGTATCGGTCTCGCCTATTATGGTCCTTCAAGACACAACCAAATGGAGAAGATGAAACAATCTCAACCTGGGAAGAAGCCATTTTTTGTTCGAAAAGTGGAACAGAACACTATTAAAATCAAGCGAACGAAGACCCTTGGGTGCAACTCATTGAAAAAGTCAAAGAACCCATTTTCAAGCAACAAAAATAAAATAAAAAAAAAATCAAAGAAAGAAAATGGGTGGGAAGGATTGTGGAAAACAATCAACAACAGAACAGCTCAACCAATGAATTCCTCCTTTGTAGAATAGAAATGAGCTGCAAAACAGAACCACGAAAACAGAGCAATTACTTGTTTTAGCTAATAACCTCTAAGAATATTAGCTAAACTTCTTATACCCTATTTTTAGGACACTAAACATGACAAATTGACAGAATAACAGAGACTAAAATGATTTCTAACAACCTTAAAATGGAACTTTTGATAACAGACAAAAATAAATAAATAAACAAGAAAAAATCTCACAAACGAAAAACAGAGAGATGGGTTAGTAAAATTAAAAGGATCAGTTTTCTGTAACAATTGAAAGAAACAAATAAAGGGAATGTAAAGATCAAAGAAGAGAGAGACGTTCGAGATATTTAGCCGTTAAGAAGAAGAGTAGGGTCCGTTTGGTCCATAATTTTAGCAGAAAGATGAGCGTATTTTTTAATGATATGATATAATATAGTATTATTTTGTAGGTCGAGGAAATCTCTGGAAATAGATACTTATTTTATGTGGCAGCCTTTTTACAAAAATCTTTATTATTATTTTTTTATTATTTTGACTTTAGTCTGTACGTTCTGTTAGAAACTGCTTACAATCACTTAATTATATTTACCTTAATGAGCTTGATTTTATGACTTCAAGTGCATTTATTTCTTGCCCTCAATTTTAGTGATTTCCAAACTCTCTTTCCAAATTTAGGTTTCCTTTTTTCTTATTTGTCATTACTGGTGGTTTATACAAATCAAATTATCTAAACAATTTCAGAATTTACAATACACCTTTTCATGAAATGAAATTTTATAATTTTGACAAATCAAAATTTTTAAAATTCTTTAAATACAAATCAGACTTATGACATATCTAGAAGAAATTACATTCTTCATAACATTATAGTATGACCATATTTAATGATATATTTTAGTTAAATATTCAAATAGGATTTATATTAAAAAAATATTTATTTATAAATGTAGATGTGGCCACGGTTTAAATATTGCCTATTTAGATTTTTGAACCGTTCATTAGAGCTCAAAAAAATTTTAAACTTGAATTAAATGCCAATTGCACGTTTTAAGGCCCCGTTCAAGGATAATTTGAGAGGGGATTTAATGGAAGAGCTTCAAATAGTTTTTTTTTTTTCTTATCATAAAAAGACAATTATCATTGATAAACCAACAAAGTACAAGAGAAAAGCAAAAGCCCATATATAGAAAGATAAACAATCTTCCTTTTAGACATAGAAACTATGGAAATAAAACAAAGCATCCTTGTAAACAAAGGCCAGAGAATAGCATAGATAAGACTAATGTCTATGGCAAGGACCAACTTTTTGAAATGGTTTACAACGAAAGATGAAATTTAGCAGTCTATTCGTCCCTAACATCCTTAGGTGTGGAAAACGTTAAGGGAAAAACATGGTCTAACATACTAAAACATGACATAAGAGGAGAAGCTCACAACGAGCATATAAAAGAGATGAATGATAAAGGCTACAACATATATTGATATGGAGGTGGACATCCGAACTAAAGGCTCGGCCTTCTTGGCTTAATGCTTGTGTCGAAGGACCTGCAAGACAAAGAGGAGGCTCAAACTTCAGTAGAGAAACTTCGATGCTTAAGTCAGTACTCGGTCTTGAGCTGAATATAAGTAGTCAAAGTTTTGAAAGGAATGCCCTTTGCATGTAAGTTTAAGCTCCCTTTATATATATGAGATGGTGACGGACAAACTCTGTTGGTGGTGGGAGACAGACTCTGCCGGACGTGAGAGATAAACTCTGCCGGATGCAGGAGACTCTAGGTGGTGGGAGACAAACTCTTTAAATAGTGGAGTGTCAAGGAATATTATGAGAAACGATGCACTGGTCAACAAACTGAGCCTATACGATGAGCTCGATTGACAAAGACTGTCGATCGTGTGTCAAGCTTGCTACAAGAGGTGCGGCTTGATCCGAGTTATGTGTGCCCAGCTCGGTACGATGAGGTGGTTCGACTCGATTGCTTAGCTCGATCTATAGGTATGCACCACTAGTCCCTCTCTACTGTGTTGGCATTTATACCAGCCAATCGATGATAAGATTGTGGATGCGTTGGTCGTAGGGGGATTGACGTGGCAGCTCGAAAGGGAAGGCGAGAATGGGGAGTTTCAATTTTGAAGTTTCCAGTGCGAGACCTTGATTGTGTCGATTCATCTTTCGATGCTCTTCCTATATAAACAATATAGAGGAGTGAAGGTAACTACTAATCCTTTCAAGTAACAGCTCGGGTGCTCTAATAACTTGTATGAGTTTGCAGCAGCTGCACGATGTGAAACAGTTAGCGAATTTTCTTCAACTAAATCGGTGAGTGTTCCTTGCTCATTTGCATTATGAGTTCGAGTAGTGTTGTTTTCTTAGATTCTAGGGAGTCAAGCTCTGGGGAGAGTGCTGAATCGCTTGAAGTTGTGCGAATGAGTTTGGTTGAGCAAGCTCACTGTAGTGCTGAGGGAGGTGTTAGTGGGAGTATTGTTGTGGCCGAGCTAGTGGGTTCACCAAAGAGAGTTACTATAGCTCGACTTGACCCTGCTGAGAGAAGTGACGATGAGGAAGATCAACCAGTGGCAGAAAAGGCTCGGGTTAGGAATATCCGATCTTGTCTCAGCACCGCTAACCTAGATAGCATTCGAGACAAGTATCAAATACCTCTCGAGTATAAGATGTATGTTTGTGGTGATCGCACTCGCGCGATCGACGGCCCTCCAACTTATCATCTAATACTGTATGAAGAGGATTTAAGGTCCAGTATAAGGCTCTCACTTCGTCAATTCATTTTGGAGTTCTTGGAGTTCCACGATCTGGCTCCGGGGCAACTAAGCCCGAATGCCTGGCTGACGACGGTGGGATTTGAGATTTTATGCGGGCTATTGGGGATCCCGCCTTTTGTCTGAATGTTAGGTGCTTTCTCGGTTCTGAAGCAGCGATCCCGAGCAGACGAAGATTTTTTCTATCTGCAAGGGAGGCTAGGATGAGGACTATTTTTCAGGAAACCTAACTCTATGAAGAATTAAAAAGGCTAATTTTTTCATTATTGAAAAGGAAAGGGGTTTTGGGGTAATAAATGCAAAAAACGTCAGTCCCAAAGAGCGGGGGGGTACTACGAGCAGATTAGGCATGACATTTTGAGAGAGAAGAGGAACATCCTTCACCTTGGGAAGGAGTATGTCCCCTTGTTCGACACAGTGAGGGAGGCTGACTCCTCCGACCGGGCCGGTATACTTTTATCTTTGAGTTTATAGTTTTCAATGTCTAGGTTTATTTACTCAACTTATTTTTTGTTTGTGCAGAAATGGAGAAAGGATCTGCCTCAAAAGAGCTTAAGCGAATTGCTGAGTGAGCTACTGAAAGCGAGGCAAGGAAGAAGGCTCGCCTTAATAAGGGAAACGGTCGATAGACGAGTTCATTCTCTGCCTACACAATCTGACAAAACTCCCAAGAACAGCCTAGCCTCTCCAGAGCCGAAAGGAGCTCGGCTGTGTGTTCCTTGTAATGGGTCATGTTTGCATCCTGGGTCTTATACTTTCCTGTTAACTGGCCCACAACCAGCTGAGAATCAGATAGGATGATGAGATAGCTGGGTCGAACTTCCAAGGCAAGCTTCAAACCTAAGCAAATGGCTTCGCACTCCACTACATTATTAGAAGCCCTAATATTAAGTCTGGCAGAATACCTAATAACAATTTTTCCTGGCCTTTTAAGAAAGGCTCTGATACCAAATCCTTCCAAGCAGGATGCTCCATCTATATTTAGCACCCAAGCCTCTTGGGGAGTTATGTCGCTAGGTTGCTCGTAGAGCTCGGTGACAGTATGCCAAGATCTATGCCTTCATTGCTTTTCTTGGCTCATACCGGATATCAAATATCTTTGGTTGAGTTGCCCATTCAGTGAGTCGCCCTGAAGTTTCAGGCCTTTGCAAGATCTTTCTGAGGTAGGAGTTTTTATGTACAATGATGGTGTGTTCAACGAAGTACGGTAATAGTCTTTCTAAAGTTGCTTTAAGGGCTAGAGCTAACTTCTCCGGGGGAGTACCTTAGCTCGGGACCTTCATGGTATGGCTAGTATAATAGATGGGATATTGCTAGTTACCTTCTTCTCTGATCAAAATTGAGCCAAACATAGCTGGCGAGACTGAGAGGTAAAAGAATAATGGCTCCCCATGGATTGGCCGACTGAGGAGGGGTGGAGGGAGGGGCAACTCAAGAACTTATTAAGCTTGGTAAAAGCATATTGACATTTCGCAGTCCATTAGAATTGCTTCAAACCCTTTAGGATTTTGTAAAATGATAAAGCATCTTTTGGCCAAGCAGGAGATAAATCTACTGAGGGCCTTGATTCGGCTGTTAAGTTTTTGGACCTCTTTGATGTTCTTGGGAGGCTTCATCTCTAGGATAGCCTGGATCTTTTCTGGATTGACCTTGATTGCTCTCTTTAAAATCATGAACCCCAAAAACTTTCCTTGTTGGACCCCGAAGGTACACTTCTCTGGGTTGAGCTTCATATTTGCCTACTGCAATATTTCAAATACCTCTGAAAGGTCTTGAGAATGCTTTGCTGAAATCTTAGACTTGATAATCATATCATCAACATATACCTTGACCTGGTGGCCTATCTGTCCCTGGAAGAGCTTGTTGACGAGCCTTTGATAAGTGGCTCCAGCATTCTTGAGGCCAAATGGCATGACTTTGTAACAGTAGGTGCCGTTATTGGTTACAAAGGAGGTTTTACTCTGGTCCTCCGCCTTAAAGGGGATTTGGTGGTACCCAAATGAGACATCGATGAAACTGTACTCTTCATACTCTGTGGTGGAATCTACCAAACGGTCAATGTGTGGCAGGGGATAGGAGTCTTTAGGACATGCTCAGTTCAGGTCAGTGACATCTATGCACATTCTCCATTTTTCATTGGGCTTTCTCACCAGGACCACATTGGCTAACTAGTCTAGGAATAGGATCTCCCTAATGAACCCTACCTTTAAAAGTTTATCCACTTCCCGCTCAGTTGCTAGTTGTTTCTCTTGTCCCAAATTCCTTCTCTTCTATTTGACTGGGGTGGTGTGAGGATTTAAATGTAATTCATTGCTCATAAGCTTGGGGTGGGATACCTATAACAATAGATGAAGTCTAAGCAAAAATATCCTCATATTGTTCAAGTACCTGTTTGAGAGAAAGCTCCTTTTGAGAGCTTGATGAACTTATGATCTTTAAGGCTCGTCCAGATGCAAGCTTAACATCCTTCAGCATATCTCCGGGCTCTGCTCTGGGCTATGAATAATCTATGGGCTGCAGGGAGTCAACTGAAAGCACCATGTTAACGTTCTTTAGGATTGTCACATAGGAGTCTCGTGCAACCTGCTGGCTTCCTCTTAAGACTGCCATACTTGCTCAAGTGAGAATTTTCAATAGCAAACTTTTCATAGAGATGCAAGCATCCACCCCTACAAGCAATGGTCGGTCAAAGATTGCATTGTAATCAAAGTTCATATCCATAACTATGAAACAAACCCGATAGTTCCGAATGACCACATCATCACCCATTTGAACCTCCAATATCGCAGACCCTATTACTGGTATCGCCTTCCCAGATAGGCCTACAAGGGAAGCCAAGATCGGATTGAGAATATTCAGTGAAAGACCGAGCTTCTTATAGGCATCCAGCGTCAACAAAGTTTACCGCACTTCCCATGTCCACCAGAATGCACTGAACAAGAAAGTCTTGAACCACAGCCTCTACCACAAAAGCATCAGCATGGGGACTGGACACTTGATTGGATTCTTCAGCGCGAAAAGTAACAACGGGCCTTTCGCCTTGTGACCTTCGGCTGAGAAAAAGATCTCCTTAGACTTGCGCTTTCTAGATGTGCCAGCCGTGTCATAGTACTCTCCTCTTGAATAACATGTATCACTCTAGTGAGGGTTTTCTTCTAAAATCGAGAAGACAGCTCAAAATCATTGTCTGATTTGTTGTGGCCGTCGAACCTTGCAATAAACTGTCGTAACTCCCCAGCTTGTATCTGCCTCTCTATCTCCTTCTGCATCTTGGTACAGTCATTAGTTTTATAACCGGTGCCTCTATGGAAACTGCAATATAGGCTCTAATCTCGATTAGGATCTTCTCTTATCAGCCTGGGCCAGTTGACCTCTATGTTGTCCTTCAGCCAATGCATAATAGTGGCAAGTGAGGCATTCAATGGGGTTAGCCTCTCTTGGGCTTCTGCAATGTGATAAGCTTTTTGGGAGTGCTACTGGTCGGATGGTCAGACAGTGCTTCAGCTGTGTTCTTTCCATGAGCTGATTGGCTTTGAAATCTTAAAGCAATCCGGTCTATGAGTGCTCGACTTTAATGGCTCAACTGATGTCTTTGACGATTGGTCCTTTCTGGAGACTCGAAGTTCTTCCCATATCCTGTCATTTTTGTCCATGTGAATATACCTATAGGCTCGGTCCATCAGGTCAACGAAATTCTCCAGAGGGTTCTTACTCAAGGAGTTGGAGTTGTATTCGGTATTCTGAATCATCGCCTCTAAGGCTAGCTCTAAGTTCACCTTAGGAATCTTATTGACAGTTCGGCCTCTCAACATAATGTCGGAGTGTTTATTTAGGCTTTTGCACTATTTTGAGCAGATTCGTCCAAGTTTTCCCAGGGTCAATGGATGCTACGAACTTATTGATGAACAGCTTGGTAAGCTGCCCAAAATTGAATATGGATTTCAGTTCCAGGCTTTTATACCAGATATGTGCATTATCGATCAGGGTCTTTGGGGAAGAGTTTGCACAAGGCCGAGTCAAAGGCGGTATATACCAGAGCGGTATTGTAGAAGATGTCAACATGTGTTTAGGGATCAGATGAGCCGTCATGCTCTTTCATTTTTGGTATGTGGAAGCTCGGGTAGGTGTCCGTTAGGATCTCTTTCGACAATGGGGATCGAAAGGTGGTATCATATTATAGTATGGTTTTTTTTTTGCACATCTTCTTGATTCTCTCATCAACAAGGGCATTGAGATCACCCTAGGACACTTTTGCTTCCTTGCACTTCTGCCCAGCACGGTGTTAGGTAAGGTTGACCTTTGGCTTGCAATTAATGTCTTTTGGAGAATAGAGTCTCCTTCTTACTTGGTTTTGTGGTCCAGGTGAGTCATCCCTTATAGGGTGCTGGTTAAATTCGTTAGAGAGGGTTGGGGTAGTAACCCGGGGATAGTGTTTGAGGATGAGTTGTCTGAGGCGGGGCTTGATTGGTAATTGGATGTTCTTGGTCGGGATGAGGCTGCTCGGTCTAGTGTCTTATGATAGAGATTAGATTTCTGATAGAGGCGGTCAGATATTGAGCCGTCCATTCCGTCAGCCCCTCTGGGAGCATTGGTATTTGGCTCATCTGTACTAGAGGAGAATGAGACTGAAGCATGTTTGTTGTAGAGGGTCCGACTATGGGGGCCGGAGTTGCCGAGGGTTCAATGATTTCTGGTTTTGGGTTATTCGAGTTGTGATCAGACGAAGTGTTTTGGGGGATGTATTGCCATTGGGGGGGTGTAGGGAGACTAAATGTGTTGGTTTTATGGTGTGAGATAATGGTTTGGTCTAGAATGGGTTGGGATTTGGGTCCTATTGTCCATCTTTGGGATTAGGTAGTCCACCCTCACCGCACCAGTGATATGGAGGTAGACTTCCGGACTAAAGGCTCGATTGGGGCTCCTTGGCTTAATGCTCATGTCGAATGACCTACAAGACAAAGAGGAGACTCGGGCTCCAGTGGAAAGACTATGATGCTTAAGTTAGTACTCGGCCTTGAGCTGAATATAGGTAGTCAAAGTTTTAAAAGGAATGCCCCTTACCTGTACGTTTAAGCTTCCTTTATATATGTGAGATGGTGGGAGACAGACTCTGCCGGACGTGAGAGACATACTCTGCCGGATGTGGGAGACAAATTCTGCCGGACACAGGAGACTCTAGGTAGTGGGAGACAAACTCTTCAGATAGTGGAGAGTTAATGAATATTGTGAGAAATGATACGTTGGTCAACAAACTGAGCCTATATGACGAGCTCAGTTGACAAGGACTATCAATCTTGTCAAGCTCGCTACAAGAGGCGCAACTTATTTTGAGTTATGTGTGCCCAGCTCGGTACAATGAGGTGGTTCGGCTCAATTGCTTAGCTTGATCTATAGGTATACACCATATAGTAATAATGCTTTTGGTGGATTACTGAAAAAATGATTATGTATTTTATAGAGATATATTATTAAAATTATATTTTATAAGATTATATTGCCGTACTGGAAGATATAATAAAATCCTGAAAAAGTATATTAGAAAAAATGTTAATTTATTTGGCTACAACTCAACTTTGCTGTAAAAGTGTGAGTAATACCTAAACTACCCTTACAATATTTCTTTTTTATTTTATCATATCCTAATGCAGTGGTATGATTGTCTTTTAAAATAGGATCCCTCAATCCTCTTTCCCAGTGAAATATTTTTTCTTACTCTCCCTATATAAAAATATTTTACCAACTAGTTAGTAAAGTTTAGTAGTTTCAGTATTTTATTTTACATAAATTATTTACTTACAAACATGGTATTATTGGTCAAATGAAATTATATAATCAATTTTTCCAAGATTATAATGCAACCAAACACATTATAAGTAGTCATCATCCTCAAATAGAAATAGAAACACAACCAAATAGGCAAAAAGGGTACTTGCTGAATCTCCATAGAAGCTTAAGACCATCTAAGATAAAGGGCTACTTCTTGCCTACATAAAAATAGCAATTAAAGACAAAAAAAAAAAAGAGTAGTGAAGCATAAGCCAGAGCCACCATGGTAGATCTTCAACAGGGTTGTGAATAGCCTTCAAAAGGGATCATCATTGAAGCATTGAGGTTCTAAGATCTATGTTTGACAAAAGAACGAGTAAAGCCAGATCTATGGCTTTGCTAAAATGATTTGCTAGAAAAACTAAAATCTAGACTAAAACTAAGAAAAAGATAAGCTATTGGGGTTGTCGACAACCAAAAATGGCCTCCAGCCACCCCAAGCCTAGATTTGAAGCCTCCATGTATAGGGCAAGGAAATTATATATCAAAACTTCTTAGAGAATGGGTCTTTCTCTCTTTAAAAAACTTTTAAGAGCTTCAAATAGTTTGAGAGGATAGTTTCTGGTTAATTTAAATGTGGTTTTGGCGCAATTTAAAATTTTAGAGACAGTTTATTGATAGTTTTAATTAAAAAATATAAAAAATTATTTGGAGTTAATAATAAAAATATTGAGATAAATATTTTTAAAAAAATAAAGAAAATATTGAATAACATAAATTGTAGAGAGTATCGAAAAGTAAATTAAAATAATACATTATAAAGAATAATATAAGGAAAAATATAGGACAAATTGAAATAAATTGATGTGGAATATTTTTCAGAGGAGAAAAACATAAAAGAAATTGAAATAAACTAATATGGAATAAATTTATAGGAAAATTTATAATTATAATTTATAAATAAAAAAATTGTTAATGTCTCCTATTATGGAGTGATAAATAGAAAAAAAAATTAAAAATACATATTTATAAGAAAAATTATTAGTTTAAAGAAATAAAAAAAGAGATAGCTTTATTCGAAGTGCTGACTTTGATTCTAGCTTTATTCGAAGTGCTGACTTTGATTCTAGTTCAGAATTATGGATTTTACAATTTATAATTTATGTGAATTAAAATTAATTCATATATTAGGGTTTAGATTTCGATATTGATCAATTTCAAGCTAATTTTAATCGATTCGATTTTAGTTTAATTCAAATTTGAAATCAGTGTTCATGTCTAGATAAATGTATATGACTTTAAAAAATTTAGATTCAAATTCCTTTACTTAGTTTTTTCTTTAAAAAAAAGATATTTTCATATGAATTTTTCTAAAATTTTTTATTTAAGAAATTGCCTAAATAGAAATTAATTTAGCAAATCAGTGTTTTCACATTTATTCAAAGAGACAATAAATATTAATATAAATAAAATAATATATATTTTATTTTTATTTAATTACATGAATAAGTATATATATTATTTTAAAAATATTTATTGTTTAATCTATCAATTTTGACTTAATTAATTAATTCGTCTCAATTTTTTGAAAATCTATTTAAACAATATCTCAATTACAATTCCATCTAATTCTTCTATCCACTTTTTTTTCTATCCACTTTTTTTTTCTTTTTTTTTTTCTATAATGGGTTAGTAATTTTTTATACCAAAATACAAATTAAGGGGTGTTTCGAAATAAGAATGGAATAAATTATTGCTATTAATATTATTTGGTTAAATAAAATAGATAGGATAATAGTTTCAATTTTATTATCATAAAAAAAGAATGAATGATTTCATACTACTCACTTATTAATTAGTTTTGATTTCTTTCTAGAATCAAAAATAAAAAAATACTTATTTTTAAGATAATAGAATAAAAATTTATTTTTTATTTTTAGAATAAAATAAATATAATTATTTTTCTAATTATTAATATCTCTAAAATTTTTAATAAAATAATTTTTTCTTAATAAAATTAAATTAGATTTTTTTTAAAAAAAATTTATTATTTTTTAATTATATTATCTTTACATTTTTAAATAAATTTATTTATTTTTTTATAAAATTAAACTGATTTTTGAATTTTAGAAAAATATAATAAATCTATTTTTCATTTTTTTCTAATCATAATATCTCCAAATTTTTTAAATAAAATAAAATATTTATATAATTAAACCTTTTTTATTTTTATGTCAACTTAAATAAATTGAAAGATAATGTATTTTAATTATTTATTATGATATTTTTTTATAACAATTAATTTACAAAAATGAGAACACTTCAAATAACTATTCTAATTTCATTGTAATACAAATAACTTTAACAAGGATTCAGATTCTGATTACATGATAAGCTAAATAAAAAAAAAATAGACATTGCGATTTTAATTTCCCTTTATCCTAATTCCATGCTAATTTCGAGCCATTTAGTAATTCTAATTACCATTAGCTTAACATTCTATTGGTTATTTTTCTTCTCTCTTAGTAGAGACTTTCTCTTCCTAATGGAGCAGATTCCTCCATAACCTTTCTTCCACCTTACCCTCCATTTACTATCATTTGTCTCATATCCATTATTCCTCTTTATTTCCAATACTTTCTTTTTTAAAATCCTCCAAAATTGTCACTCCTTCATGGACCATATGAATGAAGGTATAAAAGACTTAATCGCCAAAACTATTTCCCTTGGGATTACCCTCAACCTACAACTAGATCTAGGAGAAAACCCTCAATTGAAAAATTCGGTGTTGGCTAGGAAATTATTATCACCAAAAACCATCAAATTCAATATTTTAAAGAACGTATTAGATAGAGCCTAGAGAGCAATTACAGAATTTAGTATTCAGAGACAAGGCAGGAACAAGTTCTCTTCATTTTCAAAACTATGGAGATGCTAAAATGGTATTGAGAGAAGCTCCATGGAATGTGTCCAATTCCTTACTAATCTTAAAGATGTGGAACCCAGATCAAACCTTCGAAAATATTTATTTCTCCAGAGTTCCCTTTTGGATTTATGTACACAATCTACCCCCTTCTCTTATGGCTAGAGAAAATGCAGATAAAATTGACAATCTGTTTGGTGGGTTAATTGAAATTGATGCCAACCATCTAAAATGGTTGGGCTGGAATTCATTCTTCATATTAAAGGTGTGGATTATTGTAGACAAACCTTTATTAATAGGATTCAATAACCATTCATTTGGAGATAAGGAATAATTGATAAGTATAAGATATGAAAAACTGGGTGATTTTTGCTTTAGCTGCGAAAACTTGGGCATATGGCTAAGTTGTGCTCCGAAAAATTAGCCATAGAAGACACATGATCATCTTCCTCTCAATTTGGACCATGGATGAGAGCTTTTTCAACTGATTTGTCCCTGTTTAAGTATGATACAAATGACCGGAGTTCTAGTGCTGCCTCTTCAAACTCAAATTCTTTGATTTTGATTTTGTCAAAATTGGATAAAATTCTAGTCATTTCTGGCCAAAGGAAATCACGTGCTAGAAGGAAATTATCTTTTGATGGGACATGTTTAGATATTGGGCACACCTTCATAGGAAATGAAAAACCCCATCCATAAACTAGTAAAGTTGTCAATCCCGCCTCACCTCTTTTGACTGCAGATCTAATCAAAACTCCAATCCAAAATATAACCTTTCAATCTGAAAAAGTATATGTTACCCCTCAGTCAAAAAATTATCTAGAAGACAATTCCTTCATACCGCTAGAGACTTCTAGTCCTAGCTTACCAAAATCTCAACATGATGTTAGATCCTTCCATTCCCTAAACACTGAACCCCCAACTCTTTCTTCTAACCGTATTGCATTGCGCTCTACTTAATAATACTATAAAGCGACTCTCGCAAGTATACAAGGTTATTATAGTAATGGTGATCACTCCAAGGCTATCTCACAAGAAAGGTATTTGTTCGTAATAATTTGATTAAAATAATATATTAAAGTTTGAGTGTATATTGTTGAAATATAAAAGAAATCTAAGATTACAAGTAAAATAAATAACGGTTGCACAAAATTGATTGAAACTTTCAAAAGGATACCTAGGATTTACAATTCAATTTAATCAAATGTTTAATTTTCGAATTACCATTAACATAACCTTGTAACTTGATTTGTTTTTTGTGGTTAATTAGATATTTTTAATTCATTAGTTCTCACGTTCATGAATTAACAACTAATTATTTTAAATTTGCAAATTAAGAGAATCCTAGAACTTATATTTCTAATTCATTCTTCGGATAGTTGAATACATATTTTCAATATAAAATTTCACCTCTCGGTTCTTCATTCAATATCTAGAGATTAATAGGTGGCCAATCTATCAACCTAACAATTTAATCCAATTTAATCAACTCACATAATAAGGTATATTAATAGAAATACTTGAATTAAATCATTTAATCAAATCTATTGTAAACCCTAGGCATGGATAATTTAGCTCATTATCATCAAATCAAAGCACACACTCATCTCATTTGAAATCAAATCACAAACATCCATTGAAATATTAATGTTCATAACAATTTAACAAAATCTGGACATAAATTAATTGAACTAATTCAAGAAATAACAAAACCCGATTTGAAGAAAACTAGAGTTGATCTTCTCTTGTTCTTCCTCCAACCGTGCTTGAGTTTGATGAAGAATCCCCAAACCTCCTCCCAAAGCTTTACAAAACAATCTTGTATAGAGAATGGCTATTGTTGATGGTAATTCATTGTGAATGATGATAGGTGAATGGATTTGTAACAAGAACATGAATAGAATGGAGAGGAAATGGTCCTCTTTCCCCATGTGTAGCCTAAAAAGAAGATGATCCCTCCTTTTTATTCAAAAGCTTGTCTCATTTTTAATTAAAAACCAATTATTTTTCATGTGCCATTATCAATTGTCCCTCATTCTTTCAAAAAGAAATATTTAAAAATCACCATTCCTTTTATTCAGCTGCTCCGTAATTATTTGTCTCACTTTAAAGCTCACTTAGCTTCATTAATTTAGTGACATGGCCAAGCCATAACGACTTGGTCGTGTCGATCAATTTTACCTTAGACATGGCCAAGTCATTTGCTTGTGTCCTTCACTGCCTTGCAATGTATATTTCTTGTGGGGAGTGACACTGCCAGTGACACGACTATATTTTCTTCTGCTTCTCTTTGTTATTTTGCTCTTCAGGTGGGACACGGCCAAGTCAGTGGGTGTGTCATGTGATACGGCCAGCGACTTGGCCATGTCATATGCATGTTTCTGCTTCAACAATTTTTTTTATTTCTTTAGATTGGTGACATGGCCAAGTCATGTCTGTCCTAGCCATGTCATGTGACACCGCCAGTGTCACCTGAGTGTGCCATATTCTGCCAAAAAATTTTTCTTTTCTCATGAGGGATACGACCAGGTTGCCGAGTGTGTCCATTTTTTCAACTTTTTAATGAGGAATATGGCCAAGTCAGTGGATGTGTCATGTGATATGGCCAAGTCAGTGAAGAAAACTTGGCCATGTTCAATGCTCTTTCCTCCAAATTGACTTCAGCAAGTAAATTAAAGCTCCATTTTACACAAGTTCATACTTCAACCTAAATCATACACTTCAAGCAAACTTTAAACAAATATTAAAGAAAAAATTATCTTAAAGCCAATAAAATTACCTTAAAAATACACACATAAATTATCATAACAATTACCCTATACTTAATCCTTTGCTTACTCCCAAGCAAAGTTAAAAATAAAACAGAACGATAAAATTTTAATTAACTTCAAGAGTTATAAGAATATATTAAGACTCTCTTCTCATTTATCTACAATCTTTATTGAACTAAATAAAATTAACACTTATGTAATTCAATGGTCTTCTATTGCATCCTTAAATATCAATCCCTCATAAAATCTCTCAACTGTTTGATCAGGGTAATATTTGCACTCTCAACATTCGATGAAAGAATATCACCATAAGCTTGTTTATTAATCAAATCTCTACCACCTAATTACAATCAAGCATCAATCATAAGGTCTTTCATTTGGTTATAATGGGGTTAAGGTAAAGGCATGACATTTAGGAATGTGAGCATATTCATTAAGTTCAAGAGCACTTCAAGAATGAAAAAATTGATCATACGTATAACCCAACAATCTCAAAATAACATCTACTTACTTAGCACTTGACTCTAAATACCCTTTCTTGGAATCCTCTTATTTTATTGCAAAGATCATACCCAAGCTTATTCCAACCTTAGCCATAAGAACAATATTTTCTAATTTTTTCCTTCTTTTTTCTTTTTTTTTTTGCTTTTTTATTTATTCTTTTTTTTATTAAAATAGGATTTTGAATTGAATATAGCAATAATATAAGGAAGAAGAAGATCTAATAAAGAAATACAAAAATTACAAAGTATTTATTTGTAACTTTCAACATACTAAAATTAACCCCACACTTTAATTGACACAATAACTTCAATTACTAAATTTCTCAAATGTTCTTGCTCTCAATGAAAGGTCAAGAAATGGAACAAAATGGTACACACCTAATGATACTATGTAAAAGAAAGAAATGAAAAAATAAAATAGGCTCAAAATTGGCTTACTAATGACATATTAATGGTTGGCCTTTTAAGCTAAATGGGTATTCCTAAATGCCTTAATCATGTTGATGCCTAATTGAAATTTTCATGTAGTCTCAAAATGCATATCTAAGCAAGTTCTAGCAATATATCAATCAAGAATGCTCGCACACAAAAATAATAAATTGGAATTCAACTTAAATGGCTTAAATTCTCACAATTTAAAGGTAATGCCAGGAATGACCATCAAAATTGATAATAAGTATTAATTCTATTCAATTCTCAAATTCATGCTTCAAAAATTTTAAAGTTCACTTATCAAAAAAAATTTAACCATTGAGCTTTTCAAAAATTATTTATTCAAAGAAAAATATTACATTGCTAAAACTTAAACTAAGAATAAGTTAAAAGCAAAAACTTTATACCCCACACTTAAAGATTCACATTGTCCCCAACATGAGCATATATAAATTTAAAGAGGAGATCAGATGAAATCTGATTTTCATTATTCCCATATGCGATATAAGGTGTTACTTTCATCCTTAATGAATTTGTTACTCATGTCTGAAAAGATGGATAGTATACAACTCTGAAAGGTACCCAGTGTATTACAAATCCTAAATAGCATCCTTTTGAAAAGCAAATGACCCAAAGGGACATGTGAAGGTCGTCTTGGAATAATCCTCTAGTGCTATAGGAACTTAATAATAACCTTTTTTATTTTGTAAAATGGTTATATCATTTTTCTATTTTTCCTCACCACTGAGAGTAGAAGAGATGATCGTTGGTTGTGTATTGTTCTCTACATGAAAAATATATTTCAAATGCTTTGGGATCTCTTTAAGTTCAACAAAGTTTGGTTGAATCTTTTCTTCATCCACTTTATCAATCTCAAGTCCCCTCTCATCAACCTCACTATCTAAAAGTAACTTGCACTCCTCAATTTCTAAATTGGACATTTCAAGCTCTTCTTCTAAGGTCAAGTCCATCTCAATCTTATCTTCACTACCTTCTTTGGAGAGCATGTCATATATTTCAGAAAGTTGCTTATCTTGCTTCTCATCTTTCAATCTACTTGGGAATGAAATTTGTGGCCTATAAGGATTAGGAGGCTTATACAATTTTGGTGAGGTCGATGCCTTCAAATTCTCCTCCTCCTTTGATTGACTTAGTTTCTCTATGTTGGATTGTATCTCCTCGCCATTTCCTTCTTGATTAGTACCTGCATCAAAGGAATCACCAAATTTTTATCTATTACCTTTCAACTTCTCAAAATTGTGATCACATTGGCTTGCTCTAGTTGGCTAGAAAATTTCACTTTTTGGTGTGCTTGGAGTTGATTTGCCAATTGTCCAACTTGAGTTTCCACCTTCATTAATGATGCCTCAAAAGAATCAAATCTCTTGTTGTTCACCTCCTGATTCTAGGCGCTAATTTAAATAAAAGTATTCAAATTATCTTCCAGTGTGATTATCTTTAGTTTGTCTTGATTTGAAGATTATTGTTGAATTTGAGAGCCTCTTTAATAAGGTTGAAAGGATTGGAGAGGTTGAATTTGATGTTGAATTTTCCAAGAAAAGTTCAGATAGCTTCTCCAACCTATATCAAAAGAGTTAGAAAATGGATAATCTCTTCCCCTTTATTGAAAACCCTCTAAGGCATTCACTTAATCTTGCCCCTCTTGATATTGTTCAAATCTTATAGAACACATATTTGAACCATTTCCTATAATGTCACATTCTCCACATATCTCTTGGCTTGGCATTGGTAGGCTTTCCCCTGAATTTAGCATCTTAACCTGCCTTGTTAATTCTGCTATCTGTCTTGCCATTTCATAATTTGAGTTCACCTCATAAACTCTCTTGCGCCTTTTTCCTATACTTTTCTTTTGTGAATTTTCTCCCAGCATCTCAAATAAACATATAGTTTTAGCAGCTATTTTTTCACCCATTGCACCTCTAGCGGCATTGTCCACTAAATTTTGACTTTTTTGTGTGAGCCCATCATAGAAGAATTGATTAAGCAACAACTGTGGATAATAATGATGAGGGCATTAGAACAACAAGGATTTGAAGTGATCATATGCCTCATGAAATGGCTCACCGTCCAGTTGAGTAAATGTTGCAATTTTTCTCCGAAGCTCCTTTGTCTTATAATGTGAATAGAACTTGGTCGTGAACTTATTATAAACTTCAGTCAATATAGTTAATGAATTCTCTGCTAGGGTCATCAACCATGCCTTTGCCTTATCCTTCAAAGTGTGAAGAAAACACCGCATCTTAAGCTCATCCTCCGTAAATGCTTGCAATAGAAATGTGTGCAAGGTTGAATAAAAATCACGAATGAAATTGAGAGGGTCTTCATTCGGCATTCCATGAAAAGAGGGCAGCATACAGTAATGAGTATTTTTTAATTCATAGTTCCTTGTTGTATTGCTTAACCGTATGTAAGAAGTGGCTACCCCAATAATTGGTCGAGTAAACTCCTTCATGGCCAGTTCTTCTATGTCACCCATCTCTATTTCTATTTCTTCTTCGAATTGCTCTTCTACTTCTTCCACTTCTTATCCTAAGGGATCTATTCTTCTTGTTCTAAGAAGTCTAGGAATGTTGTCTACAATTGGAATAAGTTCGCCGCCCTGAGACCTGCATTCTTAGATAAAACACTTAGCAATTCAAAGAGAATAATCAAATAATTAAATTAAAAGAATCAAACTATTACTATATAAACAACCTTCCCCGACAATGGCGGAAAAAACTTGTTGCGCTCTACTTAATACTACTACAAAGCGACTCTTGCAAGTATACGATATTATTATAGTAACGGTGATGTGAGCGGGGATTTTTGTCCCCATTCCCGGTGGAATGGTTCTTGCGACTTTGGCATTGTTTAGGCTCGGGGCCTTAGAGAACACAAACCTAAGTCCGAAGAAAATGGAGTCGCCACCCGGACGGGCCGAAAAAAAGAAAGGGGTGGATGACTCGATTCCTAAGGAATCCCCAACCCCTTAATGGGTTCGGAAAGTTGGGTACGTGTGGGGAAGGTGAGAAATGGCCCAGCACCCCCACAACGCCCGGTTCATTGGAACCGGCCTCCTTTACAGGTCTTAATATTATAAAATTCTTAAGTATAATAACATTATCCATATTACACACAATAATTAAAAGAAAGCATCATTATATTAAAATCAAAGCAATGTCCAAACAAAGTAAATAAATGGACACCCATCCAAGGATGGAAACATGTCCTTACATCACATGCCTAAATAGGACACCCACCAAAAGGTAGAAACATGCCCTTTACATAGGTTCTAAAATAGAAAAGCAAATTAAATTTCATGATGTTTAACTAGTGAGGTACCCATCAAGTGGAAACATACCTCTTACAACTTTTGGAAACTTAAATTGATTGGTAAAAGTAAATAGCCATTCATAATAAATAAATCATTCATCAAAGGTATTTAAATAAAAAGTAAACATCTATCCATGATAAATAAAATAAACTAAGTATTGAACTTAAATAAATTAAAGCATATAAAATAAATTAAAACATAATCAAATATAGAATTGAATAAAGTAAATAAAAAGTCCAAATTATAGCTACTATTTCCATTCAAGATTCTTTATCTCATGTGTTAAGGTTTTGAAAATTTCTAAAATTAAGCTACTGTGACTTTTTATGGAATTAAAATAAATTAGGATTTTATGTTTTAAAAGATTGGTAAGACACTTTGATTAAACAAATTAAGATTTGAATGATGAAATCATGAAACTAGGGTTTTAAATACCTTAAAATACTTTAATTTGTGATTTTTGGTTTATTGAACTTTAAGCTACTGTGTAATTTTTGAGTTTTTATGTTTTTATATTTTTTAATGTTTTAAAATGATTAGGGTTCATAAAAATTATGGTTTAAGGTTTTAAAAGGATTAGGGTTCATTATTTTAGGTTTAAAAGTTGAATTTTGAATTTTAGGGTTTTAGAATTTAGGTCACGGGTAAAAGATTTGAATTAGGGTTTTAGAAATCAATTTGATAATTTTATGAAGTTTTATGAATTTAAACAAACGGATTGAAGTTTTTATAAGTAGAAAAGATGTTTTTTAAGGCTTTTTTAATGAAATAGAACCTACTTTAATATTTTAATAGAAACAGAATTTGATTTTGGTTTTGTTGAAAAATATGTTTAATTAGAGTTTTAAGATTTTTAAGAAGAAAAGATAACAATTTTAAGTCTTTTAGAAAAGAAGGTCACGTTTTAGTGTTTTAACTTTGGAAAACTAAATTAAAGTTCTAAGATTTTAACTTTTGAAAAACACAAAAACCCTAGTTTAGCTACTGTGTAAAAAATTAGAATTTAGAATTTCATACCTTCTTTTGTAAGTTGCTCCAAAAATAATTCTTCCTGGATGAACTAGATCCAAAGACAAGCCTTTGAAATCCCCTCCCAAAGTGATGCTGCTGTTCCAGAAAAGATTTAAATTCAATTTCTTCTTTTCCTTCCTTGATTTGGTTTCAAACTTTCCAAACTCCCCTTGGATTTGTTCACTCTTGGCCACCCTTATTTTCAATGCCTTTGGTCCTTATTTATAGTGGTTTAAGATTAATTATTCCTAATTAATTAAGGTAAGTAATATTAATAAAAAAAAAGAAATTAAAACCTAATTGGATTAGGTTTCAAAAAAAAATTTTGCGTTGAAAAATTTTGCGCTAGCAAAAACTGCGGCAGCGGGCCAATTTTGGGCCAGTGGGTGTGTCGCTCGCAGGAATTTCCTGAGGGCGAAGTCTTGCGGGAAGTTATTTCGCCCACAGGAATTTCCTGCGGGCAAAATAACTCTTCCGCAGGCCTGCGGGTGAAGTGCTGGGCCTACAGGCGTGCCGCCCGCAGGAAATTCCTGCGGGCAAAAAGCCCACGGGCCCGCACGACTGCTTTTCGCTGCTGATTTTTTTTCCGACTCCGATTTTATTTTTATTTTTATTTTTTAATTTTTATTTGTTAATTTTCATTTTTTATTAATAAAAATTAGATACTAAGGTAAAAATTACTTAATTAAAATTATTTTGGACCAATTAGACAACAAAAATTATTTTGGGCTAAATAAAACATATTAGATCGGATTGGGTCAAAAATTAAGGGTCTACAGGTGATCACTCCAAGGTCGTCTCACAAGGAAGGTGTTTGTTTGTAATAATTTGATTAAAATAATATGTTAAAGTTTGAGTGTAGGTTGTTGAAATATAAAAAAAAATCTAAGATTACATGTAAAATAAATAACGGTTGCTCAAAATTGATTGAAACTTTCAAAAGGATACCTGTGATTTACAATTCAATTTAATCAAATGTTTAATTTTGAATTACTGTTAACATAACCTTGTAACTTAATTTGTTTCTTGTGATTAATTAGCTATTTTCAATTCATTATTTCTCACGTTCATGAATTAACAACAACTAATTATTTTAAATTTGCAAATTAAGAGAACCCTAGAACTTATATTTCTAATTCATTCTTCAGGTAGTTGAATACATATTTTCAATATCAAATTTTACCTTTCGGTTCTTCATTCAATATCTAGAGATTAATAGGTGGCCAATCTATCAATCTAACAATTCAATCCAATGTAATCAACTCACATAACAAGGTATATTAATGGAAACACTTGAATTAAATCATTTAATCAAATCTATTGCAAACCCTAGGCATGGATAATTTAGCTCATCATCATCAAATCAAAGTACATACTCATCTCATTTGAAATCAAATCACAAACATCCATTGAAATATTAATGTTCCTAACAATTCAACAAAAATCTGGAAATGAATTAATTGAACTAATTGAAGAAATAACAAAACCCTATTTGAAGAAGACTAGAGTTGATCTTCTCTTGTTCTAAATCCAACCTTGCTTGAGTTTGATGAAGAATCCCTAAACCTCCTCCCAAAGCTTTGCAAAATAATCTTGTGTAGAGAATGGCTATTGTTGATGATAATTCATTGTGAATGATGATAGGCGAATGGATTTGTAACAAGAACAAGAATAGAATGGAGGGTCCTCCTTCCCCACTTATAGCCTAAAAAGAAGATGATCCCTCCTTTTTATTCAAAATTTTGTCTCCTTTTTAATTAAAAACCAATTATTTTTTATGTGCCATTATTAATTGTCCCCTATTCTTTCAAAAAGAAATATTTAAAAATCATCATTCCTCTTATTCTGTTGCTCCACGATTATTTATCTCACTTTACAGCTTACTTAGTTGGCTTCATTAATTGAGTGACATGGCCAAGAAATGAATGACTTGGCCGTATCTATCAATTTTACCTTAGACATGGCCAAGTCACTTACATGTGTCCTTCACTACATTTCAATGTATGTTTCTTATGGGCAGTGACATGGCCAGTGATACGACCATATTTTCTTCTGCTTTTCTTTGTTATTTTCTCTTCAAGTGAGACACGACCAAGTCAGTGGGTATGTCATGTGACACGGCCAGTGGCTTGGCCGTGTCATATTCATGTGTTTGCTTCTACCATTCTTTTTTATTTCTTTAGATTGATGAACGACCAAGTCATGTCTATCCTGGCCATGTCATGTGACAGGACCAGTGACACTGCCAAGTCACCTGGGTGTGTCACATTCTGCCAAAATTTCCTTCTTTTATCATAGGGACACGACCAGGTTGCTGAGTGTGTCCATTTTTTCAACTTTTTGATGAGGAACACGACCAAGTCAATGGGTGTGTCGTGTGACATGGACAAATCAGTGAGTGTGTCGTGTGATATGGCCAAGTCAGTGAGTGTGTCGTGTGATATGGCCAAGTCAGTAAGTGTATTATGTGACATGGCCAAGTCAGTGGGTGTATCTTGTGACATGGCCAAGTAAGTGAAGACAAGTTGGCCGTGTTTAATGCTCTTTCCTTCAATTGACTTCAACAAATGAATTAAAGCTCCATTTTGCACAAGTTCATACTTCAACCTAAATCATACACTTTAAGCAAACTTTAAACACACATTTAAGGAAAAATTAACTTAAAGCTAATAAAATTACCCTAAAAATACACACATAAATTATCATAACATATTGAAACAGATATCTTTCCATGCCTTAACTCCCCCTTTTTCAAAATCCTAATTCTAAAGAGATCTCGATATGGCTAAAAAGGAGACAATTCTAATTTAAAAATTCAGATTTAATGATGGAAAAGAGGGGTCTCTTGATAATGTGATCTCATGGGCTTGCAAAATCATCAAGGATAATCCCAGTTCCTCGATAGCTCCTATGTTTAACCAAGAATTGGAGAAGAAATTATTCTAGACATGCTTGACTATTTCGGGAAAGATAATAGAAATCGATAGTGGAGATACTTCATAAGGAGGAAATAAAATCAGTCCTTCAATCCTGGCATATTTGTTTTGAAAGTTAAAACTAACAAAAGATGGAAGAGACTGGCCAGGCAAAAAAACTTGAATACTGCTAGTCCCTCTGGCGTTGGTGGCTCGCCCAAAGCCACCATGCACCATGAGCACTCTAGCCTGGAACTGTCAGGGTTTCGAGTGAGCCCAGACAAGTAATAGACTTAAAGATAATATCAATAGATACTGCCATTTTTTGGTCTTCATATTGGAGACAAAGTAGAACGTAAAAGTCATGGAAAGATTCAGAAAGAAGTTCAATTTTGATAAGGGAGATTATGTTGATTATATAGGTATTGCTGGTGGTCTAGCTATCTGGTGGAAAAATTCTATTACAATTCAGGTTCTTGTAAATGCTCCAATTACTTCCATGTAAGTGTTTCAAAGCCCAATTCAACACCTTTCTTGTTAACATTAGTTTATGGCAATCCATACAAAGATAAAAAGAAAGAGGTTTTTGAGAAGTTAAAGTTGCTTAATCCTAGAATGAAAAACCCTTGGGTTTGTTTAGGTGACTTTAATCAAATTGTATCCTACAAAGAGAAGATAGGCGGGGGACCTATAGATAAATACTAGTGTTCATGGTTTAGGAATTGGGTTGAAAATCTCGATTTGGTGGAGATGGACTTCAAAGGACCTAGATTTACATGGACTAACAAACAACAGGGCATGTCCAACGTACAATAGAGGTTAGATAGGATTTTGGTGAATTTAGAATTGAGACTCACTTTTCATAGAGCACTGGTTAATATCCATGATTTTGGAGAAATAAAATAAGTATTTGGAGGTATATGTGTTATATATATTTAATGTATACCTAGTGTATACATAGTATATACATATTATTTATTAATTGTATATGTTGGATATATATTTTATATACTTGATTTATATAAAGTACATATAAGTTATGTTTGATGTGTATATTTGATACACATTATATGTGCATATGAGTCTTTATATACATTAAATATACATTGCATATACATAGTGTATACATTATATATACATGTACATAATGATATATGTAAAATATAAGTAACATATATATACATATATATACCTAAAATATATACAACATATAAAAGGGATATTTATATTTATGTATGGAAAGATGGAAAATTAATAAGTAAATAAATAAAAGAAAAAGAAATTCAAAGGAAGAAAGGGATTTGTGGTGGAGAATTAAAGTAAATTAATTTATTTATTAACTAATTAAGTGAATAATTAAAATATTTATATTTATGGATGGGAAATAAGCAAGAACCAAAAATCAAAGTCTTCTTCTTCCTTCTTCATAGCCATGGCCAAATAGGGGGGGGGGAGAGAGAGAGAGAGAGAGAGAGAGAGAGAGAAATTTTCCATTAAAACCATCCAATTTTACAAGAAATTAAAGGGAATTAAGAGGAATTTTGAAGAGAAATCAATAAACAAGTAAGTACCTCTTCTCTAAAGCTTTGTTTTATTTTAATTGATGATTATGTGTGGATTGCTAGTGAGAGAAAGTGATGTTTAATTGTTAAAATAATTAGAATTGATGTTAAAGTGAGGAGAATATAGTGATATGTTGATTGATTGGTTGATTCGAGCGAATTGTGAAAATTTAGGGTTATGAAAATGTAACACCCCGATACCCTATATAAGTACTATGCGTATACCTAGTATACATACAGTAAATATATAAAGTATAAGGATGTCACTTTTCGTTACCTTTTAAAAACCTGTAACAGAGTTCAAACCATAATACATTAATTTAAATAACATTTACAAAATCATTATCTTTATCAAAACTTCATTTATACATATAAATACTCTCTCGTCAGAAATACATCATAATTAAAGTTTATACATGTATGCATTACCCTCTAGTTGGTCTCGACAAACTTTACTCTTCTTGTGGCATAAAAAAGACTTTATATCTTCCATCTATATACCTGCGCGAATAAACACCCGCGCTAAGCCCGAGAGCTTAGTAGTCCAACTATAAAATATAAACATATAGTATAGAAGTATTGACATATAATGATACATCAATTCAATATATAATTAGTTCTTATCATATCTTCTTTTCTTTTTAATTTCATCTTTAATATATCCTAGCTAATTTCAAATATGATGTATATATATACATAATATTATCACCAACCCCAATGCATCACCAATACTCAAAACCAATATATTAATACCTCTACATTATATATACCATACCAATCATTATTGCAATACACAAATTACATATCATACAAATCATAAATCACATTTCCAATAAAGACAACCTTTATCATCAACCACAATTCATTTACATATTACACTTAATAACATTATATTATTCACAATTCACCAAGCATAATTCATTATTAATACTCACAATCAATATTTCAATACTTGCAATTCACATTGACAATAAAGACAGACTCAGGCCCAAAACACTAATATGTTATTCAAAGTTCAGAGTTACTGCTTTGGTCTATAATCATAATTATCAAGCCCATAGGCATCATATATCAATATCTCTATCCATGGATAGCGTAACAGACCCAGTCTCTTGGATCATCAACTCGGCTAAACTCGAGGTGATCCTCAACCCGGCAAGACTGTTACCAATCATATATCTCATAATCACAATTTCTCATAGTGTAACAGACCCAGTCTCTTGGATCTCAATTCAACTCAAAATGAAGAGATCCTCAACCCGGCAAGACTGTTATTATTTTTTTTTCATTTTATAGGCATGCCTCCAAACCCAGAACTCTGAAATCGAATAACACATTAGTTACACAATTCATTTATTATTTCATTATCCATTTCATTCTCAATTGAATCATTACCTAGGCAAACATGCCTCATTTATCACAATTGAATCATCTTAGCCAATCACAATGGCTTCACATCTCATTTGAATCATCATTGCCAATCACAATGGCTTTATATCACATTTAAATCATCATTGCACATTTGGATCATCATATCACATTTCATTCATTATATCACATTTGAATCA
The DNA here is from genome assembly GCA_947685225.1 of Garcia nutans. NCBI lineage: Eukaryota > Viridiplantae > Streptophyta > Magnoliopsida > Malpighiales > Euphorbiaceae > Garcia > Garcia nutans. The sequence continues at coordinate 10,401,080 of CANTUV010000014.1, read as the reverse complement.
TCATAGCCAATCACAATGACTTCACATCATACACATCATTATTGATATATATATATACAACACCAATTACATTAACTACACGAACATGTCATTATTCGAACATACATCATTAATTTCATTGCATATGTATCTTAAATTCATCGTCATATAAACAATATGTCTATTTATTTCACTTCAACCATTTCTCAAGACACATTAACATCATTCATTATTAAAACGTTTATCATAACAAATTACATTGTACGTACCTTTTTGAATGATCATCGCCTCTTTCGCGCTATATAAGTCATAACACTAGTCACGTTATGCAAACAATATAATACATTACCATTCACAATACATAATATAACATTGTTCAATCTCAACAATGATGTTAGACAAATGATCTCTATTTTGATCCTTGACAACTCATATGGATGATCTATTTAACATGTATTTGAGAATCTTGTTACAAAATTAAATTGCTTCAAATAAAACAGAACAGAACACTTCTAGCGGTCGCGCCTCACCTGAATACGACTGCTCCATACAGTTACACGATGAAACCTTATCACAGTAGGTTTCGCGGTCAGAAGTCCGACCTAAGTCGCGACCGCACATGACTAAATAGCGACCGCCCATGACTAATAGCGACCGTCCCAAATTACGTCTCTCATACATAAACCCTAAATGTAGCCAAACTTCTTTTGGTTAACTTAAAACACATTGTACACAACATAATCTCATTCAAATGGACATAATCAACATCATTAGCAATTACTTTACATACTCATCACAACATTTTCATCACCAACATATAACAATCAAACTTTCAAACAACTTCAATTAGCAAGAGAAACAAATGTGTACTTACCTTAAGCACCACTTCTAAACACTTCCTTTTCCAAGACTTCTTCACTTCCCAAATCAATGACAATTCACTTCCTTCAAAGCTTAATACTTAAAAACACATCACAAACACACTTAATCAACCATCCATATCAACTCACCAATCCCAAACACAATTTCAAAAGAACAAAGGAAAATCAAGAGAAAGAACTTACCTAAGTTGTTGAATTCCACAAATCTTCAATTAAATCCTTTGATTCTCCCTTCAATTTGATGTTAGAATTAAACAAATCTCACTTTGCTCTCTCTTGTCTAAGGAGGAGCCAACCAACGTGGAGAAGAGAAGAAGAAGAAGAAGGAAATGAAGAAAAGACAAAAGATCACCTCTTTAAATCTCCACCAAGTGATTCAACAAGAGTAATTACCTAAACACCCTTATACCATTTGTCTTGATTACCATTCATTACATGCCCTTTATAGTAACTTCACACTTAACAAAAATAAATATCTTCTTTCCTTGACTCTTCATTTTGACCAACTTATATGTTATATATATCATCATATACATAACATATACCATTCTCTCTAAACCCTAAATTCTTTCCCAAATCACATATACATAAACATTCTTTTCTCTATTTCTTTTCTCTTGTAATTTAACACATATATTCAATCCAATTATATAACAACAACAACAACATAATCACAACTTCTAGGGCATATATGAGGATATTACAATTCTCTCCCCCTTAAATAATTTCGTCCTCGAAATTATCAGTACCATAACAATTTATTCTTAACAAAATACTATCTTAACTCCCATATGAAATTAATTATACGCTTAAGTCATTATATCATCAAATCATATAACTCCAACTCTCCTCTTTAGAATCAACCACCTTCTTTAAATTCTATAACTCATCATTCTATATGTTTATATATCTGGTTACTTCCTTAATCAAACATTCAAAAGATCACATTACATTTCCTATTAATATCTTTATACCAGAATCAGATCATCATATAGCACAATAATACTTTGTCAAATCTTTATATTTAATATATTTTGTTATTTCACCTCTGTATAATTACTCTCTTAACTTTAACATTAAAAACCATTGACTTATATCTGAACATTAATTATCCCTTCATTACAATCACTGTCTAAATAGACATTTATCACTCTCAATAGATAACAAAATCCTGATTTTTCATAAATGGAGTTATTTCTTTAGCATGCTTTTCACTTAACTTACATATTAATACATTATCTTTCAACTTATTTTATAGATAACCAATCTTTTTCTCTTCTTATCATGATTAACAATTACTATACTCCACTCATTCATGTCCAATCATACTTTAAAATTTACATCATATACATTATCATGTAAATACCTATTTTCTTAATACAACTATACACATTAAATTTCAATAATGATTCATAATCTTAGCCAATTCTAGATCCATTGATCTATTTGTCACAATATATCCATATTCAAATCTTATTCAACTCCAACCAACAATTAATGTATTTGACTCATCATAAAATTTCACCATATTCATATATGTATATATATAACTTAATTCCATTAGGGCAAACTTATTTTCAATTCCTGAACTCTTCCGATCCATTTTCAGCCAATTCATCATGATAACAAATTACTTCCAATTATCTTTTAATATACACATAGTTTATTCTTTATTATCTTAGTATAATTTCCACCAATTTTCATAAAAATGTTATATCATACTTAATATCTATAATTCATTCACTCAAACTTTGAGTTCATTCCCTTAAACCTCAATTTACATACCATAAACATATTCAGTATAACTTTCATTCATATAATATAATTTCTCCCTTTTAATATCTCTTCACATTTCCTATCATTGGTATATATATATATATATTGTTTACCTTTTTGTCATATTATCCATAACTCAACACATTTCCAAAATTTTTTTTTCTCTCTTTACCTTCACAGTTATAACCAAATTCTTAACATAAAAAAAATAATAATAATAAGGTACAACTTTAACCATCATAACTTTAACTATACTTCTCAAACAAAATTGTCAACCTCACCAAATCCGTATTACAATCATTATATCTAAGATCCAAATCCAGGGATAACAAATTAACCGATCAAATATACTAAACAAAACACATGGCTTTAAAAGATTAATATTCAAGCCTAGGACTTTCAGATCAATACTGTTTTTCTCATAATGATTTAAAAGTATGAAAAAAAAAAGATAAAATGTGAAATAATATGAAAATGTGGGATGGTGGTGATCATGATAAGATTGATCACTTGGAAATTATGACATTGTGATATAATGTAAAAGTGATCAAGAATTGAGTTGATCATTTAAAAATGTAAAAAAAAAAGTGTTATTGTGTGTTGTTACCCTATACAATTATTTGTCCAGTGATATTGAGAATAATATTGCATGAATTGATAGACCTAAGTAATACTAGGTTTTGACTTGAGCAGAGTCAGGTTATGTGATGAGATTGAAATTAAGAATGGACCCAAGCAGAGCTGGACCATAAGATTGATATTGTAATAACTGGACTTGCTAAGTGTATAGGTGTGTTTGGGCTCAAATTGTATGTGTGTGGAAATGTTGTATGTGTGTGAGTTATAATTTGAATGTAAAAATGTTGCATGAGTAATGTAAGTAATGTTATGAGAAAGTACCATCCTATGCAATTCATATATATATTGTATTTGAGATTGTGTACTACTAAGCTATACGGCTTAGCTCGATTATTTGAATCGCGCAGGTAAAGGATTGTTGATCTGATAGATCATGATTGTCGGTGATTGCTGGAGTTAGAGGTTTCCACGAGACCAATTGGGCCAACTGCATTCATATATATTTGTATTTTGTATTATGTAGTTTGGGTTAATGTAAATTGAACCATAATACCTAGTTTTATCTTAAAGACTTAAAATGATTGTACAAATATGTTTGCATAAGAACCTAATTATAATAAGTAATGTTGTAAGTGATAAAATGGAGAATTTTTTGTGATTGATGGATTTTGTATAAATTATATTTTGGGCGTGTTAAATTTTTATGTGCAGGTTGTGACATTTGATAAATTTAGATTTATTAAAATTAAAGATAAAACTCTAGCGAATTTTTTTTTTCTAAAAAATTACTTTTATAAATTGTTAATTTATTTAAAATATTGGAATGAAGGTTTTATTTGTAAATATTATATTTCTTTTATATCTTAAGTATATATTGTATGTATACGTGGATATATGTACTATACATATTTAGAGTATAAATATTTTACAACTGGTGATTCACAGTGACTTTATTGGATATGATCATAAACCCTTAATCCTAATTTTTGATGATCAATATGGGAATCGTAGAAGAGAGTTTAAGTTTGAAACAAATTGGTTACAAGTTGAGGGCTGTAAGGAAACCATTAAAGATAATTGGGTTGTCAACGTTGCTGATTCACAACATGGGCTGTCTAAGAATCTAAAGAAGGTGGCTTTGGGATTAACATAGTGGAACATATTAAAACAATTTGAATGCTAGGAAAATAATTAACCAGACTAAAGTTAAGTTGGAAAATCTGTATTTGAACCCAATAACATCATATTACAATGAGCAAGAAATGAGACTACGAGAGGAGTTAGACATAGCATGGAAAATGGAGGAACACTTTTGGTTTCAGAGATCTAGAGTGAAATGGTTGCAAGTTGGGGATCAAAATACAAAATTCTTTTATGCCACCACAGTGCAAAGAAGACAAATGAATTGTATTGTTAAAATTAAATCTGCTGAGGGGATGTGGTTAGATGATACAAAGAAAATTCAGGCTGAAGCAATAAACTTTTTCAAGAAACTATTCACGACCAATCATAGTTGCTGGGATGATCATCTCCTTAATAACTTTCCAAAACTGGTACTAGAACAATGCAATTCAATATTGTGTAACACTCCTACAGAAGAGGAAATCAAATCGGCAGTTTTCAATTTAGGTGCTTTCAAAGTCCCTAGGCCTAATGGGTTCCTAGGTATCTTCTATCAGAGATACTAGAATGTTGTTAAAAAGGAGCTGATCTCAACTGTACAAGCCTTCTTTTGAGTTTGCTAGCATGCCTCTATATCTAAACCTGACCAATATTATGCTCATTTTGAAGGTAACTTCTCCTGAAACTTTATCTCAATTTAGACCTATTGGACTATGTAACTTTAGTTATAAAATTGTTCCCAAAATAATTGTTAATAGACTAAAACCATTCATGCATCTACTCATTAATCAGGCCCAAGGGGCATTTATTCCGGGTAGAATCATTCATGAAAACATTTTGATTGTGCATGAGATTTTTCACAAACTCAAAAGTAAATCTTCAGGTAATAAGGGGCAAATGGTTATTAAATTGGATATGCACAAAGCATATGATAGAGTTGAGTGGAACTTTTTGGAAAAAAGTCATGGGTCTTATTGGGTTCAATGATAGGATTGTGAATTTATTAATGGAATGTGTTAAAACAGTGAGGTACAGAATACTCATTAATGGCAACACCACTGATTATTTCCAACCCTCTAGAGGTTTAAGGCAAGGTGATCCCTTATCACCCTATCTCTTTGTATTTGTAACCAATGCATTGTCCTTTCTTTTAGATCAAGCTCACTTAGCTAAAAGAATTGTAGGTTTTACTTTAGCTAGAGCTGCGCCCAAACTTACCCACATGCTTTATGCCGATGATACCATTGTGTGTGGGAGTGCAACGATTAATGAGGCTACAAACTTGATGGGTATTTTGGATAGCTATGGCAGTCTCTGGTCAAACAATTAGTATTAAGAAATCCATAATTGCTTTCAGTATTAATCTTTCTTCTGCTATTAGAAATGACATAGAAAATCTAACTGGGATTAACAGGATGAAACGTAATGAATTGTATCTGGGACTCCTTACTAACTAGGGTAGATCGAAATTAGAGGCCTGCAATTTCTTAATTAAGAGGGACAAAGGTGGAATGTTGTCCTGGAAACATAATTTATTATCTTTCTCAGGGAAGAAAATCCTCATTAAAGTTGTTCTCAATGATATCCCAATACAATTGATGTCTTATTTTAAGCTCCCCAACACCTTCTCTTACAAATTAAATAGCATTATATCTAATTTTTGGTGGAGACAAAGTAGTATGGATAGAGGTATTGCTAGGAGGAAGTGGGAGGTGCCTACTACTTCTAAATTCAAAGGAGGCCTAGGTTTTAAAAATTTTGAGTTATTTAATGTGGCATTATTAGCTAAACACTGTTGGAAACTCATGAAAGGACATAATTGTTTGTGTTGCAAAATAATGAAGGCAATTTATTTCCCCACGAACTACTTTCAAGAGGATAAACTAGGATATAAACCCTTTTGGAGTTGGAAGAGCATGATTGAGGTTAGAGACTTAATTCAAGGAGGGGTAGATGGCTTATTAGGAGTGGTAATCAAGTTAGAATATGGGGAGATCCATAGATTCCAACCTTATCAAAATTTAAAATTCACTCTCCGAGATTAAGGAATTACGAGGTATATTGGGTTTCTGACTTTATTAACAATAGAGGAGAATAGAAAGTGGATCTTATATCTAATTTATTCCCTTCCTCTAAACCCTCTGCATTGACTAGAATTCCTGTCATCAAGACTACACTACCTGATAAACTGATTTGGGATCTGGATAAATTTGGTAATCTTACTACTAGATTCGTTTACCATTATCTGCTTAATACCATAAATAACCAACCTTTGTTTAATGGTAACAGACCTGCATCATTGAATATGAACTAGCATTTGATATGGAATCTCAAAATCCCACCAAAAATTAGAAACTTTATTTGGAGATGTTGCAATAATGCTTTGCCAATTGCTCTTTCAATGTCAACATGCACGTGCCTCTTGGTTTTTGTCTTATATTGGAATTAACCCTCTTGCATTTAACTACTCTTCATTCTCTGCATGGTGTACTGATGTGATTAATAGATATAATTATGATGGGGAAAATTGTTAGTCTTTGCTAGTTGATATGGAAAACAAGAAATGAATGGTTATTTAAAGGAACAACTCCTGGTCCAATGACTATAACGCAAAGAGCCATCTCTATTTTTGAAGAGTTTGCCAAAGCCCAAAAAGAATGCAATGTATCTGGCAGAACAAATCCACCTTTGTCAGCGGCAAATCAGATGAATACACATAATGGTTCATGGCGCCCACCTCCTGAAGGATGGATAAAGATAAATTCAGATGCTACCTTCTCCTATTCTTCTACATCTGCTGGTGCAGCAATGATTTTCAAAGACCATCATGGCAGCGTCAAAGGAGTTGCTTATATGATTCAAAATTCATTGGTTTTGATTAATGAAGCTAGAGCCATGTCCTTAGCAGTTTTCAAAGCTGCCAACATGAAGCTCAATTTTTGTATTTTGAATCAGATAATTTGCAATTTATTCGTGCCATCAACTCGGAAGACTTATGCCCAGTAGAAGTGGATCATTTTGTTTTGTATAGTAAGTCTCTTATTAGGAATTTCCAGGCACGTTCTTTTGTTTTTGTTAACAAGCATGGAAACAAGGTAGCTGACTGGATTTCTAAGAATGTATCTAACCTTAGATATGACTGGCTCCTTAATCCCTAACTCCTCTATTGTATCTCTGATATTCAGGCTTGTCTTCCTCCTTATTCTAATATATTCATTCACAGTTCAAAAAAAATTCGATTTCAATGTTCGGACCAAACTCCATCTTATTATTCTTCTTTTCCTTCTTATTTGTTGTCACCTCTTCTCACAGGTCACTACCATTACTTTGGCTCTCACCTGCACCGATCAACAATTTTGTGTTTTACAAATATATCCAATTTACTCAAATCTTCAAATTAAGGCCATATTTTCTGAAGAAATTAGGTGTTGTTGCCAATCATCCCTAACAACATAATAAACACAGAGGATACTCCCTCCCTAAGGCAAAAATAAATGAATAAAAGATCATATGAACAAATAAGGTATGAAGTTCAACCTCAATTAGCTGAAAACGCAGACGAAATTAAAAACCACAAGTTCATTTTCTACAATTCTTGGAAAGCAATATTAGTATATATTTGTACAATTTGAAGGTCTGTCAGTACAAAAAAAATCCTAAGAAATAGATCCAGTGATAATGATAACAGGAGATAAGTAGGTGAAGGTTTAAGCCAACGCCATGCCCTATATGTTCATGTAATGTTACCTTCATCCAAGTTTCTATTGCTTATCTACGGCCAACAAAAGCAACATTCTCATTTCCATAAGGCTATCCATTATCAAATTCACTAGCTTACCTCCAGCGATCAACTCCAACCTTGTCCAGCAACTCAAAAAATTCTCCCTTACTGCAATGAACCAGACTCATCTCCGTATACAGCTGAATTTTCCTTCTCACTGCTACCGACTCTAACTCTCACTTGTCACTCCAAATAAGGTTAAGTATTTAACTTTCATTCATCTCCCTTTCCTATTTTTACCTTCCCTTTTTCCTCCTTAAATGAACTTTCAAGTCACCTCATCCAAACATAGTGTGAGGATAATTTCATCTCTGATGAAGGCGGTTGCAACTTGCCAAGAAAAACGATAGCCCTGAATTTTAGTAATTTTTATTCTTTTGTTAATTAGATTGTTCTTTTTTTTTTGTCCCTTAGATTAGAGTTGAGCAATTCTTAGTTTATAAAGCAAGAAGGAAATAAAACTAAAGAGAAAATTCAGAAGGAGAAAATTTGGGTTTTTTTTTCTAGTTTCTACGACAGAAGGAGAAAATTCGAAAGAAAGTTAGGGGTAATATGGTCTTTTTGTGTAGATTATTAACTAATTATTAGACGGACTAAACAATCCGAAACGTATGAAATCAAAATTGAAAAATTAATTAATTAAATTATTTCTATCTATATTACAAAAGGAAAGCGTGTTGTGAAAATATCTTAATTATATTATAATAGAATTATCATAGTTTATTGTAAAATATGTCTAATTATTATTTTTGGTACATATATATTTGTATTCTATTCTTTTTAAAAAAAAAATCAGTTAAGAAAATAATAAGTAGTTTGAGACATTTGCATCATTAATCTTCTAAAAAAAGCTATTTCACTTTTTAAATTTATATAAAATTTAAAATTTAATAATTAATAAATTATATTTATAAGTTTTAATTTTCTATTAAATAATTATACATTAAAATAATTTTATAATATTAATTAAATAAATTATATTTGTGACTTTTAATTTTTTATAAATTAATTGTATATTAATATAATTTAATAATGTTGATTGATTTATATATTTATCTAAAAATTTAAAAAAATAAAAAATATATGACTCTTAATTTTAATAAATAAATTAATTATAAATTAAATAATTTATTTATAATAATAATTAATTTATATATTTTTAAAAATTTTAAATAATAATTAAATAATAAAATATTTAAATTTTAATATTTCTAATAAATTAAGCATACATCAATAATTTATTTAAATAATTCATTTAATTAATAATTTATTTATAATAATAATTAGTTTATATTCTTTTCTAAAAATTTAAATAATAAAAGAAGTTTTAAAATTTTCTTATTAATTAATTATACATTATATGTAATAATGATAATATTAATAATAATTCAAATATAAATCTATGGTTATAAATCCTCTTGCTCATTCTTTTAATTTGAAAAAAAATTATTTTAATTTACATTTTTTTATATTTTTTATTAGAAAATTTATATTTTTTTATAGTAAAAATATATATAACTTTTATTTTTTTATTAGTAAAAGTGTCAAGTTATAAAATAAAAAAAATTCCATTCATATTATTTTAATAAAATTATCATAAAAATTAAGTCAAATATTTTATTTTATATTTTATAATATAATTTATTATTAATTTTTATATATTAATTTATATTAATTTATTTTTTTAATTATATTTATTTATATTTTATTATTTGAATTACCGCGCAACAGCCAAACGAGGGAAGAGTTTTTTTATCAGAAAAAAAAAAAAAAAAAAACGAGGGAAGAGTTTTAATTTGAAATTTAAGCACATACAAAGCACATCTCTGAATAAAGGAATATATTAACCGACTTAACTTTTTATGTATACTTTGGATAGGCATATGATCAGAAGAAAAGCTGAAAAGGGGCAGAAGATCTTTTAAAAGGAAAATTAAGACAAGGATGAAAGGATAATAATATAGCATTTCACTTATTGAATCTTCAAAAAAAAAAAAATTTTAAGTCAATTATTTATGCAAAAAAAAATTCATACCTTTCATTCAATAAATAAAACATTCATTTCAAAAATCTCGAATATTAACATAAATTTATTTTTTAATTTATCATTTGAGCATTAACAACATACATACAGTTTTAAATAATATTTTCATATTCTTTTTTTGACGATAAATTTTTTTATTGAATGGTTTTATTCTAAAATAAAATTAAGAATTTATTAGATAGTTTGTTATGAATAAGATTGAAGAAAAAAAGAGAGAGAGAGAGAACCATGAAAGATAAAATAAAATAAAAATAAAATAAATCTAAGCTACAGTCTGAAGATTCAAGAGCAAAAGAGGAAAAGAAATTTCAATAAAAAAAAATTAAGAGAGATGAGCAAAATTTTTTATGAAATGTTGATTGTGTAAAAAAACAAAGCAAAATGGAATTTTGGATTGAAACTTGAGTTTGGAACAAATAAGAAAAAATGGGAAAAAAAAAAAGGCCTTATCATATTGAAATACTTTGCACATTTTGGTCTTTTTATAATAATTAAATTACACCATATACTGGATTTAAACTTTCATTCTTCAATAATCATGAGTTTTGGTATCGACGAGAAGACGGGCCTGTTTGCACCTATTGCAAAAGGATCTAAATGCATAGTTCCTGTTCTTGCAAACACTGCACTCCCAATCTCCTTATCTACCTTCTCCTTTTCCCATTTTTCTCTTCTCTTTCTATGTGTATCAATTCAAAAAAAAATTTTTTTTCAAGTTTCAATCATTGCAGCTCTGTTTTTCTTTAATTATTCGGCAAATCAACAGTAAAAATAAAATTGAAATCCTTTGCAGCTGTCTTTTCTTTTTTCATTTATTTTCTTTTGCAGGCTTCTTTTGGCCCTTGGAAGGTAGAATTTCACTTAATATTGCGCTCAATTAATTACTATTACAAAGTGACACTAGCAAATATATTAGATAATTGTAGTAATGGTGATTACCCCAAGATCGTCTCACAACGAAGGAATTATTTTGCAATACTTTGATTTAAACAAAATAAATAAATTGAGTGTGTGTTGTTGAATTGGTGAGTTGTAATTAAAATTTGAAAGTAAAAACGAGTAGTAGTTATGTAAAATTAATTCAATTCTAGGAATGGTGTCTAGGGTTGTAGATCAACTTAATTAAATCTTGATTCTCAAATTTTCCATCAATATAACCTTACATTTTAATTTGTCTATTTGGTTCAATTAGTGATTAAAAATTCATTAGTTTTCACATTAATGAATTAACAAAAATCAATTATTTTGAAATTGCAAATTAAATAAACCCTAAAACTTATATTTCTAATTCATTCTTAGAGTGATTGATTACATAGTTTCGATATCGAATTTCACCTCTCAGCCCATCGTTTAATATTAAGTGATTAATAGGTGACCAATCTATCAAACTAACTTTAAGTCCAATGCAATCAACCAATAACAACGTATACTAATGGAATTATCAAATCAAGTCATTTAATCAAATCTATTACAACCCAAGGCATGTGTAAATTAACTCATCATCAATTTAAAATAAATATTCATTTCAATATTCATCAAATTAAAATTATGCATTGTAATATTAATGTTCATAATAAAACAACAACAATATAGAAATGAATTAAAATAGAGAATATAAAAAACTCTTTATAGACGCCAAGAGTTGAACTACTTGTTTTTCTCCTAGATTCCACCTTGATGTATAATGAATAACTTTCAAGCCCTCTTCAATCAATGACTTTTTTTTTTGTTGAAAGGTGGAATGGTAACTCTCTCAAGCTTACAACTCCAATCAAGCTTTCTTTAAACCTTAATCTTCTAAGGAGCTTGTTCGCTCAATTTAATCCCCAAACTTGATTAAGTCTTTTCTATGGAAGAAATTAAAGATGAATGGAAATGAAGATGAAGAGAGAATGATGTTTCCTCCTCCAAAACAAGAACCAAAAACTAAGAACTAGATAGCCCTTCTCAAGCCAAATGTGTATTTATATTTCCATGCCCCTCCACTTCCAATTCCTTTCAATTTTTTAAGACACTAAGAATGTCATGCCAACTCATACACCACTCTTTGTCTCCCTCTTTTTCTTTGTTTAATATTTCTTCCTATAAATTCATCCACCTTTTACTCATTTTTAATACACTAATTCAAAGGGACCATATGAGACACTGCCAAGCCTTGAGTGACTTGATCGTGTCACTCATTCTTCTTGGGACATGACTAAGCCTTGAGGTCGTGTCTATAGCTGCCCATATTTCTTCTTCTTTTCCAGGTGTGACACGGCCAAGTCACTAGCTATGTCATGTGGCACGGCCAGTGGCTTGGCCTTGTCTTCTGATTGTGTTCACCTCTGTCATTCGCTTTGACATTCGCTTTGCTTCCTTTATTCTTTTATTTCATCAAGTGGGATACGGCCAAGGCCTTGGCCGTATCATGTGACACGGCTAATGGCTTGGCCGTATCTCTTGTCAGTGTCTATCTTTGTTCAATTTTTCTAAAGGACACGGCCAAGCCAAGTTGTCTCAGCACGTGTCCTACTTCTTCTTTTGCTTTTGATGAGTGACACGGCCAAACTAAGTGGTGTCTTGGCCGTGTCTCTTGATTTTACACAAACTTTGATCCATCACTCCATTATTTTGCACTTTAACCTAAACCAAATACTTCAAACAATCTTTAAACACAAATTATAGAAAAATTAACTAAAAACCAATAAAATTACCCTAAAAATATAAACATAAATCATTGAAACAAATACTCCACATTTAATTCTCTGCTTGTCCCTAAGCAAAGTTAAAATTAAAACAAACTAAACAAGAAAATTTAGTCAAGTTGAAGAGTTATAAGAATATATCAAGACTTTCAATTTCTTAAATCCGCAATCAATATCAAACCAAACAAAATCAATACTCATGTAATTTAGTGGTTCTCCATGCATAACCAATGTTGTCACTTCCTCACCAACTCTTTGGAGTGTTTAATGTTGTAAGGGTTGTAAGGATTAATCTCAAACCATTGTAAAGTTTGGTGTGAGCTTGTGAAAACACCAAGTTAGAGTTAAGCTTGTAAAAACTCAAAAATAGTGGAACCTTAACAAATTGTTAATGAAGTGAATGTAGGATCAAGGAAAATTCGAACCATTATAACTCTTTGTGTTCTTTCTTCTATACTCTACTTAATCTTCTTCTACATCTTCATCATTTCTTATTTCTTTGAATTTTGAATTTACCATCATTTTTCAAATCAACCAATTGACCCCCCCTCTTGGTTGCTATATTGGGACAAGTGTTTACACTCATAACATTCAATGAAAGATTATCACCATAAGTTTGCTTATCAATCAAACTTTCACCACTAAATTCCAATCAATCATCAATCATAATGTCTTTCATTTGGTTGTAATGGGGCTAAGGTAAGGGCATGACATTTGAGAGTGTGAATTTATCCATTAAGTTCAAGAATACTTCAAGAGTGAAGTAAGCAACGTAGTATGACCAACAATTTCAACGTACCTCCTAATCACTTAGCACTAGACATTAAAGAATATTTTAGGAATTTCACCTATTAAATTTGCAAAGATCATTCTCAAACTCATTTTAACCCTTCCAACAAGAACAATAATTTTTTTACCATTTTTTTAATTTCTTACTTTATTATTATTATTTTTTATATAAATTATGTTTTGCAACTAAAGAACACAATGGTTTGCAATCTTAAATTCACAAAATTTAACCCTACACTTATTTAACACAACACTCAACCATTAACGCTCTTCGAATGCTCTTGACTTAATGAAAGGGTAAGAGACAAAATAGCATGGTTCAAATCTAGTAGTGTTGTGAAAAAAAAGAAAAGGAGAAATGAAATAGGCTCAAAATTGGCTAACTAAGATTGAATATAAGGTTGGTACTTTTAAGCTAAAATGTGTTCACCTAATTGCCTTAATCATATTAATGTCTAATTGAAATTTTTAAGTAGTCTCAAAATGCATGTCAAAGTAAGTTCTAGCATTTCATCAATCAAAGATTCTCGCACACAAAAAAGAATATTAAGTTGGCTAAGAAATAATAGGCTCAATTTCTCACAAGTTTAGAAAGGCAATGCAAGGAATATCCACCAATCAACAATAAGCACCAATTTTATCCAATTCTCCAATTCATACTTCAAAAATTAAAAGGTCATCTACTAAGAACTTATAACAATTGAACTTTAAAAAAAATATACCTCAAAATAATATGTAAAGTAAGACAAATCACTTAACAAAAATGACTAAAACAAAGACTTAAAAACAACTACTAAATTAAGAAAAACAAAAGCTTGCATTTATGAACAAAATAATATGTAAAGTAAGGCAAATCACTTAACAAAAATGACTAAAACAAAGACTTAAAAACAATAACTAAATTATGAAAAATAAAAAGCTTACATTTATGAATAAAAACTTAGCACCTCATACAGTAAGATTGACATTATCCTCAATGGAAACTAGGATAATTTAAAAGAAGTAAGAGTTAAAGTACAACCTGATTTTCATCATTTTCTTTATAAGACAAGTGCTACCTTTCTTCCAGAAAATATTAATTATTCAAGATTAAAAAGCAATAAATATAAAATAACCAAAAATATAAAGTATAAATAACAAACAGCGGTAATAAAAAATAGCAACTAAAATATTCAACAACTGAAAATAAGAAAAATAATAAGTGTTCTCAAAATGCAGAAGCTGATATGATCTATAGTGATAAAGAATGTGACGATGATGTTGCTGAAGGGTGGAGGCTAAGGATCTTGGCAAGGTTGCTATTGATTTGTTCTAACTGGTAAAGAACTTCAGCATGATTATAATCTACCTTGCTTTCCAATAATTCAATCCTACTAATAATCTCCTGATTTTTCAGAGCCGAAGCATCTTCATCTAAACTGCGTGAATTCGAGTTGGACTCTTCATCAACTCGTGGTCACTTTTGCCAGTCCCCTAGTGCAACTTGCTCATCTAAAGCCATCACATAAGCCCCTTCCCTTTTTGTAACCATGTGCATCTTCTCAAGAGTAGCAAGGTCTAATGAATCACTTTCGAAAATTCTAGTCATATAGCAAGTGCTCGAGTCAAAACCATCAACAAGTGCCATAGCTAAGGTGGCCACCAATCCACCTGTACAAATTGTGCCCCGTTTTTTATTTGCTACGCTATCAAAAATATCTGCTAATCAATAACTGGTACTCACGGGTATAGCATTGCTAGCACAATCTAAGAAAAATAGCTCTCTTAGTTCTACCACACCCGTACTTTCTTTCCATGCAAAGAACCCATATGACATAAACCTATGTAAATACCTCAAGGTGGGGTTTATCAATTTTGTTGCCTTGGCTTATTTGGCCATATACATTCCACCCGAGCCTATTGTTCCCCATGCAAATTATTGTCTAAAACCTTTAGGCACAGTTTTTCCCTTCTTAATGAAAATAAAAAATAGCATTCAATTGTTCAATATCAAGAGCACATGATTTTCCAAGCAATTTAAAGCTAAACCTAGTGCAAATATTTTTTTCATCTCTTTCAACCTTAAGAGAGGTTAGAAATTCTATGGTAAGTTCTTAGAATTGCAAAGGTTTAAGGGAAACTAATTTCTCCCATCCAATATTTAGAACATATCTTGTAAAATTTTCTCTAATTTGGAGAGTATCAAGGGATTCTTCGCTTACATACCTCATTGGAAAGAAACCCCATGCTAGAAGAATCAATCTCTTTGAAGATGATGAAGACGATAATGAAGGTTGCCTCCTCTTATGATGGGACACCATTTTTGTTCTAGGCATCTTGATTCTTTGGTGAAAAGTGAAGCTTTGATGGATTTTATTGATTTTTTTATTAGAGAATTGGAAGATTTAATGGGTTTAATTGAGTTTTTCGTTAAGAATAATGGAAGATTTGGTGAAATTTTGAGATTTTTACGGATGAGAATGGAGGTTTTAGAGAGAGAGATGAGAGAAAGAAGAAAGGAAAATGGAAGTGAGGTTTTGAAAATGGACGAGATCAAGTAAAATTGGGTTTTAAAAAGGGGTGACATGACCAAGCTGGGAATGGCTTAATCGTGTTTGAGTCTTTAGAAGGGACACGGCCAGTGGCTTGGCCGTGTTCCATGGGTGTGTCCACCACTAGGTTTTGTCAACAGGAGAAAGAAATAGGGATACGGGCTGGGCGGCTTGGCCATGTCTGGGTGACATGGCCAAGCCTTCTGACCGTGTCCATGCCTAGATTTTCTGGGCTCGCTTGACACTACCAGTAGCTTGGCCGTGTCAAGTGGCAGTGTCCTTCACTGCCATTTTTGCCTCTTTTTTTTAATTGGTGGTAAGTGTGTCACCCAAGTATAATACATGCAACTTTTCTTTCTGGCTTCACCCTGAAACTTCTTAAAAAAAAATCGATCAAAGCACCCATTCTATTCTCTTAAAATTAAAAATAAAATTTAAATTGCAAAATACAAAAATTTAACTATGAAAAGAAATATAAACCGATGGGTTGCCTCTCATTGAGCGCTTCTTTAATGTCGTGTAGCTGGACATCGTTGCATCACTCGTTAAAGAATACTATACTTCCTATGGTATTTTGCGGCTTCAATTTCTTCAAAATAAGGTTTCACCCTTTGTTCATTCACCTTAAATGTATCGTTAGTTTTCAAATTTAATAATTCAACAAATCCAAATGGAAGTGTTTGAATGACTTGAAATGGTCTACTCCAATGGGATTTCAATTTAATGGAGAACAATCTCATCTTTGGGTTAAACAAAAGGATTTTTATTCCCGATTCAAGAGTTCTACTAGGGATCATTTTATCATGCATTGCTTTCATTTTTTCTTTATAGATCCTTGAGTTCATAAAGGCTTCATTCCTGAGTTCATCTTACTCAGAATTTTTCGACAGCCTGTGAAGAGTATATGTCCTAAAGGGGTAGGTGAAGGTTGCCTAGGGTAGATTCTTCTCTTCTATCTTGTAGTCCTTAATTTTCACTTCAGACATTTCAACTTCTTCTCTCCAGGGCAAGGCCTTATCTAGCTTACCTTTACTAATTTTCTACAAGAAAACTTCTTTAACCACAGAGTCAGAATAATTAATAAAAGAACAATTTTCATGGTTAGCAATATTGGAAGTATGGGAAGTGTTAAAAATTAAAAATTCTACAGTTTGTCCTAAAACAGTCATGGACAGTTTTTCATTTTTAACATCTATCAAGGTATTAGTTGTAGCCATGAAAGGCTTTCCTGAACAAAACTGTATGTTCAGCATCCTTAGGGATATCTTCCCCTATATCCAGGACTATGAAATCCACAGGAACTATTAAGCCTCCAACTTGCACTAGAACATCCTCTATGATTCACTTAGGAAACCTAAGAGTTATATCAGCCAATTGTAAGACCATCTTGGTTGGTTTAAGTTCCCCAAGCTCTAATTTCAAGTAAATTGAGTAAGGCATTAAATTTATGCTAGCTCCCAAATCACACATGTCGGATGCTTCTTTTCCATTTTTTATGGAAAGGTTAATTACAAAACTCCCAGGATCTTTAAGCTTAGGAGGTAACTTGCGCTGTAAAATCACACTTGCCACCTCTGAATCCACCACCTTTTTATTTGGCTCATATCTTCTCCTTTTGGTGATCAATTCTTTGAAAAATTTGACATAATCCGGGATGTTCTTGATCACTTTAAGTAAAGGAAGATTTTATACTTACCTTGGAGAGAATGTTATAAATTTCAAAAAATTACTTATCTTGCTTCTCACTTTTTAACCTGCTCGGAACGGAATTGGCGGCTTGTAAGGATTTGGAGATTTGTGCAGCTTTGGTGCAACTGATGCCTCCTCACTAACTTCCTTCACCTCATTGGGTTGAGCTTTGCACTCTTGCATGTCCTCGTCATCTTCTTCAAATGTTCTTGCATCCAAAGAATCACCAATGTTATTATCGCCGATTTTATTCTCAAGTACCTTACCACTTTTTAAGACCATGATTGCTTTGGCTTTCTCCGGTTGACTCAAAAATTTTTCTTTTTGATGAGTTTGAAGTTGATTAGCCAATTGACCTACTTGAGTTTCCACCTTCTTGAGTGATGCTTCCAAAGAGTCAAACCGCTTGTTATTCACCTCTTGATTTTGAGTGCTTATTTGAACGAAAGCATTCAAATTATCTTCAAGTGAAGGTTTTATTATTTGCTCTTGATTTGAAGTTTTTCCTAGAAATTGGGGTCCTCTTTGATAAGGTTGGAATGAATGTTGAGGTGGAACTTGTTGTTGGTTCTTCCATGAAAAATTAGGGTGATTTCTCCAACCGAGGTTATAAGATTTTGAGTACGGGTTATTCCTTCCCCTTTATTGGAACTTCAAAAGCAAAAGCTTGCTCTTGCTCTTCTTGGAATTTATCAAAGTTTGAAGGACATACATTTGCATTGTGGCCTACCGCACCACATGATGCACATGATTCTTGGCTTGGCACCTGCAAGTTTCCTCTAGCATTCAACAATTTAACTTGCCTTGTCAACTCGGCAAATTGCCTTGCCATTTCTGAGTTTGCATTTAGCTCATATGCTCCTCTTCTTCTTTTTCCAATACTCTTTTTGTAACATTCGTGATTTTGGAGAAATTAAATAAGTATTTGGAGATATAAAATTGTATATACTCAATATATATATCTAGAGTATATATAACATATACATATGGTATATTAATTGTATATGTTGGATTAATACATTACATACTTTAAATTTAATACACATATAAGATACATTTGATGTGTATATAAGATACACATTACTTGTGCATATGTGTAATATCCCAAATTTTCGAAAAGTTTTAATTTTTAGAAATTTGATAAAATAAATTATAATTTAAATGGATAAATTAAATTAATGATTTTAAATAAAAAAAATAAAGGGGTTTTAAATGAAAAAGTGGAACATATATGTAATATATATGTAAAATATACAAGACATAAAAGTCTAACACTTTTTAAAAGAAAATGGTATTTTGGTAATTAAATCTTATAAATTCAAAATTAATAAAATAATTCAAAAATAAATTATTTTTGAATGGAAGAGAAAAATTAAGACTTTTAATTTTTTAAATAATTAATTAATTATTAAATTATTTTAATATATATATATATATATGGTTTAAAAAAATGAAAAGGAAAAGAAATATTAAAAAGTCTTCATCATCTTCTTCTTCTTCCTTTTGGCCAAATTTTCTATGGGAGCTAGACCAAGATTTTGATTCTTTCATACTCCATAAATTGAAGGATTTAATAAGTTTCAAGTGGATTTTTGGTGATTTTCACCAAAATTAGTATGTTTCCAACTCCTTTATTTGAATTCCTTGAAAATTTGGATTATGTGAGTTTTGAAATTTTGATGTAGTATGTTATAATTATTGGAATTGGTGTGTATGATGTTATTTTGGATAGTTAACAATGATTCTAAGGTTAGATTGAAGAGATGATGGAGTTTGGATAAAGAATGGTGAAGAGAGAGAATTTAGGGTTATGGATTTTTGGAGTTTTGAAAATGTAATATCCCAATGTATGCCCTAGAAGTTTTGGATATTATTGTTGTTTTAATTGGATTGAATGTATATGTTAATTTGAAAGAGAAAAGAATTTAAAAGAAAGTGTATATGTTGTATATATGGAAGTATAAATAACATATACATAAGTCAAAGTGGATAGTCAAAGGAAGAGGATATTTATTTGTTATGTGTGAAATTACTAAAAAGGGCATATAAGTGAAAAGAAGTTAAGTTAAATGGATGAGGGCATTTAAGTAATTTTCGTTTTGAAATGCTTGGTGGAGGTTTAAAGAGATGAGAAGGTTGACTTTGTTTCTTCATTTTCTTTTCTTTTCAAGTGGTGGCCGGCCATTCTCAAGACAAAAGAGCAAGAGAAAGGTTTTGAATTTTAAGAGCAAATTGAAGGAGTTTTCAAGGGATTAAGTGGAAATCCAAGAAGTTTCATTATTTTGGTAAGTTCTTTCTCTTGATTTCTTTTGTTATTTTAAGTTGTTTGTAAGTTTGATTGTTGATTTTTGAAAGTAGGGTTGTGTTGATTGTTATATGTTGGAATATGTTTGATTTAATTGACTATGGTGTTGATTTTGGTTTGAAGATGATAAGTTAAGTGGATGTTGGAATTGAAAGAGTAAGAGTGATGTTGGTTTTAGGGTTTTGAAGTGGTAAGTGATGTTTAACTTGAGTTTGATTAATTATTTTCATAGATTTGCATGTTGTTGATGTTTGTTGGAGTTGTAAGCTTAGAATATGTGATTTTGGTCGAAGGCAGTAGCATTTGGGATGCCACGCCCGTGGCCTTGATTGCCATGGTCGTGGCTAATTGTAGCCATGGCCGTGGGGGTTTGGTGCAAAGGAGGCAGAAGTGGTTTCTAACCCACGCCCATGGGGGTTGAGGGGGCCACGGCCGTGGGCCTTAGTGAGTGGTGTTGAAGTGTAATTTGTGATTTAAGGGTTTAGTAAGAGGTTATTAAGTGATAAATTGTATTGGAATTCATGTATTGTATCATTTTTGGATTAGGTTTTGGAAGAAGGTGATTTGCCTTAATTTGGGAAGTGAAGAATTCTTGGAAAAAAAGAAGTATATAGAGTTGTATAAGTGGTGCTTAAGGTAAGTACAAACTACATTATTGCATACATTCATATGATGTTGAGATTTAACATACATTTGATGATATTGATGATGCATATGGATAATGATATGTTGTGTACAATGTGGAATGTAATGTTGATGTAAATGATATGATTGAGGTATGTTTGCTTAGATAATGTTCAATGCCATTGAGTAATGATGGAAATGATATGATTGAATAATGATATGTTTGCCTAGTTGATGTTCAATATAATTAATGGTATATATGTATACTATTTTGATATGATGAGAAGCCATGGTTGTTGGCTATGATGATAATCTTGATGTGATGAGAAGCCATAATTGTTGGCAAGGATGGTGTAAATGAATTATAATTGAGGCATGGTGCCTAGTTGATAATGAGAAATGAATTGAAAAAAAATGTATAAAGATATAAAGATTGTGTGTCTAATGTGTTGTTCAACGTTCAGAGTTCTGAATTTGGCGGCATACCTATGAATTGTTTTAGTAACAGTCTTGCCAGGTTGAGGATCTCCTTGGTTTATCCGAGTTGAGGTCCAAGAGACTGGGTCTGTTACTTGATAAATGTGAATTGTGAATTATAGTAACAGTCTTGCCGCGTTGAGGATCTCCTCGAGATTAGTTGGGTTGAGGTCCAAGAGACTGGGTCTGTTACAATTATTTTGGTAACAGTCTTGCCGGGTTGAGGATCTCCTTGAGTATAGCCAAGTATAGGTCTAAGAGACTGGGTCTGTTACCCTATCCATGGATAGATATATATGTGTATATATAGCCAATGGGATTGATGATATTGATATAGACCAAAGCAGTAACTCTGAACTTTGAATAACATATTAGTTTCTTTTTGGGCCCATGTTTGTCTTTGATTCCTTGTGATTTATAATGACGATATCTATGCTTGTTTGAGTTTAATATGGCTTATAATTGATGAATCACTAGATTATTACAATGGAAGATAATATCATGTAATATAAGATTCTTGAGTATCAATTTTATATTGAAAAGTGTGGCATTGACATTTCATTATAGCATGATATTACTGTAGTTTGTACCACTAAGCCGTTGGCTTAGCGCAATTATGATTTTATCACGCAGGTAATAGGGAAGAACCGGAAAGTCCCTCTAGGATGAGTAGAGGTTAGATCTTAAGGTGTACTTAGTGAAGCGTAAAGATCGAAGACATACTGCCAAACATGTATATGCTTTATGCTTTGTAAAACTTGATTTTTATTGTATAAAGATTTGTAATTATTTGTTACATTTTCCGCTGCTTTTTAATAAACGTTTTACCTTTTGTTTTTTTTATTATTTCTTTTAAATGATTTAACTTTGTTTATGCTTTTGAAAAAGGGACGAGTCATTTGTTAAGTATATCGTGACATTTCTATATTCGATATACGTATATTACGATCGTATTAGCATGCTGTGTACGTATACAGGGTATAGGAGTGTTACAGAAAACATGAGCTTTAATTGTGTAAATTGATTCCAAATGAGTTGTTTTGATTCATAAACAAGTATTTTAAAGTCAAATATTAGATTTGGTGGTGTTGGGTTGGAGTTTGAGAATGAAAGTGGAGATTTAGGGTTTTGGAAAAGTGATTTTTCAAAGTTGTTGAATTGTGTGATTTTATTTATTTAAGCATGTTGTTTAGTGTTAAAAGTGATGAATATAAGCTTGAAATGAGTAATAGATTGTGTTGGAATGGAAAATCTTCAATGGGGGAAGGTTATGCCATTTTTGAGATTTTGTGTATAAGAGTATATTAATATAATGTAAATGATTTAAATATATTAAAATATGTTTTTAATAATATAAATAAACTTAAAACACTAATTTAATTGTAGTAGAATGGAATTCCAATGTTGAAGTAAGGAAAGGCTAAATTTTTGGAAATTTGTAGGAGTGATATTTAATTATGGTTTAATATTAGAAATGCCATTAAATGTGATACTAAATGATTATTTGCTATCATATTTGGTTTAGGCATTTCAGGAGGTTGATTTGCTTCATCTAAGTGGTGAAGGGCAAGTTGGAAAGATTGGATTGAAGATTATTTTTAGCTTGCTTTGGGTTGCTAGTGGAGGTATGTACAAACTTTGAATATATTGTTTATATTTGCATGACATTTAGGCTTAACACATTTTGGTTGAAAAATGTGTTAAGTTACTTGTTTCATTGATTGAGTATGAATAATGTGCTATGACATTTGTAATGTCATATATGTGTTAAATGCATTATGAAAAGCCATTGATAATGGCTAAATTGTGTAGAATGTTAAATATGTATATTATGTGAAAATATCCAAAGTAATTGGGTAATGTGTTGTGAATGCAAAAATGAAATATGTGGAATAATGAAATGAATTGATATTGATAAAAGTGAGAAAAGTGAGAAAAGTGAGAAAAATGAGAAAGATGTGAAAAATGAGAAAAATGAGAAAAAAAATGTGAAAATAAGGCAATGTGCCTAGATTGAATATGTGATAATGAGAAAGAGATTAATAATGAGAAAAATGAATAAATGAGAAAAATGAGAAAAAGATGATATAATAAGGCAATGTGCCTAGTTTGATCATGAGAAAATGAGATAAGTTTTGATAAATGAATTATGAAAGAATTTGATAATGAGAAATATGAATAAATTGTGTGCCTAGTATGTTATTCAATTTTCAGAGTTCTGGGTTTGGCGGCATGCCTATGATTGCCTATGGGCTAAACGCTGGAATGGTAAAAAAGACTAGGTCGTAAGCTATGCCAGCTGATAAATATGATATTTTTGGAGTGAAAAGACTAGGTCGTAAGCCTCAAAAACTGTAGCAGTCTAGCTGGGTTGAGGACCAAGATACTGGGGCCTAAAGATCTAGCGGGGTTGAGGTCCAAGAGACTGGGGCTGTTATATTATCCATGGATATATTGCCTATGGGGCTAGACACATGGTGTCATTATGGACAAAGCAGTAACTCTTAAATTTGAATAGCATATTAGATCCTTTTTGGGCCCATGCTTGTCTTTGCTTTAATATGAATTATGAATTGTGATACAATTGAGAAATATAATGCTATGAGTTGTGATTATGAAATATTTAAAAAATATAAGAAAGTAAAATGATGTTACATCTATATGCATTGTGCATTGACATTGCATTGAGTTTTATTATTATTATCAAAGTTTGTACCACTAGGCTTCAGCTTAGCGCGATTGTAATTCGTCGCACAGGTGTCATGGATGATTTGGTAGAGCCGCAGAGTTCTACTATACCTGGTCGGGTCTAGGTTTATATTTATTGAGCTTGAAGAGTTGTTTTTGGGTACATCAAGATCAGAGCCAGTTGCCAGCTTGTAGATATTTGATATTACAATGTATTTTGATATTATATATGTTATGATTTGTTTTTGGAAGTATATAATGTAAATTGTAAAGAATATTTTGAATAATTTGTTAAGATGAGATTTTATATGTATTGTTAATTTATATATCTATATATAAGTATTTTGAGAAAATATGGAGAAATTGAGAAGTATTGGTGAGATGGTAAATTGATTTTTATTGGGAGTGTTTTCTTTATGCAGGCTGTGTTTTGCGAATTTTGGGAATGTTCAAATTACAAACAAAACTCTGCAAATTTTTTCCAGAGATTTTCATATAAAATATTTATTTTGGATTTCTATAACAAGTAAAGAATATTTATATATTATTTATTTTATATATTAGTATTTAAAATCTTAAAACAAAAATGTGAAATTTTTATTAAATCGGTCTATGACATTTTTATACCGTATATGTGTATTTTACATATGCTAAAATATGTATTATACGTATATAGAGTATAAGGGTATTACATTTATTTTGGTATCAGAGCCTAGGCTTAAGGTTCTCGACCTAGGTGGGTTGTTAGAGAGAGAAAATTGGAATTTTAAAAAAATTATTTTCAATTGTGATGCATGCATTGGCACTGGCAATTTATCTGATCCCTGATATGGCAATGTCCATTTGATATAATGGATATGAGTTGAGATGGCGTCTGGGTTGCATAGATCAGAGTGGCGTAGTGGAATCGTCATTCTAGAGATTATGGATTAAGAATTTTTAAAATTTTTATTTGAAATTTAAAATTTATAGCTGATTCAATTGATGAATAAGTGAAATTAGAAAATTAATCTAGGAAATGATTTAAGATATAAAAATAAGAAGTTTGAGAAATGAGCATGATAATTATAGAAAATTTTATAGGTGTACTGCAAAGTGATATTGTCTGAATTTTTGGACAAATCTAGAAATTTTGGATGAGTTTGAACATTTAATAGAAAGTTTTTCTATATATTAGAATCCAATGTATAAAATTTTATAAATTTTAAAGATGGATCTCTAACTAAGAAAAATAGAAGAACACAGATTGTTGGAGTAATTCCAACAACTCAGAATCCGTAGAAATTGAGAAAAAATAAATTTAGAAACTATGGTAAACCAACCCAGAAAAATCTGAAAATTTACACACAATATCATATGTATTTCTATAATGTATGATTAAAATTTCATTAATTTTTATTAAGGTTTGATACTTAAAAAAAAATGGACAACCGGGTGCTGCCAGAGAAATTATTAAAGAGACAGATTCTCTGATTTTGGAAGATTTAATTTTTAAATATATTAAATAAGCTTTGAAAAACTAAAACTTTAAATATAAGTCCATTTATGTGTCAAGTGCACATAGATAAAATTTTACAAGCTCTTATAAAGAATTGGCAAGGAATATAAAAATTGAAAGTGAGATTGACATGAAACTGAGGAAGTCATGCAGTATTGTGTAAGTAATAAATTAATTTTATGAGGCAAATGAATGAAGAAAATTATAAAAATTTATATGCATATGGGTATAGGTATAGAAGGAATATGGAGTTTTTAATCATTTGCAACAAAGAGTTCATAATTAAAATCAAAGAGTGAAATCATATATGGTAGCTAATTATTTATTATGGAATAATGATGCATGATTTAGGGTTGAGTCTGTAAAATTAAAGTATCTAAATGGATGATGTTAATTAGTGTAATGAAATGAATTAGTGTTGTTTAAATGTAAATGTTATGATTTTAAGATTAGAAATGTGACATGGATGAGATTTGGTGAGGTTCATGTTGTTGGTTGCAATATATGAAATTTGAATTTTTGAAATGGGTTTCCATAATTGTGAAAGTGATGTGTTTTGATGTTATATTAATATAAAAATAAAGTTTATAAAGTTAGCTCTTGAAAATGAGACTAATAGAATGAAGTTTAAGTAAAGTAGTAAGTTGAAAATTTAAAGTTGTAAGAGAATTTTAATGAAGATTGTTTAGATGTTGATAGTTTAATGTTTAATAAGTATAGGAGTAATTTTGAATGAGTAATATTATTTATGAAAATATCATGTAACGTGTAATGTGGTTGATAATATAGAAATTTGTTATAAAATAAAAGGGAAATGATTAACTAAGTAAAAATGAGTTACTTTAGGCAATTGAATTGGAAATGATGAAAAGGGATATGAAGGGTATGATAAATGCATAAAAAATGTGAGAGAGATGTCACATTGGAAATGTGACTAAGATTTATGTTAGCTGTTAAAATATATATATATATATATATAATAAGAAACTTATTTAAATAAGGAAGATATTAATTATGTTGTGGTCAGAGTGTATATATATATTGAATTGATGAATAACCTAAGTAATGTCAAAAGAATGAGAAATGATAATGTTCTATGAAAGATGATAAATGTTAACTTTGTATAGGTTGTATGTAAAAGAGGAATTGAGTATAATTGTATGATTTGTGTAATGAGATTTTTTTTTTTCAATATGAACACAAATATGATATATAAGAAAATGTGGAAAGTAAGTCACATTGTGATTATAACTTACGAAGGTGTATGTGGATGATTAAAAAAAATATTATCGAGTGTTTACTACCTTATACAAATACGTGTCTGGTGATATTGAGAATGATATTGCATGTATTAATAGACCTAAGAGAGATTACGTCTTGACCTGCATAGAGTTAGGTCATGTGATGAATTGAGATTGAGAATGGACCCGAATAGAGCTGGACGGTGAAATTGTTATTTTAACAACTGAACTTGATGATTGTATAGTGTTTTGCGCCTAAAGTATATGCGTATAAATAAGAGATTGTAAAGAAAAGGAAAGTATAATGAAGAAAGTATGAAAATAGAAATATATATATATATATATATGAATGAAAATTTTTATAAGAGATAGATTAAAAATGGAGGAACGAATTTGTATATGTAAGAGATGTTAATGATAATATTGTTAAAACATGAGTTAGGCTAATGATGATCAAGTGATCAAGAGTAAATTGCTTTGAAACAATGTTGAAACGTGTAAACTTTTTGTGTAGCAAAAGATTAGAAAATGAATATGTGATATTTTCGATACGAACTTAACATTGTGATTGGAAATATTTGAAGAAGAATGATAGAGGAGCAGTATTTATTTATAAGCCACAGGCATGACCATTATTATGGCATGGCCGTTGGATAGTTTTGGTGAGATTAATAGTCATGCTTCAAGAAACATGGTCAAGACTTATAGTTTGCATAGTTGTATCTTATAATTTTATACTAGAAATTTATTTATAATTATAGAAAGTGTGGAAACAGAAGAGAATTGTGAAAATATGATGAGCTTTAAATGATGTGTAAGAAAAGTGATTTGTGTAAATAGGGTAACTATAAGAAATGTGAGAAAATGGTAAATGAAAGGAATTATGAAATGTGAGTAAGAGTTATGATGAATGTGTTTGAAAGTGGTATAAAATGAATAAGTTGATGAAAATGATGTGTAAAGTAAACGAGATTAAGGGAAGTGAATATTATCTGTAATGATGAATTCGAAGAGAATTAAAATTTGAGAATAAATTTGACCTAATAGAATTAGGTCATGAATTAAAAACAGATTGATGAATTTAAAATAGACTAAAGGATGGTCAGAATAGAATAAGGTTGTGATAGTCATATTGTGATAGTTAGATCAAATGATAAGAAATATAATAAGTTTACAAGTATTTATTGAAATTCAATATGTGTAGTTATATTAAGAATATGCAAGCTATATGATAATGTGCTTAATACAACATTCTGATATGTATATGCATATGAAAGGAGCTAAGTTATATTAGTTTCAAATAATTAAAGAGAAAAATGTTAGTTATAGTATAATGGGAATGTATCTTATTAAGGAAATAAGATTTTGTTGTTGTATAATGGTGATATCAAATTAATATGTGGTAATTGTATAAAGAGTATGATCAAAGTGAAGATGTGTAAAATTATTGTGTTAAGATAGAAGTTATCAACATATGAATTTAAGATGATGAGAGTATATTTTTTAAGATAATGAAGTAATTAAATATCTTGAATGTAATAGGTATATGGGTATATATATTAAAGAGATGAACTAATTTTTTTGTCTAATGACAATTCAATTGATAATATGATAATTTGTTGTGACTGTTTAAGTAAATAGACAGTATAATGATGTGTTAGAGAATGGTAAAAAGGAAATTAAGAATGAACCTAAAGGGGAGAATAGAAATTATGTAATTTGGTAAAATAATGATTTGGATGATTTATTACCATACCGGATAATTTCGATGACAAAATTATTTAAGAAGGAGAAAATTGTAACATCCGTGATTTTAGAGAAATTAAATAAGTATTTGGAGATATAAAATTGTATATACTCAATATATATATATATATATATATCTAGAGTATATATAACGTATACATATGGTTTATTAATTATATATGTTGGATTAATACATTACATAATTAATATTTAATACACATATATGGTACATTTGATGTGTATATAAAATACACATTACTTGTGCATATGTGTAATATTCTAAATTTTTGAAAAGTTTTAATTTTTGAAAATTTGATAAAATAAATTATAATTTAAATGGATAATTTAAATTAATGATTTTAAATAAAAAATGAAGGGATTTTAAATAAAAAAGTGGAACATATATGTAATATATATGTAAAATATACATGACATATAAAAGTCTAACACTTTTTAAAAGAAAATGGTATTTTAGTAATTAAATCTTATAAATTCAAAATTAATAAAATAATTCAAAAATAAATTATTTTTAAATGGAAGAGAAAAATTAGAACTTTTAATTTATTAAATAAATAAATAAATAATTAATTATTAAATTATTTTAATATATATATATGGTTTTAAAAAAAAAGATGAAAAGGAAAAGAAATATTAAAAAGTCTTCATCTTCTTCTTCTTCTTCCTTTTGGCCAAATTTTCTATGGGAGCTAGACCAAGATTTAGATTCTTTCATACTCCATAAATTGAAGGATTTAATAAGTTTCAAGTGAATTTTTGGTGATTTTCACCAAAATTAGTAAGTTTCCAACTCCTTTATTTGAATTCTTTGGAAATTTGGATTATGAGAGTTTTGAAATTTTGATGTAGTATATTATAATTGTTGGAATTGGTGTGTATGATGTTATTTTGGGGAGTTAACAAAAATTCTAAGGTTAGATTGAAGAGATGATGGAGTTTGGATAAAGAATGGTGAAGAGAGAGAATTTAGGGTTATGGATTTTTGGAGTTTTGAAAACATGAGCTTTAATTGTGTAAATTGATTCCAAATGAGTTGTTTTGATTCATAAACAAGTATTTTAAATTCAAATATTAGATTTGATGGTGTTGGGTTGGAGTTTGAGAATGGAAGTGGAGATTTAGGGTTTTGAAAAAGTAATTTTTCAAAGTTGTTGAATTGTGTGATTTTATTTGTTTTAGCATGTTGTTTAGTGTTAAAAGTAATGAATATAAGCTTGGAATGAGTAATAGATTGTGTTGGAATGAAAAACCTTCAATGGAGGAAGGTTATGCCATTTTTGAGATTTTGTATATAAGAGTGTATTTAAAATGTAAATGATTTAAATGTATTAAAATATGTTTTTAATAATATAAATAAACTTAAAGCACTAATTTAATTGTAGTAGAATGGAATTCCAATGTTGAAGTAAGGAAAGACTAAATTTTTAGAAATTTATAGGAGTGATGTTTAATTATGATTTAATATTATAAATGCCATTAAATGTGATACTAAATGATTTTTTGCTATCACATTTGGTTTAGGCATTTAGGGAGGTTGATTTGCTTCATCCAAGTGGTGAAGGGCAAGTTGAAAAGATTGGATTGAAGATTGTTTTTAGCTTGCTTTGGGTTGCTAGTGGAGGTATGTACAAACTTTGAATATATTGTTAACTTTGAATATATTGTTTATATTTGCATGACATTTGGGCTTAACACATTTTGGTTGAAAAATATGTTAAGTTACTTGGTTCATTGATTGAGTATGAATAATGTGCTATGACATTTGTAATGTCATATATGTGTTAAATGCATTGTGAAAAGCCATTGATAATGACTAAATTGTGTAGAATGTGAAATATGTATATTATGTGAAAATATTCAAAGTAATTGGGTAATGTGTTATGAATGCAAAAATGAGATATGTGGAATAATGAAATGAATTGATATTGATAAAAATGAGAAAAGTGAGAAAAGTGAGAAAAATGAGAAAGATGTGAAAAATAAGAAATGAGAAAAAATATGTGAAAATAAGGCAATGTGCCTAGATTGAATATGTGACAATGAGAAAGAGATTAATAATGAGAAAAATGAATAAATGAGAAAAAAAATGAGAAAAAGATGATATAATAAATCAATGTGCCTAGTTTGATCAGGAGAAAATGAGAAAAGTTTTGATAAAGGAATTATGAAAGAATTTGATAATGAGAAATATGAATAAATTATGTGCATAGTATATTATTCAATTTTCAGACTTCTGGGTTTGACAGCATGCCTATGATTGCCTATGGGCTAAACGCTGGAATGGTGAAAAGACTGGATTGTAAGCCAGGCCAGCTGATAAATATGATATTTTTGGGGTGAAAAGACTGGGTCGTAAGCCTCAAAAACTGTAGCAGTCTAGCCGAGTTGAGGACTAAGATACTGGGGCCTAAGGATCTAGCCGGGTTGAGGTCCAAAAGACTGGGGCTGTTACATTATCCATGGATATATTGCCTACGGGGCTAGATACATGGTGTCAATATGGACCAAAGCAGTAACTCTGAAATTTGAATAGCATATTAGATCCTTTTTGGGCCCATGTTTGTCTTTGCTTTAATGTGAATTATGAATTGTGATATAATTGAGCAATATAATGCTATGAGTTGTGATTATGAAATATTTGAAAAATATAAGAAAATAGAATGATGTGACATCTATATGCATTGTGCATTGGCATTGCATTGAGTTTTATTGTTATTATCAAAGTTTGTACCACTAGTCTTCGGCTTAGCGCGATTGTAATTCGTCGCGCAGGTGTCATGGATGATTTGGTAGAGCCGGAGATTTCTACTAGACTTGGTCGGGTCTAGGTTTGTATTTATTAAGCTTGAAGAGTTGTTTTTGGGTACATCAAGATCAGAGCCAGTTGCCAGCATGTAGATATTTGATATTACAATGTATTTTGATATTATATATGTTATGATATGTTTTTGAAAGTATATAATGTAAATTATAAATAATGTTTTGAATAATTTATTCAGATGAGATTTTATATGTGTTGTTAATTTATATATCTATATATAAGTATTTTGAGAAAATATGGAGAAATTGATAAGTATTGGTGAGATGGTGAATTGATTTTTATTGGGAGTGTTTGCTTTATGCAGGTTGTATTTTGCTAAATTTTGGGAACGTTCAAATTACAAATAAAACTCTAGTGAATTTTTTCCACGGATTTTCATATAAAATATTTATTTTGGATTCCTATAATAAGTAAAGAATATTTATATACTATTTATTTTATATATTAGTATTTAAAATCTTAAAACAGAAATGTGAAAATTTTTATTAAATCAGTCTGTGACATTTTTATACCATATATGCATATTTTACATATGCTGAAAATATGTATTGTACGTATATAGAGTATAAAGGTGTTACACTTTTGCTCCCAATATTTCAAATAATGCAACTATTTTAGCCGTTGTTTTCTCACCCATTGCCCCTCCTGCAACATTATCCACCGTATATTGACATTGTTGAGTTAGCCCATCACAGAAGAACTAATTGAACAATTATTGTGGATAATAATGATGAGGGCATTAAAACAATAAAGATTTAAAGCGATCTTATGCCTCATGAAATGGTTTCCCATTAAATTGGATGAAAGTTGTAATGCTCCCCCTAAGCTCCTTTGTCTTTTGGTGTGAATAAAATTTTTTCATGAAATTTGTTATGCATTTCGGTCCAAGTGGTCAATGAATTTTTCGGTAAGGTCATCAACCACGCTTTTTTCCTATCTTTCAAAATATATGAAAAATATCTCATTTTGAGTTCATCCTCTGTTAATACTTGCAAAGGGAAAGTATTCAATGTTGTGTAAAAATCTCGAATGAAGTTGAGAGGATCTTCATTCGGCAATCCATGGAAGGATGGCAGCATACTATAATGAGTGTTTTTGAGTTCATAATTTCTTAATGTGTTGCTCAACCAGATACATGATGTGGTTACTCCAATGATCGGTTGGGCAAACTCCTTCATAGGTGGTTCCTCTACGTCACCCATTTCTACTTCCTTGTTCTCCTCAAATTGCTCATCGATTTCTTCTCCTTCTTGTCCCAAGGGATCTACTCCTTCGGTTCTTGGGAGTCTATGAATATCGTCTATATATGGAACAAGTTTATTTTTTTGAGACCTTCGTCCTTATATAAATTACCTAAGTAATTCAAAAAGGAACACTTTAAACAATTAAACAATTAAATAAAAGTATCAAACTACAAACAACAATTACCCTCCCTGACAACAGTGCCAAAAACTTATTGCGCTCGATTAATTACTTCTACAAAGTGACACTCACAAGTATATGAGGTAATTATAGTAATGGTGATCTCTCCAAGGTCGTCTCACAAGAAAGAAATTATTTTGTAATAGTATGATTTAAACAAAATAAATGAAATTAAGTGTGTGTTGTTGAATTAGTGAGTTGTAATTAAAATTTAAAAGTAAAAATGAGTAGTAGTTGTGCAAGATTAATTCAATTCTAGGAATGGTGCCTAGGGTTGTAGATCAACTTAATTAAATCTTGATTCTCAAATTTTCTATTAATATAACCTTGTATTTTAATTTGTTCCTTGAGTTCAATTAGTGATTACCAATTTATTAGTTTTCACATTCATGAATTAACAACAACCAATTGTTTTGAAATTACAAATTAAATAAACCCTAGAACTTATATTTCTAATTTATTCTTAGGGTGGTTGATTACATAGTTTTGATATCGAATTTCACCTCTCGGTCCATCGTTTAATATTAAGTGATTAATAGGTGGCCAATCTATCAAACTAACTTTAAGTCTAATGCAATAAACCAATAACAATGCATACTAATGGAATTATCAAATCAAGTCATTTAATCAAATCTACTACAACCAAAGGCATGTGTAAATTAGTTCATCATCAATTTAAAATAAATATCTATCTCAATATTTATCAAATCAAAATTATGCATTGTAATATTAATATTCATAATAAAACAACAACAATCTAGAAAATGAATTAAAAAAGAGAATATGAAAAATCCCTTGTAGACCCCAAGAGTTGGACTACTTGTCTTCCTCCTAGCTTCCACCTTGATGTATAATGAACAACTTCCAAGCCCTCTTCAATCAATGGCTCTCTTCTTGAAAGGTGGAATGGTAACTCTCTCATGCTTACAACTTCAATCAAGCTTTTTTCAAGCCCTAATCTTCTAAGGAGCTTGCTCACTCAATTTAATCCCCAAACTTGATTAAGTCTTGTCTATGAAAGAAATGAAAGATGAATGAAAATGAAGATGAAGAGAGAATGGTGTCTCCCCCTCCAAAATAAGAACCAAAAACTAAGAACTAGATAGCCCTTCTCAAGCCAAAAGTGTATCTATATTTCCATCCCCCTCCACTTCCAATTTCTTTCAATTTTTTAAGACACCAAGCATGTCTTGCCAAATCACACGCCACTCTTTGTCTCCCTCTTTTCTTTGTTTAATATTTCTTCCTATAAATACATCCACCTTTTACTCATTTTAATATTTTTTTAAAAAAAGAAAGAGTCTTTTGTCCCCCATTTGTCCTTCGCTTTATGCAAAATAATTCAAAGGGGCCATATAAGGCACGACCAAGCCTTAAGTGACTTGGCTGTGTCACTCATTCTTCTTAGGACACGACCATGCCTTGAGGTCGTGTCCATAGCTGCCTATATTTCTTCTTCTTTTCCAGGTGTGACACAAATAAGTCACTAGCCGTGACATGTGACACGGCCAGTGGCTTGGCCGTGTTTTCTGCTTGTGTTCACCTCTGTCATTCGTTTTGTCATTCGCTTTGCTTCCTTTATTCTTTGGTTTCATCAAGTGGGACACAGCCAATGGCTTGGCCGTATCTCTTGTCAGTGTCTGCCTCTGCCCAATTTTTCTGAAGGACACGGCCAAGCCAAGTTGCCTCAGCCCGTTTTCTACTTCTTCTTTGCTTTTGATGAGTGACACGGCTAAGCTAAGTGGTGTCTTGGTCGTGTCTCTTGATTTTGTATAAACTTTGATCCATCACTCCATTATTTTGCACTTCAACCTAAATCAAATACTTCAAATAATCTTTAAACACAAATTAAAATAAAAATTAACTAAAAACTAATAAAATTACCCTAAAAATATAAACATAAATGATGAAATACTGAACATCTAGCATCACACAATCAGAGACTGGAAATTTAACATTTAAGAGATTAAGTATAATGAAGTTTTGTCAATAATGTAAAGTTAGAGTGTAGATATAGATTTGTATTTGTAATTTTAATTTTGTTGGATATGAATGTTCAATATAGCATCTAAACTAATTTTGCTTTTGCAAACCCATACATAGACATGGCCACGATTCGGCTTGGAGCCGAAATTGAACTGATTAAAACCGAAATCGAAATCGATCAAAATCAAAACCGTTCTAAATCAGAACCTGAACCTTAATCATAGTTTGGTTCAGGTTCATGATTTTTAAAAGCCATTGAACCGACAATTTTTACGGTTTGAAACTGTCGATTCAAATCATTAAAAACTGTCGGTTCAAACCATTAAATTAGTGCATTTTATTTAGCTTATTGCATTTATTTTATTT
This sequence comes from Garcia nutans, assembly GCA_947685225.1. Classification (NCBI taxonomy): domain Eukaryota; kingdom Viridiplantae; phylum Streptophyta; class Magnoliopsida; order Malpighiales; family Euphorbiaceae; genus Garcia; species Garcia nutans. The sequence continues at coordinate 10,366,030 of CANTUV010000014.1, read as the reverse complement.
ATTTTTTATTCCTTAATTTTAATTTTTTTTACCAACTCTATAAATACCGCTTATATTTCAAATTTTTTCATATTTCTAAATTTTAATTTCTCTTATTTTTCTCTTTATTATTCACTCTATATTTACATTATAATTTTTTATGTTCTCTAAAATTTCTATTTTTTAAAAATTTACTCTATAATATTTTCTACAATCTATATTCTCATTTTTTTTTAAAAAAAATTCTACAATATAATCGTAATCACTTTATTTTATTTTATATTCAAAATTTATTTCTATTATTTTTAAATTTTTATCTTATGTATTACTTTTTATTCAAAATTTATTAAATTATAATTTCTAAAAAATGATAAATAATCAAGGCTCAAATTTTGGATCAAAAAAGAAAATAATATAATTGATGAATATTTTAGATCAATTGACATATAAAATATAATTGAAAAAATTAAAATAATAATAATAATAATAATATTTAACAATTGCATAAATATAAGGTAAAATAAACATGTGAATGTTAATTTATCTTTAAAGTCTAAAAAGATACATAAGCAACTTGTCTTTTTTAAATTGCATATATAATCTTTTTATTATTTTTCAGTAAATTAATCTCAATATTTTTATTTTTTTACAAATTTTAATTTAAAATTTTTTTTCTAATTAAAATTACATATAAATTGTCTCCTAAATTATTCCACACCACTTTGAACTATCGTAAACCACTTTTGGATTGCCCTTTCGAACTTCCTCCTCAAATTGCCTCTCGAACCTCCTTCAAGCTGGGATTCAAATCGAAATCGGTGATTCTTGAACTGTCATGTAGAAGGTTCAGTTTAGGTTCAAGAATTTTCTAAATCGGAATTGGCGATTTCTAAATCAGAACCGGCGGTTTGTGAACCGTGACCATGTCTACCCATACACCAGTAGGCATGTGGCAAGCTATGAGCAAATCTCAAGTAAGGCATGTCCACTATATCCTATTCTTAAATATAAGTAAAATAAAAAAATAAATATATGTAAATTATATATATTTAAAGTAATTCATTTTTCTTAATTTGAAACTAAGGAAATATGATATTAATAAATGATTAGTGGAATGGCATATTGGCATGGTATAGTAGTTTTATTCGTACCTAAAACCCCTCTCTAGTTATCATCAAAACCTAACAAACAAGGACTAAGTTTAAACCATTTTTAGCTAATTAGTCACCTGTTAAAACCTGATTGAATGTTCCTTTAAAATTGTACTTACCGCAAATTGTACTTTCTTTGTTTATACTTTCTTTATATTAATTAATACTTACAACAACAACAACAACTAAGCCTTAATCCCAAACAAGTTGGAGTCGGCTGTATGGATTCTCAACAAAATAAGCTCAAAAGACACCAAAAAGATACTTCAGCCTTAGGCCCCTTCCAAGACACGGATTTTACGTCTACATTCAAGTCTGTCATTAATCAAATCCGCATCAAGATCTAAGGCACGTAAGTCTCTTGCTATCACCTCCTTCCACACAGTTCTAGGTCTGCCACGACCTCTAGCTTCCTCAATCAACAAATTCTCACACTTACGAACCGCAGCATTAGGAGGTCTTCTTAAAACATGCCCATACCATCTAAGTCTTCCTTCCCTCACCTTATCTCCGACGTCCTCTACTTGGACTTTTTGTCGAATATGAACATTCTTAATTTTGGGATTAATTAATACTTACAAATAACTAAATAAAAATATATATTTTTTATATTTCCTTTTTGCTCTACTAATATATATTATTAAATATAATATATATAAATATATAACAATATATATTAGTTTGTATATTGATAATTTTATTATAAATCAATTGATATAAGTTTTTATATGTAACATATATGAATATATAACAACACATATTAGTTATATACTAATATTTTTTTTTGCAAATTAATTAATGTATGTTGTTATATGTAATATATAATAACATATATTTATTTGTTTATTAATATTTTTATTATAAATTAATTAGTATATATTGTTATATGTAATATATATCAATTTTATACTGATATTTCTTTTGAAAATCAATTAATATGTGTTGTTATATGTAATATATAAAAATATGTAATGACATATATTAATTTATATATTAATATTTTATTGCAAATCAACTAATATATGTTATATGTAACATATATGAATATTATAATAACATATATCAATTGTACACTTCTGCAAATTACCTAATATATATTATATATTCATATATGTTAGTTTATATATTGATATTTTATTACAAATCAACTAATATATATTATTATATATAATATATAACAATATATATTGATTTATCTATTAATATTTTATTGTAAATCAACTAATATATGTTGTTATATGTAACATATATGAATATATAATACATATATTAGTTTGTATATTAATATTTTATTGCATATTAAATAATATATATTGTTATATATAATATATATATAAACATATATTAGTTTGTATATTGATATTTTATTATAAATAGACTGATATATGTTATTATATGTAATATATATAAACCATATGAGTTAGTATTTTTGATATTTAATTGCAAATCAACTTATATATATTTTTATATATAACATATATCAATATGTATCAGTTGTATATTGATAATTTCTTTTGCAAATCAACTAATGTATGTTGTTATATGTAATATATATAAATATGACAATAAATTTTAGTTTGTATTGATATATATATATATATATATATTGCATATAACCTAGCATATATTGATATATGTTGATAAATATCATTACATGTTACATGTAAAAATGAAATTTTTATAATTTTATATTAAAAAATATTTTTAAATAATTTTTATAGTATATACTAAAATTATTTAAAAATTTTAAATTACATAAAATATATTAATATAAATAATAATTTAAATTTTATTTTTAAAATGAGAGTATGTGGATATATGAGTAATTTTAAAAAATTTAATATAAATATTTTTAATTTAATATTTTAAAATTTTTAATTTGAAATTAAAAGAAAAAAAATAAAAAATGACCACTAATTTTTAAAAACAGTAGCCATTTTGTAAGGAATGTGGCTGATAAGAAGAAGAATCCAATTGACATCGTTAACATGTCAAAATTTGCTTCCATATATGTTTACGGTAAATTTAAAAACTTTTTTTTTGTACCGTATTTTTGAAAGTTATTTTAGTTTTTAGGGTAGTTTTGTAAATATCCCATTTATAATTGTATTTTACTATTTAAAAGATTTTTATATTTTAAATTTTTTAAAATTATAATAGTATCTTTCATCAAAATAATTTTATTTTTTCTCTCTTAATAATATATAATATGGATTAAAAAGTAGAAATGATATATTACTATTCATTTTTTATATTTAATTTAACTAAAAAAATTCATCACTCCATTTTGGTAAATGAATTAAATGGTATTTCTCTGTTAATAAAATAATCTTTTAGCCTACACTAGCCAAATTTCTATTAAATGAATAAAAAAAGATTAAAATTTCTTTATATATTATATAGTTAGAAAATTTAATATTTTATTTTTAAAAAAATAAATTATATTTTAAAATTTTTCACCAATTTTTTTAAAAATAAAACTTATTCTCCATTTAAATAAAGATAAAAATATCTTTCATTTTATTTATTTTGAGGCACGTATAGAATTTTTTTTTTGGCAAATATATAAATATTCTTTTAAAACTTTAAAAGAAAATTTACGATTTATTTAACAAAAAAAATATTATGTACTAAAATTAATTTTAAATTTAATTAGATAAATAAAAATACTGAGCAATTTAATTTTTTATTAAATAATATAATTATGAATAATTTAAAGTATAAAATAGAGTTAATTTGAAGTTATAAAATTGAATTAAAAAAAAAGAGAAAATTTCATGAGATTTTTTAGGGATGACAACAATTTAAGTATTAAATCCATTTTTTATATTTCTTTCCATTTTATGATTGGTATCAGAGTCTCAGGGATTGCTTTTCTAATTTGAAAGTTCAGTATTCAATTTATTTCTCTTTCTTTTTCTCCTCTTTGCAAATGTGAGATAACAAATTTCAACTTCAATCAAAATTCAATGGAAAAAAATTATTAAGCAGAAATAGTAATGGAACTCCTTCAAAATACAAATATCATCTGCATTATGATGTTACAGAAAGTATTAATAAAAATCACCTGTTGATAGAGCAAGTGAGAGGAGGTTTTTTGTTTTTTTGAAAAAAAGTAAAATAAAATAAAAACAAACCTGCTGCTCTGCTTCTACCCAATACTGTAAAAGAAAAAATTGAAACAAGAAACAAAATGGAGAAAGAATTACAACCAGATAAAAAATTTCTCCACTGCGCACCAGTATTCAAGTAACCACTTAAACCTGTCGAATCAGTCTTTTACTCGAGGTAAGGTGAAAAAAATGAAAAAAATAAAGGGGGGCAAATTCCAAGCAGAGAACAATACTATGCATTTCATTTTCTCTTACAGTAACTTTACACAAAATGTCCTACATGATCCTATGTACGCTAATTATCACTCTTACATCATTTGCCTACAAAAATTCGAGCACATAACTGAAAAGCTGGGCACGTCAGTAGCCTGAAAGAATAATAATGTTCCATATTCCATTCTGATACCAAAACTATGGTTCATGCTCGCTTACAGGATGATCTGATACAGTCCCCTCAGACGATATCTCCTCTACATCAGGCTGTCTGGTCTGAGAAGGATGTGACCGAGTCTTGCTAGATTCACCACTATCATGTTGATTTGATTTGACTTCTGGAAGAATGCCCTGTGCTTCAGCAGGCAAGCTCTCCACATCCTTGTTTTTCTCTACAGCACCTTGTGAGTCTGAAAATCCTGCTGGGTCAACATATTTTGGCAAGGAGAGCTTGCTTTCAAGGAAGCTAGAGCTTGTCATGCCTGAACTAGATGACATATGTGGGTCTGGAGCCACACAGGATGCCACCAATTGAAGCACTTCGGGAGATGGGGACAATCCCATGCTTGTTTTCGTTGGTAGGTTTAAATAAGATGACGATGCCAGCGAGTGAATCATGTTTGAGTTAGGAAAACGTGAACTTGGGTCTGATTCATTCCATGTAAGCCCTGAAGTTCCAGGAATTACAGGTTCAAGTGATTGAAATGCTGAGGCCAGTAGACCTGAGGATGAAGCAACATTGCTGCCTTGAATGCCACTTTTAAGATTCTGCAGGCTTCCAACAATGTCTTGCGGGAACTGCCGGAACATATGTGATCGCCGCTTCTTTTTCTTCTTCAGAATCCGTCTTGGATCCTTCGGCTGGGATGGAGGTGGACCCAGTGTAACAAATGGAGGAATTGTTGCATTATTTTCTCCATATAGTACACGAACTGATTGAGCTATTGCTGATACAGTGGGTGGCAGGTCAGGTTCTGGTGGTTTAGCAGAAGTATTTACAGCTTCCCTAAGCCAATGGGGCAACTTGTTCTTGGTCGAACTACTGCCAACTACTTCTTTCCCCTTTGAATGGGAAATACTTAATCCTTTACTCGGGTCTGGAAACAGGACTGAACTGCTGGATTCGCCATTTCTAACATTATTTTGCGAATCACGTAAAATATTTAAAGATCTATCCAGAAGACTCGGCAACTTCCCAAGCTTCATGGTGCCATGTTCCTCCTCTCTTCGCTGTAAATCGAAATTACTAGAGCAATTCAAACCCAGAGACCCTAAGTTGCTTGCTCCAAAAGAATTGAGCAAAAATGGCATTTCACTAGAAACACTTGAAGAAGAGGGTCCTGCAGAAGAATCACCAGCAAAATTTGAGCGAAATTTGCCAGGATTCCAAGTTGGAATAGGGCCAAAATGCTCATTCTGCAAACCAAGTTGATCTGATGGCTCAAAATGTGGCAGGCCTGTAGACAGATCACCAAAGCCCAGTTTCATGTCCGTCAAATGGGCCGGAAACTTTGGTGGTGTAACAAGTCTACTACCATGTAATGCCCGTGCCATCATTCCTTCAGGAATGCTTGGAAACATGGATGCTTTGGAGGATTTTGCCTGTTTCATTGTTTTTGGCCCTGGGAAGCTTGGTGCATCCAAGATCTTCAGTTGTTCCTCCTCCCACCTAGCTGCCAAATCTTCTGCAGCTTTATACTTTGAGAATTTTAACCTAGGGTCTTTAAGCATCGCATCCCAATTACCTCGTCCAAGTCTACGAACACCAATCCAGAGAAAATCAAGTTCATCCTCAGACCAACTATCAGTTCTTGGTTTCTTTCTATACAAGTTATTTGATCCAGAACCAGTCCTCATCATTATGTTTTCAAGTACCTTCCTGTGATTTTCAGGAAACAGTGGAAAGGTAGATGGTATCTGACCCAAACCCAGTATGGGAGGCACCTCCTTGTCTAGCTGATTATATCTCGGCACATCTGGAGCAGGGAATTTCAAATTGGGCAACAAAGGCATTGTTGGAAGGTCTTGCATAGAGTCATTTACAGCTTCAAGTCTGCCCCCAAGTGATAAGCTAGGTAACAAGTCATGTGAAGTTGGCAGGCTTTTAGAAAGAACAGAGAATCTCGGCACCAATTTCTCATCAAAAGGAAAATTTGGCAGTGACAATTTTTCCTGGAAATCAGCAAAACTTGAACTGGAACTCTCAAAACGATCAGAACCCTTTCCTTGAGGGACAGGTGGACACTGCAAATAAGAAAAGATTATAACTGGATATCAAATCATATGCATAAGTAGAGTGCGCGTATATATAAGTTGGTAAATTCTATAAACTCTGTATGCATATATAGTTGTGGCATGCATGCATGCACATAAGAGAGAGAGAGTACCGGTCTAAATGGGAGCCAACCATCCGATGAACTACTTTTGAGGCGCAAGACTTCTGCTGATGCATCTTGAAATTTTGGTCTGTCAGGGATAATTTCCTGACGTTTTATGTCTGTTTCAATAGAAGCTACAGAAGGAGGTAGACTAAATGGAAACTCTGGTTTAGTTGCTGACTTGCTTTGTCTGCTATTAGATCTTGAAGAGCTTCTGCGAAATGACTCTAACTGACTAGCATTGGGAGCACACAGACCTAGAACTGGTAACAAGTTATAGTTTTTCTGGCTTGCACCAAGATTTTGTTGACTAGGAAGGATGATGTCAGGAGAAGGGTGACCAAAAGAATTAACAGAAAGATCCAGATGACTGCTCATTTTATTCTTTGATATCCGACCCAGCCTTAAGGTTGAGTCAGCCTTGATCTTTGGTGTATCAAATGGCTGTGGGAATTTATTATCTTCCAAGACAATTACTGAAGACTTCTCTCTGATTTGTTGAACTAACTCGATTGCTTGATCCCTGTCCCTCTCATTGGTGGGTGGACAATGAGAATGATGGAGGAACTCAGGAACAGGAAGTTCCTCATTGAGCAGGTACTCTTCAGTAGCATTCCGCTGGGCAAGCCGTGCTTTTTGTCTAGCACGAAGTTTAGCACTGTGCATAGGAAAGTAAATTACACAATCCACAATTTTTAAGAGTTAAAAATTCACTATCATATTTGTCTTCTGGTTCAGTGTGCATGACATGTTTCTCACTTGTTAATTTCCTATACATAAAAAAGCTAAGAACTTTAAGAATGCATCTGATTCCATCAATTTTCCATTACTTACCATATTTTGAAAGGAAATATAGTAACTATGATCATATACCACTTAAAATTGCTCTCACATTAAGAAAAGCTTTCCTTCTTCCGATTAGCAAGATCTTCAATCTAAGGTTGAAGTCGGTATTCAAGCTGAAACTGCTAATTTCGAAATCAAAATTCTGAATCTCAGTAATAAATATTAACTATCTTGCCATTTTTGAATTAGCCTTTGTCTCACTCATACAACACTTAGCCATCACGATCTCCCAAAAATTTTATGCAGGATTAATCCAAAATTTAATAGCATTCTGAATTACTGCAGGTATTAAATGCTCCAAAATTCATATACGAAGATTGTGTTGAGATATTCACTTAATGACCATAGTGAAACAAATGAAAAGCATTTGACTTACTACTTCATTTTCAAAGCTCGCCCAGCTGGTGTATATTCCCGCTCTGGCTCTGGCTCACGTTCCTCTTCACCTCCACTCTGCTTTACAAATAATAATAAAAACAAAATGAATTGCATTGTCATGATGGCAATCTTGAAGATTATTTGAGAGATTTGCAATGTCAATTGCAATTGAAAGATGTAATGTAGGAAATGAATTTCTTCTCAAGTGGGTTGGTGTTGTATTGTTAAGTATAAATTTTATATGGTTCAAAAAGATTTTTTAACTTGTCAGAGAAGATGTTTTCATGAAATGCAATAATGGGACTCATTCAAAATTTAAAGTATTAGAAAGATGAAGTCTAGAGCAAAAAAGAAACAATTAAAAAAAGGGAAAGCAAGAAGAAAGATATATTTGGCATGCGATAAACGTTACATGGACCACAAAGATAATTGGCACCACAAACTTCGAGGATTGCTTTCAAATAATAATCCAGCCACAATCATAATTTTTTGTAGTTTGAAAAACACTGTTTTCTTTAGTTTTTCATTTATGTTTATTCTATAATGAATGAAACAAAATCAATAATAGAGCAGCTTTTCATCATCATAAATTATGAAAAGAAAATAATGAGCATGCATGCAGCTGCATGTGTCTCTGTTTGTGAGAGTGAGAGAGAGAGAAGAAAAAGAAGAAGAAAAGGCAGGGAGCATAGATTTGACAAATAAAAAAATGCATTTGCAAACAATGAATTTTTTTGGACAAAAATCAGCTCAGTCTGTAGTCAGGAATAAATCCCAAATTTGGAAGGGGCTATTAAATGGACATCAACAAAAAATATAAAAAAAGGAATTAAGATCACAGATAGCTTTGGCATTGTAACTGACATCATCGAAGATGGACATTCTAGCCCAGTCTTCATTAGCAATGTAATTCACCTCATATAAAATATTTATTAGCCTTACGTGTGAAGAAGCAAATACAGTGTACCTCACTCAATGTTTCGCTTGGGTGTGGAGCATAAGCTTCCCGGTAAGAAACAGCTTTCCTCAGGCGCTTCCCTCGACCAAGAGCTGCTTCCTCCTCACTTTGATATTTCTCCCATCTAAAATCCAGTAAATCGTATTTAAGAGTAAATCATTCTGTATTTAAGTTTGACCATAACAGAAAGTTTGTGTATTTAGAGCATGGTTGGTAGATTCAACGAGGCAGAACTGAATGTAATCGAATGCAAAGGTTGTAGAGTTATGAATGTATTCTGTTAAGCCTGATTACGATCTAACAAACATGAATTCAAATCACATTTAGTTTGAATCATTAAGTTGTTCAGGAAAGAAAAAAAGAGCTTATGGGGCTTTTTAATTCCCTTAAAAGGAATAAATTCCATTTTAGTATGAAAAGGAAATGGATACTTTCTAGCTCATTTATAATTGGTTGAGCCGACAAAGTAATTCACAGAATTTCAGTCATTGCAAAAGTAAATACAATCTAGAACAAGCACAGCCTTAAGCGAGTAAGGATTCGATCAAATGCTTCAACAGTTTTGCCCACAACCATAGAATTCCCAATAAAGCTTAGCTTCATATTCCCCAGGTATTCCCTTAAAGTTCTCAATAGAAGAAAATTATATAAATTATCTTATTGTCCTTCAATTTCTAGGTTTTTTTCTTTAAGGAAAACTGTGAAATTGATCATTCATTTCTTCTTTGATTCATCATAAGCATCCTTGGGAGGGGGGTCAAAATTAGAATCAAAGGTCCTTGATTTCAATTTTGGGGATGCTCGATTTTGCAAATCTTAGTGCGAGGCAAACTTGAACTTCAGGACAAATGAAGATCGCTGAATTTGGGGTATGAATTTAGGTTTTGAGTATATACCAAGTTTGGAATTTGGTGAATGAAGGAAGATATTTAAGTAAAGAAGAATAAGAGAAACCTGAGGCACAAAATCTACAGCAACATTTCAAAGCTGCAAATAAGATTTAATTATGACTATATAAACCAGTATCATATTCCTAGCAATAAATTAAAAGAAAATTTTGAGCTTTAATTAAATAAAGCCAAAATGATAAAATAATTTTAGAACTTAAAAAGCTCCTACAGTTTTATGAGTAGAATCAGCTGCGCGATAGAAGCACCTCTGAATGCTGCCCACTATAATCACTTTAATTGAAGTAAGAAACAAAAAAACCATACTAATATATGCAAGTAACCTAATTAAGCCTTAATAATTTTTATAAAAACAAAACTCACTTTTTTTTTTCAATAAAAAAATTTGCTTAATTTTGAAGTTCCATAGCTTTTTTGGACTTTTATGATAAATTGTGCCCAAAAAAAAGCAGTAAACATGGCTGATTCTGATCACCGAGCTACAAGTTAGAGTTCGGATTATGTACAGAAGGTAACTAATTCACACATTGCAAAATCCACAAAATGAACAATTGAATACTTGCGGAAATACTTTATCTAAGCCAGTGCATATTAATAAAAATATTATTACCGACTTGTAAAGAAGCTTTGATTTAAAAAATGGTTGTTGGTTAATGTTTTCCACTATGTTAATGGAAAGAAGTTATTTAGTTTAATGGTGATCTCTCAGGAAATTCTGATAGATATTCCCAGTCAACCATAATTTAATACTCTTAATATCAGATTTCCTTAAATTCCATTTTAGTTAAAGGTGATCTCTGGTCATAACAGGCATGTATCTCATAGTTAAAAAGGAGTCTCAATGAGTGAGACCTCCATGTTGCAAACTTTTGGGAGATCTCAAGTATATGCAGCCTCCTTTCCCACTGCATTGGAGCTAGCTTACATGCTTTCAACCAGTGACCACAAGTCAAAATGGAGTGACCTTTCAATCGTACCATATTTTTGCATACATTGCATAGTTTTTCTAATTGACTACTCGTAGAAAAGAAAAATACATGAAAGTAAAATTGGAGCAAACTAATTTACATAAAAAGAATTATATACTGTTATTATTTTTCTTATCCAAAAAACCCTTGGAATTCAAAAATCAAAGCAAGATCTTTAGAGAACTCCATTTGCCATGGTTTATCATATAGAATGTCAAAGCTTAAAGGTAAACAACTTCACATTAGCATGCTTCTCCAAACCTCAGACAGACACAGTAATGTCATTGTGAAGTGATAAATGGCAAATGCATGAGCCACATAATTCACTAAGATGAAACAACCAGCCATTAGAATAGATATTTTAATATTCTAAATATTTTGCATTCTATCCTTGTCTGCAATGCACTCACATTTATGGCAACTGCAACTAATCTCTAGCCCTGTATCCTGGATCGTAAGGATAAAAAATGTAGTAGTCAATCCTACATGGTCATCACACCTCAGCAAAACATATCAATTCCATGATCGACTGTTATAATGTCACTGCATCACCTCTTTCATTTCTCAAGGCCTTTAATTTTGGAATATGCTTATATCAACTCTCTCATGGGGCAAAATCTTGACAATATTGTTCTATAAATAAATAAAAGAACTTTCACTTCAGTGGCACAGAGTATACAAGCTGCCTTAGACTTCTTTGAATTTTTGTCTCATAAATGATTTCCCCCCCCCCCCCCCCCCCCGCATCTAGGTTGGTGCAGGGAGAAACAATTTTTTCTTTCCCACATGGCAACATAACTTTAAAAATTTAATTTATTCTTTACAGTATATGACTTGAGCAAATATCAATACAGAAACGTTTGAAAAACTGTGACCAAAAGTAAAAGGTCCTCACCTTGAGCGCAGAAGCCTGTCCCATTCATTTTCTTCAGTGACATTGATAGCATTATCCTCTTTCCTGTCAGGATTTTGTCCACTGATATCATCTGCCATGACAGAAGGTGATTCAGCTCCCCCTTGCTCTTCTGTTGTTTCATCATTCCATTCCACTGACTGCTTAGAAGAAAATTGGGTTAAAAATAGTCAAAACCAACAGTAAATAGGATTTAATTTCTTCATACTCCTTGTAAAATGATTCAGTAGAAATAGACCATACTGGCAAAAATAAATAAATAAATATTAAAGCAAACCCCCCTATAACTGAAAAGTGAGAACAAAAAACTGTAGTAATTACAATTGTGTTCAAAATCGTTTCTGATTCCCTTTTTTATTTTTAATTTTTTTAAAAAAGAATGACAAAATGTGGTTGGTATGCATTGTTGTTTTTCTTTTTATCACTTTTCAAGAAACATTTATGAAACAAAAAGTTATTATTAAGAAGTAAGAAATCCTAGTTTTAAGGTTCTTGTTTTTCACTTCAACTCCACCTTCTTTATTTTTAGTTCTCAATTTATTTTCAACTCATCATTACCCTCTTACTTCTGTCTTGAAAGTATCATGTTCTTTTTTATTCCCTTTCTCTTTCCTTTCATTTTCATTTTCATTTTCTAGCTCTCTTCCATTGTTGTTTTGTTTTAATTAGCACCAACAACAACAGTTATTCTCGCCACCACAATACTCTAACCCTCATTCAATTTTGGCTTAAAATTTCTGAAATTTTAATAAGTTTGCTTTGGTTGATGGATTCATGCAAATGGGTTTGCATATAGAAGGTTTTACATGGATTCAAGCATATATGATCGTAAAATCCCAACTCAGTTGAGGGGAAAGTTTTATAAGGCCTGCAATTCATGTGGTAATATTAGTGAAAATAAACATAGGTTCAGCCACATTTTGATTTTGTATTTGAAACAAAATATAAAATATGAATTGTGTGCTCTTAATATTGAGTTGCATGGCTACATAAGTCTATCAACATTACTGCTATCTAATCTAAAACTACGTTGTATTATTTTTTATGAACTACCATTGAGCTTTTGAAAGTCATGTATTTAACTATCAAGAGGTCTAACACAAGAATTTGGAAACACAGAATGTTATAATTGGATAAAAAAATAGAAAGTAACAACAATGATAGCAAAAATAGGATAGTTATCTACTATCATATACCTTTATATATAAACTACATACTATAGCTCCTCTTACTTTGGTTGCCAAAGCATAATCTCAGAGATGTTGGAGGAAATGTAATATCATAATTCTAAGGCCCCATGAAAAGAAGAGTTCCAGTGTTACCAGGTTCTGATTGTATCTACATAATTTCTTGTTATGGTAATTTGTTATTTTATTACCCTAAATGAAATTACTGGATATTAGACGACAGCATGTGTTTCCACAGAAATTATACTTGGAAGAACATGAACCTGGACTCAAGATTATAATCTTGGTGAAACAAAGGTAAAACCCCTCAAACATGGCCTCAACAAATAGATCAAATTTACAAACTACTATGTACACCCTGTTGGCAAGTCATTCAAACCTATTGTAGCATTATGACCCCAACAATTGCATTTCTCAATTATAGTCTGAATGGCATGTAAGCATGTTGATGTAAATAGGCATAATTTGACTTCGATAAATGGATGTTCTACACACAGAACAGAGAAAAAAAAGAAGTTGAAATATCAATGTTCGTTATCAAATTTTGATATGAAGCTTATATTGTTAAAATGTATTAGAATAGGTTTACTAGCTGTCACCATGTTGTATCCTTGAGCAACTTGCAGTAATAATATTTTAAACACCGCTTAAATATTTTAATAACATTTAATAGTGAAAGTTACAATAGCTTATTTGTCCATTTTTTGTTATCAATAAATAGCAACAGATATTTCTATTTTTTTCTTAAATATCATCTACACTTGTTTCTCTTTCTCTATAGTTATGATCTTCTTGGTCATCATAAAACAATTTATTGTTAGATCACAAAAAAAAAGTAATAATAATAATAATTTAATTATTTTATGTTCACCAATTTATTCTGTGATCATACATCATATATTGTTTAAATTTATAATATATAATTATTTTATATTTACCTATAGCTATCTATAAATTGATGTAGACAATAAATAAGTATTCATAGATAAGGTCTCATTTTCAATCTAATCATGTACGTTTCTTAATCTATGCAAAGCACAGGCATCACAACCAATTTATGTAACTGAATGTTGAACATTGAATAAACATGTGAAACAAAATTAGCATGGCAGATATAAGGATGATAAGATAGATGTAGATTGTAATATTCTAACAGATCCATATAAGCCATAAAGCACTAACTTGCCTCCAATGAGAGGAATGCAATGTCAGACATTTGCCTGACATTTAGAACATATAAACAAACAAAAACATTGAAGCATGTTAGGCAAATTCTCTTGCGACTAGCTTTTTTCATTTTATTATGAATTAGCAAGTAAAGTTTCTAGCTATAGATAGAATTTTTTATGATTTTATGAACAAAGTTTTCTTTCACTTTATTTTCTTTTTTATACCTGATGAACTTTTCTTGTAAACGTCCTATGTCCAACAGTCAAATTATCAGTAGGCTAGATAAAATAAAATATTAATTATGAATATAGTAGGTATGCCACATGTTAAGTTAATTAAATATGTAATGTTTTATTTTTCAAGGGACATATCCCTTATATATTGTCTTGATTTTTCAAGAATAGTTATCATGTGTCCATGGCCATGTATGTCCATGCCTAATGATAAAACAGTTGTCTTCATTACTTGCCTCAACATGAGAGAACAAATCCAATAACTTTTACCAGGACTGTTTTCTAATTTTTCTCAAACTAGACAATCACCTTGAAATGTTTTTTTGTTGAAGAAAAGCAATGGATTGAGGGTTCACTGTCGAAGATATTTTAAAAATATATATATATATTAGGAAAAATTTTCCAATGGTCATGCTTTTTTGGGATCATGTGATGCAATTCCATCCTTATATAAATCTATGGGACTTTGAATATGATGTTAGGCATGAAGCCGAGAATCTTTTCTCTTCAAAATTTGAGGGCAGATTTTTATATGATTCAGGTTTGAAATGTTCTCTACAAAACCCCGTCACCTCCATTAAGGCTTAACCACTACCTCATCAAATAGCCATAAAAAATGCTAAATTACCCAGCAAAACAGTGTTCATGACACTGCAGACATGACAAAGTTGCACTATATACGCACAAATTCTGTTCATGTTTTAATTTTCATCCCTAATCATAATTGGCATAGTGCACCAGATCATAGTTGAGGCGCATGGCGAACCAGATCATAAAGCCCATGCCTCTCAACCAGGCTGAGGCAAGGAATACTATCGTTCCAACAATCAAATGATTCAAACTCTGTCCTCTCAACTTATTCCAGGTCCTCTCACTCTCCCTCTCTTTCATTACCTCCAGAATTGTTTATAATACAACAGTACCAAAATATATATTCCACTGACCTACAATGGGTTTCAAGCAGCAGAATTGACTCTCCTGTAGAAAAGAATACAAAAGCTATCCATGTTGAGTAAATTAGAGGTTGTGTACTTCTTTTTTTTTTTTTATGTATTTGATTTGCGTAACATGCAGAAGTTCTGTTTTTCATCCGAGCAAAGGTGACATTTTACAACAACAAACAAGACATCATTTAGGCATTGATTGTTGTAATGCTAAGATTTATATACTTACACAAATTTTGTCTTCTTTTATCACCTCATTATTTGGAATTTTGATATTAGTTATTGTCATGATAATATTATGATTTTGCTATAAAATATTTAGTCTTATTTTTAAATTCTCCAGCGAAATTTATTTCTTTTGCATCTTCTTTCTGTGTGTACTACCCCTTGTGCCTTGCGCTTAGGCTTTAGAACCCTCTTTGAAACTAACTGTACCATGTGCTCTTTAATAACTATGCCCTAATCATATTCATACTTCCTTCAAAATCCTCATTGTCCCCATAACCTACTATCTTTTCCAGCTTCCAGATCAACTTTTAAAAAAAATGAGCCTTAACTCTAAATTGCAAGCTCTCTTACAACATTGCCTTACTATCTTTTCCAGCTTCCAGATCAACTTTAAAAAAAATGAGCCTTAACTCTAAATTGCAAGCTCTCTTACATCATTGCCTTCCATTCTTTGCTTTGGTTGTATTGGTTGTATTCAATATAACAGAAAAATATAGCCAGTTTCCCACAGGGTAAACTCAAGAGTAGAAATAATATAAAAACCATCATATTTATTTGCATGAGTAATAGCATAATACATTACCTTTATAGAGCCAAGCATGTCATTCTCAAAATCGATTTCAGAAACATCAGCTGTCCCAGACTGAAGGTTTGAACGGTCAAGCAATTTGGCAATGGCATTCTCATCCCAGACAATCTTATTACCACCATCTGTACATTTATCCTTGTACACATCCCCTAGGCCACCACCCCTTTTCCGCTGCTTTTGCTCTATATCCATTACCACGTCCTCTTTGTTGCTATTACTTTCACCAGTATCTTTCCCATTGATGATAGAAGAATCACTAAAAAGCTCCTCCGTTCCCCACCGTAGAATATCTTCCACTTCCTTCTGAGATCCAGACTTATTCACAAAAAGCTGGTCAAGCATCAGTTTCTTTTTAGCAAGCTGCAAGATACGCTCTTCAACGCTGGCACGAACAACAAGTCTGTACACCAAAAGTCTATTTGATTGACCAATTCGATGTGCTCGGTTCATTGCTTGGATATCAGCATGTGGATTGAAATCAGAATCATAAATAATGACAGTGTCAGCTGTTGCCAAATTGATACCAAGGCCACAGGAACGGGTCGATAACAAGAAGACAAATCTACTTTTATCTTGGTTAAAACGAGCAATTGCTGTTTGCCTATCAGAAACAGATACAGATCCATCCACTCTCTCATAAGTTTTAGGCCCAAATTCTATTGTCAAATAATCCTCAAGTATATCCAGAAGTTTGGTCATCTGTGAGAAAATAAGAACTCTATGACCTTCCCTATACAATGCTTTAAGCATGGAATGCAGCAGAGCCAGCTTGGCCGAAGCTTTTATTCGCATTTCATGAAGGAATTCTACTGACCCAGATTCGGGCTCAGTACCTGGTATGAGATAAGGATGATTGCAAATCTTCCTCAACTGCATTACAATGTTTAACATCGACTGCTGAGCAACCCCTTTTCCTATATTCCGTAATACCTGGTAGTTTTTTGTCAGCATTGCACGATAATATTCAGCTTGGATGGAAGTCAACTCAACTGGAACCATTCGTTCCGTCTTGGGAGGTATATTTTGCATGGCATCCTTTTTAAGCCGTCGAAGCATATGTGGAGCAACAAGTTTTTTCAATTCCTCCACTTTTTCCGCAGTCGTAAGATCATTAAATTTTTCCTCAAATGAAGATAAAGAGGGGAATAAAGCTGGCTGCAAGAAGTTAAGCAAATTATACATCTCACCAATGTTATTTTGAAGTGGGGTACCAGTCAAGAGAACACGGTGTTGGAAAGAAAATGTATTGAGCAAGCTAAACAGCTTACTTCCTGAATTCTTTAGACGGTGGCCCTCATCAACCACAAGAACTTCCCAAGGAACTCCACGCAAATACAAAGAGTCAGCAAGAACCATTTCATAAGTGGTTAATAGAACATTAAATTTATAAGAAGCAGTTTTCTTATTAGTTTCATTTGGATCAGTAGCATGCCACTCATATTGGCGAATTACAGCCCTTGCTTTTGCACACCCATGATATTCCACAACATTTAAGTTTGGGGCCCACAATGCAAACTCAGCAAGCCAGTTAGGCATTGTAGAAAGTGGAACTAAGACCAAACAAGGCAAAGAAGCTTTGAACTCAAAATATAATGATGAAATAAAAGCACAAGCAGATACTGTTTTCCCGAGCCCCATCTCGTCAGCAAGGATCACATTTTTGGATTTATGCCAGCATTTACGCAGCCAATTCAATGCTTCAAGCTGGTGGGGAAACAAGGCACCTCCCTCTAATTCTTTAGGTTGCCCCGTGAGAGTAGGGATCTCATTTAGTTGACCATCGCCTCTCCCCTTTATCGGATCATTCCTTGCAGAATCTTTTTCCAACGTTTGCTGTTCTAACTGATTAAACAGATCAATCAGATGCAAAGATTTTAGCATAACAGATTCATCCAGTCTTTCCCAAGTACATTCGTCATAAGGAAGACCAGTCCATTTTACAAAAGCTTCCTGTTTACCATCTCCGGAGCCAAGGAGAGCAATTACCCGCTGAGGCTGCTTCCACTTTTCCTCACATATGTTTAACACAGCTGTCCCATACTTCGCCTTGTAATTTTCTAGTTTTCTCTTGGCAAGAGCTTTCAGCTGAGATTCAGAAATCCAACTATTATGTACATGAGACTTCCCTACCCACTTAACTAAGAATTCATATGATGTTGTATCCCCATTAGCACAAGCCAGTTCCATCATGGCAGGCTCCTGAACTTTATTTTCAACTTCATTGCTCATTTTCATTTCCACTCTGGTTTCAGGAGATAAACCTGATTCAGAATCTCTGGAAGCAGCAATTGCGTTTTGACTTTTCAAGCAAACATCAATATTCTCCTCTGTTACTACCTTTTCCGGTTGTTTTACATGATATTCTGTAGTTTCTGCAGAAACATCTCGATCTTTATCATTTATGCCTTTAGAACCTGAATCCTTGTCACTTGCTCCTCTACAATCTTTACTAGCAGATCTTTTATATACATGTATCTTGTCAACTTTGATGTCGCTCTTCATGCTTTCTCCCTTGTCAAAATCTTTGTCGGTGGCATCAGCAACTGCTACATCTGAATCAATATCACAACTAGAATTTTCCTCCTTATTTTGGGTTTCTGGATTAAGTTCTTCAGAAGGTAGGTCATCTGTGGCAATCAAAGATATATTATGTGAAGAACTTGAATTATCACCTTGAATTCGACATCCTAAAACCCGATCAACCTGTCATGTGAAGATATATGGCAAGGAAAAAAAAATGTTAAAATGGTTGAAAATAACTCAAGAAGAAAGGCTTTTTCTATATCTAAGAGATGGATAGCAGAAATTGTATGAACATTCTCAATATGAGTTGATGCACCTGTTGAAGTTCAGTGATAATGACATCTTCACATATTCGTGTTTCATCCATATGACCCCCAGCTTTATCTGAATCCTCTGATGAGTGCACAAGTTCCTCAGGAAGCTTCTGATTAAAAAAAAAAACAAATCAAACCACAATACTCATAAATGCAAAGATCTCATTCCCAACTAAAGCCACAGAGAAGACAACAACAGCAGTCTATGATAATAAGAACTGTATTATACTAGCCTAAAGTACATGACAATAATCATAAAGTATGAAACTAAAAGCATCAGTCATAAAATAGTCTTAAGTAAAGCCACAAGGAAAACCATTATAAACAAACTGTAGCTCCAGTTTACACATCACATGCACCCAGATTAAGAGTGGAACCATGTCGAGAGAAATCCAAGCAATTATATAGGTAATCAAAAACAAATGGGGTAAAAAATATGGGTAATAATGATTAGCGTATCAAACAATGAAATGATAACTCAAAAGGTGCTCAAGTGTTGAGGCATTAAACCATGGTATCGCCAGCTATCTACCAAGGAGTTTCATGTTTTGAGAGAAATTCTCAATGAATACACTTGAAAGGGAAAATGCAACAAAACCTATAAATAAATCAAAGAAAAAAGATACCTCATTCTTTTCTTGTGCATCCACACACTTGGTTCCAACATCATTCTTTGACAAAGATGCAGAAACCCCGTGATTACCAGTTTTTCGCTTCTGATGCAATTTACTACTTCCAGGAGTTGAATTATTGACTTTTGATCCCTGTTTCTTTGAAGTACGTTTTCCCTTGTCAGTCCTCAGCTTCTTCACATTGTCCCCATTGTTGCTTTCATGTTTTCTTTTTCTGTCTTTCTCAGTGGAAGCTCCAATCCCAAGAACAATTTTGTTTATTGGAGATCCATTATAATTAGACAAGTCATGCTTCTCATCATATGCTTCATCATTTGGCCCTGATTTTGGAAGTTTACAATGAGATAAAGTTTCCTCAGCAAGAGAGATTGACTTTTTGTCAGCAGGTGACTCAGGTGGAGACACATAAGGTTCCTTTATATTATCCAAATTCACACACAATGAGGTACCCTCTGTAGAACCACCAGGGGAAGAATCACTTGGCTTAGTATTACTAGATATATCGAAGGATGGTTCTGGATCCTTTTCACAGGATTTAACACTGAAAGTTAACACAGATTTCCCTTTACTGGATGTCCTTCGTTTGGAAAGGATGGAGCTTCCAAAAAGCTGGGATACCTTTCCAGTATCAGAGGACCTCACTCCAGTCTTAGAATTTGTCGTAATAATTTTTGTTCTTGCCCTCTTCGAAATGGAATCCAGTTGAGTAATGGACTTGAGTGGATCACTTTTTTGGCAGCACTTTGGGCATTGCCACTTTCCCATTGGAATGCGCTTCAAGTTAGGAATAAAAAGAAATAAGGACAGGAGGATAATAATAACAGCATTAATAATCTAGCTGAATTTTGTCAACAAGTCAACAGCAATAAAATAGTCTAAGGAAACACACCTTAAGCGGTGGATCAAGGCACTGAAGATGGTAGACTCGGGGACAGCTATCACAACACAACAAGTTGCCACCGACGTCACAGATCACACATTCATAGTAATACTGACAAGGGGTAAGATTAAAAGTCAAGATTGAAGTGGACATAGAATATAAGAAACCACCTTTCACAAGAAATAAAATCCGAGATATAAGAAAGCTTCGAAGCTCAACTCTCACTCAATTAAGAGTAACAATGATAATCACCAACTTGCTAAACTAACAAGGATTAACCTCTCTACTAAGGTGCAACATTAGTGACAATGCAAATGGATATACAGCGACATGTACTACATGGGAAATAGTGAAGTAGATAAATGAACCCACCTTAGAAACAAAACGAAAGAACTTCATGCATGTTATCCTTATAGCCCTGAAAATAGGACTCTTTGATCTAAAATTCAGCAAAACAGTAAAAAAAGTTGTCGTCTTTACTCATTTAAGAGTTTTCAAGACGAGGGAATTTCTACATAATCTTTTGCCAGTTAAACTAAATTTTCTTGATACAACATCCACATACATTTTTTGTTTTCCACAGTAAGGAGGTGATAGAAGCATCTACTTTTCTATAGCGCGAACCATAATAATCAATCAAGTGGGCTACCTCTTAACAACTTCACAGATTATACAAGTCTTCATTGATAATAAATCCCAACATAGACCATAAAAAACTAATAATTTTCCACTAATCACTTAAACTAGGAGAAGTTCAGCAAGCAGGATATTGAAGAGAAGAAATGATCACTCACCCCGTCATTTCCTTTCTTCTTGGATGAAGATAGATCAGAACTTAATTCACTATTTGGCCTGCGTTTAGCAGCAGAACTATTCCTGGGAGATTCCAGGGCAGCTAGCTTCTCATCTTTACCATTAGCAATAACTCTTCCATATAAAAGCTTTTTTCGTTTGCGCTTCAAAACCCAGTTTCTCTTTATCATTTTACTAGACGTCAAACTACTATCCTTCATCTCTCAATCCTCTGCATTACAGTCGCAACTAAAATTAAAGCAACCATTTTGAATCCACATTGGAATCGCCCGTTACCAGAACGGTACGGACGATTCAAGCGCCGCCGCCGTCAAGAGAGAGTGCACTGATAGATTTTCTATATACTTTGCATACAGAAATTTCTATCAAATCAGGTATTAAAAAGGAGAGAAATTTGAGAGAAAATGGAAACAGATTAAAGAGGGATTTCTGAGAATGGAAAATAAAATGAATAATTGATGCCTTCTCTTCTAAAAATGCTTCTTTTTCCTTCTAAAGCTTCAAAGTTCCAACTTTTTCAATTCTAAAACTCACAAACTTGCTTCTTTTTTTTTCCTTCCAAAGCTTCAAACTTCCATGGATTCCCATAGTTGAACCCAGATTAGATTACAGAGATTTTTTTTTCATTTTCATTTCATGAAAAAAATGATAGAATCGGAAAAGAATTGGAAAATTGAGGGTTGGCAAATTTGGATAAAGGTTGGCAAATTTGGAGAAACGATCGATGAATTGAGAATAAAAGCTAGGGCGTGGAGAAGAAAAGAGGCTCGATCGCTGTTGGTGCTTGGGGGCTCGGGCCTTTTCAAAGCAAACTGACAATGTTAGGGACGAATTCTTTTGGGTTTAATAAAATTTATTATTTTTTTATTAATTTCAAATTAATTAAATAATATATGTTTGAATATTTAAAATTATAAATTAATTAAAATATTAATATATATATATACGTAAAATTGTAACTTCCAATATGTAAATATAATAATATGTAATAATTTCTTTTTTTTGAAATCATAATATGTAATAATTTCTCTTCCAATATGTAAATTTAATAATATGCAATAATTTCTTTTTTTTTTAAATCATAATATGTAATATGTTTGTATGCATGTAATAATTTCTAAAAAAATATAATATTATTAAATTATCGTATTCTTAAATTACTTTTATTAATTGATATATAAATTTTCTAGGGAGGACTGAATTATTTTATTTTGGTAAACATGATAGAATAGGGGCTATCCACCTTAATATGGTTTTCGTCTTCTTGTAATCCTATCAAAATATATGTTACTATATTTTAAATTTAGTTTTCACATTTTTATAATTCTTTCTTAACTTATGGAGGTGGGTGTTTCGTTGATTTGTTAATTAATCAATCAAATTAAAATTTAACTAACTTTTTCAATGATATTTTTTATTAATTGAATTAATTAATTTTAAATTTTAATTAATTTAGTTAATTTATCAAATTAAATCAATCGATTTGATTAATTTTATTTTTAACCAAATTACTAAAGTGATTTCTTGGTAAACAAGATTAAATATAGGATATTTATAAATTACATAAAATAAATAAATTTTATTTTAAAAATACTATAAAAAAATATTTACAATTTAAAAAAAAATTAGATTAAATTTTTAAAAATATCTCTTCCCTCACTACAATTAATATTTTATTTCAATTTTCATACTTTTTTAAATTTTACTATTAAATAAAAATATATTAATAAAATAATAAAAATTAATATTTAAATATTTTTTAGCATATAAAATTTATTTTTTTATAAAGAAAAAATTTTAATTTTAATGAAAAATAAATAACACTCATAAAAATAAAAATATAAAAAATATAAAAAATATATTAATAAAAATTATTAAATTTATTTTTAAACAAATTTTATATATTATACACATTAAAAATAAAAAAATATTAATTTTATTATGTAAATATTTGAAAGATGTTCTATATGCTTAATAATTTTTTATAGATATTACAGTAGAATATTTATTTGTGTATGTTGTATGTATTTTATATATATAATGTATGGATATTATGCGTATAATGTATGAATATAAAATTAAAATATTTTATAGAAATTTAATAGATATTTGATAAATATTTTATAGATATTTGATAGATGTTCAATAGATGCTCAACACTAATTTAGGACCATAGCAGGACTAGTAAGTAGGACAGAGCATGGTCCAGTATAATACTGAGATCTGAAAATCTTCATAATAGAATCAAAATTCGAAGATTTTAATATATCTAGAATCGAAACCAAATGAAATAATAAAAAAATATATGTATTGTATTGTTTTGAAAAAATTGAAATAATACGGTTTAGAGATTCAATTCTAACGGAGTGATTTTAGTTCAATATAAATCTGGATATTCGGATATTTGGAATCATTTTTTTTAAATTTAAGCAATATAATACTTAATTGTTTTAACAATAAAAAAGATGCAAAGTCAATTTTAAATTAAATTATAAAATTACTTTCATTAATGATAAATTAATAGTAATATTTATATTTTTTATTTATATTTAAAAAAATTACTTCATTGTATTTACTTAACTATTTATTTTATTTATATTGATATTTATTTTATTTTGTAGTTAAATTTAAAAAATTATTTTAGTTATTTACATAATAGTAGATATCACATAATAAATCAATATAATAAAATATGATACAATAAAATAAAATAACTTCAAATTTAAATATCTTAACAATTTAAATTAACTAATTTTAGATACATTTTAACATACAATTTGCAAAAAATTATCATGATCAAATAATTTATAATATATATTAATTGTCATGTAAATTTTTATTTATTACTAATGCATAATTATGATTGAATATATATAATAAAAAGATAAGGTATATATATAAATTAAACATATTATAGAAAATTAGAAATTATAAAGTGAATAAATAATATGACATAATATGAATTATTATAATAATTCTAATACATTTTAAAAAATATTAAATATTAAGTAATAAATCAATATGATAAAATATAATTTTGTATTTATTAATAATAAATTGATTATTATTTTAGTTATTTGGTTCTATACGATTCTCGGTACATATATAGCCAAATCTAGAATCATTCTACATTATAAAAATTGATATGGTTCGGTTCAAAGAAAGTTAAAAAGTCAACGAAATTTTTTGATTTTGGATATTTCAGTTCGAATATCTCTAGGATCTATGTTCAGTCCTAGTAATAGGTATTAAAGCGCTAACTTCAATTATTCTAAAAGCAAATTTTACATTTAAGCCTCATTCTAAATCAAATTAACTTACAAATTTTTAATTCAATGATGCTTTAGAAATTTTATTTAATGAATTAAGTTTACACAGAAAGAAAAGTAAAAGTTAATTAATCAAGCCAAAGACTTCCAAATCTCCTTGTCATGCTTAGTACGTGTTTTTGTCATGCTTTGTGCATGTTTTTGTCTCTGTTAGGGTTTTATTTATTTTCATTTGCTAATGGCGCTTGAAGAAAATATCACTTTGGGAGCAGATAAACTAGAAGCCTTTGACTCACTTCCTGAGGAGAAGAAGGACTATGAGTTTGTTCATGAACTTTGCCTTGTTGGTAAACTCCTTACTGATAGGAGGATTAATTTTGAAGCTTTTCAGGAAACAATGGCTGAATTATGGCGACATGGGCATGGTATTCTGGTTAAGGAAGTAGGTGATAAGTTATATGTTTTCAATTTTTTCACATCCGAGACCTTCTGAGGGTCAAATTAGGGATTCCTTGATCCTTCAATAATCATCTTTTGGTTTTGAGAAGATTCAAAGTGGATGATAACCCCCATTGACTGGACTTTGCTTTCTCTGAATTGTGGGTGCAAGTTCATGATATTCTGGTGGGATACATGATTGAACAATTGGCAATCCAAATTGGTAATTTTATAAGCAAGTTTGTCCAATATGACAGTCGACTATCTAAACTAAAGTCTTGCATGAGGATTAGAGTTTTATTAGACATTCATAATCCTATGAAATGAGGCAAAATAATGGGGAGAAGGGATGAGGCTAGTGTAATGCTGAAATTCCAGTATAAGCAGCTACCATTATTTTTCTTTGTTTGTGGAATTATAGGGAATGTCGATGTGGATTGTGGTATTCTTTTTCACAACCCTAGAGATGAGGATCTTAAGCAATGGGGAAGTTGGCTCCGTGTGGGGTAGTCACCGGTGGAAAACAAATTTGTCAGCCGCTAGATTCAAAATTTAAATGGTAAAACAGTAGCCGAGATTATTGCCGCTAATCAAGTGGTAGGTTTAAATTTGAATAACGATAAGGTCCAGATAAGAGAAGCTAATAATTTTGATAAGATAGCAATTATGGGAGAGAAATCAGGGATCTCTTCAAAAATATTGGATGATTATAGCAAATCTCCTACGTCCAATATGGAAGTTGACTTTACTGTTAGAGCATGTGCAACTCATGTAGTATCTGATAAGATAGAAATTACGCTAATTGAAGAAAACAAAAAGAGGTTACGTCAGGAGGAAGAAGTTGGGATTCATGCAAACCCTATTAATCCCATGCAGCTCACTCCTTCAAACAAGTCTTTAATGGCTGGTTCCAACCCTCGGACCAGCCGACAGCCATGATCTGCCTCAGTTGGAGCTGCCGAGGTTTGGGGAACTCTAAGTCAGTTCATTGTTTTATTAGTTTTTGTTATAGTTTGTGTCTTGTTTATTGTGTTAATTATTGTTTTATTTAGGTCTTTTGTTAGTTTTTATTGATTTGTTTAGTGTTTTCTTTAATTATGTAATTTTAGTTTGTTTTAGTATTTAGGTCGTGTTTGATCTAATTTTAGGTAAGTTTTATGTTTTGATTATTGATGTTTATTTATGTCTTGTTTAAGTTTTTGTTTGTAAGTTGTGTGTCAGGTAGAACAGGCAAGGAAATGAATTGAAGATAAAAAGGGACAGTAGCTGACACGGGCATAGGACACGGCCAAGTCACTGGCCGTGTCCCATATCAAGTTAAAAGGAAGTTCAAGACACAGAAGCAAACACTGGCAAGGGACACGGCCGTGTCACCTGGCCGTGTCCTTCCATTAAGCTGCAACACGGCCAAGTCAAGCTTCACTTGGCCGTGTCACTCAACAAAGAAGATAAGGGGATCTAAAGGCAGGCAGTAGCGAACACTGGCAAGGGACACGGCCGTGTCTTGTGGCCGTGTCCCTCCAAAAGCCACTCACACGGCCAAGTCACATCTGACTTGGCCGTGTCCCTCATGAAATATACGCGCACCGAATTTTAAAGCCGCGTTTCGTATAAAAGGAAGAAGGAAAGTTAGGTTTTGGGGGTTTTTTTTTGGACGATTTAGAATAGATTTTGGAGCCGTCAGAGATTAGAGCTAGGTTTTTTTTAACTTTGTTTTCTTTGATTTTAATTTCATTTTGGATTAAACTAGATTAGATTAAATTGTTCTAGCCATCAAGACATCCTTCTTGCAAGATTGAACAAGAGATTCTTCAAAAGCTTCAAGGAGTTTGTAACTTGGTTTTGTTCTTGAACTTATTCTCTTTATTTTTATTGAATGGATATTATCATGTCTATTTTGATTTCTTTGAACATTAATAAGATGAATATGTTTAATTGCATTATGAACTAATTTGATCTAGTCTAGGGTTTGTATGGATCTGCTATGATTGTATGAATTGGTTTTTCTCTTAGCTAATAATTTCTTTAGCTTTGATTGAATGAAACATTGTTAATATATAATTGATTGATCACCAATTATGTGTTTTAAGGTATTAGATGATGGATCGAGAGATGAAGTTTAATACTTGAACAATTCAATTAGGGACTTAGGTGAATTAGAGATATAACCTATTAAAAAGATTATTTCACTTGTAACAAGATTAGTTGAAAGAGGTTTGAATGCGAAAGCTTATTTCCTTGACTTGATTAGTTGAGTTGTTTGAGATTTAATCTTTGAAATTGAATTAGTTAAGAGGAATAACCGTTCATACATATAAGTAGTAGAGAAGTGCAAACCCTAGACCATTCTATCAAGTGAATCAAAACACAGCTCAATTTACTTTTATTGTTTTAAACTTTAATCAATCTTCTTCATTATTTAGCAATTTATAAATCTCTTTATTACTTGTTAAACATAATCTGATAAGCAATTAACCACTTTAGCTTCCTTGAGAGAACGACCTTGGGGCGATCACCTTTGCTACAGCTACCTCGTATACTTGCGAGTGACGCTTTGTGGTAGAGTTAATTTGAGCGTAACAAGTTTTTGGAGAAAACAGATTATGTTTTCTTTAATTCTTGTTGTGGATGGTATGGGATCCACGGCCGTGTTAGATTGACTTGGCCGTGTCTCTCCAATGTCACACACTGTTTTGGGACAAACTGTGGAATTTTCTATTTTTAACACTTCTCCTATTCCTACAACTGCCTTATATGAGGATTGTTCTTTCATTGATTGTATTGATGCAGTTGTTTCAGATGCTTTCTTGCAGACAGGTTCTGCTGATAAATTGGAGCTGGCTTTGACCTTGGATAGTGATTTGGAAATTTTTGATGCAGAAATAGCCAGTTGTCTTGAGACCTTAGAAAGTGCTGAAATAGAGGAGTTTAAGGATGATCCAGTTTGTGAGTTTTCCCCCATTGAAAAAGAAGAGGAGAACCCCTCACTAGAGTTAGAGCTGAAAGAGTTACCTAAGAATCTGAAATATGTGTTTTTAGGAGATCACAACACTTTACCTGTGATAATATCTAGTGAACTTAGTGAAGGGGAGGAGATGAGGTTAGTGAGTGAGCTTAAAAGATTGAAGAGAGCAATAGGATGGGGATTGAGTGACATCAAGGGTATTAGCCCTTCCATGTGCATGCATAGAATCACTTTAGAAGAGGGAGCTAAACCTGTGAGGGAAACCCAAAGGAGACTTAACCCAAATATGAGTGAAGTGGTTAAGAAGGAAGTGCTCAAATTGCTGGATGAAGGAGTAATTTATCCAATTGCCAATAGTGAGTGGGTGAGCCCAGTACATGTAGTTCCTAAGAAATCTGGAATCACTGTGGTGAAAAATGAGAAGAATGAGTTGGTTCCTACTAGGACTACTACTGGATGGAGAATGTGCATCGATTATAGGAAGTTGAATAATGCTACAAAGAAAGATCATTTCCCTCTTCCTTTTATTGATCAGATGTTAGATAAACTTTCTGGACACTCACATTATTGTTTTCTGGATGGCCTTTCAGGTTATTATCAGGTGCCAATAGCTCCAGAGGATCAGTCCAAGACAACCTTTACTTGCCCTTTTGGGACTTATGCATTTCGACGTATGCCCTTTGGCTTGTGCAATGCACCTGCAACTTTTCAGAGATGCATGATGTCTGTCTTCTCAGATATGATCGATGATTTTATTGAGGTATTTATGGATGATTTTTCTGTTTTTGGTAATTCTTTTGATAATTGCCTCAATAAACTTGTTCGTGTGATTGAGAGATGCATTGAATGTAACCTCACTTTAAGTTGGGAAAAAAGTCATTTTATGGTTACTCAGGGCATTGTTTTAGGTCATGTGGTGTCAAGTAAAGGAATTGAGGTAGATAAGGCTAAAATTGAACTGATTGCTAAGTTACCCCCACCTACCTCAGTTAAGGGAATAAGAAGTTTTCTAGGGCATGCAGGATTTTACAGGAGGTTTATTAAAGATTTTTCCAAAATAAGCCAACCATTGTGCCATTTATTGGGGAAAGATGTTCCATTTGATTTTACAGCACAATGCATGCAAGCTTTTAATTCCCTTAAGGAAAAGTTGACTAGTGCACCTGTGATTGTAGCTCCTGTCTGGTCTTTACCTTTTGAAATCATGTGTGATGCTTCTAACCATGCAGTAGGAGCTGTTCTTGGGCAAAGAGTTGACAAATACTTGAGAGTAATTTATTATGCCAGTTTAACTCTGAATAGTGCACAAATGAACTACACCACAACTGAGAAGGAAATGTTAGCTGTTGTTTTTGCTTTAGACAAATTTAGAGCTTATTTAATTGGGTCAAAAATTATTGTGCATTCTGACCATGCAGCTCTTAAATATCTTTTAACAAAACAGCATGCTAAACCACGATTAATTAGATGGGTGTTGTTGTTGCAAGAGTTTGATTTCCAGATCAGGGATACTAAGGGTAGTGAGAATGTTGTTGCTGATCATTTATCCAGATTACCTTACTTTAATGAAAATCTTGCATCTGATAGCATTCATAAAAATTTAGAAGAATTTCCTGATGAGCATCTGTTTGTGGTAATTCATGCCCCTTAGTTTGCAGATATTGCTAACTATCTTGCTTGTGGCATTTTGAGATCTAACATGTCCTTTCAGGAAAAGAAAAGGTTTCTACACTTGAGTAAGTTTTATTTTTGGGATGAGCCTTATTTATTCCGGATATGCAAAGATGAGATAATTCGCAGGTGTGTAGCTGAGGAAGAACAACTGAGTGTTCTTCAATTTTGTCATGACTTTCACTGTGGGGGTCATTTTGGAGGAAGAAAGACTGCAGAAAAGGTGCTTCAAAGTGGTTTTTACTGGCCTACTTTATTTAAAGATGCTCAAGACTATTGTAAGAGCTGTGATCGTTGCCAAAGAGTAGGTAACATTGGGAGGAGAAATGAAATGCCCCTTCAGTCATTTATTGTTGTTGAACTGTTTGATGTGTGGGGAATAGACTTCATGGGTCCTTTCCCCAAATCCTTTGGTTATGAATACATTTTAGTTGCTGTAGATTATGTTTCAAAATGGGTGGAGGCAATCCCCACCCGTACTAATGATGCTAATATTGTTGTTAAATTTGTGAAGGAAAACATTCTTAGCAGGTTTGGCACACCAAGGGTGATAGTCAGTGATGGGGGAAGCCATTTTTGCAACAGGCTTTTTGAGAAGTTAATGCACAAATCTGGTGTGAAGCACAAGGTGGCAACCCCATACCATCCACAGACTTCTGGGCAAGTGGAAACATCAAACAAGCAGCTAAAAGGAATTTTGGAGAAAACAGTCAACACATCCAGGAAGGATTGGGCAAGCAGACTGCACGATGCACTATGGGCGTATCGGACTGCTTTCAAAACCCCTCTTGGTATGAGTCCATATCGATTGGTGTTTGGAAAAGCTTGTCACTTACCAGTAGAGTTGGAGCACAGAGCATATTGGGCAATCAAGACTCTGAATTTGGACTTGGACAAAGCAAAGAGAGAAAGATTTCTGCAAATTTCAGAGTTAGATGAGCTGAGGAATGAGGCTTATGAGAGCTCGAGAATTTACAAGGATCGCACTAAAGCACTTCATGACAGAATTATAGTGCGAAAGAAAGTGCACTTCATGACGCTCAAATTAACTCTACCACAAAGCGTCACTCGCAAGTATACGAGGTAGCTGTAGCAAAGGTGATCGCCCCAAGGTCGTTCTCTCAAGGAAGCTAAAGTGGTTAATTGCTTATCAGATTATGTTTAACAAGTAATAAAGAGATTTATAAATTGCTAAATAATGAAGAAGATTGATTAAAGTTTAAAACAATAAAAGTAAATTGAGCTGTGTTTTGATTCACTTGATAGAATGGTCTAGGGTTTGCACTTCTCTACTACTTATATGTATGAACGGTTATTCCTCTTAACTAATTCAATTTCAAAGATTAAATCTCAAACAACTCAACTAATCAAGTCAAGGAAATAAGCTTTCGCATTCAAACCTCTTTCAACTAATCTTGTTACAAGTGAAATAATCTTTTTAATAGGTTATATCTCTAATTCACCTAAGTCCCTAATTGAATTGTTCAAGTATTAAACTTCATCTCTCGATCCATCATCTAATACCTTAAAACACATAATTGGTGATCAATCAATTATATATTAACAATGTTTCATTCAATCAAAGCTAAATTAGTACGGGTGACGCTTTCTTTACTCATGAAGTGCACTTTCTTTCGCACTATAATTCTGTCATGAAGTGCTTTAGTGCGATCCTTGTAAATTCTCGAGCTCTCATAAGCCTCATTCCTCAGCTCATCTAACTCTGAAATTTGCAGAAATCTTTCTCTCTTTGCTTTGTCCAAGTCCAAATTCAGAGTCTTGATTGCCCAATATGCTCTGTGCTCCAACTCTACTGGTAAGTGACAAGCTTTTCCAAACACCAATCGATATGGACTCATACCAAGAGGGGTTTTGAAAGCAGTCCGATACGCCCATAGTGCATCGTGCAGTCTGCTTGCCCAATCCTTCCTGGATGTGTTGACTGTTTTCTCCAAAATTCCTTTTAGCTGCTTGTTTGATGTTTCCACTTGCCCAGAAGTCTGTGGATGGTATGGGGTTGCCACCTTGTGCTTCACACCAGATTTGTGCATTAACTTCTCAAAAAGCCTGTTGCAAAAATGGCTTCCCCCATCACTGACTATCACCCTTGGTGTGCCAAACCTGCTAAGAATGTTTTCCTTCACAAATTTAACAACAATATTAGCATCATTAGTACGGGTGGGGATTGCCTCCACCCATTTTGAAACATAATCTACAGCAACTAAAATGTATTCATAACCAAAGGATTTGGGGAAAGGACCCATGAAGTCTATTCCCCACACATCAAACAGTTCAACAACAATAAATGACTGAAGGGGCATTTCATTTCTCCTCCCAATGTTACCTACTCTTTGGCAACGATCACAGCTCTTACAATAGTCTTGAGCATCTTTAAATAAAGTAGGCCAGTAAAAACCACTTTGAAGCACCTTTTCTGCAGTCTTTCTTCCTCCAAAATGACCCCCACAGTGAAAGTCATGACAAAATTGAAGAACACTCAGTTGTTCTTCCTCAGCTACACACCTGCGAATTATCTCATCTTTGCATATCCGGAATAAATAAGGCTCATCCCAAAAATAAAACTTACTCAAGTGTAGAAACCTTTTCTTTTCCTGAAAGGACATGTTAGATCTCAAAATGCCACAAGCAAGATAGTTAGCAATATCTGCAAACCAAGGGGCATGAATTACCACAAACAGATGCTCATCAGGAAATTCTTCTAAATTTTTATGAATGCTATCAGATGCAAGATTTTCATTAAAGTAAGGTAATCTGGATAAATGATCAGCAACAACATTCTCACTACCCTTAGTATCCCTGATCTGGAAATCAAACTCTTGCAACAACAACACCCATCTAATTAATCGTGGTTTAGCATGCTGTTTTGTTAAAAGATATTTAAGAGCTGCATGGTCAGAATGCACAATAATTTTTGACCCAATTAAATAAGCTCTAAATTTGTCTAAAGCAAAAACAACAGCTAACATTTCCTTCTCAGTTGTGGTGTAGTTCATTTGTGCACTATTCAGAGTTAAACTGGCATAATAAATTACTCTCAAGTATTTGTCAACTCTTTGCCCAAGAACAGCTCCTACTGCATGGTTAGAAGCATCACACATGATTTCAAAAGGTAAAGACCAGACAGGAGCTACAATCACAGGTGCACTAGTCAACTTTTCCTTAAGGGAATTAAAAGCTTGCATGCATTGTGCTGTAAAATCAAATGGAACATCTTTCCCCAATAAATGGCACAATGGTTGGCTTATTTTGGAAAAATCTTTAATAAACCTCCTGTAAAATCCTGCATGCCCTAGAAAACTTCTTATTCCCTTAACTGAGGTAGGTGGGGGTAACTTAGCAATCAGTTCAATTTTAGCCTTATCTACCTCAATTCCTTTACTTGACACCACATGACCTAAAACAATGCCCTGAGTAACCATAAAATGACTCTTTTCCCAACTTAAAGTGAGGTTACATTCAATGCATCTCTCAAGCACACGAACAAGTTTATTGAGGCAATTATCAAAAGAATTACCAAAAACAGAAAAATCATCCATAAATACCTCAATAAAATCATCGATCATATCTGAGAAGACAGACATCATGCATCTCTGAAAAGTTGCAGGTGCATTGCACAAGCCAAAGGGCATACGTCGAAATGCATAAGTCCCAAAAGGGCAAGTAAAGGTTGTCTTGGACTGATCCTCTGGAGCTATTGGCACCTGATAATAACCTGAAAGGCCATCCAGAAAACAATAATGTGAGTGTCCAGAAAGTTTATCTAACATCTGATCAATAAAAGGAAGAGGGAAATGATCTTTCTTTGTAGCATTATTCAACTTCCTATAATCGATGCACATTCTCCATCCAGTAGTAGTCCTAGTAGGAACCAACTCATTCTTCTCATTTTTCACCACAGTGATTCCAGATTTCTTAGGAACTACATGTACTGGGCTCACCCACTCACTATTGGCAATTGGATAAATTACTCCTTCATCCAGCAATTTGAGCACTTCCTTCTTAACCACTTCACTCATATTTGGGTTAAGTCTCCTTTGGGTTTCCCTCACAGGTTTAGCTCCCTCTTCTAAAGTGATTCTATGCATGCACATGGAAGGGCTAATACCCTTGATGTCACTCAATCCCCATCCTATTGCTCTCTTCAATCTTTTAAGCTCACTCACTAACCTCATCTCCTCCCCTTCACTAAGTTCACTAGATATTATCACAGGTAAAGTGTTGTGATCTCCTAAAAACACATATTTCAGATTCTTAGGTAACTCTTTCAGCTCTAACTCTAGTGAGGGGTTCTCCTCTTCTTTTTCAATGGGGGAAAACTCACAAACTGGATCATCCTTAAACTCCTCTATTTCAGCACTTTCTAAGGTCTCAAGACAACTGGCTATTTCTGCATCAAAAATTTCCAAATCACTATCCAAGGTCAAAGCCAGCTCCAATTTATCAGCAGAACCTGTCTGCAAGAAAGCATCTGAAACAACTGCATCAATACAATCAATGAAAGAACAATCCTCATATAAGGCAGTTGTAGGAATAGGAGAAGTGTTAAAAATAGAAAATTCCACAGTTTGTCCCAAAACAGTGTGTGAAATTGGAGAGACACGGCCAAGTCAATCTAACACGGCCGTGGATCCCATACCATCCACAACAAGAATTAAAGAAAACATAATCTGTTTTCTCCAAAAACTTGTTACGCTCAAATTAACTCTACCACAAAG
Source organism: Garcia nutans (assembly GCA_947685225.1). NCBI lineage: Eukaryota > Viridiplantae > Streptophyta > Magnoliopsida > Malpighiales > Euphorbiaceae > Garcia > Garcia nutans. Next base: position 10,331,633 of record CANTUV010000014.1, on the reverse strand, counting down.
CGTCACTCGCAAGTATACGAGGTAGCTGTAGCAAAGGTGATCGCCCCAAGGTCGTTCTCTCAAGGAAGCTAAAGTGGTTAATTGCTTATCAGATTATGTTTAACAAGTAATAAAGAGATTTATAAATTGCTAAATAATGAAGAAGATTGATTAAAGTTTAAAACAATAAAAGTAAATTGAGCTGTGTTTTGATTCACTTGATAGAATGGTCTAGGGTTTGCACTTCTCTACTACTTATATGTATGAACGGTTATTCCTCTTAACTAATTCAATTTCAAAGATTAAATCTCAAACAACTCAACTAATCAAGTCAAGGAAATAAGCTTTCGCATTCAAACCTCTTTCAACTAATCTTGTTACAAGTGAAATAATCTTTTTAATAGGTTATATCTCTAATTCACCTAAGTCCCTAATTGAATTGTTCAAGTATTAAACTTCATCTCTCGATCTATCATCTAATACCTTAAAACACATAATTGGTGATCAATCAATTATATATTAACAATGTTTCATTCAATCAAAGCTAAAGAAATTATTAGCTAAGAGAAAAACCAATTCATACAATCATAGCAGATCCATACAAACCCTAGACTAGATCAAATTAGTTCATAATGCAATTAAACATATTCATCTTATTAATGTTCAAAGAAATCAAAATAGACATGATAATATCCATTCAATAAAAATAAAGAGAATAAGTTCAAGAACAAAACCAAGTTACAAACTCCTTGAAGCTTTTGAAGAATCTCTTGTTCAATCTTGCAAGAAGGATGTCTTGATGGCTAGAACAATTTAATCTAATCTAGTTTAATCCAAAATGAAATTAAAATCAAAGAAAACAAAGTTAAAAAAAACCTAGCTCTAATCTCTGACGGCTCCAAAATCTATTCTAAATCGTCCAAAAAAACACCCCCAAAACCTAACTTTCCTTCTTCCTTTTATACGAAACGCGGCTTTAAAATTCGGTGCGCGTATATTTCATGAGGGACACGGCCAAGTCAGATGTGACTTGGCCGTGTGAGTGGCTTTTGGAGGGACACGGCCACAAGACACGGCCGTGTCCCTTGCCAGTGTTCGCTACTGCCTGCCTTTAGATCCCCTTATCTTCTTTGTTGAGTGACACGGCCAAGTGAAGCTTGACTTGGCCGTGTTGCAGCTTAATGGAAGGACACGGCCAGGTGACACGGCCGTGTCCCTTGCCAGTGTTTGCTTCTGTGTCTTGAACTTCCTTTTAACTTGATATGGGACACGGCCAGTGACTTGGCCGTGTCCTATGCCCGTGTCAGCTACTGTCCCTTTTTATCTTCAATTCATTTCCTTGCCTGTTCTACCTGACACACAACTTACAAACAAAAACTTAAACAAGACATAAATAAACATCAATAATCAAAACATAAAACTTACCTAAAATTAGATCAAACACGACCTAAATACTAAAACAAACTAAAATTACATAATTAAAGAAAACACTAAACAAATCAATAAAAACTAACAAAAGACCTAAATAAAACAATAATTAACACAATAAACAAGACACAAACTATAACAAAAACTAATAAAACAACTACCCCACACTTAAAACTTTGCTTGTCCTCAAGCAAATTCACATGGCATAAATTAAAAACTCAAACAACCTTAACTATAATTCCAGTACATAGATGAAATACTTTAAGACTCAGACATAAATAATTGCATCTTACTTCAATCAAGGATTTTCTTAACTCATTCATTAATCCAGACATACAAATCTCACCTCTCATCTAAGTGTTTCACTCGATTTCATAGGTTAATTCACTCAAACCACTCATGACTGCATGCTACCATAAACTTGCTTAATTATCCAATCTCCCTCACTGATTTTCTCAAGAAATAATCCGAAGGTCTTTCATTTGGATGTAATGGGGCTAAGGTAAAGGTGTGAGAAAAGGAATTTAAGCTGGAGCATAAAGAAATGGAGTATCTAAATTAGACACTACTCTTACTAAGAAACTCATAACTCCCTCAAACGGCATACTCACCAACCCTTGATAATCTTACATATTTGCATAAATACATGAGTCAACATTCCTCTTTTGATAACCAATGCTAGAACATATATGAATTTTGTATATATATATATAACTTTTCTTTTATTTACTCTTTTTTTTTTTACTTTTATCATTCATTTTTTTTTATTTTTTTTTAAATATATATATATACAAAATTAAGAATTTAATGGAACATCTAGCTTAAAATGTAGAGGAAAAGAATAATGACTCTTAATCAAATATAATTTGCAAAGTATGCATTTCAACCCCCAATTAGCAATTCCATTAATTTTTTACTTGCTTACCCCACACTTTGAAATAAACTACCCTATTGTCTAATCATACAACTCCATTCCTTAATGCATAGGTATGATGATAATAAGAACATGTTAAGTTGAGAATTATGTTAATCAAACAAGAAACGGTCAATGGCTCAACTTGGCTTACTAAGGAAATCAATATAAAGGGAAGTCTCTTTAAGCTAAAGGGGCTAACCTAATTGCCTTCATCATTTTAAAAACTTGAGAATAAATCATAATGTGAGTTCAATAAGTATGCAAAAGCAAACTCTAGAGATGCAACATCATGAAGGTGCACACTTAAGAAAGGAAAATTAATTGACAATAATATCAAATTTTATGAGGCTCAAAGCTCACACAGGTGGTTTCACAAAGATTTACATGTCATGAATTGCAGAATGCGAAAATTAATCCCGAATGAATTCAAATGCACATTACTATGCTGATACCAAAGTCTCAACTATAATGCTAGAATCACAGCAAAGATCAATAAATTTTCAACAATTATACCATGCATAACAAACACAATAAACAAAACAACACGATAAGCACAACAAGAATTAAAGGAAAGCTTAAAGAGTACCCCACACTTAAAATTGACATTGTCCTCAATGGAAAACAAGAATAATAAATAAAATGAGTTAAAGGACAACCTGTCTTCCATCGTACTTGGTGAGGCAAAATCCTAGCTTTCCATCACAAACACAAAAGTTTGATAACAAAAATACAATAAAATATCCAAACACAAAAGTTTTAACAGGAAAAACAAAAAGGAAAAATAAAACAAAAGTACACTAAATAAAATAAAATAAAACAAGGAACACAAAGTCTAAGGAAAAGGCGGGCGAGAAGATGATGCAGCCGAGGGATGAAGACTCAGAATTTTGGCAAGGTTGCTGTTAATCTGATCCATCTGTTGCAACATCTCAATATGGTTTCGGTTCACCGTGCCTGTCAGTCCATCTATCTTTCCCTCCAATCGATCTACCTTGCCCTCCAGGGCCTCAATCCTCAAAAGTACGTTTTGATGTTCCGAGACCGGAGCATCCTCATCTAAATCAAGAGAATCCGAGTCGGACTCCCCTTCAACCCGGGCTCTCTTTTGCCTGTCTCCCTGTGCTTCAGGCTCAGCTGAAGGCATCACAAAAGTTCCCCTCCTACACACCACCATGTTCATCTTTGCCAATGTAGCTAAATCAAGAGAGTCATTACCCAATATCCTAGTCATACGAGTAGCACTCGGATCAAAATCCTCAACCAGGGCTACTGCTAGTGTGGTAACCAACCCTCCAACACAAATTGCCCCCTTTCTTCCGTTAGCCACAGAATAAAAAATATCGGCTAACCAATAGCCAGCACTGACATTCATCTCATTCAAAACACTATCAAGGAAAAATAATTCATTCAGCGCAACCACACCCGGGCTTTCCTTCCGGGCAAAGAATCCGCAGGCCATAAACCTATGCAAATATCTTATAGCAGGCTTTCTCAATCTAGATGCTTTAGCCGATTTGGCAACATAGGTACCAGAGCCCAAGGCTCCCCAAGCAAACTGTTGCCTAAATTCTTTGGGTAATGACCGTTCCCCATGCTGATGAAAATCATAAATAGCATTTAACTCATCAATATTAAGCACAAATGGTTTTCCCAACAACTTAAACATCAATTTCCTGCAAATTTTCTTATCATCCCTTTCCACCTTAAGGGATGTCAAAAATTCCAAAGTAAGCTCCTCAAACTGCAACGGTCTTAAGGTGACAAAAGTCTCCCACCCAAGGTATTGCACATATTTATAGAAATCAGTCCTAATTTTCAAGGCATCAAGCGATTCATCATTTACATACCTTGTTGGGTAAAAACCCCTAGCCAAAAGACTTGCTCGTTTCGAAGGTACAGCGGATGAAAAAGAAGAAGCTCCTCCGGTGCTAGGCCTCTTCGCCTTGTGGTGTGAAATAGTCTTTGTTCTTGGCATCCTTAGGAATCTGAAAATTCAACCCAAAACTGAATTAAAGCACAAGTATATGAGTAAAGATGGAGTTTTAAATGAATATGTCAAGATTTGTTGAAGAAATTTGATGCGGTAAGGAAAGAATTGGAAAATTGCAATCAAAACAATGGCTATGGCGATAAGAGAGAGCGAGAGAGAGAGAGAACGAGAGAGGGACGAAGAAAAGAGATTAGGGATTAAAAATGAAATCTGTGCAAAAATCGTGACTTTTAAAGTTAAAAAAAAATGATGGACACGGCCGTGTTTATGGGAACTTGGCCGTGTCTGGTGTGTGAAATTGGAGAGACACGGCCAAGTCAATCTAACACGGCCGTGTCTGAAGCAAAATGGGGGACACGGCCAGGTGACACGGCCGTGTCCCATGGGTGTGTCCCATTCTGTGCAAATTGGCAAAATCGTTCAAAATTTTTTTTTTTTTTTTATATATTTGAAAAATTTTGGCCGTGTCCAGTATGTGACACGGCCCAGGGACACGACCAAGTCCTTTGGCCGTGTCACCTACTGCCTTTTTATTTACTTTTTACAATTTTTTTTTAAACGATTTTTGCAAACCCTCTTTTATAAACACCCTGAAACACAAAGTAAAGAAAAACCGATTAAAGCACAATCCATTTATTGAAACCGAACATAAATCAAAACTCGCTAAACTGAAAATTACAACTACGAAAAATAAATGCAAACCGATGGGTTGCCTCCCATTTAGCGCTTCTTTAATGTCATAAAGCTGGACATCATGCAAGGCTTAGGGATCATGAATCAAAGTACTGTCAATGACCCTTAATTCCTGAAGTCCTTCATTGTATGGCTTAACTCTTTGTCCATTCACTTTGAAAGTCTCACCTGTTCTAGAGTTAAGTAATTCAATTGCACCAGAAGGATATACCTGTGTTATCTCGAAAGGACCACTCCATCGAGACTTGAGTTTACCTGGAAAAAGATGGAGTCGTGAGTTAAAAAGTAAAACCTTCATACCTGGACTCAATGTCTTTCGCACTATAATTCTGTCATGAAGTGCTTTAGTGCGATCCTTGTAAATTCTCGAGCTCTCATAAGCCTCATTCCTCAGCTCATCTAACTCTGAAATTTGCAGAAATCTTTCTCTCTTTGCTTTGTCCAAGTCCAAATTCAGAGTCTTGATTGCCCAATATGCTCTGTGCTCCAACTCTACTGGTAAGTGACAAGCTTTTCCAAACACCAATCGATATGGACTCATACCAAGAGGGGTTTTGAAAGCAGTCCGATACGCCCATAGTGCATCGTGCAGTCTGCTTGCCCAATCCTTCCTGGATGTGTTGACTGTTTTCTCCAAAATTCCTTTTAGCTGCTTGTTTGATGTTTCCACTTGCCCAGAAGTCTGTGGATGGTATGGGGTTGCCACCCTGTGCTTCACACCAGATTTGTGCATTAACTTCTCAAAAAGCCTGTTGCAAAAATGGCTTCCCCCATCACTGACTATCACCCTTGGTGTGCCAAACCTGCTAAGAATGTTTTCCTTCACAAATTTAACAACAATATTAGCATCATTAGTACGGGTGGGGATTGCCTCCACCCATTTTGAAACATAATCTACAGCAACTAAAATGTATTCATAACCAAAGGATTTGGGGAAAGGACCCATGAAGTCTATTCCCCACACATCAAACAGTTCAACAACAATAAATGACTGAAGGGGCATTTCATTTCTCCTCCCAATGTTACCTACTCTTTGGCAACGATCACAGCTCTTACAATAGTCTTGAGCATCTTTAAATAAAGTAGGCCAGTAAAAACCACTTTGAAGCACCTTTTCTGCAGTCTTTCTTCCTCCAAAATGACCCCCACAGTGAAAGTCATGACAAAATTGAAGAACACTCAGTTGTTCTTCCTCAGCTACACACCTGCGAATTATCTCATCTTTGCATATCCGGAATAAATAAGGCTCATCCCAAAAATAAAACTTACTCAAGTGTAGAAACCTTTTCTTTTCCTGAAAGGACATGTTAGATCTCAAAATGCCACAAGCAAGATAGTTAGCAATATCTGCAAACCAAGGGGCATGAATTACCACAAACAGATGCTCATCAGGAAATTCTTCTAAATTTTTATGAATGCTATCAGATGCAAGATTTTCATTAAAGTAAGGTAATCTGGATAAATGATCAGCAACAACATTCTCACTACCCTTAGTATCCCTGATCTGGAAATCAAACTCTTGCAACAACAACACCCATCTAATTAATCGTGGTTTAGCATGCTGTTTTGTTAAAAGATATTTAAGAGCTGCATGGTCAGAATGCACAATAATTTTTGACCCAATTAAATAAGCTCTAAATTTGTCTAAAGCAAAAACAACAGCTAACATTTCCTTCTCAGTTGTGGTGTAGTTCATTTGTGCACTATTCAGAGTTAAACTGGCATAATAAATTACTCTCAAGTATTTGTCAACTCTTTGCCCAAGAACAGCTCCTACTGCATGGTTAGAAGCATCACACATGATTTCAAAAGGTAAAGACCAGACAGGAGCTACAATCACAGGTGCACTAGTCAACTTTTCCTTAAGGGAATTAAAAGCTTGCATGCATTGTGCTGTAAAATCAAATGGAACATCTTTCCCCAATAAATGGCACAATGGTTGGCTTATTTTGGAAAAATCTTTAATAAACCTCCTGTAAAATCCTGCATGCCCTAGAAAACTTCTTATTCCCTTAACTGAGGTAGGTGGGGGTAACTTAGCAATCAGTTCAATTTTAGCCTTATCTACCTCAATTCCTTTACTTGACACCACATGACCTAAAACAATGCCCTGAGTAACCATAAAATGACTCTTTTCCCAACTTAAAGTGAGGTTACATTCAATGCATCTCTCAAGCACACGAACAAGTTTATTGAGGCAATTATCAAAAGAATTACCAAAAACAGAAAAATCATCCATAAATACCTCAATAAAATCATTGATCATATCTGAGAAGACAGACATCATGCATCTCTGAAAAGTTGCAGGTGCATTGCACAAGCCAAAGGGCATACGTCGAAATGCATAAGTCCCAAAAGGGCAAGTAAAGGTTGTCTTGGACTGATCCTCTGGAGCTATTGGCACCTGATAATAACCTGAAAGGCCATCCAGAAAACAATAATGTGAGTGTCCAGAAAGTTTATCTAACATCTGATCAATAAAAGGAAGAGGGAAATGATCTTTCTTTGTAGCATTATTCAACTTCCTATAATCGATGCACATTCTCCATCCAGTAGTAGTCCTAGTAGGAACCAACTCATTCTTCTCATTTTTCACCACAGTGATTCCAGATTTCTTAGGAACTACATGTACTGGGCTCACCCACTCACTATTGGCAATTGGATAAATTACTCCTTCATCCAGCAATTTGAGCACTTCCTTCTTAACCACTTCACTCATATTTGGGTTAAGTCTCCTTTGGGTTTCCCTCACAGGTTTAGCTCCCTCTTCTAAAGTGATTCTATGCATGCACATGGAAGGGCTAATACCCTTGATGTCACTCAATCCCCATCCTATTGCTCTCTTCAATCTTTTAAGCTCACTCACTAACCTCATCTCCTCCCCTTCACTAAGTTCACTAGATATTATCACAGGTAAAGTGTTGTGATCTCCTAAAAACACATATTTCAGATTCTTAGGTAACTCTTTCAGCTCTAACTCTAGTGAGGGGTTCTCCTCTTCTTTTTCAATGGGGGAAAACTCACAAACTGGATCATCCTTAAACTCCTCTATTTCAGCACTTTCTAAGGTCTCAAGACAACTGGCTATTTCTGCATCAAAAATTTCCAAATCACTATCCAAGGTCAAAGCCAGCTCCAATTTATCAGCAGAACCTGTCTGCAAGAAAGCATCTGAAACAACTGCATCAATACAATCAATGAAAGAACAATCCTCATATAAGGCAGTTGTAGGAATAGGAGAAGTGTTAAAAATAGAAAATTCCACAGTTTGTCCCAAAACAGTGTGTGAAATTGGAGAGACACGGCCAAGTCAATCTAACACGGCCGTGGATCCCATACCATCCACAACAAGAATTAAAGAAAACATAATCTGTTTTCTCCAAAAACTTGTTACGCTCAAATTAACTCTACCACAAAGCGTCACTCGCAAGTATACGAGGTAGCTGTAGCAAAGGTGATCGCCCCAAGGTCGTTCTCTCAAGGAAGCTAAAGTGGTTAATTGCTTATCAGATTATGTTTAACAAGTAATAAAGAGATTTATAAATTGCTAAATAATGAAGAAGATTGATTAAAGTTTAAAACAATAAAAGTAAATTGAGCTGTGTTTTGATTCACTTGATAGAATGGTCTAGGGTTTGCACTTCTCTACTACTTATATGTATGAACGGTTATTCCTCTTAACTAATTCAATTTCAAAGATTAAATCTCAAACAACTCAACTAATCAAGTCAAGGAAATAAGCTTTCGCATTCAAACCTCTTTCAACTAATCTTGTTACAAGTGAAATAATCTTTTTAATAGGTTATATCTCTAATTCACCTAAGTCCCTAATTGAATTGTTCAAGTATTAAACTTCATCTCTCGATCCATCATCTAATACCTTAAAACACATAATTGGTGATCAATCAATTATATATTAACAATGTTTCATTCAATCAAAGCTAAAGAAATTATTAGCTAAGAGAAAAACCAATTCATACAATCATAGCAGATCCATACAAACCCTAGACTAGATCAAATTAGTTCATAATGCAATTAAACATATTCATCTTATTAATGTTCAAAGAAATCAAAATAGACATGATAATATCCATTCAATAAAAATAAAGAGAATAAGTTCAAGAACAAAACCAAGTTACAAACTCCTTGAAGCTTTTGAAGAATCTCTTGTTCAATCTTGCAAGAAGGATGTCTTGATGGCTAGAACAATTTAATCTAATCTAGTTTAATCCAAAATGAAATTAAAATCAAAGAAAACAAAGTTAAAAAAAACCTAGCTCTAATCTCTGACGGCTCCAAAATCTATTCTAAATCGTCCAAAAAAACACCCCCAAAACCTAACTTTCCTTCTTCCTTTTATACGAAACGCGGCTTTAAAATTCGGTGCGCGTATATTTCATGAGGGACACGGCCAAGTCAGATGTGACTTGGCCGTGTGAGTGGCTTTTGGAGGGACACGGCCACAAGACACGGCCGTGTCCCTTGCCAGTGTTCGCTACTGCCTGCCTTTAGATCCCCTTATCTTCTTTGTTGAGTGACACGGCCAAGTGAAGCTTGACTTGGCCGTGTTGCAGCTTAATGGAAGGACACGGCCAGGTGACACGGCCGTGTCCCTTGCCAGTGTTTGCTTCTGTGTCTTGAACTTCCTTTTAACTTGATATGGGACACGGCCAGTGACTTGGCCGTGTCCTATGCCCGTGTCAGCTACTGTCCCTTTTTATCTTCAATTCATTTCCTTGCCTGTTCTACCTGACACACAACTTACAAACAAAAACTTAAACAAGACATAAATAAACATCAATAATCAAAACATAAAACTTACCTAAAATTAGATCAAACACGACCTAAATACTAAAACAAACTAAAATTACATAATTAAAGAAAACACTAAACAAATCAATAAAAACTAACAAAAGACCTAAATAAAACAATAATTAACACAATAAACAAGACACAAACTATAACAAAAACTAATAAAACAACTACCCCACACTTAAAACTTTGCTTGTCCTCAAGCAAATTCACATGGCATAAATTAAAAACTCAAACAACCTTAACTATAATTCCAGTACATAGATGAAATACTTTAAGACTCAGACATAAATAATTGCATCTTACTTCAATCAAGGATTTTCTTAACTCATTCATTAATCCAGACATACAAATCTCACCTCTCATCTAAGTGTTTCACTCGATTTCATAGGTTAATTCACTCAAACCACTCATGACTGCATGCTACCATAAACTTGCTTAATTATCCAATCTCCCTCACTGATTTTCTCAAGAAATAATCCGAAGGTCTTTCATTTGGATGTAATGGGGCTAAGGTAAAGGTGTGAGAAAAGGAATTTAAGCTGGAGCATAAAGAAATGGAGTATCTAAATTAGACACTACTCTTACTAAGAAACTCATAACTCCCTCAAACGGCATACTCACCAACCCTTGATAATCTTACATATTTGCATAAATACATGAGTCAACATTCCTCTTTTGATAACCAATGCTAGAACATATATGAATTTTGTATATATATATATAACTTTTCTTTTATTTACTCTTTTTTTTTTACTTTTATCATTCATTTTTTTTTATTTTTTTTTAAATATATATATATACAAAATTAAGAATTTAATGGAACATCTAGCTTAAAATGTAGAGGAAAAGAATAATGACTCTTAATCAAATATAATTTGCAAAGTATGCATTTCAACCCCCAATTAGCAATTCCATTAATTTTTTACTTGCTTACCCCACACTTTGAAATAAACTACCCTATTGTCTAATCATACAACTCCATTCCTTAATGCATAGGTATGATGATAATAAGAACATGTTAAGTTGAGAATTATGTTAATCAAACAAGAAACGGTCAATGGCTCAACTTGGCTTACTAAGGAAATCAATATAAAGGGAAGTCTCTTTAAGCTAAAGGGGCTAACCTAATTGCCTTCATCATTTTAAAAACTTGAGAATAAATCATAATGTGAGTTCAATAAGTATGCAAAAGCAAACTCTAGAGATGCAACATCATGAAGGTGCACACTTAAGAAAGGAAAATTAATTGACAATAATATCAAATTTTATGAGGCTCAAAGCTCACACAGGTGGTTTCACAAAGATTTACATGTCATGAATTGCAGAATGCGAAAATTAATCCCGAATGAATTCAAATGCACATTACTATGCTGATACCAAAGTCTCAACTATAATGCTAGAATCACAGCAAAGATCAATAAATTTTCAACAATTATACCATGCATAACAAACACAATAAACAAAACAACACGATAAGCACAACAAGAATTAAAGGAAAGCTTAAAGAGTACCCCACACTTAAAATTGACATTGTCCTCAATGGAAAACAAGAATAATAAATAAAATGAGTTAAAGGACAACCTGTCTTCCATCGTACTTGGTGAGGCAAAATCCTAGCTTTCCATCACAAACACAAAAGTTTGATAACAAAAATACAATAAAATATCCAAACACAAAAGTTTTAACAGGAAAAACAAAAAGGAAAAATAAAACAAAAGTACACTAAATAAAATAAAATAAAACAAGGAACACAAAGTCTAAGGAAAAGGCGGGCGAGAAGATGATGCAGCCGAGGGATGAAGACTCAGAATTTTGGCAAGGTTGCTGTTAATCTGATCCATCTGTTGCAACATCTCAATATGGTTTCGGTTCACCGTGCCTGTCAGTCCATCTATCTTTCCCTCCAATCGATCTACCTTGCCCTCCAGGGCCTCAATCCTCAAAAGTACGTTTTGATGTTCCGAGACCGGAGCATCCTCATCTAAATCAAGAGAATCCGAGTCGGACTCCCCTTCAACCCGGGCTCTCTTTTGCCTGTCTCCCTGTGCTTCAGGCTCAGCTGAAGGCATCACAAAAGTTCCCCTCCTACACACCACCATGTTCATCTTTGCCAATGTAGCTAAATCAAGAGAGTCATTACCCAATATCCTAGTCATACGAGTAGCACTCGGATCAAAATCCTCAACCAGGGCTACTGCTAGTGTGGTAACCAACCCTCCAACACAAATTGCCCCCTTTCTTCCGTTAGCCACAGAATAAAAAATATCGGCTAACCAATAGCCAGCACTGACATTCATCTCATTCAAAACACTATCAAGGAAAAATAATTCATTCAGCGCAACCACACCCGGGCTTTCCTTCCGGGCAAAGAATCCGCAGGCCATAAACCTATGCAAATATCTTATAGCAGGCTTTCTCAATCTAGATGCTTTAGCCGATTTGGCAACATAGGTACCAGAGCCCAAGGCTCCCCAAGCAAACTGTTGCCTAAATTCTTTGGGTAATGACCGTTCCCCATGCTGATGAAAATCATAAATAGCATTTAACTCATCAATATTAAGCACAAATGGTTTTCCCAACAACTTAAACATCAATTTCCTGCAAATTTTCTTATCATCCCTTTCCACCTTAAGGGATGTCAAAAATTCCAAAGTAAGCTCCTCAAACTGCAACGGTCTTAAGGTGACAAAAGTCTCCCACCCAAGGTATTGCACATATTTATAGAAATCAGTCCTAATTTTCAAGGCATCAAGCGATTCATCATTTACATACCTTGTTGGGTAAAAACCCCTAGCCAAAAGACTTGCTCGTTTCGAAGGTACAGCGGATGAAAAAGAAGAAGCTCCTCCGGTGCTAGGCCTCTTCGCCTTGTGGTGTGAAATAGTCTTTGTTCTTGGCATCCTTAGGAATCTGAAAATTCAACCCAAAACTGAATTAAAGCACAAGTATATGAGTAAAGATGGAGTTTTAAATGAATATGTCAAGATTTGTTGAAGAAATTTGATGCGGTAAGGAAAGAATTGGAAAATTGCAATCAAAACAATGGCTATGGCGATAAGAGAGAGCGAGAGAGAGAGAGAACGAGAGAGGGACGAAGAAAAGAGATTAGGGATTAAAAATGAAATCTGTGCAAAAATCGTGACTTTTAAAGTTAAAAAAAAATGATGGACACGGCCGTGTTTATGGGAACTTGGCCGTGTCTGGTGTGTGAAATTGGAGAGACACGGCCAAGTCAATCTAACACGGCCGTGTCTGAAGCAAAATGGGGGACACGGCCAGGTGACACGGCCGTGTCCCATGGGTGTGTCCCATTCTGTGCAAATTGGCAAAATCGTTCAAAATTTTTTTTTTTTTTTTATATATTTGAAAAATTTTGGCCGTGTCCAGTATGTGACACGGCCCAGGGACACGACCAAGTCCTTTGGCCGTGTCACCTACTGCCTTTTTATTTACTTTTTACAATTTTTTTTTAAACGATTTTTGCAAACCCTCTTTTATAAACACCCTGAAACACAAAGTAAAGAAAAACCGATTAAAGCACAATCCATTTATTGAAACCGAACATAAATCAAAACTCGCTAAACTGAAAATTACAACTACGAAAAATAAATGCAAACCGATGGGTTGCCTCCCATTTAGCGCTTCTTTAATGTCATAAAGCTGGACATCATGCAAGGCTTAGGGATCATGAATCAAAGTACTGTCAATGACCCTTAATTCCTGAAGTCCTTCATTGTATGGCTTAACTCTTTGTCCATTCACTTTGAAAGTCTCACCTGTTCTAGAGTTAAGTAATTCAATTGCACCAGAAGGATATACCTGTGTTATCTCGAAAGGACCACTCCATCGAGACTTGAGTTTACCTGGAAAAAGATGGAGTCGTGAGTTAAAAAGTAAAACCTTCATACCTGGACTCAATGTCTTTCGCACTATAATTCTGTCATGAAGTGCTTTAGTGCGATCCTTGTAAATTCTCGAGCTCTCATAAGCCTCATTCCTCAGCTCATCTAACTCTGAAATTTGCAGAAATCTTTCTCTCTTTGCTTTGTCCAAGTCCAAATTCAGAGTCTTGATTGCCCAATATGCTCTGTGCTCCAACTCTACTGGTAAGTGACAAGCTTTTCCAAACACCAATCGATATGGACTCATACCAAGAGGGGTTTTGAAAGCAGTCCGATACGCCCATAGTGCATCGTGCAGTCTGCTTGCCCAATCCTTCCTGGATGTGTTGACTGTTTTCTCCAAAATTCCTTTTAGCTGCTTGTTTGATGTTTCCACTTGCCCAGAAGTCTGTGGATGGTATGGGGTTGCCACCCTGTGCTTCACACCAGATTTGTGCATTAACTTCTCAAAAAGCCTGTTGCAAAAATGGCTTCCCCCATCACTGACTATCACCCTTGGTGTGCCAAACCTGCTAAGAATGTTTTCCTTCACAAATTTAACAACAATATTAGCATCATTAGTACGGGTGGGGATTGCCTCCACCCATTTTGAAACATAATCTACAGCAACTAAAATGTATTCATAACCAAAGGATTTGGGGAAAGGACCCATGAAGTCTATTCCCCACACATCAAACAGTTCAACAACAATAAATGACTGAAGGGGCATTTCATTTCTCCTCCCAATGTTACCTACTCTTTGGCAACGATCACAGCTCTTACAATAGTCTTGAGCATCTTTAAATAAAGTAGGCCAGTAAAAACCACTTTGAAGCACCTTTTCTGCAGTCTTTCTTCCTCCAAAATGACCCCCACAGTGAAAGTCATGACAAAATTGAAGAACACTCAGTTGTTCTTCCTCAGCTACACACCTGCGAATTATCTCATCTTTGCATATCCGGAATAAATAAGGCTCATCCCAAAAATAAAACTTACTCAAGTGTAGAAACCTTTTCTTTTCCTGAAAGGACATGTTAGATCTCAAAATGCCACAAGCAAGATAGTTAGCAATATCTGCAAACCAAGGGGCATGAATTACCACAAACAGATGCTCATCAGGAAATTCTTCTAAATTTTTATGAATGCTATCAGATGCAAGATTTTCATTAAAGTAAGGTAATCTGGATAAATGATCAGCAACAACATTCTCACTACCCTTAGTATCCCTGATCTGGAAATCAAACTCTTGCAACAACAACACCCATCTAATTAATCGTGGTTTAGCATGCTGTTTTGTTAAAAGATATTTAAGAGCTGCATGGTCAGAATGCACAATAATTTTTGACCCAATTAAATAAGCTCTAAATTTGTCTAAAGCAAAAACAACAGCTAACATTTCCTTCTCAGTTGTGGTGTAGTTCATTTGTGCACTATTCAGAGTTAAACTGGCATAATAAATTACTCTCAAGTATTTGTCAACTCTTTGCCCAAGAACAGCTCCTACTGCATGGTTAGAAGCATCACACATGATTTCAAAAGGTAAAGACCAGACAGGAGCTACAATCACAGGTGCACTAGTCAACTTTTCCTTAAGGGAATTAAAAGCTTGCATGCATTGTGCTGTAAAATCAAATGGAACATCTTTCCCCAATAAATGGCACAATGGTTGGCTTATTTTGGAAAAATCTTTAATAAACCTCCTGTAAAATCCTGCATGCCCTAGAAAACTTCTTATTCCCTTAACTGAGGTAGGTGGGGGTAACTTAGCAATCAGTTCAATTTTAGCCTTATCTACCTCAATTCCTTTACTTGACACCACATGACCTAAAACAATGCCCTGAGTAACCATAAAATGACTCTTTTCCCAACTTAAAGTGAGGTTACATTCAATGCATCTCTCAAGCACACGAACAAGTTTATTGAGGCAATTATCAAAAGAATTACCAAAAACAGAAAAATCATCCATAAATACCTCAATAAAATCATCGATCATATCTGAGAAGACAGACATCATGCATCTCTGAAAAGTTGCAGGTGCATTGCACAAGCCAAAGGGCATACGTCGAAATGCATAAGTCCCAAAAGGGCAAGTAAAGGTTGTCTTGGACTGATCCTCTGGAGCTATTGGCACCTGATAATAACCTGAAAGGCCATCCAGAAAACAATAATGTGAGTGTCCAGAAAGTTTATCTAACATCTGATCAATAAAAGGAAGAGGGAAATGATCTTTCTTTGTAGCATTATTCAACTTCCTATAATCGATGCACATTCTCCATCCAGTAGTAGTCCTAGTAGGAACCAACTCATTCTTCTCATTTTTCACCACAGTGATTCCAGATTTCTTAGGAACTACATGTACTGGGCTCACCCACTCACTATTGGCAATTGGATAAATTACTCCTTCATCCAGCAATTTGAGCACTTCCTTCTTAACCACTTCACTCATATTTGGGTTAAGTCTCCTTTGGGTTTCCCTCACAGGTTTAGCTCCCTCTTCTAAAGTGATTCTATGCATGCACATGGAAGGGCTAATACCCTTGATGTCACTCAATCCCCATCCTATTGCTCTCTTCAATCTTTTAAGCTCACTCACTAACCTCATCTCCTCCCCTTCACTAAGTTCACTAGATATTATCACAGGTAAAGTGTTGTGATCTCCTAAAAACACATATTTCAGATTCTTAGGTAACTCTTTCAGCTCTAACTCTAGTGAGGGGTTCTCCTCTTCTTTTTCAATGGGGGAAAACTCACAAACTGGATCATCCTTAAACTCCTCTATTTCAGCACTTTCTAAGGTCTCAAGACAACTGGCTATTTCTGCATCAAAAATTTCCAAATCACTATCCAAGGTCAAAGCCAGCTCCAATTTATCAGCAGAACCTGTCTGCAAGAAAGCATCTGAAACAACTGCATCAATACAATCAATGAAAGAACAATCCTCATATAAGGCAGTTGTAGGAATAGGAGAAGTGTTAAAAATAGAAAATTCCACAGTTTGTCCCAAAACAGTGTGTGAAATTGGAGAGACACGGCCAAGTCAATCTAACACGGCCGTGGATCCCATACCATCCACAACAAGAATTAAAGAAAACATAATCTGTTTTCTCCAAAAACTTGTTACGCTCAAATTAACTCTACCACAAAGCGTCACTCGCAAGTATACGAGGTAGCTGTAGCAAAGGTGATCGCCCCAAGGTCGTTCTCTCAAGGAAGCTAAAGTGGTTAATTGCTTATCAGATTATGTTTAACAAGTAATAAAGAGATTTATAAATTGCTAAATAATGAAGAAGATTGATTAAAGTTTAAAACAATAAAAGTAAATTGAGCTGTGTTTTGATTCACTTGATAGAATGGTCTAGGGTTTGCACTTCTCTACTACTTATATGTATGAACGGTTATTCCTCTTAACTAATTCAATTTCAAAGATTAAATCTCAAACAACTCAACTAATCAAGTCAAGGAAATAAGCTTTCGCATTCAAACCTCTTTCAACTAATCTTGTTACAAGTGAAATAATCTTTTTAATAGGTTATATCTCTAATTCACCTAAGTCCCTAATTGAATTGTTCAAGTATTAAACTTCATCTCTCGATCCATCATCTAATACCTTAAAACACATAATTGGTGATCAATCAATTATATATTAACAATGTTTCATTCAATCAAAGCTAAAGAAATTATTAGCTAAGAGAAAAACCAATTCATACAATCATAGCAGATCCATACAAACCCTAGACTAGATCAAATTAGTTCATAATGCAATTAAACATATTCATCTTATTAATGTTCAAAGAAATCAAAATAGACATGATAATATCCATTCAATAAAAATAAAGAGAATAAGTTCAAGAACAAAACCAAGTTACAAACTCCTTGAAGCTTTTGAAGAATCTCTTGTTCAATCTTGCAAGAAGGATGTCTTGATGGCTAGAACAATTTAATCTAATCTAGTTTAATCCAAAATGAAATTAAAATCAAAGAAAACAAAGTTAAAAAAAACCTAGCTCTAATCTCTGACGGCTCCAAAATCTATTCTAAATCGTCCAAAAAAAAACCCCCAAAACCTAACTTTCCTTCTTCCTTTTATACGAAACGCGGCTTTAAAATTCGGTGCGCGTATATTTCATGAGGGACACGGCCAAGTCAGATGTGACTTGGCCGTGTGAGTGGCTTTTGGAGGGACACGGCCACAAGACACGGCCGTGTCCCTTGCCAGTGTTCGCTACTGCCTGCCTTTAGATCCCCTTATCTTCTTTGTTGAGTGACACGGCCAAGTGAAGCTTGACTTGGCCGTGTTGCAGCTTAATGGAAGGACACGGCCAGGTGACACGGCCGTGTCCCTTGCCAGTGTTTGCTTCTGTGTCTTGAACTTCCTTTTAACTTGATATGGGACACGGCCAGTGACTTGGCCGTGTCCTATGCCCGTGTCAGCTACTGTCCCTTTTTATCTTCAATTCATTTCCTTGCCTGTTCTACCTGACACACAACTTACAAACAAAAACTTAAACAAGACATAAATAAACATCAATAATCAAAACATAAAACTTACCTAAAATTAGATCAAACACGACCTAAATACTAAAACAAACTAAAATTACATAATTAAAGAAAACACTAAACAAATCAATAAAAACTAACAAAAGACCTAAATAAAACAATAATTAACACAATAAACAAGACACAAACTATAACAAAAACTAATAAAACAACTACCCCACACTTAAAACTTTGCTTGTCCTCAAGCAAATTCACATGGCATAAATTAAAAACTCAAACAACCTTAACTATAATTCCAGTACATAGATGAAATACTTTAAGACTCAGACATAAATAATTGCATCTTACTTCAATCAAGGATTTTCTTAACTCATTCATTAATCCAGACATACAAATCTCACCTCTCATCTAAGTGTTTCACTCGATTTCATAGGTTAATTCACTCAAACCACTCATGACTGCATGCTACCATAAACTTGCTTAATTATCCAATCTCCCTCACTGATTTTCTCAAGAAATAATCCGAAGGTCTTTCATTTGGATGTAATGGGGCTAAGGTAAAGGTGTGAGAAAAGGAATTTAAGCTGGAGCATAAAGAAATGGAGTATCTAAATTAGACACTACTCTTACTAAGAAACTCATAACTCCCTCAAACGGCATACTCACCAACCCTTGATAATCTTACATATTTGCATAAATACATGAGTCAACATTCCTCTTTTGATAACCAATGCTAGAACATATATGAATTTTGTATATATATATATAACTTTTCTTTTATTTACTCTTTTTTTTTTTACTTTTATCATTCATTTTTTTTTATTTTTTTTTAAATATATATATATACAAAATTAAGAATTTAATGGAACATCTAGCTTAAAATGTAGAGGAAAAGAATAATGACTCTTAATCAAATATAATTTGCAAAGTATGCATTTCAACCCCCAATTAGCAATTCCATTAATTTTTTACTTGCTTACCCCACACTTTGAAATAAACTACCCTATTGTCTAATCATACAACTCCATTCCTTAATGCATAGGTATGATGATAATAAGAACATGTTAAGTTGAGAATTATGTTAATCAAACAAGAAACGGTCAATGGCTCAACTTGGCTTACTAAGGAAATCAATATAAAGGGAAGTCTCTTTAAGCTAAAGGGGCTAACCTAATTGCCTTCATCATTTTAAAAACTTGAGAATAAATCATAATGTGAGTTCAATAAGTATGCAAAAGCAAACTCTAGAGATGCAACATCATGAAGGTGCACACTTAAGAAAGGAAAATTAATTGACAATAATATCAAATTTTATGAGGCTCAAAGCTCACACAGGTGGTTTCACAAAGATTTACATGTCATGAATTGCAGAATGCGAAAATTAATCCCGAATGAATTCAAATGCACATTACTATGCTGATACCAAAGTCTCAACTATAATGCTAGAATCACAGCAAAGATCAATAAATTTTCAACAATTATACCATGCATAACAAACACAATAAACAAAACAACACGATAAGCACAACAAGAATTAAAGGAAAGCTTAAAGAGTACCCCACACTTAAAATTGACATTGTCCTCAATGGAAAACAAGAATAATAAATAAAATGAGTTAAAGGACAACCTGTCTTCCATCGTACTTGGTGAGGCAAAATCCTAGCTTTCCATCACAAACACAAAAGTTTGATAACAAAAATACAATAAAATATCCAAACACAAAAGTTTTAACAGGAAAAACAAAAAGGAAAAATAAAACAAAAGTACACTAAATAAAATAAAATAAAACAAGGAACACAAAGTCTAAGGAAAAGGCGGGCGAGAAGATGATGCAGCCGAGGGATGAAGACTCAGAATTTTGGCAAGGTTGCTGTTAATCTGATCCATCTGTTGCAACATCTCAATATGGTTTCGGTTCACCGTGCCTGTCAGTCCATCTATCTTTCCCTCCAATCGATCTACCTTGCCCTCCAGGGCCTCAATCCTCAAAAGTACGTTTTGATGTTCCGAGACCGGAGCATCCTCATCTAAATCAAGAGAATCCGAGTCGGACTCCCCTTCAACCCGGGCTCTCTTTTGCCTGTCTCCCTGTGCTTCAGGCTCAGCTGAAGGCATCACAAAAGTTCCCCTCCTACACACCACCATGTTCATCTTTGCCAATGTAGCTAAATCAAGAGAGTCATTACCCAATATCCTAGTCATACGAGTAGCACTCGGATCAAAATCCTCAACCAGGGCTACTGCTAGTGTGGTAACCAACCCTCCAACACAAATTGCCCCCTTTCTTCCGTTAGCCACAGAATAAAAAATATCGGCTAACCAATAGCCAGCACTGACATTCATCTCATTCAAAACACTATCAAGGAAAAATAATTCATTCAGCGCAACCACACCCGGGCTTTCCTTCCGGGCAAAGAATCCGCAGGCCATAAACCTATGCAAATATCTTATAGCAGGCTTTCTCAATCTAGATGCTTTAGCCGATTTGGCAACATAGGTACCAGAGCCCAAGGCTCCCCAAGCAAACTGTTGCCTAAATTCTTTGGGTAATGACCGTTCCCCATGCTGATGAAAATCATAAATAGCATTTAACTCATCAATATTAAGCACAAATGGTTTTCCCAACAACTTAAACATCAATTTCCTGCAAATTTTCTTATCATCCCTTTCCACCTTAAGGGATGTCAAAAATTCCAAAGTAAGCTCCTCAAACTGCAACGGTCTTAAGGTGACAAAAGTCTCCCACCCAAGGTATTGCACATATTTATAGAAATCAGTCCTAATTTTCAAGGCATCAAGCGATTCATCATTTACATACCTTGTTGGGTAAAAACCCCTAGCCAAAAGACTTGCTCGTTTCGAAGGTACAGCGGATGAAAAAGAAGAAGCTCCTCCGGTGCTAGGCCTCTTCGCCTTGTGGTGTGAAATAGTCTTTGTTCTTGGCATCCTTAGGAATCTGAAAATTCAACCCAAAACTGAATTAAAGCACAAGTATATGAGTAAAGATGGAGTTTTAAATGAATATGTCAAGATTTGTTGAAGAAATTTGATGCGGTAAGGAAAGAATTGGAAAATTGCAATCAAAACAATGGCTATGGCGATAAGAGAGAGCGAGAGAGAGAGAGAACGAGAGAGGGACGAAGAAAAGAGATTAGGGATTAAAAATGAAATCTGTGCAAAAATCGTGACTTTTAAAGTTAAAAAAAAAATGATGGACACGGCCGTGTTTATGGGAACTTGGCCGTGTCTGGTGTGTGAAATTGGAGAGACACGGCCAAGTCAATCTAACACGGCCGTGTCTGAAGCAAAATGGGGGACACGGCCAGGTGACACGGCCGTGTCCCATGGGTGTGTCCCATTCTGTGCAAATTGGCAAAATCGTTCAAAATTTTTTTTTTTTTTATATATTTGAAAAATTTTGGCCGTGTCCAGTATGTGACACGGCCCAGGGACACGACCAAGTCCTTTGGCCGTGTCACCTACTGCCTTTTTATTTACTTTTTACAATTTTTTTTAAACGATTTTTGCAAACCCTCTTTTATAAACACCCTGAAACACAAAGTAAAGAAAAACCGATTAAAGCACAATCCATTTATTGAAACCGAACATAAATCAAAACTCGCTAAACTGAAAATTACAACTACGAAAAATAAATGCAAACCGATGGGTTGCCTCCCATTTAGCGCTTCTTTAATGTCATAAAGCTGGACATCATGCAAGGCTTAGGGATCATGAATCAAAGTACTGTCAATGACCCTTAATTCCTGAAGTCCTTCATTGTATGGCTTAACTCTTTGTCCATTCACTTTGAAAGTCTCACCTGTTCTAGAGTTAAGTAATTCAATTGCACCAGAAGGATATACCTGTGTTATCTCGAAAGGACCACTCCATCGAGACTTGAGTTTACCTGGAAAAAGATGGAGTCGTGAGTTAAAAAGTAAAACCTTCATACCTGGACTCAATGTCTTTCGCACTATAATTCTGTCATGAAGTGCTTTAGTGCGATCCTTGTAAATTCTCGAGCTCTCATAAGCCTCATTCCTCAGCTCATCTAACTCTGAAATTTGCAGAAATCTTTCTCTCTTTGCTTTGTCCAAGTCCAAATTCAGAGTCTTGATTGCCCAATATGCTCTGTGCTCCAACTCTACTGGTAAGTGACAAGCTTTTCCAAACACCAATCGATATGGACTCATACCAAGAGGGGTTTTGAAAGCAGTCCGATACGCCCATAGTGCATCGTGCAGTCTGCTTGCCCAATCCTTCCTGGATGTGTTGACTGTTTTCTCCAAAATTCCTTTTAGCTGCTTGTTTGATGTTTCCACTTGCCCAGAAGTCTGTGGATGGTATGGGGTTGCCACCTTGTGCTTCACACCAGATTTGTGCATTAACTTCTCAAAAAGCCTGTTGCAAAAATGGCTTCCCCCATCACTGACTATCACCCTTGGTGTGCCAAACCTGCTAAGAATGTTTTCCTTCACAAATTTAACAACAATATTAGCATCATTAGTACGGGTGGGGATTGCCTCCACCCATTTTGAAACATAATCTACAGCAACTAAAATGTATTCATAACCAAAGGATTTGGGGAAAGGACCCATGAAGTCTATTCCCCACACATCAAACAGTTCAACAACAATAAATGACTGAAGGGGCATTTCATTTCTCCTCCCAATGTTACCTACTCTTTGGCAACGATCACAGCTCTTACAATAGTCTTGAGCATCTTTAAATAAAGTAGGCCAGTAAAAACCACTTTGAAGCACCTTTTCTGCAGTCTTTCTTCCTCCAAAATGACCCCCACAGTGAAAGTCATGACAAAATTGAAGAACACTCAGTTGTTCTTCCTCAGCTACACACCTGCGAATTATCTCATCTTTGCATATCCGGAATAAATAAGGCTCATCCCAAAAATAAAACTTACTCAAGTGTAGAAACCTTTTCTTTTCCTGAAAGGACATGTTAGATCTCAAAATGCCACAAGCAAGATAGTTAGCAATATCTGCAAACCAAGGGGCATGAATTACCACAAACAGATGCTCATCAGGAAATTCTTCTAAATTTTTATGAATGCTATCAGATGCAAGATTTTCATTAAAGTAAGGTTAATCTGGATAAATGATCAGCAACAACATTCTACTACCCTTAGTATCCCTGATCTGGAAATCAAACTCTTGCAACAACAACACCCATCTAATTAATCGTGGTTTAGCATGCTGTTTTGTTAAAAGATATTTAAGAGCTGCATGGTCAGAATGCACAATAATTTTTGACCCAATTAAATAAGCTCTAAATTTGTCTAAAGCAAAAACAACAGCTAACATTTCCTTCTCAGTTGTGGTGTAGTTCATTTGTGCACTATTCAGAGTTAAACTGGCATAATAAATTACTCTCAAGTATTTGTCAACTCTTTGCCCAAGAACAGCTCCTACTGCATGGTTAGAAGCATCACACATGATTTCAAAAGGTAAAGACCAGACAGGAGCTACAATCACAGGTGCACTAGTCAACTTTTCCTTAAGGGAATTAAAAGCTTGCATGCATTGTGCTGTAAAATCAAATGGAACATCTTTCCCCAATAAATGGCACAATGGTTGGCTTATTTTGGAAAAATCTTTAATAAACCTCCTGTAAAATCCTGCATGCCCTAGAAAACTTCTTATTCCCTTAACTGAGGTAGGTGGGGGTAACTTAGCAATCAGTTCAATTTTAGCCTTATCTACCTCAATTCCTTTACTTGACACCACATGACCTAAAACAATGCCCTGAGTAACCATAAAATGACTCTTTTCCCAACTTAAAGTGAGGTTACATTCAATGCATCTCTCAAGCACACGAACAAGTTTATTGAGGCAATTATCAAAAGAATTACCAAAAACAGAAAAATCATCCATAAATACCTCAATAAAATCATCGATCATATCTGAGAAGACAGACATCATGCATCTCTGAAAAGTTGCAGGTGCATTGCACAAGCCAAAGGGCATACGTCGAAATGCATAAGTCCCAAAAGGGCAAGTAAAGGTTGTCTTGGACTGATCCTCTGGAGCTATTGGCACCTGATAATAACCTGAAAGGCCATCCAGAAAACAATAATGTGAGTGTCCAGAAAGTTTATCTAACATCTGATCAATAAAAGGAAGAGGGAAATGATCTTTCTTTGTAGCATTATTCAACTTCCTATAATCGATGCACATTCTCCATCCAGTAGTAGTCCTAGTAGGAACCAACTCATTCTTCTCATTTTTCACCACAGTGATTCCAGATTTCTTAGGAACTACATGTACTGGGCTCACCCACTCACTATTGGCAATTGGATAAATTACTCCTTCATCCAGCAATTTGAGCACTTCCTTCTTAACCACTTCACTCATATTTGGGTTAAGTCTCCTTTGGGTTTCCCTCACAGGTTTAGCTCCCTCTTCTAAAGTGATTCTATGCATGCACATGGAAGGGCTAATACCCTTGATGTCACTCAATCCCCATCCTATTGCTCTCTTCAATCTTTTAAGCTCACTCACTAACCTCATCTCCTCCCCTTCACTAAGTTCACTAGATATTATCACAGGTAAAGTGTTGTGATCTCCTAAAAACACATATTTCAGATTCTTAGGTAACTCTTTCAGCTCTAACTCTAGTGAGGGGTTCTCCTCTTCTTTTTCAATGGGGGAAAACTCACAAACTGGATCATCCTTAAACTCCTCTATTTCAGCACTTTCTAAGGTCTCAAGACAACTGGCTATTTCTGCATCAAAAATTTCCAAATCACTATCCAAGGTCAAAGCCAGCTCCAATTTATCAGCAGAACCTGTCTGCAAGAAAGCATCTGAAACAACTGCATCAATACAATCAATGAAAGAACAATCCTCATATAAGGCAGTTGTAGGAATAGGAGAAGTGTTAAAAATAGAAAATTCCACAGTTTGTCCCAAAACAGTGTGTGAAATTGGAGAGACACGGCCAAGTCAATCTAACACGGCCGTGGATCCCATACCATCCACAACAAGAATTAAAGAAAACATAATCTGTTTTCTCCAAAAACTTGTTACGCTCAAATTAACTCTACCACAAAGCGTCACTCGCAAGTATACGAGGTAGCTGTAGCAAAGGTGATCGCCCCAAGGTCGTTCTCTCAAGGAAGCTAAAGTGGTTAATTGCTTATCAGATTATGTTTAACAAGTAATAAAGAGATTTATAAATTGCTAAATAATGAAGAAGATTGATTAAAGTTTAAAACAATAAAAGTAAATTGAGCTGTGTTTTGATTCACTTGATAGAATGGTCTAGGGTTTGCACTTCTCTACTACTTATATGTATGAACGGTTATTCCTCTTAACTAATTCAATTTCAAAGATTAAATCTCAAACAACTCAACTAATCAAGTCAAGGAAATAAGCTTTCGCATTCAAACCTCTTTCAACTAATCTTGTTACAAGTGAAATAATCTTTTTAATAGGTTATATCTCTAATTCACCTAAGTCCCTAATTGAATTGTTCAAGTATTAAACTTCATCTCTCGATCCATCATCTAATACCTTAAAACACATAATTGGTGATCAATCAATTATATATTAACAATGTTTCATTCAATCAAAGCTAAAGAAATTATTAGCTAAGAGAAAAACCAATTCATACAATCATAGCAGATCCATACAAACCCTAGACTAGATCAAATTAGTTCATAATGCAATTAAACATATTCATCTTATTAATGTTCAAAGAAATCAAAATAGACATGATAATATCCATTCAATAAAAATAAAGAGAATAAGTTCAAGAACAAAACCAAGTTACAAACTCCTTGAAGCTTTTGAAGAATCTCTTGTTCAATCTTGCAAGAAGGATGTCTTGATGGCTAGAACAATTTAATCTAATCTAGTTTAATCCAAAATGAAATTAAAATCAAAGAAAACAAAGTTAAAAAAAACCTAGCTCTAATCTCTGACGGCTCCAAAATCTATTCTAAATCGTCCAAAAAAAAACCCCCAAAACCTAACTTTCCTTCTTCCTTTTATACGAAACGCGGCTTTAAAATTCGGTGCGCGTATATTTCATGAGGGACACGGCCAAGTCAGATGTGACTTGGCCGTGTGAGTGGCTTTTGGAGGGACACGGCCACAAGACACGGCCGTGTCCCTTGCCAGTGTTCGCTACTGCCTGCCTTTAGATCCCCTTATCTTCTTTGTTGAGTGACACGGCCAAGTGAAGCTTGACTTGGCCGTGTTGCAGCTTAATGGAAGGACACGGCCAGGTGACACGGCCGTGTCCCTTGCCAGTGTTTGCTTCTGTGTCTTGAACTTCCTTTTAACTTGATATGGGACACGGCCAGTGACTTAGCCGTGTCCTATGCCCGTGTCAGCTACTGTCCCTTTTTATCTTCAATTCATTTCCTTGCCTGTTCTACCTGACACACAACTTACAAACAAAAACTTAAACAAGACATAAATAAACATCAATAATCAAAACATAAAACTTACCTAAAATTAGATCAAACACGACCTAAATACTAAAACAAACTAAAATTACATAATTAAAGAAAACACTAAACAAATCAATAAAAACTAACAAAAGACCTAAATAAAACAATAATTAACACAATAAACAAGACACAAACTATAACAAAAACTAATAAAACAACTACCCCACACTTAAAACTTTGCTTGTCCTCAAGCAAATTCACATGGCATAAATTAAAAACTCAAACAACCTTAACTATAATTCCAGTACATAGATGAAATACTTTAAGACTCAGACATAAATAATTGCATCTTACTTCAATCAAGGATTTTCTTAACTCATTCATTAATCCAGACATACAAATCTCACCTCTCATCTAAGTGTTTCACTCGATTTCATAGGTTAATTCACTCAAACCACTCATGACTGCATGCTACCATAAACTTGCTTAATTATCCAATCTCCCTCACTGATTTTCTCAAGAAATAATCCGAAGGTCTTTCATTTGGATGTAATGGGGCTAAGGTAAAGGTGTGAGAAAAGGAATTTAAGCTGGAGCATAAAGAAATGGAGTATCTAAATTAGACACTACTCTTACTAAGAAACTCATAACTCCCTCAAACGGCATATTCACCAACCCTTGATAATCTTACATATTTGCATAAATACATGAGTCAACATTCCTCTTTTGATAACCAATGCTAGAACATATATGAATTTTGTATATATATATATAACTTTTCTTTTATTTACTCTTTTTTTTTTTACTTTTATCATTCATTTTTTTTTATTTTTTTTTAAATATATATATATACAAAATTAAGAATTTAATGGAACATCTAGCTTAAAATGTAGAGGAAAAGAATAATGACTCTTAATCAAATATAATTTGCAAAGTATGCATTTCAACCCCCAATTAGCAATTCCATTAATTTTTTACTTGCTTACCCCACACTTTGAAATAAACTACCCTATTGTCTAATCATACAACTCCATTCCTTAATGCATAGGTATGATGATAATAAGAACATGTTAAGTTGAGAATTATGTTAATCAAACAAGAAACGGTCAATGGCTCAACTTGGCTTACTAAGGAAATCAATATAAAGGGAAGTCTCTTTAAGCTAAAGGGGCTAACCTAATTGCCTTCATCATTTTAAAAACTTGAGAATAAATCATAATGTGAGTTCAATAAGTATGCAAAAGCAAACTCTAGAGATGCAACATCATGAAGGTGCACACTTAAGAAAGGAAAATTAATTGACAATAATATAAAATTTTATGAGGCTCAAAGCTCACACAGGTGGTTTCACAAAGATTTACATGTCATGAATTGCAGAATGCGAAAATTAATCCCGAATGAATTCAAATGCACATTACTATGCTGATACCAAAGTCTCAACTATAATGCTAGAATCACAGCAAAGATCAATAAATTTTCAACAATTATACCATGCATAACAAACACAATAAACAAAACAACACGATAAGCACAACAAGAATTAAAGGAAAGCTTAAAGAGTACCCCACACTTAAAATTGACATTGTCCTCAATGGAAAACAAGAATAATAAATAAAATGAGTTAAAGGACAACCTGTCTTCCATCGTACTTGGTGAGGCAAAATCCTAGCTTTCCATCACAAACACAAAAGTTTGATAACAAAAATACAATAAAATATCCAAACACAAAAGTTTTAACAGGAAAAACAAAAAGGAAAAATAAAACAAAAGTACACTAAATAAAATAAAATAAAACAAGGAACACAAAGTCTAAGGAAAAGGCGGGCGAGAAGATGATGCAGCCGAGGGATGAAGACTCAGAATTTTGGCAAGGTTGCTGTTAATCTGATCCATCTGTTGCAACATCTCAATATGGTTTCGGTTCACCGTGCCTGTCAGTCCATCTATCTTTCCCTCCAATCGATCTACCTTGCCCTCCAGGGCCTCAATCCTCAAAAGTACGTTTTGATGTTCCGAGACCGGAGCATCCTCATCTAAATCAAGAGAATCCGAGTCGGACTCCCCTTCAACCCGGGCTCTCTTTTGCCTGTCTCCCTGTGCTTCAGGCTCAGCTGAAGGCATCACAAAAGTTCCCCTCCTACACACCACCATGTTCATCTTTGCCAATGTAGCTAAATCAAGAGAGTCATTACCCAATATCCTAGTCATACGAGTAGCACTCGGATCAAAATCCTCAACCAGGGCTACTGCTAGTGTGGTAACCAACCCTCCAACACAAATTGCCCCCTTTCTTCCGTTAGCCACAGAATAAAAAATATCGGCTAACCAATAGCCAGCACTGACATTCATCTCATTCAAAACACTATCAAGGAAAAATAATTCATTCAGCGCAACCACACCCGGGCTTTCCTTCCGGGCAAAGAATCCGCAGGCCATAAACCTATGCAAATATCTTATAGCAGGCTTTCTCAATCTAGATGCTTTAGCCGATTTGGCAACATAGGTACCAGAGCCCAAGGCTCCCCAAGCAAACTGTTGCCTAAATTCTTTGGGTAATGACCGTTCCCCATGCTGATGAAAATCATAAATAGCATTTAACTCATCAATATTAAGCACAAATGGTTTTCCCAACAACTTAAACATCAATTTCCTGCAAATTTTCTTATCATCCCTTTCCACCTTAAGGGATGTCAAAAATTCCAAAGTAAGCTCCTCAAACTGCAACGGTCTTAAGGTGACAAAAGTCTCCCACCCAAGGTATTGCACATATTTATAGAAATCAGTCCTAATTTTCAAGGCATCAAGCGATTCATCATTTACATACCTTGTTGGGTAAAAACCCCTAGCCAAAAGACTTGCTCGTTTCGAAGGTACAGCGGATGAAAAAGAAGAAGCTCCTCCGGTGCTAGGCCTCTTCGCCTTGTGGTGTGAAATAGTCTTTGTTCTTGGCATCCTTAGGAATCTGAAAATTCAACCCAAAACTGAATTAAAGCACAAGTATATGAGTAAAGATGGAGTTTTAAATGAATATGTCAAGATTTGTTGAAGAAATTTGATGCGGTAAGGAAAGAATTGGAAAATTGCAATCAAAACAATGGCTATGGCGATAAGAGAGAGCGAGAGAGAGAGAGAACGAGAGAGGGATGAAGAAAAGAGATTAGGGATTAAAAATGAAATCTGTGCAAAAATCGTGACTTTTAAAGTTAAAAAAAAAATGATGGACACGGCCGTGTTTATGGGAACTTGGCCGTGTCTGGTGTGTGAAATTGGAGAGACACGGCCAAGTCAATCTAACACGGCCGTGTCTGAAGCAAAATGGGGGACACGGCCAGGTGACACGGCCGTGTCCCATGGGTGTGTCCCATTCTGTGCAAATTGGCAAAATCGTTCAAAATTTTTTTTTTTTTTTATATATTTGAAAAATTTTGGCCGTGTCCAGTATGTGACACGGCCCAGGGACACGACCAAGTCCTTTGGCCGTGTCACCTACTGCCTTTTTATTTACTTTTTACAATTTTTTTTAAACGATTTTTGCAAACCCTCTTTTATAAACACCCTGAAACACAAAGTAAAGAAAAACCGATTAAAGCACAATCCATTTATTGAAACCGAACATAAATCAAAACTCGCTAAACTGAAAATTACAACTACGAAAAATAAATGCAAACCGATGGGTTGCCTCCCATTTAGCGCTTCTTTAATGTCATAAAGCTGGACATCATGCAAGGCTTAGGGATCATGAATCAAAGTACTGTCAATGACCCTTAATTCCTGAAGTCCTTCATTGTATGGCTTAACTCTTTGTCCATTCACTTTGAAAGTCTCACCTGTTCTAGAGTTAAGTAATTCAATTGCACCAGAAGGATATACCTGTGTTATCTCGAAAGGACCACTCCATCGAGACTTGAGTTTACCTGGAAAAAGATGGAGTCGTGAGTTAAAAAGTAAAACCTTCATACCTGGACTCAATGTCTTTCGCACTATAATTCTGTCATGAAGTGCTTTAGTGCGATCCTTGTAAATTCTCGAGCTCTCATAAGCCTCATTCCTCAGCTCATCTAACTCTGAAATTTGCAGAAATCTTTCTCTCTTTGCTTTGTCCAAGTCCAAATTCAGAGTCTTGATTGCCCAATATGCTCTGTGCTCCAACTCTACTGGTAAGTGACAAGCTTTTCCAAACACCAATCGATATGGACTCATACCAAGAGGGGTTTTGAAAGCAGTCCGATACGCCCATAGTGCATCGTGCAGTCTGCTTGCCCAATCCTTCCTGGATGTGTTGACTGTTTTCTCCAAAATTCCTTTTAGCTGCTTGTTTGATGTTTCCACTTGCCCAGAAGTCTGTGGATGGTATGGGGTTGCCACCTTGTGCTTCACACCAGATTTGTGCATTAACTTCTCAAAAAGCCTGTTGCAAAAATGGCTTCCCCCATCACTGACTATCACCCTTGGTGTGCCAAACCTGCTAAGAATGTTTTCCTTCACAAATTTAACAACAATATTAGCATCATTAGTACGGGTGGGGATTGCCTCCACCCATTTTGAAACATAATCTACAGCAACTAAAATGTATTCATAACCAAAGGATTTGGGGAAAGGACCCATGAAGTCTATTCCCCACACATCAAACAGTTCAACAACAATAAATGACTGAAGGGGCATTTCATTTCTCCTCCCAATGTTACCTACTCTTTGGCAACGATCACAGCTCTTACAATAGTCTTGAGCATCTTTAAATAAAGTAGGCCAGTAAAAACCACTTTGAAGCACCTTTTCTGCAGTCTTTCTTCCTCCAAAATGACCCCCACAGTGAAAGTCATGACAAAATTGAAGAACACTCAGTTGTTCTTCCTCAGCTACACACCTGCGAATTATCTCATCTTTGCATATCCGGAATAAATAAGGCTCATCCCAAAAATAAAACTTACTCAAGTGTAGAAACCTTTTCTTTTCCTGAAAGGACATGTTAGATCTCAAAATGCCACAAGCAAGATAGTTAGCAATATCTGCAAACCAAGGGGCATGAATTACCACAAACAGATGCTCATCAGGAAATTCTTCTAAATTTTTATGAATGCTATCAGATGCAAGATTTTCATTAAAGTAAGGTAATCTGGATAAATGATCAGCAACAACATTCTCACTACCCTTAGTATCCCTGATCTGGAAATCAAACTCTTGCAACAACAACACCCATCTAATTAATCGTGGTTTAGCATGCTGTTTTGTTAAAAGATATTTAAGAGCTGCATGGTCAGAATGCACAATAATTTTTGACCCAATTAAATAAGCTCTAAATTTGTCTAAAGCAAAAACAACAGCTAACATTTCCTTCTCAGTTGTGGTGTAGTTCATTTGTGCACTATTCAGAGTTAAACTGGCATAATAAATTACTCTCAAGTATTTGTCAACTCTTTGCCCAAGAACAGCTCCTACTGCATGGTTAGAAGCATCACACATGATTTCAAAAGGTAAAGACCAGACAGGAGCTACAATCACAGGTGCACTAGTCAACTTTTCCTTAAGGGAATTAAAAGCTTGCATGCATTGTGCTGTAAAATCAAATGGAACATCTTTCCCCAATAAATGGCACAATGGTTGGCTTATTTTGGAAAAATCTTTAATAAACCTCCTGTAAAATCCTGCATGCCCTAGAAAACTTCTTATTCCCTTAACTGAGGTAGGTGGGGGTAACTTAGCAATCAGTTCAATTTTAGCCTTATCTACCTCAATTCCTTTACTTGACACCACATGACCTAAAACAATGCCCTGAGTAACCATAAAATGACTCTTTTCCCAACTTAAAGTGAGGTTACATTCAATGCATCTCTCAAGCACACGAACAAGTTTATTGAGGCAATTATCAAAAGAATTACCAAAAACAGAAAAATCATCCATAAATACCTCAATAAAATCATCGATCATATCTGAGAAGACAGACATCATGCATCTCTGAAAAGTTGCAGGTGCATTGCACAAGCCAAAGGGCATACGTCGAAATGCATAAGTCCCAAAAGGGCAAGTAAAGGTTGTCTTGGACTGATCCTCTGGAGCTATTGGCACCTGATAATAACCTGAAAGGCCATCCAGAAAACAATAATGTGAGTGTCCAGAAAGTTTATCTAACATCTGATCAATAAAAGGAAGAGGGAAATGATCTTTCTTTGTAGCATTATTCAACTTCCTATAATCGATGCACATTCTCCATCCAGTAGTAGTCCTAGTAGGAACCAACTCATTCTTCTCATTTTTCACCACAGTGATTCCAGATTTCTTAGGAACTACATGTACTGGGCTCACCCACTCACTATTGGCAATTGGATAAATTACTCCTTCATCCAGCAATTTGAGCACTTCCTTCTTAACCACTTCACTCATATTTGGGTTAAGTCTCCTTTGGGTTTCCCTCACAGGTTTAGCTCCCTCTTCTAAAGTGATTCTATGCATGCACATGGAAGGGCTAATACCCTTGATGTCACTCAATCCCCATCCTATTGCTCTCTTCAATCTTTTAAGCTCACTCACTAACCTCATCTCCTCCCCTTCACTAAGTTCACTAGATATTATCACAGGTAAAGTGTTGTGATCTCCTAAAAACACATATTTCAGATTCTTAGGTAACTCTTTCAGCTCTAACTCTAGTGAGGGGTTCTCCTCTTCTTTTTCAATGGGGGAAAACTCACAAACTGGATCATCCTTAAACTCCTCTATTTCAGCACTTTCTAAGGTCTCAAGACAACTGGCTATTTCTGCATCAAAAATTTCCAAATCACTATCCAAGGTCAAAGCCAGCTCCAATTTATCAGCAGAACCTGTCTGCAAGAAAGCATCTGAAACAACTGCATCAATACAATCAATGAAAGAACAATCCTCATATAAGGCAGTTGTAGGAATAGGAGAAGTGTTAAAAATAGAAAATTCCACAGTTTGTCCCAAAACAGTGTGTGAAATTGGAGAGACACGGCCAAGTCAATCTAACACGGCCGTGGATCCCATACCATCCACAACAAGAATTAAAGAAAACATAATCTGTTTTCTCCAAAAACTTGTTACGCTCAAATTAACTCTACCACAAAGCGTCACTCGCAAGTATACGAGGTAGCTGTAGCAAAGGTGATCGCCCCAAGGTCGTTCTCTCAAGGAAGCTAAAGTGGTTAATTGCTTATCAGATTATGTTTAACAAGTAATAAAGAGATTTATAAATTGCTAAATAATGAAGAAGATTGATTAAAGTTTAAAACAATAAAAGTAAATTGAGCTGTGTTTTGATTCACTTGATAGAATGGTCTAGGGTTTGCACTTCTCTACTACTTATATGTATGAACGGTTATTCCTCTTAACTAATTCAATTTCAAAGATTAAATCTCAAACAACTCAACTAATCAAGTCAAGGAAATAAGCTTTCGCATTCAAACCTCTTTCAACTAATCTTGTTACAAGTGAAATAATCTTTTTAATAGGTTATATCTCTAATTCACCTAAGTCCCTAATTGAATTGTTCAAGTATTAAACTTCATCTCTCGATCCATCATCTAATACCTTAAAACACATAATTGGTGATCAATCAATTATATATTAACAATGTTTCATTCAATCAAAGCTAAAGAAATTATTAGCTAAGAGAAAAACCAATTCATACAATCATAGCAGATCCATACAAACCCTAGACTAGATCAAATTAGTTCATAATGCAATTAAACATATTCATCTTATTAATGTTCAAAGAAATCAAAATAGACATGATAATATCCATTCAATAAAAATAAAGAGAATAAGTTCAAGAACAAAACCAAGTTACAAACTCCTTGAAGCTTTTGAAGAATCTCTTGTTCAATCTTGCAAGAAGGATGTCTTGATGGCTAGAACAATTTAATCTAATCTAGTTTAATCCAAAATGAAATTAAAATCAAAGAAAACAAAGTTAAAAAAAACCTAGCTCTAATCTCTGACGGCTCCAAAATCTATTCTAAATCGTCCAAAAAAAAACCCCCAAAACCTAACTTTCCTTCTTCCTTTTATACGAAACGCGGCTTTAAAATTCGGTGCGCGTATATTTCATGAGGGACACGGCCAAGTCAGATGTGACTTGGCCGTGTGAGTGGCTTTTGGAGGGACACGGCCACAAGACACGGCCGTGTCCCTTGCCAGTGTTCGCTACTGCCTGCCTTTAGATCCCCTTATCTTCTTTGTTGAGTGACACGGCCAAGTGAAGCTTGACTTGGCCGTGTTGCAGCTTAATGGAAGGACACGGCCAGGTGACACGGCCGTGTCCCTTGCCAGTGTTTGCTTCTGTGTCTTGAACTTCCTTTTAACTTGATATGGGACACGGCCAGTGACTTGGCCGTGTCCTATGCCCGTGTCAGCTACTGTCCCTTTTTATCTTCAATTCATTTCCTTGCCTGTTCTACCTGACACACAACTTACAAACAAAAACTTAAACAAGACATAAATAAACATCAATAATCAAAACATAAAACTTACCTAAAATTAGATCAAACACGACCTAAATACTAAAACAAACTAAAATTACATAATTAAAGAAAACACTAAACAAATCAATAAAAACTAACAAAAGACCTAAATAAAACAATAATTAACACAATAAACAAGACACAAACTATAACAAAAACTAATAAAACAACTACCCCACACTTAAAACTTTGCTTGTCCTCAAGCAAATTCACATGGCATAAATTAAAAACTCAAACAACCTTAACTATAATTCCAGTACATAGATGAAATACTTTAAGACTCAGACATAAATAATTGCATCTTACTTCAATCAAGGATTTTCTTAACTCATTCATTAATCCAGACATACAAATCTCACCTCTCATCTAAGTGTTTCACTCGATTTCATAGGTTAATTCACTCAAACCACTCATGACTGCATGCTACCATAAACTTGCTTAATTATCCAATCTCCCTCACTGATTTTCTCAAGAAATAATCCGAAGGTCTTTCATTTGGATGTAATGGGGCTAAGGTAAAGGTGTGAGAAAAGGAATTTAAGCTGGAGCATAAAGAAATGGAGTATCTAAATTAGACACTACTCTTACTAAGAAACTCATAACTCCCTCAAACGGCATATTCACCAACCCTTGATAATCTTACATATTTGCATAAATACATGAGTCAACATTCCTCTTTTGATAACCAATGCTAGAACATATATGAATTTTGTATATATATATATAACTTTTCTTTTATTTACTCTTTTTTTTTTTTTACTTTTATCATTCATTTTTTTTATTTTTTTTAAATATATATATATACAAAATTAAGAATTTAATGGAACATCTAGCTTAAAATGTAGAGGAAAAGAATAATGACTCTTAATCAAATATAATTTGCAAAGTATGCATTTCAACCCCCAATTAGCAATTCCATTAATTTTTTACTTGCTTACCCCACACTTTGAAATAAACTACCCTATTGTCTAATCATACAACTCCATTCCTTAATGCATAGGTATGATGATAATAAGAACATGTTAAGTTGAGAATTATGTTAATCAAACAAGAAACGGTCAATGGCTCAACTTGGCTTACTAAGGAAATCAATATAAAGGGAAGTCTCTTTAAGCTAAAGGGGCTAACCTAATTGCCTTCATCATTTTAAAAACTTGAGAATAAATCATAATGTGAGTTCAATAAGTATGCAAAAGCAAACTCTAGAGATGCAACATCATGAAGGTGCACACTTAAGAAAGGAAAATTAATTGACAATAATATAAAATTTTATGAGGCTCAAAGCTCACACAGGTGGTTTCACAAAGATTTACATGTCATGAATTGCAGAATGCGAAAATTAATCCCGAATGAATTCAAATGCACATTACTATGCTGATACCAAAGTCTCAACTATAATGCTAGAATCACAGCAAAGATCAATAAATTTTCAACAATTATACCATGCATAACAAACACAATAAACAAAACAACACGATAAGCACAACAAGAATTAAAGGAAAGCTTAAAGAGTACCCCACACTTAAAATTGACATTGTCCTCAATGGAAAACAAGAATAATAAATAAAATGAGTTAAAGGACAACCTGTCTTCCATCGTACTTGGTGAGGCAAAATCCTAGCTTTCCATCACAAACACAAAAGTTTGATAACAAAAATACAATAAAATATCCAAACACAAAAGTTTTAACAGGAAAAACAAAAAGGAAAAATAAAACAAAAGTACACTAAATAAAATAAAATAAAACAAGGAACACAAAGTCTAAGGAAAAGGCGGGCGAGAAGATGATGCAGCCGAGGGATGAAGACTCAGAATTTTGGCAAGGTTGCTGTTAATCTGATCCATCTGTTGCAACATCTCAATATGGTTTCGGTTCACCGTGCCTGTCAGTCCATCTATCTTTCCCTCCAATCGATCTACCTTGCCCTCCAGGGCCTCAATCCTCAAAAGTACGTTTTGATGTTCCGAGACCGGAGCATCCTCATCTAAATCAAGAGAATCCGAGTCGGACTCCCCTTCAACCCGGGCTCTCTTTTGCCTGTCTCCCTGTGCTTCAGGCTCAGCTGAAGGCATCACAAAAGTTCCCCTCCTACACACCACCATGTTCATCTTTGCCAATGTAGCTAAATCAAGAGAGTCATTACCCAATATCCTAGTCATACGAGTAGCACTCGGATCAAAATCCTCAACCAGGGCTACTGCTAGTGTGGTAACCAACCCTCCAACACAAATTGCCCCCTTTCTTCCGTTAGCCACAGAATAAAAAATATCGGCTAACCAATAGCCAGCACTGACATTCATCTCATTCAAAACACTATCAAGGAAAAATAATTCATTCAGCGCAACCACACCCGGGCTTTCCTTCCGGGCAAAGAATCCGCAGGCCATAAACCTATGCAAATATCTTATAGCAGGCTTTCTCAATCTAGATGCTTTAGCCGATTTGGCAACATAGGTACCAGAGCCCAAGGCTCCCCAAGCAAACTGTTGCCTAAATTCTTTGGGTAATGACCGTTCCCCATGCTGATGAAAACCATAAATAGCATTTAACTCATCAATATTAAGCACAAATGGTTTTCCCAACAACTTAAACATCAATTTCCTGCAAATTTTCTTATCATCCCTTTCCACCTTAAGGGATGTCAAAAATTCCAAAGTAAGCTCCTCAAACTGCAACGGTCTTAAGGTGACAAAAGTCTCCCACCCAAGGTATTGCACATATTTATAGAAATCAGTCCTAATTTTCAAGGCATCAAGCGATTCATCATTTACATACCTTGTTGGGTAAAAACCCCTAGCCAAAAGACTTGCTCGTTTCGAAGGTACAGCGGATGAAAAAGAAGAAGCTCCTCCGGTGCTAGGCCTCTTCGCCTTGTGGTGTGAAATAGTCTTTGTTCTTGGCATCCTTAGGAATCTGAAAATTCAACCCAAAACTGAATTAAAGCACAAGTATATGAGTAAAGATGGAGTTTTAAATGAATATGTCAAGATTTGTTGAAGAAATTTGATGCGGTAAGGAAAGAATTGGAAAATTGCAATCAAAACAATGGCTATGGCGATAAGAGAGAGCGAGAGAGATTAGGGATTAAAAATGAAATCTGTGCAAAAATCGTGACTTTTAAAGTTAAAAAAAAAATGATGGACACGGCCGTGTTTATGGGAACTTGGCCGTGTCTGGTGTGTGAAATTGGAGAGACACGGCCAAGTTAATCTAACACGGCCGTGTCTGAAGCAAAATGGGGGACAGAGAATCCGCAGAAATTCATCTTACGCTCACACAAGTCAATCGAATGAATTTTTGACCCAATTAAATAAGCTCTAAATTTTTCTAAAGCAAAAACAACAGCTAACATTTCCTTCTCAGTTGTGGTGTAGTTCATTTGTGCACTATTCAGAGTTAAACTGGCATAATAAATTACTCTCAAGTATTTGTCAACTCTTTGCCCAAGAACAGCTCCTACTGCATGGTTAGAAGCATCACACATGATTTCAAAAGGTAAAGACCAGACAGGAGCTACAATCACAGGTGCATTATTTTTTTAATTTGATCTAGTCTAGGGTTTGTATGGATCTGCTATGATTGTATGGATTGGTTATTACTCTTAACTTAATAATTTCTTTAGCCTTGATTGAATGGAACATTGTTAATATATAATTGATTGATCACCAATTATGTGTTTTAAGGTATTAGATGATGGATCGAGAGATGAAGTTTAATACTTGAACAATTCAATTAGGACTTAGGTGAATTAGAGATATAACCTATTAAAAAGATTATTTCACTTATAACAAGATTAGTTGAGAGAGGTTTGAATGCGAGAGCTTATTTCCTTGACTCGATTAGTTGAGTTGTTTGAGATTTAATCTTTGAAATTGAATTAGTTAAGAGGAATAACCGTTCATACATATAAGTAGTAGAGAAGTGCAAACCCTAGACCATTCTATCAAGTGAATCAAAACACAGCTCAATTTACTTTTATTGTTTTAAACTTTAATCAATCTTCTTCATTACTTAGCAATCTATAAATCTCTTTATTACTTTTTAAACATAATCTGATAAGCAATTAACCAATTTAGCTTCCTTGAGAGAACGACCTTGGGGCGATCACCTTTGCTACAGCTACCTCGTATACTTGCGAGTGACGCTTTGTGGTAGAGTTAATTTGAGCGTAACAAGTTTTTGGCGCCGCTGCCGGGGAGTCTAATTGGCGTAATTGTTTATAAAAAAATAATAATAATAAAAACAAAATTTCTTTAGATTATTTTTCATTGTTTTCATTTTATTTTATTTGTCTTTTGCTTTTAATTGTTTCTTTTTCTAGATATTTTTGTTTATGCAAGGCAGGAGATCACTCGAAGGAGAGCTGCACCCATTCATTCCAGAAATTCAGAGAGTAAAAAGGAGCAGAGAGGAGTTTGAGCTCTACACCGGATTTGATACTTCGGAGGAAGACACTTCAGATTTTGAGTCAGAATCTACACCATCAGTTAAAATGGCTGAAGAAAGACAAAGAACCATGAGAGATTTTGCTAGACCTGTCATTGGGACTTCCACTTCTTGCATAAGACTGACAGATGTAGCAAGAAACTATGAATTGAAGAACATCCATTACAATATGCTGCCATCATTCTATGGAGTTCCAAATGAAGATCCTTTGAATTTTATTCGGGATTTCTACTCCACCCTCAACACTTTTCCTTTGGGAGGACTTACAGAAGATCAGTTGAGGATGCGATGTTTCCCTTATACTTTGAAGGACAGGGCAAAGAGCTGGCTCATGATGTTGCCTGAGAATTCACTGACAACTTGGGAGCAAGTTTACAATAAATTCATGGGCAAGTTCTATTCACACCAGAAGACAGCTGAGTTGAGAGGAAAGATTGCTACATTCTCTCAATTTGAAGGAGAGCCATTTCATGAGGCTTGGGACAGATTCAAGATGCTATTGATCCAGTGCCCGCATCATCACTACCCACTTCAACTCCTTAATCAGTTTTTCTATGATGGTCTCACCCAGCAATTTCAGAACACTGTTGATAATGCAGCTGGGGGAGCCATGGGAGAAAAGACAGCTGATGAGACTTATGAGATTTTTGAGATGTTGGGAGCTAATTCTCAACAGAAGAATGTAAGGGGAAGAAGCAAGGGAGTGAATCAACTGGAAGCCAATACTGAAATGGTTAGTCAAATAGCTGAGTTGACAAGGCAGGTTCAGATGCTAAACATGAAGAACAACGTTTCTTCATCCACTCAAGAGGTGTGTGGAATCTGTGGGACATTTGGGCATGGAGCAAATATATGTCCCTCTGCATATGAGACTTTTGGGAATGAAGCTGAGCAAGTTAATGCTATGGGGGGATTTCAACCACGAGCTAGGAATGATCCTTACTCTAACACTTACAATCCTGGTTGGAGGAGTCACCCCAATTTTTCCTGGACAACAAATAATGCTCAACAGCCATTCCATTTACTCCAGAGACAGAACCAACAGCAGGGCCAATCCTCAAATCAAAATCAAGGACAGCCTAAAAGAGAGAGTTTGGAAGACAGTTTACAAGCTTTCATCAAAGTCAGTGCTCAAAACCAAGAGATGAACAACAAGAGACTGGATTCCTTGGAAGCATCCTTTAAGAAGGTGGAGACCCAAGTGGGGCAACTTGCACAACAGATGCAGATTCAACAAAAGGGGAAGTTCCCAAGTCAACCTGAGCAGGCACAAGCAGTAACTGTTCTTAGGAGTGGCAAGGTAATTAATAATAATGTTGAAAATAACTCTGTGAATGCAGGTGAGCAAGAAAAGAACAAGGAAGGAGAATTAGAGAACAAAGGTGCTGAAGAAGGATCAATGGAGAAGTCCCCTACACCAGATTTGCACAAGGCAAGTAATCCATACCGGCCACCTATACCATTTCCTAGCAGGTTGAAGGATGATAAAAAAGATAAGCAGTTTTCAGATATCTTCAATATGCTATCTAAGGTAAGTATCAACTTACCCTTACTTGAAGCAATTAAGAACATGCCGGCTTATGCTAAATTCTTCAAAGAACTGAATACCAAGAAAAAAAGGTATGAGCCAAACGAAAAGGTGATAGTTTCTGAGGTAGCTAGTGCTGTTTTGCAGCATAAACTGCCTCCTAAGCTAAAGGATCCTGGAAGTTTTATTATTCAAATTGCTATGGGGAATGGGAAATGTACTGATGGCATGTGTGATTTGGGGGCTAGTGTGAATTTAATGCCTTACTCTATTTATCTTGATTTAGAACTAGGGGAACTTAAACCAACAAAAATGGTATTGCAATTAGCTGATAGATCTCTTAGATTCCCGAAAGGGGTCATAGAAGATGTGTTAGTTAAAGTTGGTGGTTTGATAGTACCTGTGGATTTCATTGTTCTTGACATGGAGGTAGGTAATTCTTCACCATCTGCACACACCATTTTGCTGGGTAGGCCTTTTATGGCGACTACTAATACTTTGATAGATGTTAAGAATGGAAAATTATCAATGACTGTTTTGGGACAAACTGTGGAATTTTCTATTTTTAACACTTCTCCTATTCCTACAACTGCCTTATATGAGGATTGTTCTTTCATTGATTGTATTGATGCAGTTGTTTCAGATGCTTTCTTGCAGATAGGTTCTGCTGATAAATTGGAGCTGGCTTTGACCTTGGATAGTGATTTGGAAATTTTTGATGCAGAAATAGCCAGTTGTCTTGAGACCTTAGAAAGTGCTGAAATAGAGGAGTTTAAGGATGATCCAGTTTGTGAGTTTTCCCCCATTGAAAAAGAAGAGGAGAACCCCTCACTAGAGTTAGAGCTGAAAGAGTTACCTAAGAATCTGAAATATGTGTTTTTAGGAGATCACAACACTTTACCTGTGATAATATCTAGTGAACTTAGTGAAGGGGAGGAGATGAGGTTAGTGAGTGAGCTTAAAAGATTGAAGAGAGCAATAGGATGGGGATTGAGTGACATCAAGGGTATTAGCCCTTCCATGTGCATGCATAGAATCACTTTAGAAGAGGGAGCTAAACCTGTGAGGGAAACCCAAAGGAGACTTAACCCAAATATGAGTGAAGTGGTTAAGAAGGAAGTGCTCAAATTGCTGGATGAAGGAGTAATTTATCCAATTGCCAATAGTGAGTGGGTGAGCCCAGTACATGTAGTTCCTAAGAAATCTGGAATCACTGTGGTGAAAAATGAGAAGAATGAGTTGGTTCCTACTAGGACTACTACTGGATGGAGAATGTGCATCGATTATAGGAAGTTGAATAATGCTACAAAGAAAGATCATTTCCCTCTTCCTTTTATTGATCAGATGTTAGATAAACTTTCTGGACACTCACATTATTGTTTTCTGGATGGCCTTTCAGGTTATTATCAGGTGCCAATAGCTCCAGAGGATCAGTCCAAGACAACCTTTACTTGCCCTTTTGGGACTTATGCATTTCGACGTATGCCCTTTGGCTTGTGCAATGCACCTGCAACTTTTCAGAGATGCATGATGTCTGTCTTCTCAGATATGATCGATGATTTTATTGAGGTATTTATGGATGATTTTTCTATTTTTGGTAATTCTTTTGATAATTGCCTCAATAAACTTGTTCGTGTGCTTGAGAGATGCATTGAATGTAACCTCACTTTAAGTTGGGAAAAGAGTCATTTTATGGTTACTCAGGGCATTGTTTTAGGTCATGTGGTGTCAAGTAAAGGAATTGAGGTAGATAAGGCTAAAATTGAACTGATTGCTAAGTTACCCCCACCTACCTCAGTTAAGGGAATAAGAAGTTTTCTAGGGCATGCAGGATTTTACAGGAGGTTTATTAAAGATTTTTCCAAAATAAGCCAACCATTGTGCCATTTATTGGGGAAAGATGTTCCATTTGATTTTACAGCACAATGCATGCAAGCTTTTAATTCCCTTAAGGAAAAGTTGACTAGTGCACCTGTGATTGTAGCTCCTGTCTGGTCTTTACCTTTTGAAATCATGTGTGATGCTTCTAACCATGCAGTAGGAGCTGTTCTTGGGCAAAGAGTTGACAAATACTTGAGAGTAATTTATTATGCCAGTTTAACTCTGAATAGTGCACAAATGAACTACACCACAACTGAGAAGGAAATGTTAGCTGTTGTTTTTGCTTTAGACAAATTTAGAGCTTATTTAATTGGGTCAAAAATTATTGTGCATTCTGACCATGCAGCTCTTAAATATCTTTTAACAAAACAGCATGCTAAACCACGATTAATTAGATGGGTGTTGTTGTTGCAAGAGTTTGATTTCCAGATCAGGGATACTAAGGGTAGTGAGAATGTTGTTGCTGATCATTTATCCAGATTACCTTACTTTAATGAAAATCTTGCATCTGATAGCATTCATAAAAATTTAGAAGAATTTCCTGATGAGCATCTGTTTGTGGTAATTCATGCCCCTTGGTTTGCAGATATTGCTAACTATCTTGCTTGTGGCATTTTGAGATCTAACATGTCCTTTCAGGAAAAGAAAAGGTTTCTACACTTGAGTAAGTTTTATTTTTGGGATGAGCCTTATTTATTCCGGATATGCAAAGATGAGATAATTCGCAGGTGTGTAGCTGAGGAAGAACAACTGAGTGTTCTTCAATTTTGTCATGACTTTCACTGTGGGGGTCATTTTGGAGGAAGAAAGACTGCAGAAAAGGTGCTTCAAAGTGGTTTTTACTGGCCTACTTTATTTAAAGATGCTCAAGACTATTGTAAGAGCTGTGATCGTTGCCAAAGAGTAGGTAACATTGGGAGGAGAAATGAAATGCCCCTTCAGTCATTTATTGTTGTTGAACTGTTTGATGTGTGGGGAATAGACTTCATGGGTCCTTTCCCCAAATCCTTTGGTTATGAATACATTTTAGTTGCTGTAGATTATGTTTCAAAATGGGTGGAGGCAATCCCCACCCGTACTAATGATGCTAATATTGTTGTTAAATTTGTGAAGGAAAACATTCTTAGCAGGTTTGGCACACCAAGGGTGATAGTCAGTGATGGGGGAAGCCATTTTTGCAACAGGCTTTTTGAGAAGTTAATGCACAAATCTGGTGTGAAGCACAAGGTGGCAACCCCATACCATCCACAGACTTCTGGGCAAGTGGAAACATCAAACAAGCAGCTAAAAGGAATTTTGGAGAAAACAGTCAACACATCCAGGAAGGATTGGGCAAGCAGACTGCACGATGCACTATGGGCGTATCGGACTGCTTTCAAAACCCCTCTTGGTATGAGTCCATATCGATTGGTGTTTGGAAAAGCTTGTCACTTACCAGTAGAGTTGGAGCACAGAGCATATTGGGCAATCAAGACTCTGAATTTGGACTTGGACAAAGCAAAGAGAGAAAGATTTCTGCAAATTTCAGAGTTAGATGAGCTGAGGAATGAGGCTTATGAGAGCTCGAGAATTTACAAGGATCGCACTAAAGCACTTCATGACAGAATTATAGTGCGAAAGACATTGAGTCCAGGATGAAGATTTTACTTTTTAACTCACGACTCCATCTTTTTCCAGGTAAACTCAAGTCTCGATGGAGTGGTCCTTTCGAGATAACACAGGTATATCCTTCTGGTGCAATTGAATTACTTAACTCTAGAACAGGTGAGACTTTCAAAGTGAATGGACAAAGAGTTAAGCCATACAATGAAGGACTTCAGGAATTAAGGGTCATTGACAGTACTTTGATTCATGATCCCTAAGCCTTGCATGATGTCCAGCTATATGAC
Organism: Garcia nutans; assembly: GCA_947685225.1. Lineage (NCBI taxonomy): Eukaryota > Viridiplantae > Streptophyta > Magnoliopsida > Malpighiales > Euphorbiaceae > Garcia > Garcia nutans. The sequence continues at coordinate 10,286,802 of CANTUV010000014.1, read as the reverse complement.
ATTAAAGAAGCGCTAAATGGGAGGCAACCCATCGGTTTGCATTTATTTTTCGTAGTTGTAATTTTCAGTTTAGCGAGTTTTGATTTATGTTCGGTTTCAATAAATGGATTGTGCTTTAATCGGTTTTTCTTTACTTTGTGTTTCAGGGTGTTTATAAAAGAGGGTTTGCAAAAATCGTTTAAAAAAAATTGTAAAAAGTAAATAAAAAGGCAGTAGGTGACACGGCCAAAGGACTTGGCCGTGTCCCTGGGCCGTGTCACATACTGGACACGGCCAAAATTTTTCAAATATATATAAAAAAAAATAAAAAAAAAAAATTTTTGAACGATTTTGCCAATTTGCACAGAATGGGACACACCCATGGGACACGGCCGTGTCACCTGGCCGTGTCCCCCATTTTGCTTCAGACACGGCCGTGTTAGCTTGACTTGGCCGTGTCTCTCCAATTTCACACACCAGACACGGCCAAGTTCCCATAAACACGGCCGTGTCCATCATTTTTTTTTTAACTTTAAAAGTCACGATTTTTGCACAGATTTCATTTTTAATCCCTAATCTCTTTTCTTTGTCCCTCTCTCGTTCTCTCTCTCTCTCGCTCTCTCTTATCGCCATAGCCATTGTTTTGATTGCAATTTTCCAATTCTTTCCTTACCGCATCAAATTTCTTCAACAAATCTTGACATATTCATTTAAAACTCCATCTTTACTCATATACTTGTGCTTTAATTCAGTTTTGGGTTGAATTTTCAGATTCCTAAGGATGCCAAGAACAAAGACTATTTCACACCACAAGGCGAAGAGGCCTAGCACCGGAGGAGCTTCTTCTTTTTCATCCGCTGTACCTTCGAAACGAGCAAGTCTTTTGGCTAGGGGTTTTTACCCAACAAGGTATGTAAATGATGAATCGCTTGATGCCTTGAAAATTAGGACTGATTTCTATAAATATGTGCAATACCTTGGGTGGGAGACTTTTGTCACCTTAAGACCGTTGCAGTTTGAGGAGCTTACTTTGGAATTTTTGACATCCCTTAAGGTGGAAAGGGATGATAAGAAAATTTGCAGGAAATTGATGTTTAAGTTGTTGGGAAAACCATTTGTGCTTAATATTGATGAGTTAAATGCTATTTATGGTTTTCATCAGCATGGGGAACGGTCATTACCCAAAGAATTTAGGCAACAGTTTGCTTGGGGAGCCTTGGGCTCTGGTACCTATGTTGCCAAATCGGCTAAAGCATCTAGATTGAGAAAGCCTGCTATAAGATATTTGCATAGGTTTATGGCCTGCGGATTCTTTGCCCGGAAGGAAAGCCCGGGTGTGGTTGCGCTGAATGAATTATTTTTCCTTGATAGTGTTTTGAATGAGATGAATGTCAGTGCTGGCTATTGGTTAGCCGATATTTTTGATTCTGTGGCTAACGGAAGAAAGGGGGCAATTTGTGTTGGAGGGTTGGTTACCACACTAGCAGTAGCCCTGGTTGAGGATTTTGATCCGAGTGCTACTCGTATGACTAGGATATTGGGTAATGACTCTCTTGATTTAGCTACATTGGCAAAGATGAACATGGTGGTGTGTAGGAGGGGAACTTTTGTGATGCCTTCAGCTGAGCCTGAAGCACAGGGAGACAGGCAAAAGAGAGCCCGGGTTGAAGGGGAGTCCGACTCGGATTCTCTTGATTTAGATGAGGATGCTCCGGTCTCGGAACATCAAAACGTACTTTTGAGGATTGAGGCCCTGGAGGGCAAGGTAGATCGATTGGAGGGAAAGATAGATGGACTGACAGGCACGGTGAACCGAAACCATATTGAGATGTTGCAACAGATGGATCAGATTAACAGCAACCTTGCCAAAATTCTGAGTCTTCATCCCTCGGCTGCATCATCTTCTCGCCCGCCTTTTCCTTAGACTTTGTGTTCCTTGTTTTATTTTATTTTATTTAGTGTACTTTTGTTTTATTTTTCCTTTTTGTTTTTCCTGTTAAAACTTTTGTGTTTGGATATTTTATTGTATTTTTGTTATCAAACTTTTGTGTTTGTGATGGAAAGCTAGGATTTTGCCTCACCAAGTACGATGGAAGACATGTTGTCCTTTAACTCTTTTTATTTATTATTCTTGTTTTCCATTGAGGACAATGTCAATTTTAAGTGTGGGGTACTCTTTAAGCTTTCCTTTAATTCTTGTTGTGCTTATCGTGTTGTTTTGTTTATTGTGTTTGTTATGCATGGTATAATTGTTGAAAATTTATTGATCTTTGCTGTGATTCTAGCATTATAGTTGAGACTTTGGTATCAGCATAGTAATGTGCATTTGAATTCATTCGGGATTAATTTTCGCATTCTGCAATTCATGACATGTAAATCTTTGTGAAACCACCTGTGTGAGCTTTGAGCCTCATAAAATTTGATATTATTGTCAATTAATTTTCCTTTCTTAAGTGTGCACCTTCATGATGTTGCATCTCTAGAGTTTGCTTTTGCATACTTATTGAACTCACATTATGATTTATTCTCAAGTTTTTAAAATGATGAAGGCAATTAGGTTAGCCCCTTTAGCTTAAAGAGACTTCCCTTTATATTGATTTCCTTAGTAAGCCAAGTTGAGCCATTGACCGTTTCTTGTTTGATTAACATAATTCTCAACTTAACATGTTCTTATTATCATCATACCTATGCATTAAGGAATGGAGTTGTATGATTAGACAATAGGGTAGTTTATTTCAAAGTGTGGGGTAAGCAAGTAAAAAATTAATGGAATTGCTAATTGGGGGTTGAAATGCATACTTTGCAAATTATATTTGATTAAGAGTCATTATTCTTTTCCTCTACATTTTAAGCTAGATGTTCCATTAAATTCTTAATTTTGTATATATATATATTTAAAAAAAAAATAAAAAAAAATGAATGATAAAAGTAAAAAAATAAAAGTGTAAATAAAAGAAAAGTTATATATATATATATACAAAATTCATATATGTTCTAGCATTGGTTATCAAAAGAGGAATGTTGACTCATGTATTTATGCAAATATGTAAGATTATCAAGGGTTGGTGAGTATGCCGTTTGAGGGAGTTATGAGTTTCTTAGTAAGAGTAGTGTCTAATTTAGATACTCCATTTCTTTATGCTCCAGCTTAAATTCCTTTTCTCACACCTTTACCTTAGCCCCATTACATCCAAATGAAAGACCTTCGGATTATTTCTTGAGAAAATCAGTGAGGGAGATTGGATAATTAAGCAAGTTTATGGTAGCATGCAGTCATGAGTGGTTTGAGTGAATTAACCTATGAAATCGAGTGAAACACTTAGATGAGAGGTGAGATTTGTATGTCTGGATTAATGAATGAGTTAAGAAAATCCTTGATTGAAGTAAGATGCAATTATTTATGTCTGAGTCTTAAAGTATTTCATCTATGTACTGGAATTATAGTTAAGGTTGTTTGAGTTTTTAATTTATGCCATGTGAATTTGCTTGAGGACAAGCAAAGTTTTAAGTGTGGGGTAGTTGTTTTATTAGTTTTTGTTATAGTTTGTGTCTTGTTTATTGTGTTAATTATTGTTTTATTTAGGTCTTTTGTTAGTTTTTATTGATTTGTTTAGTGTTTTCTTTAATTATGTAATTTTAGTTTGTTTTAGTATTTAGGTCGTGTTTGATCTAATTTTAGGTAAGTTTTATGTTTTGATTATTGATGTTTATTTATGTCTTGTTTAAGTTTTTGTTTGTAAGTTGTGTGTCAGGTAGAACAGGCAAGGAAATGAATTGAAGATAAAAAGGGACAGTAGCTGACACGGGCATAGGACACGGCCAAGTCACTGGCCGTGTCCCATATCAAGTTAAAAGGAAGTTCAAGACACAGAAGCAAACACTGGCAAGGGACACGGCCGTGTCACCTGGCCGTGTCCTTCCATTAAGCTGCAACACGGCCAAGTCAAGCTTCACTTGGCCGTGTCACTCAACAAAGAAGATAAGGGGATCTAAAGGCAGGCAGTAGCGAACACTGGCAAGGGACACGGCCGTGTCTTGTGGCCGTGTCCCTCCAAAAGCCACTCACACGGCCAAGTCACATCTGACTTGGCCGTGTCCCTCATGAAATATACGCGCACCGAATTTTAAAGCCGCGTTTCATATAAAAGGAAGAAGGAAAGTTAGGTTTTGGGGGTTTTTTTTTGGACGATTTAGAATAGATTTTGGAGCCGTCAGAGATTAGAGCTAGGTTTTTTTTAACTTTGTTTTCTTTGATTTTAATTTCATTTTGGATTAAACTAGATTAGATTAAATTGTTCTAGCCATCAAGACATCCTTCTTGCAAGATTGAACAAGAGATTCTTCAAAAGCTTCAAGGAGTTTGTAACTTGGTTTTGTTCTTGAACTTATTCTCTTTATTTTTATTGAATGGATATTATCATGTCTATTTTGATTTCTTTGAACATTAATAAGATGAATATGTTTAATTGCATTATGAACTAATTTGATCTAGTCTAGGGTTTGTATGGATCTGCTATGATTGTATGAATTGGTTTTTCTCTTAGCTAATAATTTCTTTAGCTTTGATTGAATGAAACATTGTTAATATATAATTGATTGATCACCAATTATGTGTTTTAAGGTATTAGATGATGGATCGAGAGATGAAGTTTAATACTTGAACAATTCAATTAGGGACTTAGGTGAATTAGAGATATAACCTATTAAAAAGATTATTTCACTTGTAACAAGATTAGTTGAAAGAGGTTTGAATTCGAAAGCTTATTTCCTTGACTTGATTAGTTGAGTTGTTTGAGATTTAATCTTTGAAATTGAATTAGTTAAGAGGAATAACCGTTCATACATATAAGTAGTAGAGAAGTGCAAACCCTAGACCATTCTATCAAGTGAATCAAAACACAGCTCAATTTACTTTTATTGTTTTAAACTTTAATCAATCTTCTTCATTATTTAGCAATTTATAAATCTCTTTATTACTTGTTAAACATAATCTGATAAGCAATTAACCACTTTAGCTTCCTTGAGAGAACGACCTTGGGGCGATCACCTTTGCTACAGCTACCTCGTATACTTGCGAGTGACGCTTTGTGGTAGAGTTAATTTGAGCGTAACATTCATGCATTAAAAGACTTGGTTTGTTCACATAATCCAAGTCTTCTATTCCATATGGAGACACTAGTCTGTAGCAACATAATGGAGAAAATAAAGAGAGAACTTCATTTCTCTGTGTGTTTTTGTGTTATATCCAAAATTTAGCAAAACTCTGGCGAATTTTTCCCAGAGATTTTTATATATATATTATTTATTTTGGATTCTTATAACAAGTAAATAATATTTATTTTCTATTTAATTTTTATATATTTAGAATTTGAAATTTTAAATTGGAAATGTAAAAAAAAATTAGTAAATCGGTCTGTGACATTTTTGTATTGTATATGCGTATTTTACATATGCTAAAAATATATATTATACGTATACAGGGTATAAGGGTGTTACATTTGTTTTGGTGGCATTGCTCTGAAAGGACACAGAGACGGTTAAAATTTGTGGTTACCCAAACAATCACATTGATGCAGAGATTATACTCGTTGATGGATCACGATGGAGAGCTACTGGGTTCTATGGCTTCCCAGAAAGGAGTAGAATGCAAGAATCTTAGAATTTAATTTCCACTTTAGCAGGTATTTCTTCAGTCCTTTGGCTTATTTTTGGAGATTTTAATGACCTTCTTTTTGCTGAGGATAAGATTGGTGGCAATGATCATCCTTTTAACCTTATCCAGGGTTTTAATAATGTGATCTCTTTTTGTGGTTTAATGAATATTGCAATGGTGGGATTTAAGTTTACTTGGTCAAGAGCTGTAGGTACTGAGAATTAGATTCTAGAGAAACTTGATCATTTTTTTGGTAATCAACAGTGGTTCTATCTCTTTCCTAACCATATCCTTTACAATCTAGTTACTCCTATTTTGAACCATACTCCTCTCAAATTGGTCTTAAATCAGGTGCAAAGGAGTAGGGGTTGCAAAAGGTTTAGATTTGAGAATTTTTGGATGTTTAGTGATGACATTTTTTTTAGTGGTGGAGGAGGTTTGGAATGAGGATTCTTCGTTATCTATACTGAATAAAATTAAAAAAAATGTGGAGATCATCTTAATGGTTGGAGTAGGAATCAGTTTGGTAATTTCAAATTGTGGAAGGATAAAAAAAAAGCACTCTTTGTGGCTCAGAATTCTATGAATTATGATCAAGTTTGGCTACTAAATGATGGGTTAAACGCAATACTTTCACAAGAGGAAGTATATTGGTAGCAGAGAGCTCACAATTTCTGGTTAGAGAAGGGCAATGCGAATACTCGATATTTCCATCAACAAGAGAGTGCTAGGAAATGATCTAATTTTATTAGAGTCTTGAAGGATAATGAAGGTGTTCTGCATACAACCAGTGAAGGAATGGGTGATGTCATTTTAATCTACTTTGAAAAATTGTTTAAAGAATCTCATAGTAGTATAAGTGGAATTTTCGATAGTGTGCCATAAAAAATAGCCAATGCTATGAATGAAGAGCTATTGCACCTTTTGAGGAGTGTGAATTCGAAGAGGCTTTGTTCCAGATGCATCCTGATAAGGCCCCTGGACCTGATGGTTTGAACCTAAATTTTTTTTCAGAATTTTGGCATATAGTTGGCCCTGATGTTGTGAGGAATGGACAGAAGTGGCTAAATGAATGTAAATTTCTAGATATGCTTAATCACACCATTATAGTCTTGATCCCCAAGGTAGCTAGCCCAAATAATATGCGAGGTCTATGCCCTATTGCTTTTTGTAACGTGCTTTACAAGATTATCTCAAAAGTCCTTGCTAATAGATTTAAGAAAATTTTACCTCACATTATTTCTCCTTCACAGTCTACTTTCATCCCAGGTAGACTAATTACTGCATTTGAGATTATTCATTTTATAAAGAGGAAGAGTAGGGGTATGTATTAAAGGAGAAGTGGATATGAACATAGACATCAGCAAGGCATATGATAGAATAGACTATAATTTTTTGAAGGCAATGCTAAGCAAACTAGGACTTAATAGCAAATGGATAGACCTTATTATGCTTTGTGTATCTATAGTTACCTATCAGGTAAACTTTAATGGGATAGAAACTTAACAATTTCAACCACATAGGGAACTTTGATAAAGTGATCCGCTATCTCCATATCTTTTCATCATTTGTGCATAAGCTTTATCTTGTTTATTTGCATGAGCAGAGAGAATGGGTAAAATTTATAGTTGCAAAATTTCTAGAAGAAGTCCCAGTGTTTTACATCTGCTGTTCACGGATGATAATTTTTTCTTCTTTAGGGCTTCAGAGCAGGAAAGTAGGGCAGTCAAGGCCATGCTCAAGGAGTATGAGGAAGCATCAGGGTAGGCCATTAATTACCAGAAGTCATGTGTTTATTTCAACACTAATGTTAGCAGTGATACCAAAGACTTGGTTAATTCGGTGCTAGGAGTCTCAACTCCTATAAATCATAGTAAGTACATGGGACTCCCTTCACTTGTTAGAAAAAATAAGAAGCAAATTTTTTCTTTCATCAAGGAGAAGGTGGGATTTAGATTGACTAGTTGGAGGAATCAATTTTTATCCAAGGCAGGAAAAGAGGTATTATTGAATACAGTGGCTCAATCTATCCCTACTTATTGCATGGGAGTCTTTCTCATTCCCTTATCCATGTGTGAGGAACTTCAGAGAATGATGAATTCATTATGGTGGGGTTCAAAATCGACTGGTGGTAAAAGTATTATTTGGATGGCATGGAATCATATGTGCACTAAAAAGAAGGATGGGGGTCTTGGGTTCAGAAACCTACACAGTTTCAACTTAGGAATGCTTGGCAAGCAGGGTTGGAGATTCATCCTTGACCCTAGTAATCTTTCATATCAGATCTTCAAATCCAAATATTTTCCAAGAAGTGATTTTCTTCATGCATATGATGGGAGTAACCCTAGTTTTACATAGAAGAGTCTATGCTAGAGAAATTTTTAAAAGGGGGTGTCAAGTGGCGAATAGGGGATGGCTCCTCCATTAATATTTGGCACGAACCATGGGTTATCAATGATGATAATTTTTTTTATTACTTTAACATTGGTTGATGGAAGAGATGAGATGGTGGTAGGCGACTTGTTATCAGGTACTGGTTGGAATAGGGATAGAGTTCAAAACTTCTCAACAAATGATGTGGAGAATATTTTGCAGATGCCTATTAGTATCTCAAGGAGACATGATGAACGTATCTGGCACTATACTCGTGATGGAAAATATACTGTTTGAAGTGGCTACCATGTGGCTATATCTTTATTTTCAAATATTAACAAGTATAAATTGGATAGAGTTTTGACAAAGATATGGGCACTGTCAATATCTCCAAAAGTCAAGCATTTTATTTGGAGATTGTTGCATGGGCTGCTACCTACGAGAATGATTTTAGCTATGAAAGGAATTTCGTTGAACACATCTTGTCTCTTTTGTGACCTTCCTGAGTCTATATTCCACGTCCTATTTGATTGTTCGAGAGCCAAATCTAGTTGGATTATACTATGCATCGTTCCTGTCATCGATAATATGCTTGATTTGTTATAATTTTTTATCAATCAAGGGAATGTCGAGCTCTTGGAGAAAATTTATTTCTTGCTATGGAACCTCTGGTTATTTCGTAACAAATGGTTGTGGGAGAAAAAGTTTGTTGATCCAATAACTATTTGAACTAGTCTTTGAAAGAATGGCAGGAATGGCAGAATATGAAAGCTCAGTTGAATTCCAATTTGAGACGAGGTCAAAATGCTGCTATTTGTCCCATATAGAGTGCCCCATTGAGAGAGTTTCTCAAATGCAATGTGGATGCTTCTGTTGGTGCTCTACTTAATACTACTAGGTTTGGCGCTATTGTTTGAGATTTTCAGGGCAACTTTATCACTACTTTGGCATGGGAATTAGGTAGTCACATGATTCCTCGAATTGCAGAGGTCATGAGCTTATGTGAAGCTTTATCATGGTTGAAGGGACAAGAATACAACAATTTAATTGTTGAGATGATTGCTTAGAACTCTATCAGGCCATCACGGGACGTCAAATCAACAATGATGAATTTGGCTCTTCAGTAGCAGATTGTTTGGAGATAGGTATGGATTTTCATAACCTTTGCTTCTCGTGGATTCGGCGACAAGTAAATAGAGCTGCTCATCTAGTAGCAAGAGAAGCTCTTTAACATTCTAGTCATCAGGTTTGGAGTGTATCTCCTAATTTTTTTATTTGCAATTCTTATATTAGAAAAGGTAATTGGGGATTCTAGTTTGGGTGTAATTGGGAGGCCTGTTGGCCAGGGATAGTAAATCCTCTTTTTCTTCTTATTTTGGCTAATTATTAAAGCATTGTATTTGTTTTTTTTTTTTAAAAAAAAGTTTACACAAAAAGATCTCTCTTTATTGCTTTGTAAATATTTTTTAGATTATTAGGGACAATTTAGTTATGGAAAATATTTTCTATTTTTATTTTCTAATTCCTAATTTTCCAAAATTTCAATTTCTAACTATTTTCTAAATAAAAAATAAAAAAAAATATAAACTATAAGAATCAAAGTAGAAAACAAACTCATATCTCTTTTTAATAGCGTATTTTCCATTTAGAAAATAATTAAAAATAGATTTCGAAAATTCAACTACTAGCTATTAAACATAGAATCTATTTTTTAATTTTCTAAATGAAAAATACTTATAACTAAACAACAAATTCTATTTTTCATTTTCTTAAAAAAATTTGTTTTGAAGAACTGTGGTAGTTTTCTACAACTAAAGAACCTTAGAATTTCAACTCCTAATTTCATATTTTATGAGTCCACTAGTCTAATATCTTTTTTTAATAATTATTTAAAAAATAATTTTATTAGTCAGAAGAAATTATTACTTATGTATACCAACTAAAACATTATTTAATAATGCATCACGAAATAGTATATTTTGACTACTAAAATTATAATAATTTTATTCTTATCATATTAATGTACTGTAATTATTTATAATCAGACTTAAATTTGAAAATATTAAATTATTTAAAAGTAATTTTTTCATTAGTTATAGTTAAGACTCAACTTACAAACAAATCTAATGCATATATTTTATAATATTAGAAATGCAAACTCAAAATTATCTTTCTAAAGTATTTTCCATGACTAAGAATGGATGAGAACAATACATTTGATACCATACTTAGTAGTTGGTTTCTATTTTTGGTTAACGATTAATTGATCAACCAAAATTAGTTAATCGTTAACTGAATTGAAAATCTAAATATTCTATTTTTTCCAACTGAACCGACCAAGCTTAGCACGGTCGATTAATCAAACTAAGATATTCGGTCAATTAATTAAACACTCAATCAGTCAATTGATTTCTGTTGTCATGACCCAAATTCGAGGGCACGTGACGGGCACTAGAGAATGAAAAAGCACATAGCTTTCAGAATATGTGGTCAGCCTAACAACTCATTTTCTCAAGGAAAATGAAATGTAACAACAGTCATTGTCTCACACCAGGCCCACAAGCCTACTAAAAATACTCGATTATTACAACATCTTGTCATTATCATCATATGTTGGTTAACAAATACATAAAATCAACAGAGGAATCAAACAAAAAGATAGATATAGAGAATAATGCTACGCGAAGTTGAAGAGTATAACAATTATAACATGAATATACAATAAAACATATAAAAAACACTCCTGCCAAGAATTAAAAGACATGATAACTCGACAAAAATATTTCTCCAACACTCAACCTGCAATATAAAAGATAAAAAAAATGCGAACAAGAATGAACATTCGACTCAATTAATTATATAGTAATTAATATAATACAACAGCCCCATGTATAAATGTCTATGCAAATGTCAACCAAACAAGCAAATCACATAATCATATAAGGATAGAAGTCAGTCAATAGGGTCACATTAACCCAAACTGGATAGCCAATTCCCCCTATCTAGCTCTCTTAGTCCATATGTTTTTCTTAGAATCCAATACATAGGGTTTGCCATCACGGTCTTAGCCAAGCAGCACTACCTGACTGACAAGCACCACTGAGCATGAGAAAGCCCCAACATCACTCCAGTCATAATCTCATTATCATATAGTATCATTATGTCATAACCTGTATCATAGATCATATGTGGTCCCATATCATCCTAACCCCATCCGGCAAATATAGAAAATATGCAACAATACAATTAACTCAAGCATCAACACACATTATGCTTCTATAATCTAGTATTGATAATAATTATTATATATACCTACTGCACAAATAATTAATACAATTATGCAAATGTAACTAATATAGTAAATTAGGTGAGCGTAGTATTATATTAATCTATATAACTCACAGCAAACAAAATCCAATAACTCTCCTCGAAGTATCTGACTGAAGATGGAACAACACCTAAAAATTATTTTTAAACAACAAAAGAAAACTATTAGAATATGGACCAATAGACGACTCTAAAGATTATGTCGGAATTTCGGTAGATTTTCTCGCATAACTAGGATATTTCTCCTTAAAACAAAACAAAAAATAACACTTCTAAATAACTCACAACTCCATCTGAGCCTCCATCAATATTCTCAATAACAAATCAACATAATTTTGAAGCCCAATATTGTTAAGTATTTAAAATATTACAATACATAATTAAATTACATTAATTAAATTTATTTATTATCATAGTTTAATAATAATACTAATTAATTCATTCAATTTAGTTTAATAGTATTTATTTAATTTTGGCATAAAATAATCATTTAAGTTTTGAAACATATTTTAAATTAATTTTCGAATAGCTTTAAGAAAAATACATTTAATAGATATCCTTCAATGAAAATTAATTATTATATGTGTATTTATCATTTATCTTATTTCCATAAAATAATAACTTATAATAAAAATAACATTAATAAAATGAATTTATTAAAATAACATTAATTTTATTTACTTTAATTTTCTTATTATGTTATAATTTGAAATAATAATAATAATAATATTATTTACTTAGATATTAACATTATTTGATTAATTCTCATTATAAAATAATTACTTAATTATCTTTAGTTGAAATATAATAGTTTATATTAAGTTTAATATTAAGTGATAATAATAATAATAATAATAATAATAATAATAATAATGACTTGATTATTCTAATTATAACAATACAAATTTTAAGTAAGTAATTAGTTTTATAAATTTTAAATATAACATATTTATTATTTAATTTAATCATTTAATAATCAAATAATTAGTTAACTTATGTAATAATTAATAATTTACTCAATTAATTAATAAATAATAATTCTCTATATTAATAACAATTTAATCACTTATTTATCAAAAATTATAACTCAATTCATTAACTAATTATTAATTACTTTCAATTAATACTAAAAATTAATAATAATTAATCTAATTTAATTTAATTTGTTTTTTACCGCTAGAGTGCCATCAGAGTATTGTTGAAAAATTTACAACCCACCGAATTCCGGCCAAACTATAGACAAATCTAAAAATTACAAATGAGATACTAAAATAAAGCTCGAAAATAGAGGAACTCAACCGTATTTGAATCGCTGGAAAAAGCGGGCTGGAATTAGCTGGAAAAGCCGTTTGAAGCTCTTGGTTGACTGTCACTTTGTGTGGGATGTGTGGTGCCATCCTTTGGCCGTTGCTGGCAATTCAGGTGGCACTGAGCTTGTCGGACGATGGGATTTCAGCTGGTAGTGGTAATAGTAACAAATCATTGTACGATAATAGAACGGCTTTGGTCAGATCGACCTCTCTCTCTCTCAAACTCTCTCTTCTCTCTATTCTTTGTCTTCTCTCTCCTCGTTAATGCCCTAGTCTGATTGGTCACTTGGCTATATTTCGGCATTTATTACAGTTACACCATAAATATTATTTTTGAGTGAATTATAATAGGCATAGGTGTTTAGCCTGATGGTAAAATCCTACTTATTCAATCTTATATTCACGAGTTCGATCCATAACATATCAACATTTTTTTCTTCTTTTCTTTTCATTTTATATCATTATTATTATTTCAATTATTTATATTTTATTATTTTCTTTTTCTTTTTTATATTGATGAATAAATTATATTAGTAATTATAAATATTTTATTATTATATTATATTTTATATTTCTTTACATGATATTTTAAATATTTTAAAAAATCAGATTATTACATCCGCCCACTCCTGTCAACTCATAATGTTACGCTAATATGTGTCAAATTTAATTTTAATTTTTTATAATTCTTCTTCATCTTATAAAAATTTATTTAGATACCTCTATAAAGTTCGTTTAAAATTATACTATTTGTTCTTTCTCTTGATAACATATGAATTAAAATACAACTAATGTTTTATTTATTTATAGTTTAATTTCAATTCATAAGATATGATTTTGTTTTTATCTATTTTTATTTTTATTTTCATGTTATATTTTCATTATAATTTCATGATTTAAAAATTATAAATTTTAATGAATCTTTTAAAACAATAATTTAATAACTTTCTATAATTTTAAAATTTTATCCTTTAAAAATATATTCAATTAATTTTTTAAATATTAAATATATATACCTACAACTTATTTCTCATTTATATAACGTATTAAAAAATCTTATAATATATCACCAAACTAAATAAATACATTTAATTTAACCACATCATTCAATATCATCTTTTCAAATATGATAAACAATACTTACAATATCATACTATGTAATATCATATCATATCATATATTATTAAACGATATTGCCTGTTATCCAAACAAAGTGTAAAAGTGAGTTAATTGTTATTCATTGAAACAAAGTGCGAGAGTGAGTTAGTTACCATTCATCCAAATAAAGTACAAAAATAAGTTAGTTATCATTCTTCTTCCCTCTTCCCCCTCTCTTCTTCACTTTTTGTGCAATGATTTCATTGTCACTCGTATTTGTTATGATAGCCAATTTTTTTTTTTACTTAAGGACTAACTTTTTTTTTGGTAAAAGATTTAAAGACAACCTACCACGATCATGGCCAAAAGGCATAAAGAGAAAGAAGTTGTAGGTTTATTGCTTCCAATTTATTAATGATTTGTGAATTTGTAATCCAAGCTTTTCTGGGTTTCACAAGAACTTCTAAAACTTTAGGCTTGAGATTTTAAAATTTTATAGTTTTTTGAAATTAATAATCAAAGAAAAAAATCAACTTTCTCACTTTCTTTCTTTTTGCTTTTCACCATTAGTTATTCATAGAATTAAAGATTAAAGGTCATAAAACAAAGCAGTAATAAAAGAAAAAAGAGCTATAAAAATAAATACAATAAAAGGAGCTATTAATGATTTGTGAATTTGTAATCTAAAATTTTAAAAAGAAAATAATTAAAATTTATTTACTAATTATTTACGTATGTTATAATGTTATTTTCTTTTTTATTTAATTTATTCACATATAATTATTCATATATGGAAATAAATAATTTTTTAAAAAATCTTAAATTTTCATATTATTTACTTTATTAATTAACGCACATTTATTTTAAATTAATTTTTAAATACCTAATTTTTAAATAAAATTTTAAAAATTTATAAAAAAAACAAATTGATAAGTATAAATAATATAAAGTACACATCAACTTTTATTTTACTAATGTTTTATGCATTATATATATATGTATGTATGTATATGTATTAGAATGTATTGAAAGTTGAGATGGTATATATATTTACCAATCTATTTATTTTTTATAAATTTTTGAATTTTTTGTGTAAAGATTAAAGATTTAAAAAATTAAAATAAATAAGAGTTAATTAATAGGATAAATAATAAAAAAATTTAAGATTTTTTTAAAATATTATTTATTTTTCATATAATAATAATTTTATGTGATAAACTAAGTGAAGAAAAAATAACACTATAATTAGATAAATAAATTTTGATACACTTTCTTTTAAAAATTTTTCATATCATTTTATTATTAAATATTGTTATTGATTATTTAAATATTTATATTAATGTATTGATAATAATATCACATATATATGTTTTTTTTTTGAATAATTCATTGATAAAATTTTAAGATCCAATTTGATATTTGAAAAATATTTTAGGATTATATTTGATATTTTGTCTAAAATCTTTAATAATTGATCCCATTCAAAAGCCACGTCAACATCTTTTAATGACATTGTTATAGTGATGGCCAAAATGGAACATTTTTGAAAAAAAAAAGGGATATATTTGTTTAAAAAAATTTAAGTCCAACTTAAGATATACGTAATATTGTATGGTCATATATAACCCTTTGGCCTAAATAAGTATATGAAGGAATTTTATGCCACCATCAAAATACTAAAATTTGGTCACTTGAAAAAGAATTGCATGAGGTAAAGGGAGACCTCACGTTTTGTAAGGCTGCAATGATAATGGGAGCATCGGCGAGCATTGTCCTATGAATCAAAGTCCCTGACTTGCTAAAATTTAAAGGTAAATTGATGCTAGAAAACTAACTTTATTTTGATGGAAAGATATTTGATTGCCATCCACTTGGCAAACGATGCTACCAAGATAAACATCGCCACTTTTTATTTGAGGAAAAATATGACCTTATGGTGATGTAGGTATGCTGAAATGGAGGGGGGTTGGTGCAAATTGGCACTTGGAAGATATTTAAGGTGGAGTTAAAAAGCAATTCTACCCCAAGAATGCCAAAGAAGTAGCAATGGAGAAGTTGTGTGGTCTAAAACATATAAGAATCTTAAGGATTACATAAGGGAGTACTCTTTGCTAATGCTTAAGATTCCTGATATACCCAATAAGAGTCGATTGTTGTATTTCCTTGACGGATTACAATGATGGTCTGATCAAGAGCTAAAACGGAGGGGTGTTCAAGTCTTAGCTAGTGTTATTACGACGGAGTTATTGGTGAAATTCTCTAAGGGTTATTCTAAGAAGGACAAGGGGAAAAAAGGAAACTTGGGCAAAGATAGGGGAGACAAGTGTCCCCAAGTAGCCAATCCTTCTAAGGGAAGGAAAAGCAAGATGAAGACAATAAGGAATAACTCAATGGGCGAAGGGATTACTTCTTATATGGAGGGTCGCATTTCGTAAGGGAGTGCCTGAACTGTGGCAAACTGAATACCATTATTTCTTCCTACAAATGGATGCCCCAGGGTGGGGGCAATGTGCAGATGGGTCCGATGTACATCCTAAACTCAATAAAGGTCAAGGCAGTTGAGGAGACTAAATGGGACGCTACCAAGGCTAAGGTTAAGAAGAAACTTCGACTCGATAAGACCCTCAATTATGTTGACACCAAGGTGGATGGGGTGATACCAAGGCCTTATGGATGGTGGTGCAAATCCAAACTTGGAGTCTAGCAAAGAAGTTAGCCGATTGGGGTTGAATTTTGCGAAAGAGCCTATTTAGATGCAAGCAGTATACCAACATGCTAAGCCACTCCTTAGCATTGCATTATGTGGCCTTGCTAAAGCATTGATCTGGGCCTCTAAAGAAGCTAAAATACTAATTTTGGTTTGAACTCGCACAAAATCGCCGCGTATGATCTCTACTTAGTTTGGTATGTAGGGGTTTAAAAATATATCTTTTATTTTGAAAAGGGTTGCCTTTTAAAAAGGGATTTTATATGGCTTTATTTTTAAAGCCATTTTTTAGAGAGTCGCAACCTTGATTTATTTTATTTTTGAAAAAATTTAGGGAAAACCATTTTATCATCTCCACAGAAAATATTTGATTTTTGTCCCAAAAGGCACTAGTCTGAAACTAATAACAATATGTTTTGAGCTAGGTTTTTAAGTTTTAAGTAAAAACAGATTTCCCTTTAAGAAAAATTTAACTTTTGAGAAAAAGCTTATTTTTATGCATGACATTTAATATGAGTGACAAATATGATTATACATAAGTAAATATTAAGATGACATTCATTTTGTACAAACATCAAGAGCAATTACAGCCCTAAAATTTACATTCAAAGGAGAGCTTCAACTCTAACCCTTATAAGTATTAGGTTAAACATAAATTCTTAAAATAAATAAAAATATAATTACAACTCCAAAATTGAATATTCGCAGAAGAGTCTTAACTCTAACCCTTATGGGTACTGATTTAAACACAAATTCTCAAAAGAAATTAATATAATAAAATAGAGAAAAATAATTAAGATAAAAAGAGGAATTATATTAATAAAATTAAGATGAAGAAATAAAGACGAGGAAAAAGAGGAAAAGAGAAAAGCCAATTTTTTTGGCTTTTATATGGGCCTGCTACTTAGAGTAAAATTTCAAGATGTGCCTACATATCCCTTTGAATGGGAATCTAGGCCCTTAGTAGTTCGTATTTTTTTTTTTATTGCAAAGGGCTTAGTTTAAGTAATTTAATTTGGTTTTTTTACCAAATTAAAAAAGAGATTAAGTTCAAGAGTTACCTTTGGAGATGCCCTCTTGATTTGCTTGACAAAAGGCTTAAGTTCTTTTCTACTTCTCAGTTCCACCTCGAGCTTGATTAGATTTCTTGACCTAAAATTGAGATAAAAATTATTCAAGCAAAAATAAATTAAAGAAAAATAGAAAAAGAGATAAATAAAATTAGTATAATGACAACAAGGTATTCAGATGTGTCTCTGAAGAGAAAAAAACTCTCTATTTATAGAGAAAAAGTCAAAATTTTGAAAAAGACCTAAACATCCAGCTACCAAGTGAGGCTGCTGCACCTACTGCCCAACATCGTGACTACTCATGATGGCAACCTTCCATAAGCTTTCTTCTCTAGCATTTTCACGGTCCTTTCGTAGTTTGATTTGCTTGATTCCAGTTGCATTGGAATTTTTATCATGTGTTTTTCATTTCGAGTGTAAAATTAGGAGTTCACATGCATATAAAGTCTTAATGCAGCTTGGGGCTTGGGTTAGCTTAATAGACTTGAATGTGTGCTATTGAAGGATAACAAATTGGTGATTGGCTTAGATTTCATGGAAAGAGTCTTACCTTTCTCTCTCACTGATGACTAATGAATACAATTCTAAAGTAATGGCATAGATCACAAGGTTACGATGGAGTGCATCTGATGTAGCAGAAGTTAAGAACAAAAGTAATTTTTAAATGCTATTATCTATTTAGTCTAAGAATGCCTAGGTTTTTAAAATACTAACTCAAGATATGTCCTTAGGTCCAAGTGAAATATCCTTGGGCCAAAACCAACCAACTCGAAATTATATATATAGACATAAGGAAAAAGTATAAATAAATCTCTCAAGTTTTCGCAAGGTACATGTTCGCCCTTAAATTAATTTTTGGGCTCAATTAAGTACAATGTTTTCACTGAATCAGATGAGGATTTTTTGTTCCTCCAGGCTCGACCGAGACTCACACTTTTTGCAGGAAAATTGGATTCCATGAAAGGTTGGAAAGATGAATTTTTTATTTTAGAGAAATCTGGAAGGTTTGATTGTCTCACTAAGTGGAGTCGAGGTGGGACATGACTGAATATAAGGAGGGAGAATTTGAATGATGATGATCAAGCTATCTTTTATAAGATAATGCATGACATTCAAAAGGGAAAATTGAATGTCCTACATCTAATTGTGAGATATTTTCCTATCAAGATAGATCCAATCGAACCACGCCCTAAGGATCGGGCTGATAATGCCTCTGTTATTTTCTGGTAAGTTTTTTCTATAATAATATTCTGATTTTTATTTGTGTGTAGAAATGGAAAGAGGGGGAATGAAGGATCGGATGAAGGCAATCTAGAAGGCAAAAGCTAAAATTGAAAAGACTGCTCGAGTAGCTATTAAAGAGAAGAGGAAGAATGCTGACTCTTCTTCGGAAGGGAAAGGCAGAGAATCCTCCAAAAGAAAGAGGAGGGAGAAAGAGAAAGAGAAAGAGGCAGCAGTCGAGGTGGAGGTTAGTGTTCCACCAATGCCAACAGGTCTAACTGCTACAGAGCATGGCATCGGAGGTGACCTTGCTCTCGCACAAGGTAGAGATGAGGGAGCTACCTTGGGAGTGTTGGGCTCGAATTAACTCTACCACAAAGCGTCACTCGCAAGTATATGAGGTAGCTGTAGAAAGGTGATTGCCCCAAGGTCATCTCTCAAGAAAGCTAAAGTAGCTAATTGATTATCAGTTTATAAATAGCAAGCAATAAATAAATTTAAATTGCTAACAATTAATAAAGACAGATTGATTGAAGTTTAAAACAATAAAAGTAAATTGAGCTGATGATTTGATTCACTTAATATAATGGTCTAGGGTTTGCACTTCTCTACTACTTATATGTATGAACGGTTATTCCTCTTAACTAATTTAATTTCAAAGATTAAATTTCAAGCAACTTAATTAATCGAGTCAAGGAAATAAGCTCTCGCATTCAAACCTCTTTCAACTAATCTTGTTATGATTGAAATAATCTTTTTAATAGGTTATATCTCTAATTCACCTAAGTCCCTAATTGAATTGTTCCAGCATTAGACTTCATCTCTCAATCCATCATTTAATACCTAAAACACATAATTGGTGGCCAATCAATTATATATTAACAATATTTCATTCAATCAAGACTAAAGAAATTATTAGCTAAGAGAATAACCAATTCATACAATCATAGCAGATCCATACAAACCCTAGACTAGATCAAATTAGTTCATAATGCTATCAAACATACTCATCTCATTAATATTCAAAGAAATCAATTTAAACATGATAGTATCCATAAATACAATTCCAATGAAAATAAAGAGATAAAGTTCAAGAACAAAACCAAATTACAAACTTCTTGAAGCTTCTGAAGAATCTCTTGTTCAAATCTTGCAAGAAGGATGTATCAATGGCATGAACAATCTAATCTAGCTAGTTTAATCAAAGTATAATCAAAATTAGAGAAAACAAATGTAAAACCCTAAGTTCTTCTCTTTTACGGCTCAATCTCAGCTCCCAAAATCTCAACACCTCTTAAGAAAACCCTAAATCCATATTTATACGAATCCCCGCTTTTAAAAATCCGCGTTGCCTTTGATCCATGAGAGACACGGCCATGTTAGAAGAGACTTGGCCGTGTTGGAGTGCATTGGAGGGACACGGCCAGTGACTTGGCCGTGTCCCTTGCTTGTGTTCGCTACTGCTTGCTTTTGATCTTTTCTTCTTTGGTTGAGTGACACGGCCAAGTCTTGAAGAAGACACGGCCGTGTTGGACCTTTTTGGAGGGACACGGCCAGTGACTTGGCCGTGTCCCTAGCCTGTGTTTGCTTCTGTGAGAATTGCTCTTCTTTGCTTTGGATTTTGGTGAGACACGGCCAAGTTAGAGCAACTTGGCCGTGTTGGAGCATTTTTGGAGGGACACGACCACTGACTTGGCCGTGTCCCTTGAGTGTGTCCCTCTCTGTGTCTTGAACTTCCTTTTTGACTTGGTATGGGACACGGCCAGTGACTTGGCCGTGTCCTCTGCCTGTGTCAGCTATTGTCCCTTTTTTCCTTTAATTTGCTTCCTTGCCTTTTTTAACCTAAAACAAAACTCAAACAAACTGTAAATAAGAAGTAAATAAAAAATAACCAACAAAACATAAACACCATACTAAAAACTAGATAAAAAACAACATAAACACTGAAATAAACTAAAACTACCAAAATTAATGAAAACACTAAACAAACCGATTAAAACTAACAAAATACCTAAATAAAACAATAATTATTATGATAAACAAGACACAAATCTATAACAAAAACTAATAAAACAACTACCCCACACTTACAACTTTGCTTGTCCTCAAGCAAATTCACATGGCATAAATTAAAAACTCAAACAACCTTAACTAAAATTCCAGCATATAAGATGAAATCCTTCAAGACTCAGCCATAAATATTTGCATCTTACTTCAATCAAGGATTTTCTTAACTCATTCATTAATCCAGACATATAAATCTTATCTCTCATATAAGTGTTTCACTCGATTTAAAAGGTTAATCACTCAAACCACTCATGACTGCATACTACCATAAACTTGCTTAATTATCCAATCTCCCTCACTGATTTTCTCAAGAAATAATCCGAAGGTCTTCCATTTGGATGTAATGGGGCTAAGGTGAAGGTGTGAGAAAAGACATTTAAGCTGGAGCATCAAGAAATGGAGTATCTAGATTAGACAATACTCTTGCTCATAAACTCATAACTCCCTCAAATGACATACTCACCAATCCCTTGATACTTTCACATACTTGCACACTTCAAGAAAAATACATGAGTCAACATTCCTCTAATGCTAGAAAATATATGAATTTTGTTTATATATATATATCTTCTTCTTTTTTTTTTCTTTAATTTTTATCATCATTTTTTCATTTTTTTAATATATATATATACAAAATATAAACCTGTATGAAACATCTAGCTTAAAATGAAGAGGAAAAGAATATGCGACTCTTAGTCAAATACAATGTGCAAAGTATGCATTTCAACCCCAAATAGCAAAATTTTTTATTTTTATTTTTTACTTGCTTACCCCACACTTTGAAATAAACCACCCTATTGTCATATCATAAAACTCCATTCCTTAATGCAGGTATGATGATAATAAGAGAATGTTGAGTTGAGAATTGTGTTGATCAAACAAGAAAAGGTCAAAGGCTGAACTTGGCTCACTAAGGAATTCAATATTAAGGGAGGTCTTTTTAAGCTAAAGGGCAAACCTAATTTGCCTTCATCATTTTAAAACTTGAGATTAAATTATAATGTGAGTTCAATTAGTATGCAAAAGCAAACTCTAGAGATGCAAAATCATGAAGGTGCACACTTAAGAAAAGAAAATCAACTGATAATAATATCAAATTATGAGGCTCAAAACTCACACAAGTGGGTTCTCAAAGATTTATATGTCATAAATTGCAGAATGTGAAAATTGATCCTGAATGAATTCAAATGCTAATCTCTATGCTGATACTAAAGTCTCAACTATAATGCTAAAATCACAGAAAAGATCAATAAATTTTCAACAATTATGCCATGCACACACACAACAAAACTAACCAAGACAAACAAAACAAAAGGAAAGCTAAAAGATTACCCCACACTTTAGAATTTACATTGTCCTCAATGGAAAACAAGAATAATAAAGAGAAAGAGTTAAGTACAACCTGTCTTCCATCGTATCCTGGTGAGGCAAAACCCTAACTTTTCATCACAAACACAAATGTTCAAAAACAAAATACAAGAGAGCTTAAGGGTTTCCATTTATTTAAACTAAACATAAAATCAAAATTGCTAAATATAAAATTATAACTATGAAAAAGAAATGCAAACCGATGGGTTGCCTCCCATTAAGCACATCTTTAATGTCATAAAGCTGGACATCATTGCAAGGCCTAGGAATCGTGGATCAAAGTGCTGTCAATGATCCTCACTTCTTGAAATCCTTCTTTAAATGGTTTAACTCTCTGTCCATTTACTTTAAAAGTCTTATTGGTTCGAGAGTTAAGCAATTCAATGGCACCAGAAGGACATACCTTAGTTACCTTGAAGGGACTACTCCATCGATATTTAAGTTTACCTGGAAAAAGATGGAGTCGAGAATTAAAAAGTAAAACTTTAATACCTGGACTCAATGTCTTTTGCACAATAAATCTATCATGAAGTGCTTTAGTGCGATCATTGTCAATCCTCGAGCTCTCATATGCCTTTGGGTTAAGGCACCTTTGGGTCTCCCTCACTGGTTTAGCCCCCTCTTCTAAGGTCAGTGTCAGCTCCAATTTATCTGAGGAACCTGTCTGCAAGGAAGCATCTGAAACAATGGCTTCAACACAATTAATTAAAGAACATTCCTCATATAAAGCAGTTGTAGGAATGGGAGAAGTGTTAAAAATAGAAAATTCAACCTTATGTCCCAAGACAGTCATTGATAATTTACCATTTTTAACATCTATTAAGATGTTGGTAGTAGCCATAAAAGGCCTACCCAGCAAACTAGTGTGTGCTGATGGTGCAGGGTTACTTCCTTCCATGTCAATAACTATGAAATCCACAGGTACTATTAACTCTCCAACCTTAACTAACACATCTTCTATAACCCCTTTCGGGAATCTAAAAGACCTATTAGCTAATTGCAACACCATTTTTATCGGTTTAAGTTCCCCTAGTTCTAATTCTTTATAAATAGAATAAGGCATCAAATTCACACTAGCTCCTAGATCACACATGCCATCAGTCCCCTTTCCATTCCCGACAGTAATTTGAATTATAAAGCTTCCGGGATCCTTTAGTTTGGGAGGTAGTTTATGCTGCAGAACAACACTAGCTACCTCTGAAACTATCACCTTTTTCATTCGGTTCATACCTCTTTTTCTTGGTGATCAGCTCTTTGAAGAATTTGGCATAAGCCGACATGTTCTTTATTGCTTCAAGTAAAGGTAAGTTAATACTTACCTTAGATAGCATGTTGAAGATGTTAGAAAATTGCTTATCTGGTTTATCATCCTTCAACCTGCTGGGGAATGGTATAGGTGGCCGGTATGGATTGCTTGCCTTATGTAAATCTGTTGAAGGGGATTTCTCCGTTGATCTTTCTCCAGCACCTTTGTTCTCTGGTTCTCCTTCCTTTTTATTCTCTTGTTCACCTGCATTCACAGAATCATTTTCAACATTATTGTTAATTGCCTTACCACTTCTAAGAACAGTCACTGATTGTGTCTGCTCAGGTTGACTTGGGAATTTCCCCTTCTGTTGAATCTGCATCTGTTGTGCAAGTTGCCCCACTTGGGTCTTCACTTTCTTAAAAGATGCTTCTAGTGAATCCAGCCTCTTGTTGTTCATCTCTTGATTTTTAGCACTGACTTGGATAAAAGCCTGCAAACTTTCTTCCAAACTCTCTCTCTTAGGCTGCCCTTGATTTGAGGATTGACCCTGCTGTTGGTTCTGTCTCTGGAGCAAATGGAAAGGCTGCTGAGAATTATTTGTTGCCCAAGAAAAATTTGGGTGATTCCTCCAACCAGGGTTGTATGAATTTGAATAAGGATAATTTCGGGTCCTTGGTTGAAATCCCCCCATGGCATTGACTTGCTCAGCTTCATTCCCATATGATTCATATGCAGAGGGGCACATATTTGCTCCATGCCCGAATGTCCCATAGATTCCACATACTTCTTGAGTAGATGAAGAAATATTGTTCTTCATGTTCAGCATCTGCACCTGTCTTGTCAATTCAGCTATTTGACTAACCATTTCACTATTGGCTTCCAATTGATTCACCCCTTTACTTCTTCCCCTTACACTCTTTTGTTGAGAATTAGCTCCCAACATCTCAAAGATCTCATAAGTCTCATCAGCTGTCTTTTCTCCCATGGCTCCCCAGCTGCATTGTCAACAGTGTTCTGAAATTGCTGGGTTAGACCATCATAGAAGAACTGATTAAGAAGTTGAAGTGGGTAGTGATGATGTGGACACTGGATCAATAGCATCTTAAATCTGTCCCAAGCCTCATGAAATGGCTCTCCTTCAAATTGAGAGAATGTAGCAATCTTCCCTCTCAACTCAGCTGTCTTTTGATGTGAATAAAACTTGCCCATGAATTTGTTATAAACTTACTCCCAAGTTGTCAAAGAGTTTTCGGGCAACATCATAAGCCAGCTCTTTGCCCTATCCTTCAAAGTATAAGGGAAACATCTCATCCTCAACTGATCTTCTGTTAGTCCTCCCAAAGGAAAAGTGTTGAGGGTAAAATAAAAATCCCGAATAAAGTTCAAAGGATCTTCATTTGGAACTCCATAGAATGATGGCAGCATGTTGTAGTGAATGTTCTTCAACTCAATTTCTTGCTGCATCTGTCAGTCTTATGCAAGAGGTGGAAGTTCCAATGACAGGTCTAGCAAAGTCTCTCATCGTTCTTTGCCGTTCTTCAGCCATTTTAACAGATTGTGCAGATTTCGACTCAAAATCAGAAGTGTCCTCCTCTGTAGTATCAAATCCTGTGTACAGTTCAAACTCTTTCTTGCTCCTTTTCATTCTCTGAATTTCTGGAATGACGGGGTATAGCTCTCCTCCAAGTGATCTCCTGCCTTGCATAAACAAAAATTTCTAGAAAAAGAAATTATTAAAAGCAAAAGACAAATAAAATAAAATGAAAACAGTGAAAAATAATCTAGAATATTTTTGCCTAATAAACAATTAAGCCAATTAGCCTCCCCGGCAACGGTGCCAAAAACTTGATGCGCTCGAATTAACTCTACCACAAAGCGTCACTCGCAAGTATACGAGGTAGCTGTAGCAAAGGTGATCGCAACAAGGTCGTCTCTCAAGGAAGCTAAAGTAGCTAATTGATTATCAGTTTATAAATAGCAAGTAATAAATAAATTTAAATTGCTAACAATTAATAAAGACATATTGATTGAAGTTTAAAACAATAAAAGTAAATTGAGCTGATGATTTGATTCACTTAATATAATGGTCTAGGGTTTGCACTTCTCTACTACTTATATGTATGAACGGTTATTCCTCTTAACTAATTTAATTTCAAAGATTAAATCTCAAGCAACTTAATTAATCGAGTCAAGGAAATAAGCTCTCGCATTCAAACCTCTTTCAACTAATCTTGTTATGATTGAAATAATCTTTTTAATAGGTTATATCTCTAATTCACCTAAGCCCCTAATTGAATTGTTCCAGCATTAGACTTCATCTCTCAATCCATCATCTAATACCTAAAACACATAATTGGTGGCCAATCAATTATATATTAACAATATTCCATTCAATCAAGGCTAAAGAAATTATTAGCTAAGAGAATAACCAATTCATACAATCATAGCAGATCCATACAAACCTTAGACTAGATCAAATTAGTTCATAATGCTATCAAACATAATCATCTCATTAATATTCAAAGAAATCAATTTAGACATGATAGTATCCATAAATACAATTCCAATGAAAATAAAGAGATAAAGTTCAAGAACAAAACCAAATTACAAACTCCTTGAAGCTTCTGAAGAATCTCTTGTTCAAATCTTGAAAGAAGGATGTATCAATGGCATGAATAATCTAATCTAGCTAGTTTAATCAAAGTGTAATCAAAATTAGAGAAAACAAATGTAAAACCCTAAGTTCTTCTCTTTTACGGCTCAATCTCAGCTCCCAAAATCTCAACACCTCTTAAGAAAACCCTAAATCCATATTTATACGAATCCCCGCTTTTAAAAATCCACGTTGCCTTTGGTCCATGAGAGACATGGCCACGTTAGAAGAGACTTGGCCGTGTTGGAGTGCATTGGAGGGACACGGCCAGTGACTTGGCCGTGTCCCTTGCTTGCGTTCGCTACTGCTTGCTTTTGATCTTTTCTTCTTTGGTTGAGTGACACGGCCAAGTCTTGAAGAAGACACGGCCGTGTTGGACCTTTTTGGAGGGACACGGCCAGTGACTTGGCCGTGTCCCTTGCCTGTGTTTGCTTCTGTGAGAATTGCTCTTCTTTGCTTTGGATTTTGGTGAGACACGGCCAAGTTAGAGCAACTTGGCCGTGTTGGAGCATTTTTGGAGGGACACGGCCACTGACTTGGCCGTGTCCCTTGAGTGTGTCCCTCTCTATGTCTTGAACTTCCTTTTTAACTTGGTATGGGACACGGCCAGTGACTTGGCCGTGTCCTCTGCCTGTGTCAGCTATTGTCCCTTTTTTCCTTCAATTTGCTTCCTTGCCTTTTTTTAACCTAAAACAAAACTCAAACAAACTGTAAACAAGAAGTAAATAAAAAATAACCAACAAAACATAAACACCATACTAAAAACTAGATAAAAAACAACATAAACACTGAAATAAACTAAAACTACCAAAATTAATGAAAACACTAAACAAACCGATTAAAACTAACAAAATACCTAAATAAAACAATAATTATTATAATAAACAAGACACAAATCTATAACAAAAACTAATAAAACAGGGAGCTCTAGAGGACAAAACTCATTTCGAAAGTCGACAACAGGAGCACGAGCTGGACCCCAAAGAATTAGTAGAAGCACTAGATAGGGTTTACTTCCCAGTATGGTGATGACTTCTCTATTCACGAGCCAGAAGTCGGCTATTTTAGCAGAGAGTAACTGAGGAATGTGCCTCGAGAAAATAAACTTGCCAACCTTTAATTTTAGCCCAGTTCAAATTCTTTTCTAATTAAAAGGCTAGATTAAGTTTGGTTTCAATATAAAGGTCAAAATCAAATCCATGCCAATTTTTATTGTTTGAATTAAATCTAGTCCGACTTTTTAAAGCTTGAAGTCCAAATTAATGTTGAGCCAATTTCTTTTAATAAACAGACCAACTAGGTTTGGTTGGCCTTGTCCAAATCGATATGAGGCTTCTCATATCAAATTAGCCAAGCCAAATTCGATATGAGCATGCTCATTTCGAATTGGCTAGGCCAAATTCTATGCGAGTCCATACTTTCAGCTTAATTCATTTTAGTGAAAAATCAGGTATCCTTTATCAAGCTAAAATTTGAAAACATTCGGATTAAGGAGCAAAGAGTCACCCTAATATTGCCTATAAGTATGGGATTTACAAACAAAGAGAGGGGGGCCACCTTGAGCAATCAAAAAGCCACAATCAGTAAGAGATAGAGAATCCATCTGTAGCAATTAACACAATAAAAGAAAGAGAGACTGAGAGCAATCTAGTAGCTAATATTGCGAGGATTAATAAACAGTCTTCAGATTATTTGAATAGTAGCTAAGAAGACAATCAATCCAGGCTTTCCAACCATTCAAACAGTGAGCGTGGTTCAATAAATTTACCTTGGTGGAGCCAAAAACGCAAGTATGAACTTACTAACTCATTTTAATTAAGTTTCAATAATCTTTTTCACTATTTAATATCATGAAATTTATTACTGTTTATTCGATTTTGAAATTCCATGTAACAAATAGTAGCTTTAGGTTTAAGTACAATATTAATTGCATACTAGATTTATAATCTAGAACCCTAATCTTGCATATTAAATCTTAGATTTAGGTTTAAAACCCTAGTTTATATGCAAAAATCCTAAATTGTATAATAAAGTCCTAATTTTACAATTAAACCCTAGTTCCATAACCAAACCCTAATTCCACAACAAAATCCTATCTTGTAAATCATTTATCTTTCGGGGACATCACCTCCGATCCCCACCAAGAGGTGCTACCCCCTTAACTCCCTTCAGCTAACCGACTAGCAGGACTGTCGTGTGCCCTGCATACTATATTTTGTTAATGGGTTAATATTAAGATTTACTTGTGGATTGCAAATTTTATGATTAATCTTAATTTTCTTTTAATTAAACCATAATTTTATAATTTTTTGTATGTTTGTGGATTGTAATTTTCATTTGGGTTTTAAGATGTAAAAAACATATTTTCACTCTGTGTGTGCCTATTTTAATTCTGTATTTAATTTCAAGGATTTTATACTTTTGTAAGGGACATGTTTCCACCAATTAGTTTGTGTCCTATTTTATTTATTTGTATGGACATTGAAACATTGTAAAGGCATGTTTCCATCTTCGGGTGCCTATTTTGTTTGGTTATTTTGATTTAAAATATGATAAATAATTATTTACCTTAATTGCTTATAGTATGAATGACATTATAATAAATAAAAATTTAATAATATTTGGACCTAAAAAGGAGGCCGGTTTCAATGAACCCAGTGTTATGGGGGTGCTGCATTATTTTCACCTTCTACATGCGTATCCAACTTTCCCAACCCCTCCTTAAGAATCGAGTTATCCACCCCTTTCTATCTTTTCGGCCCGTCCGAGTGGCAACTCTAAATTCTTCGAGTTTAGGCTTGTGTTCTCTAAGTCCAAGAGTTTAACAGTGCCGAAGTCGTAAGAATCATTCCACAGAGAGTGGGGACAAAAATCCCCGCTCATAAAACGCTTCGTAAATATAAGTCCGAAGTCCATTTTGGAAACATATTGGAGCGCAGCGACTAAGGTAATTTTGAGTTCAGAATGTAATGTTTTTATATTAAGTTTATGATCTATACTATACTCTTTGCAGTTTGAACTCTTGTGCAAGAATGTGGGAGATTTATATGTTGGAGTGGCGACTTCCTAAGAGGAAGCGAGGATGAGCTTAAGTCCCTAAGGAAAAGATAGGTGGAGACCGAGCAACGCTGGCTAGGGCAAAGCAACGAGCTAATGAAATGGGGAAGGAGCTCCACCAAGTGAAGAGTGACCTTTCCATTGCATAAGGGTCTTTGGCTAAAGAACAAGAAGCCCTAGTCAAGCTCAAGGATGAGATGGATGACCAAATTGCTCAAGGAATTATGAAGTTCCAAGAGCTCGTTGTAGCTAAGCTGAAGAAGAAGTCTCCAAAAGGAGATTACAACTGAATATTTAATGTTGACCCCGATTAGACTCCTAATGTGGGGCCAATCAATTTGGAGGACGATGATGAGGAGTACAGGGCTCAAGATGGAGATGAAGTTTAAGCTGGGATTCTTGTTATTTTTTATTTTTTGTAGGGCTTAACAAAGCAGCTTTTTAGTTGAACTAGCTAATTTCCACTATTTTATTTTGTTTCTTTTAATAAATAGCTCGGTAAAGAGCCAGATAAGCTCGTTTGAGTGCTTTATTAGCTCAGTACGAAGCTTTGCAATTTTTGGTTTTGCAAACCTACTTACAGGAAAGGTTACACTGATGGCAGTCTGATATTAATGCAAAGACCGATGTTCTCATACTTAATTCAATGAATTTGGACTTTGAGACTTACAATGATTGATATGAATTACTTAACTTCTCCAAACCTGAACTTGCAATGAATGATATGGATTATTCAGTTTATCTGAACCTTTAACAATTAATTGTATACATTTATTAGTGTTGAAACTTGAAATAAATGATACAGCGTATTCGGTTTATCCAAACTTTTATCAATGAAATAAATTTATTGCAGTTGAAAGGCTTTGAGCTTATAACATATTCGATTAATTATAGTTCGGTATGCAATGGTGGCACTGTTAAGTGAAAATTGTGCGACCAAGATGTCACAAGATGCACAATAGTGCTGGAAGTTCGATGTGCGACTAGGGAACCATGAGATGCATGGTTTGTGTGAAAAGTTAATATGCAACTTAGGCACTGTAAGGCTTAGTGTTCGAGGCATGGTGAGCTGCACGATGTGTGCTAAAGTCATTATGCGACTAAGGCACTATAAGGCTCGGTGTGCGAGGCATGGTGAGCTGCACGATGTGTGCTAAAAATCACTGTGTGACTAAGGCACTATAAGGCTCGGTGTGAGAGGCATGGTAAGCTGCACAATTTGTGCTAAAATCATTATGCGACTAAGGAACTATAAAGCTTAGTGTGTGAGGCACGGTGAGCTACACAACGTATGCTAAATCTATTTGTAGGTTTGGATATGTGTGTATAACTTTGAACTCATTTTTAAGAAGAAAGTTGATTAGCTCGGTGTTTGTGTGTTCATACGTGTGTATTCATTGTAGTCAAGTATTAAATAATAGTACTTTATGGGTGCTCCAGCGATGCTTATTTTCACTTTCTTGTCTTTCATGAGTATGGATACAAGTATTGTTTGTGCATGTGGAGTACAATAAAAGTAAAAATATAGAAGTTTTCAATTAAGATCATCACTTAGTAGGGCTTATTAGAAGTACTTTCTCAAATTGTTGACATTCTAGGCTCTCAGGACCTCTATGCCATCTGTAGTGTGCAGTTTGTATGCACCTCCCCTAAGTACCCTAGCAACCTGTATGGTCCTTCCTAATTTGCTCCAAGCTTCCCTGGTCCAGCAGATTCGTGCATATAAACTATTCTGCTTAGAACCAAGTCTCCTTTGCACAGTTGTTTATGGCAAACTTTTTTATTATGAAATTTAGCCACTCGAGCCTTATAGGCTTCAGATCTGATGCCAGATTATTCCCTTTTAAACTCCAACATGTCAAGGTGATACTTGGAATATGATTCTTTCTCTTTTAAAAAATTAAGAGTTCTGGCTGACTGGAGTCCAATCTCTATAGGGATGACGACATCGGTGTCATAGGATAATGCAAAAGGTGTCTCTCCGATAGTAGTCCTTGGGGAAGTGTGGTAGGCCCATAAAACATTATACAAGTCTTCTGTCCACAAACCCTTGGCTTCATCAAGTCTCTTCCTTAACCCTGTTAAGATTGTTCAGTTGATGACCTCGGCTAGACCATTGGTATGAGGATGGTAAATCAAGGTAAAATGAAGATCAATCTTGAGTTCGGCACAATATTCCTTGAATTGCCTACAATCAAATGGTTTATCATTATCAGTAATCAGGTTGTGACGGATGCCATGCCTTGTGATGATTGCCTTCTTGAGGAATTTAATGATTGCAGCTGGAGTGATTGGTGAAAAGATTAACTGCAACCACCAAGAACTTTCTTTGAGCTAAGGCTTGAGGAAAGGACCTAGGATGCCCATTCCCCACTGAGTAAAAAACTATGAACTTGTGATGGGTCTTTGTTATGTGGAAGGCTGGTGCTGTAAATTGGTATACTTTTGGCATTTCTCATATTTTTCCACTAAGTTTTTTGCATCATTATCCATGGAGGGCCAAAAATAACCTTGTAGCAGCTCTTTTTGAGCTATCCCTCAACATATAGTTACCTTCATCCTCATATACATATCTGCTCCATGGATTAGAAAATGGCCTCTTGTACAAAAGTCCATCATGAATGGCATACAAGCTAGACTTTATGACAATTTTCTTAGCTTCCACCAGATCTTCCAGCAACTCACCAGAGTTAAGAAATTTGTAAAACATAAGTCTTCATCCCTCCATTGGCTTAACTTTCATTATAAGCAAAGTCTCATAGCTCAGGCTTTGAATAATCTCAAAAAGAACTCCCTATTCAGGGGCTCCCTCCTTGGCAGCAGTGGTTTTAACTAGCTTGTCGTCCTGTTCATTTTTTGCCCTCACTATCTTGTGAATTTCCCAAGAGCAACTTGTCTTTTCTAGGGTCATCAGGAGCTCGGCTATGTGTTCTTTATAATGGACCATGCTCGGCTCTTAAACTTCATATTTCCCATTTATCTACCTAACTACTAACTGAGAATCATAGAAGATTTGCAAAGACTCTGGCTAAATTTCTAGAGCAAGCCTCAGCTCCAAACAAATAGCTTCATACTCTCCTACATTATTTGAAGCTGGAAAGTCAAGCTTTGCTGAATATCTGACTTGTAACTTACCCGAGCTTCTAAGGATGGCCCCATCACCATCTCCTTCAACACTTGAGGCTCCATCCACATTAAAAATCCATGCCTCTTTAGGGGTTGAATCAGAAAGTTGTTCATACAATTATGTGACAAATTTTGCTAAAATATGTGCCTTCATGGCCTGCCTGGGCCTATATCTGACATTGAATCTCCTTAATCACGTTGCCCATTCTGTTAGGCACCCTGAGGTCTTTAGCTATTGAAGAATTTTCTTCAAAAATAAATTAGTGTACCGAAGTAGTTTGGAGTGCTAGAGCTAGCTTCACTAATGGAGGGTACCGAAGTTCGGGTTCCTTCAAGGCATGACTAGTATAATAGATTGGGTATTTCTAACTGCTCTCTTCTCTAACCAAGACTGAGCTCACAACTGCAGGCGATGCTGATAGGTACAAATAAAGTACTTCTCCTAGAATAGGTCGATTGAGAAGTGGGGGCAAACTCAGGAATTATTTTAGTTCAAAGAAGGCATGCTGGCATTCATCATTCCATTTAAAGTGCTTCAAATTCTTCAAAAGCTTGTAAAATAGTAGGCATCTCTTCTCAAAGCATGATAAGAATCTTCCCAGAGCAGTATTTTTGCCATTTAGCTGTTGCACTTCCTTAATGCTCTTGGATGGTTCCGTTTCAATCACTACACATATCTTCTTAGGATTAGCTTCAATGCCCCTTTCTAATATGATAAACCCAAGGAATTTTCTAGACTGAACTCCAAAGGTACACTTCTCCAGATTGAGCTTCATGTTTGCTTATTTAAGTATTACAAAGACTTCTGCTAAATCTCTAGGGTGTTCGATCGAGGTTTGAGACTTAATGATCATATCATCGACATATACTTCTATAGTTTTACCTATTTGACTCTAAAAAAGTTTATTAACGAGCCTCTGATATGTAGCTCATGCATTATTTAGGCCGAATGGCATGACTTTGTAATAGTAGGTTCCCTTTGCCGTTATGAAAGAAGTTTTAGTATGATCTTCCACTCTCAAAGGACTTTAATGATAACCGGATGAAACATCAATAAAACTGTACTCTGTATAGCCCACCATATAGTTAACTAAGCGATCTATGTTAGGAAGTGGGTATGAGTCTTTGGGGCATGCTTTATTCAAGTCGGTAAAATCCACACACATTCTCCCTTTGCTATTAGGTTTTCTTACCAGCACTATACTAGACAACCAGTTTGGAAATAAAACCTCCTTGATAAAGCCCACTTGTAGGAGTTTCTCAATTCCTTATTCTGCAGCCAATTGCCTTTCTGGTCCTAGGTTTCTTTTCTTCTACTTCACCGGAGTAGCTTAGAAGTGACATGGAGTTCATGAATCATAAGCTCGGGTGAAATACCTTTAACGTTAGTCAAATCTCAGGCAAATATATCTTGATGTTCGTTTAACACTTGAGTTAGGGAAACCTCTCTCTTATGCCCAGAGGAGCTTATAATTTTGAATGTTCTGTTTTCCCTAATATGTATTCCTTTAACATGTCTATAGGTTCAACATGAGATTTTGCATTATTAGAAAGATTAAGGGAATCTACTGAGAGCACCATGTTCATGTCCTTAAGAAGGATTGCGTAAGAATCCCGGGCTATCTACTGATTACCCTTCATGACTAGCACTCCTATATGAGTTGGGATTTCATAAGTACATTTTTCATTAAAATGTATGCATCCACTCCTACTAATAATGGTTGTCTAAAAATGGAGTTGTAGGCTAAGTTCATATCTACTATCATGAAGCAAGCTCAGCAATTTCTCACAATTGGACCATCTCCCAACTAGACATCTAGCATAGTAGATCCCTGCATAGGTACTGTGTGTTTGTATAGACAAACCAAAGGGGCGATAGTAGGTTTTAGAGCATCAAGTGATAGGCTGAGTTTTTGTAAGCATCCAACATCAATAGATTTATTGCACTACCTATGTCTATCAAGATTCAATGAACCAAGTAATCTTGAATCACAACTTTAACTATCAGGGCATCAGTGTGCGGTCCAGTGACTTGATGAGACTTTTTAGGACAGAAAGTGATCTCTGGACTTCGATACTTTGTGATCTCTACAATAGAGAATACCTTAATGGCCTTTCACTTTCGTGATGGAAATGTAACATCGTAGTGCTCATCCCCTGCTATAACATGTATCACTCCAGTTGAGACCTTTCTAGAAGTTGTAAGGGGTTAAGAGCTTGGCTCAACTCGATCATCTTGTTTAGTGGCATCAATAATGAACTATTTTAATTGACCTACTTGAATTAAACGCTCAATCTCGTGTTTCATTTTGGTTCAATAATTGGTTTTATGGCCATGACCCTCATGGAAACTATAGTGCAACTCTTGATTTCTATTTGGGTCATCTCTCATCGACTGAGGCCAGTTCACTTCTATATTTTGCTTGAGCTAACACAAGATGCTGGCTCTTTAAGTGGTTAGAGGTTTGAATTATTCAAGGGCTTTGGTGATTTGGTAAGTGCGGTTAGGGTAACGTTGGCCTGATGGCCTTATTGAGTTTGAATTAGAGTTTCTCCAAGAAGTGTTTGGATTAAATTGTCTACAGGCATCTAGGTTGGAGGGGTTTTACTTAGATGATTTAGGCTTATGGTGTAACACTCTTATACCCTATATATGTACAATACATATTTTCAGCATATGTAAAATATGCATATACGGTACAAAAATGTCACAGACCGGTTTACTAAAATTTTTTTTTCTCACATTTCCAATTTAAAATTTCAAATTCTAAATATATAAAAATTAAATAGAATATAAATATTCTTTACTTGTTATAAGAACTCAAAATAAATAATATATATAAAAATCTCTGGAAAAAATTCGCCAGAGTTTTGTATGTAATTTGGATATCCCAAAATTTAGCAATTACTCAAATAATTTAGCAAAATAATTTCAATTACTCAAATAATAATTTGGATATCTCAAAATTTAGCAATTACTCAAATAATAATTTGGATATCCCAAAATTTAGCAATTACTCAAAAGAAAACACTCCCAAATAATTTCAAATCATCATCTCAACCATACTTATTCTCCCATTTCAAATATATTAACTTAAACATTCTTTATAATATACAATACGTAAAATCCAAAACATAATATATTATGCATAATACTCAAAATGTACAATAACATAAAAATATACATGCTAATGGTAGTGTTTTTGATCTCGATAGTAACTCAACAAGCTCAACTACAAGTCTAGACCCGACCTAGTCTAGAAGAACTCTCTGGATCAGCTCTCTACCCTATCACCTGCGTGATGGAAATAATGGCGCTAAGCCGAAGCTTAGTGGTATAAACTTTGATAATAAAAATATAACTCAATGCAATACCAAATGCACAATGCGTATAGATGTCACATCAATCCACTTTCTTATATTTTTCAAATATTTCATAATAACAACTCATAACATAATATTGCTCAATTGTATCATAATTCCTAATTCACATTAAAACAAAGACAAGCATGGGCCTAAAAAGATCTAATATGCTATTCAAATTTCAGAGTTACTGCTTTGGTCCATAATGATACCATGTGTCTAGCCCCGTAGGCAATATATCTATGGACAATATAACAGCCCCAGTCTTTTAGACCTCAACCCGACTAGACCCTTAGGCCCCAGTATCTTGGTCCTCAACCCGGCTAGACTGCTACAGTTTTTGAGGCTTACGACCCAGTTTTTTCACACCAAAAATATCATATTTATCAGCTGGCCTGGCTTACGACCCAGTCTTTTCACCATTTCAGCGTGTAGCCCGTAGGTAATCATAGGCATGCCGCCAAACCCAGAACTCTGAAAATTGAATAACATACTAGTCACAAAATTTATTTATTTTTCTCATTATTAATCTCTTTCTCTTTGTCACATATTCAATCTAGGCACATTGCCTTATTTTCACATTATTTTCTCATTTTTCACATTTTCTCACTTTTCTCACTTTTCTCATTTATTATTAATATCAATTCATTTCATTATTCCGCATATCTCATTTTTGCATTCACAATACATTACCCAATTACTTTGGGTATTTTCACAGAATATATATATTTCACATTCTACACAATTTAGCCATTATCAATAGCTTTTCACAATGCATTTAACACATATATGAAATTACAAATGTCATAACATATTATTCATACACAATCAATGAGCCAAGTATCTTAACACATTTTTCAACCAAAATGTGTTAAGTTCAAATGTTATGCAAATATAAACATTATATTCAAAGTTTGTACATACCTCCACTAACAACCTAAAGCAAGCTAAAAACAACCTTCAATCAAATCTTTCCAAATTGCCCTTCACCACTTGGATGAAGCAAATCAACCTCCCTCAAAGCCTAAACCAAATGTGATAACAAATAATCATTTAGTATCACATTTAATGACATTTCCAACATTAAACCATAATTACACATCACTCCTACTAATTTTAAAAATTAACCTTTTCCTTACTTCAACATTGAAATTCTATTCTACTACAATTAAATTAGTGTTTTATGTTTATTTATATTATTAAAAACATATTTTAATACATTTAAATTATTTACATTATAAAAATACACTCTTATACACAAAATCTCAAAAATGATATAACTTTCCCCTTTGAAGGTTTTCCATTCCAACACAATCCATTACTCATTCCAAGCTTATATTCATCACTTTTAACACTAAACAACATGCTTAAACAAATAAAATCATACAATTTAACCACTTTGGAAAATCACTTTTCCAAAACCCTAAATCTCCACTTCCATTCTCAAACTCCAACCCAACATCACCAAATCCAATATTTGACTTTAAAATACTTGTTTATGAATCAAAACAACTCATTTAAACCCAATTTTCACAATTAAAGTTCATGTTTTTAAAACCCAAAAATCCATAACCCTAAATTCTCTCTCTTCACCATTCTTTAACAAACTCCATCATCTCTTCAATCTAACCTTAGAATCATTGTTAACTACCCAAAATAACATCATACACACCAATTCTAACAATTATAACATACTACATCAAAATCCAAAATTTCACATAATACCATCTTCCATGGAATTCAAAGAAAAGAGATGGAAACTTACTAATTTTGGTGGAGATCACCAAAAATTCACTTGAAACTTGTTAATTCCTTCAATTTATGGAGTATGGAAGAAGTAGAATCCTTGGTCTAGCTCCAATGGAATTTTTGGCCAAAGGAAAGAGAAGAAGAAGAAGAAGAAGAAGACTTTTAATATTTCTTTCCTTTCATTTTTTTAAACCACATATATATATATATATTAAAATAATTTAATATTTAATATTTAGTTATTTTTTTAATAAATTAAAAGTCCTAATTTCCCTCTTCCATTAAAAAATAATTTGTTTTTGAATTATTTTATTAATTTTAAATTTTTAAGATTTAATTACCAAAATACCATTTTCTTTTAAAAAGTGTTGATTTTTATACATGTTATGTATATTTTGCATATATATCAAATATATATTCCACTTTTTTCGTTTAAAATCCCTTCATTTTTCATTTAAAACCATTAATTTACTTTATCCTTTTAAATTATAATTTATTTTATCCAATTTTCCAAAAATTAGAAATTTTCAAAAATTTTAGGATGTTACAATTCTCTTCCCCTAAAATAAATTTCGTCCTCGAAATTACCTGTCCTCAAGTCTGGAACAAATGGGGAAATTGACTCTGCATCGCCTGCTCACTTTCCCATGTCGCCTCCTTAGTGGCATGATTCCTCCAAAGGACTTTCATGAATGGCACCCTCTTATTCCTCAATTCTTTAACCTCTCGTGCCAAAATTGCCACTAGTTCTTCCTCATAAGTTAGATCTGGACTCACCTCAATGGACTCCAGTGACAAGATATGAGATGGGTCAGACCTGTATCTTCGAAGCATTGAGACATGGAAAACATTATGTATTCGATTCAATTCAGGCGGCAAAGCTAGTCTATAAGCCATTGGACCAAATCTCTCCAACACCTCATATGGTCCTATGAAACGAGGACTCAACTTTCCTTTGCGGCCAAATCTCAAAATCTTCTTCCATGGAGACACCTTTAGAAATACTTTATCTCCCACACTGACCTCTATGTCTCTTCTCTTTAAATTTGAATAGGATTTTTGTCGGTCTGAAGCTACTTTCAAACGACCCCGAATCACCTTCACTTTCTCCTTTGTTTCCTTAATCAGATTGGGACCAACCACTTTACCTTCTCCAACTTCATCCCAACACAAAGGTGTCCTGCATTCTCGTGCCATATAAAGCCTCATAAGGAGTCATCCCAATACTCGACCGATGATTATTGTTATAAGCAAATTCAATTAATAGCAAAAATCTATCTCAATTCCCGGTAAAATCAATGATATAGCTCCTCAACATATCCTCAAGAATCTGTATCACTCTCTCTGACTGTCCATCTGTCTGAGGATTGAAAGTAGTACTAAAATGCAACCGAAAACCCAAAGAATTATGCAAACTCTTCCAAAACCTCAAAGTAAACCGGAGATCTCGATCCGACACCAAAGAAACTAGGACTCCATGCAATCTGACTATCTTGTTGATATACAGCTCAACCAACCTCTCAAGAGAAAAATCCATCTGAACTGGAAGAAAATGAGCTTTCTTTATCATCTGATCAACTATCACCCAAATTGCATCATGCTTCTTATGAGTCAAAGGTAGACCAATCACAAAATCCATTGTCACTCGCTCCCATTTCCACTCTGGCACTGATAAAGGTTGGAGCAACCCTAAAGGAACTTGGTGCTCAGCTTTCACTTTCTGGCAAGTGAGACATCTGGATACAAACTCTGCTATGTCCCTCTTCATACCTGACCACCAATAATGTCACTTCAAGTCCTGATACATCTTGGTACTCCCAGGGTGTATAGCAAAAAGTGACTATTGTGCTTCCTCTAATATCATTCTTTTCAATTCTGCATCATCAGGAATACACAATCTATCTCTGTACCATAGACTGCCATCATCCCTCACATAAAAGTCTCGACTCTCCCCCTTCTGACAAACCAACACAATTTTCTAAATTCTCTCATTTGCCAACTGAGCCTCCCTAATGTGATCCAACAAGACTGGCCTTAACTACAACTGAGCCATCAGAGCACCATCATCAGAAGATTCAAATCTAGCATGCAACGCTCTCAACTCAACAAGCAACGAGAGCGAATAAGCAGTCAAACCTACCAAAGATTTTTGACTCAAGGCATCGGCAACAATATTTGCCTTACCAGGATGATAATCAATCAAACAGTCATAGTCTTTAATCAACTCTAACCACCGTCTCTGCCGAAGATTCAGCTCTCTCTGAACACCCAGGTATTTCAAACTCTTGTGATCCATATAAATGAAACACTTTTTCCCATACAAGTAATGCCGCCAAATCTTTAAGGCAAAAGCTATTGCTGCTAATTCCAAATCATACGTCAGATAATTCAGCTTATGCGGTTTCAACTGTCGAGAGGCATAAGCAATAACTCTACCCTCTTGCATCAGAACACAACCTAAACCACTGTGTGAAGCATCACTGTATATCACATATGGTTTACCTTCCAGAGGCAGGGTAAGGACAAGAGTCTGAGTCAACATCTCCCTCAGCTGCTCAAAACTCGCCATACATCGATCTGTCCACACAAATTTAACTCCTTTCCGAAGTAATCTGGTGAGTGGTGTAGCTATTATAGAAAAACCCTTCACAAATCGACGATAATAGCCTGCCAATCCCAGAAAACTTCTAACCTCTATCACAGTCTTTGGAGGACTCCAATTCAAGATAGCCTCAATTTTACTCGAATCAACTCTAATACCCTCTGCTGAAACTACATGACCAAGAAAAGCTACCTGATCTAGCCAGAACTCACACTTAGACAACTTAGCATACAACTGCTTCTCTCTCAAAGTCTGCAATATGATTCGCAAATATCTATTATGATCCTCCTCTTTACGTGTATACACCAAGATGTCATTAATGAATACTACCACAAACTGATCCAAAAATGGTCTGAATACCCTGTTCATCAAATTCATAAAAGCTGCTGGTACATTCGTCAATCCAAAGGGCATCACCAGAAACTCATAATGCCCATACCTCGTGCGAAAAGCTGTCTTGGGTACATCCACATCTCTGACTCTCAACTGATGGTACCCTGATCTCAGATCAATCTTAGAGAATACTGCTGCTCCCTTCAACTGATCAAAGAGATCATTTATCCAAGGCAAAGGATACTTGTTCTTAATGGTCACCTTATTCAACTGCCTATAATCAATACAAAATCTCATGGTGTCATCCTTCTTCTTTACAAACAATACAGGCGCTCCCCACGGGGACATACTAGGGTGGATAAACCCTTTATCCAATAACTCCTGCAACTACACCTTCAACTCTCTCAACTCAGCAGGTGCCATCCGATAAGGGGTAATAGAGATAAGAGTGGTACCAGGAAACAAATAGATACCAAACTCCACTTCTCTCTCAGGAGGTACCCTTGGCAACTCATCAGGAAAAATATCTGAAAACTCGGCAACTGTGGTATACTTTCAAGTAGGGATCCCACTACTCTAGTATCTACAACATGAGAAAGATAAGCCTCACATCCCTTCCGAATCATCCTCCCAGCTGAAACAAACATAGATGAAAGATACCTTTGCTTACTAGATACCATTACACACCTACCATCACGTATTCTCAAAGTAACACATTTCTTCTGATAGTCTACCATAGCCCCATGCTTGGATAACCAATCCATGCCCAAAATCAGATCATATTTCCTGAAAGGCATCTCAATCAGGTCACCGAGAAACTCCTCATCCTGAACAAGAATTGGACTATCTCGGTGCACCCTGCTCACCGCAACACTATGCCCTAAAGGATTTGTGACCAAAACAACAAATCCTAGGGACTCAGAATGCAATTCAGTCACAGGCAAGATAGATGCACTTATGTATGAATGCGTAGATCCAGGATCTAATAGAGTAAGGACTGAAATACCAAATAAAGAAAATGTACCCACAATGACGGCTGAAGCATCCAGCTGCCTCTGCTTCACATAAATCCGCCGAGATGGCCCAGCCTCATCTGGCCTACTGCCCTCGGATGTAGAGCCTCCTCTCTGACTAAACCCAGGTCAACCACCTCTACTAAAATCTCTGCCACCATGACTCCTTTGACACTGGGTCGAGAAGCTGCAGTATCTGTCTGCCTAACCTCTTATAACTCGAAATAATCTCTGATAAAATGGTCTGGCGACCCACATCTAAAGCACACTCTCAAAGCACCTCTCCACAAGCAGAAACCTCCGTGTACTATACCACAATGAACGCAAGTAGGTGTAGTAGGTCTCTGAGCCACTAGAGTCGGAGCACTAGCCACTGAAACTACAGATCTCTGTCTCTATCTCTACTGCTCTACTGACCTACCAAACTGTCCATGACTCCTACTAAACTTTTGAAAATATCTCCCTCGACCTCTCTTCACTGATGAAGATCCTGCCTCACTCTGGGGTCTCCTAACTCTGGTCTCCTCAACCCTGGTAGCTGCTGCAAGACTTTGTGCCCTCTCAACACTCCTGGCAGCTGCAACTAACTGGAAAAAATGCTAATACCGAGAGCCTGCAATGATGCGCATGATAGAGGGTCTCAGTCCCTCCTCAAACCTCCTGCACCTGTCAAACTCGTCAGAAATGATCCCACCAGCATAGTGACTCAACCGGATAAACTCGATCTCATACTCGGTCACTGTCCTGGTATCCTGTCTCGGACTCAGGAACTCCATCTTCTTTGCAGTTTTATACTCTCTCGGAGTATACTTATGTTCAAATTCTCCCTGGAAATTATCATAGGTCAGGACTGGTGGATCATCCAGAGCATGTGGAACCGTCTTCCACCAATCATATGCATCTCTCTGCAGAAGAGATCTGGCATAATCAAACTTCTCTTCTGGACTAGCATGTAACTGAATAAATATCCTTTGAACCCGGTCTAGCCACTGCTCTGCTACAGCAGGGTTTGTAGTACCAACAAAGTCCTCAGCTCCATATTTTCTCAATTTATCATAATGCCTCACCGGCAACTGCGGCTGCGGCTGTGGAACTGGAGCCTGCCTCAATAACTCTACCATATGCCATACCTAGCCAGGCAGAATCTCATCAGTTGCTGGTCTCACAGGTACAAAAACAGACGCCTCACTAGCAGATACAACTCTAGATCCATCTCTACCCTCATCTGGAGCCACACTCTCTGCACTATCCTTAGTAGCCTGATGCGGTCGAGATGCCATAACTATCTATATCTGCAAACAAAGCAGAAAATACTATATCAGAGATCAGAAAATGTCAGTGCCAATGCATGTATTACAATTAAAAACTATTTTAAAATTTCTCATTTTCTCTCTCTATCATCCCACCTAGGTCGAGAACCTCAAACCTAGGCTCTGATACCAAAACAAATGTAACACTCTTATACCCTATATACGTACAATAAATATTTTCAGCATATGTAAAATACACATATACGGTACAAAAATGTCACAGACCTAAATTTTTTTTCTCACATTTCCAATTTAAAATTTCAAATTCTAAATATATAAAAATTAAATAGAATATAAATATTTTTTACTTGTTATAATAACCCAAAATAAAAAATATATATAAAAATCTCTGGAAAAAAATTCGCCAGAGTTTTGTCTGTAATTTGGATATCCTAAAATTTAGCAATTACTCAATATGCAAAAAGAAAACACTCCCAAATAATTTCAAATCACCATCTCAACCATACTTACTCTTCGATTTCAAATACATTGACCCAAACATTCTTTATAATATACAATACATAAATCTAAAACATAATATATTATGCATAATACTCAAAATGTACAATAATATAAAAATATATACATGCTGCTGGTAGTGTTTCTGATCTTGATAGCAACTCAACAAGCTCCACTACAAGTCTAGACTCGACTTAGTCTAGAAGAACTCTCTAGCTCAGCTGGGTCTACCATGTCACCTGCGCGATGGAAACAATCACG
This sequence comes from Garcia nutans, assembly GCA_947685225.1. Lineage (NCBI taxonomy): Eukaryota > Viridiplantae > Streptophyta > Magnoliopsida > Malpighiales > Euphorbiaceae > Garcia > Garcia nutans. The sequence goes on along the minus strand of CANTUV010000014.1, from coordinate 10,243,454 downwards.
CTAAGCCGAAACCTAGTGGTACGAACTTTGATAATAACAATATAACTCAATGCAATACCAAATGCACAATGCATATAGATGTCACATCAATCCACTTTCTTATATTTTTCAAATATTTCATAATCACAACTCATAACATTATATTGCTCAATTGTATCATAATTTCTAATTCACATTAAAACAAAGACAAGCATGGGCCCAAAAAGATCTAATATGCTATTCAAATTTCAGAGTTACTGCTTTGGTCCATAATGACACCATGTGTCTAGCCCGTAGGCCATATATCCATGGATAATGTAACAGCCCTAGTCTCTTGGACCTCAACCCGGCTAGACCCTTAGGCCCCAGTATCATGGTCCTTAACTCGGCTAGACTGCTACAGTTTTTGAGGCTTACGACCCAGTCTTTTCGCCCCAAAAACATCATATTTATCAGCTGGTTTGGCTTACGACCCAGTCTTTTCACTATTCCAGCATGTAGCCCGTAGGCAATCATAGGCATGCCGCCAAATCCAGAACTCTAAAAATTGAATAACATACTAGTCACACAATTTATTCATTTTTCTCATTATTAATCTCTTTCTCTTTGTCACATATTCAATCTAGGTACATTGCCTTATTTTCACATTTTTTTTTCTCATTTTTCTCACTTTTCTCATTTATTATCAATATCAATTCATTTCATTATTCTACATATCTCATTTTTGCATTCACAACACATTACCCAATTACTTTGGTATTTTCACATAATATACACATTTCACATTCTACACAATTTAGCCATTATCAATGGCTTTTCACAATGCATTTAACACATATATGATATTACAAATGTCATAGCATATTATTCATACACAATCAATGAACTAAGTAACTTAACACATTTTTCAATCAAAATGTGTTAAGTCCAAATGTTATGCAAATATAAATATTATATTCAAAGTTTGTACATACCTCCACTAACAACCCAAAGCAAGCTAAAAACAACCTTCAATCCAATCTTTCTAGCTTTTCCTTCACCACTTGGATGAAGCAAATCAATCTCCCTCAAAGCCTAAACCAAATGTGATAACAAATAATCATTTAGTATCACATTTAATGACATTTCCAATATTAAACATAATTACACATCACTCCTACAAATTTCCAAAAATTTAGCCTTTCCTTACTTCAACATTGGAATTCCATTCTACTACAATTAAATTAGTGTTTTAAGTTTATTTATATTATTAAAAACATATTTTAATACATTTAAATCATTTACATTATAAAAATACACTCTTATATACAAAATCTCAAAAATGGCATAACCTTCCCCCATTGAAGGTTTTCCATTCCAACACAATCCATTACTCATTCCAAGCTTATATTCATCACTTTTAACACTAAACAACATGCTTAAAAAAAATAAAATCACACAATTCAACCACTTTGGAAAATCACTTTTCCAAAACCCTAAATCTCTACTTCCATTTCAAACTCCAACCCAACACCACCAAATCCAATATTTGATTTAAAATACTTGTTTATGAATCAAAAAAACTCATTTAAAACCAATTTTCACAATTAAAGTTCATGTTTTCAAAACTCCAAAAATCCAAAACCCTAAATTCTCTCTCTTCACCATTCTTTAACCAAACTCCATCATCTCTTCAATCTAACCTTAGAATCATTGTTAATTACCCAAAATAACATCATACACACCAATTCAAACAATTATAACATACTATATCAAAATCCAAATTTTCACATAATACCATCTTCCATGGAATTCAAAGAAAAGAGATGGAAACTTACTAATTTTGGTGGAGATCACCAAAAATTCATTTGAATCTTGTTAATTCCTTCAATTTATAGAGTATGGAAGAAGTAGAATCCTTGGTCTAGCTCCCATGGAATTTTTGGCCAAAGGAAAGAGAAGAAGAAGAAGAAGACTTTTAATATTTCTTTTCCTTTCTTTTTTTTTAAACCACATATATATATATATTAAAATAATTTAATATTTAATTATTTAATTATTTTTTAATAAATTAAAAGTCTTAATTTCCTTCTTCCATTTTGTTTTTGAATTATTTTATTAATTTTGAATTTATAAGATTTAATTACCAAAATACCATTTTCTTTTAAAAAGTGTTGACTTTTATATATGTTATGTATATTTTGCATATAAATCACATATATATTCCACCTTTTCATTTAAAATCCCTTCATTTTTCATTTAAAACCATTAATTTACTTTATTCTTTTAAATTATAATTTATTTTATCCAATTTTCCAAAAATTAGAAATTTTTAAAAATTTTAGGATGTTACATATGGGGTCCTCTAAAATTTATGCATGTTTGGTCTTGGTTTTGGTGATTAGGATGAAGTCCAACACTTGAGTACTCTTGTAAGCTTGACTGTACTTATATGACCAAGCCATGAGCTCTATAAAGTCTTAAGGCAGGTTTTTACTTTAAAACTATGAAAACTAAGCATATTCAATGTTCCGAATTAATGCTTCTAACGCTATCTCAAAGTTCACCTTTGGAATTTTGCCCACCGTTTCATTAAATCTGTCAACATATTGCCACAATGTTTCTTTGGGCTTTTGTACAACTTTGAAAAAGTCTACTGAGGTTTGACCATGGTCAATGGAAGCCATAAATTTTTTTTATGAGTAGCTCGGTAAACTGAGCAAAATTATGAATAGTGCAAGGATTTAGATTCTTATACCATATCTGGCATTTCCAATTAAAGTCTTTGGGAAGAGTTTACACATAGTGGCATTTGAAGTTGTATATATGAGAGCAGTGTTCTAGAAACTATCAACATGCGAGCGATGATCCATTGTTCCATTATACTCCTTCAACTTTGGTGCATGGAAGCTTGGATAAACATCATTGAGAATATGCTTAGATATAGAGGGGAGCAGAAAGCAATGTCATATTGTAGCATTGTACCCCCATGCATATGCTTAATCTTATCATCTACCAAGGCATTAATATACTCTGCTGTCATCACTATCTCTTTTCTCTTAGGCTAAGCTTTGGCAATGGCTGATATTGGGTGGGTTGGTGTATGAGATGTTGTGTAATATCCCAAAGTGTGCCTTAGAAGTTTTGATATAATTGTTGTTTTATTTGGATTAAATGTATATGATTTATTGGGAAGAGAAAAGGAGTGAAGAGAATGTATATGTTGTATATATGGACATAAATATAACCTATACACAAGTCAAAATGGGATAGTCAAAGAAGATATTTTGTTATTTTTATTTTTAATTAAGTAATTAATGGGAAAGTAAAATGAATGGAAGAGAGAAAATTTGATTATTTTATTATTTAAAATGCTTGGTGGAGATTTAATTTAAGGTTGAGTAATGGACTTGGTTTCTTTTTACTCTTCATTTTCTTCTTCTCCATTTGTTGGCCAGCTCACCCAAAGACAAAAGAGAGAAAGAGAGGTTTTGAGTTCTAAGAGCAAATTGAAGAAAAATTCAAGAGATTAATTTGGAAATTGTGAAGTTTGTTAGACAAATGATCTCAATTTTGATCTTTGACAATTCAAATGGAATGATAAAAAATAATAAGTCTAAAATTCTCCCCCTTAACATATGCATGAATCATGGTTAAGCAATCATTAGTGCTTTGATATTATTTGAGTATCTTGGTGCATTGAGTTATGTTTAAACAATCATTCCAAGTTTCAAGTTGTTTACAATTTCTCCCCCATTGTCATAGGCAAAAATGATTAATCAGAAAGCAAGAAGTTTATTGAAAAGTAACTAAACATCTTGTTTATTTGAAATATGGAGAAAAGTACAAAGTACAAAGACAAAACAAATAAAGCATCAAACATATCAAGACATAAAATGAAAATGCAAACTATTAAGACTAAACAGTTAAGCTATTCAGAGTCATCATCCTCATCTATCTCTTCTTCTACTAAAGGAGCTTTTCCTTTATCTTGAGGAGCAAAAGAGGTAGAGCTAGTACTAATGGACTCTTCTTCTTCAGGAAGGCTTTGGGTATGATCACTTATATCCCAATCTTCAAGATTGCATTGAGGCAAGTCCAGTTTGCCTTGCATATCATATAGATCATGATGCATGTGAGATATAAGGTCAATTCTATTGTTCAAGTGCTGGAATCTCTTGGAGACACTTTTCTTGAACCTAGAGAGTTTCCTGGAGAGAGATTTGATAGCATGGAGGATGAGTTGTGTAGAGGATGAGGTAGTTTCTTGAGCAGCTTTTGATGAAGTAGCTTTTGGAGGTAATTCCACAGCAACTTCCACAGAGTCTCCCTCTTCCTCAATTGTATACCTTGGCCTTTTCTTTTGTCTATCCACAACTCCTTTCTTGCCAAAATAGTATACATATGTGCCTTCAATCTTCCTTACACATCCAGCATGTTCTAGATAATCAATTGTGATGGCACTAGAGGCAAGATTGAAAGGGTTTCTTAATGTAGCTAGGTTCAGATCATTTAGAAGGTTCAGGTGCCTAGCTATTTGAGTAATTTGTGAGGATAGGAAGAAAGTTCCAGTTCTTGTAACTGCATGATGATAGAGGGTGTCAATCAAGAACTTGGTTGTGTTCATTTGGATGTTGTGGGTGAAAGCATATAAAAATATGAGGTCTCTTTTGGTTACTTTCTCCTTTTCATCTGCTCTTTGATGGATGGTGTAGGTGATAATCCTATGGAGCATCCAATGGGTGAGGGATTTGATGTGTCTAGCTTTTGATTCTTTTTCAAAAGAAGTTTCCACAGAAATTTCTTGCCAGAATGCAGAGAGAGTTTGGTTTGAAAAGATTTGATCATTGTAAGAGGTTATACCATCAGCAGGAAAGTCCCAAATATTGCCAAAGTCTTCTAAGGTTAAGGCTTGGTATTGATCAAACAATTTAAACCTAACCCCATACCATCCCAGTGCAGAGTTAGCACTCTTTTCTATTTGGAAAGACATAAGAAATTCCTTGCTTAGATTGGAATAACCTACCTCTTCAGGAAATACAAACTTTCTCCATCCAAGGACATCTAGTAATCTCTCAATCTCGTCCTTGATATTTAGGGCAGAAAGCATCCCACCAAAAGGAGATTTGGTTCCCTCAACCTTCTTTCTCTTCAGCATAGCATACCTAACATCTTCCTCAGAAGTTTGGTGGTGAGGTTTGTGAATTTTTTCACCTCTTCTAGACTGGGGAGGAGATGGAGGATCAACTATAGGTTCTCTTATTGTAATTCCTGGAGCTCTCTTTGCTTTTCCTTTTATTTTAGAGGTTGTCTTCTTTTTGGGAGCCATCATAATAGAAAGAAAGAGAATAAAACTGGAAAACAGAGGGTGTATGAGAAACAGATGATTTTGAGAAGATTTTCGAGATTCAGAGGGAAGTTTATATGCTTTAATAACCAAAATATCCAAGAAACTGATGTAACATACTCTTAAATAGAAGAAATTAAGAAAATAGCCGTTTATGACTGTTGAAAGTTAAGAGTTGCGACCTGTCATACAGCCAACGGTTACAAAATTTCGAGCAGAGTGTACAGAGTGCGGTCGCAGATTCAAAAGGGTGCGATCGCGAAATTCGGTCTAGTGACCATTAGCATGATCAGTACGCTCGCGGGTTAAGAAACTATCTGTAACGGTCGAAACTGTTCAAATTATTGCGTCCACGCACAAATTTTCTCGACCGCGCATAGAGTTTTTTGTTTGAATGAATCTGGCAGACAAGATAGCGATCGCTATGGACACTGGAGCGAACGCGACTGACTTAGAAATGAAAGATTCAAGGAAAGATGGAAGATTTTTCTAGTGTTTAGAGAAATAAAATAAATAAATGCACATAGAAACTTCATTGATAGGCAATTAATTCAAAGTGGTTCCAACAATCATTCCTAAATTAAGTTTAATGAAGTTAAGTCTATCTTCATTCAAGGATTTTGTAAAGATATCAGCAAGTTGATTTTGTGTATCTATGAATTCTAGGATTATATTCTGATTTTGTACATTTTCTCTCAAGAAATGATGTCTAATATCTATATGTTTGGATCTAGAGTGTTGGACAGGATTTTTAGACAAATTGATAGCACTAGTGTTGTCACATTTAATGGAGATATTGTTAAATATTTTACCATAGTCAAGCAATTGTTATTTCATCCATAATACTTGTATGCAACAAAAACATGCTGCAACATATTCGGCTTCCGTTGTGGATAAAGCAACCGATGCTTGTTTCTTACTATGCCAAGAAACTAGACAATTACCAAGAAAGTGACATGCTCCTGTAGTGCTTTTCCTATCTAAGATACTACCAGCATAATCTGCATCTGAAAAGCCTATGATATGAAATGATGTGTTTTTAGGATACCAAAGTCCTAAATGCATTGTACCATTCAAATATTTCAAAATTCTCTTAGTGGCATTCAAGTGTGATTCTTTAGGACTAGTTTGAAATCTAGCACAAAGACATACACTATACATTATATCAGGCCTAGAAGCGGTTAAGTAAAGTAGTGATCCGATGATACCTCGATATTTCTTCTCATCTACTGCTTTACCATTTTCATCTTTACCTAATTTCAAGGATGTGCTCATAGGAGTTTTGCTAGTTTTGCGGCCATCCATTCCAAATTTCTTGATGAGTTCTTTTGTATATTTGGATTGGTTGATGAAGATCCCATCTTCACATTGCTTGACTTGTAGTCCAAGGAAGAACTTGAGTTCACCCATCATGCTCATTTCAAATTCCCTAGTCATACAAGAAGCAAATTCTTTGCACAAGGCTTCATTAGTAGCTCCAAATATTATGTCATCCACATAAACTTGTACAATTAAAATGTTATGCTTGTCCTTTTTAACAAAGAGAGTTGTGTCTACTTTTCCTTTTGAAAAACCATTTTCAAGTAAATATGCACTAAGTTTATCATACCAAGCTCCTGGTGCTTGTTTCAATCCATATAAAGCTTTGGTAAGTTTGAAAACATGATCAGGAAATTTGTAGTTTTCAAAACCAGGAGGTTGTTCTACATAAACTTCTTTGCTTATAAGTCCGTTTAGAAACGCACTTTTAACATCCATTTGAAAAAGCTTAAAGTTCATGTGACATGCAAAAGCAAGTAATATTCTAATAGCTTCTAATCTGGCTACGGGGGCAAAGGTTTCATCATAGTCAATACCTTCTTCTTGATTATAGCCTTTGGCTACCAATCTTGCTTTATTTCTAACAATGTGACCATTCTCATCAAGCTTATTCCTATAGACCCATTTGCATCCTATTATAGAGTGATCTGTAGGTCTAGGAGTAAGTTGCCAAACATTATTTCTTTCAAATTGATCAAGTTCATCTTGCATTGCAGTTATCCAATTTTCATCATTTAAAGCCTCCTCAACAGTCTTTGGCTCAATTTGAGAAACAAAAGCAAAATTAACATCTACATGATTAATTTTAGATCTAGTAATTACTCCCTTAGATGTTTCTCCAATGATGAGTTCCTTAGGATGGTCTTTCTTGTATTGCCAATCCTTAGGTAGATCTTGAGTCTTTTCTTCAAGTTCATGCTGATTGATCTTTGGAGCATCAATAGATTCAAGAGATTCAAGAGTACCTGCAGGGTCATTGAAAGTAATACCTTTCTTCTGATCACGATTAGATGATTCATCAAATACAACATGCATTGATTCTTCTATAACTAGAGTTTTCATGTTAAATACCCTATATGCTTTGCTATATGATGAATATCCTAGGAATATGCCTTCATCTGATTTGGATGAAAATTTTCCAAGATTATCCTTGGTATTCAATATGAAGCATTTGCATCCGAATACTCTAAAATATCCAATTCTGGGTATTCTTCCATTCCATAGCTCATAAGAGGTTTTATTAGTTAAATGCCTTTTGTAAACACGATTTGCAATGTAACAAGCTGTATTAACGGCTTCTGCCCAAAAATAAGATGGTAAATCATATTCATTGAGCATTGTTCTAGCCATTTCAATTAAAGTTCTATTTTTCCTTTCAACTACACCATTTTGCTGTGGAGTTCTAGGAGCAGAAAAATTATGTGAAATGCCAAGTTCATTGCAAAAGCCTTCAAAATTTTCATTCTCAAATTCTTTGCCATGATCACTTCTAATAGATGTGATCACATATCCTTTTTCATTTTGAACTCTTTTTGCAAATGTTTTGAAGTAATTAAAGGCTTCATTCTTTTGAGCTAAGAAATTAACCCATGTGAATCTAGAGTAATCATCAACAAGAACAAATGCATATGATTTGCCTCCTAGGCTTGTAACTCTATTTGGTCCAAACAAGTCCAAATGAATGAGCTCTAAAGGTCTAGAGGTGCTTATAACACTCTTTGATTTAAATGAGCTTTTATGTTGCTTACCATGTTGACAGGGTTCACAAATCCTATCTTTATCATATTTTATCTTAGGTAAGCCATCAACTAAGTTTTCATTGCAGATATATTTCAATTGATCCATACCAGCATGTCCTAGTCTTCTATGCCATAACCATGCATCATTATTAGTGGACATTAAACATTTAAATGTATGATTTGAATGTATGTTGATATTATAAGTGTTGTTTGTTCTAGTACCCTTAAATATGATAATATCATTTGAATTCGTGATCTTGCATTCTTTGGAATCAAAATTGACAAAGTATGCTTTATCACAAAGTTGACTAACACTTAGCAAGTTATGTTTCAAACCATCAACAAGCCATACATCTTCTATTAAATCCTTACCAATTGAACCAATGGAGCCAACACCAAGAATTTTACCTTTAGCATTGTTTCCAAAAGTCACATTACCTCCATGTTTGTAGGTAATACTTGTAAAGAGCTTTGCATTTCCAGTCATATGCCTTGAGCATCCACTATCCACAAGCCATGTGCTTTCGTTGATAGTAGATTTTAGGCATACCTGCAAGGCAATAGTGATCATCTTCTTTTAGGTACCCACATGAAGTTGGGTCCTTAATGGTTAGTAGTAAAAGTGCCTTCTAACTTGAGATGAGCCTTTCTTATATAACAAGAAAAATTTTTGTGTCCAAATTTCATGCAATATGTGCATTGCCATGGTATTCTATACTTCTGCATTTTTCTTTTTGTATTTAAGGTATCATGCATACAACTACAAGTATGTGATTTCTTTTGTGCAGGTTTAGTGTATAAAAATGCATAATTATTTTTGGCTTTACTTCCTAGCAAACCATAAGTTCTTTTGGTACTTTTAGACTTGGTGCAAGCATCTTTGATATGAACATCAGAAATTTCAATTATAGATGCTTTTACAAATGTTGGTTTGCTTGGTGCAATGTTGGTTGAGCCATTGAATCCTAATCCATATTTTAAGGAAGGTGATCTTTGGATATTAATTAATGTGTCTAATGCTTCCTTTCCTTTATGAAATCTGGAAATTGATTCTTTTAGTTCTTTTAGTTCATGCTTCAATGTTTCATTTTCTTTAATAACCTTTTCTAAGTCATGTGAGTTTTTATTTAACTCTCCTATCGTATTCATCAAGTGTTCATTTGAGGTTTTTAATTCTAAGGTAGAGTTCTTTAAGCATATAAAATCTTTTTCTAACTTAGAGTTTTTCTCTTTATAAAGCATCATTTTAGAAAAATATTTTTCTATTTTAAAGTTCATGTGCTCAATCAAATCACTATCATCTATATCATTTGTATCATTATGTGCTACTAGATCAAAGGATTGAGTACTTACCTCATTGGAGTCATCTTCAATAGCCATGAGACACAGATTTGCAATTCCTTCTTCTTCTTCTTCTTCACTTGAAGAAGAGTCATCCCATGTGGCTTTGAGAGACTTTTTCTTTTCTTTATCCCATTTCTTTTTGTTCTTTAATTTGAAGAAATCTGATTTAATGTGACCCGTTTTTCCACATTCATAGCACTTTACCTCATTTTTCTTTTCTTTATCTTTGAAGGAGAATTTTGGAAGTGTACCTTTGTTTGCTTGCTATCTTTTCTTCCTTTTCCATTCATTGATTCTTTTTTAGAACATTGCCATTTCATCTTCATCATCAGTACCTTCATTGCTTGAGCTCTCAACTTCTTTGATTGCTTTGAGTGCAATTGGTTTTCTCTTTTCTTTTTCACCTTGATCTTCTTCTTTCTCACTGTGTAGCTCAAATGTGAGTAGTTTACCAACTAGCTCATTTGTTCTTAATGTGCTAAGATCATGAGCTTCTTCTATGGATGATACTTTTGATTCAAAGTTCTTTCTAGCTCTTAGGGCTCTCAAGATTTTACTGTTTACACCACCTTGATCATATGCCTTGCCATACTTCTTTAGTTCATTGATAATAACAAGCAAGTGATTGGTCATGTCGGTGACATTTTCATTTGGTTTCATCTTGAATAGCTCATACTCATGGACATGCATTTGTTTCTTGGTAAATCTCACTTGAGTTGTACCTTCATGGTAGTTTTCTAGTGTTTTCCAAATGCAATGTGCACAAGTTAAATGTTGAACTCTTCCACCTTCTTCTCTTAAAATGGAATTCATCAAGATGGAAGCGGCTCTATTGTTCTTGAATCGATCTTTGACATTGCTAGCCGACCATTGTGCTTTGGGAAGTGGAACTTGAATACCGTCAACTTCATAAGTGGGAGGTTTCCACTCACTTTCCACGAAATCCCATAGTTCAATCCCTTCACTGTCTAGAAACAAATACATTTTGTGTTTCCAGTATGAATAATCAGTTCCATCAAAGTAGGGTCTAAGAATAGTGTTAAGATTTCCATGAGAGTTTGATGAAGAAGAAGTTGCCATAGTGGATCTGTAATATCCCAAAATATACCTTAGAAGTTTGGTGTAATTATTATTGTAATTGAATTAAGTGTATTCGTGTTTTATTGGAAAGAGAAAGGAAGTGAAGAGAGAGTTTATATGTTGTACATATGTAAATATATATACAACATATACACAAGTCAAAGAGGAAGTCAAAGGAAGAGATTTATTATTTGATTAATTGTGTTTAAGGGATTATTTAATTATTTGTTTTTGGGTTAGAGTAAGTGGAAGAAGATATTTGAATATTTTATTGTATTTTGCTTGGTGGAGAGGAATTTAAGGAAAAGTGGATTTGACTTTGGTTTTCTTCTTTCTTTCTTTCCTTGCCGTGGATCATTTCTTTCCTTCTCTTCTCTTTTCTTTTCTGTGTTGTTCGGCCATCAAGAACCAAGGGAGCAAGAGAGAGATTTAATCTTCCAAGTTCAAGATTGAGGATAGTTTTCAAGAGATCAAGTTGAAGGTTTAAGAGTTCTTCATTTTGGGTAAGTTCTCTCGTGATTTCTTGTGTTGTTTTTGAAGTTTAGTTTGGATTTATGAGTTGAAGTTGTGATGGATATGTGTTTGGTTTGATTGTGTTGTGTTTATAAGTTTTTGATTTAAGTGGTTTTGGATTTTGGGGTTGGATTGAAGAAATGAGTAAGTTGATTTGTATAGATTGAGTTGTGGTTGTGTTTAGAGTTTTGATGAAGTTTGTGATTTATGTTTGTGTATGTTTTGGGGTTGTGGTAAGTTTGAGATGATTTTTGGGTATGTTTTGTTAAGTTTGTTTGAAGTGGATGTTGGTGGATAGAAGTGATTTGTTGGTTGTGGTGTTGTTTTGGCCGGAATATGGGTTTTTGGCCTAACACGCCCAGGAGCACGTCTAGGTCCTTAGGCGTGCCGATGGTTCTGTGTGGCAGTAGGATTGACACGGTCAGTAACACGCTCGTGTTATTGAACGTGTCATAGCCACTGTGTTGATGGGGGTTTGACACGACCAGTAACACGCCCGTGTTATTGAGCGTGTCATAGCTACTGTGAGTTTTAAGAATTTACACGGCCATGAGCACGCTCATGATGTTGGACGTGTCGATATTACTGAGACACAGAATGTATTACACGCCCAGTGACATGCCCGTGGTTCTGAGCGTGTAAATGTTTCTGTGTTGTGGAGTTAGGGCACGGCCAGGAACACGCCCGTGTGTGTGAGCGTGTCAAGTTTAGAGTTTGCCCTAGTTGATTTTTAACCTTATGATCTCATGTGAGTTTCCTCATTCTTTTGGAATAGGTTGTGAAGAAAGTGATTTACCCTAACTCGAGTGGTGAAAGATTCTTGATAGAGGAGGTGATTAGAATTGTGTGGATTACTTTTGATGTAAGTACAAACATTGCATTTTTGTATACATTCATGTGAGTTTGGGACTTACACATTGGGATATGAATGAACTAAGAAACCTTATTGCATTGTTGCATTCATTCATATGATGTTGAGATTGAACATACATTTGATGATATTAATGATGTATATGAATAGTGTTATGTTATGCACAATGTGGGATATAATGTGAATTGAAATAATATGAGATATGGGCCATGGTTGTTGGCTATGATGTTGAAAAAGAGATAATTAAGGCATGGTTGCCTAGTTAATTGTGAAATATAAAATGAGAAATGAATTGAGAAAGAAATTGATAAAGAGATAAATGAAATCATTGTGTGCCTAATATGTTTATTCAATTTTCAGAGTTCTGGTGTTGGCGGCATGCCTATGAATAACTGGATAGGTGAAATGACCGGGTCGTAAGCCGATTCCAGTTGATAAAAGTGAAATGTGATGTTTTTGGGGTGAAATGACTGGGTCGTAAACCTCAAAAACAAATTATTGAAACTAGATTGAGTGAAATGACTGGGTCGTAAGCTTCAATCTAGTTGATTATCCATGGATATATATATATATATATTGCCTACGGGGCTAGACACAAGGTGTCACTATGGACCAAAGCAGTAACTCTGAACTTTGAATAACATATTAGTTTCTTTTTGGGCCCATGCTTGTGTTTGTCTAAATGTGATTTATGAATGGAGAAACAATTGAATAATAAGATCTAATGTACAATTATGAAATGTGATATGCTTAGGTATGGTTTATGAAATGTAAAAATTGTGGCATTTGCATCACATTAAAGCATAATGTTAGTATGAGTTGTACCACTGAGCTGTTAGCTCAGCGCGATTGTGGTTCATCGCGCAGGTAACAGGGTTGAACCCGAGAGTTCATCGAGACCAAGTGAGTCTAGACACTGAAGAGTTGAGTTTGGACTTAAAGATCAGAGAAGAGCTGCCAATCATGTATATATTTCATGTCTTGTAAATTTGGATCTTAATGTATTTGTATTTGAAAATATTTGTTATATTTCCGCTGCTTTTAAATGAACACTTTATCTTTTGTCTTTTATAATTTAATTTAAATGATTTAAATTTGGTTATGTTTTTAAAAAGGGATGTGTCATTTGTTAATTACAACGTGGCATTTTTATATCCAGTATACGTATATTACGATCATATAAGCATGCTGTGTACGTATACGGGGTATAGGGGTGTTACAGGATCAAATTTCACAATTAAGTTTAAGAAATCTCAGGCTCTGATACCAATTGTTGTCCCAAGATGGCAACCAAAAGGGGGGGGGGTGAATTGGTTTCCTCAAGAAATAATGACAATTAAAAAACTCAACAAAATAGAAATGCGGAATTAAGAGATGGTTGAGTAATGGAAGAAAGAAAGAACACACAAGATTTATAGTGGTTCGGATTTACTTCAATCCTACATCCACTTCCTTAACAACTTGTTAAGGTTCCACTAATCTTTGAAGTTTTTACAAGCTCACTTCCAACTTTGGTGTTTTCACAAGTTCACACCTAACTTCACAAGTGTTTTCTAAGGCTTACACTCAAGAACCTTTAAAGGAGTTTTTAAGGCTCACTCTCACAACCCAAACAAGAGTTTTACAAGGATTACTCTCACAACCCAAGTGTTTCTCCAAGCTCACACTTAAACTTATACAATGGTGTTTTCAATGCTTACACCTAACATTCATTACAATTCAAATGTAAGTTTAAGTAAAAGAAAAGTTGTTGCTTGGCTATCAAATTCTATTTTGCTTCACTTGTCTCTTTTCTTTTCTTGTAGAAGCACTGTATTTATAGCCAATGTGGTCTTACTAGCCGTTATTGATAGTGAGAATAAAGTCTTGGTAGTTTAGACCTTCTTTACTTAAACTGTCCGAAGCATTTAGCGGTCGTCCTTCATACAAGGATGGTCGCGCTCATGCCTCACGTGGTCGTCCTTTGACAAGGGACGGTCGCTGCATTTAAAAAACTTCAACGGTCGAATTTTAGTGCTCTGCAGCAGGAATCTTGCCCATGCTGTGATTGTCGGGACGGTCGCGCCTAGTAAAGGTGCGGTCGCCCTTTTTGAATATTGAAGTGGGTTTATAACGGTCATGTCACGTGTCATTCTCTGACAGGGCAGAAGAGATGTCCGCCAAAATTTGAATGTCGCGGTCGCCCTAGGTAGCATCTCGCGGTCAAATTGAGATTCTCGCGTCGAACTTCTGGACGCACCTGAGGACGCGAACACTACTGTCTCTTTAAGCAAATTCTTCTTGAATTGGTAGAGCGGTCGCGACTCTGAATGGGCGGTCGCTAAAGTGGTAAGCGAGGCCGAGTCATTCGCCGTTCTTGTCACCGCGAACCTTATTGTGATTAGAATGATTTGAGTTCCTTAGGTAGCGGTCGTCCATAAATTGGGACGGTCGCTCTTCTTTATGCGCGGTCGCGACGGAGGTCGGGCTTCTGACCGCGAAACCTACTGTGATAAGGTTTCATCCTTTAATTGAATGGTGCGGTCATATTCAGGTTTGGTGCAACCGCTAGAAGTGTTCTGTTCAGCTTTATTTGAAGTAACCTAAGCTTGCAACAAGATTCTCCAAACACATGTTAAATGGATCATTCATTTGAGTTATCAAGGATCAAAATTGAGATCATTTGTCTAAAAATCAAAATTGATCTCAATTTTGATCCTTGACAACTCAAATGAATGATCCATTTAACATGTGTTTGGAGAATCTTGTTGCAGGCTTAGGTTACTTCAAATAAAGCTGAACAGAACACTTCTAGAGGTTGCACCAAACCTAAATACGACCGCACCATTCAATTAAAGGATGAAACCTTATCATAGTAGGTTTCGCGGTCAGAAGCCCGACCTCCGTCGCTACCGCGCATAAAGAAGAGCGACCTTCCCAATTTATGGACGACCGCTACCTAAGGAACTCAAATCATTCTAATCACAGTAAGGTTCGCGGTGACAAGAACGGCGAATGACTCGGCCTCGCTTACCACTTTAGCGACCGCCCATTCAGAGTCGCGACCGCTCTACCAATTCAAGAAGAATTTGTTTAAAGAGACAGTAGTGTTCGCGTTCTCAGGTGCGTCCAGAAGTTCGACGCGAGAATCTCAATTTGACCGCGAGATGCTACCTAGGGCGACAGCGACATTCAAATTTTGGCGGACATCCCTTCTGCCCTGTCAGAGAATGACACGTGACATGACCGTTATAAACCCACTTCAATATTCAAAAAGGGCGACCGCACCTTTGCTAGGCGCGACCGTCCCGACAATCACAGCATGGGCAAGATTCCTGCTGCAGAGCACTAAAATTCGACCGTTGAAGTTTTTTAAATGCAGCGACCGTCCCTTGTCAAAGGACGACCGCGTGAGGCATGAGCGCGACCATCCTTGTATGAAGGACGACCGCTAAATGCTTCAGACAGTTTAAGTAAAGAAGGTCTAAACTGCCAAGACTTTATTCTCACTATCAATAACGGCTAGTAAGACCACATTGGCTATAAATACAGTGCTTCTACAAGAAAAGAAAAGAGACAAGTGAAGCAAAATAGAATTTGATAGCCAAGCAACAGCTTTTCTTTTACTTAAACTTACATTTGAATTGTAATGAATGTTAGGTGTAAGCATTGAAAACACCATTGTATAAGTTTGAGTGTGAGCTTGGAGAAACACTTGGGTTGTGAGAGTAATCCTTGTAAAACTCTTGTTTGGGTTGTGAGAGTGAGCCTTAAAAACTCCTTTAAAGGTTCTTGAGTGTAAGCCTTAGAAAACACTTGTGAAGTTAGGTGTGAACTTGTGAAAACAACAAAGTTGGAAGTGAGCTTGTAAAAACTTCAAAGATTAGTGGAACCTTAACAAGTTGTTAAGGAAGTGGATGTAGGATTGAAGTAAATTCGAACCACTATAAATCTTGTGTGTTCTTTCTTTCTTCCATTACTCAACCATCTCTTAATTCCGCATTTCTATTTTGTTGAGTTTTTTAATTGTCATTATTTCTTGAGGAAACCAATTCACCCCCCCCCCCCTCTTGGTTGCCATCTTGGGACAACAAAGTTTCATCCACTTTGGTAAGTTCTCTCTTGATTTCTTTTGTTTTAATTGAAGTTATGTTTGAGTTTGATAGATTGTGATTGATAGTAAGAGTGTGTTTGATATGTGTTGTTTGATTGTGGTGTGTTTAAGAGTGTTTGGTTCAAGTGATTATGGATTTGGATTGAAGGAAAGAGTAAGTTTGTTGAAAGAGAAAGTGTTGTGGTTGTGTTTTGGGTTTGTGGTGATGATTATGATTTGTGTTTGATGTATGTTTTGTATTGTTTGGTGTTTTTGCAAGTTTATTATGGTTTTTGGGTGTGTTTAATTAAGTTTGTTTGAAGGGGGAAGTGGTGAAAGAAAGTGGGTTGTTGGATGTAATGTTGATGTTGCCAGAATCTGTATTTTTGGCCTGACACGCCCATGAGCACGATCAAATCTTTAGGCGTGTCAATGGTGCTATGTTTTTTGATGGGTGACACGAGCAGTGACACGCCCATGTCACTGAGCGTGTCATAGCTACTGTAATGTTGATGGATTGACACGGCCATGAGCACGCCCGTGTTGTTGGACGTGTCAATGTTTCTGTGAGACTGAATGTATTACACGTTCGGTGACACGCCCGCGGTTCTGAGCGTGTCAAAGCTTATGTGATGTGGGTTTAGGGCACGGTCAGGGACACGCCCGTGTTGTTGAGCGTGTCATGTGTAGAGTTTGCATCTCATGTGTATTATTCCTTTTGGATTAGGTTGTGAAGAGGTTGATTTGCCTTAACCTAAGTGGTGAAGAATTTTTGGAAGAGGAAAGTTGTAGATTGGTGTGAGTTGTTCCTAAGGTAAGTACAAACTACATGGTTGCATACATTTACATGATTTTGATACTTAACATATTTGGTTGTACATATGTTAAGTAATTGATTACATTGTTAATACATTTGATGAATGTTATGATTTGTATAATGTGAATGATTGATGAGCATTTAAAAGGTATGTTAATGCAATTGGTTATGAACATTTGAATGATGAAAATTTATTTAATGTGAATTGAGATATAATGATGATGTTCAATGCAATTAATGATATATACTCTCTTGATGAGATGTGAAGCCATTGTTGTTGGCTAAATAATGCAAATGAGATGATTGAGGCATGTTTGCCTAATGATGATGAGAAAATGAGAATGAAATTGATAATTAAATAATGAATGAATTGTGTGTCTAATATGTTATTCCATTTTCAGAGTTTTGTTGTTGGTGGCATGCCTATAGTAACAATCTCTTGAAGTTAGGTTGGGCTTGATTCTTGAAGCCAAGTTGGGTTAAAGTCTAGCATGCTTAACTCCCCTTGAAGCTTGGTTAGGTCTAGTCCTTGAAGCCTAATTGAGATGTTACAACCCTTGAAGCTAGGTTGGGTTTGGTTCTTGAAGCCAAGTTGGGTTGATACTTAGCATGCTTTGTTCCCCTTGAAGCTTGGTTGAACCTAAATCCTTGAAGCCTAGTTGGGATAATGATAATGATAAATGTGATTATTAAACCAAAACATTAACTCTGAAAGTTGAATGGCATATTAGTGTCTTTTGGGCCCATGCTTGTCTTTGTTAAATGTGATTCTTGAATGGTGAAACAAATGAATAATGAGAATGAATGTGGCTTTGGAAGTTAGGTTGAGTAAAATAAGATTTTGAAATGTAATCTTCTTTTGAATTGTTTATGAAACTTAATTGTGTGACATCGGCATTGCATTGAAGCATAATATTATTGTAGTTTGTACCACTAAGCCGTGGGCTTAGCGCGAGTGTGATTCATCGCGCAGGTGACAGGGAAGAACTGAAAAGTTCCTCTAGGCCGAGTAAAGTCTAGATTTTGAGGTGTTGATAGTGGAGCTTAAAGATCAAAGACATACTGCCAAACATGTATAAATTTTATGTTTTGTAAAACTTGAGTTTTGATGTATATGTATTTGTAAATATTTGTTATATTTTCCGTTGCATTTTGAAATAACATTTTATTTATTGTGTTTTATAATATAACTTAAATGTTTTAAATTTGTTCATGTTATTGTAAAGGGATGATTTGTGTGTTTTGTAAATCGTGGCAATCCTATATTCAGTATACATATATTACGATCGTATTAGCATGCTGTGTACGTATACGGGGTATAGGGTTGTTACAATTATTTTGGTATCAGAGCCTAGGTTTGAGATTCTCAACCTAAGATACATGTTTTGGTATGGCAGTCTTTGATCTTTAATGAGGTATATTCTGCTGTGTGTGCAGAGATAGGTAGTAATGGCGTCCCATTTACGTCAAACTGTAGAAGGAAGTGCTGAGAGTGTAGCTCCGGGAGAGAGTAGAGATGGAGCTAGAGTTGATAGAGTTAGTGAGGCACCTGTTTCTGTGCCAGAGAGATTAGCTGCTGATGAGGTTCAGCCGGGTTGGTTACGACATGTGGTAGAATTGTTGAGGCGAGCTCCAGTGTAGTAGCCACCGCCACCACAGCCGTCTGTACCAGTGAAACATTATGATAAGTTGAGGAAGTCTGGGGCTGAGGATTTCTTGGGCACTACCGATCCTGCAGTAGCTGAGCAGTGGTTGGACAAAGTACAGAGGATATTTATTCAGTTGCAAGCTACTCCAGATGAGAAATTTGACTATGCCAGATCTCTCCTTCAGAAAGATGCTTATGACTGGTGGAAGACGGTTCCTCATGCCATGGATGAACCACCTACATTATCTTATGGTGATTTTCTGAGGGAATTCGAGCAGAAATATACTCCGAGGGAGTATAAAGATGTTAAAAAGATGGAATTCCTGAATTTGAGACAAGACAACCGGACAGTGACAGAATATGAGATTGAGTATATCCGGTTGAGTCATTATGCCGGGGGAATTATCTCTGATGAAATTGACCGATGCAGAAGATTTGAGGAGGGATTGAGGCCCTCTATTATGTGCATTGTTGCTGGTTCTCAGTACCAGGATTTTTCTCAACTAGTTGCAGCAGCTAGAAGTGTTGAGAGAGCACAGGGCATTGCAGCAGCTGCTACTGAGGAGGATACCAGAGTAAGAAGACCCCAGTTTGAGGCAGGATCTTCATCTATGAAGAGGGGCAGAGGAAGTTTTATTCCGAGGATTAGTAGGAGTCAGAGGCAGTCGGGCAGATCAGTTCAGTATCAGAGGCAGAGGTCGAGACCGACAGTTTCTGTAGCTAGTGTCCCGACTCCAGTAGTTCAGAGGTCTACTCCACCTGTATGTGTTCACTGTGGTAGGCCCCATGGGGGTGTTTGTTGGAAGACGGGTGGATTGGGAGTATGCTTTAGATGTGGGTCACTAGATCATTTTATCAAAGATTGCCCTGAGATGCAGGATGATAGACAGACTGATACTGCAGCTTCTCGACCTAGTGTCAGCAGAGGTGGTTGAGGGGGCAGAGGTTTCAATAGAGGTAGTCGACCCGGGTTTAGTCAGAGAGGAGGATCTTCATCTAGAGACAGTAGCCCAGATGAGGCCGGATCTTCTCAGAGGGTGTATGTGATGCAGAGGCAGCTGGATGCTTCAGCAGTTATAGCGGGTACATTTTCTTTATTTGGCATTTCAGTTCTTGCTTTGATTGATCCAGGATCTACTCATTCATACATAAGTGCATCTATCTTGCCTGTGTCTGAATTGCATTCAGAGTCCTTAGGATTTGATGTCTTAGTGACAAATCCTTTAGGACATAGTGTTGTGGTGAGTAAGGTGCATCGTGATAGTGCAGTTGTGGTACAGGGTGAGGAGTTTCTTAGTGATTTGATTGAAATGCCTTTTAAAGAATATGATTTGATCTTAGGCATGGATTGGTTGTCTAAGCATGGAGCTGTGGTAGACTGTCAAAAGAAATGTGTTACTTTGAGAACCAGTGATGGTAGGAGTGTGATGGTATCTGGTGAGCAGAGACAACTTGCATCCTTGTTTGTGTCAGCTGTAACAGCTAGAAGATTGATTAAAAAAGGGTGTGATGCTTATCTTGCTCATGTGATGGATACTAGAGTAGTGGGTTCTCAACTTGATAGTATACCCACCATTGCAGAATTTCTAGATGTGTTTCTTGAGGAGTTGCCAGGGTTACCCCCTGAGAGAGAGGTTGCGTTTGGTATCGATTTGTTGCATGGCACCACTCCCATCTCTATCACTCCTTATCGAATGACACCTGTTGAATTGAGAGAGTTAAAGGTGCAGTTGTAGGAGTTGTTGGATAAAGGGTTTATTCGCCCTAGTGTTTCTCCATGGGGAGCTCCTGTGTTGTTTGTGAAGAAGAAGGATGGTACTTTGAGGTTATGCATTGATTATAGGCAATTGAACAAAGTAACTATCAAGAATAAGTATCCTTTGCCTAGGATTGATGATCTCTTTGATCAGTTAAAAGGAGCAGCGGTGTTTTCCAAAATTGATTTGAGATCAGGGTACCATCAATTGAGGGTTAGAGCTGAAGATGTTTCTAAGATAGCTTTCCGCACAAGATATAGACATTATGAGTTCTTGGTGATGCCTTTTGGCTTGACAAATGCACCTGCAGCTTTTATGGATTTGATGAATAGGGTGTTTAGGCCCTATCTGGATCAGTTTGTAGTAGTTTTCATTGATGATATTTCGGTGTATTCGCGTAATGAGGAGGAGCATGACAAGCATTTGCGGATTGTGTTGCAGATTTTGAGAGAGAAGCAATTGTATGCTAAGCTGTCAAAGTGTGAATTTTGGCTTGATCAAGTAACTTTTCTCGGTCATATAGTTTCAGTAGATGGTATAAGAGTCGATCCAAGTAAAGTTGAAGCTATTTTGAATTGGAGTCCACCAAAGTCTGTAACTGAAGTTAGAAGTTTTCTGGGCTTGGCAGGCTATTATAGACAGTTTGTGAAAGGTTTTTCTTTGATAGCTACTCCACTCACCAGATTGCTTCGGAAGGGAGTTAGATTTGTGTGGACGGATCAGTGTCAAGCTAGTTTTGAGCAGTTGAAAGAAATGTTGACTCAAGCGCCTGTTCTTACTTTACCCGTGGAAGATAAACCTTATGTGATTTATAGTGATGCTTCACATAATGGTTTAGGATGTGTTTTGATACAAGAGGGTAAAGTGGTCGCTTATGCTTCTCGGTAGTTGAAGCCGCATGAGCTCAATTATCCGACACATGATTTGGAATTGGCAGCTATAGTGTTTGCTTTGAAGATTTGACGACATTACTTGTATGGAGAGAAGTGTTTTATCTATACGGATCATAAAAGTTTGAAATATTTGGGTGTTCAGAGGGAGCTGAATCTTCGGCAAAGATGATGGTTAGAGCTGATCAAAGACTACGACTATTTGATTGATTATCATCCTGGTAAGGCGAATGTTGTTGCTGATGCCTTAAGTCGGAAGTCTTTAGCAGGTTTGACTGTGTATTCACTCTCGTTGCTTGTTGAGTTGAGAGCGTTGCATGCTAGTTTTGAATCATGTGCTGATGGTGCATTATTGTCTTAGTTGCAGTTGAGACCGGTATTATTGGATCAGATTAAAAAGACTCAATTGGCTGATGAGAAAATTCAGAAGATTGTGTCAGATTGCCAAAATAGGGAGAGCCAAGATTTCCATGTGAAAAATGATGGTAACCTTTGGTTTAAGGATAGATTATGTGTTCCTAATGATAGTTTGAGAAAGGTTATTTTAGAAGAAGCGCATCAATCGGTTTTTGCTATGCATCCTGGAAGTACAAAGATGTACCATGATTTGAAACAACACTATTGGTGGTTTGGTATGAAGAGAGACATAGCGGAATTTGTATCTAAATGTCTCACTTGTCAGAGGGTGAAAGCTGAGCATCAAGTTCCAATAGGGTTGCTTCAACCTTTATCAGTGCCTGAATGGAAATGGGAGAGAGTGACAATGGATTTTGTATTTGGTTTGCCATTGACTTAGAAGAAGCATGATACTATTTGGGTGATTGTTGATCGGTTGACAAAGACAGCTCATTTTCTTCCAGTTAGAATGGATTATTCTCTTGAGAGGTTGGCTGAGCTGTATATCAGTGAGATAGTGAAGTTGCATGGAATCCCAATTTCTTTAGTGTCTGATCGAGATCCTAGGTTTACTTCGAGATTTTGGAAGAGTTTACATGGTGCATTGGGTTTTCGATTACACTTTAGTACTGCTTTTCATCCGCAGACAGATGGGCAGTCAGAAAGAGTGATACAGATTATTGAGGATATGTTGAGAAGCTGTGTCATTGATTTCTCTGGAAGTTGGGACAGATTTTTGCCACTTGTGGAATTTGCTTACAACAACAGTCATCAATCCAGTATCGGTATGGCACCATTTGAGGCATTATATGGTAGAAGATGTAGGACGCCTCTATGTTGGAATGAACTTGGAGAAGGCAAACTAATTGGTCCTAATTTGGTTAAAGAGACTGAAGAGAAAGTGAAGATAATTCGGGATCGGTTAAAAGCAGCTTCAGATCGGCAGAAGTCTTATTCGGATTTGAAGAGGAGAGACATAGAGTTTGATGTTAAAGATAAAGTATTTTTGAAAGTGTCTCCTTGGAAAAAGATTTTAAGATTTGGTCAAAGAGGGAAGCTGAGTCCTCGTTTCATTGGACCGTATGAGATATTGGAAAGAGTTGGACCAGTTGCTTATCGTCTTGCTTTGCCGCTTGAGTTGGATAGAATCCATAATGTCTTCCATGTTTCTATGCTACGGAGGTACAGATCAGATCCATCTCATGTTTTGTCAGTTGAATCAATTGAGGTGAATCCGGATATGACTTTTGAAGAAGAACCAGTTACTATTTTAGCATATGGAATGAAGGAGTTGAGACATAAGAAAGTGCCAATCGTGAAGGTTCTTTGGAAGAATCATGGTAGAGAAGAATCAACTTGGGAGAATGAGCAAGCGATGCGAGAACAGTATCCTCAGTTGTTTCAGAATTGATATCAGGTAATTTCGAGGACGAAATTTCTTTTTAGAGGGGGAGAATTGTAATATCCCAAAGTGTGCCTTAGAAGTTTTGATATAATTGTTGTTTTATTTGGATTAAATGTATATGATTTATTGGGAAGAGAAAAGGAG
Organism: Garcia nutans; assembly: GCA_947685225.1. Taxonomy (NCBI): domain Eukaryota; kingdom Viridiplantae; phylum Streptophyta; class Magnoliopsida; order Malpighiales; family Euphorbiaceae; genus Garcia; species Garcia nutans. The sequence goes on along the minus strand of CANTUV010000014.1, from coordinate 10,220,153 downwards.
TGAAGAGAATGTATATGTTGTATATATGGACATAAATATAACCTATACACAAGTCAAAATGGGATAGTCAAAGAAGATATTTTGTTATTTTTATTTTTAATTAAGTAATTAATGGGAAAGTAAAATGAATGGAAGAGAGAAAATTTGATTATTTTATTATTTAAAATGCTTGGTGGAGATTTAATTGAAGGTTGAGTAATTGACTTGGTTTCTTTTTACTCTTCATTTTCTTCTTCTCCATTTGTTGGCCGGCTCACCCAAAGACAAAAGAGAGAAAGAGAGGTTTTGAGTTCTAAGAGCAAATTGAAGAAAAATTCAAGAGATTAATTTGGAAATTGTGAAGTTTCATCAACTTTGGTAAGTTCTCTCTTGATTTCTTTTGTTTTAATTGAAGTTATGTTTGAGTTTGATAGATTGTTGTTGATAGTAAGAGTGTGTTTGATATGTGTTGTTTGATTGTGGTGTGGTTAAGAGTGTTTGATTCAAGTGATTATGGATTTTGAGGTTGGATTGAAGGAAAGAGTAAGTTTGTTGAAAGAGAAAGTGTTGTGGTTGTGTTTTGGGTTTGTGGTGATGATTATGGTTTGTGTTTGATGTATGTTTTGTATTGTTTGGTGTTTTTGCAAGTTTATTATGGTTTTTGGGTGTGTTTAATTAAGTTTGTTTGAAGGGGAAAGTGGTGAAAGAAAGTGGGTTGTTGGATGTAATGTTGATGTTGCCGGAATCTGTATTTTTGGCCTGACATGCCCATGAGCACGATCAGATCTTTAGGCGTGTCAATGGTGCTATGTTTTTTAATGGGTGACACGAGCAGTGACATGCCCATGTCACTGAGTGTGTCATAGCTACTATAATGTTGATGGATTGACACGGCCATGAGCACGCCCGTGTTGTTGGACGTGTCAATGTTTCTGTAAGACAGAATGTATTACATGTTCAGTGACACGCCCGTGGTTCTGAGTGTGTCAAAGCTTCTGTGATGTGGGTTTAGGGCACGGTCAGGGACACGCCCGTGTTGTTGAGCGTGTCATGTGTAGAGTTTGCATCTCATGTGTATTATTCCTTTTGGATTAGGTTGTGAAGAGGTTGATTTGCCTTAATCTAAGTGGTGAAGAATTTTTGGAAGAGGAAAGTTGTAGATTGGTGTGAGTTGTTCCTAAGGTAAGTACAAACTACATGGTTGCATACATTTACATGATTTTGATACTTAACATATTTGGTTGTACATATGTTAAGTAATTGATTACATTGTTAATACATTTGATGAATGTTATGATTTGTATAATGTGAATGATTGATGAGCATTTAAAAGGTATGTTAATGCAATTGGTTATGAACATTTGAATGATGAAAATTTATTTAATGTGAATTGAGATATAATGATGATGTTCAATGCAATTGATGATATATACTCTCTTGATGAGATGTGAAGCCATTGTTGTTGGCTAAATAATGCAAATGAGATGATTGAGGCATGTTTGCCTAATGATGATGAGAAAATGAGAATGAAATTGATAATTAAATAATGAATGAATTGTGTGTCTAATATGTTATTCCATTTTCAGAGTTTTGTTGTTGGTGGCATGCCTATAGTAACAATCTCTTGAAGTTAGGTTGGGCTTGATTCTTGAAGCCAAGTTAGGTTGAAGTCTAGCATGCTTAACTCCCCTTGAAGCTTGGTTGGGTCTAGTCCTTGAAGCCTAATTGAGATGTTACAACCCTTGAAGCTAGGTTGGGTTTGGTTCTTGAAGCCAAGTTGGGTTGATACTTAGCATGCTTTGTTCCCCTTGAAGCTTAGTTGAACCTAAATCCTTGAAGCCTAGTTGGGATAATGATAATGATAAATGTGATTATTAAACCAAAACATTAACTCTGAAAGTTGAATGGCATATTAGTGTCTTTTGGGCCCATGCTTGTCTTTGTTAAATGTGATTCTTGAATGGTGAAACAAATGAATAATGAGAATGAATGTGGCTTTGGAAGTTAGGTTGAGTAAAATAAGATTTTGAAATGTAATCTTCTTTTGAATTGTTTATGAAACTTAATTGTGTGACATTGGCATTGCATTGAAGCATAATATTATTGTAGTTTGTACCACTAAGCCGTGGGCTTAGCGCGAGTGTGATTCATCACGCAGGTGACAGGGAAGAACTGAAAAGTTCCTCTAGGCCGAGTAAAGTCTAGATTTTGAGGTGTTGATAGTGGAGCTTAAAGATCAAAGACATACTACCAAACATGTATAAATTTTATGTTTTGTAAAACTTGAGTTTTGATGTATATGTATTTGTAAATATTTGTTATATTTTCCGTTGCATTTTGAAATAACATTTTATTTATTGTGTTTTATAATATAACTTAAATGTTTTAAATTTGTTCATGTTATTGTAAAGGGATGATTTGTGTGTTTTGTAAATCGTGGCAATCATATATTCAGTATACGTATATTACGATCGTATTAGCATGCTGTGTACATATACGAGGTATAGGGGTGTTACATGTTGAATATTCAAGTGAGTGAAGCCTTCTCCGAGCCTGTGTCTCCAATTCAAGGGAAGTATCTATAGGTCTGTACTATTATTTAGGCTCTAGGTTACACTGTGGGGGATAATATGGGGGCACTGTTTGATAAGTTATAGGTAGAGGTGGTGGAGTATGGTATACTAAAGTTGGAGTAGGTTCATGTTTTGATAGTACAAGTTGTGTTTGTTGTTGTTGTGTGTTTCTAGTAGCTTGCTGTCCAAAAGCTATAATGAAATCTCTGAGGGTGGAGATGAGTTCTCTGATTGCTTATTCGGTTGGGTTGAAGGATTGTAACATTATGGAGGCCACTCAAGCTAATAAGGCAAAAGAGGTAGAAGGGCAAGCAGAGATTGATTCTACCATTAGACCGACTGATAAAGGTCTAGGAGGGAAAGATCATGTTGCTAATGGTTCAGTTTGGTGATTATTTGTAGTGTTTTGAGCTGTTTGGTGTTAAGGTGTGAATGATGGAAGTGGGGGTAGTATGTTATTGGGAGTTTGAGTGTGATTTTGTGAATCATGGTTTAGATCTTAAGTCCTATTATCCATTTTTAGGGATTACCAGTCCACACTCACCGCATCACTAATGAAGAGATGGACTTTAAGGACTCCTATTTGGGTTCGGGTTCTGTGAGTATTAGCTCGTCTACCTGCGAGATAAAGGAAGGGACCGAGATTCAGTGGAAAGACTCTGATGTCTAAGTCAGTAATCAATAGAATAGATGAGCTTAGAGTGAAAAAAGAAGAAGAAAAAATATCCTTTACCTATAGGACCTACCCTTATTTATAGTTGAAGAGTGGTGGACAACATCTGCGAGGGTCAGCAGATTTTCTGGATGTTAGTACAGTACTCCTTGTCACATCAAAACTTTCTCTATCGAACATAGGAAAGCTCGGCACACACTTCAGTCATTTGGAGTAGAGGTCCACATATGTAACTAGTTCGATCAAAGGGTCGGAGTTTAGTCTAGGAGTCCGGTTGAGTAAGGATAGCATCAAGTATCAATAAGATTAAAGTATTGCACCTCATTCCAAATGTCAAAAGTGAATGATGCCACATATTTAGGTGTCAAAGAAAGATTGAAATGTTGCCATCTCATACCAAGAATCAAAAGTTAATGTACCTCATTCTTAGGTGTTAAAGAATGTGCGTTAAAAGAAACACTAAAATATTGCACCTCATGCTAAGTGTCAAAGTATAGATTGAAGTGTTGCTACCTTATGCCAAATGTCAATAGTGAATGCCACCTCATGATTAGATGTTAGAGGATGGATTGAAGTGTTGCCACCTCATCTAAGCATTAAGAGTGAATGTCACCTCATGCTTAGATGTCAAAGGAAGATTGAAGCGTTACCACTTCATACCAAGTGTCAAAGGATAAATTAAAGTATTGTTGCCTCATGTCAATGCCAATAGTGAATGTCAAATCATGGTTAAGTGCTAAAGGATAGAGTGAAGTGTTACCACTTTATGCCAAGTTTCAAGAGTGAATGCCACATCATACTTAGATGTACGATAAAGTATAAATCATAAAGATATCTAAACCGATTCAAATACTCAAATTAAAATATCTAGAATTGAAAAATCCTATTTACTTTTGACTTTTCTTTTTCAACTGAACCATATCAACTTTTATAACATGGGATGACTTTGGATATTGGGCTATACCCTTTTCTAAAATCACATCGAACCGTAACATACTTTACTAAACCAAATAACCAAAATAATAACTAACTTATCACTAATAATATAACATTATATTATATTATATTGAATTATTACTTATTCTAATATTATGAAAATATTTGAAGTAAATTTATAATTTAACCACAAAATAAAGTAAATATAAATATAAAAATATAACTAATGGTTATATATTATTTTTAATTTATCACCTAATCAATAACCATTTACATGTTTTTATAAGATTATTAATTAATAAAAGTTAAAAATATATTTGCTAATAAATTATTTATTAAATATATTAAAAGTAAATTTGTTTTCAATATGTTTTATGTGAATAATTGCTATCACTAATACTAATTCATTATAATAATGTTAGTGTATTTTAATGAAAATGATGAGTGTGGGCATTAGCAATAATTAATTGCACTAATGATAGTGGAGACAGATCATATTGATCTAATTTTTTTTTATAAATATGAATAAAAAGAAATAAATTGTGATTGAATTTGAGAATAATATGAATAATACAAATACCAATTGAGTACGATAAATTATTAAATTATCAAAAATATTTTAGAATTATTTTATTAATTCGTATTATGTCATATTATATATTCACTTTGAAATTTCAATCATATGTTTAATTTATGTATATTATAACTTGATTTTCTTTATTCTATATTTTGTTAATTGAATATATAAATATCACTAAATATTTTTATAATACTTATTTCTAAACTATAAAAACCAATTTATTTCCAATCATACTATGAATTTCACAAGTATTAGCTTAAGAACAAGTAAACAAAAAATATAATTAAATAATTATTTTTCTAATTTAATTCCAAAATAAAGTATAAATATAAATAAAATATAATTAGTGGTTAAGTCATATACAATTAAATAAATTATAATATATAATTATTAATCTTTCACTAATCAAATTACTTTATAATTTAATTTAAAAATAACTAAATATAATTATTAACATGTTCATGTGAATAATTGCTATTACTAATACTAATTATAGTAATTCATATTAATTATGGTAATTCATATATAATAAAGTCACTCGTTACAATAATATTATTAGTAGTTTCTAATAAAAATGATGAGTATGAGTATTAAAACTAAGTAGTACTAATGCTAGTGGCAATATATAATATTGATATAATCTTTTATGAATATAAATAATAAGAAATAAATTGTGAATGGATTTAAGAAGAACACGAATTATACAAATACAATTACATATAATTTTAATAAATATTTAAATTTTATGTTATTTAATCCTATTATCTCATAGTTTAAATCAAATTAGGGCATGCTCATATTATAATTTAATTTATACTCTATCTATTTATAATTTGTATGAGGTGTATTAATTTATTTTTATTATAAAATAACTTTTTTCTACTAAATTAAATTGGTGTATATCTAACAATGAATTGGTTAACTAAAATTGCTACTATATCATATAATTTTTTTTAAAAAAATAATTGATTTATTTAAAACTAAATATTTATAATAGTCAATAATTATTTAAATAGTGATATATAGAATTTTATTAACAAATTAAAAGTACAAGTTAAATAATAAGAAATAATTCATAATTGTTATAATTTAAAGTTATATTCCATTATATTGATTTATTACTTAATATTTAATATTTTGTACATAATTTAAATAATTTTTTGATTTAACTAAAAAATAAAGTAAATAAAAATAAAAATAAAAATATATTTAGTAGTTAAATTGTATATAATTATTAATTCATCCCTTAATAAAAAAGTGTTTTGATTTAACTAAAAACATCTAAATAACTGAGTATAATACAATTAACTAACTATTTTTTCTTATGTTTAAAACTACATCGTTTTTGATTCATCTTTGATATAATATTTTAACCTAGTCCCATAACCTCACCCTCCTTTCTTCTCAAGCATCATTCACAATTCAACTCAAATCTTCACCTCTTTCTCCCTCTTCATCTCCTTACTCCCTCCCCTCCATCTCTCTGGTATTGCACAATCGTCATTCCTCCCCTATGCTTTCACTCTCTCTCATTTTCTTCAAGCTCTCTTAATTTCTCACATAACCTCACCCCTACACATAATTTTTTGCATTTTCACCATCGCCTATGTGCTCACCATTACATTCTCACCATCACTTGCTTACTATCGTCAACTCATCATTGTGTTTCAAAAGTTGCTGTGGCCATCTTCTGGTGTATACTTCATTTTTTAAAATTTTTGTAATTGTACTATAGTATTAAGCAATACAAATATATTATTTATATACTAATATAGTGATTAATTTTATAGAAATCAATCAAAATATAAAATCTAAATACTGATTAGTTTTTTAAATTTAACAGAATTTTTAGATGTGATCATCAACTTTTTTTTATTTTTTTCAAATTTTTATTTTTGCTTATAAAAGTTTTTTAATTTTTAATTTCTTTTTTTGTTAGGCCCATATGTAGTATTTTTTTATTTTTAAAAAAGTTATTTAGTTGAAAATATTCAAATCTCCTAGATTCATATTGTTTTAATCTAATTTGAAATCTCCGAATCTTTTGTACCAAGTTGTTTCAAAAAAATGGAATACTATAATTTGGATATTTGTAGTGACTAGTTTGTTTCCAATTTCAACCTTTTTGAAATCTTTGAAATTTAGTTTGAGTCCAAAGATTATTCAATCTCCAAATTTCTTTGAACTTGGGCTATGCAAAAAATAGGGACTTGACCAAATCCAGCCATTCGAAATATATAAACTTGAGTTCGGTTGATCCTCTTCAATCTCTCGATCGATGGCGGATGTAATTTGAAAAAAAAAAAATCTATTTTGTAGTGGTTGGTCGGATTGGGCTTAGAATTTTATATAAACCTAAAACCAATTGACTAATATAACACATATATAGTACAATATTTTTATATATAAAATGACACCGTTTTTGTATTATATATAAGCCTCCTTAAAACCCTAAAAACTAAGCCACATATTTTTATTTACTCTCTCTCTCCAAAATTTTTCTCTTAATTTTTTGACTCTCTCCCCTTTTCTCTCAGTTTTATTTTCAAATTTATCTACCATTCAACCAATCTATCTCTTCAAATATCAAAAATTATTATATTTCTCCATAAATTTCTTTTATATATATTCACCGATTTAACTATTTTTGTGGATGTTTTTGAATTTGTTGCTTTGTTGGTGAGTTTTTATTTGTGATTTTTAGTTTTAGGTTTGTATTTGTTGTTCTATTTTTTTGTTTTTATTTTGTGTTTTTTGTTTATATCCACTGAATATAACAATTTTTGTAAGCTTTGATGTTTGTTGAGAGCTTTCATTTTTAAAGCTCATCTGTTACTATATTTGAGTAAATAGGTTGTAGTTTTTAGTTTTAGGGTTTTTATTTGTTGATTTATTTCTTATCTACATTGAGTTTCTTTTTAAATTTTAGTTTTAGGATTTTGATATGAGATTTTATAAGTAATGATTCCGATTTGTTGCTCTTTTATCACTTTGGTGATATTTTTTCTTTAGATCTGCATATGCATGTTCGATTAAGATTTTTTTTTGTAAATATTTTGATGCTTATGTTTAGATATTCATATGCATGTTTTAATTTATTTAGATTTATTTGGATCTACACATATTATGGTTGGATCTGAATCTACATATGCAAAATGATAATTATTTGTTTTTTATGTTTCTATAATTTAAAATATTTTTATTAATTTGTAACCTACACTTGTTATTTGGATGTTTATGTAATTTAAAATATTTTTATTTGTAATCTACACTTGTTATTTTGGTATTCTGTAATTTAAAATATTTTTGTTTGTGATTTAAACGTGTTATTTTGATATTTCAGTGGATTTACACTTATTATTTTGATGTTTCTATATCTGCAAATTTTAAAATATTTTTATTAGTGTTTTTTTTTTCGATTTGGCTGTATTTTTTCATTTTTCTAATATAATCTATATATCTTTATTTTCATTTTTATTTTTTTTATTATATAAAATAATATTTAGACTTTATTTATATTTTAAAAATAATAAGCATACTATGAAACTAAAAAAATATTGCTCTGAAATATTTTTCTATACAAAAGCTGGATCCATAAGCAAAACTTAAAATCAGTATTGTAAAACAAAATTAAGAAAGCTTGTATTTTTAATAATTTTTATTTAAATAATAATTACTTAATTTTAGTATAAAATTGCATTTTATTATTGACAACTAAATTAGCTATATTTATAGTGAAAGATAAAATAAAAGGGTAAATGTTAGAAAAAAAATTAAAGCAACCAATATATTAGATACATATAAAAATTGGCATACTTAAAAATTGACTCAATTAATTTTTAGGCCCAAATATTGATATACATTTATTATCTACATAATTAAATAGTTAAGCCCAAGAAGCAAGATCCATTTCACAAATCCAATCCGAATCCACCCATTTGACCCGATCAAAACTAAATTTATGTGGGTTGATGGAAATATCTTTGGACCAGTCCATTGCAGATAGAGATTTTTCTACTAAATCAGATTTGGTCGGGTTGAGAAATTTCTCAAATCCACTGAATTCGACTCCTACACACCCTACTTTGAACTATGCTCAGTCCTACTTAGATGTAAAGAGAATATTAAAGTATTGCAACCTCATGCCAAGTGTCAAGAGATAGAGGTTAGTGCCACCTCTTTGTAAATGACTATAATTTCAATGAATGTGCAACACCAAAAGTCAGCAAAAAAGGAAAAGGAAAAAAAAAAGCTTGGAAGGGTTAATATTAGGCAGCTAAAAATAAATAGTGAAAAAAATAAACGAATTAATATTACCGCTATATAAATGGGCTTCCCAAAGTGAAATTTATCCCTTAAAACTCTACCAACATAATCTTTATTAATAAATTTAATTCACCAATTTTTTCAAACATTTCCTTTATCCTCTAATATAGACTTATAACATAAAATATAAGCTTAAATTACTTATTTATCCATTAATTCATATATCAAACATATTCTTATTCTAATAGACTTTAATGTTGAATTCATATTTAATCCATCACTTAATCAAGGTACAAATATCACAATTTATTTTTCTAATGGCTTTAGACCTATTTGAAATTATATGTGAATTTCATTATTTTGATTTAAATTATATTAAAATATGCTCATTTTTAGATATTGTTAAGAATTATTTGATATGCTCATCTTTAGATATTGCTAAGAATTAATTGATATGACTAAGAATAAATTAATATGTTATATGAAAAGAAAAATCGAAAGTTGAGTACTCTACCATTGTGTGAGCAATCCTTACCCCCTAAAAAAAGGATTATGTAGATGTTCTATGCATGATTGATAGCTTAACATCATACTTGGAGTTTGGCAATGCAACAAAAAGTAATGAAAATTTAGATCAAATAAAAAAATCAAAATGAAACTTTAGAAAACATATTTAATTATAATATCAATATTTTATATAGATTTTATGATCATATGCTTATTAAAGTTTATTAATACCATAAAATAAAAAGAGAAAAAATAAATTAGACATAATTTTCATGCTTCTTATTCTATAAATAATATTATTTATGTTGTAGTATATAGAAAATAATAAGAATAATTTAAGAAAAAAGTATAGAAGTAGAAAAGAATTGAACGAAAAAATATTAGAAATTGATTTTAGGCAAGGCGTTTCTAGGAAACTATCTTTAAAATAGCAATTTCCCCACTAGGTGCAAATGATTTATGAAAATTCTATTCATAGGATACAATACCTAACTAAAAAAAAAAAAATCAAAATTGCACTTTTTGATTTATTCTACTGCAAGAACTCAACCCAATATGATGAAAAAAGAAATTTGGAATATAGAATTTGTTTGAGGTAATTTAGCAAGTATAGAATGGAGAAGAGGAAGAGGAAGAAAAAATGTATCTTATGTTAGAAAAATTGTCAATTTATAACCTTCAAATATAATAGTTATTAGAAGTTATTAATCACATTTTTACTTGTAATTCAAATTTATTATTCAAGAGTTGCAACTTCTCAATTTATAACTATTCAAATTTATTTGTTAAGAGTTGTAACTCTTCAATTCTACTTGTAACTATTCAAATTTATATTATTAATTATTAAATAATACTAATATATATTATATACATAACAATTTATTTATTTGATGATAAAAAAGATTTTTTTTGAAAAAAAGAGAAGAAATTTTAACAAGTAACAATGAATAATTATATATATATACCAAAAGAGTAGTGTCTTTTCCGTTTTACTAAGCTTTTTATTAGTTTTTACCTTATTCTTTTATGATTTTGTCTTTTTCTTTTCTTTCCTTTTTATTTTTTTTTATGAAGAATGTTTGTGCTTTCTTTTTAATCTTTATCTTTTATTAATTGAAATAAACAACTTAACAATTTAAATGTACACTCAATTCAAAGTATTGAATTCTAAGTTACTTTCTCATTCTCTTTTAGGCATCTACTTAAGAAATCTTTTTTATTCCTAAATAAGTGTTCATTTAGGAAAATGAGTTATAATTATCCATTTTATTTAAATATTGTTTTTACTTTTTTAATTCACAAATTTTTGAACTTTACTTTTCTAAGACTTGACAACCTACTTATTAAATACTTCTTGATTATTTTAATCAACTCATTACTCTTTGAATTTTTTCAATATCTTCAACATTCAAAATAGTCCTCCATGTTATATTATAAATTGGAATTAGACCAATTATGTGATTAATCTTTAAAAAATTGATGAAGTTGAAAATTCAATGAAAATAATAGTTGAAGACTCAACACAAGTTAGAGATTTCATAGAGGTAGATTCTAAGACTTTGTTGGAGGTTCTCATTAGAAAGAAAGTTCTACTAGATTTTAACTTGAATGTGGTTCCAAATTGTAAGCTTGATTTGAAAAAGTTCCATGGCAGAGGATAAGAAGCTTTTGAAGAAGAAAAACTATAATAAATAGGTAACATTATGTTACAAATTTATTTTCCTCTATTTTGTTAAATTATTATGGTAGATGTATTTATTACGCTTTTGCATATGCTGCTCAAATGATAAGAGATAAGGTCATATGCATCTCTAAGTACTTGTTGTTTAAGTGGTTTTATTGAAATTGAATAAATGATGTTCATATGCATCTCTAAAGGCATCAAATTTGTTCACTCTCCAAATTTAGATTATCATTTCACATAAGTGACCATTAGTCTCATCCTAACATTATTAAGCTCTTAGTTTAATATGCATATAAATCATGCTATTTGTAAATTTTATGAATTTCATTCTAGTTTGTTTAATTAATTATTGGTAAAAATTTGACATGAATTTATGATGCATTATATGAATGAAGTAGCTAGCGAAATGTAACAAATTTTATAATCTGTATATTGAATAATATAATATAAAGCATAATCTAAAAAAAATGACTAAACCAAATCCAATTGATCATGGAGAGTTCATTAGCTTATACTAAATTGACAAAGTACCATTAAATGACTAACAAAAGAACAAAAGTATTACTGATTAAGTGATTACATCTTATTCATCATGGTATAAATAAAAAGCTTTAAAAAAATTATCTTACAATTTAAATAATTGAAACTTCTTAAACTAATTTTGAATCACATTTTAATTGAACAAGAAGTTAGCTTTCTCTTTTCAACATTTCTTTTTGAGATATAAAATTTTGTATTTATGTGAACTTTTTGCTGACATGATTTTTATTTTATACAACTTAATATTGAAGATATATAATTGGACTTTACTATTAGAAAAGCTTCATATGACTCCTCAATAGCATTAATAGCTCATCAACGATCTTAGATGACTCTTTATATTGTCAAGATTGAATAACACTAAGAAATCCAAGACCAAGAAGATTCAAAAATGAAGAGTTTGGAGGTTGACACATTAAACTAATATCAAATCCATCTTATACAGTGGCTAAAAAAATCCAGTATCATTATGGTCAATGGGTGTTCTTGCATTGTCTTGTTGAATAAAAATTTGATAATGAGTCTTTTATTGGCCATTTTTCCTTGATTGCAAGAATGATTTTATGAATAATTACCTCATAATTTCATTTTTCATCGAAGTTATTGCTTTTGTCTCTAACATACCTGTAATTTTATTAATATTGGTTCTTTTAGTTTGTTCTTGGGTGACAAATGGGAATACTCTAATTTTTTTTAAAGAAAAAGCTAATTTCCTTGTGCATTAGATGAGCTAAAGCAACTAAAAATATGACTTTCAAATAATTTTTTTTTCTTTTGTAAGCGTGTATCAAATCTTTTTTTTTTTCGGTAATAAGTAATAATTCCAAGTTTTTTTCATCATGTAAAACTACTTCTCATCAATATAAATAGTGTTATACATTCCAATGAAAATAAAATCATATAGTATACCACCACCATCAAGCATTAATATCCAAAATTCCACTCGAGATTGTTCTCTCCTTAAGAAAAGGCTTTTGTAACATTTGAATGTTGCCTTATTTCTCTAAACTTTAAACAAATAAATAATGTGGTTTTCTTCATATCCAAAGCAAAGCTAAAAAAAAGCAAGAGATATCCTTTATTGTACATGGATCTCATAAATGCAATCTAAATTGAGCCCAATTCTCTTAACACCATAATTTTTTTATCTTTTTATAAGTTACATTACCATGTTTCCAAATGTATTGAATAGTTTTCATGAAAATTGAAAATAATGATGCAATCATTTTTCTCATACCTTTTTAAAGTTTTCATCACTACTTTTTCTAGTAGCATTAATAAAGTACTATATATTCATTATTGGTTAAATTTTTTATTTCTTTGATAGTTATGATCATTCTTCATTTACATTATCATCATTAAAATTTTCACTTATCCAAAAAATGAAAAAGAAAAAAGACATCTTCTAATAATTCAAATGAGTAAAAGTCGATGAACCAAAAATGAAAAAAAAAATGCAGGAATCAATTTTGATTAGACCAAACAAATTAAAGTTGATTTTGAGTGTTACGCATTAATATCAAGAATTAGTTTTTTGTGCGGTATTTGGGACATTACCTCCAAGTTTGGACAAATTTTTTTTTTTTTTTTACTTTGGTTTAGTGTTTAGTAAAATAAAAAATGATTATCCAAAGATATCTCAACCACCACATGAGTAGAGATGGCAACAAGGCAAGATGAGGGCGGGAGGACAATCCCTATCCTCACCCCTACCACGAGGGACAATCCCTATCCTCACCCCTACCACGACGGGGAATCACCACCCCAATCCTCACCTTATAAATTCTGGCATATTTTGCTTCATCCCCACCCCTATGGAGATTTTCAAAGAAAATTTATTTTCCTTTAATTTTTTGAATTAAAGCTCAATAATATAAAAAGTTAAAAATATTCCACATAAGAAAATATTCTACATAACATAATAATTCAATAATTCTACATAATAAAACTAAAAAAAATATAAAATGAAGTTTATCAAGTTGAAATTATTTCAAATGCAATAATTAAAACATAACATCTGTAATAATCCTCTATTTTCTTCTTCATCTTCCTCCAAATTTTAAAACATCAAAATTTCAATATTTCAATTTTGCTTGTCCCTTTAATAATATGCAACCTTCAATAAATAAAACAAAACAAATTAAATGTAAATGGAAAAGAATGACATATACAAATAAATAACAATACTTTAATTCTTCTAGAGTATAATCATCCAAAAATTAATTTTTACCTCTTCCTTATTATCAACATCTTCATAAAATTTAGAACAAGCAGTCGAACAAGTAGCTAAAATAAATATTAAGTATAAATAATAATTTACTGAGAAAAGGAAGTAAATAATAGTTTTATATTTGTAACACCTTTAATTTTGACCCATAACAAATCCTGAGCACATATTAATACTTCTAAAGTGTGGGGATGAGTTTATTTCAATGTGGACTTACAAACTTTCTGCTTGTACTAAAAAAGTTGATTCAGAAGCCACAATGGATATAGGAATTGCAAAACCATCTCTATCAATCAACTGCAAAGTAGGATACTTAAGAGTATTCTCCCACCAACTCAATATGCCAAAATCAACTTTCCTATATAGAATTTGCTCATCTGAATAATTTTCTAATTCTATTTTGACATTATCATTATAGGTTCAAAAGCAACAAACATATCATAATTGCTCATAGTATGCACTTCATCAAGACTAGTAATTGATGAATTTAGTACATACGAGGAGAAGAATTGTCATGCCAACTTGTCTTAGAATTGGATACATATTTAGCTACTAAATCAACACAGAGCTTTGGAATCCTTTTGGTATCAAAATTTGCCAATTTATTACCATAAATTAAGCTAATGTAGAGTTTCAGCTTACTAATTCATGAACAAAAATATTATTATAGCCAACAACAATATTTAGCATCATATATCCAGAGTTTCACCTTGTCTTGCAATGTAAGATTAATTTTTTAGTATGAGAAATTTTCAATTATTCAGCTGCTTGCTTTAACCTGTCATATCTTTTAGGAATGGCTACTAAAATGTAACATTATCACAAATTCTTTCAATATCATCTCCTATAACATCTAAAACATCTCTAACAATCAAATTTAAGATATGAGCACAACATTTCATATTTAACAATGACCAATCAAACCAAAGTGACTTCCTAAACAATTTGCTGAAAATCAAATTAATTAATGTATCATTGGTTGAACAATTTTCTACTATCAAAGTAGATAAGTTGTGATCAAGATCCCAATCCATCAAACAATCAATAAGAACTTCACAAATCACCTCAAACTTATGTGGAAACATAGATGAACCTAAATATATAAAGAATGACAAACTATAATTGCAATTCAAGACCTGTATGTAAAGCCAAAAATGTAAAATTTAAATATTGCATGTAATAAATAAAAATTATATAAACACTAACCAAATTATTCAACTCTGAAAGATCCAAAATTCATCAACAAAATGTGCCATGATAGCCATAATCCTTTCCTTTGATTGCTTGATGTCCACATGTTATGATGGAAAATCTACCCTCATATTTACTAAACGATTTCATAGTTTTTAACCTTTCATACTCATAGATCTTTAATATGTCACTTTTAATTGTATTTCAAGATACCACTTCAAATAGTTTACAAATAGCACATTTAAACTTTCAAAACCCACAATGCTTAACCATGTTCAAGGGATACTCATGCAAGATGATCACGGTAGCCAATTCTTTTTTTTGCAACTTCTTCATCAACAATTTATGTCCCAATAGCAACTCTCTGCTCATTATTTTTTAGGCCTTAAAATTGTTTGCTTTAGTCTCTTATTTTTTAGTGTACATATTGCAAAGTGATCATACAAATGCTTGGTCCCATTCTTCGTATCCCCTACAAGATATTTTTGACAATAGTTACATATAACCTTCCATTTGTAATCAATCTTATTATTTCAAACCTCATTTATAAATGAAGGATAACATTTCTTTGCTTTGTTTCATGTCATTTGGTTGGCTTGAATCAAACAGTATGGATGTTGGTTAAGAGCTATTACATGATGTAGTAAGTTGTATATAATCTTTGTAAGGAGAGGTAGAAGATGCAATCTTTCATCTAATATTAGCAAAAAAAAAAAAGTCACTTAGACAATATTTTTTATCATATAGAAATTCCCATTTGATGTATTTAATATGATAAATAGTTAATAAAATATCTAAAATAGTTAATAAGATATCTTTAATATGATAAATAAATAAAATAATGGCCTTTGAATAGGATGTATAATAACAATTGTGGGTTCTCTAGTTCTGCACATCAAAATTGCATAAATGTTCTAATGTAATTGGTATATGTTTTGACAATTTATATTGCACTTAAATATCTTTGTTAAATTACATATTGCCTTTTTAAAATGGTGATCAATAACATAAACCCACCATTATAATTATATATATATATAAATGATGATAACATTTTTTCCCTTTACAAATAATATATATATATATATGTATGTATGTATAAGGTTTAATTGTAATTTATGATTAAACATGCTGACAATGGAAAAAAAAACTATAATACTAAAATACGAAGTATATTAGCACATTTCTCTTGACCCTCAATAGTAATTATTTTTAATACACCATTGATGGTCTTCAATGATTAATTAATCATATATAATAATTTACCCACTCTTCTTTGCTAACAATTGACACTACTGTAAACTAGCTCATCAACCAAGCAAGCATATCATGTAGAAATTAAGAGACAATAGAGTTTATGAAGAAATCAACCAATCAAAAGACATATACTTAAAAGAAATCAAGTCTTACATTGAGAAATCAAGAGAAGGCCAGATTGATGCCTTTGTTTTGATTCTAATATTGAACAATGAATTGATTTTTTATAATATCTTCTTTGATCAATTGTAGGAAAAAGCTCATGTCCTCCATATAAATTAAACATTATAATCAATGCAAAAAATAGTCTCCTTATCAACAAACAAAAAATATATAAAGAGATTATAATAGATTATGCAGTGGAAAATTAAATCATGTACCTCCAGCCATGGTAGAAATTTAAAATAGATGAAGCAAGTGAAATAAGAACAATGAGAAGATTTTCTAATCAATGAATTTCTTCATTATGATGGAAAGAGTATGTTCACTCTAAAAAAACTATACCTATCATTAAGGTGTAGTTAGAGAATGAGTACAGTCAAATAAATAAAAGATCCCACCATGTAACTATCCTTAAAGATATGTTGGTAAATTTACAGTGAATATGATGATGATCACTCATGATTATCTTAAATTTTAAATTAATCCAACAATCTTCCACTTGGTTTTAATATGAATTTACCACAAAATATGTAACATCCCCTAACAATTCTCACATAAAATTATCAGAGAATGTTACTCGATATACTATCTGTTAACCAATTCATTGGCAAAGTTTTCTTTCTAAATGTTACTAACAAAAATCTTCAAATAATAATACAATATGTATAATACAACACTTATAAATCTAACATTTAAACCAATCTCCAATATCTCTAATAATCCAATTATTACTAATTATAAATCAGATAACCATCATAAGTTTGTCAAATTAAATAAATATAAAATACATTACTTTATTTGATAATCATTCACTAGAATCTCAAACTTCATCCTCTAACTACATATATTCCTTTCATGTTTACAAATTTGTACAATCTCTCAAATAGTCAAACTAAATTGTATATATACATTTCATAATTTATGAGTACAATATACAAAAGATCTCTATATGTACTATAGATAATTTTCTGAGATCCTTAATTCCACTTCTTAACTTGCTCCGATGACTTGATACCTGCGTGTCAGAAAATAATTCTAACACACTAAGCAAAGCTTAGTGGTGCTTGTATAAATATATTTTGTCACTTAATATTAAAGAAAAATACTTATGGAAATATAGTAATAACACTTAGTTTTAAGAAATATTTCAATATATTAACTATTTTCAATAACAAACCAACATAATATTTTGATTACACAAAATAATAACTTTAACTTTATAAAAGTCATCATGTTATACTATACTTTCGGTATTGCAATGTTTCTCTTTATGAATCATTTTATTTAAGACTTGCTTTCTCATTTGATAATATTACCTGCAATACGCTTATTTTGTTTTTGAGTAAGTTTTACTTTTCAATTTCACATATAGGATAATTTCATTCAATCTATAATTTTCAGTACTTAAATTTAGTACTAAACTTTGGAGCACTTTGTATCTTATATCATTATATACACTTTCAATCACTATAACACATAGAAAGTTATTAATCAATTCAATCTTGACCATAACATTTCTATTTTGTGTATTAGAATTTTCACTTGTAAACATTAATATATACATTACCAATCACTTTCACATTCTAACACAGTAAGTCAATTTTAAGTAATTGACTTATATTATTATTTTGCATTTCTTCCATTATTCATAACATCATATTCACATATATTTTCAATTTAGATAACTTCATTAAATATGCCCATACATACTGAACTCAGATCATAGGTTCGGATAATAGGTTAGTGTAGCAATTTTAATGCCAAGTCTCAAGAATATATATAATGTCAATTATGCCCATTGTCACTTATGACACCATATGTCCATTAATGGCACGAGATGCCCACTATCACTATGGCTATCCTTCCTCTGGTTAGCCATTCAATCCAAAGCAAGATATAAAATCAGTATGATTTAGGAAATTCATTAGTTTTGATTAATACTGAATTGTGTATATCATTTAAATGGTACAATACTTTTATCAACATTTAATATCATATATATATTTGTCACATATCCAAATTTTATCACTCTTTTCTATACTTTTAATACATACACATGAATTCTCAACACAAAAGTAAGAAATATAAACATATTAGCCTCATACTGGGCCCGTATATCACAAAATACAAGCCAAAAACATCATCCAGGTACCCCCACGACCGTGGCATCTCAACCCCATGCCTGTGGGAAACAAAATGAAGCTGTCACATGCCTTTGTAGAACCCCATGGTCGTGGCTGTGGCATTCAGAATGACTCTATTTTATCAAAATTTTTAAAGAAACAGCCTCACTCTCAACCCCACGTTCGTGGCACTCAATTGCCATGCCCGTGGCATTGGTTTTGGGTATGTTTTTGGAGTAATTCTTCCTCCAACAGTCCCAACTTCAATACCACACCTATGGCACCTTTAATCCACGCTCGTGGCATCCCAAAATCATGTATTTTGCACTTTTAACTTCATTAAACACAAATATATTAAAGATCTTAGTTAAAAATGTATCAAAACTAAATTTTTGACTTAAAAATAGTTCATATCAAATAATTTACTAAAACTTTACTTAATCAAACTTTCAACCATCTCATATGGATAAAAATAATATCAAACCACCCAATTCTCACAAGGGTTAAATTAAGAATCAAACTCATCACCTAAAAGTTATTTTCACTCATCAATTTATTTAATCAATACTTTCAAGAAATATTTCATTATAAATAACTCAATCAATCAATTCATACATTAAAACTCATAAAAATTCTTATATTTGCAAATTATAATACAAAAGCACATACCTCTTTAAAATTCCTCTTTCTCTTTCTTTTTCTCTCTTTCCCTTTGATTACTTATTGATAATCTTGCATTTTCTAGCTTATTCTTCTAAATATCTATATCTATATGTAATTTTATCTTAATCCTTGATTAACTTGATAAAATGAAGAAGAAAATAGAGAAGATGGTGATGGTGGAGGAAGATGGCATGGGAGATGGAAGAAGAAATAAGAAGTTTTCACACACACACACATGTACACATATATATATAGTTTAATCAAGTGAGGGAATGATCATAATAACTATGGTGCACCCTCATTATTAACCGTTGATTCTAAATTGAGTTTTAGTCCTGTAAAAACGTAAAAATAATTTCTTCAGTAAATTTTGAGATATACTATTCACTATTCTCTGCTTATAGCATTTATCCACATTACTTTTATCACTATACATTATCAATTATCAATATTAGTTAAAAAGTTCCATGTTTAAAATCTTGACCATTACAATTCTCGCTCACTAAAGAAATTTCAACCTCAAAATTTACATGCTATGGCAATAAGCCATTTAATTTATAATTAATCTCAAATCTCACATAAAATCAATTATTTTATTAATTTACATAACTTTTATTTATGTCTGATATCAATCAATGTAACACTTTCAGAATAATCTTATTATAGAACTGCTGAAGATTCAGCTCTACACACTTACACTATTTAAGTTCAATTCAGAAATTACCTTTAATTCTCTTTAGATTTTTTTAAAAAAATAGAATTTGTGTCATTGCATTCCACTGTTATATATATATATATATATATATCTTTCTTTCTCTTATATACTAAACTTTAAATCCTAGTTCCGGATAGCGGGTTACAGATGACAAGTAAATGCCCACTGTATATGATGACATAAAATGTCCATTGAGAGAAAGGGACCAAAGGTCCTCTATGACACAAAGTGTCCACTGATGGCAAAGATGCCAATATCACTGGGACATATATAAAAAAATATCCTCTATGGCATAAAGTGCCCACTTTCAATATGGAACATAAGTGTCCTTTATGGCACAAAGTGCCCACTTTCAATATGGGACATAAGTTTCCTTTATGGCACTGAGTGCTCACTTTCAATATGGCATAAAATGCCCACTATCACTTTGAACTATTACCCTTTAGCTAATCCGAAAACTAGATTTAACATCAGTATAATCGATCAATACATTTATTTGATTGTTACAAATTATTGTCAATTATAATATCTTTTGGAATATAACACTTACTCTTTGAAGTGTTTGTTTATTATTATGAATTTATAAGATATGAGTAATTATTTTAAACACATTTATCATATGAACATATATGCACATTATATTTGTTTTTGATTAATTCGACTAATTTTATTTATTCATCAATTTTTATTTTTTAAATCACTTTCATCTTTTCATTGTAATAATGAAATCTAAAAAGATTTTCAATCTTACTTATTTAATTCTTTTCTTAACATATTAAGAATTTACAACTATTCTTTCACTTTAAGAGTATATATATATATATAATGTATTCACTATGTTTAATACACATACTCACACACACACACACACACACACACATATATATTTCTAACTTGATCCACAATACATCATTTCACTAGAAGGGTTAAACTACCTATAAATCTCACTACATTCTTTCCTTTTCACCTTATCAATTCCTTTCTTGCTAGTGTATCAATTAACATCAGTTAACTCTTTAACACTTCTATATATAATCTATAACTTGTCTTTAATCACCAAATAATATTACTATCACGTATTTCATAAGTACAAAATATGTAAATCTCACATTCTTACTTTCATTACTCAATTAATCGGTATAGACACCCCTTTGTTTTCTTTATCTTGCTCTTTAAACTATTTAAAATCATCAATAATTCATCAATATATCATTTTTCTCACCTTGCTTCATAAATTATCTTATTTCTTCATGAATAATATGAAATCTACTAATCGCTTATAATCATTTTTTTTATCTCTTCTCTAATCTTACACTTATTTCAAATATCCAATTACATTTATCCATACTTTCCTCAAGTTTTCTTCACATATAAGTTTCATCATTTAATGGATTGATTTCATTTCAATCTTATAAGCAATCTTTCGTCAATTATAACTATTTTTAAGATGTAT
The DNA here is from genome assembly GCA_947685225.1 of Garcia nutans. Classification (NCBI taxonomy): domain Eukaryota; kingdom Viridiplantae; phylum Streptophyta; class Magnoliopsida; order Malpighiales; family Euphorbiaceae; genus Garcia; species Garcia nutans. Next base: position 10,198,624 of record CANTUV010000014.1, on the reverse strand, counting down.
TCAATAATTCACTACTAATTCCACCCATAAACCCTACTTTGTGAAGGTATAAGAAGGTAGAAATATGCACGAGCAAATGTATGACCATGCAAGTGATCATGCACATCACTGCTTAAATTATTTTTAAAGTTTTAAAGAATAGAAGTATGCATAGCCGATGCATGTCTATGCGAATGGTCTTACATGTCTCTACTGAAATCTCCTTTCAAAATTTTAAGGGCACAAATATATGCATTTCCCTATGAATGATCATGCATCTCACTGTTCGGATTTCTTCTCAAAGTTTGAAGAGTAGAAATTTTGCACAAGTATACGTATAACTATACAAATGATCATGCATATCTTTGCTAGAATTTCTTTTCATAATTTAATCAATAAGTTATCTATAATTCAACTCAAACAAATTGAAGAAACATGATCCAACTCTTCAAAACACAATCAAATTTAAATCCAAACTTTTCAAAACCTTATTTTCGTCCACAACCTTATATCAACTCATAAACGATTCAATGATAGATTTAATCATTGTTCTAGTTAATAATCTATAAATACACATTTACATATTGCAAGAACAACTTTACTATCATAGAAGTAAAGTTTTATACTCGTATTATTATTATTATTATTATTATTATTATTATTATTATTATTATTATTATTATTATTATTATTTTTCACAATTATTTAATACACCATATCTTTCACAAGTAATAGTGTTTTATCAATTCACAAATCTCTTTATATAATAAAAATCAAGATCATTTCAAATAATAGCAAAATAAGTATTATATAAGCACTAATCTCTTTAAAATACTCTTCCATCACTTTTCCTTTCAATATTTTGTTTTTGATGATGTTTTAGAAGACAACAGAAGATACTAGAAATTTTTAAATAAGTTTTAGGACTTTTATACAATATACTCACTTATAAAATAGTTTCGATGCATTCACTGTCTTTAATTAACTATCACTTCAATTTTTTAACATCAAAACATTATAAAAATGATTACTTTTGACACTTTAAAACCCCATTATCCATATTTCACATCTAAATTAGAGCTCGAATTCATTTCGAGTTATAAGGGTATTTTCATAATTTCTTACCTCTTCAAAATCTTTTCCAAACATATGGATATTATCCATACTTAGATTTAATGTTACTCTTATTAAGGCTTATTTAACCATATCACTATCAGTTCCAAATGTTCAAGCTACAAATAATATCATAATCAATCCAATTTATACTCATATATTCGCTTAATGCAGAAAATCAATACTTAAAATTTTAAAGCATGACAATTATCTTTCTCGTAAGAAATTTCATTCTTGAAATTTACCTATCTATCATAATTCATTCCTTAGATTCCAATAAATTATTATACTTTCACTGTATTACTTTGATATATCCTTTTAACTACTCATATCTTATTTTCTTTTCACATCCTTCTTTTTCACAAATAGGTCTACTACACTCCAAACAATACACTATGAATTCTCAATCAATTCTTAGAAAACATTCTACTACCATAAACATATGAAATATCAATTGTATCAAACATATACCTACTTATTCGATTCACATAACTTAGATAACTGCATTTCACTTCTCCCATAACTCCACATACCAGAAACGCCTAAACTAGGCTTTGAAACCACTAAATGTAACATTCCTTGACAATTCTCACATAAAATTATCAAAGAATGTTGCTCGATATACTATCAGTACTTTAACCAATTCATTGACAAAGTTTTCTTTTAGAATGTTACTAACAAAAATCTTCAAATAATAATACAATCAGTATAATACAACAATTATAAATCCAACATTTAAACCAATCTCCAATATCTCCAACAATCCAATTACTAATTATAAATCAAATAACCATCATAAGTTTGTCAAATCAAATAAATATATAATACATTGCTTTATTTAATAATCATTCACTATAATATCAAACTTCGTCCTCTAAATACATATATTCCTTTCATGTTTACAAATTTGTATAATCTCTTAAATAGCCAAACTAAATTGTATATATACATTCATAATTTATGATTAAAATATACAAAAGATCTCTATATGTACTATAGATAATTTTCTGAGATCCTTAATTTCACTTCTTAACTTGCTCCAATGACCTAATACCTGTGTGTCAAAAAATAATTCTAACACGCTAAGCAAAGCTTAGTGGTGCTTGTATAAACATATTTTGTCACTTAATATTAAAGAAAATATACTTATGGAAATATAGTAATAACACTTAGTTTTAAGAAATATTTCAATATATTAACTATTTTCAATAACAAACCAACATAATATTTTGATTTCTCAAAATAATAACTTTAACTTTATAAAAGTCATCATGCTATACTATACTTTTGGTATTGCAACTTTTCTCTTTATGAATCATTTTATTTAAGACTTGCTTTCTCATTTGATAACATTTCTCACAATACGCTTATTTTGTTTTTCAGTAAGTCTTACTTTTAAATTTCACTTATAGGATAATTTCATTCAATCTATAATTTTCAGCACTTAAATTTAGTACTATATTTTGGAGCACTTTGTATCTTATATCATTATATACACTTTCATTCACTATAACACATAGAAAGTTATTGATCAATTCAGTAACTTGAGCATAACATTTCTATTCCGTGCGTTAGAACTTTCACTTGTAAACATTACTATATATATTGCCAATCACTTTCACATTGTAACACAGTAAGTCAATTTTAAGTAATTGACTTATATTATTATTTTGCAATTCTTCCATTATTCATAACATCATATCTATATATATATAATTTAGAAACTTCATTAAATATGCCCATACATACTGAACTCAGATCATAGGTTTGGATAACAGGTTAGTGTAGCAATTTAAATGCTAAGTCTCAAAAAAAATATATATAATGGCAATTATGCCCGCTGTCACTGATGACATAATATGTCTATAAATGGCACGAGATGCCCACTATCACTATGACTATTCTTCCTCTGATTAGCTATTCAATTCAAAGCTAGATCTAAAATCTGTATGATTTGGACAATTCATTAGTTTTAATTAACACTGAATTGTGTATATCATTTTAATGGTACAATACTTTTATCAACATTTAGTATTATATATATTTGTCACATATCCAAAGTTTATCACTCTTTTCCATACTGTTAACACATACACATGAATTCTCATAAAAAAAGTTAGAAACATAAACATATTAGCCTCATACTAGGACCGTATATCACAAAATATAAGCCAAAAACATCATCCAGGTATCCCAAGACCGTGGCATCTCAACACCATGCTCGTGGGATACAAAATGAAGTTGTCACGTGCCTTTGTAGATCCCCAAGGTCATGGAATTCAAGGGCCACGGTCGTGGCATTCAAAACGGCTCTGTTTTATTAAAATTTTTAAAGAAATAGCCTCACTCTCAACCCCACGGTCGTGGCACTTAATTGCCATGCCCGTGGCATTGGTTTTGGGTCTATTTTCGGTGTAATTCTTCCTTCAATGGTCCCGACTTTGATACCACACCCATGGCACCTTTAAGCCACGCCCGTGGCATCCCAAAATCATGTATTTTGCACTTTTAACTTCATTATACACAAATATATTGAAGATCTAAGTTAAAAATGTATCAAAACCAAATTTTTGACATAAAAAGAGTTCATATCAAATAATTTACTAAAACTTCACTTAATCAAACTTTCAACCATCTCATATGGATAAAAACAACATCAAACCACCCAATTCTCATAAGGGTTAAATTAAGAATCAAACTCATCACATAAAAGTTATTTTTTACTCATCAATCTATTTAATCAATACTTTCAAGAAATATTTCATTATAAACAACTCAATCAATCAATTAATACATTAAAACTCATAAAAATTCTTATATTTGCAAATTATAATACAAAAGCACATACCTCTTTAAAATTCCTCTTTCTATTTCTTTTTCTCTCTTTCCCTTTGATTACTTATTGATAATCTTGCCTTTTCTAGCTTATTCTTCTAAAAATCTATACCTATACATGATTTTCTCTTAATCTTTGATTAACTTGATAAAAGGAAGAAGAAAATAGAGAAGATGGTGATGGTGGAGGAAGACGGCGTGGGAAATGGAAGCATAAATGAGAAGTTTCCGCACACACACATGTACACACACATATATATATATATATATATTGTTTAATCAAATGAGGGAATACTCATAATAACTATGGTGCACTCTAATTCTTAACTGTTGATTCTAAATCGAGTTTTAGTCCCGTAAAACCATAAAAATAATTTCTTCAGCAAATTTTGAGATATACTATTCACTATTCTCTACTTATAGCATTTATCCACATTACTTTTATCACTATACATTATTAATTATCAATATTAGTTAAAAAGTTCTATGTTTAAAATCTTGACCATTACAAAATATATATAGGTTAATGTGACCGGAGATTTTTGCCCACACTCTCATGTGGAATGATTCTTGCGACTTCGATATTGTTAGGTTCAGGGTCTTAGAGAACACGAGCTTAAATCCGGAGAAAATGAAGTCGCCATCGGAATGGACCGGGAAAATAGAAAGGGGTGGATGACTCGATTCCTAAGAAATCCCCAACCCCCTAATGGGTTCAGAAAGTTGGGTACGTATGGGAAAGGTGAGAATGACCTAGCACCCCTATAACGCCCGGTTCATTAGAACTAACATTTTTTTAGGTCTTATTATTATAAAATTCTTATTTAATACGATATCATCCATACTACATGTAATCATAATAAATAAATAATCATTTTATTAAAATCACAACAAGTTCAAATGAAATAAATAGATAGGCACCCATCCATGGATTGAAACATGCCTTTATAATCATCCAATGTCCAAAAAATTAAATAAAATAGGATACCCACTAATTGGTGAAAATACATCCTTTACGTTGATCTAAAACTTAAAATAAATTAAATTACATAAAGCTTAACAAATGAGGTACCCACAATGTGAAAACATACCTCTTACAATTTCTTGAGTAATTAATCAAATAAATCAAATCATTCAAGTAAGATAATTAATATAAAACATACATCATAAAATATCATAAAACATCCATCAAAATATAACATGTATTAATAATCAATTCTATATTAAACAATAGATGTACAAACTAGGGTTTTTAATTTTTAAGTTAAGGTTTTAAGAAATGGAACTTGAGTTTAGGGTTTAGGTAAATTAGGGTTTTAATTAAAACAATATTTGATCCAAGTTGATAAATATGATTCTGGAATTTTAGGATTTAAATCTTAAGCTATTAGACACTTAACTCTATGAATATAAGTTAAACAAATTGTAGTCCAATAATTAAACAAGCTACTGGATACGTTTTGGTAAAGATATATGAAATGAAATCAAGGAATATAAACTACTGGATTATTTCAACAAGAAGATAAAAAAATCAGTGTTTAAAACTATTCATCATCAAGACATCCTATTGAATTTAAATGAGTTAAATTAGAAAAACACACCTTCGTTTGTAGATTTCATCAATAATTAAAGGTTGATACAAAGTCTTTGATTGCACTGGCCTTGCACTTGTTGGTTGAATGAAATTAAGACAGTAGTGAGCCACTGCCTTGATAAAATTTTATGTTTTTCCCTCTTTTTTTGGCTGCTAGAGTTTTTGTTTTTATTGTTTTTTTGTTTCTGAAGTTCCAAAGTCCAAAAGTCTAAATTCCGTTTTAATCTTCAAATCCCTTATTTATAGGCAATTAATTGAAAATATAGTCCTTCTTGATTAAGGAAAAATTAAAACCATCTGAGTTAAATTTTGTTTTGGCAAAATTAGCAAGGCCAATTGCCCGAGGGCGCGGGTTGTGAGGGCCGTGGGTACGGGCTGCGAGGGCTGCGGGCTTGGGTAGCGGGCGCAGGCTGTGAGGGCTGCGGGTGTGGCCTTGCGAGGGTAGCGACCAATTTGCGCAAGCTAGGCTTGTAGCTCGTCGCCTTGCCAATTCGTCAATTATTATTTTTTATTTTTATTATATTAAAAATTATAATAAAAATAAATATTATATTTTTATAAAATAAATATTTATATTTTCTTTTTTCCTTATTTCTTCTTTTATTTTTTTTCTTCTTTTATTTATTATATTATTAAAATAAATAATTATATTATTATATGTTGAGATTTTAATATTTTACTAGACCACATTTTAGTTTATAAAATTATTCCGAATTGTTTTATATTTTTAGACTTGACTTAATTGCCTTTTAATTAGTGTCAGACTGGGCTTGGTAAAAAAATAAGGGTCTATAGTTTACCCCTTACTTGAGTAATTTGGGACTATAACAAAAGAGAGTGAAAAGCAATATAATTTTTGACTAGATTTAGAGCCAGACTAGACTCCATACCCAAGGTCGGATTGAGTTCTGGACTCAAAATATAATTTGGGTTCTAGACCCGGGGTGAGTTTTGGACTTAAAAATAATTTGAATTTTTGACCCGAGGTGAATTATGGACTTAAAAATAATTTGGGTTTTGGATCCGAGGTGAGTTCTGGACTTAAAATAATTGGGTTCTGGATCCAAGGTGACTCTGGAGTAAAAAATAATTTGAGTTTTGGACCCAAGGTGAGTTCTAGACTCAAAAATAATTTAGATTCTGGACTCGAGGTGAGTTTTGGACTTAAAAATAATTTGGATCCTGGACCCGAGGTGAGTTTTGAACTAAAAAATAATTTGGGTTTTGGACCAGGATAGGTTTTGAGTTCTCGACCCTAAACTAGATTTGGGTTCTCGACCCGAGACTGTATTTGAGTTCTCGACCCTAAATTGAATTTGAGTTCTTGACTCGAGACTAAATTTTGAGTTCTCGATTGTAAACTGAATTTGGATTCTCGACCCGAGACTAGATTTGGGTTCTTGACCTGAGACTGGATTTGGGTTCTCGACCTGAGACTGGATTTAATTGACCTTCTATTTCTTCTAGCCATCAACTTCAACTCTTCTAGCTGACTGACCTTCTGTTAGTTGGGAGTTTTGGCTTTTTTCTAGCCAATCAATTTCAGCTCTTCTAGCTGATTGACCTTCTATCATGGCTTTCTTCTAGCCACTTGCTCCATTCTTCAATGGATCGACTCCAGCTCTTCTAGCTAGACTGATCTTCTGTCATTTGGAAATTTTGGCTTTCTTCTAGCCAGTTATTCCATTCTTTAATGAATTTTGCTGACCTTTTGTCATTGAGAATTTTGACTTTTTTCTAGCCGGTTATTCTATTCTTCAACGGATTGTGGGTCTTCACCCTTAAAATGGATCTCCATCCTTAGACCTTGGATCTTCATGCTTGGAAATTGGGTCTTCAGCCTTCAAAATGGATCTTCATCCTTTGGAGATTGGGTCTTTGCCCTTCAAAATGGATCTTCATCCTTTGGAGATTGTCCTATATTGGCTTCAACTCTTCTAGCTGGACTGATATTTTGTCTTTTGCATCTTCATTCTTTTTAGAGTTCTAATTTTCTTCTTGTTCCATTCTTTTTGTTTTTCCTTTTGCAAAAAATTCAGTTATTTTTTAGCTAGTCCTCATATCCTCTCTTTGCCCCCTGTGTGGTAAAATATTGAAAGTGATTCTGAAAATATTTTATACATGCATAAACTCAGAAATTGAAAAGGAAAAGTTTTGCCCCCTGTGTAGGCTCAAACCAATAATTTTTCTTTTCATGCAGACTCTGAATGATATTTGTATATTGTCTGGTTCCTTGCACAAACATGCATCTCCATTTTTATAAAGTGACTAGATCTTCCTCAAGTAATCGATCTTCCATGCCTCCTGATTCCATATCTGCTTCATGTTTGCTTCATAGCGTATCTATTATTCACTTTGACAAAGAATAGACAATACAAGGCAAAAAAATGTAGTGTGATATGCTCATGTATACATGATATGCATGAATAATACTTATAATGGTTCCATTGACTCACAGATTGAGGTGATCAGCTGAAGTGTTCTCATTGGTTCGTTCTAGATGCTCATTCAGGTCTTGCATTGGAATGACAAAAGGCTTCGTATTTAGGGCTTTTATCTTCAAGATGTTGAAAACATGAGTAGTGGAGGCCCCAAGCATGGTAGCCAAAGTCATGGAAGATATTCGTTTGGTTGGTAACTGCTTCATGATATGACCTTGCAAGTGATTCTTTCATTAGCCCTCTTTTGCCCATAGTTTCCTTTGAGGTTTGATAATACAACATACTTCCCTTAACTTGAAGGCTTTGTATGACAAAAACACATTTTTTTTAAATCTCAAAATCATATTTTGGCTTTGTCAAATCAGTGTCATTGTACCTCAGGACCCGATTTTCCCAAATTAGCACATTTATAACATGACAACCCTAGTTACCGCACTAAACTCGAAAATCATTTTCATTTAAACAAGAACCATTGTATTTCAAATAGACACATACATATCACTTGGCCAAAGGTCTCATTGAGTTTGAATATTGGTTATCTCATATGCATGCTTATTCAAACTATCTCCACTAATAGACTCTACCTATTAAGAGAGATTATCAGATCTTTAATAGGCTTGAAACTGGGTGTATAAGGGACACGGGTTAAAATGAAAGCCATCTTTGAGCTGGTGCTGATGTGACCCAATGGACAAACCTTATCAATCTCTTAAATTATAAAACCTTAATCCATTTTAATTCACTTAAAACTTACAGTAGTCTAAAACAATAAATTCTAAAACCCTAAACATTAAATAAAGAATCTTAAATAGAAACAGTAGCCCTAACTTGAATCTTTACTTGCTTTATTTAATTTAGATTTGATTGTATAGTTCATTATATGCTTTGATTTATTTTATATACCTTGATTTATTTAAGTTCAATGATTGATTTATTTAATTTATCATGGATGGATGTTTATTTTATATTTTGATTGATATCTTTGATGAATAATTTATTTATTATGAATGGTTGTTTATTTCTATCGATTTATTTTTGATTTCCAAATGTTGTAAGAGGTATGTTTCCACTTTGTGGGTACCTCGTTAATTAAATATCATGTAATTTAAATTGCTTTCATATTTTGGACCAATGTAAAGGACATGTTTCTACCTTTTGGTGGGTGTCCTATTAGTTTAAACATGGATGATGTAAGGACATGTTTCCATCCTCAGATGGGTGTCCATTTATTTGATTTTTTTGGACATTGCTTTGATTTTAATATAACGATGCTTTATTTCAATTGTTGGGTGTAATATGGATAATATTGTTATACTTAAGAATTTTATAATATTAAGACCTGTAAAGGAGACTGGTTCCAATGAACCAGGCGTTGTGGGGTTGCTAGGCCATTTCTCACCTTCCCTATACATACCCAACTTTCCGAATAGATTAGAGGGTTGGGGATTCCTCAGGAATCGAGTCATCCACCCCTTTCTTTTTTTTCAGCCCGTCCGGGTGGCGACTCCATTTTCTACGGACTTAGGTTTGTGTTCTCTGAGGCCCCGAGCCTAAATAGTGCCGAAGTCGCAAGAATCATTTCACCGAGAGTGGGGGCGAAAATCCCCGCTCACAGTGGCGACTCCACTGGGGATAAGAGAAGTTGATTCCATTGGTCTTTATATTATTCTATTCTTTCTTATAATGATATTATCTATTGCATCATTTAGATTGCATCGTGTGCGTGAGTTAGGATGCCCGTGTTACCCGTGTTATGTTATGTAAGGGATACCATATTTTCACTCAAGGTATGGAGATCGAGCATGGCATAACTACTCATAGCCTCGTACCATTTGGTATATACTTACTATGGGAACCTAAGCCTTTTAACCCAAAGACTAAAACTCATGTAATTGGCCTAGTTACTTTCCTTAGGTTTTACCCCAAATGCATGTTGTTTGACTATGGTTAATTTATCTTGGCTTAAATCATGGCTTATTTGGTTTGATCTTTTTCTAATATGACCCAATTACATTTGCAAGCTCAAATAAATTTTTCTTTAAAGTCCAAAAGACCAAAACTATTTTCAAAACTTTTCAAAATGTCCTTTAGACATAAGACTTTTTTTTTCTTTTGCTCATGAACCAAATACAAAGCCCAAAATATATTTTTTCTAAAATCTTTTTACAATAGGCTTATAAACAAAATTATGTTACAAAGAGCTTGCAAATTATTTAGGTCAATTACGAAATACCAAAAATCAATTGTGGGCCTAGTTTATACTAAGAAATAATTAATCATGGGCTTGTTTTTGGCATGAATCATTAGTTACTTTTTTCAAGTGAGAAATCCATTTATAATAAACCTCATAATTTTGTTTTAATCCAATATAGCATAAAAGCTACTTTAGTTGGTTGAATGGATTAAAACCTAATTAATGGGAATTATTATGAAATGATTTTCATTTTAAAAAATATAACTATTGGTTAAAAAGTGCAAGAGAAATATTCGAAAACAAGGTACCCCATGTTGGTATTTTGTTAACCATATACCTAGGAAAAGAGACTCTCAATTCGTGTGTGGATGTTATAAGGTTGGAAGGAGCATCCTAATTATCTTTGTTAATTGTTTATGCATACATGCATACATTTGCATCTCATATCATTAATCCTCTCTGGCTCACAGCCCTGGATTATGACTGTTCAAAAGCTTACAACAATCTGACCTACACCAGAGACGAAGAATCTAGCAATGACTCAATCACTTGCTCACGAAAAATAATGGAGCCTGAACAAATTCAAAGAATGATGGATGAAGCCCTCAATGCCAAAATGGAAGAAATAAAAGAGCCCCTAGCTGAGACCATGAAGAACCAATTGACTACAATTTTGAAAAATCATGCCGAAGCATCTGCTAGCACTAAGAAGCCAAGGGACAAAGGGAAGACCAAAGTTGGTGAAGTGGTTTTTGATGATGAAAAGGTGATCATTGATGATGATGATGATTAGGCTCAATACTACCAAGATGCTCAAGAGAAGAAAAAAGAACCGGAGATTGTTGAAAGATCAGCTGTGGAGAAAACCAAAACTTCTTATTTTGAAAAGATGATTGCGGACTTAGAAAAGAAATTTGAGAAGAAACTAAAAACCGAAGAAATGTCTGAAGTTGATAAATTATTTGAGCTAGATGAAGAAGTTATATACAAGTTCAAGATGCCATCTTTCGTGAAGTTTGATGGAACCATAAATCCTCATCTCCATGTGAAGCAGTATATCACTGCCATGCAGTCTACCCGAGCTATTAAGGCTCAAACTCTAAGGTACTTCATGCTCTCATTGGATCCTGTTGCCCAAAATTAGTTTAATACCTTAGATGATGGAACACAAAAGAGTTAGGATCTGCTTTACAAAGCCTTCATCCAACAATATGGATATAATGTCGAGATGGAAGTTACCATAATGGAAGTGGAGTCCATTAGGCAAAGGTTGAATGAGAATTTTGTGGATTATGTGAAGAGATGGAGAAATAAGGCCGCTTTGCTCAAGAAGAGGCCCGATGAATCCGATCAAATAAGGATGATTGTGAGAGGGGTGTTCCTAATCTTCATGAGAGGATGTCTCATACACTCATCCGTGATTTCAAAGACCTTCTCCAAGCTGGTTTGCAAATTGAAGAATGGGAGAGAGAGAAAAATCATTTTTCAACAAGAAGGAACGAGGAAGGAAACTATCAGTCTGGTAGCCAAAGCATGCAAAAGGTAGTCGATGTTAACGCTACTAACCAAGGAACAAGGAGGCAATTTTTGAAATTGGAGAAACCGATGTCTTGGGTTCTCAATAAACTTCAAAGAAAGGGATTGCTACAACCCTTAAATTCTCGCCCTTTGCCTAACCCTCTCCCACCTAATTTCGACACTAAAGCATTTTGTCAGTTTCATCAAATGCAAGGGCATGAGACAGATAGATGTGTGAGGTTGAGACATGAGATCCAAAATCTAATTTACAATGGGAAGCTACCCGAGCCCAATAAGCCAAACACCAAAGACAACCCATTACCAAAGTTCAATAGGGTACCACCACCAGCAACCTTCATGATTGGAGGAGGTTTGCATGAAGATTTTGTCATGTCTTCTTTTCAAGATGTGGGTGGAGAAGCAACCAAAGAAGAAGAGGTATTTGGTAAAATTAAACAAGCTATGGTGGGTAAAGAAGTAACAATTTGTGTTGTCAATGGGTTTTGGGATTCAAGCGATAGTGATGATGATCTAGTATCCAAGAAGGAGGAGTGGACTTGGTCCGAGCCCAAAGAAGATGAAGTAATGAACACTAGATTCGGTAAGCCTTATGCAAGGCCACCACCTAAGGAGGTAGAAACTAATAAGGGAAAGGAAGTTGAAGTAGGAAATAAAGAAGAGGAAGATGATGTTGTGCTCAGGCAATTGAAAAGAACCCAAGCAAGTGTTAGCATTTGGGACTTATTAGCTACTTCTAAAAAGCACCGAGAAACTATGGCCAAGCCTTAGCTGGCATGCCGATTTCTACCTCCATAACACCGGAGGAGCTGATCAACTTCATAAAAATTGGAGGGGTAATGAAATGTGAAGAGGTTCAAGAGAAGAGCGAAGTTAATATGGGAGCGATTTCTTTCTCAAATGCGGATTTACCAGAGGAGGGGAGAGACAACATCCGCCCTCTCTTTATCAAAATAGAATTCAAAGGGAAGAGGACTCCATGTGCAATGGTTGATGATGGGTACAATATAAATGTTTGTCCACTTAAAATATTGCCAAAGCTAGCCATGTCAACAAGGGGTCTAAACCCGACCGAGGTAACCATTCGGGCTTATGACAACACTAAGAGACATGCTGAAGGAACTTTCAAAGCCGCTGTCAAGGTTGGTCCAATTGAATCTATTGTTGAATTTGTTGTTTTGGACATACCTATTACCTTCGCCTTACTCTTGGGATGACCATGGTTTCATCCTCTTGGTGGAGTTCCTTCCACCCTTCATCAAAAGATAAAGTTTCCCAACGGAGATGAGAGAGTGGTCATCGAGGCCGAAGATAATGAGATTTTTAATGCTCTAATGATTGAGAGGCCTCTCAATGGTTTTTAAGTAGCTGCAATTTCTGATGATGAAGTAGTGGACTCCAAAGTCTTGAATATGATGAAGAACATGAACTGCCTTCCCGGAGCTGGTCTTGGAAAAGGTAAGGCCGGTTTGACAAGGTTGCCAGATTTTAAAACTCAAACTACCAAGAAGGGGTTGGGATATGATGAAGACAACAATGTCCAGCCAAAGAAAAGTGAGAAGATGAGCTTCCCACCACTTGAAGAGATCTTTGTCAAAGCTCCAGACATGGGACCACTCCAAGGAAAGCACTAGCCAATCATGTTCATGGGAAAATTGATCTTGGGTTTTGAAATTTTTACAGATGTTGCCAAGCTAGTGGAGCAAGTGAAGAAAGAGCTCACCCTGTCAGCCAACAAAGAATCCAATCCGGAAGAGAAGAAAGAAGCTGTTCTGAAAGCCGAGAAGACTCCGGAGGAGATTGCTGCCTTGGTTGAAGAAAAGTTTGAAGACATTCTATCTTATGATTTTGAGAACAATAATTTTGATTTTGATTTTAATTTGTCTGCTTTGTATGAGGATGATGATGTTTTCTTTTCCAAAATGAATGCAATAAAGTCTGATTTTGCTTACTTGGGTGATGTTTCTCCTGATGGTTGTATACATTCGAATAACAGTTACATGAGCATCTTTAATATTAATTCTGTCAACAGACAATCATTAAATTTGGGAATAATCAAAAATCCTAAAAATATTAGCATAGCATCCAACTTTACTCCTGAGGAGAGAGGGAGATTTAAAAAAATATTCAAAAAATATGAAGAAGTGTTTGCTTGGTCTTATGAGGATATTCCTAGAATAGATCGAGACATAGCCGAACATCATATTCCTACTTACACTCACATGAAACATGTCAAACAAAAGCTTAGGTGATTAAGACCTGAGTGGGCTGAATTGGTTAAAGAAGAGGTTACTAAACAAATACAAGTGAAGTTCCTTGAAGTGATAGAATATCCAGATTGGCTAGCCAACATAGTACCCGTGCCAAAGAAAGATGGAAGAATAAGGGTCTGTGTGGACTATAAAGATTTAAATAAGGCTTCCCCTAAAGATGATTTCCCTTTACTCATATAGATGTCCTCATTGATAGTGCAGCCTCTAGCGTGCTGCACTCATTTGTAGATGGATTTTCTGGATACAATCAAGTGTTAATGGCCCAAGAGGATAAAGCCAAAACTGCTTTCATTACACATGGGGTATATTTTGTTATAGGGTGATGCCATTCAGCTTAAAGAATGCTGGGGCAACTTACCAAAGGATGGCCACCACACTATTTCATGACATGATGCACAAAGAAGTTAAAGTATATGTTGATGATATGAAGGTTAAATTGGATACAAGGGAATAACACTTCCAAAACTTAGAATTATTCTTCGATAGAGCTTTGAAATATAAGCTAAGATTAAACCCGAAGAAGTGTGTGTTCGGTGTTACCTCAGGTAAATTATTGGGACATGTGATTGGTCCGAATGACATTGAGATTGATCCTGATAAAGTTAAGGCAATCAAGGATATGCTAGCCTCGAAGACGGAGAAAGAAGTCCGGAGATTCATTGGTAAATTACAATACATTAGAAGATTTATAGCAAAGCTCACAATAATTTGTGAGCCTATCTTCAAATTGCTTAGAAAGAATCAGCCAGTCATATGGAATGAAGAGTGTCAAAAGGCCTTTGAGTGAATAAAAGAGTATTTGTTGAATCCACCTGTTTTAAAACCACCTAAACCCGACAAACCTCTATTACTATACTTAGCAATAGAAGAAGAGTCAATAGGAGCCATGCTAGCCTAAGCAGATGAGTCAGGGATTGAGCATGCAGTTTACTATTTGAGTAGAAAGCTCCTACCTTATGAAATTAAGTATAGTATCATTGAAAAGACCTGTATAGTCGTGGTTTAGTCTTCTAAGAAGTTGCGGTACCACTTTCAATAGTATAGTGTGCAAGCAATTTCCAAGTTGGATCCAGTAAAGTACTTAAGGGAGACACCCTCTTTGATTGGGAAATATGGTCGATGGTTGATAATATTAAAAGAATTTGAGATTGAGTATGTAACCAGGAAAACAATCAAAGGTAAAGTGGTGGCAGAATTCCTAGCCCAACAACCATTACCAGATAGCGAAGAAGTAATCTTGGAATTTCCAGATGAACATTTAGAGGCAATTGAAGTACAAGGGTGAAAAATGTATTTTGATGGAGCAGTAAATAGGAAGGAGCAGGTTTGGGAGTCATACTAGAATCGCCCGAAGGGGAACTTATCCCTTTAGCCAAAAAGTTGAAATTTAGGGCAACCAATAATATGGTGGCGTACGAGGCTTGTATTTTTGGTTTGGAAACCCTAATGATTATGAAGGTGGATAAGGTGGAAGTTTTTGGCGATTCATTGCTAGTAGTATCCCAAGTAAAAGGAGAGTGGGAGTTGAAAGAAGAAAAATTAAAACCATACCACCATTACTTGACCATGATGAAGAAGAACTTTAAGGAGGTGTAGGTTTATACACCTATCAAGAGAAGAAAATCAGATGGCTAATGCCCTAGCCACATTGGCTTCGGTATGGGAAAATCCTGTCAGTTTATTCCTTAAGCCTCTTATTTTGACCAGTTCATCAACTCCTTGCTATGAGTATGAGAAAATAATGGAAACTGATACAGACCATGATGTGTGGTATGATACTATAAGGCAATTTTTGGAAGAAAGAGAATACACGTCGGGGGCAACGAAGAAAGAAAGAAGAGCCATAAGGCGGTGGTCTTTGCAATACGTCACATTCCATGGGGAGTTATATCTAAGATGGCCTGATGGGGGTGCATTTGAGATGTTTAAGAAAGCTTGAAGTGGAGCACATCATGTCAGAAATACATGCGGGAAGTTGCGGTCCACACATGAGTGGTTTGGCCCTAGTTAAGAAGATTATTCGACAAGGTTACTACTAGTTGACCATGGAGAAAGATTGTATTGAGTTTGTAAAGAAGTGCCAACAATGTCAGATGTATGGTAACTTGAATCATATGCTTCCTGAAGAATTGCATTCTATGTCTTTACCTTGGCCCTTTGCCCCCTGACGTATTGACATTATAGGGGAGATACATTCGATGGCCTCAAACGGTCACCGTTTCATTATAGTAGTAGTATATTATTTTTCAAAATGGGTCAAAGCCGAATCCTTCAACAAACTGGGCACAAGTCAAATGGCTAGATTTATTAAAAAGAACCTCATATACAGATATGGGGTCCTGCATAGTGTGATATCAGACAATGGGGTACAGTTTTAAGGAGCAGTTAAGGATTTATTCTCAAAATACCGAATCCATCATCACAAATCTTCTCCTTATAGACCAAAGGCTAATGGTGCGGTAGAAGCAACAAACAAGACAATTAAGCAAATTCTGTCCAAGATGACTAAGTCTTACAGGGATTGGTCATAGATGCTTCCTTTTGCTTTATGGGGATATAGAACATGTGTGCGAACACCTACTGAAATGACACTGTTCTCTTTGGTTTATGGGATGGAAGCAGTATTGCCAATTGAAATTGAGATCAAGTCATTAAGAGTAGCCTTGGAATCTGAACTACCTGAAATGGAATGGGTAGCAAGCAGATACACGCAGTTAGCTTTACTAGAGGAGAGAAGGTTAAAGGCACTATATCATCACCAACTGTATCAAAAGAAGATAGCTCGGGCCTACAATAGAAGGGTGAAAATCAAAAAACTCAAAGTTGGGGATTTGGTGTTGAAGCAAGCCTAATGTATCCAATCCGAGAGGGAAATTTAGGCCTAGTTGAGAAGGGCCATATGTCATGAAAAAGGTCATGAACAAGGGAGCAGTGAAGTTATCAGACATGGACGGGAATGAGTTTTGTAACACCCCCACATCCAATGCACACACACTACAACCACAACAATGTAGCATAAGTGCACCAAACATAGGGATGCTACGATTTTCTTCAAAATTCAAAACATTTAAATAGATACAATACTATTATCATTATATATTATAGAAAAGTAGATCATTTACTTTTAAATTAAAACACATTAGATATATATATATACATACATATAGTTATTACACAGCGGAAGTCATAAAATATTTACATATTTACATATTTGAAAACACTTAATTCCATATTTACAAATATACATATATGTACATTTAATCAATACTTTACAAAATATAAAAGAGTTATACATGATTGGCAAGTTTTCTTTGATCTTTAAGTCTCCAAAATCAACTCTTCACTGTCTACCCTCGGTCGGTTTCGAAGAGCTTTCGGGATCAACTCTATCAATTCTATTACCTGCGCGATTAAACACTATCGCGCTAAGCCAACGGCTTAGTAAGATAATCATGCTAATGTTATGCTTTAATGCAATGCAGTACCAATTCTCAATCCATATTATGCATGTAACATCATATATGCCAAGTTGATAACATAGCTTTCCATTTTATAACTCAACATATATATATATATAGGCATATCATACTTCACATCTTATCATAGACCTCATTTATATTCATTTAATCATTCATCATCAACAATAAGCAAAGGCAAGCATCATTCATGACTCACATTAACCATAGACAAGCATGGGCCCAAGACACACTAATATGCCATTCAATTTTCAGAGTTAATGTTTTGGTTCTATCATCACATTTATCAATATCATATACCCAACTAGGCTTCAAGGATTAGGTTCAACCAAGCTTCAAGGGGAGCAAAGCATGCTAAGCTTCAACCCAACTTGGCTTCAAGAACCAACCCAACCTAGCTTCAAGGGTGGTAACATCTCAATTAGGCTTCAAGGATTCAATCCAACCTAACTTCAAGAGATTGTTACACTTACTAGGCATGCCACCAACAACAAACTCTGAAAATAGAATAACACATTAGCCACACAATTCATTTATTATTCAATTATCATTTCCATTTCCAATTATCATCAACATTTAGGCATACATGCCTTCTTTCTCTCAATATCATCATCATAGCCAATAACAATGGCTTTGTATCACATTTCACATTTCAATTCATATTATGCATAAAGCATCATTGATATCACATCTTTGATATAACATTTCAAAGTACATTACTCATAAAACACATTACCTTTCACAATGCATAACATAACCTTATTTAAATCTCAACAATGCAATTAGGGCAAAGAACAATTTATATGATTCATAGCTTTAGGATCTTTCATATGCATTTGATTAGCTCATTCATAGTTTAAAGTATGTTTAAGTTTAGGTTTAGGAACCAACCTACCTTTGAAGAACCAAAACATTGCAACTAGGTCAAGGAAAACAAAACTTACCTAACCCATATGAGGGACACGGGCAGCACACATGAGGGACACGGCCAAGCTTGTGGCCGTGTCACTCAACCCAATTGGACAGTAAGCAACACGGGCAAGGGACACGGCCAAGCTTGTGGCCGTGTCTCTCAACCAAACTTTGGCAGTAGCAAACATGGCTTGGGGACACGGCCGTGTCTCCCAAAAATCAATCCAACACCTTCAAAATTTCCTATCTTGGCCGTGTTTCCCATAGCTTTTTGGCCGTGTCACCCATAACCAAAACCCTAACCAAAGCCAACACTTTCCCAATTGCATTTAAACTTAATATACATCATACCACATGTTTCAAATGAACATAAACAATGTTCTAAACACATATTCATCATAAGAATCACCTCATAACACATTAATATTACACTTAAACACAAATCATCTCAAAACCCTACAATCACCATCTTTCAACATCCACCACTTCCAACAACAACACCTATTTAAACTCTTAACTTAAAACCAATTCAACACTTGAGAACACAACACAAACACATCTAATCATCAAACCAACAAATCACAAATCACCCTAATCATAACTTCAACACTACTACAAAATAAGTAAAGGAAACAAAAGAATACTTACCTTAGATGAAGAAATTCCACAATTCTTTCACCAAAGCTCTCAATTCCTTCTTCAATTTGATCTTAGTATCAAGAACACTTCTCCTTCCCTTTTGCTAATAGAGAGTCGGCCACCTCTTGAAAGAAAGAAGAAAAGATGATGAAGAATCACAAAGTCAAACTTCATTAAATACCCATCCAAAGGAAAATTACTATAATGCCCTCATACATATCTTAATTCTCTTTGTTATTTCTTGCGCATTTTGGTAATTTCACATGCCCTAAAAAAAATATCTCCTCTTGCCTTGACCAACTCTTTTGACCAATGTATATGTTATATATATCACAATATACACAACATATAAACTTGTCTCTAAACCCTAAATTCTTTCCCAAAATACTTATACTTTTCTTTTCTCAATTTAAACCAACAATACAACAACAACAACAATAACAACAACAACCACAACAACAACATGCAAAACTTCTAGGGCATAAATGAGGATATTACAATTCTCCCCCTCTAAAAAGAAATTTCGTCCTCGAAATTACCTGATATCAAGTCTGAAACAACTGAGGATATTGCTCTCGCATGGTTTGTTCATTTTCCTAAGTTGCTTCTTCTTTTCCGTGGTTCTTCCATAAAACCTTCACCAATGGTACACTCTTGTTCCTCAACTCTTTCACTTCTCGTGCCAAGATAGCAACTGGTTCCTCTTCAAATGTCAAGTCTGGGCTCACTTCAATAGATTCAAATGGCAACACATGAGATGGATCCGACCTATACCTCCTCAACATAGATACATGGAACACATTATGAATACGATCCAACTCAGGTGGCAAAGCAAGTCTATACGCCACTGGCCCAACTCTTTCTAACACTTCATACGGTCCGATGAAACGAGGACTCAATTTCCCTTTCCGACCGAACCTCAAAATCTTCTTCCAAGGAGATACCTTCAAAAATACCTTATCTCCAACATCAAACTGAATGTCTCTCCTCTTCAGATCTGCATAGGACTTCTGTCGGTCTGAAGCTGCTTTTAACCTGTCCCGAATCAACTTCACTTTCTCTTCAGTTTCTTTAATCAAATCAGGCCCAATTAACTTACTTTCCCCAAGTTCATTCCAACACAGCGGTGTCCTACACCGTCTACCATACAGTGCTTCGAATGGTGCCATACCAATGCTGGATTGGTGACTGTTGTTATAAGCAAACTCTACAAGAGGTAAGAATCTATCCCAACTTCCAGTGAAATCGATGACACAGCTTCTCAACATATCCTCAATGATCTGTATCACCCTCTCAGACTGTCCATCCGTCTGTGGATGAAAAGCAGTGCTGAAATGCAGTCGAGAACCCAAAGCACTATGCAAACTCTTCCAAAATCTCGAAGTAAACCTGGGATCTCGATCAGACACTAAAGAAGTTGGAACACCATGCAATCTCACAATCTCATGGATGTACAGCTCAGCCAACCTCTCCAAAGAGTAATCCATCCGAATCGGAAGGAAATGAGCTGTCTTAGTCAATCTATCCACAATCACCCATATGGCATCATGTTTCCTTTGTGTCAAAGGCAATCCAGACACAAAGTCCATTGTCACTCTTTCCCACTTCCATTCTGGCACTGACAACGGTTGAAGCAACCCAGTGGGAACTTGATGCTCTGCTTTAACCTTCTGACAAGTGAGACATTTAGATACAAATTCAGCAATGTCTCTCTTCAACCCAATCCACCAGTAATGCTGTCTCAAGTCATGATACATCTTTGTATTGCCCGGATGCATAGCAAACACTGACTGATGTGCTTCTTCCAAAATAATCCTTTTCAAATCAACATCATCGGGTACACACAATCTGTTTTTAAACCAGAGGCTTCCATCACTTTTCACAACAAAATCTCTACTCTTTCCATTCTGACAATCTGAAATAATCTTCTGAATCTTCTTATCAGCCAACTGAGCCTCTTTAATCTGATCCAACAAAACTGGTTTCACATGCAACTGTGCTAACAATGCACCATCAACACAAGGTACAAAACTAGCACACAATGCTCTCAACTCAACAAGCAACGAGAGCGAGTAAAAAGTTAAACCAGCTAAAGACTTTCGACTCAAGGCATCAGCAACAACATTTGCTTTACCTGGATGATAATCTATCAAGCAGTCGTAGTCTTTAATCAATTCTAACCATCTTCTCTGGCGAAGATTGAGTTCTTTCTGGACACCCAAATACTTCAAACTCTTGTGATCAGTGTAGATAAAACATTTCTCCCCAAACAGATAGTGGCGCCAAATCTTCAATGCAAACACAATAGCTGCCAACTCCAAATCATGGGTAGGATAGTTAAGCTCATGCGGTTTCAACTGACGAGATGCATAAGCTATAACTTTCCCTTCCTGCATTAGCACACAACCCAAACCAATATGTGAAGCATCACTGTAGATCACATAGGGTTGGCCTTCTATAGGTAAAGTGAGAACAGGCGCTTGAGTCAACATATCTTTCAACTGTTCAAAGCTAGCCTGACACTGATCAGTCCACACAAATTTAACTCCCTTACGAAGTAATCTGGTGAGTGGAGTAGCTATCAAAGAAAACCCTTTCACAAACCGCCGGTAATAGCCTGCCAAACCCAGAAAACTTCTAACCTCTGTCACAGACTTGGGTGAACTCCAATTCAAAATGGCTTCAACTTTGCTCGGATCAACTCTAATGCCTTCTGCTGAAACAATATGTCCGAGAAAAGCGACTTGATCCAACCAGAACTCACACTTCGACAATTTAGCAAACAAATGCTTCTCTCTCAAGATCTGCAACACAATCCGCAGATGCATATCATGTTCCTCTTCATTCCTCGAATACACCAGAATATCATCGATGAAGACCACTACAAACTGATCCAAATAGGGCCTAAACACCCTGTTCATCAAATCCATAAAAGCTGCAGGTGCATTCGTCAGACCAAAAGGCATAACTAAAAACTCATAATGCCCATACCTGGTCCGAAAAACTGTCTTCGGAACATCCTCAGCTCTGACTCTCAGCTGATGGTACCCCGATCTCAGATCAATCTTAGAGAATACTGACGCTCCCTTCAATTGATCAAAGAGATCATCGATTCTAGGCAAAGGATACTTATTTTTAATGGTCACCTTGTTCAATTGTCTATAATCGATGCACAACCTCATAGTACCATCTTTCTTCTTTACAAATAACACAGGAGCTCCCCAAGGAGAAACACTGGGGCGAATGAATCCTTTATCCAACAGCTCCTGTAATTGTACTTTCAACTCCCTCAATTCTGCTGGTGCCATTCTGTAAGGAGTAATAGAGATAGGAGTGGTACCAGGCAACAATTCAATACCAAACTCCACCTCTCTCTCAGGAGGCAATCCTGGCAGCTCCTCTGGAAATACATCTGGGAACTCTGCAACTGTGGCAATGTTATCAATAGGAGAACCTCTTACTCTAGTATCTACCACATGAGCAAGATAGGCTTCACACCCTTTCCTAATCAACCTCCTAGCTGCAACAGCTGAAACAAATAAGGAGGCTAGCTGTCCTTGCTCATTAGATACTATCACCTCCCTACCATCACCAGTTCTCAAAGAAACAATTTTCTTTTTACAATCCACCACAGCTCCATGTCGAGATAGCCAATCCATGCCTAGGATCACATCATATTCCTTAAATGGCATCTCAATCAAATCCCCAAGGAACTCCTCACCCTGCACCACTACTGCACTATCTTTGTGCACTTTACTAACAATCACACTATGCCCTAACGGATTTGTTACCAAAACATCAAACCCTAGGGATTCAGCATGCACATCAAATACAGGTAAAACAGATGCACTAATATATGAATGTGTGGAACCCGGATCAATCAAAGCAAGTACTGGAGTATCAAATAAAGAAAAAGTACCAGCTATGACTGCCGATGCATCCGGCTGCCTCTGCATAACATACATCCTCTGGGAAGAACCAACCTCCTCCGGTCTAGTCTCCCTGGATGTAGCACCACCTCTAGAAATGAACCCCGGTCTACCTCCTCGGCTGGCACCTCTGCCTCCCCTCACACTGGCTCGAGAAGCGGCAGAATCAACTGGCATCTGCCTTTGCCTCTCAGGGCAATCTTTCACAAAATGGTCAGGTGACCCACACCTGAAACATACCCCTGCAACACCAGCCTTCCAACAAGGACCACCATGGGGCCTCCCACAATGGATGCAGATAGGTAAGGTGGATCTCTGAACCATAGGGGTTGGAGCACTTGCCACTGAAGCTGCAGGTCTGAATCTTTGTCTCTGGAACTGCACTGATCTACCTGCTGGTCTCAGACTCCTAATACTCCGAGGAACAAAGCTTCCTCTACCCCTCTTCACTGAAGAAGACCCTGCCTCAAACTGGGGCCTTCTCACCCTAACCTCATCCTCTGAAGCAGCTGCAATACCCTGAGCTCGCTCCACACTCCGAGCTGCTGCCACTAGCTGGGAAAAATCTTGATATCTGGATCCAGCCACATGACACATGATAGAGGGCCTCAATCCCTCTTCAAACCTCCTACATCTATCTACCTCATCTGATATTATGCCCCCAGCATACTGACTTAATCGAATAAACTCAACCTCATATTCAGTTACGGTCCGATGATCTTGCTTCAAATCTAAAAATTCTCTTTTCTTCCCATCTTTATACTCCCTTGGAGTATACTTCAATTCAAATTCTCTCAGAAAGTCATCATATGACAAGGTTGATGGATCATCCATAGAATGGGGCACTGTCTTCCACCAACTATATGCATCCTTCTGCAACAAGGATATTGCATAATCAAACTTTTCCTCAGGGGTGGCTTGCAACTGAATAAAGATCCTCTGAACTTTGTCAAGCCACTGTTCTGCTACAGCTGGATCAGTGGTACCAATAAAATCCTCAGCTCCATACTTCCTTAACTTGTCATAGTGCCTCACTGGCACCAAAGGCTGAGGGGGTGGTGGCACTGGTTGTACTGGTGCTTGCCTGAAAGTCTTCATCATATTCACAAACCAAGCTGGTGGAACCTCCTCACCAGTTGGTCTCCCCGACCCAGAAGCAGGTGCCTCCCCAACACTCTCAACTCTAACTCCCTCATCAGGAGCAACACTCTCCTCACTGCCCTCAACTGACTGTCTCAAATGAGAATCCATCAACACCTAACACTGCAAACACAACAGGACACACCTTATTAAAGATCAAAGATTGCCAATCCCAAACATGTATTTTATTTCAAAAACTCACTTTTTAATTCAAAATATTCTTTTTATAACATATTACCTAGGTTGAGAATCTCAAACCTAGGCTCTGATACCAAAACAATTGTAACACCCCCACATCCAATGCACACACACTACAACCACAACAATGTAGCATAAGTGCACCAAACATAGGGATGCTACGATTTTCTTCAAAATTCAAAACATTTAAATAGATACAATACTATTATCATTATATATTATAGAAAAGTAGATCATTTACTTTTAAATTAAAACATATTAGATATATATATATACATACATATAGTTATTACACAGCGGAAGTCATAAAATATTTACATATTTACATATTTGAAAACACTTAATTCCATATTTACAAATATACATATATGTACATTTAATCAATACTTTACAAAATATAAAAGAGTTATACATGATTGGCAAGTTTTCTTTGATCTTTAAGTCTCCAAAATCAACTCTTCACTGTCTACCCTCGGTCGGTTTCGAAGAGCTTTCGGGATCAACTCTATCAATTCTATTACCTGCGCGATTAAACACTATCGCGCTAAGCCAACGGCTTAGTAAGATAATCATGCTAATGTTATGCTTTAATGCAATGCAGTACCAATTCTCAATCCATATTATGCATGTAACATCATATATGCCAAGTTGATAACATAGCTTTCCATTTTATAACTCAACATATATATATATATAGGCATATCATACTTCACATCTTATCATAGACCTCATTTATATTCATTTAATCATTCATCATCAACAATAAGCAAAGGCAAGCATCATTCATGACTCACATTAACCATAGACAAGCATGGGCCCAAGACACACTAATATGCCATTCAATTTTTAGAGTTAATGTTTTGGTTCTATCATCACATTTATCAATATCATATACCCAACTAGGCTTCAAGGATTAGGTTCAACCAAGCTTCAAGGGGAGCAAAGCATGCTAAGCTTCAACCCAACTTGGCTTCAAGAACCAACCCAACCTAGCTTCAAGGGTGGTAACATCTCAATTAGGCTTCAAGGATTCAATCCAACCTAACTTCAAGAGATTGTTACACTTACTAGGCATGCCACCAACAACAAACTCTGAAAATAGAATAACACATTAGCCACACAATTCATTTATTATTCAATTATCATTTCCATTTCCAATTATCATCAACATTTAGGCATACATGCCTTCTTTCTCTCAATATCATCATCATAGCCAATAACAATGGCTTTGTATCACATTTCACATTTCAATTCATATTATGCATAAAGCATCATTGATATCACATCTTTGATATAACATTTCAAAGTACATTACTCATAAAACACATTACCTTTCACAATGCATAACATAACCTTATTTAAATCTCAACAATGCAATTAGGGCAAAGAACAATTTATATGATTCATAGCTTTAGGATCTTTCATATGCATTTGATTAGCTCATTCATAGTTTAAAGTATGTTTAAGTTTAGGTTTAGGAACCAACCTACCTTTGAAGAACCAAAACATTGCAACTAGGTCAAGGAAAACAAAACTTACCTAACCCATATGAGGGACACGGGTAGCACACATGAGGGACACGGCCAAGCTTGTGGCCGTGTCACTCAACCCAATTGGACAGTAAGCAACACGGGCAAGGGACACGGCCAAGCTTGTGGCCGTGTCTCTCAACCAAACTTTGGCAGTAGCAAACATGGCTTGGGGACACGGCCGTGTCTCCCAAAAATCAATCCAACACCTTCAAAATTTCCTGTCTTGGCCGTGTTTCCCATAGCTTTTTGGCCGTGTCACCCATAACCAAAACCCTAACCAAAGCCAACACTTTCCCAATTGCATTTAAACTTAATATACATCATACCACATGTTTCAAATGAACATAAACAATGTTCTAAACACATATTCATCATAAGAATCACCTCATAACACATTAATATTACACTTAAACACAAATCATCTCAAAACCCTACAATCACCATCTTTCAACATCCACCACTTCCAACAACAACACCTATTTAAACTCTTAACTTAAAACCAATTCAACACTTGAGAACACAACACAAACACATCTAATCATCAAACCAACAAATCACAAATCACCCTAATCATAACTTCAACACTACTACAAAATAAGTAAAGGAAACAAAAGAATACTTACCTTAGATGAAGAAATTCCACAATTCTTTCACCAAAGCTCTCAATTCCTTCTTCAATTTGATCTTAGTATCAAGAACACTTCTCCTTCCCTTTTGCTAATAGAGAGCCGGCCACCTCTTGAAAGAAAGAAGAAAAGATGATGAAGAATCACAAAGTCAAACTTCATTAAATACCCATCCAAAGGAAAATTACTATAATGCCCTCATACATATCTTAATTCTCTTTGTTATTTCTTGCCCATTTTGGTAATTTCACATGCCCTAAAAAAATATCTCCTCTTGCCTTGACCAACTCTTTTGACCAATGTATATGTTATATATATCACAATATACACAACATATAAACTTGTCTCTAAACCCTAAATTCTTTCCCAAAATACTTATACTTTTCTTTTCTCAATTTAAACCAACAATACAACAACAACAACAATAACAACAACAACCACAACAACAACATGCAAAACTTCTAGGGCATAAATGAGGATATTACAAGTTTAGTGAGCCAGTGAACATTGACAAGTTGAAGAGGTTTTATGTATGATATAAAAAAAAAGAAGAGAAAGCTCGCTAGGTTGAAAACCCAAAAAGGGCAGCCTAGGCAAAAGTTAGAGCAGTCCGCTAGTCCTGAAAACATGAAAGGGCGGGCTAGGCAACAATTAGGGCTAAATGAGAGAAAATCGTCAAGTAGAAAACCCAAAAGGACTAGTTGGCAACAGGAGTGATCTTCTGTATGCTGGCTTTATGTTTGGTTGTTTCCCAATTTAATAAAATAGAATTAATGTTAAAATTGTTCTATGTGCACTGTTATAAGTATTTGACCAGATATGGATGAATTAAATAAACACAATAGCAAAATGTGATGACAAATTTTAAATGGAAAAGAAGCATCTTTTATTGCTTTAATTATTTTTCATCCTAACAATACACTTTATGAAGCGATAAATGTAAAATCTATGGCAGACGATAAGTGTAACGTGCAGGCCAGCTTTGCCTCAGCCGATCCAAGTAGGCTTCAGTTAAGCAAGGCATGTCTACATCGGGAGTAAAGTCAGAATCGCGAGGCTCAGCTCCGTACTGACGGCCAAGTCGACGAGGATCATAGCATGTACCTTGACGAAGAGCAGTAAGGGGAACATACATCAAGTATGTCTGCATGGTGATACGAGAAATCTTCCACCAAGGTATCGACCAACGGATGTTGACTTCAGTGAGTGAATGGATCCAGTCAACCCAGTCAGCACATGAAGAAGCAGGATGGAGTAGTTTCATAGCAGAATGATGACGTGGCAAATATATGGAAAAATCCATGGATGGAGTATCAAGCAAACAAAGATGCTCCTGAAGCCAAATATGTGAGAAAAGAATTAAATTAAAAAAAAGTCTGCTAAGTTGAAAACCCGCAAGGGCAGCTTAGGCAAAAATTAAGACAGCTCGCTAGTTTCGAAAACTCACATGGGTGAACTAGACAAAAATTAGAGCAATAAAAAATATATATAATCAAAAAGAGGTCCGCTAAGTTGAAAACCCACGAGGGCAGCTTAGGAAAAAATTAGGACAGCTCGCTAGTTTCGAAAACCCACATGGGCGGACTAGGCAAAAATTAGAGAAATAAAGAAAAGAAGAAAAAATAAAACCTAAACTGAAAACTCGAAAGGGCAGTTTAGGTAATTACCTGAATCAACAATAGACTCCCAGTCAGTTTCTTTGACAATCTTGATTTAAGCTAGTCGAACCCAACTAAAGTCTCAGCTAAGATCACTGGTACCGGCGGCAAGCCTCCTTCCATTTGGTCCATAATATCCAATACTCATGGATCAATATCGTCATCAGAAGAAACAAGCAAGAATTGGCCGAGCAAGCAAAGACAAAGCATGCGTCCCCATGCCTTAGTAGGAGCCAAATGAGAGAGACAAAAATCAATCAAGGGAGCAAGTAGAATTTTCTCACCTCTCATCAACTGAAGAACTTCAGGCTTTAAAATTTGAAATAACATTTGCATCTTCTGTTGAGTCTTGGAAATCAATATGGGTAACGCTATTTGTTGATTATTTGGATATCCAAGGATGGCCTCAAATTCTTCAATCAAGGGACATATTTCAAAGCCATTTATTTTAAATGTCCTAGAATCCATATTCCAAAAGGTAGCCATGGCATGTAAAAAGGAGTGGTCCAATTTAACATTTTGGAAACACTTTAAAATATTAAGTTTTGACCACAAAATTTGCTTCCAATGAATGGCATCCATATTCTTAAATAGAATTTTTATCTTCTTTAAATGAAGTTCGATCATGGTTGATGAATGAAGGAAAATCAAAATTGTTAAAAAGGAGTTTTTACGTTGAAATGGAAAGTCTTTTGATTTCTGTATGAAATTATGGCATGAAAGGTGATTTATATAGAGGAAATAAACTTTTCCAAAATTGATTAGGAAAAAGTGATGGGAAACTGTGTGGTTAATGAAAAGAATTAGCGATGAATTTACTTTACCGTGTTGCATTTGGCTTTTGTGGTGATGCTGTGTAAATGTGTATATATGAAAAAGAAAGCGTAATAATTGTGGTTCAGTAATAAAAGAAAAGAAAAAAGTTAGTTACAGTAAAGGTAGAAATTATGTATTTTTAGGCTTAATGTACAATGTTTATACAATTGATACAATATTTATACATCATTAAGAAGGTGGTGGTAGCTCATCAAATAAAGCCCTGAAAAAGTCGTCGACTGTTGGAGGAGGAGGCAAATTACTCATCCTGAGTCTGCCTAAAGCAGGAGCACCAAAATCCCTATTACCTTGGAGTTTTGATCTATCACGGTCCTTATCAGAAGTGGACGAAAGGATCTCATGGTAATCAGTCTAGGGGCCTCTAGATGAAGAAGCACCAAGATCCCTCATCCCCTGAAATTGGAAGTCTAAAAAATTTTGTTCTGATTGATGATAATAATTTTCAAAATGAGAAGCCTGCTGATGACTAGCCGCCAACTCTTCTTGAAGTTTCTTATTTTGTTCTTCAAGCATCCGCTGTGAGCCAGAAAGGAAAAAAGGTAAGAGCATACATAATCATGCATACATATAGCATAAATTACCATTAAATAAGGAAACTCACCAGGTAATTCATATCAATGCCCTGAGGATGAGATGGCATATCTGGCGGGCTAGAATGAGCAAACGAATGGGCAGTAAAAGAAGGTCCAGCCTCATGATCAAATGAGCCAACAGCCTGCAACAATCATTAAAGAATCAAAAAGAAAGAAGCAGCTGCAAGAGAAAAATGGTAAAGTTTTACCTGAAAAGTGCTAGCCCCGAGATGTGGAATGAACTCTCTTGCATCTCTATGATGTTCCTCTTCATCTCTACCCTCATTTTCTTCGAAAATTTCCCATACACCAAACAGGAGATACATCAAAGTTCAAGAGTCTCGTTTGAATAAAATGAGCATAAAATGCACTCGGTGGATAGAGAAATGTTTCAACACCATAACCATGCTGAGCCAACCACCATGCATCCTCCGGCATTGGTATAATATTTAAAGTATATTCTGGGCAAGGCATCAGAATCTTCCGCTGCTCTGGACCAAGAAACCACTCATAAACTCTCTCTCCGAGAAACCAGCCACTAGACACTGGGCCAGCGATGGTTCGGCGAGTATGTTGGAAAGATAGTGCAGCCTTCATGAAGGGAGTTTAGTTTGTCCGCTCTTCTGGATTCCACCAGGCCAAAGTCACCTGTAAAATAACATGAGGTAAGTAAACTTTCATATAAATTTTAAAGTATACTAATGTTATTTTACCTGGTCCCAGGTTAAGGGGCTCAACATGAAGCGTTGGGTATGCACATGCTGAGAGCCGTGAACGTCCACACGATCTGATAATAAAAAATTTAATCTCGGATACCCGACCCTCTCTCGGGAAATACCAGGTACCCTCACAAGGTTATGCTCGTATGCCCATGCCTACAACAACAATAAAGATCACATTCATGCAAGAAAAGAGGGGAATTGACATCAAGCCGACCAAAGACTTCTTATTTAGGCAAAATTTATCAAGACCATGGTAAAGACAGGCGAGACTAGCTTCAACCCAGCCATAAAGTGGTACCGTCCTAAAATAAGAAAGGGCCCTTAACACTAACAAATGGATGGCAGATTCATTGCTGCCTAAGATGGTCGACCCAAGCAAATATAACAAAAATCCTCGAGCATACTGTTGGGCCGTGTCTCTATGAACCCTTCCTTCGTAGTTCATCCAATAACTACGAATTGGCTCTATCTTTATCTTAAAAGGCCCTTTATACGATGGTTCTATGCCAATTAATTACTGAATTTCTTCAAATGTTAAAATATCGTTGGTCCGAGGAACTGGAACACCATCATATCGAAGGCCAGTTATAGCAGTAAAATCGACAAGACCAATTGTCATCTCTCCAATGGGCAAGTGGAAAGTATGAGTTGTGTCCAACCATCGTTCTGTAAGTGCCTGAACTACGCTCAGGTCTATCAGATACTCCTCGGATGGTAGTTGTAAGATGAAGCTCTCAAAGCCGCAATCTCAAATAATCTGCCTTACCTGAGAAGGTACTACATCGTACCATTGTCGAGCTTTGTAGATACACCCTCCGGCCCGAACAACGCAATGATCACGCTAACACAGAGCCAGATAAGTTAATACCAGGTAAGTACATATTATTCTATCTTCTTAAATTAATTTATTTTTCCTAAATTTTTTAAAGAATAATAATATAAAAAAATAAAAAAAAATAAAGACAAACATAAATAATAATAATAATAATAAATAAATAATAAAATAATAAATAATAAAATAAAATAAAATATAAAACAAAAAAAAGAAGAAAAAAAATATAATCAAAACAAAAAAAGAAAGGAAAAAAATAATTACCGCACTCTTTTGGTTTGAACTGCGATGAAGCGGTATCCCAACTAGTAGATCTATATTTTCATCTTCATAATGCCGAATAAACTCTAATAACTTAGCATTAGAATGAGTTCCTGACCTTGAAGCATGCATTTTTTTTTTAAAAAACTATATGCTAAATTTGAAAGAATTTGACAGAATTATAGAAATTAAGGATTTTGCTGTGAATGAAATAAAGGAATTCGTTCGTTTATATAGAGAAAAGGCAAAAAAAAAATAAAATTCAAAAATAAGTTTTACTGTTTATAAATAGTAAACTTTACTATTGATGAATAATAAACTTTACTATTGATAAATGGTAAATAATATTTTACTATTTATAATAGTAAAATATTATTTACTACTATTTATAAATAGTAAGTTACTATTTATGAATAGTAAATAGTGTATAAATAGTGACTACACAGTAAATAAACAGTAAATTTAATTATTCAATTTAATTATTCAAATGTGTGCGTGTGTATAAATATTTTTACACGCAGGGGGCAAGGAGAAGACATGTGCATAAAAATTAGTCAATCTTTTTAAAACCAAAAATTATTTTTTGCAGATAATTAAATCTTTATTATCTCGAATCCAGAACCCAAAATATCCTTAGGTCCAGAACCTAGAATCTTCTCTAAGTCCAGAACTTAGCTAGGGTCCAGAACCCAAATTATCCTTAGGTCCAGAACCTAGAATCTCTTCTAAGTCCAGAACTTAGCTCGGGTCTAGAACCCAAACTATCCTCAGGTCCAAAACCTAGAATCTCTTCTAAGTCCAGAACTTAGCTCGGGTCCAGAACCCAAACTATCATTAGGTCCATAGCCTAGAATCTCTTCTAAGTCTAGAACTTAGCTCGGGTTCAGAACCCAAATTATCCTTAGGTCTAGAACCTAGAATCTCTTCTAAGTCCAGAACTTAGCTCGGGTCCAGAACCCAAACTATCCTTAGGTCAAGAACCTAGAATCTCTTCTAAGTCCAGAACTTAGCTCGGGTCCAGAACCCAAATTATCCTTTGGTCCAGAACCTAGAATTTCTTTTAAGTCCAAAACATAGCTCGGGTTTAGAACCCAAATTATCCTTAGGTCTAGAACCTAGAATCTCTTCTAAGTCCAGAACTTGGTCCAGAACCCAAATTATCCTTAGGTCCAGAACCTAGAATCTCTTCTAAGTCCAAAACTTAGTTCGGGTCCAGAACCCAAATTATCCTTAGGTCTAGAACCTAAAATTACACTTAGGTCCAGAACCTAAAATTATCCTTGAGTCCAAAACTCGAACCGGGTCCAGAACCCAAAACCTCAACCATTTCAAAAATTAAGTCTTATTGTTTTTCACTCTCTTTTACTAAGTCTCAGATCATTCAAACAGGGGGGCAAACTATAGACCCTTAATTTTTTACCCAGTTCGATCCAATATATTTTAATTAGTCCAAAATAATTTTTGTGTTATCTTAATTAAGTAATATTAGTTTTAGTATTTAGTTTTTATAATTAATAAAAATAATAATAATAATAATAATAAGTAAATAAACAAAAATAAAAATAAAAATCGGCGACGAAAAAATTTGTCGCCAAAAAGTTAGGACGAAATGGCCTGCGGCCAATTTCACTCACCTAGCTTACAGGTTCCCACAGCAATCCTTGCAGCAGCTTTTTCGCAAGCGAAATTTTTCCGCAGTAGTTTTTTTTTCGCCAGCAAAATTTTTCCGACGCAATTTTTTCTGAAACCAAATTCTATTTAGTTTCGGTTTCCTTTTCCTAATTAATGATAAATTCCATAAACAATTAAGATTAATCATTGAAATTTTCTATAAATAAGACTAAAAAACAACGCAGAAAGGGATTAACTTTGGGAGGAACAACTGAAAAAACTTTGGAACGATCGGACTAAGAGAAACCTTTGGCAGTGAAATCAATCGGACTTTTTGAGAGAAGAGTAAGCAACGAAACAATCAATCCATCAAAGGCAGCCATCTTGCCTTTGTCCTTGTTCATCCAAGAAGCAATTTTTGGTGGAACCAACAAACGAAGGTATGAATATCCAATCTCTTTTTTCTTCACAGTAGCTTGAATCATTAAATTATTTCTTTTGATTTTAAAAACCTTAGAATCCTAATTTACCTTTTCTAAATCTTAAAACTTTAATTCGTTTCTTTGTTTTCCAAAAATCTTAAAATTATTGTTTCTGTTTCTTCAAAATCTTAAAACCCTAATATACTTTCCAACTTTTCAAAACCTTAAATCGTTTCATTAATTTACCAAAACCCTAATCTGCTTTCCAATTTTTCAAAACCCTAAATTGAATCCTTTTATTTTTAAAAACCCTAAAAAATATCTTTTCTGTTTCTATAAACCTTAAATCGTTTTGTTTATTTAAAAAAGCTTTTAAAAACTCTAAACTAGTTTTCTTCTAATTCTTTTCCAAAAATATCAAATGTTTTGTTAAATATCCAAACTCAAGCACACTTTACAGTTTCTAAAAATCACATAAAGCTTCATAAAACTCATAAAACTGTAAATTATTTTTCCAAATTCTAAAATCAAATACATTCTCCGTAACACTAAAAACCCTAATTTAACTTCAAAACCAAGACAGTAACCCCAAACTAGCTAACCTTAAACCCTAACCCTTTTATCCTTAAAACCTTTAAACCTTATAAACCTAAAACATTCAAACCCAATATAGTAAATCCAAAATAATAATCCAATAACCGTAAGTCATAAACCTAATGTTTTAATATCTAAACCATAATTTGGTTAATCAAAGAGCCTTATCATTCTCTTAAATTATAAAACCTTAATCCATTTTAATTCCCTTAAAACTTATAGTAGTCTAAACCAATAAATTCTAAAACCCTAAACATTAAATAAAGAATCTTAAATAGAAACAGTAGCCCTAACTTGAATCTTTACTTGCTTTATTTAATTTAGATTTGATTGTGTAGTTCATTATATGCTTTGATTTATTTTATATGCCTTGATTTATTTAAGTTCAATGATTGATTTATTTAATTTATCATGGATGGATATTTATTTTATATTTTGATTGATATCTTTGATGAATAATTTATTTATTATGAATGGTTATTTATTTCTATCAATTTATTTTTTATTTTTAAATGTTGTAAGAGGTATGTTTCCTTTGTGGGTACCTCGTTAATTAAATATCATGTAATTTAAATTGCTTTCATATTTTGGACCAATGTAAAGGACATGTTTCTACCTTTCGGTGGGTGTCCTATTAGTTTAGACATGGATGATGTAAGGACATGTTTCCATCCTCGGATGGGTGTCCATTTATTTGCTTTGTTTGGACATTGCTTTGATTTTAATATAACGATGGTTTATTTCAATTGTTGCTTGTAATATGGATAATATTGTTATACTTAAGAATTTTATAATATTAAGACCTGTAAAGGAGGCCGGTTCCAATGAACAGGGCGTTGTGGGGGTGCTGGACTATTTCTCACCTTCCCTACACGTACCTAACTTTCCGAACCCATTAGGGGGTTGGGAATTCCTTAGGAATCGAGTCATCCACCATTTTCTTTTTCCCGGCCCGTCCGGGTGGAGACTCCATTTTCTCTGGACTTAGGTCTGTGTTCTCTAAGGCCCCGAGCCTAAACAGTGCCAAAGTCACAAGAACCATTCCATCGGGAGTGGGGGCGAAAATCCCCTCTCACAGTTGTCGTACGCTTTTGAATTGCTGTACTCCAGGTCTGTGAGCCAGAAAGGATCAATGATATATAATGCGATGTGTGTATGCATGTATGCACAAACAATAAGCAAAAAAAGATAATTACGACGTTCCTTCCAACCTTATAACTTCCACACATGAATGGTGGTCTCTTTTTCTAGGTATATGGTCAACAAAATACCAACATGAGATATTCCATTTTTCGAGCAATTTTCTCGGACGATTTTAACCAATAGTTATATTTTCAAACATGAAAATCAGTTCATGACAATTCTCATTAATTAGGCTTTAATCCATTGAATCTCAATTAAAACAACTTTTATGCTATATTGGATTAAAACTAAATTAAGAAGTTTATCATAAATATATTTCTTATTTGAAAAAGTAACTTGTGATTCATGCCAAAATAAGCCCATGATTAATAATTCTTTGATATAAATTAGGCTTACAATTGACTTTTGGTATTTCATAATTAACCTAAATAGTTTGTAAGCTCTCTTTGTAATCTTTGATGAAAGATAATTTTGTTTCAAAGCCCTTGTGCTTTTAAATTTGGGTCATAGGGTTGAAAAAGTATTTTGACCCATCTTGAAAAGGCTATCTTTGAAGATTTTGAAATTTTGGACTTTGATCCTTTAGATTTAAAGGAAAAAAATTATTTTGAGCTTACAATATAGATAAGTCATATTAGAAAAAGAGAAAACCAAATAAGTTATGACTTAAACTAAGATAAATTAATCATAGTCAAACAACAAGCATTTGAGGTGAAAATCTAAGAAAAATAACTAGGCCAATTACATGAGTTTTAGTCTTTAGGTTGGAAAATTTAGGTTTCCATAGCAAGTATATACCAAAAGGTACAAGGTTATGAGTGGTTATTCCATGCTTGATCTCCATACCTTGAGTGAAAGTATGGTATCCCTCACATAACACAACACGGGCATCCTAACTCACGCACACAATGCAATCTAAATGATGCAATGGATAATATCATAATAAGAAAGAACAAAATATTATAAAGACCAATGGAATCAACTTCTCTTATCCCTAGTGTTGTCACCACTGTGAGCGGGGATTTTTGCTTCCAATCCCATGTGGAATGGTTCTTGCAATTTCAACATTATTAGGCTCAGGGCCTTAGAGAACATGAGCCTAAATCCAGAGAAAATGGAGTCGCCATCCAAACGGGCAGGAAAAATAGAAAGGGGTGGATGACTCGATTCCTAAGGAATTCACAACCCTCTAATGGGTTCAAAAAGTTGGGTATACACATGGGGAAGGTGAGAATGACCCAACACCCCCACAACGCCCAGTTCATTGGAACCGACCTCCTTTTCAGGTCTTAATATTATAAAATTCATAGTTAATATGATATCATCCATACTACTTTCAATCATAAAAAATAAATAATCACTTTATTAAAATCACAACAAGTTCAAACAAAATAAATAGATAGGCATCCATCCATGGATGAAACATGCCTTTACAATCGTTCAATGTCCAAAAGAAAATAAATAAAATAGGATATCCACTAATTGGTGGAAACGTATCCTTTACGTTGATCCAAAACTTAAAATAAATTAAAATACATAAAGCTTAACAAATGATATACCCACAATGTGGAAATATACCTCTTACAATTTCTTAAGTAATTAATCAAATAAATTAAATCATCAAGTAAGATAATTAATATAAAACATACATCATAAAATATCATAAAACATCCATCAAAATATAACATGTATTAATAATAAATTCTATATTAAACAATAGATGTACAAACTAGGGTTTTTAATTTTTAAGTTAAGGTTTTAAGAAATGGAACTTGAGTTTATGGTTTAGGTAAATTAGGGTTTTAAGTAAAACAGTATTAGATCCAAGTTGATAAATATGATTCTGGAATTTTAGGATTTAAATCTTAAGCTACTGGACACTTAACTCTATGAATATAAGTTAAACAAATTATTGTCCAATAATTAAACAAGCTACTGGATACGTTTTAGCAAAGAAATATGAATTGAAATCAAGGAATATAACTATTGTATTATTTCAACAAAAAGATAAATAAAATCAGTGTTTGAAACCATTCATCATCAAGACATCCTATTGAATTTAAATGAGTTAAATTAGTAAAACATACCTCCATTTGTAGATTCCATCAATAATTAAAGGTTGATACTAAGTCTTTGATTGCACCGGCCTTGCACTTGTTGGTTGAATGAAATCAAGACAATAGTGAGCCACTACCTTGATAAAATTTTATGTTTTTTCCTCTTTCTTTGGTTGCTAGGGTTTTTGTTTTTATTGTTTTTTTTTTGTTTATGAAGTTCCAAAGTCCAAAAGTCCAAATCCTATTTTAATCTCCAAATCCCTTATTTATAGGCAATTAATTGAAAACATAGTCCTTCTTAATTAAGGAAAAATTAAAATCGTCTCATACAAATTTGGTTTTGGCAAAATTGGCAAGGCCTGTTGCCCGTGGGCAGGGGCTACGAGGGCCATGGGAGGGCTGCGAGAGCTACAGGCACAGGCTGCAAGGGCTGTGGGTGCAGGCCTGTGAGGGCAGCGACCAATTTGCGCAGTCCAGGCCTGCAACGCATCGCCTCGCCAATTCGTCAATTATTATTTTTTATTTTTATTATTATTAAAAATAAATATTATATTTTTATAAAATAAATATTTATATTTTTATAAAATAAATACTTATATTTTCTTTTTTCCTTTTTTCTTCTTTTCTTTTTTTTTCTTTTTTATTTATTATATTATTAAAATAAATTATTATATTATTATGTGTTGAGATTTTAATGTTTTTCCAGACCACATTTTAGTTTGTAGTATTATTTCGGATTGTTTTACACTTTTAGACTTAAATTAATTACCTTTTATTTAGTGTCGGACTGGACTTAGTAAAAAATAAGGGTCTACAGTTAATTAAATTTATATCATAAGAATCACGACAGCAATTCCTCTAAATAACGAGTATTACCTTATGCACATCACTTATAATATTGTATTTAAATTTAATAGGAATAAACTTTATGAATAAACCTTTAATGTTTATTCTGGTTCAATCAAATATGTTTGTCAATCTCACATAATGTATATACCAAATTTCAGAGATAACAAACTATAATACATAATTTCATTATTTATGTACCTCTAATTGACCAAGTATGATCTAAGACCTATCCGAGACACATGTTCCTTAAACTCATTTGGATGCATCCCTTTTGTTAATGAATCAACCAACATTTCTTTCATTTGAATATGTTATATGATTACTTGACCAGCTTTATCATGTTCTCTTAATGCCAAGTACTTTATGTCGATGTATTTACTTCAACTCCCACTTTTTATATTCTTGGCAAAGAAAACAACAATCGCATTATCACAATACAATCTGATAGGCCTAGAGACTGAATCCACAATCTTGAGTCCAACAATGAAAATTTTTAACCATATGCTCTGTGAACTCACCTCAAAGCAGAAACAAACTCTGCCTCCATGGTGGAAGTGGCAACTAATGGCTGCTTTATACTCCTCTTGAAATGGCTCCTTTAGCTAGCAAAAATATGCATCCAGATATTGACTTCTTGGTATTGTAGACCCTTAATTTTGTACCAAATCTAGTCCGACCAAAATTAAAAGAGGTTAGGTCAAGACTAAAGGTTTAAAATGGTCTGAAATAATTTTACAAACTTAAACTAGTCTAGTAAAAATATAATATTTATTTTATTTTATAATATTAATATAATAAATAATCATAAAAAAAGAAAAGAAGGAAAATATATAATATTTATTTTATATTATTTTATAATATAATAATAAAAATATAATTTTTATTTTATTTTATAATAATATAATAATAATAAATAAATAATAATTTGACCAAGGCCAGACCTGATGAATCTGCAGCCCGATTGCCTGTGGCGAATTGACAAGCCAATTTCGC
Organism: Garcia nutans; assembly: GCA_947685225.1. Lineage (NCBI taxonomy): Eukaryota > Viridiplantae > Streptophyta > Magnoliopsida > Malpighiales > Euphorbiaceae > Garcia > Garcia nutans. The sequence continues at coordinate 10,159,656 of CANTUV010000014.1, read as the reverse complement.
CACAAGGCTTGGCTTGTGGTGAATTGGCAAAGCCAATTGGCCTGCACCAAATTGGCCTTGCCAATCCGCTGAAGGCTTGTCTGGCCACCGACTATTAATTTTACTTATTAGTCTCGAATTTTAGTATGGATTTGGGATTAGTGCTAAGTTTTGCTTGTTTGCCCATAAATAAGAGAGTTTAACATAGAATTATGAGGAAAAAAGAACACGAAAACAACACCGAATTAAAAAAACAATCAAGAACAAACAAAAGAGGGCAACCAAGGAGGCAGTGAAAGATTGTCTCAAGTTTGCTTTAACTCGTCCAAGATCAAGCAGTAGGATATTGATATTGGAAGAACCAACGACCACAGGTTTTGCTTTCTTAAAAACCCTATTTATTTTAAACATGCACTGGCTATATATCTTTCTTTCTTTCTTTAAACATTGAAGACTGATTGATGATTAAAATTAGTAGCTAGCTATTGTGTTTTTACATAAGAGCTTAATAAACTGAACTAAAGATATTCTTTTATCCAGTAGCCTAATAGTTCCAATAAACTTGCATATATTCAAATCAAGTTCATTCATTCACATCTGTTAGCTTAATACATTTAGTAAACCCTACCCCATATAAATATTTACCTAAAACTAATTGTTTAAATAAGCATAAAATTTTTACAGTAGCTAAAACTTTTACAAACCCTGATTTACTTTTGTAAAATTTTCAAACCCTAATTTATTTTTCCAAATTTTCCAAACCCTAAATTGCTTTCCAAAATTCCAAAACTAGTTTTACAAATTCCAAAACCTTAAATTAATTTTCTAAAAGACCCTAAAAACTCCATTTTATCCAAAAACCAAGGTAAACCCTAAAAATTGTATATTTATTGCTTTATTTTGGTCTAAAACTTAGATGTGATCTTTTTATGCTTTGAATGGATGATTTATTAATGTTTTACTTTTTATGAATGATTTATTTTTATTTTGCTCATAGTGAATGATTGAATGTTTTAGTTTATTTAAATATTTAAGTCTTGAAGATGTAAGAGGTATGTTTCCACTTTGTGGGTACCTCATTTGTTAAAGTTTAATGTAATTTTATTTACTTTAAATTTATGATTAATGTAAAGAGCATGTTTTCACTAAATGTTGGGTGTCCTATCTTATTTTAGTTTTGAACATTGGGCATTGTAAAAGGCATGGTTCCATCTATGGATGGGTGTATGTTTTGTTTGCTTCATTTTAATAAAGTGATGGACGTTTATTTATTTTGATAATTGCATGTATTATGGATAATATTATAATATTTAAGAATTCAATAATATTTAGATCTGAAAAGGAGGCCGATTCCAATGAACCGAGCATTATGGGAGTGCTGGGTCATTCTCACATTCCTCAAACGCACCCAACTTTCTGAACCCAATAGGGGGTTGGAAAATCTTAGGAATCGAGTCATCCACCTCTTTCTTTCTTTCCTGTCCATCCGGGTGGTAACTCCATTTTTTTTAGATTTAGTCCCATGTTCTTTAAGGCCCTAAGCCTAACAGTGCCAAAGTCGTAAGAACCATTCCATATGGGAGTAGGGGAAAAATCCTCGCTCATAGTGGCGACTCCACTGGAGATAAGAGAAGTTGATTCCATTGGTCTTTATATCATTCTATTCTTTCTTATTATAATATTATCCATTGCATCATATAGATTGCATTGTGTGTGTGAGTTAGAATGCTTGTGTAACCCTTGTTGCGTTATGTGAGGGATACCATACTTTCACTCAAGGTATGATGATCGAGCATGGCATAACCACTCATAGTCTTGTACCTTTTGGTATATACTTACTATGGGAGCCTAAAACCTTTCAACCTAATGACTTAACCTTATGTAATTGACCTAGTTATTTTTCTTAGGTTTTTTACCCCAAATGCTTATTGGTTGACTATGATTAATTCATCTTGTTTTGAACCATGGTTTATTTGGTTTGTTCTTTTTTCTAATATGACCTAATCATATTGTAATCTAAAAATAATTTTTTCCTTTAAATCCAAAAGAACAAATTTCAAAATTTCAAAATTTTCAAGATGATCTTTCGACATAAAACTTTTCAAGATGGGTCAAAAATCTTCTTCCACCTTATGGCCCAAAACTTTTAAAGCCCAAGGGCTTTGAAACAAAATTATTTTTCATCTAAAGATTACAAAAAAGAGCTTACAAACTATTTAGATCAATTATGAAATACCAAAAATCAATTGTGAGCCTAATTTATACCAAGAATTATTAATCATGGGTTTGTTTTTGGAATGAATCATTAGTTACTTTTTCAAATGAGAAATCTATTTATGATAAACCTCTTAATTTAGTTTTAATCCAATATAGCATAAAACTATTTTAGTTGAGACTCAATGGATTAAAGCCTAATTAATGAGAATTATCATGGACTGACTTCTACGTTGGAAAATATAACTATTGGTTAAAATCATCCGATGAAATTTTTTGAAAACAGAATATCCCATTTTGATATTTTATTGACCATATACCCAGGAAAGAGACTAGCCATTCATGTGTGGAAGTTATAAGGTTGTAATAAGCGTCCTAATTATCTTTGTTTGCTTGTTATTTGTGCATACATGCATACACGCATTGCATTATATATCATTAATCCTTTCTGGCTCACAGACCTGGAGTACAACAATTCAAGAGTGTACGACAATCCAATCTATGCCAGTGATGTAGAATCCAGTAGCTACTCAGTTAGCTTCTCACCAAAAGCAATGGAGACCGAACAAATTCAAAGGATGGTGGATGACACCCTCAATGCCAAGATGGAAGAGTTAAAGGAGGCCTTGGCTGAGACTATGAAGAGCCAACTAGTTGTACTTTTAGAGAACACTACTGACGCATCTGCTAGTACCAAGAAAAAGGACGAAGGGAAGGCTATGGTCAGTGAGGTAGCCTTTGATGATGACAAGGTAGTCGTTGATGATGATAATGATTGGGCTCAATGCTTTCAAGATCCTCAAGATAAGAAGAAGGAGCTGAAAGTTGTGGAAAGCTCAGCCATTGAAAAGACTAAAACTTCAGGCATTGAGAAATTGATTGCCAATTTGGAAAAGAAGTTTGAAAAGAAGCTGAAAACTGAAGAAATGTTTGGTGGATAAGCTGTTTGAATAAGATGAAGAAGTCCTCTGCAAATTTAAGATGCCTTCCTTTACCAAATTCGATGGAACTGGGAATCCTCATCTCCATGTAAAACAATACATCACTGCTATGCAGTCTGCCTGAGCTACTAAGGCTCAAACTCTAAGGTACTTCATGCTTTCATTGGACCCTGTTGTTTAATATTGGTTCAACACCTTAGAGGATGGCACTCAAAAGAGCTGGGGTCTACTATACAAAGCCTTTATCCAACAGTATGGGTATAATATTGAGTTGGAGGTTACTTTGATGGAAGTTGAATCGATTAGGCAAAGACTAAATGAGAACTTTATTGATTACGTGAAAAGGTGGAGAAACAAAGCTGCATTGCTTAAGAAAAGGCCCAATGAATTGAATCGAATTAGGATGATTGTGAGAGGGGTGCTACCTAATCTTCATGAAAAGGATGTCCCATACTCTTATTAGAGATTTTAAAGATCTCCCCCTAGTTGGCTTGCAATAGAAGAATGAAAAAGAGAGAACTATTTGTCTGCAAGAAAAAAATGAGAAAGGGAACTACCAGTCTAATAGCACACAAAAGGCAGTTGATGTTAATGTAACTGGTCAAGGAGGAAAGAGGCGGTTTTTAGAATTAGGGAAGCCACTGTCTTATGTTCTCAATAAGTTACAAAAGAAGGGTCTATTACAACCCTTGACTCCTCGCCCTTTGCCGAATCCTCTTCCACCTAACTTCGATGCCAAGGTGTTTTGTCAATTCCATAAAATGTAAGGCATGAGAAGGACAAATGTTTGAGGTTGAGGCATGAGATCCAGAATTTAATTGATAGTGGGAAGCTACCCGAACCCAACAAGCCTAGCTCCAAGGACAATCCATTGCCAAGGTTCAAAAGAGTACCACCATTGGTAACTTTCATGATTGGAGGAGGTTTTCATGAAAGTTTTGTTATGTCTTCTTTCCAAGACATAGATGGAGAAGCAACTAAAGAAGAATTGGTGCTAAGCAAGATGGAGCGAGTTGTGGTTGAAAAGGAAGTGGCCATTTGTGTTGTGAGCAAGTTTTGGGACTTAACCGATAGTTATGATGATTCTGAGTCAAAGAAGGAGGAGTGGACCTGGTCCAAGCCTAAAGAGGATGAGGTAATGAACACACACTCTAGTAAGCCTTATGCAAGGCCACCACTGAAAGAAGCAAAAGCTGACAAAGGAAAGGATGCTAAAAAAGAAGCAAAAGAAGATGAAGATGACACAATCCTTAAGCAATTGAAAAAGACCCAAGCAAGGTTTAGCATCTGGGATCTATTAGCCACATCTAAGAAACACCGTGAAACTATGGCCAAGGCTTTGGCTAGCATGCCAATTTCCACCTCTATAACACCAGATGAGTTGGTTAATTTTGTAAAAATTAAAGGAGTGATGAAGTAAGAAGAGCAAGATTGATGTGGGATTGGTATCATTTTTGGATGCGAATTTTCTAGAAGAGGGAAGAGATCACATCTGCCCTCTCTTTATCAAGGTAGAGGTCAAAAGGAAAAGGACTCCATGTGTGATGGTTGATGATGGGTTCACCATAAATGTTTGTCCACTTAAGATCTTGCTAGAGCTTGCTATGTCAACAAGGTATCTAAGCCCAACTGAGGTGACCATTAGGGCTTATGATAATACTAAGAGGCATAATGAGGGAACTTTTAAAGCTATTGTGAAGGCTCGTCCAATTGAATCTATGGTTGAGCTTGTAGTTTTGGATATATCCGTCACTTTCGCATTGCTATTGGGACAACCCTAGTTTCATCCTCTTGGTGGAGTTCCTTCCACACTCCATTAGAATATCAAGTTCCCTAATGGAGATGAAATAGTGGTTATCGAGACTGAAAATAATGAAGTAGTAAATGCTTTGATGGTTGAGAGGCCTCTTAATGGTTTTCAAGTGGATGTTATTTTTGATAATGAGATGAAGGGTTCTAGAATTTTGGCTATGATGAAGAAAATAAACTATCTACCCGGTACTAGCCTTAGAAAGGGGAAGGCAGGTGTAATTGAGCTCTCAGATTTCAAGACTCAAACTTCTAAGAAAGGGCTGGGATATTATGAATCAAATGGAGGTATTCTGCTGAAAAAAGAATGAGAAAATGAATTTTTCTCCACTTGAAGAAATATTTGTTAAAGCACCAGAATTGGGACCACTCTAAGGAAAACCAAAACCAATCATGTTTATAGGAAAGATGATCCCCGGGTTTGAGATCTTTGTTGATGGTGCTGAATTGGTGGAAAATGAAGAGAAAAAGCTTGACTTGCCAACTGGCAAAGATCCTAGCCTGGAAGAGAAGATAGAAGCTGCCATGAAGATGCAGAAGACTCCATAGGAAATTGCTGATCTCATTGAAGAATAGTTTGAAGACCTTTTAATTTATAATGATGAGAACATTGATGTTGATTCTGATTTTGATTTTAATTTGTTTGCTCTGTATGAGGACGAGGATGTCTTCTTTTCCAAAATGAATGCAATAAAGTATGATTTTACTTACTTGTGTGATGTTTTTCCTGATGGTTACATACATTCAAATAGTGGTTACATGAGCATCTTTAATATTAACTCTGTTGATACATAATCATTAAATTTGGGAATAATCGATAACCCTAAAAATATTAGCATAGCATCCAACCTTACTCCTAATGAGAGAGAGAGAGAGATTAGAAAAAATATTTAAAAAATATGAAGAAGTCTTTGCTTGGTCTTATGAGGATATGCCTGAAATTGATCGAGATATAGCCGAGCACTTGATTCCCACTTACACTCACATGAAACTTGTCAAGCAAAAGCTTAGACAGTTAAGACTGGAATGGGTAGAATTGATTAAGAAGTCACTAAGTAGGTACAAGTAAAGTTTCTTGAAGTGATAGACTATCCAGATTGGCTAGCCAATATAGTTCCCTTGCCAAAGAAAGATGGAAGAATTAGGATTTGTTTGGACTATAAAGATTTGAATAAGGCTTTGCCTTAGGATGACTTTCCTCTACCCTATATACATGTCCTTATTGACAGTATGGTCTCTGACGTGCTACACTCATTCGTAGATGGATTTTTCAGATACAATCAAGTGTTAATGGTCCAAGAGGATAAAGCTAAAATTGCCTTTATTACTACATGTGGTATATTTTGTTATATGGTAATGCCTTTTGGATTGAAGAATGCTGGAGCAACCTACCAAAGGATGGCTACTACTTTATTTCATGACATGATACATAAAGAAGTTGAGGTCTATGTTGATGATATGATGGTAAAGTCTGATACAAGAGAACAATTTTTCCAAAACCTAGAGATATTATTTGAGAGAGCAGTAAAGTATGATCTAAGGTTGAATCCAAAGAAGTGTGTATTTGGAGTTACTTTAGGCAAAATGCTGGGGAACATGATTGGCCCAGATGGTATTGAGATTGACCCTGACAAGATTAAGGCAATAAAGGATATGCCAGCCCTTAAGACGGAGAAGGAAGTTCAGGGATTCATCGAACGATTGCAGTACATTAGTAGGTTAATGGCAAAGCTTACCACAATCTGTGAACCTATCTTTAAATTGCTTAAAAAGAACCAGCCAGTCAAGTGGAATGTAGAGTGTCGAAAGGCTTTTGAGTGTATAAAAGAGTATATGCTGAATCCACCTGTCTTAAAACCACCTAAACCCAGTAAACCTTTATTACTATACTTAGCAGTAGAGGAAGAGTCAATAGGAGCTATGCTAGCCTAAGCAGATAAATCAGGGGTTGAGCACGCAGTCTATTATTTAAGTAGAAAGCTTCTACCTTATGAGATTAAGTATAGTATCATTAAAAAATACCTATATAGATGTAGTTTGGTCTTCTAAGAAGTTGTGGCATTACTTTCAGTCTTATAGTGTGCAAGTAATTTTCAGGTTGGATTTGGTGAAGTATTTAAGGGAGACACTCTCTTTGACTGGGAAGTATGGTTGATGGTTGATAATTTTAGAGGAATTTGAGATTGAATATGTAACCAGGAAAACAATCAAAGATAGAGCAGTAGTAGAATTCCTGGCTCAGTAACCATTGCCTGATAGTAAGGAAGTGATTTTGGAATTTCCTGATGAATATTTAGAGGCCATAGAAGTACAAGGATGGAAGATCTATTTTGATAGAGTAGTGAATAGAAAAGGAGCTAGTTTGGGGGTTACACTAGAATCACCTGAAGGGGAGCTCATTCCTCTAGCTAAAAAGTTAAAGTTCAGGGTAACCAATAATATGGTGGAGTATGAAGCGTGTATCTTTGGTTTGAAAACCCTGATGATTATGAAGGTGGATAAGGTGAAAGTCTTTGGTAGTTCATTGTTAGTGGTATCCCAAGTGAATGGGGATTGGGAGTTAAAAGAAGAAAAGTTAAAACCATACCATGATTATTTGACCATGATGAAGAAGAATTTTAAGGAATGCAAATTTATACACTTACCAAAAGAAGAAAACCAGATGGCCGGTGCCCTAGCCACATTGGCTTCGGTGTAGGAAAATTCTGTCAACTTATTTCTTAAGCCTCTGTTTTTTACCAGTTCATCAACTTCTTGCTATGAGTATAAAACAATCATGGAAACTAATATAGACCATGATGCATGGTATGACACCATAAGATGGTTCTTAGAGAATAAGGAATAACCATTGGGGGCAACAAGGGAAGAGAGAAGATCCATAAAGTGGTGGTCCTTACAATAAGGACTTATTCTCGAAGTACCAAATCCATCATCATCGATCCTCCCCTTATAGACTAAAGGCTAATGGTGCAATGGAAGCAACAAATAAGACAATTAAGCAAATCCTGTCCAAGATTACCAAGACATACATGGATTGGAATGAGATGCTTCCTTTTGCTTTATGGGGATACAGAACAAAAGTGTGAACTCCAACTGGAATGCACCATTTTCCTTGGTTTATAGGATGGAACCGATGTTGCTAGTTGAGATTGAGATCAAATTGTTAAGGGTGGCCGTGGAAGTTGTATTACCTGAAATGGAATGGGTAGTGAACAGATACATATAGTTAGCTTTATTAGAAGAGAGAAGGTTAAAAGCACTATATCATCATTAGCTATATCAAAGAAAGATAGCTTTGGCCTGTAATAGAAGGGTTAAGATCAGGAAGTTTAAAGTCGGCGACTTAGTATTAAAGCAATGTAAGCCTAATGTTCCTGATCCAAGAGAAAAGTTTAGACCTAGTTGGGAAGGACCGTATGTTGTAAAGCAAGTTATGAACAAGGGTACAGTCAAGCTATCAGACATGGATGGAAACGAGTTTAGCAAGCAGATGAATATTGACATGTTGAAGAGGTTTTATGTATATAAAAAAAAAAGATTGCTAGGTTGAAAACCCAAAAAGGGCAGCCTAGACAAAAGTTAGAGCAGTCCGCTAGTTTTGAAAACCTGAAAGGGCCGGCTAGGCAACAATTAGGGCTAAATGAGAAAAAAATTGTAATTAGAAAACCCAAAAGGGCTAGTTGGAGATAGGAGTAATCTTGTATATGCTGGCTTTATATTTGGTTGTTTTCCAATTTGATAAAACAGAGTTAATATTAAAATTATTCTATGTGCACTATTTCAAAATAATCTGACCATTAGAATAAAATAAATAACACAATAGCGAAAGGTGATGACAAATTATAAAAGAAAAAATCTATTATTATTATTATTATTATTCATCCTAACATCATTTTTTCTAAAGAATTGGCAAGTGTAAAATCTATGGCAGACGATAAGTGTAGTGCATAGGCCAACTTTAATTTAGTCGATCCAGAAAAGCTTCAATCAGATGAGTTATGTCCAAATCAGGAGTAACTCAGAACCTCGAGGCTCAGCTCCATAATGGCAATCAAGATGATGAGGATCATAGCAAGTACCTCGATGAAGAGCAGCAAGAGGAACATACAACAGATATGTCCGAATGGTGACATTGGTGATCTTCCACTAAGGTACCAACCAATGGATGTTAATCACAGCTCGTCAGCTGACCCAATCAATCTAGTCAGCATATGAAGAAGCGAGATGAAGTAGTTTTCTAGTAGAATGATATCATGGTAAATATCTGGCAAAGTCCATAGATGGAGTGTCGAGTAAGCAGAGACGCTCTTGTAGCTAGATCTGTAAACATAAACAATAATTTAAAAAAAGGATCCACTAAGTTGAAAACCAGTAAGGGCAGCTTACACAAAAATTAGGAAATCTTGCTAGTTTCGAAAACCTGCAAGGGCGAACTAGGTAAAAATTAGAATAATAAAATTAAAAGGCCTAAATTGAAAACCCAAAAGGGTGATTTAAGTAATTACCTGTAGCAACAAAGGACTTCCAACCAATCTCTTTAAAGATTCTGTCTTGAGTTGATCCAATCCAACTAGGGTTTTAGCCAAAACCATGGGTACTGGTAACAATCCTCCTTCCATTTGGTCCAATATATCCAGTACTCATGGATCGATGTCGCCATCAGGATAAACAAGCAAGAATTGACCAAGTAAGCAAAGATGGAACATGCGCCCCTAAGTTTTGGTGGGAGCCAAATGGGAAGTGCAAAGGTCAATCAAGGGACCAAGTAAAATTTTCTCACCTCTCATCAACTGCAGAACTTCGGGCTTTGAAATTTGAAACAACATTTGCATCTTTTGATGAGTTTTGGAAGTCATTATGGGCAATGCCATTGGTTGATTGCTTGGATATTCAAGGATAGCGTTAAATTTTTCAATCATAGGACAAATTTCAAATTTATTTATCTTGAAAGTCATAGTTTTCACATCCTAAAAGGAAGCCATGGCATGTAAAAAGGAATGGTCCAATTTGACATTTTGAAAGTACTTCAATGTATTAATTTGAGACCAAGATATTTGTTCTCAATGTATGGCTTTCATGGTCTTAAATAAACCTTTGATTTTCTTCAAATTAAGCTCAGCTATTCTTGAAGTTAAAGAAAAGCTCAGAATTGTTGGAATGGTTTTTGTTGCCGTAATAAAATTCGTAGAATATTTCATTACTTCTGTTGAAATTAGGAATTATGGCATGAATGGCAAATTGAAAAAAGATTTATATAAGAGGTTGGCTTATATACTAAAGTGCACAAGGAGTTGGCAGTGACTTGAAACCAAGATGCACAAGAAAAATTACGTCGAAGTAGTTGTTGGATTGCCACATTTATCTTGGTTTTATAAATCTAAATCCATAACAAATTTGGACTCGTGGCTTGTGAATTCAACATGGATGGTTTTATGTATATATAAAAAAAGGATAAAAAATATTAAAAAGTCAAAATTGCAGTAAAGCAAACACCATTATTATTATTGTTGTTGTTGTTGTTAATACAAGTTTTTTCACTTTAACACAATGGTGGATCACTGTGAAGAAGGAGGCAGACCATAATCGAATAAAGCCCTGAGAAAGTCATCGCCTGATGGAGGAGGAGGAATATCACTCGCCCGAAGTCCACCCGAGGAGGAAACACCTAAGTCCCTATTACCTTGAAAGTTGGGTCTATAATATTCCCCGCCTAAAAAAGGAGGAGTCACCTCATGGTCATCAGTTTGAGGTCCCCTAGAAGATGAAGCACCAGGATCCATGATTCCCCAAAACCAGAAGTCTCAAAAGTTTTATTCTGACTAATGATACAATCCTTCAAAATGGTCGACCTGTTGACTGCTGGCAACTAATTCTTCTTGTAATTTCTTATTTTGCTCCTCAAGCATTCGCTATGAGTCAGAAAAGGAAAGGGTAAGAATATGCATAATCATGCATACATATCGCATAAATCATCATAGAACAGGATGACAGACCAGATAACTCAGATCGAAGCCTTGCGGATAAGATGGAACTTTCGGTTGAAAAGGAGCAAACGAAGAAAATTACAGTTAAACTGGTGAAAATTATCGCTAAACTGGAACAACGGAGGAAGGTCCAGCCTTGTGACTAAATGAACCAGTAGCCTACGATAATCATGAAAATAGTCAGAACAAGTTAAGAAGAAATAGTTGCAATGACAAAATAGTAAATATTCACCTAAGAGGTACTAGCCCAGGGATGAGAGATAGACTTTCTTCCCTCTCCTTCATATTCCTCTTCATCACAATTTTCTTCATCCATTCTTTCTTCCTCCTCAGAAACTCCCCAGACACTTACAGGAGACACATCAAAGTTCAAGAGTCGTGCTCGAATAAACTAGATGTATGACACACCCAATGGACAAAGGTAAGTTTCAACATTGTAGCCATTTTGAGCTAGCTGCCATGAATTCTTCTGTATTGATGTAATATTCAAAGTATATGTTGGACTGTTTATCGGAACTATTCATTGCTCAGGACCAAGGAACCAATCATACACCCTCTCCCAGAAAAACTAGCCACTAGACATAGGACCAGCAATGACTCGGCAGGAGTGCTGGTAAGGTAGTGCAGCATTCATGAGAGGATTCCAATTTTCCTGCTCCTCAACTTTCCACCAAGCCAAGTCGACCTACAAGAGTACAAAAGGTTAGTGGAATTTTACACAAATTTCTAGGCATACTAACACTATGATACCTTGCCCTAGGTTAAGTGACTCAAATGATAGTGCTGGGAGTGCACATGATGAGAGCCAAAAATAGTTGTACGATTGAACAATGAAAAATTCAACCTTGGATACTGGACTCTCTCTCGAGAAATGCCAGGCACCCTCATGAGATTATGCTCATAAGTCCACACCTGCAATAACAATAGCAATCAAATTCATACAAGTATACGAATTGAATTGACAATGGTGGAAGACAGTACCTTTTGTTCCTACAGATCTTGTCAAGACCATGATAAAGACAAGAAAGACCAGCTTCACCCCAGCCGTAAAGTTGTAAGAGATCCATATCAGCAAGGGCCCTCAACACTGATAAATGGATGAAAGATTTGGTGTTGCATAAAATGGTCGATCCAAGAAAGTATAGTAAAAATCCTCGAGCATATTGCTCGGTCATTTCTCCCCGTTCGATATAATTCATCCAATAATTCTGAATCGGTTCAATTTTTATCTTGAACGACTCTTTTAATGAAGGTTCCATACCTATTAACTATTGAATCTCGCATGTGTCAGGATATCATTAGTAAAAGAGACCGAAATGCCATAGTACTGAATACTAGTTATGGCTGCAAAATCAACTAAGCCAATGGTCATTTCTCCCACAGGGAGGTGGAAAGTATGAGTCATGTCCATTCATCATTCTGATATTGCTTGAACCATACTCCTATCTATTGGTCATTCTTTAGATGGTCGTTGCAAAATAAAGTTTTCAAAACCACACTCTCGGATGATCCGTTTTACCTGAGAAGGTGCTGTATTGTACCATTGCTAGGCTTTATAAACAACCCTTCACCTTGGATGACTCAGTGATCTCACTAACATCAAATCAGGTAAGTCCATACCATGTAAATAAATTACTTATAAATGGTTAAAATTTTTCCTTTCTTTTTTTCTTTTTTTCTTTTAAAAAATCTACTATTGTCATAGGTTAGTGTATACTACGATTTATTGATACTACTTTACTTACTAAACTTTTGCCACAATCCATTCATTTATCTACTTCATTTATCTACTTTTTAATACTAAGTTACTTCTTAAATTTTAATACAATGCTTATCTACTTTTAATAACTAAATCATAGCTTAAAAATAGCTCAAAAATTAATCTTCTAAATAATAATTGTTTTTTTCATACATTCTTTCTTTTCTTAATAATTTTTGCTCATATATACAGAAAAACTTGTGCTACTAAAATATTAAATTGCAGTATAGTCATTACCTCAGTTTTTTTACTTGAACTATAATGAAGCTGCATCCCGGCAAGAAGATCAACATTTCTTTTTCATACTCTTAGATGAATTCGAACAATTCAACATTGGATCGAGGCCCCAATCTTGAAGCATGTTGTATCCTCTCCATTTGCAAATATATGTATGAAAGTTTAAATGAAATGAATAATGCCTACTCCTCTCATTGTTTAAATAGACGAAAAAGAAAAGAAAAGAAAAGACAAAAATGAAAAGAAAGAAAAAAAAAAGAAAAAGAAAAGAAAAAAAGTTTCAAAACAAAGTAACGTGAATAAATGGTAAATTTCAATTATCATCACTTTTTCAAAAGCAACGAACATAAATAGTAAAATTTAATTATTGTTGGTTTATCACATGACTACAGTAAATATTTACGTGTCTAAAAATATTTTTTATACTTCTAAAATATTTTTCACTAAGGAGACAAGAGGATATAGGTATGGTAAAAAATGGTAAAATTTGTTTTGCAAATTTTATAAATATCTTACTGACTACAATTATTTTTATAAATAACTCGGGTCCAGAACTCAAATTATTTTTGGAGTCTAGAACTCATCTTGGGTCCAAAACTTAAATTATTTTTCGAGTCCAGAACTCATATCGGGTCCAGAACTCAAATTATTTTTTGAGTCCAGAACTCATCTCGGGTCCAAAACCCAAATTATTTTTTGAGACCAGAACTCATCTCGGATTCAGAATCCAAATTATTTTGGAGTCCAGAATTCATCTCGGGTCCAGAACCCAAATCATTTTTTAGTCCAGAACTCAATCCAACATTAGGTCCAAAATCTATTTTTATTCTAAACCCAGTCAAAAATTCATGTTGCTTTTCCCTATCTTTTGCTGTAGTCCCAGATCGCTCAAGTATGGGGCAAACTGTTGACCCTAAATTTTGGACCAAATCCAGTCCGACCCTAAATAAAAAAGGGTCAGGTCAAGTCTAAAGGTTTAAAATGGTCTGAAACAATTTTATAAACTTAAAATAGTATGCTAAAAATATAATATTTATTTTATTTAATAATATTAATATAATAAATATTAATAAAAAAGAGAAAAGAAGGAAAAATATGTAATATTTATTTTATAACATAGTAAAGAAAAAAAGGGAAAATATAATATTTATTTTATATTATTTCATAATATAATAATAAAAATATAATATTTATTTTATTTTATAATAATAATATAATAATAAATAAATAATAATTTGATCGAGATCCGACCCGACTAGATGAATAGGCAGCCTGATTCGGCTTGCGGCGAATTGACAAACCAATTTAGCCACAAGGCCTGGCATGTGGCGAATTGGCTTTGCCAATTTGGCCTATGGCTAATTGGTTTTGCCAATTCGCTGCATGACAAGGCCAATTTGCTGTAGGCCCTGGCCTGCGGCGAATTGCCTTGGCCACCGACTATTAATTTTACTTATTAGTCTTGGATTTCAGCATGAATTTGGGATTAGTGTTAGGTTTTGCTTGTTTGCCTATAAATAAGAGAGTTTAACACAAAATTATGAGAAAAAAAGAACACGACAGGAATGCCAAATTAAAAAAAACTATCAAGAATAAACAAAAGAGAGCAACCAAGGAGGCAATGAAAGATTGTCTCAAGTTTGCTTCAACTCATCCAAGATCAAGCAGTAGGATATTGATATTAGGGGAACCAACGAACGCATGTTTTGCTTTCTTAAAAATACTATTTATTTTAAACATGTATTGGTTGTATTTATTTATTTTTTTTAAACATTGAAGATTCATTGATGATTAAAATTAGTAGCTAGTTATTGTGTTTTTACATAAGAGCTTAATAAACTGAACTAAAGATATTCTTTTATCCGGTAGTGTAGACCCTTAATTTTTTACCTAGTCAAATTCGATAGTCTAAAATAAATTTTGTGGTATTTTAATTATTTTAATAATATTTTAATTACTAATAATATTTAATATTTATTTTTAATAAAAATAATAAAAAATATATAAAAAATAATAAAAAATCGGACGGATCGACGAGCAACGCGTGGCAGCCCATTTCGCCGCAGCTGGGCTTGCCCTGTTTCTGCGACGAACTGGCTTGCCTAGCTAGCCCGTCGGGCCCGTAGCCCGCAGCAATTTTTTGCCAGCACAGCCTGCAGGCCCGACAGCCCGCGCGCTGCCGATTTTTTTATCAAACCTTATTTTACCCGGTTTTATAGTTTTTCCTAAATAGATAGTATTTCCTTATTAAAATAGGATTAGGACTTTATTTTTCCTATAAATACCACATTAAAATATGAAAAAAAGGGACAGAACACGGAAAACCCTAAAGAAAAAAGCAAAGCAGAGAGCGGCCATTAACATTAAGAGGATTAAATAGCAAAGCAAGAGACGACAAAAAGAAATTAGCAGCAAATGAGCATTCATCAATCATCAATCCATCAAAGGCAATAACATTGCCTTTGTTATTGTTCATCCAGAAATCTTTTTTTTTTGTGGAACCAACAACGCAGGTTTGATCTTTAATGATAAATTAAATATTCACAGTAGCTTCATTTTCTTTGATTAATAAGAATATGTAGTAACTTGATCTTTATTTTAATAACTTTAATTGTTTAATTTAGTTAATACATTAATCAGTTGATTTTCAAAACTTCACTTGCATGTTTTATAAAAACTAAAAACTTAAAACCATTCAGAAGCCTAAGTCATTTACTAAATTATCAAAACCCTAAATTATTCTTTTGTTTCCAAAACTTTAAAACCCTAAACTATTTTTCCAAAACTTTAAACCCTAAATTATTCCATTAAAGTCTCAAAATCCTAATTGATTTTCAAAATCTTAATTTATTTCCAGAATCAATGTTTCTCCTAAAATGATAAATCAAAATCTTAATTTATTTTAAAGCTTGTCACCCAATAACCTTAATCCAAATTATTCTGCCAAAAACACCCAAAACCCTAATCCGAGAAAACCCTAATTTATTCCTAAAATATCAAAACCTCATTTTTCAAACCCTAATCCATTTGTCAAACGTAAAAATCTTAAATCCTAATTCCAATCTTTTAAAATTATAGATTGTGTCCTTATTGTCTACTTTCAACTCATTAATGATATAAACTTTGGTTTTAGTTATTTGTTGGATTTGTTATATGTTTTCATGGATGACTTATTTGATCTGTGATGGATTTATTTAATTTATGGATGAATGTTTCCTTTGTTATCATTATTGATTTATTTTAGTACTAATGTAAGAGGTATGTTTCCACTTTGTGGGTACCTCATTATTTAAACTTTATGTAATTTAATTTATTTTATATTCTGGACCAATGTAAAGGACATGTTTCCACCTTTCGGTGGATGTCCTATTTAGTTTTAGACATGGACGATGTAAGGGCATGTTTCCATACTCGGATGGGTGTCCATTCATTTGCTTTGTTTGGATATTGCTTTAATTTTAATAAAATGATGCTAAATTTAGTTTTAATTCAATATAACATAAAAGCTACTTTAGTTGGTTAAATGGATTAAAACCTAATTAATGGGAATTATCATGAACCGATTTCCATTTTTAAAAATATAACTATTGGTTGAAACGTCCGAGGGAATTATTTGAAAAACAACATACTCCATGTTGGCATTTTATTAACCATATTACCTGTCACATCCGCCTACTGCATTTATGCAGTGTAGACACGTGCATAGCGAGAGTAGGGAAAAGGAGAAGATAATTCTTGATAACAGCCCTAGATAAGGTTGTATGACAAAAGGGACATAATTGTAATTTTTAATAAAGTTGGGGACGTAGATGTAATTTCAAAGAAAGTTGCACCGGATGTTCTTAATAGTGCATATAATAGATTTCAAAAATGGAATGTAGAGAAAAACCGGATCGCAACGACGTGTAACGGTTTTTCCAGGAAATGTCCCGTTAAAGAAAAATGAAGAAATGTTGACTAAGGGCATTTTGGTCATTACCAATTAAAGTTATACATGAATTTAGGGTAGGAAATAAAGACGTGAGTACGTAGAGAATGGCAAGAGGTTAAATATGAAACGATCGTCAGTGGAAACGAAGCCGGAGAAAACCCGAGCAAAAATAGGACCTAAAGGGAATTTTGTAAAAAGTTGAGGGCTTATCGGTAATTTTTCAAAATGACTTAGAAACCTAAAATAGATCTTATAAATAGAAAGTAGAGGTCGAGAGGATCAAAACCATATATAGTTTGACTCGTGGAACTATACGGTTTAAAAGATATGATCGATTAATCGCCGGAACGTAATGTGGCTCGGTTTCGTGTCGGGACCGGATAAGTAACCCGGGACAACTTTATGAGATCCAATGGGAAGAGAGACAAGTGGAAAGAAGTAAAGGAAAAAGGAAGTTATAAAAATCAAAGGTTGGCCAATCAAAAGAAAACATTTAGCATGTGTAATAAATGTGTAATAAATGAAGAAAGAGAAAAAGGGGACAAGTGGTCAAGGTGATCATCACTTCCTTTGTATATATAAATATGTGATATGAAGAGAAAATTCTCTTTTTCCACTCACCAAATTCGGCCAACAAGGGAAACACCCAAAAGACTTCCAAGTTTCTTCAAAAGTTGATTTTTAAGGTGAGTTTTTTTAAGGTTTTCTAGTATGTAGACTTTAATTTTTAGTTTTAGGTAGTTATATAACTATTGGAAGATTGGAAATTAGGGTTCTTATGGTGGATTTGGAAATTTTAAGTAGTTATGATATTAATCAATTAAATGAAAGAATCAAGGTTTCTAAGGTTTAATAAGGTTAGATTAGGGTTTAGTTTGAAAAGAAATGGAGGATAGCTTATTAATCTAAATTGCTAAGGTTTATGTTTAAGGGTGTGTTCTTGAATTTCTTGAAGGAAAAACAAAGATTAAGGAAGGAGAAGGAGGAAAAGAAAAAGGGGAAGTACAAGAATAAGGTTTGGTGCTTTACCATAAAAGAAATTCTATTTTTCTTACAAACTTTGGTTTATGGAATTTTTGATGTTCATGAACTTTAATTAGTTTGATTTGAGTCAAATATGCAAAAGTTGTCAAAGGGAAGTGTTTGAATCTTCACTTTACCATTAAAGAAGCCTTAATATTGATTTGCAAAAGAAAAATAAACTATCCTATGCATTTTATGTGTTTGGGCCGAAATGGTCCCAAAAAGACAGCTTTCTGGACCTTTTTGTGGAAATCGTTTGAGGCAGCAAATGAATGAATTTTTCAACGAAATTTTACATGAAATTAGTCAACATATAAAACAAGTTTTCTGTAAAATTTTAGCTAAAAATAAGATCATTTACTTGGTCAAATGCATGACTGAAGTGGACTGAAATTTTGACGAAAACCCAGATTTTACTATTCATTTGGTCATGCCATTTTGCGTTGCCGATTTGTCTCGCCGCAACACTATTCATTTGGTCAATTTGTGATATTTTGAGAAATGCTTTGAAATGTTTGATGTGTTTATTGTGGATGTTAAATATGCGAAAAAGGGGAATGGTTTGACTAAAGAATGTGTTGCGCGGCATAAATGGCAAAGTGCGATGGGAATTTAAAATGATTTCGCGAGTCATCCTAAAATGAGGTTTGAGACTTAAATTGAATCATTTAAAGCTTTTTTGCTCTACTGGATAGTGGGAGTGGTAGATAAGGGTATGGTGCACTATACTAACTTATGCAGTACTGCTTGATATTGTGATTGAATTGATATGATCTGAACTCAATGGTGAGGGCCATTGGGGGCCAATGGTGAGGGCCATTGGTTATAACCAGGATGGTGAGGGCCATTCCTGTGATCTGATATCGGTGGTGAGGGCCACCTATGTTACAGTGGTGAGGGCCACTGCCTTTTCACTATGGTTCCCTATATACCAGTAGAGCCTGGATCAAAGACATTATTTTTCGTTGAACTATATAATGCAAATGAATTTGAATTATGATTTTACATTATTGAAAACATATCATACTGAATGTATCACGATTTCTATTGGTATAATGTTGGTTGATTGTTGATTTTATTATTTCCTTTTTACTTCGAATACTTTCATGTACTACTTTTATTTTTATTGGTAAAGTACCCACTGAGCGACAACGCTCAGCGAGTTAAGTTTTCCTTGACTCGTAGGTTCGGAGCAGTAGATAAATCTTGGGGAAGCAACGACCAGACCACAGCAAAATCTCAGGGGTAGATCTTTTAGTTCCATTATGAGTCGATAGTTGTGGCATGTATATGAATAAATATAAAAGCGATTTTCTATGTTATAATTGTATGTTAGTAGTATGTAATAATCATAAATCTTTACTTTATGTTATATTAGAAGTGTGAACTCTTCGTGCAGGTTTGTAGTTGAGGGTATAAGGTGGATTCATTGGGAGTGCATTAAATTTGATGGTATTCTTATTCACATTGGTATGTGTAAAATGTTTTCAAAAATCAGAAAAACAAGTTTTGACGACACTTGGGATCCAAATTTCTAGGCGGAACTATGGCAAAATTTCTGTAAAAATCAGAACTAAAATTTGACTAAGTAAATTGGTAGCAACAATTAGGATAGTGTGGCACCTCTACTCAGCTTACACATGTAGGTTGGGAAGGGGTGTTACAATTAGTGGTATCAGAGCTAAGGTTTAGCCGCTTCTGGGTAATCCAACATAGGAGGATGTACGTTTTATGTCGGGAGTGGCCATTACCGACGTAAAACGAGATATCCTGTAGTAAATAAGAGATTGTACGATTTCATGGAGTCCTAAATTTTGCAATGTATATAAGGGCTTCCTAATATTTTAAAACTTTATGTTTGGAAATAAATAAAAGTTGTGTTGTATATGTGTTAATTAAGAATTTTATATTTATATACATGCCACCTAGGGTAAGATAATGCTGTTGGTCTGGGTCGTTAATAATGATGGGATGGTATATGTTTACTCTTTAGATGTCGCAAGCAGCACAGCGTGATATAGAGGAGGAGGTCGAATCTCAGGCCTCCCGAATTGTAGAAATGCGTGTATCTGAGACATCAGCGTCGGAGCAACCACCCGCTGATGCTCCTATTCCCAATGATATGTTGCAACAAATGGCTGCCGTATTTCGGCAGATAGCCGGCGTTGCCCCAGCCCCACCCCCAGCGCCAGCACCCATACCAGTACCTGCTGTAGGAGGGGAAAGGAAACCCCCGATAGAAAAGATAAGAAAGTATGGTGCGAAGGAGTTTAAGGCTCGAAGGGACGATGATTCTTCAACAGCCGAGTATTGGCTGGAAGGAACAATACGAGCCTTAGATCAGTTACAGTGTACGCCAGAAGAGCGAGTGATATGTGCTACTTCCTTATTAGTGGAAGAAGCATATATATGGTGGGACACAGTTCACCAACGAGTTTCACCGGAACAGAGAACATGGGATTTCTTTGTGAATGAGTTCAAGAGGAAGTTTATATCGGAGGCATACCTAGATGCCAAGAAAAAGGAGTTTCTACACTTAAAGCAAGGTCGACTGACCGTTGCTGAATACGAGAGGGAATTTACTAGGTTGAGTAGGTATGCCAAGAAGACAATTGAAGATGAACATGATAGATGTAAGCAATTCCAGGATGGGTTGAATAATGAGATTAGGATGCAGTTAATCGCTGCTAATATCAAAGAATTTTTTGAGTTGGTCAATAGGGCTCTAGAAGTAGAGCAATGCCAGTCTGATGAACAGAATAGACGACAAAAGATGAAACAGAAGAGAGGTACCCAGAACTATTCGGGAAACTACCGATCATCAAGGAAACGATTCCGCGGCAGTGGTTCCACGGGAGACGGTAAACGTCGAGGTTACAGTCAGGGATCAATTCGCGGTGGCTTAAGTCAAACTACCTCAGTTGCTAGTACGGGACGATCCGGACGAGGACAAGGAAGAGGATTCAGCCGAAGCGGAGGTAATTTCTTTATCGGTCCGAGAGGTATTGAAGGCGAAAATAATAATCCACGCTGTGATCAATGCGGACGCCGTCACACGGGAGAATGTTGGGGTCGGACATTTGCATGTTATATATGTGGATCTTTAGACCACCTTATGCGAGAGTGTCCCCAGCGAATACAGAATCTACCTAGGGATACTGAGAGATCGCAAGCGGCAGCAGGTCGAGGCCGAGGCAGAGGAAGGAGCGAAAATCTGTCACGTGTGCAATCTGAAACAGTGAATCGACCAGAAGCAAGGGCTCCTGCTAGAATGTATGCTATGAGGGGGCGAGAAGACGAAGAAGCGCTAGACGTGATTGCAGGTCAGTTGTCTATGTTTGGGGTTCCGCTTTACGTTTTAATAGATCCAGGTTCTTCACACTCATATATATGCACGAAAAATGAAAAACTTGAGGACCTAAAGGTAGAACTAGAGAAAGAGGGAATATTAGTTACTAACCCATTAGGAAATGAGGTGATTACTAGGAAGGTAGTGAAAGATTGCCCAATAGAGATACATGGACATATCTTTTGGGGAGATTTATTTGAACTACCATTTCAAGAATTCGATGCTATTCTTGGGATGGATTGGTTGGCCAAGCACGATGCACTAGTTGACTGTAAACGGAAGAGAGTTTCCTTGCATACTACAGACGGTGACGAAGTGACTCTAGTAGGAAAAAGGAAGGACTATCTAACTAACATCATTTCTGCCATGACGGCTAAGAGGTTAGTGCAAAAAGGTTGCGAGGCATACCTGGTATGTGCATTAGTAGCGAAAGAAGAGGCACCAAAGTTACAAAATATACCTACTGTATGCGATTTTCCTGACGTATTTCCTGACGAGTTACCCGGATTACCACCTAAATGAGAGGTGGAATTCATCATAGACGTGTACTCGGAAGCTGCACCAGTATCTATCGCACCTTACCGAATGGCGCCAGCGGAGCTAAAAGAATTAAAGGTACAGCTACAAGAACTTTTAGACAAGGGGTTCATAAGGCCAAGTGTGTCACCATGGGGAGCACCAGTATTGTTCGTGAAAAAGAAAGACGGATCCTTAAGGTTGTGTGTAGATTACCGTCAACTTAATAAGCTGACCATCAAAAACAAGTATTCGTTACCTCGCATAGATGATCTGTTTGATCAACTCAAAGGTGCTGGAGTCTTTTCAAAAATTGATCTACGATCGGGTTATCATCAATTGAGAATTAAAGATGAAGACATATCAAAAACCGCATTCAGAACTCGCTATGGACATTATGAATTCATTGTTATGCCTTTCGGATTAACGAACGCACCTGCAGTATTCATGGATCTGATGAATAGAATCTTCCACCCGTATTTGGATCAGTTCGTGGTGGTATTTATTGACGACATATTGGTGTATTCAAAGAATCGAGAGGATCATGATCGTCACCTTAGAATTGTTTTGCAAACCCTGCATGAGAAGCAGTTATACGCTAAGTTCAGCAAATGCGAATTTTGGTTGGAAGAAGTAGCTTTCTTGGGACATATTGTATCGGCAGAAGGAATAAGGGTCGATCCCAAGAAAATAGAAGCAGTATTGGAATGGAAGTCACCTAAGACAGTAACGGAAGTCCGTAGTTTCTTGGGATTAGCAGGATATTATCGGAGATTCGTTAAAAGGTTTTCCATGATCGCCGTACCTATGACCAAGCTACTTCAGAAGAATGCCAAATTCCAGTGGACCGACGCTTGTCAAAGGAGCTTTGAAAAGCTGAAACAAAAACTTACTGAAGCACCTATTCTTACACAACCAGAATCAGGAAAAGATTTTGTGATTTATAGCGATGCATCCCATATCGGGTTAGGTTGTGTATTGATGCAGGAAGGCAAAGTCATTGCGTATGTCTCTCGACAGCTCAAGCCACATGAAAAGAATTATCCTACGCATGACTTAGAGCTAGCAGCGATTGTTTTGGCTTTCAAGACGTGGAGGCATTACTTATACGGGGAAAAATGTTACATCTTTACGGATCATCAAAGCCTGAAATATTTGCCCACGCAGAAAGATTTAAACCTGCGACAGCGAAAATGGATGCAATGGTTAGCCAACTACGACTATACGATTAATTATCACCCGGGCAAAGCGAATGTCGTAGCAGTTGCACTTAGTAGGAAGTCAATGCAAGCGCTAAGTGCTATGAGGGTAAAGTTAAAACCTACAGAAGATGGAGCTATCTTTGCAAAAATGCACGTGCGACCTAATTTACATCAACAAATACGTGAGGCTCAGAAGGAAGATGAACAAGTGAAGAAGTGGAGTCAACAGGCGCAGGAGAACTGTTCAGGAGACTATCAAATTCGTCCTGATGGTATTCTCTACTACAAGAAGAGAATGGTGGTACCTAAGTCCAAGGAGCTGAAGAAACAGATTTTGCAAGAAGCTCATAACAGTTCTTATACAATGCATCCAGGAGTAACGAAAATGTATCGGGACTTGAAGGAGTATTATTGGTGGCCAGGAATGAAAAGGGATATCGTTGATCATGTAACGAAGTGTCTAACCTGTCAGCAAGTGAAGGCGGAACATCAACTACCCTCAGGGCTACTACAACCTATTACGATTCCAACCTGGAAATGGGATCGTATTACTATGGATTTTGTCACAGGATTGCCTATGACAAGGGACAAACATGACGCGATTTGGGTAATCGTAGACCGGCTTACTAAGTCCGCTCATTTCATACCAGTACGTGTGGATTACTCACTAGACAAGTTGGCAGACTTGTATATCAAAGAGATTATACGTCTCCACGGAGTTCCAACTTCGATCATATCCGATCAAGACCCACGTTTTATGTCAAATTTTTGGCAGAAGTTACAAACAGCCCTTGGAACTCGAACTTACCACAGCACAGCATTTCATCCCCAGACAGACGGACAGTCGGAAAGAGTGATTCAAATTTTAGAAGATATGCTGAGGGCGTGCGTTTTAGAATTTAAAGGTAGTTGGGACAAACACCTAAGCTTAATGGAATTCGCGCACAACAACAGTTATCAATCCAGCATACAAATGGCACCTTACGAAGCACTGTATGGTCGAAAATGCAGAACTCCAGTTTGCTGGACAGAATTGAGTAGGGAAAAGATGTTGGGGCCAGACATAGTTAAGGAAACTGAAGAGAAGGTAGAAATCATTCGAGACCGATTAAAAGCAGCAGCGGACCGGCAAAAATCATACGCGGATCTAAAAAGGAAAGACATACAGTTTGAGGTAGGTGACAGAGTGTTCCTCAAAGTCTCTCCTTGGAAGAAAGTGTTACGATTTAAACAAAAAGGCAAGCTAAGCCCTAGATTCATCGGACCATATGAAATTATTAAACGGGTAGGTCCGGTAGCTTACCAGTTGGCGTTACCACCTGAATTAAATAAAATACATGATGTATTCCATGTTTCGATGCTAAGGAGGTATCGTTCAGATCCAACCCACGTCATACAAGTTCAAGATATTGAGATTCAGCCTGAAATGACATATGAGGAAGAGCCGGTAGAGATCCTAGCACGTGAAATCAAAGAGTTGCGAAATAAGAAGATTCCATTGGTCAAAGTGCTTTGGAGGAATCACAAAGTAGAAGAAGCTACATGGGAACGCGAAGAAACTATGAAGAAGCAATACCCATATTTGTTTTCACTTGATGAGCTTCGGGACGAAGCTTAAATTAACGAGGAAGGAACTGTCACATCCGCCTACTGCATTTATGCAGTGTAGACACGTGCATAGCGAGAGTAGGGAAAAGGAGAAGATAATTCTTGATAACAGCCCTAGATAAGGTTGTATGACAAAAGGGACATAATTGTAATTTTTAATAAAGTTGGGGACGTAGATGTAATTTCAAAGAAAGTTGCACCGGATGTTCTTAATAGTGCATATAATAGATTTCAAAAATGGAATGTAGAGAAAAACCGGATCGCAACGACGTGTAACGGTTTTTCCAGGAAATGTCCCGTTAAAGAAAAATGAAGAAATGTTGACTAAGGGCATTTTGGTCATTACCAATTAAAGTTATACATGAATTTAGGGTAGGAAATAAAGACGTGAGTACGTAGAGAATGGCAAGAGGTTAAATATGAAACGATCGTCAGTGGAAACGAAGCCGGAGAAAACCCGAGCAAAAATAGGACCTAAAGGGAATTTTGTAAAAAGTTGAGGGCTTATCGGTAATTTTTCAAAATGACTTAGAAACCTAAAATAGATCTTATAAATAGAAAGTAGAGGTCGAGAGGATCAAAACCATATATAGTTTGACTCGTGGAACTATACGGTTTAAAAGATATGATCGATTAATCGCCGGAACGTAATGTGGCTCGGTTTCGTGTCGGGACCGGATAAGTAACCCGGGACAACTTTATGAGATCCAATGGGAAGAGAGACAAGTGGAAAGAAGTAAAGGAAAAAGGAAGTTATAAAAATCAAAGGTTGGCCAATCAAAAGAAAACATTTAGCATGTGTAATAAATGTGTAATAAATGAAGAAAGAGAAAAAGGGGACAAGTGGTCAAGGTGATCATCACTTCCTTTGTATATATAAATATGTGATATGAAGAGAAAATTCTCTTTTTCCACTCACCAAATTCGGCCAACAAGGGAAACACCCAAAAGACTTCCAAGTTTCTTCAAAAGTTGATTTTTAAGGTGAGTTTTTTTAAGGTTTTCTAGTATGTAGACTTTAATTTTTAGTTTTAGGTAGTTATATAACTATTGGAAGATTGGAAATTAGGGTTCTTATGGTGGATTTGGAAATTTTAAGTAGTTATGATATTAATCAATTAAATGAAAGAATCAAGGTTTCTAAGGTTTAATAAGGTTAGATTAGGGTTTAGTTTGAAAAGAAATGGAGGATAGCTTATTAATCTAAATTGCTAAGGTTTATGTTTAAGGGTGTGTTCTTGAATTTCTTGAAGGAAAAACAAAGATTAAGGAAGGAGAAGGAGGAAAAGAAAAAGGGGAAGTACAAGAATAAGGTTTGGTGCTTTACCATAAAAGAAATTCTATTTTTCTTACAAACTTTGGTTTATGGAATTTTTGATGTTCATGAACTTTAATTAGTTTGATTTGAGTCAAATATGCAAAAGTTGTCAAAGGGAAGTGTTTGAATCTTCACTTTACCATTAAAGAAGCCTTAATATTGATTTGCAAAAGAAAAATAAACTATCCTATGCATTTTATGTGTTTGGGCCGAAATGGTCCCAAAAAGACAGCTTTCTGGACCTTTTTGTGGAAATCGTTTGAGGCAGCAAATGAATGAATTTTTCAACGAAATTTTACATGAAATTAGTCAACATATAAAACAAGTTTTCTGTAAAATTTTAGCTAAAAATAAGATCATTTACTTGGTCAAATGCATGACTGAAGTGGACTGAAATTTTGACGAAAACCCAGATTTTACTATTCATTTGGTCTTGCCATTTTGCGTTGCCGATTTGTCTCGCCGCAACACTATTCATTTGGTCAATTTGTGATATTTTGAGAAATGCTTTGAAATGTTTGATGTGTTTATTGTGGATGTTAAATATGCGAAAAAGGGGAATGGTTTGACTAAAGAATGTGTTGCGCGGCATAAATGGCAAAGTGCGATGGGAATTTAAAATGATTTCGCGAGTCATCCTAAAATGAGGTTTGAGACTTAAATTGAATCATTTAAAGCTTTTTTGCTCTACTGGATAGTGGGAGTGGTAGATAAGGGTATGGTGCACTATACTAACTTATGCAGTACTGCTTGATATTGTGATTGAATTGATATGATCTGAACTCAATGGTGAGGGCCATTGGGGGCCAATGGTGAGGGCCATTGGTTATAACCAGGATGGTGAGGGCCATTCCTGTGATCTGATATCGGTGGTGAGGGCCACCTATGTTACAGTGGTGAGGGCCACTGCCTTTTCACTATGGTTCCCTATATACCAGTAGAGCCTGGATCAAAGACATTATTTTTCGTTGAACTATATAATGCAAATGAATTTGAATTATGATTTTACATTATTGAAAACATATCATACTGAATGTATCACGATTTCTATTGGTATAATGTTGGTTGATTGTTGATTTTATTATTTCCTTTTTACTTCGAATACTTTCATGTACTACTTTTATTTTTATTGGTAAAGTACCCACTGAGCGACAACGCTCAGCGAGTTAAGTTTTCCTTGACTCGTAGGTTCGGAGCAGTAGATAAATCTTGGGGAAGCAACGACCAGACCACAGCAAAATCTCAGGGGTAGATCTTTTAGTTCCATTATGAGTCGATAGTTGTGGCATGTATATGAATAAATATAAAAGCGATTTTCTATGTTATAATTGTATGTTAGTAGTATGTAATAATCATAAATCTTTACTTTATGTTATATTAGAAGTGTGAACTCTTCGTGCAGGTTTGTAGTTGAGGGTATAAGGTGGATTCATTGGGAGTGCATTAAATTTGATGGTATTCTTATTCACATTGGTATGTGTAAAATGTTTTCAAAAATCAGAAAAACAAGTTTTGACGACACTTGGGATCCAAATTTCTAGGCGGAACTATGGCAAAATTTCTGTAAAAATCAGAACTAAAATTTGACTAAGTAAATTGGTAGCAACAATTAGGATAGTGTGGCACCTCTACTCAGCTTACACATGTAGGTTGGGAAGGGGTGTTACATTACCTAGGAAAAGAGACTCGCCATTCGTGTGTGGATGTTATAAGGTTGGAAGGAATGTTCTACTTATCTTTGTTTATTGTTTGTGCATATATGCATACATACATTTGCATCTCATGTCATTGATCCTCTCTGGCTCACAGCCTTGGATTACGATAGTTCAAAAGCTTGCGATAATTCGACCTATGCTGGAAATGAAGAATCTAGCAATGACTCAATCACTTGCTCACCAAAAGCAATGAAGCACGAACAAATTCAAAGAATGATGGATGAAGCCCTCAATGCCAAGATGGAAGAAATAAAGGAGGCCCTGGCCGAGACCATAAAGAATCAATTAGCTATAATTTTAGGGAACAATGTCGAAGTATCTGCTAGCACCATGAAGCCAAAGGACAAAGGGAAGGCTAAGGCTAGAGAAGTGGCTTTTAATGATGATAAGGTGATCATTGATGATGATGATTGGGCTCAATACTTCCAAGATCCTCAAGACAAAAAGGAGTCGAAGGTTGTTGAGAAGACAACTGTTGAAAAGACCAAGACATCTAATGTTGAGAAGATGATTGATGATTTATAAAAGAAATTTGAGAAGAAGCTGGAAGAGTTATCCGAGATTGACAAACTGTTTAATCTAGACGATGAAGTTCCATACAAGTTCAAGATGTCATCCTTTGCAAAGTTTGATGGAACCAAAAATCCTCACCTCCATGTGAAGCAGTATATCACTGCTATGTAGCCCGAGCTACTAAGGCTAAAACTCTAAGGTACTTCATGCTCTCATTGGACTCTATTATCCAAAATTGGTTTAATACCTTAGCTAATAGCACACAAAAGAATTGAGATCTGCTATACAAGGCCTTCATCCAACAATATGGATACAATATCGAGATGGAAGTTACCTTAATGGAAGTTGATTCCATTAGACAAAGGCCAAACGAGAATTTTATGGACTATGTGAAAAGATGGAGAAATAAGGCTGCTTTGCTAAAGAAAAGGCCCGATGAATCTGATCAAATAAGGATGATTGTGAGAGGGGTGTTGCCTAGTCTTCATGAAAGGATGTCTCATACACTCATCCGTAATTTCAAAGATATTCTCCAAGCTGGTCCGCAGATTGAAGAATGGGAAAGGGAGAAGAATCATTTTTCAATAAGAAGGAATGAGAAAGGGAACTACCAGTATTGAAATTAAAGCACGCAAAAAGAAGTTAATGTTAATACAACTGGTCAAGCAAATAGAAGGCAGTTTTCAGATCTGGAAAAGTCTTTGTCTTGGGTCTTCAACAAATTACAAAAGAAGGGACTATTACAGCCATTAGCCCCTCGACCTTTGCCTAATCCTTTATCCCCAAAATTTGATACTAAAGCTTTTTGTCAATTTCATCAGACTCAAGGACATGAGACTGATAGATGTACTCGATTGAAGCATGAGATCCAAGATCTAATCGATAGTGGTAAACTACCTGAGCCAGACAAGCCCAATACCAAGAATAATCCTTTGCCTAAGTTTGGAAGAGTACCTCCACCGGCAACCTTCAGGGTAGGAAAAGGATTTAAGGAAGATTTTATCTTATCCTCTTTTCAAGATGGGTATTATTGAAGATGTAAAAGGAGAAGAAGCTTAACTCAATGAACTTCTCTTAGCTTGTTTATTTTTCTTGTTTTATTTTCTTTATTTTGTGTTTTATGGAACAATCGTGTTTTTCAAATTTAAAGTTATTTCAATAAATTACTTTCATTAAAATTTTTGTTGGTCTTTGTTCATTTTGGTGCTTAACCAATGAGGAATCTAGCTTGATGTTCATAAATTAATGTATCTAGGCATCATGACTTGAATGACTTTACTAGGTGAGGGAATTGCTCTATAGCATTGAGTTGTGTATGCTTACTTAGAGAGGGCTCCTGCATAATTACCTTTGTCTAGGTCCTACTCATTCTTAGAACATCCTTTGACAAACTTTCGAGGTGAAATTGAACTCTGCTTATTTAAGAGAGAAATGATCTAGGCATTGTTTCGTTAGCCAACAACTAGTATCCACCCTATTAAATATCAATCCCTAGTAGTCCTTTTGAGCCTTCATAAAATTTTAACTTTATTTTCATCAGCATATAACCCCAACAACCTACCCTGAGCTGTTGTGATACTTTTGACAAGTCTTATGATCACTAAGATGAAGAGGTAAGAAGATCAAAGAAATGAATGAATAGTCAAGATCATAACGATAGTTGATGTTCTCAATGCCATAAGGGTAGTTGAAGTTCACCTAATATCTCCAATCTATCAAGATAACATCAGAGTAACAAATGATTTATCCCTGTTAAAGGAGATTTATGTCACTCCACTCATCCATTATTAGAAACCCAAGTTGGTACAAACAAGACAGCTCTTTTAGAGCTAGAACCAAAAAGAAAAAGAAAAAAGAAAAAGAAAAGAAGAAGAAGAAAAAAGGGACAAAAGAAAAAATGAAAAAAGAAAAGATAAAAGATAAAAAAAGATAAAACCTAAAAAGGTGGTTCAGAAAGCCAACTGAGTTCTCTTTTACCTAAAGCAGCAAAAGGCTTCCATTTGGTTTATAAGGAAAATTTGACTTGAATTGGTCCAACCCAACCAAAGATTCGATCAAAATTAGAGAAAAAGGAGAAAGACCATCCAGTTCTTAAAAGTTTTGTACTTGACAATCCTACAAGGAAGAAGGACAAAATGATAAAATGCTCAAAGAAAGAGAAGAGTAAGAAAAATAAAAAGAAAGAAAAGGGAGAAGAAGAAAAGAAAGGAATTTGGGTACCAAAATTTTTGCAAAGGAAAAGACTATCCTAATCAAGATTCAGGTTAATGCCAAAAAGAAAGAAGAATGTTCAAAGCTCTTTCTTTTCATGTTTCCAATTGCCTATGGCTCCAACAAAAAGTCATGGTGTAAGGGTTTGCCCATAGAGTCACAATGGCTCCAACTTACAAATGGCCTTCATTTAACTCATGTCTCTTATAGACCCCATTTCAAGCCTATCAAAGACCTATTGATCTCACTTGGTAGGTAGAGTCTATTAATTTACTCCCTAAATATCAAAACCTCATTTTTCAAACTCTAATTCCAGTTGACAAACCTAAAAAATCTTAAACCCTAATTCCAATCTTTTAAAATTATAGACCGTGTCCTCATTGTCTACTTTAAACTCATTAATGATATAAACTTTGGTTTTAGTTATTTATTGGATTTGTTATATGTTTTCATGGATGACTTATTTGATCTGTGATGGATTTATTTAATTTATGGATGAATGTTTCCTTTGTTATCATTATTGATTTATTTTGGTACTAATGTAAGAGGTATGTTTCCACTTTGTGGGTACCTCATTATTTAAACTTTATGTAATTTAATTTATTTTATATTTTGTACCAATGTAAAGGACATGTTTTCACCTTTCGGTGGGTGTTCTATTTAGTTTTAGACATGGACGATGTAAGGGCATGTTTCCATCCTCGGATGGGTGTCCATTCATTTGCTTTGTTTGGACATTGCTTTGATTTTAATATAATGATGCTTTATTTTAATTGTTGCATGTAATATGGATAATATTATTATATTTAAGAATTTTATAATATTAAGACTTGAAAAGGAGGCCGGTTCTAATGAACTGGGCGTTGTAGGGGTGCTGGGCCATTTCTCACATTCCCCACACGTACTCAACTTTTCGAACCCATTAGAGGGTTGGGGATTCCTTAGGAATCGAGTCATCCACCCCTTACTTTTTCCCGGTTCGTCCGGGTGGCGACTCCATTTTCTCTGGGCTTAGGCCCCGAGCCTAAACAGTGCCGAAGTCGCAAGAACCATTCTATCGGGAGTGGGGGCAAAAATCCCCTCTCATAAGTAGCCTAATAGTTCCAATAAAATTGCATATATTCAAATCAAGTTCATCATTCACATTCGTTAGCTTAACACATTCAGTAAACCCTGCCCCATATAAATATTTACCTAAAACTAATTATTTAAATAAACATAAAAGTTCTATAGTAGCTAAACCCTTATTTATTTTTAAAATTTTTCAAATTCTAATTTATTTTTCCAAATCCTAAATTGCTTTCCAAAATTCCAAAACTAGTTTTACAAATTCCAATACCTTAAATCAATTTTCTAAATAACCCTAAAACTCTATTATATCCAAAAACCCTAGTTTTTAAATCAAAAAGTTCTAAAACCCTAATTTGAAATGTAAAACCTAAAAATTGTATATTTATTGCTTTATCTAGGTCTAAAACTTAGATGTGATCCTTTTATGCTTTGAATGGATGATTTATTAATGTTTTACTTTATGAATGATTTATTTTTATTTTGCTCATGGTGAATGATTAAATATTTTAGTTTGGTTTAATATTTAAGTCTTAAAGATGTAAGAGGTATGTTTCCACTTTGTGGGTACCTCGTTTGTTAAAGTTTAATGTAATTTTATTTACTTTAAGTTCAGGATTAATGTAAAGGGCATATTTTCACTAAATGGTGGGTATCTTATCTTATTTTATTTTTGAACATTGGGCATTGTAAAAGGCATATTTTCATCTATGGATTGATGCATATTTTGTTTGTTTTATTTTAATAAAGTGATGGATATTTATTTTGATAATTGTATGTATTATGGATAATATTATAATATTTAAGAATTCAATAATATTTAGACCTTAAAAGGAGCCCGGTTTCAATGAACCGAGAGTTATGAGGGTGCTGGGTCATTCTCACCTTCCCCAAATGTAACTAACTTTTTAAACCCAATAGGGCATTTGAGATTCCTTAGGAATCGAGTCATCTACCCCTTTCTTTCTTCACAGCCCATTCGGGTGGCAACTCCATTTTCTTCGAATTTAGGCCTGTATTCTCTAAGTCCCTGAGCCTAACAGTGCCAAAGTCGCAAGAACCATTCCACATGTGAGTGGAGGTAAAAATCTCTGCTCATAAGTATTAACACATCCTACTAGATTCGAGTTTGTATATCCAATGACTTCCAAGTTACTAGTTCTTTTATATGTAAGGATATATCTTTTTGTCCCTTGAAGATACCTCATCACCTTCTTTGTAGCTCTCTAGTGACTGATTCCTAGATTACTTTGATATCTTCCTAACATACTCATAACACAACAACTGCTATACCAGGCCTTTGTGTAAACCTATGCATATATTAAGCTTCCATCTGCTAAGGCATATGGAATGTTAGGGGTGTCCATTCGGTTAATCGAATCGAATTGAAATATGAAATAACCAAAATTTTTGAAATTTTATAAATAATAACCGAACCAAATAATTTTAAAAAATTGAATTTTAACTGAATCAAAATAATTTAGTGCAGTTAATCAATTATTTCGGTTAACCTATTTTTTCCTTCTATATGTAATAGGAAAACTTTTAAAATCAATCTATCAATAAATTTTCAAAATAAGTAAACTCATACGTAAATATATAAAAACTAGTCATTTAGTAACACTATTAGAAGTTATAGTAAAATCAACATTAAATATATCAATATTTAATATTAACAGATATCACTATAAAAATAAAAATAGCCTAAAATATATTTTCAATGGATAATAATCTTAAAATAGTCAATGAGTTTATAACTTTAATTACATTACAAGAATTTCGAATTCCATATAATAAATGATTCAAAATGTCATCATGAATTAAGATAGAAAGTACCATTATAAAAAAATTATTAATAAAATGTTATGTTAATTAAATTGCAAAGTTTTCATCTATATAATTAACTGTGAGTTTTAATTACAACATAAAAGTACAATAAACTCATATATATATATATATAAAGTAATAAATCAGTTAATTTTTATATTATCATAGAACTAATCGAACCAAACTCCAAACATTGAAAATTTTTATACATTAATAATCAAATCGAATCAAAAACCGATTATACCTATATCGAAATAACCAATTTTTTGCGGTTTAGTTCGGTTATTTGGTTAAAACCAAAATAATGCTCACCCCTAGGGAATATTCTCTATCTCTTTCTTTTCAAGCTAATTATCAGGACACTGAAATAAACCAAACTCGTCCCCTTTTGCTATAGGTGCTACACTGGATGCATAATCTTTCATTGTAAATTGTTCAAGAACCTTATTAATATAGGTGTCTTATGATAGCCCCAAGATGCCTTGGGACCTATCCCTATGTATCCTAATGCCAATGACATAGGAATCCTCACTCATATCCTTTATATCAATATTCTTGGATAAGAACTATTTCACTTCATGCAGCAACCCCAAATCTCTTTAAGCAAGCAATATATCATCCATATACAAGATTAGGAATGTTATATTGCTTCCACTGACCTTGTGGTATACACATAGATCCATGATATTGTTGGACTTTTCTTCTCCAAATTTCTCCTTTCTCACTTGAATTGCTCTATTCTGGCTCCAAATGCTTAAAACTACTTAACCTGCCAAGAAAAACACATTCTACTTTTAAAATCTATAAAAACAAAATAAAATTGATGCAAGATGAACTCATTTCAATTAAAAAATAAAGACACATCACCAAATATTTTCAATGAAACCAAAAGAGGTTATCACATCATGGAATTTAAGGTGCCATTATCGTGACACTTACTTAAGTCCATAAATAGACATCTTTAGCCTACATAAATAGACCTATTTAGCTTATAGACTAGGTTATTTTTAGCATTTGAGATGAAGCCTTCAGGTTGTTTCATATATACCTGTAACATTCATAATTTTATATAGAATAAAATAATTAATATGAAGGGTTAGTTAATTTGTTGGAAGAGAGATATACATGGTATATACCTAATGTATACATGAGTTATACATAAAATATACTTTGGATGCATAGTGTATACATGGTATATACCTGCATATACATTTTTCACTAAAAGACGAAGTATGGTAAAAAAATCAAAAGTTAAAATATATATATAATAAAAAATAAATAATAAAGAAGGTTAAAATTAATTGTGGATAGGAAGGAATACTAAAATATCTTAATATTTTATTAATTAATTATTTAGTAATTATATATATGTGAGGGATATAATTGAAAATGTTGGAAATATACTTCTTCTTCTTCTTCCTCCTTATAGTAGCCAAATTTCTCCATTAGAGTGGGGGGGGGGGGGGGGGGAAGCTTTGCTTCATCTTATACTCCAAATTTTATAAGAATTCCAAAGGATTTAAGGTGGATTTGAGGATTATACAAAGAAATAGGTAAGTTTTCATCAATTCAAGCTTGTTTTGTTAACTTTTATGATTATGTAAAATTTGAGTTTTTGATGGAGGAGGTTATAATTGTAGAAATAGATTGTTTTGAAGTTATTTAGATGTGTGTGTGATGATTTTATGGTTGGATGATGGAAATGAGTTTTGTATTGGTAAAATTTGAGAAGGGTCATGCGGAATTAGGGTTTTTATTGGAAGTTTGGTTAGAATTTGTGTAATTAGTGATAGTTTGGTATAGATCAAGAATGAATATGATTCTTACTGAACAATTTTATTTATTGTATGAATTATGTGTGTTTAGGCCAAAATCACCCAAGTGGAGGAGTTTAAGGTTTATTGAGAATTAAAGCTTGGAAGGTGTTGAAATTTAATTTTGAAGTTGTATAAGGTTAGTACATACTTTGATTTCATATATATATATATATATATATATTGAATTTTCATGTTTGGCATAAGCATATTAATATTGTAAAAAGCTGTTGTTTTACTTGAAGGCGAGGTTATTTATATAACCTATGCATTGCTCCTTAAATTATAATATAAATGTTGCATTTGACCATTGTGAAATGGTGTTTAGACAAGTCTTGTATGAAGTACTTAGTGATATGTAATGATATATACAATATGGAAATATCTATGGAAAGTGGTAAAAAGTAAAAATGAGTTACGTTATGAGTGTAATTAAAGATTGTGCTCAATGTGATTGAGAAATATGAAAAATATGGGTAAATTGACAAAAGAGATGAGAATATAAAAATGTGTCATAATGTTGTTGAGTTTGGTTTCCATGTATAATTACTTGTTCAAAAATATCGAGTTTGATACTATCGAGTTGGCATGCCAATGATACCTCATGATGTTTTATTACGTCTTTGAGCGAGACACACTGGTGTAGCACACAATGGTGTTGAGGAGGCAGCCTTTAGTGATATTATATGACACTTAAACTCCAGTGTTGAGAGGGGACGACCTTCGCATGGTATTAAATGACACTTAGATCCTCGACGTTAGACCTGCGAGTTGCAATAGGCTAAATTAATATTTCTAAAACTTGGATATTATGTAAGGACTTGTTGGGCCTAATGTCTGTGTGTGCTTATGAGATGTTGATATATATATATATATATTATGAGTGAATGGATGCAAAATAACTATTACATGGTGATGATATTAAATATTTTATAAGATAATGGATGTTTAAATAAATTTTGCTTTGTGATGATAGCATGATATATTATGTGTCATGAAAGCATATAATGATTTTAAAATATTTTATGTTATCAAGGTATGTACCACTAAAAAGTTAGCTTAGCACTATTGAAATATATCACACAGGTGATAGGACTGCAGAGTATGCAGAGCAGAGAGATCCGGGTAGATCTTAGTAGGTCTAGGACTTGTGGTTAACATTTATAGATTGAGTTTTGCCATGAGACCAACCTTGCCAGTATTGAATACATATATAATTTTGGTTTCTATATACTTTGGTTTGTACATTTTAATCACATCATATGTATTTTAAATATGTTTTGGGGATATTATATATATATGTACTTAAAATGAGTAATGTTTTAATTATGGAAACTTAAAATGAGTAATATTATTCAAGAGGTGCCTCATCATTAATGGTAAGTTCTTCATGATGAGGATTTTCCTGATTTCTACCATGATCAACATTGACTTTAGAAATCCTGTTATGTTCTACATTCACTTCAAGTGGATGGGTGTAATGTAATATTAATATTTAGTGATTGGGTCACTAAAGTGATCACTCCCACTAATTATGTCAATTTCAAGAAATTTGGCATTCCTAGATTCCATAAATTTCATTGAATCTGATGACAATATAATTTATTTCCCTTTGGACTTTTCTATAAAGCCAATAAAACATGTAGTAATTGTCCTAGGATCCAGCTTCCTTTCATATGGGTTATACACTCTTACCTCAGCAAGACAACCCTAAACATGTGTATGATTCAGGCTAGGTTTCCAACCATTTCAGATTTCAAAGGATGTTTTTGACACTGCCTTTGTTGGTATTTAGAATATACACAACTGTTTTATGTGCATCTCTCTATAGACAAATAGGAACTTTAGAGCCTTTAAGCATATTTCTTAACATGCCCAATAGCTTTATGTTTCTTCTTTCAACTACATCATTCATATCAGGTGAACCAGGCATAGCATATCATGCTCTTGAAGAAAATTAGAAAATGGACCTAATACTTGTCCATCATTAGTATACCTTTCAAAATATCCCCCCTCCCCTATAAGATTTCACTATCTTGATATGTTTTTCAATATATTTTTCTACTTTTTCTTTATATATCTTAAATGCATCTAATGCTTCACTTTTAGTATAAAGCAAGTAGATATGCATATAACATGAGAAATCGTTAATAAATGAGATAAAATATTTCTTACCATTAGAACATAAATCAAGGGTTCATATATCAGTATGTATGATCTCAAGTTATTCAGAACTTTCCCTAGCCCCTTTACATGACATGTTGATTTGCTTACCTTTAATGCAGTCTACACATGAATCAAGATCAGTAAAATGCAAAGAATGAAGTATACCATCCTTTATCAATCTTTTGATTCTCTTTATAGAGATGTGTCGTAATCTCCTATGCCACACGCTAGTAGAATTCTCATTCATGACACACCTTTTAATTTCACAGTTACCATGAATAGTTACAAAAAAAAAACTCAAAACATCATTATAGTGTGAATCTTAAATAGACCATCAACTAAAGAAAATTTTCCAATAAAAAATGAATCCTTTATTAAATTGAAGGAAAATCTAGAAATGTTCAAAGTGAATCATAATGGAATCAATTTTGCAATGGAAATCCAAATTCCTAGAAAAACTAGGAACATAAAATGTCTATTCAAGATCCAATACATAACTAGAAGATAAAATTTTTCTATATATTCCTACGGCTTCCACAGCTAAGCCAATCTCGTTTCTTGGAAAGACTTTTATGCTCACTGGGATATGAACTCCTTTTGCTTAGAAAATCCTATATTGTATTAGCAATATGGATCTTAGATCTAGTATCAATCCTCCAAGTGTCATAACATGCATTAACTAAATGAGATTCAAAACACACAAAAGATAGAGTACCTTTCTTCTATAACCAAGCCTTCATCTTGAGGTAGTCCATCCTAAAATGACCCTTTTTCTTGCAAAAGAAGTACTATGCCACCTCTTTTTTTGAAACATGAATAAGAGGTATGCCCTTCTTTTTTCCCTTTCCTTCATATTCCTTTTTCCTAGAACCTCTTACTAGATGGGCTTTCATAGGGTGTATTGCCTTTCTCAATAATGAGCATGTTCTCCTTTTGTGCATACATGGCCAATAATTCATTCACAGTTCATTTGTCCTTATATGTGTTGTAGGAGATCTTAAATGGCCCATATGGATATGGAAGGGAATTGAGGATCAATTGGACCAAGACGGCATTAGAAATATATCTCAAGGGATTTCAGTTGAGCCATAATGTCGCTCATATGTATAATATGCTCACGTACCCCCCTAAATCCATCAATTTCGTGAAGCACAACTAATTCATTAATGTGCTTGATAGGGACTTGTTAGAAGAAGCAAATTGCTCATCAATGGCTTTCATATAGTCCTTGATTTTAGGGCAATCGGGTATGGACCCATGGATGTTGATCGTAATGCGTTGTTTAACAAGCAACAAACTGAGGCGATCATATCACTCCCATCCTTCATACAACATTATTTCTACAGCAGTACTTATATTAGTGGGCTCCAGAGGCTGCTCCTTTCATATGGCATAGTCCATATCAAGGCATGCCAATTGATGAAGAACATCTTGCATCCAGGCTTTATAGTTGCTTCCGTCTAGAATGATCTTACTACCAACATCAACTAATGGAAGAGATGAGGAAGATCTTGCAACTTCAAACCGTGATTAATAATAATGCTTATAGAACAAATTTGAGGCAACCATCACATATTCATTAATGTATGTTTACCAATGTATAACATACTAAAACATAAATATCGTATCACTAAATCTAGTTGTGGACAAAGATATTAGCATATATATATATATATGTATTTATATATATATATATACCTTTAATGATGAAACTAGAAGGCATTTAAGTTTCCTAATGCCTGTGAACTATTGAAAAATATAAAGCAATTTCTATTTCATCCTAAATAATATATAGTTATAACTATCTACCTATGGAAAAAATATATTGTACTTATATTATTAATTAGAATTGATGTTTTTGCATCACATATGATTTCTATATTCATTGGAACAAATCAAGTATGTATATTTATAATTATTTGAGGATGTTGTGACAACTTCTTAATTAAATATGCTAATCATAAACATCTAAACCAATTATGTTCATTTAAATAATTATTTTCACTAATTTCTTTATGAGAATTAATTAATTAATTAATTATGTAACTAATTAATTTAAAATTCTCCTATCATATTTTGTCCAATATAATTTAATGCCAATACAATGTTAATAATAATAATAATCATTTTCACATAATTTTTGGTTTCATAATTAATTAATTTAGTCCCTTAAAATTAATTCTTTAATAGGTCCAAAACAACACAAAACAAAATTAAATGAATAATTAAAATATATAAATTCATTTATTTACTTATTAACACAAAGATAAATTTAAAAAGAATATACAAATAAAACAAAAGGTCTCTAAATAACTAGTTGGGGTAGCTTAACTGGCCACCTGATGTTACTCTCAATAGGAGAGATCAGGGGTTCGAACCTTACAAAAACGTATTTCCAAGTTCGAGCTTTTGAAAAAAAAAATAAAAAAATAAAACAAAAGGTCTCTAAATAAAAAAATCCAAATGGATTTTAATTTTATTCTATTTTTATTTCAAAAGAAATATGCCAAAAAAAACTCAAATTTAGCCCAAAACTTAAAATTCCATAAAACAATTTAAAGAAAAAGAAAATAAACCAGAATATTTTTTTTAAATGCCCACGTAACCTTATGGGCTTGATAGAAAGTTGGCCCAAAACATTATTATTATTTTTTAAAATCTAGATGCAGATTGGGCTTAATACAAAATGAGATAATTAGAAGAAACAAGTAAATTCGACAGGGATAGAGCTCAGAAGACAGCCCAATGCGCTTCAAAAATCTAAAATATCCTCTAGCCATATAAACCCAAACTCAATTAGACCCGAATATCTTCTTTGTTTTAGGTGATTCAAAGCCAGAATTCATCAAAAAAAATTTAAGGAATTGATTTATGAAATCAAAATTGGCAAAAACAATTTGTAAAATTCTAGAAATCTTTTTATTTTTATTTGATATTAAAAATCAATCCAAAAATCTTATTTGTACAAAATAAAAATTATTCAAATTTTAAAAACACATAATGGCATGATTTCACCATTAAAGCTAATTAAATAGCAATATAAAACGAAATCAAGCCTTCAAAAATTAATTGTATTCACTATGATAAAAACATTCAACAAATATACTAAAAGAATTTTGTTCAATTTTAAAGCAAATTAATGTTGCACAATCAAAAGCAACACAGATAGTTAACATAATATTAGCCAAAATAAAAATAATTTTATGTGCAAACAACACATATATATGTATGTATGTTTATGTGTGTATATATATAATACCAGATGAAGATATACATGCTCCGATATCACTATAAAAAAAACTCATGTTCTCCACATAAATTAAATAATATAATCAATGCAAATAATAATCTCCTTATGAACAAAAAATATATAAAGAGATTATAATAGATTATGCAGTGAAAAATTAATTTATGTACCTCTAGCCATGGTAGAAAATTAAAATAGATGAAGCATGTGAAATAAGAATGAGAAAATTTTCTAGCTATGAATTTTTTTCATTGTAATGAAAAGATTGAAGAAAATTACCAGGAATCCACTCCTTTTATATGTGCACTATCAGAAAATTATACTACCATCAAGGTTTAGTCGAAGAACGTGTATAACAAAATAAATAAAAGACTCTACCATGTAACTATCCATAAGGAAATGTTGGTAAATTTACAGTAAATGAGGGTGAGGATCACTCAAGATTAAAATCTAAAATATCTTATCTTAATATTATCTAGATAATTATTTAAATATATGAAAAATGAAGAGGCAGTAGAGTTGTTTAAAAATTGGGTGAAACAGGGATCCTTGTGGGAGTATAATCCTTATATCTAACTCAACCAATAGGAAGAAATATTTCTCTGGTCCCATAAAAATTTTGGAGAGTCCCTTTGCTGTTTGAGGTAAATGCCTATAGGGAACATGGATTTTCCATCCCACTACGAGCCCTACATAAAAGAATTTAAATTGAGATTGAGGCCAAAATCTAAATGTGCTCATAATTAAGATCTAGTAATTTTAAATTAAATTCAACTAAATTAATTCTAACCATTTTGCTTAAAATTTAAGAGAGTTAAGTTTTAGTTTATATTAATAGAGTATAAGTATTTTCACTAACAAAATTTGAACTTTTTTTAGAGAAAAGAAAAGAGAAAGAGGGAACAACTCTTAAATAAAAATTTGAAATTTTTAGTATAACTAAAATAGAATTTTTAATGAAATATTTGGCTCCAAGAATTCCATATTGAAAATTTTTCTTAAAATTTTCATTTTTTTTAATATTTAGCCTGAAGAATAAAATAGGAATATTAAATTAAGTAAATTGAATTTATGTGCCTCAAAAATTCTTAATAATATGAAAGAATAAATTGTCTTATCTTGCAAACAGATATTTTAGTAAAACTATACTAATAAATAATATTTTTAATATTATTAAGATAACTAAAATATATACCTAAAAGGGAACAAAAAGAGTTTTAAGATAAAAATTTAGTTATCATCAATAACTTTTCAAGTAGTACGTTGCATTTTTACTCTTTAACTAATTTCATTTTCCTTTTTAAATTGTATGCCATTATATTATTATTATTGTTGTTGTTGTTGTTGTTGTTGTTATAATACTAAAATGTAGAAGTCACTATTTCAATAAAAATACTTCTCAAGTTTTTATTTTTTTTATTTCGATTTTAACTTTTTACGAAGTTTGTGAGTCATGATTCTTAGAATATTGAATTTTTAAAAGTTTAGTTTTTTTTTTAATTTTATAAATAGGCAATATAAATTTAATTATTTTAAAATAATTTAAAATGAACATGTTATTATTTATAATTAGATTTAAAGTTTTTTTATTATTTGACTTTATTTTTAAAAGACTTTTCACTTAGAAATATTTATATATATCAACTTTGTTTAAATTTCAATATATTTATTTTTTTCTTTTATCACTTTTTTTAGGTAAATTTATAATTTTTTTCTTTTGATTAAAAATTTAACAAGTAATAAATTTTCACATATTTTTTAATTTAAACCACTAATTTAATTTTTTAATTAAAGCAACAAAATTAAAATTTAATATTTTGATCATTTATTTAATTAACAAAT
Source organism: Garcia nutans (assembly GCA_947685225.1). Classification (NCBI taxonomy): domain Eukaryota; kingdom Viridiplantae; phylum Streptophyta; class Magnoliopsida; order Malpighiales; family Euphorbiaceae; genus Garcia; species Garcia nutans. Next base: position 10,117,383 of record CANTUV010000014.1, on the reverse strand, counting down.
TCTCAAATCAATTCAAAAAATATTTTAATACATTAAAAAAATATTATTATAAAATTTTTTTATAATATATAAATATAAAAATTTTAATATCATTTGCATGTATATATAATATTTTTTATATATTAATTATATTAATTTTTTATTTAAAATAATATAAAATATTATAAAATATGTGAGTGAATTTATTTACAATATAATTTATGTTATATTGTTTCTTTTTGAATATATTCTCAAGAAATTATAACGTTAATAAATGCAAATTTATAGCTTAATTTAGGGGCATCCACCCCAAGGATTTGCATTGGTGATTTTAATCAAGTTCTTTTATCTCATAAAAAAAGTAGTGATGGTCACAGTGATGTATGCCGTACATGAAACAATGGAGAGCTAGTGGAATATAGATTTAAAAGTGTTCAATTGTCTACTTATATCTAGTTGTTATTATTTTTCATATGTATGTTAGGAGTCGCCGTTAATCAATTATAATATTTAATTAGACACTTTATAATGATTTACATTTTTATAGATAGGATCTAGAGAGTTGATTACGTGTAGGAAAAAAAATCATACAATGCCCAAAAATTGATATTATAATTATTGTGATATTTTTATTATCTATATTTTTATTTGTAAGAAAAATTATATTCATTGCCTGAATATAAATTCTAATTATATATTTTTTAATAATTCTCACGTTTTTATTATTATATCCATATCTGAATACAAAAATATATTTTATAATTTTTATTATTTAATTTTATTATTACTAACAGTTTTATTGCCTATGTGGGTATAATTTTTATGAATTAATCTAGATTCACTATCTGAATGTAGAAACTTTATGTTGTTAAATGGCTTAATATTTGTTAAATTTATTATTAATTTTTATTTTGTCCACTCTCTAGATATGACTGTACTATTTACACAAATTTCATTAAATATATATATTTTTTATTTTTGCAATTTGTTAATATATAGTTTTTAGAGAAAGAATTTTTTTTAATTAAAATAAACTTAAATTCGAAACTTAATTTTAATTGCTTATGTATTCACTTAACGGAATTAAAGTTCTTGTAGTTCAATCTATTATTATTATTTTTATTATTTAATTTAATTATTTAAGTTGAAAAAGAATAAAAAATATTAAAGACCTAAAAAAAGAGTGAGGAAATTGGGTCGTAGTAGTGCATAAGCCCAATATTTATTTTGTTTAATATGCATATACATATATATATATATATATATGTAAAGTGATAATAAATGCAATGTGACTTATATTGAGCTACTCAAGTAATAATTTTGCAAGCTCCCTCACTTTGTTTGTTGTCTCACAGTGCCTCTCTCGATATAAACAACTATCAGTTTTGAAAAATCAACGGCTTGGATTGCATTTCTTTTTTAAAAAAATTAAAAAGAATAAAAATGAAATAAAATAAAAGTAATTTGCCTGTTGTTAAAACTCCCCGTTTTTCTCTTTAGAAGGAAAAAAAAAACTGTCTAACTCTACCTATATATATACCCAATTCATCCTAAATATTCATTGTGTCGTTTAGTGTTGTCACCTATTTTTCTTTTTCTCTCTTTACACTCAAATGAAAATCACTTTTTCCTTGTGTATGCTTGTGTTAGTTCAAGTCTCCATTGCTGATGGCTTCTTTCAAGCAAAATCATAGGAAAACTTTCATATTTTTATTTAGTTTCCTTTTATTTTATTATTTTTTTAATTTATAGCCTTTCTTCTGTATTATTTTTTTTAAAGAATGGTATAAATGTTTATTATTTTTTAATTTATTTTTCTTTTCTCTTCCAACATTTTTTGAGTGATTTATCTTTTGAATCGTCATCCTTTTATGTTTTCTTTTGAGTTTCTAACATCTATTAACTCAAAGATTTATTTGTATTCGCTTTTTTTATTTGTTGTGTATTATTAATCCTGTATTTTGCATTTTATTTATTTTTATTTTTATTTCTTTTAATTTTAAAATATATAAATATTTATAGGTTCTTAGGTTTAATTCTTTTGCTAGAAAAAATTTTCGAAATTTGTTTTATTATTCTTTTGTGATAATTTTATTATTATTCAATTTTTTTATACACTAAATCATGCATTCATTTTTTTTTTATTTTGAGGATTTGTTCGATTTTTATCATTTTTTTTATTAATTATTGTTGTATATGAAATCTTGCATTTGAGCTAGTGTAGAAGCTGTGTATATAATGTGTTTGTATTATTTCTACATGCTTTTATGCTTTGTCTTTCAATCATTTGATTAATATTTTTATGGTAATTGTTTTGAATATCTATATCTATCTATATATATATATATATATATATATCATGTTGACATTAAATCTATGCATTTTGTGAATGTTATAGACAAATCTAGGATTGTTGTGTGTATGCATGTGTGGTTGTATTAATTGTATGCACTTCTTGCATTTTTATGAATTATTTACCCTACATATATAAATGTAATCATGTCTTGATTATATTTTCTTATGTAATTATATATCCATAATTTTATGTATAATTGCTGCAAAAGCGAATGAGTATTGCAGTAAAAAAATAAAATTAAACAAAAAGAATTAAATTATAATACACAATTTCTTTTACCTGAGTGTGATCTTTAATTGTCGAAAAGTGTTGAATTTGTATTGCTAGTTATATTGAATTTCAGATTCCTTTGTATTAGTAAACTTCCTGAATCAGAACTTTAATTCCTCTTCATTATTATTTTGATTTTTTTCTATCTTTGTGTGTTTGGAATATATATGTAGAGAATATGAATAAGATTATAAGCAATTTATTAATATTTTTATTTATTTATTTATTTACTTTTTTTTTTAAAAATGGTTACTACGGTTACCCCCTTTTACATACTTTAATTAATTAACGTTGTGCAAAATGTTGATAATCAATTATTTCTTAAGGCTTGACTTTAATAATAGGTTAAGTTTGATTTTGGGAAGTTTTCCTTAAACGTCAATGGAAACTAAGGCTTAACCTTATCGGTATCTAAAGTTTGATTTTAAGAATTTTTAGAAAATGAGAAGGGAATTTGAGGTTTGGCAATTAGAGTACCTAATGCTTGACATTAATGACTTCTTTTTTTAGAAAAAAGAGAAGGAAATCAAAAACTTGACTAGAGTGCCTAATACTCGATATTAGGGACCTTTTTTTTGAAAAACTAAAGGGAATATGAGGTTCGACATTAGAAATGCCTAAAGCTCAACTTTAAGAATTCTAGAAAAAGAAAAAGAGAACCTAAGGCTTAATTCTAGAGTGCCTAATGCTCGACATTAGAATCGCTACTTTTTTTAAAAATGAAGAGAAAACTTAATAACTAATCTTAGGAGTATCTAATACTCAACACTAGGGACCTTTTAGAAAAAGAGAAAGGGTGAACCTAAGACTTAATCCTAGGAGTGCCTAATGCTGGACATTAGATATTTTTTTAGAAAATAAAAAGAGAATTTAAGACTTGACTTTAGGAGTACATAATGTTTCTTAGTAAGAACCCCTTCTCTCTCTCTTTTTTTAAATGCAAAAAAAATCTAAGGCTTGACTCTAGGAGAACATAATATTTGACATGAGGGACCTTTTTTAGAAAATGAAAAGGGAACCTAAGGCTTGACCCTAGGTGTGCCTAATGCTAGACATTAGAGACATTTTTTTAAAAAAAAAAAAGTAGAAGGAAATATAAGGTTCAACATTAGAAATACATAAAGCTTGACTTTAGGAATTTTTTAAAAAAGAAAAAGGAAACCTAAGGCTTGATCTTAGGAGTACTTAATGTTCAACATTAGAAACTTTTTTTTAGAAAATAAAAGGGAATTTAAGGATTGACCTTCGAGATACCTAAAGCTTGACTTTAAAAATTTCTTAGAAAATGAAAAGAGAAGTCAAGACTTTATCCTAGGTGTACCAACTACTTAACAATAGGAACTTTTAGAAAAACAAAGAGAAATTCAGAGCTTGACTTTAAGATTATTTGAAAAGGTTTTCATATACAAACTCTTTTGCTTGTATTTTGGGAATTTGAAGATCTATTTTTGTAAAAAAAATGCTTAAAATTTGTATGCCATGTTTGCTTGCTTGTATCTAAATGCCATGTTAATTTTCTTTTAAAACCATCTTTTTAGTGATTAAGAAATTTTCTTTTTGAAAAAAAAAAATATTGGAACTCAACACCCCTTGAATCTGGAACAAATCCAGTACTTAACTTTGGTTATGAGATTTTCAAAATCTCTTCTTGGGTTCTGTTCAAGCAACAACTCTAGATCTTAGAACAATCCCATCTGTCAATATCTCTATAAGTATTTTGTTAGCAATTCTTCCATCCATTAATGTGTGTTCTTTTTATTCCAAATTCATTTTTTGAACCTCACAAACATATTAGCTTATTTTTAACCATCTCTTAGTATTGTATTCCTTTTTCAAATATTTCAAGAATAGTTTTTAATAAAATATATGGCTTAAAACATGGGTTGGGTAGGAATTTTGGTTTAAAATCTCTCAATAGTTGTTTTGTCAGCATTTTCCATAATTATTTATTTTTAAAACGTGCAAATATGTATGAGAAAAAAAATTATTTAGAAAAGCCAATGAATCATACAAATCTAATGATTATAAGTTTGAATTGACTTTGAATAATCCCTAACTATGCTTCTCACATCTTCTTTTTTGTCTCCTATTACAACTTTAGGCATAATACCTCTTCATAGCATCTGAATTCATCAAATTTGGCAGATCTTCTCATCCATATTGGTTAAAATGAGAGCTCCTCCAGAGAATGCTTTTTTTCACGATGTATGGACCTTCATATTTAGGAGTTCATTTTCCTCAAGAGTCTTAATGCCTAAGAATAATCTTTTTGAGCACCAAATCTCCTTCTTCAATTTTCCTTGCCTTCATCTTCTTTTCATGGACCTTAATAAGTCGTTTATGATATAATTAACTCTGATATAAGGCTGTCAATATTTTTTCTTCAATAAAGTTTAACTGATCATAACGACTCTGCACCCATTCAGCATCATCAAGCTCGGCTTCCATAATAATCACGAGAGAAGGAATCACAACCTTAAAGGGTGATACTACCTCCATGCCATATACTAAAGAAAATGGTATTACCCCAGTAGATGTTCTGATTGTGGTCCTATACCCATGAAGAGCATAAGGAAGCATTTTATGCCAATCTTTGTATATTATTGCCATTTTTTGAAATTCATCTTTGGGTGGTATGGTGAGAAATTATGATACTTAATTTTAAATTTTGCACACATCTCTATCATATCTTTATTTATGAAATTCATTGCATTATTAGTGATTATACACTCAGGTAGACCATATCGATAAATGATTTTTTTAAATAAATTTCAAGATTACATTCTTTGTTACATTTGTTAAATAGAATGCCTCTGCCTATTTGGTAAAATAATCAATCGCCACCAAAATGAATCTATGACCATTAGAAGCTTTAGGTTCTATTGGGCCAATAACATCTAGTCCTTATATCAAAAAAGGCCAGGAGGAATCATCAGTATATATTTGACATTTATGACATTTTTAGACATAGTTAATGTAGTCTGATTCCATTTTCAACTAGAAGTAATCCATTCTGAGAATTTTATGGGCCAATACATATCCACTTGAATGCATCCCACAAAATCCTTATGCACTTCTTCTATCAATCTTTGAGATTCTTTTTCATCTATACATCTAATCAGTATTGTATCATAGTTTTCTTTTTATATAAAACATCGCCACTCAAAAAGAAATTCATTGCCAATTTTTGAATTATTTTTTTGTTAGTGTTTGAGGCTTATGCAGGCTATGTTCTATCTATGAGGTACTGTTTGATATCATGAAACCATGGCTTACCATCACGTTCCTTGTTAAGGTTTGTACAATAAGCATTGACCACCTTTGGTTTTGATCTTGATGAAAGGCATTTTTCTACAAGTGTCCAATTGAAATATTATAGCTAATGTACACAATGCATCTGCAATTTGTTCTTGATTAGAGAAAAATGATCGAAACTTATGAATTTGAAGCTTTGGGCTGAATCAAGAACATATTCTTGATAAGGACCAATTTTGGATCTTTGGTTTCCCATTCTCCTTTCAACTGGTTGATTATCAATGCTAAATCACCATACACTTCCAACCTTTTGATATTCATATCAATAGCGGCTCATATTCCTAAAGCACAAGCTTCATATTCATCCATATTATTGGTGCAGTCAAAACACAATTTGGCTATTACTGGAAAACATTTTCCTTTTAGAGAGATTAGGATCACTCCTATCCCACTTCTTAAGGCATTCAAAGCCCTATCGAATTTCATAATCTAGTTTTTCTCTGATCCCTGCTTTTCTTTTAGGTTTCTTTCATCATAATTTATTGGTTGATAGTCTTCAATAGCTCGATCTGCCAAATAGTTAGCTACAACACGCCCTTTTATTGCCTTTTGGGTGATATATATTATCTCATACTATGTCAATAGAAACTGCGATCGAGCAATTCTCTCAGTTAGATCTAGCTTTTTTAAAAATGTATTTAATGGGATCCATTTGAGATATTAAAAAGCTAGTGTAGTATAGCATGTAGTACCTTAGTCGTTGAGCAGCCCATGCTAATGCTATATAAGTTCTTTCCAATAGAGAATACTTAGCTTCGTAATTAGTGAACTTTTTTATTCTATAATATATGACTTCCTCCTTCCTTCATGAATCATCATGCTACCCAAGGATACAACCCATTGAACTCTTAAAAGCTGTCAAGTACAAGAGGAGAGGATGACTGGGTATAGGCGGTTGCAGAATTGGAGGAGTCTGCAAATAAAGTTTGATCTTATCAAAGGCCATTTGACATTATTCATTCCATTTTCTTAGGTTATTTTTCCTTAAAAGCTTAAAGATAGGCTCACATGTAGTTGTCAATTGTGATATGAATCAAGCTATATAATTAAGCATTCCTAAAAAGCTTTGGACCTCCTTTTCATTTTTATGAGTCGGTATTTCAAATTATAACCCTAATTTTATCAGGATCAATCTCAATTCTTTTCTTACTGACTATAAACCCTAATAATTTCCTAGATAAAACTCCAAATATGCACTTTGAAGGATTTAACCGGAGCTGATATTTCCTTAGCCGCTCAAACAACCTTCTTAAAATAGAAATGTGGCCTTCACCATGTTGAGATTTTGCTATCATGTCATCGACATATGCCTCTATTTCTTTATTCATCATATCATGAAGCAGGGTAACCATTACTCTCTGGTAAATTACCCCTGCATTCTTTAGTCCAAAGGCATTATTTTATAGCAAATTGTTTCCTGAAGAGTGATAAAAGTTATTTTTTCCATATTATCAGGAATCATTTTAATTTGGTTGTACTCTGAGAAACCATCCATTAATGAGAACATATGAAATCGATTTGTATTATCAACCAGTACATCAATATGCAGCAAAGGAAAATTATCCTATGGACTTGCTCGATTAAGGTCCTGATAATCAATACATATTCTGACATTTTCATCCTTCTTAGGGACATGAACAATGTTAGCCATCCATTCTAGATATTTGGCCACTTTTAAGAAACCTTCTTCAAACTACTTGGTTACTTCTTCTTTTATTTTTAATAAAATTTTTGGCTTCATTTCTTTGCTTTTATTTTACAGATTTATATCTCGGCTTTAATGGTAAACGACGCACAACTATGTCCGTATGGAGTCTCGACATATCATGGTATGACCATACAAAGATGTCTATGAACTCTTCTATTAATTTAACTAGCCTTTCTTTGAGTTCTAAAAGTAGAAATACTATCTTCTCTAGTGATCTTTGTAGACCCTTATTTTTTGACCCAGCCCGAGATTTAAAAAATAGTCCAAAATAATTTTTATGGTATTTTAATTAAATGATATTTATTTTAATATTCATTACTTACAATATTTATTTTTAATAAAAATAAAAAGGTAACAGTAAAAAAAATAAGATAAAAATAAATAAATAAAAATCGGCGACGGAAAGTTTTAGTCTTCGAAGACGAATTGGCTTAGGCCAATTTGCCGCAGATTTTCCTGCAGCGAATTGGCTAGCCGCACCCAGCGCCCGCAGCAATTTTTTTGCCAGCAAACTTTCGCACGCCCGCCCTGCACGCGGTTTTGCCAAAACCCTATTCTACTTGGTTTCTAATTTTATTTCCTAAAAGGTTTTTATTTTGTTAGCCAATTAGGATTAGGTTTATGATTTTTTCTTATAAATACCACATTAAAGACACATAATGAGAGAGCTGAAATTTTTTACTTGACCTTGGACTTTTGGATTTCTTCGGCCAATCTCAAGCTTGAAAGATCAAGAGGTAGCAAACAACAACAATCCATCAAAGACAGCCTACACTGTCTTTATTATTGTTCAACCAGAATTCAAAGATTGTGGTGGAACCAACAACGGAGGTTTGAATATCTATTTCTTTGTTTATGTTTCCAGTAGCTTCATCAAGTTGGATTAATTGTTTCATCATACAATTTGATCAATTATTCTACAAACCATCCAAACTTTATTTGAAACCCTAAAAATATTTCTTCAAAAATCCTAATGCCTTAATACCCGTAGTACATATTTTCAAAATCTAAGACCCTAAATTACACTTTTCTAAAGCCACAATGATCCGTTTTTTCAAAACCCTAACCAAATCTATTTTTCTAAAATCACAGTAGCTTATTTTTTCAAATACCTAATATGAAAACCGATTTTCATGATTTTCAATCTTATTTAAACCCTAAATTTTCAATATTATTTTTATATAACTTCCGAAACCCTAAATCCAAAACATCCATTCTTTAGATTCAAACCCTAATTTATTTCAAATCTAACCTTTATATTCAAACATCCAGTAGCCATGTTATTTCTTTAAAATGTTTCTCAATTAATTAAAGTAGTATATGCAAAATCTTAATTGTTAAACATAAAACCCAAGAAACCCTAATTGATGCATGTGCCCCTAAAGTTATATATTTATTATTTTATATAAATTTGATGAATGTTTATTATATATTTTGATTGATGTTTGATGTCTTTGATGAGTGATTTATTTATAATGAATGGATGCTTACTTTTATTGATTTGTTTTGATTTCAAAATATTGTAAGAGGTATATGTTTCCATATTTTGGGTACCTCATGTATTAAGCATCATGTAATTTAAATTATTTTTATAATTTGGACCAATGTAAATGACATGTTTCCACCTTTCGGTGGGTGTCCTATTTTAGTTTTAGACATGGACAATGTAAGAACATATTTTCATCCTCGGATGGGTGTCCATTTATTTATTTTGTTTGGACATTGCTTTGATTTTAATATAATGATGCTTTATTTTAATTATTGCATGTAATATGGATAATATTATTATACTTAAAAATTTTATAATATTAAGACCTGCAAATGATGCCGGTTTCAATGACCCGGGCATTGTGGGGGTGCTGGGCCGTTTCTCACCTTCCCCATATGTACCCAACTTTTCAAACTCATTAGGGGGTTGGGGATTCCTTAAGAATCAATTCATTCACCCCTTTCTTTTTCCTGGCCAGTCCGGGTGGCGACTCCATTTTTCTCCTAGCTTAGGCCCATGTTCTCTAAGACCCTGAGCCTAAACAGTGCCGAAGTTGCAAGAACCATTCCACCGGGAGAGGGGAGGGGGGGGGGGGGGGGGGAAATCCCCGCTCACAATCTTGTATCCTAATCCAGCTTTATTATCATTATTGAGAGGGAGCATAAAGACATTGATTCCTTATTCATATTTTCCTAAACCTTTCCCTAGAGAATAACTTATCCTTATAATTTCTGTTGCTACCATCATAGTTGTGGTTGATAATTGAGGAGCTAGAATGACTAATCCTTCTTCAACATATGAAGTATTTGCTATCTCGAAGGATTGGAAAGAACTTTTAAAGGCTTCTTCCACTGCTTTGACAAATGGGGTTGAGACCGACTTAGTGATCAGAAGGTATTCTTCCCTTAAAATTTCAATAATATTTCCTTTAATTATGAATTTGACCTTCTGATGTAGAGATGATGGTACTGTCCTTGCTGAATGTAACCATGGTAATCCTAATAACATGTTGGAAGCCAGTACTATTTCCATCACTTGAAGTGTGATGTTAAATATGACTGGATCCACTTGGATGGGTATTTCAATATCCTCTAAAATCTCTCTCCTAGTCCCATCAAAAGCTCAAACTATCATAAAGTTAGGCTACATGTATGTCTCATCGATTAGTAGATTTAAGAGGGCCATTTTAGGCAGGATATTCAGGGATGACCCATTATCCGCTAAAACCTTGGCAATAGAATATCCTTTTCATTGGACTAACATATGCAAGGCTTTCGTGTGCTAGGTCGCTTCTCCAGGTATTTCATCATCCATGAAGGATATGTAATTTACTACCATTACACTACCAACTATGTTGTTCAGGCTTTCTACAAATATATCATGGAAAACATGTGCCTGATTCAGAACCACAAGTAGTACATTTCGATGAGATTCTAAATTCAAGATCAAAGATAGTAGTGAAACTCTAGCTGGGGTTCTATTAAACTATTCAATCACCTTGTACTCACTTTGCTTAACTAACTTTAAGAATTCATATGCCTCATGCTCAAAGATTGGCTTCTTTACTTCCAATTGTGAGTCATTTTTGTTGCTTGCATCTTGAAACTGTTTGACTTCACTTTCTTTCACCAATTGTATTTCCTTAGCTTTCCCCTTCCTACACCTTTCAAGTTCAACTTTTCTTTAATTCCTGACTTCTTCTGGAGTATAACAACGACTATTTCTCGTCATGCCACCTACTTCAGAAATATTGACCATCGATCCAATTTCACTACTTGCTTGGCATATACCATGATTATTACTTGTTTTCTCGCACCCATACTTTCAAGGCACTAATTTTGAATTCTTATATACAAAAGGAGTTGGTGTTTTGGTTGCAAGCTTTGAGACTTACATAGATTTGTCAGATTTTTCCCCTTTTGTTACTTTTAATGGACATGATATTATAATGGGTGCTGGGTTAGAAAGATTAATAGACACAATATCCATATATTCTTCCTCTTTCTACTCCAAAAATCACTATTTTAGCATTCATCAACTCCTAAACCTTCATCCTAAATTGTGAGCATTCATTAATTGTATGATTTAATGTCTCACCGTGGTAGTCATAAAAGGGTTCAGTAATTCTTGTTGTTGGTATTCATTAATTCTTATTAAGCAAGAGATTTGCATCTCGATTAGCCTTCAAGGATCATACCTGCTTTGACCAAAATTTGAAAAAGCTCCCCATAGGCATCTAGAATTCCTCTACCTTTTTCTTATATTGATGGACCTCATCTTCAATAATGGCATTAATTTTGCCCCAATCTTGATTTGTCAAAGGATTATTGTTTACATTAGGGGGGGTTTTGATTCTTGGTTAAATTTCAACCATCCTTCATTTAAAAGACTTTGGACTTTTCTTTTAAATGTAGTGTAATTTTTTATAGAATGCCTAAGTGCCCCCACATGGTACTCACACATTGCATTGGGGTCATACCATTCAGGGTAAGGTGGCTTTATTGGTTCTATTGGTGTCAAGCACACTTATTGTCCTTATAATAGTTGAGGCAAAAATTCCACATAAGTTATGGGTATAGGGTCAAATGTTTCTATCCTCCTTTCTCTAGGGTGATTATTCTGTTTTCCTCCTTGATTGAGTTGATTTGTTCTATTATTTTCTCCTTAAGTAAATGTAAGAGCACCTAGTGGGGTGGAATAAAGAGTATTTTGAGAATTCATGAATCGAGGAGTGTCATAAGGAAACTGATACATTCTAGGCCCTATATTTGCCACATAATGTGATTGGGGATTATGATAGAAGTTTTCTTTAGGCTATGGATGCCATCCTACCATGTGGATTTCTCATTCTTTCTTTTTTTCCTAGATATTATCTTTTTAAGCTATTCCCTTCAGTGCTTCACTCTTTAATTTTTCCTTTTTTCATGCCTTGCTTAATCCTTTCCTCAGCTAGGACCAAATCTGAGAAATTGATGGTTGTGTTAGCTAGCAACATGTTATAGAATGGTTGTCCCAGTGTGTTTAAGAAATTGGATATCAATTCCTTATCCGTAAGAGAGGGACTAACTTGTGTTGCTTTTCCCTCCACCTTTATGCATATTCTTTAAAAGTTTCATCTTTTTTATTTTCCATAACTCTTAAATGATCCCTACTAGGTGCCATATCCATGTTATGTTTATATTGCTTTATGAAAGCATCTGCCATATCTTTCTATCTTCAAACATGTGTTCAATTTGAATTCATGTACCATCTTATTGCTGGTCATGTAAGACTTTCTTGAAAAACATGAATAAATAATTTCTCAATGGTATGGTCACGTCGGGTGCTAAGCACAGTTAGGATGCATTAGTGGTTCTATATATATTATCTCCTTCAATTTCCTTTAAATGCTCCTCCAACCATTCTATCATTTTTGAAATAGGTTTAGAACTAAACCTTTTAAAACTATTCTGCACCTTTGGGCCATCCAAGTTCGGTATTACTCTAGGTTCTTCAGGAATAGCAAGAGGTCTAGGATTGGTTTAAGCTCCACCCACTTGTGCTCCTTGATGAGGTTGAGAAGCATAGATATTTTCAACTGGATTGATATTATTACTTGGTCCCCCTTCCTCTGGCCTATATGGTGAGATAAATCCTGGTGGATATGTCAGATCCCCTATGGCACTTGTAAAGGGACAAGCTATTAGTGCTTTTGATCCTAAGGGATTAGGGACAATTTCTATGATATTCTTGCCTTTGAGTAACTCCATGAGTTGCAGCAATTGATTTCTCATTTCTAAAATTTCTTCTAACATATCTTTTATCTAGTCGATATCTCGCCTTATTTCTTCTTGAACTTGGTCATCCATGAGCCTGGTCTTAGATCGAGTCTCATAATGGTGAGTTAAGTATAATTTGTTTCTAAAAACTCGAGCCATGTTGATATTCTTGATGTTATATTCATTTTAAATTAGAAAATATTTTTTTATTTACGCTTTTCATGAAATCATGATGTGTATTTTATATGAATGATATGCCATGCACATGTGTCAAAGCATAAAAGATATTAGTACCAATTTTTTTTTTTTGCTAAGAGTTGAATAAGCTAAGAAGTATATAGAAGGGCATGAATTATAAGATCAGTTTGTTCAATAATCCTAAATGGGTTTGGAATTAGTTAGGGAAAGTTAACTAAACATGTGAATGGTAGGATTGAGTTCTCTTTCTAAGGGTACATACCCAACTTATTTCAGCATGGTTTTATGATTCCCAGACTATGAGTCATCCCACTATTAACCACAACCTGGAATAGACAATCTGAATGAGAATGTTTCAAAAGTCCTGCCGGGATTCCCATTGAGACATCCCTACTTCATCCTCATGCTAAGCCTATTAGAGTAACAGGTCACTTCCTGACCTTTAAATGCATGTGTGATAAGAGTTTATGCTAATAATAACATGGACATAATTAAATTCTTTATAGGTACACTCATTTAATAAATTTCAAAATACAATCAATAAATAAAACATAAACATCACAATATTATATATAGTTTAACCCCTCTATTTAGTAACTTACTTATATTCCCCGGTGGAGTTGTCAACTATCATACATGTGACGATGGAGGACTGACGAAATATAGATTTAATGGTGTTCGTTTGTCGACTTATATCTAGTTATTATTTTTCATGTGTATGTTAGGAGTCGCTACTAATCAATTATAAGATTTGATTAGATACCTTATAATGGTCTGCACTTTTAGAGGTAGGGTCTGAGGAGTTGATTATATGTATGGAAGGAAATGCACCCTACAACGGCCAAAGATTGGTACTATAACTATTATGATGTTTTTATTATCTATATTTTTTATTTGTAAGAGAAATTATATTCACTACTTGAATAAAAATACTAATCATCTATAAATATATTTTATTATTCTCATATTTTTATTATTGTATCTATTATCTGGATACAAATATATATTTTATAAATTTTATTATTTAATTTTATTATTACTAATAGTTGTATTGCCTCTGTGGGTACAATTTTTATGAATTAATCTATATTTACTATCTGAATGTATAAATTTTATGCTGTTGAATGGCTTAATATTCGTTAAATTTATTATTATTATTTTTTATTATGCCCACTTTCTGGACATGACTATTCTAGTTCCACAAATTTTATTAAATATTTATTTTTTATTTTCACAATTTGTTAATATATATATTTTTTAGAGAAAGATATATATTTTTAAAATTAAAGTGGACTTAAATCCAAAGCTTAATTTCGATTGCCTACATATTTGCTATGAAATTAAAGTCCTCATAGTTCAATCTATTATTATTATTATTATTATTTAATTCAATTATTTAAGTTATAAAAGAATAAAAAAATATTAAAGACGTAAAAAAGGGTGAGGAAATTGGCCCGTAGTAGTGCATAAACCCAATATTTATTTTGTTTACATACATATACATATGCATATACATGTGCATATACATATAAAGTGACAATAAATGTAATGTGACTTGCATTGAGCCACTCAAGTAATAATTTTGCAAGCTCCCTCACTTTGTTAGCTCTCTTATAGTGCCTCTCTCGATACAAACAACTATCAGTTTTGAAAAATCAATGGCTTGAATTGCAATTCTTTTTAAAAAATTAAAAATAAAATAAAATAAAATAAAAGTAATTTGCATGTTGTTAAAACTCCTCAAGTTTCTCTTTAGAAGAAAAAAAAAAGCAACTATCTAACCCTACCTATATATACACCCAATTCATCCTAAAATTCACTGTGCCATTTAGTGTTGTCACCCATTGAAATGGCTTCATCAACATAGTTAGTGCATATGCCCCTCAAGTTTGATTGGATGGAGAGAGAAAGCAACATTTTTGGGATGATATGGATGAACTTATGCGAGGGATTCCAAATAATGAAAATATTTTTATAGGAGGAGACTTAAATGGACATGTAGAAAAAGACAGAGTAAGTTTTGAGGAGGTACATGAAGGGTATGGTTTTGGAATTAGAAATGAAGAAGGTAAGAGTATTCTTGATTTTGCTTTAGCCTACGGTTTGATTTTGGCATAATAGTGACCTTTAAAAGTGGGCAAAATAGAAGTCAGATTGACTTCATACTCACAAGAAAAGCCAATCGAACTCGATGCAAGGATTGTAAGGTTATTCCATGTGAGGCTTTGACCACTCAGCATAGGTTAGTGGTTTTGGATATCAAGTTTAAGAAGTTGACTAGTAGGCCAAGGAGAAACAATATTCCTAAGATTAGGTGGTGGACTTTAAAAGGTGAAAAATAATTATTGTTCAAGGATGAGTTGGTCAAAGCTGGAGGGTGGAAAGAAGATGTGAGTATGTCATCATGTCTGCAATAATTAAAGGAGTAGCTAGAAAGATTCTTGGAGAATCTAAAGAGTGTGGACATCCCCCGAAGGAGTCTTGGTGGTGGAATGAGGAAGTGTAAAAAGCGGTAAGAAGTAAAAGGGAATGGTATAAGAGTTTGCCCAAGTGTAATAATAGTGATGCTTTTAAGCAGTACAAACAAGTGAAAAAAGATGCTAAAAAGACATTTAGTCAAGCAAGAGCACAATCTTTAGAGAGTTTTTATGAGAAACTTGGAACAAAGGCAGGGAAAAAAGCTATCTATAAATTGGCTAAGATAAGGAAAAAGAAATGCCATGATTTAAACTAAGTTAAGTGCATTAAAGAGAAAGTGAATAAGGTTCTGGTTCAACAAGAGGATATTAAGGAATGATGGAGAAGCTATTTTGAGGAACTTCTTAATGGTAACCATAGTGATAACATTGAGGATTTAAAAGTTAGGCCGAAGAAAAATGTGAAATATACTAGACAGATTGGGTTTTCAGAAGTTAAAAAAGCTTTGAAGAGGATGAAAGTTGGTAAAGCCTGTGGATCAGATGGGATACCTATTGAGGTTTGGAAATATTTGGGAGATACAGGAGTTGCATGGTTGACATCTTTGTTCAATAAGATCTTAAGTACAAAGAAAATGCCTAATGAATGGAGACAAAGTAATTTGATACCTATTTTTAAGAATAAAGGAGATATTCAGAATTGCTCAAATTATACAGGTATAAAGCTTATACGCCACACTATGAAAATGTGGGAGAGAGTTGTGGAACACCGTTTACGCTTAGATACTTGTATCTCCTCAAATTAGTTTGGCTTTATGCCTGGTCGATCAACTATGAAAGTTATTTTTCTTATAAGAGATTTGATGGAAAAGTATAGAGAGATGAAGGACTTACATATGGTTTTTATTGACTTGGAAAAGGCGTATGATAGAGTCCCTAGAAAAGTTTTATGGTGGGTCCTAGAGTGTAGAGAATATCTATTCGATATATCCAAGTCTTGAAGGATATGTATGAGGAAGCCATCATCAGTGTCCGCACTGTGGGAGGGGATACTAAGGATTTTCCCGTTTCTATTGGATTACACCAAGGTTCAGCTTTGAGCCTTATCTTTTTACCTTGGTCATGGATGAGCTAACAAGACATATACAGGATGACATCCCTTAGTGTATGATGTTTGCAGATGATATTGTATTAATAGATGAGACTCAAGCAGGGGTAAGTCAAAAGTTGGAGTTATGGAGAAGCACTTTGAAATTTAAGGGTTTTAAGTTAGGTAGGACTAAGACTGAGTATATGCATTGTAGATTTAATAGCGAAAATAGAAAAAAGGCAAAATTATTTTAGATGGAATAGCACTACCTCATAGTACTTATTTTAAATACCTTGGCTCTATTCTTCAAGAAGACGGGGGTTGTAAAGAAGATATAAATCATAAGATTACAGCTAGTTAGATGAAGTGGAGGGGGGTGCTACAGGAGTTCTATGTAATCAAAAGATGTCAATTAAATTAAAAGAAAAGTTTTACCTCACTGCAATACGGCATGCGATGATGTATGGTAGTGAATAAAGGAGATATTCAGAATTGCTCAAATTATACAGGTATAAAGCTTACGAGCCACACTATGAAAATGTGGGAGAGAGTTATGGAACAATGTTTGCGCTTAGATACTTGTATCTCCTCAAATTAGTTTGGCTTTATGCCTGGTCGATCAACTATGAAAGTTATTTTTCTTATAAGAGATTTGATGGAAAAGTATAGAGAGATGAAGGACTACATATGGTTTTTATTGACTTGGAAAAGGCGTATGATAGAGTCCCTAGAGAAGTTTTATGGTGGGTCCTAGAGCGTAGGGAATATCTATTCGATATATCCAAGTCTTGAAGGATATGTATGAGGAAGCCATCATCAATGTCCGCACTGTGGGAGGGGATACTAAGGATTTTCCCGTTTCTATTGGATTACACCAATGTTCAGCTTTGAGCCCTTATCTTTTTACCTTGGTCATGGATGAGCTAACAAGACATATACAGGATGACATCCCTTAGTGTATGATGTTTGCAGATGATATTGTATTAATAGATGAGACTCAAGCATGGGTAAGTCAAAAGTTGGAGTTATGGAGAAGCACTTTGGAATTTAAGGGTTTTAAGTTAGGTAGGACTAAGACTGAGTATATGCATTGTAAATTTAATAGTGAGAATAGAAAAAAAGACAAAATTGTTTTAGATGGAATAGCACTACCTTATAGTACTTATTTTAAATACCTTGGCTCTATTCTTCAAGAAGACGGGGGTTGTGAAGAAGATATAAATCATAGGATTACAGCTAGTTAGATGAAGTGGAGGGGGTGCTACAGGAGTTCTATGTGATCAAAAGATGTCAATTAAATTAATTTTACCGCACTGCAATACGGCATGCGATGATGTATGGTAGTGAATAAAGGAGATATTCATAATTTCTCAAATTATAGAGATATAAAGCTTATGAGTCACACTATGAAAATGTGGGAGAGAGTTATGGAACACTATTTGCGATTAGATACTTATATCTCCTTAAATCAGTTTAGCTTTATACCTGGTCGATCAACTATGAAAGCTATTTTTCTTATAAGAGATTTGATGTAAAAGTATAGAGAGATGAAGGACTTACATATGGTTTTTATTGACTTGAAAAAGGCGTATGATAGAGTCCCTAGAGAATTTTTATGGTGGGTCCTAAAGCTTAGGGGAATATCTATACGATATATCTAAGTCTTGAAGGATATGTATGAGGGAGCCATCACCAGTGTCACTAAGGATTTTTTTCGTTTCTATTGGATTACACTAAGGTTTAGCTTTGAGCCCTTATCTTTTCACCTTGGTCTTGGATGAGCTAACAAGACATATACAGGATGACATCCCTTGGTGTATGATGTTTGCAGATGATATTGTATTAATATATGAGACTCAAGCAGGGATAAGTCAAAAGTTGGAGTTATGGAGAAGCACTTTGGAATCTAATAGTTTTAAGCTAAGTAGGACTAAGACTGAGTATATGTATTGTAGATTTAATAGCGAGAATAGAGAAAAATGTAAAATTATTTTAGATAGAATAGCAGTACCTCATAGTACTTATTTTAAATACCTTGGCTCTATTCTTCAAGAAGATGGGTGTTGTGAAGAAGATGTAAATCATAGGATTAAAGCTTATTGGATGAAGTGGAGGGGTGCCACATGAGTTCTATGTGATCGAAAGATGCCAATTAAATTAAAAGGAAAGTTTTACAGCACTGCGATACAGCCTGTAATGATGTATGGTAGTGAGTGTTGAGCAGTAAAAGGATAACACATGAGTAAAATGCATGTTGTAGAAATGAGAATGATAAGAGGGATGTGTGGTCATACTATCATAGATAGAATCTACAATGAGTGCATTAGAGAAAAAGTGGGCGTAGCACCTATTGAGGATAAGATAAGAGAGTATAGATTGAGATGGTTTGGCCATGTAAAACGAAGACCTAGTGATGCATCGATTAGAAAAATTGAATAAGTTAGAGTAGATATAGCTAAGAGAGATAGAGATAGGCCTAAACTGACTTGGTCAAAGGTGATCCAAAATGATCTTATGATGTTACATTTATCAGAAGAGATAATCTTAAATCGTATTGAGTGGAAAAGAAGAATTCATATAGCCGACCCCAATTGACTTAGGATTAAGGCTTTGTTGAGTTAAGTTGAGTTGAGTCTCTCTTTTGTATTATTTTTTAATGGATGATATAGATGTTTATTATTTTTAAAATTTTATTTTTCTTTTCTCTTCCATCATTTTTGAGTGATTTATCTTCTGAATCGTCATCCTTTCATGTTTTCTTTTGGGTTTCTAACATCTATTAACTCAAAGATTTACTTGTATTTGCTTTTTTTATTTGTTGTGTATTATTAATTTTTTATTTTGTATTTTTGTATTTTTATTTCTGCTTCTTTTATTTTTAAAATATATAAATATTTATAGGTTCTTAGGTTTAATTCTTTTGCTAGAAAAATTTTTTGAAATTTGTTTTGTTATTCTTTTGGGATAAATTTTATTTTGTTATTATTATTTGATTTTTTTTAGACCCTAAATCATGCATTCATTTTTTTTATTTTGAGGATTTATTCCATTTTTATCATTTTTATTTATTAATTATTATTGTATATGAAATCTTGTATTATTTCTACATGCTTTTAAGTTTTGTCTTTCAATCCTTTGATTAATATTTTTTATGGTAATTGTTTTGAATATATATGTATCATGTTGATATTAAATCTGTGCATTTTATGAATATTGTAGATAAATCTAGGATCATTGTGTGTATGTATGTATGGTTGTATTAATTGTATGCACTTCTTGCATTTTTATGAACCATTCACCCTACATATCTGGATGTAATCACTTTTTAATTACATTTTTTATGTAATTATTTAACCATAATTTTATGTACAATTGTAGTAAAAGAGAATGGTATTGCAGTAAAAAAATAAAATTAAATAAAAAATTAAATTATAATACACAATGTCTTCACCTAAGTGTGATCTTTAATTGTCGGAAAGTGTTAATTTGTGTTACTAGTTATCTTGAATTTCAAATTGCTCTGTATTAAGTACACTTCCTAATTTCTATGATTTTTGTGATCAAAATTGATGCGTTCTTGTTGTTTGCTAGTCTAATTTCTGAATTTCGCTGAGTACACTTCATGTACTTAATGTAATTTTAATTTTCTACAATTTCCTCTACTAGGAAATTTTTCTGTCACCTAATTTCTTATGGATAATCTCTTGTAAATTTTCTGTCTTTGTGTTATTTTTGGCCTTTTATTTTATATGAATTTTCTGATTTTTGAGAGTTGTAATTTTTTAGATATTGCTTGCTTGATCCAAACAAATAGGAGAGCAACAAGCATATTCAACAAAGACTAGATTGGGAATTAGTACACCGAAAATGGAGAGAACTTCTTCCAAAGGCTACTATAACCTATGGCCCCCTTCTAGGATATGATCATAGGCCCTTAATTTTGTATTTTAAATCCCCAACAAAATTTCAAAAAGCTGGTTTCATTTTTAAACTAAAATGGCTAAAGAAATAGATGTGTAGGGAGGTAGTGTCCCAATATTTGTCCACTTCTTCTGGAAGATATGATCTTTCTAAGTTGAATAAAATCCTTAAGAGAACTACATTGAATCTTAAAACATGGGGTAAAACTAATAATCTATATGTAAAAAGAAGAATTAACCAAATAAAGGATTAGCTAGAGTTTTGGAATTCTATAAATCGTCTAAATTTTCATGAAACAGATAAAAGGCTTTTGGACGAACTTGAAAACTTGTAGAAAATAGAGGAAGCCTACTAGTTCCAAAGATCTATAATTAGTTGGTTGTCACTAGGGGAAAAAATACTAAAATTTTCCAAGCTTTAACTATTCAAATGAAGCAATTTAATTCTATTATAAAACTTAGAGACCTAAACAGGCAATGGCTAAAGGGGGTGAAAGTATTCAGAAAATTATGATAGAATTTTATTCCAGCCTCTTCTCAGCAAAGGATACCTCTCAATAAAAGGAATTACTTATCTTATGACCCCGAAAGTCTCTGATCAACTTAATGAGTCTATTTGTTTTATACCATCTTTCGAGGAAGTGTTTAAGGTCACTTTAGCTTTGGGTGCTTACAAAGCCCCTAGACCAGATGGTTTTCGTAGTTTATTTTATCAAAGATTCCAGTTCACCATTAAGGATGATGTCATCAATACAATTCAAAACTTCTTTGTTAGTGGACTTTTAGATAAAAATGTGAATAAAACCAGCATTGTCCTTATTTTCAAAGTTAACAATCCTGAATCCATTTAACAATTTAGACTAACAAGCCTTTATAATTTTTCCTATAAAATCATTTCAAAAATATTAATATCCAGAATTAATCCTATTCTTAAGACTATTATTAATATTGCACAAGGAGCCTCTGTTCCAAGAAGAATCATGTATGATAATATCTTTTTAGCTCATAAAATTTTCCATTCTCTGAAGACATCTCAATTTAAAAGGAAAAGATTTATGCTTATGAAGCACGACATGAACATGGCCTATGATCATGTGGAATGAGGTTTTATTGAAAAGGTACCCTTAACTTTGGGTTTTATTACTAGAGCTACCAACTTAATTATACAGTGTGTGAGCTTTGTATCTAATAATATTTTGATAAATGGTAACTTGGTTTGTTCTATTAAGCCTATTACAGGATTAAGACAAGGGGATCTCCTATCATCTTACTTGTTTTTAATTGTATCAAATTCTCTCTCTTTCTCTATCATGTTAGAAAATGCAATTCACAATAATCATATTTATGGTCTCCAACTATTTAGAAGATATCCCAAGCTTTCTCATCTTACCTTTGCCGATGACACTCTCATATGTGGGAAAGTGAACCCTTATGAGGCTGTTAAAATTATCCAACTTAATTGTACATACTTATTTTTTAGCTTCTGGGAAAATAGTAAAATTGGATAAATCCAGTGTTGCATTCATTCTTAACACTCCTCCAGAATTAAAAGTTACTATTCTTTAGCTCTTGGGTATGAAGGAGATGAGGGTAAGTGAAATATATCTAGGGCTATATTTCACATAGGGAAGATCCAAAATGGAATCCCTCAATTCTCTTGGGGATAAAATCATTGTGTGAGTGGGGATTTTCGCCCCCACTCCCGATGAAATGATTCTTGCGACTTCGGCACTGTTTAGGCTCGGGGCCTTAGAGAGCACGGGCCTAAACCCAGAGAAAAAGGAGTCACCACAATGACGGATCAGAAAAAAGAAAGAGGTGGATGACTCAATTCCTAAGGAATCCCCAACCCCCTAATGGGTTCAGAAAGTTGGGTACGTGTGGGGAAGTTTAGAAATGGCTCAGCACCCGCACAACGCCCGGTTCATTGGAACCGGCCTCCTTTGCTAGTCTTAATATTATAAAATTCTAACAATATTATCCATACTACATGCAACAATTAAAATAAAGCATCATTATATTAAAATCAAAGCAATGTCCAAACAAAGCAAATAAATGGACACCCATCCAAGGATGGAAACATTTTCTTACATCTTTCATGTCTAAAATAAATAGGACACCCACCGAAAGGTGGAAACATATCCTTTACATTAATCCCAAAAATATAAAATAAATTAGATTACATAAAATTTAAATAATGAGGTACCCACAAAGTGAAAACATACCTCTTATATTAGTACCAAAATAAATAAATAATAATCTTAATAATAAAGAAAATATCCATCCATGATAAATTAAATAAATCAAGCATTGAAATTAAATAAATCAACCATAAAAATATATAATAAACTACATAATCAAATCTAAAATTAAATAAAGTAATAAAAAGTATAAGTTATATCATTAATGAGTTGAAAGTAGACAATAAGGACATGGTCTATAATTTTAAAAGATGGGAATTAGGGTTTAAGATTTTTTAGGTTTGGCAACTGGAATTAAGGTTTGAGGGTTTTTAGGTTTACTGGATGGGGGTTTGAAAAATGAGGTTTTGGCATTTTGGGAATAAACTAGGGTTTTCTCGGTTTAGGGTTTTGGGTGTTTTTGGCAGAATAATTTGGATTAGGGTTTTGGTGGCTTTAGGTAGAATAGTGTGGATTAGGGTTACTGGGTGACAAGCTTTAAAGTAAATTAAGGTTTTGATTTATCATTTTAGAAGAAACGTTGATTCTGGAGATAAATTGAGATTTTGGAAAATAATTAGGGTTTTGAGATTTTAATGGAATAATTTAGGGTTTAAAGTTTTGGAAACATAGTTCAGGGTTTTAAAGTTTTGGAAACAAAGAACGATTTAGGGTTTTGATAATTTAATCAATGAGTTAGGCTACTGGATGGTTTTAAGTTTTTTGTAAAACATGTAAGTGGACTTACGAACACCAACCGATTAATGTATTAATTAAATCAAACAATTAAAGTTATTAAAACAAAGATCAATTTGCTGCATAAGATCAAGTTACTGCACATTCAAGGATCATGTTACTGCATGTTCAAAGGTCATGTTATTGCATGTTCTTATTAATAAAAAAAATGAAGCTACTGTGAGCATGAATAATTTATGATTAAAGATCAAACCTCCATCGTTGGTTCCACCAAAAAATTGATTTCTGGATGAACAATGTGAAGATAGTATGGACTCTGCCTTCTTCCTTGGTTGTCTTGATATTTTTGTTTGTTGTTTCCTTCGTTCTAAAAAAAAACGGTTGCTGTTCTTGTCTGTTTGTTGCTGTCTCTTCTGTTTTGTTGTTTAATCTCTCATAATCTTAATTACCGACCCTTGTTAATGTTAATTGCTACCCCTTGTTAATGTTCATTGTCGTCCCTTGTTAATTTTAATTGCTGCCTCTCTTTTAATTTTCCTTGCTGTCTCTCTTTTAATGTTCCTCGATGTCTCTCTTTTAATGTTCCTTCCAACCTTATAACTTCCACACACGAATGGAAAGTCTCTTTTCCTAGGTAATATGGTTGACAAAATACCAATATGGGGTGTTTTTTTTTGAATAATTCCCTCGGACGTTTCAACCAATAGTTATATTTTCAAAAATGAAAATCAGTTCATGATAATTCCCATTAATTAGGCTTTAATCCATTTAACCAACTAAAGTAGCTTTTATGCTATTTTGGATTAAAAATAAATTAAGAGGTTTATTATAAATAGATTTCTCACTTGAAAAAGTAACTAATGATTCATGCTAAAAATAAGTCCATGATTAATTATTCTTATTATAAACTAGACTCACAATTGATTTTTGGTATTTCGTAATTGACCTAAATAATTTGCAAGCTCTTTGTAAGAAAAGGTTGGATGAAAATAATTTTATTTCTAAGCCCATTGTAAAAAGATTTGAGAAAAAATGGATTTTGGGCTTAGTATTTGGGTCATGAGAAAAAAAATATTTGATTTGTTTTTAGAAACGTTTTATGTCCAAAAACCATCTTGAAAAGTTTTGAAAATAGATTTGGTCTTTTGGACTTTAAAGAAAAAATTTATTTTGAGCTTACAATGTACTTAGGTTATATTAGAAAAAAAAAAAACAAACCAAATAAGCCATGATTTAAGCTAAGACAAATTAACCATAGTCAAACAACATGCATTTGGGGTAAAAACCTAAGGAAAGTAACTAGGCCAATTACATGAGCTTTAGTCTTTGGGTTAAAAAGCTTAGGTTCCCATAGCAAGTATATACCAAATGGTACAATGCTATGAGTGGTTATGCCATGCTCGATCTCCATAATTTGAGTGAAAGTATGGTATCCCTCACATAACACAACATAGGTAACACGGGCATCCTAACTCATGCACACGATGCAAATCTAATATGATGCAATGGATAATATCATGATAAGAAAGAATAGAATAATATAAAGACCAATGGAATCAACTTCTCTTATCCCTAGTGGAGTCGCCACTATGAGCGGGGATTTTTGCCCCCACCCCTGGTGGAATAGTTCTTGCGACTTCGGCACTGTTTAGGCTCGGGGCCTTAGAGAACACGGACTTAAGTCCGGAGAAAATGGAGTCGCCACTCGGAAGGGTCGGGAAAAAGAAAGGGGTAGATGACTCGATTCTTAAGGAATCTCCAACCCCCTAATGGGTTCAAAAAGTTGGGTACGTGTGGGGAAGGTGAGAAATGGCCCAGTACCCCCACAACGCCTGGTTCATTGAAACCGGCCTCTTTTGCAGGTTTTAATATTATAAAATTCTTAAGTATAATAATATTATCCATATTACATGCAACAATTAAAATAAAGCATCATTATATTAAAATCAAAGCAATGTCCAAACAAAGCAAATAAATGGACACCCATCCGAGGATGAAAACATGTCTTTATATCGTTCATGTCTAAACTAAATAGGACACCCACCAAAAGGTGGAAACATGTCCTTTACATTGGTCCAAAATATAAAAGCAATTTAAATTACATAGAAATTAATTAATGAGGTACCCACAAAGTGGAAACATATCTCTTATAATATTTGGAAATCAAAATAAATCAATAAAAGTAAACAACCATTCATAATAAATAAATCATTCATCAAAGATATCAAACATCAATCAAAATATATAATAAACATTCATCCAATTTAAATAAAACAATAAATATATTAACTTTAGGGGTTCATGCATTAAGTAGGGTTTCTAGGGTTTTATGTTCAATAACTAGGGTTTTGCATATACTAGTTTAATTTGTTGAGAAATATTTTAAAGAAATAACATAGCTACTGGATGTTAAAAAGATTTAAGGATTAGGATGTTTTTATGAAAAATAATGTTATTTGTGATTTAAAAAAAGTAGGTTTAGTTAGGGTTGTAAGCAAACACCATGAAATTAGGATTTTGGAACCTTAAGACATTAGGGTTTATAATTTTAAAAGATTGGGTTTTAGGTTCACTGGATTATGGTTTTTAGGTGTTGATGAACTTGTTATAAAGTTTTGATATTTTAAGAATTAGGGTTTTTTGAAAACTAGGGTTTACTGTATTGAGAAAATTAGGGTTTTTGATAGTTTGGAAAACATATTTGGTCTTAGGATTTAAGAAAATAGTTTAGAGTTTTTATAGAAATTATTATTATTAAAGTTTTTTAGAAACTGTAAAGAAGATTAGGGTTTGGAGATTTAAGAAGACATTTAAAAATTTTGGACAAAAAGTTAGAGTTTAGATGGTTAAGAAAATAGTTCGGGAAAAAATAATTTAGGGTTTTAAAGTTTTTGAAAACAGAAGAGTAATTTAGGGTTTTTAAAGTTTTAGAAGCAGAAGAGTAATTTAGGATTTTTAAAGTTTTAGAAATAGAAGGATGATTTAGGATTTTTGAAGTTTTAGAAACAAAAGGATGATTTAGGGTTTTTGAAGTTTTAGAAACAGAAAGATGATTTAGGGTTTTTGAAGTTTTTTTAGTTTTTATAAAGCATGGAAGTGGAGTTTTGAAAACCAACTGATTAATGTATTAACTAAAGTAAACAATTAAAGTTATTAAAACAAAGATCAAATTACTACATATTCTTATTAATCAAAGAAAACGAAGCTACTATGAATATATAATTTATAATTAAAGATCAAACCTGCGTAGTTGTTTCCACCAAAAACTGATTTCTAGATGAACAATAACAAAGGCAATGTTGCTGCCTTTGATGGATTGATGATTGCTTCTTGTTGCTAATGTCTCTTGCTCCTAGGGTTTTCTTTTGGCCCGATAGAATTTTTTGTCTCCGATCCAGTAAAACAATTTTCCTCCCCCCTAATTCTGTGTTTTAATGTGGTATTTATAGGAAAAATAATAAACCTACTTCTAATTGTCGAAGGAAAATAAAATCATTTTGGAAAAGAAACCAAAACCAAATAGAATTTAATTTCAAAAAAAAACTGCTTTGAAAAATTGGGCTGGCAAAAAAACTGTTGCGGGCAAAATTGTAAGCGAGGGCTTGGGTGGCCAGCCAATTCGCCGCAAGCCAATTGACTTTCGGTGATGAAATTTTTAGTCATCGATTTTTTGTCGCTAATTTTTATTTATTTATTTATTATATATTTTTTTTAACTTTACTAATATTACTTTTTTATTTTTATTAAAAATTATAAATAATAAATAATAAATACTAAAAATATGATGTTATTTAATTAAAATACCACAAAAATTATTTTAGACTATATAAAAAATATCGAACCAGACTAGGTCAAAAATTAAAGGTCTACACATTGAAAGGGCACAATCATGGAAACTTAAGCTGCTATCCCATGTTGGTAAAGAAATTCTTATCAAATCTATCCTTACCATAATACCAACACATATAATGTCATGTTTCTTTAACCAAAAAGGTTTCTGCAATAAATTAGAATAGATATTTTCTTCCTTTTGGTGGAAGCAACATCAATATTGTAAGGGTGTCAAATGGAGGAAATAGGAAGTTCTTTCTAAATCTAAATATGTTGGGGGATTGGATTTTAAATATGTTATGTGAGGATCCTGGGGTGCTAAGTCTACCTGATTTTAGAATCTTAACTTAGAAACCCTAAAAGTCTCCCATTATGTTTGTTTCTGATATACTAACTGAAAGTAGACTTGGGATTCCAATATATTTCTCACTTTTTCTAAAATGGAGGCTATTAGTCCCAAAAATGAGAATGATTTATCGATATGGCATACTATTAAAGCAGGAAAAATCTCTACTAAATTAGTGTGCCATTTTCTTATTAATTCAAGTAACTCTCAGTCTAATTCATCTTTTGGATGATCTTTTTTCAAGAAAGATATTTGGAAATGTTTATGGAAAATAGATGTTTAGCCCAAAATCAAGTTTTTTTTTATGGAGACTAAGCTTTAATGTAATATTAGTCCTTTCTAATTTGTATAATAGAAAAGTAAGTTCCTCTAATCTATGTCCTTTATGCAAAATATCTCAAAAAACTACTTTGCATATGTTGTTTATTGTGATCATGCTAAGGCCTTATGATTTGGTTCTAATTTGAGTCGTAATCCTTTTTTACTTGAATCTTGCTCATTTCTAGATTGGTGGACTCACTTATTATATTCTGTGACTAACTCAAAATTATGTGATGTCCCTTTCTTCTTAGCCAGTGTTGCTAATTTTTGCTGGTGTATCTAGGAAACAAGGAATATATTTTGTTTTAAGGGTGTTGGAAATAATCCAAACATAAAAGAGGGTTGGATATTACTTTGGAATTTTGCCCGGAAAAATAATCACATGTTTGTACTACCAGTCTTTAAAGAACATTCACCAAAAGGGAAAGTTCTTGCTTTCCATAATCTAAAAACCAACTCTCTTCATACAAAAGCTTCTCACACACTCACATATAAAGTGTAGAGATAAGAGTAGAAGAGAATGGAAGGAGAGAAAACTAATAAAGAAAAACTTATGTATCTCTTTTCTGTTGATAATTTTTTAGTTATACTAAAAACTATCACCTTATCCTAATGGATATATTATTTTTATTTATAATTAAAATCCTACTCTTGGATAGGAAATCCAAGTTCTATCCAAAATCTCTCCTTTTAATTTAAAATATTATCCTTATATAAATATAATAAATATTATATATAAATAATATTTTAAATGGAGTTGGGTTTATGGGTCTACCCAGCCATCATAGGCGGACCCGACCCAAAACCAATATATCCCACTCACATATGACGTGACACATGCTTAGAGAGGATTGTTTAAGATAGCTCAAACTAGGCTAATACACTATGTGACTAGCATACTATAAGAGCTCTAAGCCACACGTCTATTAGGGATATACAGCTTCTTATTTGGAAATAATTTGGAGTAGATAAAGTATGCATTACCCCATATTACTTATCATATTTTCACTGTCCCTATTAGATCTCAGGACAATTTGCACCCATAATCATGTAAGCTCACAAACACAACTAGTCAACATGTGGATATAAAGAGAAAATGACTATCAATTATTCTTCCTTTTGATTCAGTTTTCTTGATCATAATCATACTCACTTTTTAAGAATTGTCCCATTAGATCAAATCATTCACAACCCTCTGGTAACACCCTAGGATAGCAAACATCTAATTGTACCTTGAAAACCAACCAAAAAGTTATAAGGGTAACAATACTGAGAACCTAAATTCTCTGAGGGTCTCACTTTGACAAAATAGAGATCATATACTTTTGTCCCCTTTTCAGTCAAGAAAATGTACATGTGGTATGAGTCACATACAATAGTATTCACTCCATCCCGTGGAGAACATGTCTTAAAAGAAACACTATACAGATGATAGGTTAGACAAAGCCACTGCTTGACCTTGAGTTCACATTTCTACTCAGATTGTTTTAGAACTCGTGCCTAGAGACTTAGACAGAATTACTTGTAGTCATTATAAACTAGCCATATGAGTATCAATAAATGAGACAACCATCCCACTTCAAACATGAGCTAGTTAATGCCTAGATAATATTGTTTGAAATGGTCTCATCTTTACTTTTTGCATAGACTAATAAAGGGAACCAAAGGTCAATCTCCATCGTATTCGACATGCTCTTATAATAACATTAAATATAACAAAAACATTTAAACTTATGTAAACACAAAACAAACATAATGTCTTAGCATTAATAAATAATAAATGAACATAGTTTGGGAACACAACACCTGCGTAATCCTAAAAACTTTATATGCTTGACAAAAATGTCTCTAGGTATAGGTTTCATGAAAGGATCTATAACCATATCATGCATAGAGATGTGTCTCATGTCAACTTCTTTTTGTCTAACCATATCTCTAACAAAATTATATTTGGTGTCTATATGTTTGGTCTTGTAATGGAACTTTGGGTCCTTAGTGTAGAAATTAGATGATTGACTATCACAATGTATGGTGACTAACTCACTCACAACATTAATACCCAAATGATCCATAAATCTCTTAAGCCAAATCGCTTCTTGTACTACAGCTGAAAATGCTACAAATTCAGCCTCTATAGTAAAAAATGCTATGCAGGATTGCGTTTTGCTACTCTATGAGATAACACCCTCGTTGTTGTTGAGTAAGAAAACAAATACTAAGGTTGATTTCCTTTCATCCATGTCTCTCACCTAATCAGCATCTGTGTAGCCTTTCAAACTCAGACTTCCATCTTGATAGCACAATGAGTAATTAGTAATACCTTTCATATACCTTAAAATCCTTTCAACTGCTTGCCAATGTGTCAGACCTAGATTGGATTAAAATCTGCTTACCATCCTAATGAAAAAGCAAATATTAGGCCTAGCACACATCATTGTATACATTAGGCTTCCAGCAACACTTGCATAAGGGATATTCCTCATACATTCTATTTCTTTAGGAGTTTTTAGATATAGCCTTTGGCTCAAGCTCTCACATTTGGTGATGGGGTATCCATGGGTCTGTTAGGTTTCCATGGATGTAAAAAAAAAAAATCAAAGTAGCTGAATAAATAAGATGTAATCCATGAAAATCAGCTAGAATCCATGTTTTTCAATTAAATCAAAGGAAGGGTTAAACTGTCTTACCTCTTGCAGTGAAATTCGATCTTTTTCATTTCAATAAATGAATGGATCACTAGGTGTTGTTAGACACAAAGACCCACTATGGTATCCACATGAATAACTTGAAATAAAAAATAGCCAGTTGTGTATGCTAGCACTCCTTTTTTGAAGACTCTCCTAAGAAAATGGTATAAATCCCTCTATATGTTTTCTCTTAAAAACGTAGTTGGTAGCTAATGGCAATATAACATATATATGTATGTATGTATATATGTATGTATGTATGTATGTATGTATGTATGTATGTATGTATGTATGCCTGTATATATATATATATATAGACTTCTTAAGATATAGGAGAATTTGTTAGGGCTTTATCCTAACCTTATTCGAATTTAATTTATTAATTATCCTCTATAATTAATAAAATAATATATTCATATATATATATATATCTAATTTATATAAAAGGAGATTCTCCAAAATCCTTTTGGAAATAGAATATATATATATATAATTAATCAGTGACTGTTCTTAGAAGTGGTAAGGTAATTGACAATAATGTTGAAGATAATTCTGTGAGTGCAGGTGACCAAGAGAACAAGAAGGAAGGAGAACCAAAGAACAAAGGTGTTGGAGAAAGATCAGTGGAGAAGTCCCCTACAGCAGATCTACATAAGGCAAGCAATCCATACCGGCCACCTATACCATTCCCCAGCAGGTTGAAGGATGATAAACCAGATAAGCAATTTTCTAACATCTTCAACATGCTGTCTAAGGTAAGTATTAACTTACCCTTACTGGAAGCAATAAAGAACATGCCGGCTTATGCAAAATTCTTCAAAGAGCTGACACCAAGAAAAAGAGTTATGAGCCGAATGAAAAGGTAATAGTTTCAGAGGTAGCTAGTGCTGTTCTGCAGCATAAACTACCTCCCAAGCTAAAGGATCCTGGTAGCTTTATAATTCAACTTACTATGGAGAATGGAAAGGGGACTGAGGGCATGTGTGATCTAGGAGCTAGTGTGAATTTGATGCCTTATTCTGTGTATAAAGAATTAGAACAAGGGGAATTGAAACCGACCAAAATAGTGTTGCAATTAGCTGATAGATCTTTTAGATTCACGAAAGGGGTTATAGAAGATGTGTTAGTTAAGGTTGGAGGGTTGATAGTACCTGTGGATTTCATAGTTCTTGACATGGAAGGGAGTAACCCTGCACCATCAGCACACACTATATTGCTGGGTAGGCCTTTCATGGCTACTACCAACACCTTAATAAATGTTAAAAATGGTAAGTTGCCAATGACTGTCCTAGGGCAAACTGTTGAATTTTCTATTTTTAACACTTCTCCTATTCCTACAACTGCTTTATATGAGGAATGTTCTTTAATTAATAGTGTTGAAGCAGTTGTTTCAGATGTTGTGTTGCAGACAGGTTCCCTAGATAAATTGGAGCTGACACTGACCTTAGAAGAGGGGGCTAAACCAGCAGGGGAGACCCAAAAGTGCCTTAACCCAAAGGCATATGAGAGCTCGAGGAACGATTAGGATCGCACTAAAGCACTTCATGACAGATTTATTGTGCGAAAGACATTGAGTCCAGGTATGAAAGTTTTACTTTTTAATCCTCGACTCCTTCTGTTTCCTGGTAAACTAAAGTCTCGATGGAGTGGTCCTTTCGAGATAATTAAGGTATGTCCTTCTGGTGCTATTGAATTGCTTAACTCTCGAACCAATAAGATTTTTAAAGTAAATGAACAGAGAGTTAAACCATATAAAGAAGGATTTCAAGAAGTGAGGATCATTGACAACACTTTGATCCATGATCCCTAGACCTTGCATGATGTCCAGCTATATGACATTAAAGAAGCTCTAAATGTGAGGCAACCCATCGGTTTTCATTTCTTTTTCATGAACCTAATTTTAAATTTAGCAAATTTTGATTTTATGTTTAGTTTAAATAAATGGAAATCCTAAAGCTCTCTTGCATCTTGTTTTTGACCATTTGTGTTTGTGATCAAAAGGTAGAGTTTTTCCTCACCAGGGTACGATGGAAGACAGGTTGTACTTAACTCTTTCTCTTTATTATTCTTGTTTTTCATTGAGGACAATGTAAATTCTAAAGTGTGGGGTAATCTTTTAGTTTTTCTTTAATTTTTGTTTGGTTTGTCTTAGTGTGTTTTATTGT
This sequence comes from Garcia nutans, assembly GCA_947685225.1. NCBI lineage: Eukaryota > Viridiplantae > Streptophyta > Magnoliopsida > Malpighiales > Euphorbiaceae > Garcia > Garcia nutans. Next base: position 10,084,657 of record CANTUV010000014.1, on the reverse strand, counting down.
GTTTATTGTGCATGGCATAATTGTTGAAATCTTATTGATCTTTTCTGTGATTTTAGCATTGTAGTTGAGACTTTAGTATCAGCATAGAAATGAGCATTTGAATTCATTCAGGATCAATTTTCACATTCTGCAATTTATGACATATAAATCTTTGTGAACCCACCTGTGTGAGTTTTGAGCCTCATAATTTGATATTACTATCAGTTGATTTTCTTTTCTTAAGTGTGCACCTTCATCATTTTGCATCTCTAGAGTTTGCTTTTGCATACTAATTGAACTCACATTATGATTTAATCTCAAGTTTTAAAATGATGAAGGCAAATTAGGTTAGCCCTTTAGCTTAAAAAGACCTCCCTTAATATTGAATTCTTTAGTGAGCCAAGTTGAGCCTTTGACCTTTTCTTGTTTGATCAACACAATTCACAGCTCAACTTTCTCTTATTATCATCATACCTGCATTAAGGAATGGAGTTCTTATTATATGACAATAGGGTGGTTTATTTCAAAGTGTGGGGTAAGCAATAAAAAAAAATTTGGTATTGCTTTTTTGGGTTGAAATGCATACTCTGCATATTGTATTTGATTAAGAGTTGATTATTCTTTTCCTCTACACTTTAAGCTAGATGTTCTATGCAATGTTATATTTTGTATATATATGTATTAAAAAAAAGAGAAAAAAAATTATATATGATTTAAAAAAAAAGAAGAGAATATAAATAAAAAAAAAAGAAAAGAAGATATATATATGTATACAAAATTCTTATATGTTCTAGCATTGGTTATCAAAAGAGGAATGTCGACTCATGTATTTTTCTTGAAGTTATGCAAGTATGTGAAGTATTAATGGATTGTGAGTATGCCATTTGAGGGAGTTATGAATTTCTTAGCAAGAGTATTGTCTAATTTAGATACTCCATTTCTTGATGCTCCAGCTTAAATGTCTTTTCTCACACCTTTACCTTAGCCCCATTACATCCAAATGAAAGACCTTCAGATTATTTCTTGAGAAAATCAGTGAGGGAGATTGGATAATTAAGCAAGTTTATGGTAGTATGCAGTCATGAGTGGTTTGAGTGAATTAACCTTTGAAATCGAGTGAAACACTTAGAAGAGAGATGAGATTTGTATGTCTGAATTAATGAATGAGTTAAGAAAATCTTGATTGAAGGAAAGTGCAATTATTTATGTCTGAGTCTTAAAGTATTTCATCTTATATACTGGAATTATAGTTAAAGTTGTTTGAGTTTTTAATTTATGCCATGTGAATTTGCTTGAGGACAAGCAAAGTTTTAAGTGTGGAGTAGTTGTTTTATTAGTTTTTGTTATAGATTTGTGTCTTGTTTATGATGATAATTATTGTTTTATTTAGGTATTTTGTTAGTTTAAATCGGTTTATTTAGTGTTTTTGTTAATTTTGGTAGTTTTAGTTTATTTCAGTGTTTATGTCGTTTTTGATCTAGTTTTTATATGGTGTTTATGTTTTGTTGGTTATTGTCTATTTACTTCTTGTTTAAAGTTTATTTTGAGTTTTGTGTCAGGTTAAAAAAAAGGCAAGGAAGCAAATTGAAGGAGAAAGGGGCAGTAGCTGACACAGGCATAGGACACGGCCAAGTCACTGACCGTGTCCCATATTAAGTTAAAGAGGAAGAGCAAGTCACAGAGAGAGACACAAGCAAGGGACACGGCCAAGTCACTGGCCGTGTCCCTCCAAAGAAGCCCAGACATGGCCAAGTTGCTCTGACTTGGCTGTGTCTCACTTACATTCAAGGAAAAGAAGACTAAAATTTCACAGAAGCAAACACAGGCAAGGGACATGGCCAAGTCAGTGGCCGTGTCCCTCCAAAAGGGTCCAACACGGCCAAGTCAACCTCCAACTGGCCGTGTCACTCAACCAAAGAAGAAAAGAAGAAGGAATTCTTACAGTAGGTGACACATGCAAGGGACACAGCCAAGTCACTGGCTGTGTCCCTCCAAAGAGCACCCACACGGCCAAGTCACATCCAACTTGGCTGTGTCTCTCATGAACCAAAGCCGTAGCGGATTTTAAAGCAGACGTTTCATATAAAAGGAAAAAGAAGCTAGGGTTTTGGGTGGTGTTGATGATTTGGAGATTGAATTGAGCCGTCAGAGAGTGAAGTTAGGGTTTTAACTTTGTTTTCTTGATTTTGATTACTCTTTTGGATTAATCTAGCTTAGATTAGATTGTTCTAGCCATTGATACATCCTTCTTGCAAGATTTGAACAAGAGATTCTTCAGAAGCTTCAAGGAGTTTGTTACTTGGTTTTGTTCTCGAACTTATTCTCTTTAATTTCATTGAAATTGCATTAATGGATATTATCATGTCTAATTTGATTTCTTTGAACATTAATGAGATGAGTATGTTTGATAGCATGATGAACTAATTTGATCAGTCTAGGGTTTGTATGGATCTTCTATGATTGTATGAATCGGTTATTCTCTTAGCTAATAATTTCTTTAGCCTTGATTGAATGAAATATTGTTAATATATAATTGATTGGCCACCAATTATGTGTTTTAGGTATTAGATGATGGATTGAGAGATGAAGTCTAATACTGGAACAATTCAATTAAGGACTTAGGTGAATTAGAGATATAACCTGTTAAAAAGATTATTTCAATCATAACAAGATTAGTTGAAAGAGGTTTGAATGCGAGAGCTTATTTCCTTGACTCGATTAATTAAGTTGCTTGAGATTTAATATTTGAAATTAAATTAGTTAAGAGGAATAACCGTTCATACATATAAGTAGTAGAGAAGTGCAAACCCTAGACCTTTCTATCAAGTGAATCAAAACATCAGCTTAATTTACTTTTAATCGTTTTAAACTTCAATCAATCTTTTTCATTAGTTGTTAGCAATTTCAATTTCTTCATTATTTTTTATTTATAATCTGATAATCAATTAGTCACTTTAGCTTCCTTGAGAGATGACCTTGGGGCGATCACCTTTGCTACAGCTACCTCGTATACTTGCGAGTGACGCTTTGTGGTAGAGTTAATTCGAGCGCAACAATATCGCATATTCATGATCAATAAAATACAATCATTAATCAAACTACATACTAGTCTTTATTCATGTTCCATCAATAATGATCGACTAGGGATAATTTAAAATAGAATTCATATTACTTTAAGGTTTTATTATCAAGTCACATACTTGATAATATAAAGTTGAATTATCTATTTTTGGAACTTTAATCATATTAAAATAATAAATATGTACATGATAATAGAATTCCTCATTTATTTTATTGAATGTAATAATAAGCATATATCCCATTCTCCTAGGACACAACACTAACAGGATTAACAGTAACACATGTTAAATTGTTTAAGTACTTTCTTTATATATGCCTCTTGAGAAAGAGACAACAATTTTCTCAAGCGATCTCTTGAAATCTTTACTCTGAGAATATATGTAGCCTCACCCATATCTTTCATCTCAAAATTGGTTGATAACCACCTTTTAATATGATTCAGAAACACTCGTCATTTTCAATAATTAATATGTCATCAACATATAATGACATGACAAACTTTGCTTCCAATCGCTTGATGTAGATGCAATGGTTCTCATCTATCATGGAAAAACCATATGATATGATTGCATTATGAAAACAAATATATCACTATCTTAAAGATTGCTTTAAGATATAGATTGACTTTTTCAACCTATATGCTTTACTTTCTTGGACTTGTTAACCTACTAGTTGATCCATGTAGATTTCTTCATATAGTTCACCATTGAGAAAACAGTTTTTACATCCATTTGATACAACTCAAGATCTAGTTTTGTCACGATTGCTAAAATCAACCTTATAGACATAAATCTCACAACAGGTAAAAATGTCTTTTCGTAGTCTATTGCTTCTAGTTATGTATATCTCTTTGCTACGAGACAAGCCTTATACCTCTCGATGTCGCCATTAGCCTTTCACTTGATTTTAAGAATCCATTTATTCTCAATAACTTTGCATCCTTTGGGAAGATCAACCAAATCCTAAACTTGGTTTGATCTCATGAAGTCTAACTCCTCTTCCATCGCTTTTGTCCAGTTATTCTTGGCCAAGCATGGGAGAGCCTCTTTAAAGTTATTAGGCTCTTCATCATCTCGAGACATAACCATGAATATCTCATCACTGCCTTCGATATCAAATTAATGGAGAGGAAGAGTTCCACAATTGCTCCACCTCAAATCAGAATCTTGAGGAATAGTTTCTTCAGGTTCAATTGGAACATCAACTAAATTAAAATCCATAAGACTCCCACTGAAGTTAGGATTCATACTCCCACTCAGATCAAGATCACTCTCACTCAGACTAGTTAATGGAGTTGAGTCCACCAAATACCTCCCACTCGGATGAAGTGGCCCTTATAAACTTTGATCATCAGTTTCCTATAAGGCGAACTCTTGATTTAGATTGCCCTGCTTAGGAAAATCATTCCATAAGAATGTGATGTCTTGTGATTCAAACTTAGTCGTCCTCCCAATTTCTTGCTCACTTATGAAAATATATCCTTAGATAGGTCATAATATCTTCAAAGATACTCTTTTTTTAATCTCTTGGGCCTAATTTCCCATACTTATGTGAGGTATTATGTTCACAAGTGGCTCATCCCTATAATTTAAGGATGCTAAGGTCATGTTTCCAACTTGGAGATTTGCTCAATGAGGATCCATAACAACATATAGCAAGCTTCCTCCAAAATTGTGACACTTTCAATTACAATGGAGTTTCAGAAGATGCAAAGAGGCTAATTCTTTTTCCTTTCTCTTTAAAGGATAAATCACAAAATTGGCTACAATCTCTACCATCAAACTCCATAACTACTTAGAATGGATTGGCTCAAAAATTTCTTAGTAAGTATTTTCCTCCGTAAAAAATTGTGCAATTAAGTAATGAGATTGCTAGATTTTCGTAGGAAGACTCAGAGACTCTATATGAGGCATGGGAGAGATATAAGGATATGTTGAGAAAGTTTCCTTAAGAAGAGTTCTTTATTTAGTAGAGAGTGCAATGCTTCTATAATAGAATAAATAGCCAAATTAGAAGCATAATAGATGTTGCAGCTAGAGGTTCACTATACATGACATCACTGAAAAAAGCATATGAATTAATAGAGGAGATGACAGCCAACTCATGTGAATGGTCCAATGATAGACAATCCATAAAGAAAGCAACTGGGATGTATAATATAGATGCCATTACAGTATTAGCAGGTCAAATGGAAGCATTGAATAAGAGCATGCAAGGGCTGCAATTTCAAAACCAGCTCTAGTGGTATTTGTTTGTGATTATTATGATGGAAGGCACTCAAATCAAAAGTGTTAAGCAGGCAATGTGTTTGCTGTGAATACTATGCCTAAACAAGTTAACTTTGTTAATAAATTTTACAGGCAAAATGATCCTTTAAGTAATACCTGCATCCTTGATAGGTGAAATCACACAAACATCTCATGCGATAACAATAACAATCAAGGGAGACAACAATCACCAGGATTCCAACTACAACCTCATCCTCCCACACAAGAATAGAAATCTAACTTGGAGGAGCTAGTGACAAAGTTTATTACTTCTACTGAAGTAAGGTTGCAAAATCATGAGGCTTCTATGAAGAATCTTGAGACACAAATTGGACAACTTGCCAATGTTGTTATGGGTAGAACTCAAGGGTCATTGCCAAGTAATTCAGAAACAAACCCAAAGGAGCATGTTATGGCCATAACACTAAAGGAGCCCAATAAATAGATAAAAGATGAAAAGGTGATTCATTCAAACCCGGTTGAGGTAAGTATGGAAGAGGAAGGTAAGGAAAGTATTACTTCTACAACTCTTAATCAAATTCTAAGGTAGATGCAAATGAATTTCCTTACCCAAATAGGATTAGGAAGGACAAGAATGAGGCAAAATTTTCTAAATTTTTATATGATGAAGAAATAGCTTTTAATATCAAACAAGAAAGGAAAAAGACCTTTTATTAGTTTTGATGATATTTGTCATGAAATTGTTATTATTGATAAGTGTGCAAATAAATATCAACAAGCTATCCTAATAGAAGATAACTTAGAGAGATGTCTCATGCTTTCAGCTTCCATTAAAGAGGAGGATCATGTATTGAAAAAGGAAGTAATAGAGTTGGAGAGTGAACCACCATCTGACATTTTGATAGGAAGAAAGGAGGAGCCACATGTTGAAATGGAAAAAATAGAGTTTAAGCTTGTACCTAATAAGTTAAAATATAACAATGCAAATATTTACAAGAAGAAAACAAAGGATTGGCATGGTAAACGCATTGTCAAAAAGGAGTTTGTACCGGGTAAAAATTTATTGCTTTATGATAGCAACAAATTGAGATATTGAGATCATAAAAATGTCAAGCTAACGACTATAACCCAGAACTATTTTTCTATATTCTCATCTTTTTATTTTGATTTTTAGTTTAGTTAGTTTCTTTTACTTGAACTCTTAGGAATATGTTTTTATTATTTTTATTTTTATTTGTACTTTTTTATGCACTTGTTTAATTCTAATTGATGCTATAGGTTTTAAGTTTGGGTTATCCTTTTAAATTTATGGCTGGAAGCACATAAGTGTTTAAAAAGGCTTTTATTTGGTTTGACAGGATTTTGGAGGTTTTAGTGATGAAGAAAGATTTTGGGCAAAATTCTGCATTGTTAGATGCATGGTCATGCACTTACCCATGCACAATTCAGATGCCTCCAGGAAAAAGAGGTTGAGAGTTACACAACCATTTGCATGGTCATGCAGATTATATATGAGAAGGGATGAGGAGAAGAAATTTGAGTAGAAGGGTGCATGGGCAATTACATGCCCATGCAAAAATTCCTTATATACATATCTATTTTATTATTTCATTTAATTGTCTTTTATTTCTTTTATAATTTATTCATTTATTTATGATTAGTTTTATTTTAAAAAATATAAAATTAAAAAAATTAAAAAGTTAAAAAATATATAATAAATTTAAAATAATAATAATAATTATTAAAATATATATATAAAGGAAAAATGGGTAAAAAAATATTTGAATTTTTTTTAGAGTACATATTTATGTTTTATAAATAATTATTCCTTTTTTTATTTCTTTATTTCCTTATTTTATTTTTTTTCTTTCATCTTCCTTTCACAAAACCCTAAAACTTTTTTTTAATATTATTTCTTTTCTTTTGCAGCAGCCATCACTAACCACCAATTCCAAAAATCACATCCCAAACACTTTTATACTTTTGCACATCCCTAGTTCATCCTTCTTCAGTCACGTGCCCAGTGACTCTCCTTCGACTAACTACCAACCCCTGCGACTCGCCACTCTATCTCGCACTTATAGTCGCTCAAACATGCACCAGCATGCCGCTTCAACTCCTCCATCAAATTGCTCATCCAAATCAAGCCATATCCAGTCCCCAGAAGCATAGCTCGCCACTCCAGCTTGCACCTGTAGTCCCTCAAACCCACACTAGCAGTGACGCTCCACCGATCATGCATCTAACAGTCGCATGAAAGCAACATTGAGCCACCACCAGTCTTTATTGATGGTTGCACCCACCAGTAGCCTCATGAACCAGAGACTCTCTTGCAAAAAAAAAAAAAAACAAAAGAGGTATTTTCTCTTTCACCCATTCCTAATTTAAAAAAAAAAAATCAGTTGTTCCACCATGCCACCAAAGAGATCAAATAGTGCAGTAGCTTCAAACCCCAAAAGACAAAGAGGAAATTCATCCTCTTCCAAAAACACTGCACCTCCAGTTTCAATACAATTTGTCAATTTAGAGCAAAAAGCAAGGTATGCGAAGTTGAAAAAGAGAAAACTTAGTGCTAACAGGTATCTCCATGCCAAAAATCTCAAGTACTTGAATTTATTTGATGAAATATCTATGTCGATTGAGAGAATTGGATGGACTTAATTTTTTAGTATTTAAAAGCCATCATATCAGGCTTTAACTTTAGAATTTTTGAGCACACTTACATATGATATTAATTTGTACACTTGCACTGATACTGAATAAATTCACTTTCGAATGCTTACTTTTGATTTTTCTCTGACTTTGCCTAAACTAAATGTTGTTTTTGGTTTTTCAAATGATGGTTTTAGACACCCCTTTGAAAACACAGTCCTATGAACCTTTTTCAACTATTAATGTTTGGAAACAATATGCTTCGCATGATGAATTTTTTAAAGCTAGTCGCTATAAAGCTTCAAAATTGATAAAGCCCTCACATAGATATTGTAGACCCTTAATTTTGGACTAAATCTTGTTCGGCCCTAATCAAAAGAGGGTTAGGTCAAGTCTAAAAGTTTAAATCAATCTAGAATAATTTTATGAGCCTAAAATGGTTGTGTACAATATTAAAATTTCAAGATAAAATAATAATATAATAAAAAATAATAAAAAAGTATAATATTTATTAATTATAATAATAATATACAAAATATAAAAATATAATAAAAATATAAAAATAATAGAATATAATAATAACAATAATAATTTGACCAATAGAATATAATAATAAAAATAATAAATCGGGAAGGCCTGTGGTGAATTGGGCATGCCAATTCACTGCAGGCAATTGGCCTTGCCAATTCCCCACAAGCCATGCCTGGGGTGAATTGGCATAGCCAATTCTAGGGCCTGGGATGAATTGGCATAGCCAATTCGCCATCGACCAATATGTGTGCTTATTAATCCTAATTCAGTATGGATTTCGGATTAGAGTGAGGGTTGGTCCTGTTTGCCTATAAATAAGAGAGTTTAACATAAAATTAAGGACCGGCAATTTTAATTATGCAATCAATTAAGAGGGAGTGATAAGAAACAAACAAAAATAATAAAACAATATAAAGGCAATTACCATGCAACAACTAAAAGGGAAATTTTCACCGTTTCCATATTGCTTCATCCCACCAAGATTAAAGTTAATTCAACAAATTGATATTGGTGGAATCTACAAAAGTAGGTATGATATTATTACTTTATTTGAACTTCAATTAGCTATCTTCATATTTGTTTCTTTATGTCCAGTAGCTTGTTTCATTAATTCTAAAACCACCGTAGCTTAAATTATTCAAACATTGTTTCAAAAATCCAGTAGCTTAGGATTTGGTTCAAACATCTAATTTAATCATCCCAATCCTAACATTCAAATCTTGATTCTCAAAAATGCTAATCATGTTTCTCAAACATCAAAACCCTAATCTTATTTTTAAAAGCATAAAACCCTAATTTAATATTTTAAACCCTAAATTCTACATAAAACCCTAATTTAGGAAAAATCCTAATTTGTATAAATATAAAACCCTAGTTTAGGTAGAAACCCTAATTCTCCAACAAAATCATGCCATGTAAACCATTTACCTTTCATACCGTAGGCGTGACTTGTGTCGTCACGCACTATATTTCCTTAATGGGGTAATATTAATATGTGTTTGTTTATTTTATTTTTAATTATTCATTTATTTTCATATGTTTTGTATTATTTTTCCCTTGCTTTATTCTTTTTCTAAGATTTATATGTATTTTTAAAGAGAATTGTAAAAGGTATGTTTCCATCTAGTGCGGGTGCCTTATTTATTTAGTTTATGTAATTGTAATTCATTTAAAGACTTTGAGACAATTGTAAGGGACACATTTCCACCTTTCGGTGAGTGTCCTATTTTGTTTATTTTCTTTGTGAACATTTAAAGATTGTAAGGGTATATTTTCATCTAAGGATAAGTACCCACATTATTTTGTGATGTATTATTTTATCTTATTTTATGAATTAATCAATTTTATTATTAATTGTATGAAGTATGGACAATATTATAATACTTAAGTATTCAATAATATTTAGACCTGAAAAGGAGGCCGATTCTAATGAACCGGGCGTTATGGGAGTATTGCATCATTCTCATCTTTCCCCTACATAGCCAACTTTTCGAACCCATTAGGGGGTTGGGGATTCCTTAGGAATTGAGTCATCCACTTCTTTCTTCTTTCCGGCCCACCCAGGTAGCGACTCCATTTTTCTTGGGGTTTAAGCCTGTGTTCTCTATGTCCCTGAGCCTAACAGTGCAAGAAGTCGCAAGAACCATTTCATATGAGAGTGGGGGTGAAAATCCACGCTCACATATATATACATAAAGTGCTTATTCACATAATATTTGGTAGAGGCACTAGCAATGGAATGTGATAAATTTTGAGCTATTTATTCTTAAGTGTATGGAAAATGGGCAATATGGGGGAGCACTATTTCTCCACCATTTATCACTTGCAATACACAATGATAAGGGGGAATTTTAGTTGGGGAAATGATTATTGCTATAGCAAATCATCTTGAGCTAATGAATTTAGTAATCCCAACTGTAGAAATTCAATTCATAGATTTAGATACTCTTAAATCTATACATTTATGTCATAAGCTAGAGGATCAATATATTTTGATAGATGAGGAAGCACGACCTATTGGACAAACTGAACTGGCAGATGATACCCCTATTTTCCAAAAATATTAAGGAATATGAGCGAGAGACTTTCTGAAGGTGGTGGTCAAAAAGCAACTGTGATGAGAGAAAGTTCCCAAACCAAGTCGATATTGTTCCGCTGTTCTAGTTCAAACTCATATAAAGTTGTTAAAGAACATGAGCAAGGCGCTTTCTAAAGGTGGTGGCCAAAAGGTAAAAAGTTACTGCGATGATAGAAAGTGCCAAATAAAAAGAAAGAAGCAAAACACAATAACTTTAAAAGTAGACAACTAAAAAAATGAAAAGGGTCAAATTTTGAGTAATTGCAGTTTTTGGGAGATTTATGGATGAGCAAAGTTTGTCTTCTTTATAAATATGATCTTTTTATTCCTTCACTTCCATTTAATTGAATTTATATGGAATTTTGATGATTAATGTTAAGTATGAGACACATGCCTTTGAATTTTGAAGTCTTTATATTGTGTTGAAATACTCTTTCAAGCTTGGTTTAATTTTGGCTTTACTTTAGGATGAGCAAAGAGCTAAGTGGTGGGGTAGTGGATAAATGCATATTTTATATACAACTTAGGACAACATTTGCATTAGTTTTCATTAGTTTTGTTAGTTTTATCATATTTTCTCATTTGATTTTAGTTATTTTGATTATTTAACCTTATTTTGTGTTTTTGTAGGTGAATTTTGAAAAATACAACAAAGATCCAGTGAAAGCACAACAAGAGCAAAGACGCACATGGATAGATGCATGGCCATACAGATGGTCATGCAAGTGGCTGCCAGAGTTTTTTTAGTGCAGAGTTTTAAAAGGCATAAGAGCACATGAGCAAATACATGGTCATGCACATGCACGAATTTATAGCAAATATTTGGGATTTTTAGTTTCCTTAATTCATTAGGACTTCTTTTATTTATTTTTTAGGACTTCTTTTATTTATTTTTTTAGGACTTCTTTTATTTATTTTTTCTAATTTGTTTAGGACTTCCTTATATTTCTTTTCCTATTTTATTTAGAGTTCTAAACAAAATAGGAAGTTTACTTATTGTAACCTAGAGAAAGAAAGAAATAGAGGGATTTAAAAAGAGGAAAAAGATGTTTTGAAGGAGATATATATTTTTCATGCAAATTTTTAGAAAAGGAGACAGCATATTCTTCACGCAAAAATTGGTGGCTTCTTCTTCTTCTTCTTTCTCCTTAAAGACAAAATCTCCATTGGAGAAGAGGTTCAAGCTCAAGCTAAAGACAACTATCAAGAGTTTGCATATTCTTATCATGTTTACTTTCAGTTTTAGTTTCTTAGATTTAATTATGGAGTAGTTTCTTTTTGTTACGGGAAACATGAACCCTAAGCTTTAAATAGATATTGATTTAGGTTAATTAAATTTGAGTTGATTTATACAAATTTCTTGCTCCCGGTGCTTGTATTTAATATTTCATTGATTGAATTCCTTTATGATGTGTTTTATAGAGAAGTTAGGGTTTTTTTTTTTCAATGGGAGTTGAATGCTTGATTTTTATAGGTGATTTTGTATAACATGTTTTATTGAGGATTTGTTCGAATAGATAATCTGATATTAGCCTATGGTACTATTTATGTTCCTGAATAAGATCGAATAACCGAGTTTGATCATATGCAAATTAATGTTAAAGTGTCTGAATAAGAGTTTGATATTAATTTGAAAAGCAATATCCATGAATAAGGTTAGCTAGGCTTAAAAGATAATATGCCAATCTTAACTCAAATTTCTTAACCAATTTTAATATCTATGCAAGTTTAGGGGGATTGTGGACTTTAACATATTTTATTGATTGATTTATTCTTAATTCACCAAGATATTTTATTTCCAGCAATTTAGTTTAATTTTAGATTTTTTCAATTCTTATTTATTGAAATATTATTTTTCAAATAATAGTCAACACAATATAATAGCCGGCTTTTAAACTTTGGTCTTTATGGGACAATATTCGGATTCACAAATTTATATTACTGATGCGACTAATATGCTTGCTAGGGTTAACTAGGATACATCAAATTCCTTAATACACCTTTTGAACACCAAGCCCTAAAGAAAGAGATAAGTATATCTCAGTATGTCCTATACCCTTCGCCCCGCTTATCATCAAGCAGCTCATGAAGTAGTGGATGTACAAATGAATCCTTAATCACCAAATACAATGAGTCCTGAGAGCTAAATTACCTAGCCATACAATTTCCTAACAAATCTCATGAAGGTGCAACACAAGATGCTCTAGAAAATCTAAGTTAAATGTGGTCATTAAAATGCATTTCTAGTGTAACACCCTTATACGCTATATATGCATAATACATACACCTTGTATATGTAAAATACATATATAGAATACAAGGATACTATAATAACTTATTGTAGAAACACCCTCTCTAAACATATTAATGGTAAAATTATAATTAGAATAATTATAAAAGAAAATCTCTCGATAAAATTTTTCAAAGTTTTATCTATATTTTCAATAAATACCAAATCAACAAAAACCCAACCTACATAATAAATTATGCTTCCAAAATCAAAATTTTCTCCAACCACCATTATCTATGCATGATCAAGTATTTAACAAGTAAAAATAATGTACATTATATATATATACTCAAAACTATACAAAACATCCTTTGTTTCAAATAAATTCACATTTGCTAATTATATTATACAAAACTAGTGTGTTTTTAGAACAAACTTGTATATGAAATGGAGCACTACTTGTCTGGTCTTGTGGCAAACCCTATCTTCATAGTTAAGCAAACATAAACTTTAGGCCTGCTAAGGTCTATCTAGATCTCCCTGCTCTGCAGTCATATCACCTACGCGAGACATTCAAGTGCGCTAAGCCCGAAAGCCCGATGGTGCATATTTTGATAACAAATAATAATTTTTAAAAAATACATTACTTCATGCTATAAAATTATACTATGCCACATTCAAAATTCAATGATCACTTAATGCTCATTAAACTCTCATATTCAACATACATATCATAAACGCACACATTGGGCCCGATAAGTTACTGTCACGACCCAATTTGTACATATGTACAGTACATCCATGTATAGTACATCCGCGTACAGTAAGAGGAGCCATCCCGAGTAACCACCAAAGAACACGGAGTGAAAGGAAGCTCTATAGGACAAAAAGGACCTAACTGAAAAGATTGTAAAGTTTTGTGGAGGTGACTGTAATTTTAAAAAGTTTTGGAGAGGTAACTGTAATTTTCAAAAGTTGTACTGGATGTTCTTAATAGTGCATATAACAGACTCCAAAAATGGAGAGTAGAGAAAAATCGGGTCGCAACGACGTGTAACGGTTTTTCCCAAAAACGCACAGTTTGAGAGATACAGTGGATTCTCGACCAAGGGTATTTTCGTCATTCTTGTGATAATAAATTATACACTGGAAAATAAGATACGTAAAGGTATCCGAAGCAAACAGAAGGACTCTGCAGTGATCGATGTTGAAAAATGAACCTAAGTGGAGACCCGAATCACGCAAGGACCTAAAGGGAATTTTTACCAAAAGTCAAGGGCATGAGCGTAATTTTTATAAATTAGTTAAAAATCAAGAATGAAGGTCGGAAATGGAAACTAGAGGTTGAAAGGAGGAGAACGGTACGTTTTACGCGTTGTAAAACCACCCGGTTAGGAAGAAAAGGCAAAACCTTCAATTGAAGGGTATTTTGGTCTTTTCACTTTCACCCAAGCATCAAGTGGGACATGTATGATAATTTAAGGACACATGTTGCAATCTTACCCATTTAACCTTTTGTTTTGGTAAAATCCCATCCACATGCTAAAAAGGCAAAGAAGGACACATGTTGCAATCTTATTCATTTAGTCTTTTGTTTTGGCAAAATCCCATCCATTAAAAGAAAAAGAAAAAAAAAGGGAAATAAATTCATATGAACAAACGTGTACATATAAGATCCATGCTCTTGAAATCTCTAGAATACAAAAAGCCAAAACACCTTCTCCTTCTCCAAGCAAAGGCCGTGGCCTCCAACAAAAACATTCAAGGAATTTCCAAGTTGTTAGGTGAAAGTTTAGAAGAAAGTTACCAATTCCAAGGTAAGGAAATTCATCTATGGTCTCATTTCTTTCATTGGTTATATTATTTGCAAGATACAAATGAAAGAATAAATATGATGATTATAGAAAAGTTAAGAAAGTGAAGAGATATTAGATTAAATGATCCATACATGTAGAATTGATGAATAAATGGTAATTAGTAGCTTTAGATAGCAAGAACCAAGGCTTGAACATATGGTTTTTATAATGTTCTTATTATGGAAGTTATGAAAATTATAGGAAATCAAAGGAATAAAGAAGAAGAAGGGAAGAAAGAATAGGACAAGTAAGGAATAAAGCAAATAAACAAGGTTTGGTACTTAAATCATTGCTCTTTTCAATTAATTCACATATTTTGCATTATGGGACTTTTGAAATGGCTTTGAACTGATGTTATTTTGTGTGGTAAATATGTGGGAAAGTTCCTTTTAATCATTTGTAGTTAATTGATTGTGAAAAGAATGAAAACAAAACAAACTAGCTAAATTTGCTCAATTATTCATAAACTTTGATGAACTTTTAATCACCTCTTTGGTTTGATTTTTGAAAGAGGGACCCTTAGTCCTTCAATGGTATCACAAAAGGAGTCTAAAAATCAATTTTGAAAAAAAAATGAATTCCTCTCAAGTTTTGAAAATTGGGCCGAATGGTCCCTTTTGGGCACCATTCTGCAGCTTTCATTTTGGGCAGTCCGTTGAAGGGGCAAACGAAGGAATTTTTTGACAAAATTTTACATGCATTTAGTTAACTTAGAAAGTGTTTTCCTGCAAAATTTCAGCCAAAAATAAATTTGTTTACTTGGTCAAAACTGTTGCCATAGTTGACTGACTTTCAGCAGTAAAAACAGATTTTACTATTTAGTTGTCGCGCGCCATTGCGTTTGCCGATTTTACGCGCCACGCTACTATTCATTTGGTCATTTTTCTAAATGTGTTAAAGCTTGAATATTATGATATAGATTGATGTTATATCATTTAAAATGACACCAAATGGGTTTGGAATAATCAGAAAGGCATCATGAGAAGTTATCCTAGTAATATATGCATTATGGAAAAATCATGACCTATTGAATATCATGACCAAAGTAATTTAATAAATTATTTATGCTCTACTTGGTATATCAGAACCCTTGAGATAAGGGTATGATGAATCATACTATTACTGCAGTACTGCTTATGACATGATATGATATTCCGGCTGAAGGCCGATGATTACAATGACATGATCAATGATGCAATGATAATGGCCATTGGCACATGTGCAAGAATTATGATAAAAGATAATGAAATATGATCATGATGAGATATGTTTATCATGACCCTTCCTTATCCGTTGACGTTCTGTTAAACCAGTAGAGCAACCAAAATGATAAAAGCAAGAAAAATGATTTAAATTCAAATTATTCAATCAAGCCTTTTTACCTTCTGTGTTTTGTATTTATTCTTTTCAATTATTTAAAGTATATAAATGTATGTTCAAGTCATTCTTTCATTTTATTTATTTGTTGCAATGATTTAAGTACCCACTAAGCAATTGCTTAGCGAGTTTAATTTCCCTCTAAACTCGTAGGTTAAACGAGGAGACGAGATTGCAGCATGTCCTGTGCAGCTGGCCTTGACTACTACTTTGGGTAGGAGTTTGGATATGATTGATTGTAGCAATATGGCATGTACATAAGCTTGTATGATCTAGCAAACAAAAGTATTATACTAAAAAGCTAGAACACGTACACTGCTAGAAATCTAATAAATCTTATTTGGGTTTAGCATTTATGTATGCAAGTATAGAAGTGTAAATTCTTCTTGCAGGATTGTAGTTGAGGTTATAAGGGTGGATTATTGGGAGTGTGCTTGAGTTGAATTGTGAAACAAAATGTTTTTCAAAAATAAGAAAAATCAGTTTTGGCGACACTTGGGACCTCCATTTTTAGGGGAGGTTATGGCAAAATTTTTTTAAAATCTGTACTTAAAATTGGCTAAATAAAATATTAAGACACAACCACCATGAGATAACAGTCCATCTTGGTCTATAAACGTAGGCTAAGATGGGGTGTTACAGTTACTGCACAATAGCCAAGTTCAAGAAAAATTGATTTGGTCTATCACAACATCGGTTTCATGACTCAGCTCTGCTCAGGTCTATCTACAAGCTCAAGCTCAAGATCTGACTCTGCTCAGGTCAAGACCTAGCTCTGCTCATGTTTATCAATACAAGTAACACCAACTTCAACTTTCTGGAACAAGTAACTATGCGTAGCTAACACAGTACATTACATTTTCACATTCTTACTTCATTTATCAATTCTTTTCTCACCACACTATTCATGTCTTTTCCATAATTTCCATATATTTCTTGGCCACATTTACAATGTGGCTCCACCCCTGCATTTCCAATGCATTTTTCATACTTTTCAAAAATTATACAAGACAATATCATTAGCCATTCTACAATGGCTTAGTATTTTATATTTCATGCATTTCACACACTTTTATTTATTGCAATGCACTTAACATATGAAGACCAATATCAAAGTAGCATAACACATTTACAAATCACAATGTGTTATGCCAAATCAATTGTAATTAAAATATAAGCTATCAAAGTATGTAATAACCTTTAAAATGCCAAAATCCAAGGCCAACTCTCACTAAAAATCTTAACTTCTTCAAATGCCCTTCCTCTCTTTAAATTGGCAATTTCTTCTTACTCAATCCTAAACCAAATTATAAGTAAAAATATATTATTAGTAGCATATTCCTACCCATTTTATGCAATCAAACATCAATTACTCCACTTCTACCAAAATTCTATTAAAAACCATAATTTACCCCTTTCTACCTTTTCTAAACTTCACCAGAGCCAACATATTTCAATCATCCAATCATAAAATCATCACTTGACCCATTCAACATAAGAAGTAGGAAGGAGTAGTTTTCTTGCAGAATGGTGTCGTGGTAAGTATCTTAATTGATCTACAGCTAAGGTGTCAAGCAAGCAAAAGCATTCATGTAGCCAAATCTAAAGGAAAGAAGGTAAAAAAGAAGGGGGAGCCCGCTAGATTAAAAACCTAAAAGGGCGGCCTAGAAAAAAATTAGGGTGGTCTGATAGTTTAAAAAACCCACAAGGACGGACTAGGCAAAAATTAAGACAAAAATAAAAAATAAAAGCTTACTAGTTCTAAAAACACGCATTAGCGAGCGAGGTAAAAATTAGAGCAATAAACAATACCTTGAATTAAAAACCTGAAATGGGACCTTAGGTAATTACCTAAAGCAGCAAAGGAATTTTGGTCAATCTTCTCGATGAATCAGCTTTGAATTGATCCAATCCCACCAGAGTTTCAGCTAAAATCAATGGAATGGGAGCCCACCTTCCATTTGGTCCACAATATCTAAGACTTTGGTTTGATATCACTATCAAAAGAAATAAGGAAGAATTGACCAATTAGACATAAGTAGAACACATGCCCCCATGCTTTCATGGGAGCTAAGTAGGATGTGCAAAAATCAATCAAAGGACCAAGCAAAATTTTTTCACCTGCGATTAATTGAAGAATGTCAAGTTTCAATATTTGAAATATTATCTGTATTTTTTTATTAAGGTTTTGAGGATAATATGGACAATACTATTTGATGATCACTTGGATATCAATGAATGGTTTCAAATTCCTTATTCATTGGACACATCTCAAAACTATCAATTTTAAAAGTTCTTGATTCTACATTCCAAAAGGAAGCCATGGCGTGCAAGAAAGGTTGATTCAATTTGATATTTTGAAAACACCTTACAGCATTAATTTTAGACCATGATATTTGATTCCAGTGATTAGCTTCAAGACTTTTTAATAAGTTCTTCATCTTCTTTAAACTTTCTTCAGACATATTGTGATTATATAAAAAGTTGAATTGTTATGTGCAAATTTTTAAGGATTAAATTATTGCATGTAATTTGTCGGGAATTAAATTGTTATATGTGATTGAGTGGTTATGTGTAGAAGTTAAGTTGAAGTAAAATGATGGTGGAAGGGTTCAAATAAGAAGAAAATCTAAAGGCCAACTTGGAGATTGATTTCTATGAGGCTTGGAATTGTAAATTGGTGTAGGAAAAGGAAAATATTATCCATGGTGTAAATTGGTGTAGGTAAATTGTAAGTTGGGTTTGAATGAATTCATCATGGGTTTTGATTATTTTTTAAGAAAAAGTTGATAGAAAAGTTTAAAAAAGAGCTAAAAAGTGAAATATTAATTTATTAATTTATATAGTGATTTTATGCAACACATATCCAAATACAAGGTAATTATAAAATCACTGAGAAGGGGAAGGCGACTCGTAATCAAATAGTGCTTTGAAAAAATCATCACCCGAAGGAGGAGGTGAAATCTTATTATCATCGGTCTGGGGTCCCCTTGACGAAGAAGCAGCACCAGGATCTCTATAGTCCTGGAATGCTTGCTCTGACTGATGGAACAAGTTCTCAAAATGAGCTGCATTCTAGTGAGCAGCATTCAAATCTTCTTACAACTTTTTGTTTTGTTCTTCGATCATTCTCTGTAAGCCAGAAAAGGAAAAAAGTAAGCACATGCATTTCTCACGCATGCATAAAGCATAAAAATGTGAAAATAGGATTACAGATTATGTAATTTAAATTAACGCCCTGCGGACAAAACATCAACGTAAGGTGGCGGCGCTTGCGGTTGAACCAGAGCTGTATGTGATGGTTCAACGTCATCATCAAAAGTAATAGTAGCCAACAATATTTATAAAGAGTTAGAACAAATAGAGAGGAAGCAATTGTGGACAATATCTCACATTTACCTAAAAAGTGTTGGTTCTGGCATCACTATAAGAATGGAAGGAAGACCCTCCTCTCTCATCCTCACCTCCATCACTCTCCTCTTCCTCTTCTTCATCTTCATTTTCTCCTTCTCCTTCTTCTCCCTCTTCCACTTCATCTTCTTCCTCCTCCTCCTCTTCTTCTTCTTCTTCTTCAGGAATTCCTCAAATACCAGTAGAAGAGACTTGAATATTCAAAAGCTTCTACATCATACCCATTCTGAGCATGCCTCTAAGAGTCCTCTGGCATGGACATATTGTTCAATGTGTACTTTGGAATGTCTATAGGAACCCTTTGCTAGTCAAGATCGAGGAACCAATTGTACACCCATTTGCTAAGAAACCATCCATTGAAAATTGACCCGGTAATAATTCGACAAGAATTTTACAAGGGCAGTGCCATGTTCATGAATAGAGTCCAATTGGCATGCTCGTTAGCCTTTCCAAAAGTAATGTCCACGTGTAAAATTGCAAAAGGTGTAAGTTTACTTTTTATAAATTTTAATAATAATTTTCATTTTACCTTATCCCAAGTTAAGAGGCTCAAGTGATAGCGATGAGAATGCACATGGTGGGCGCCAGGCATTGCTGTTCGACCTGATAGTTAGAAATTTAGCATCGAATACCCGACTATCTATCTAGAAACACCAGGTACCCTCACGAGGTGATGCTCATACTCCTAAACCTGAAAAGACAGTCAAGGTTAAGATCATGGAAGCCTATTCCTGGAATTAAAAGTAGCAAGGGCTCAAAATAACTTAGCAATGACTATGAAGCCGATAAATGATATTTTATTCTAGTAAAGCTTATCAAACCCATGGTAACGACAAGAAAGGCTTGTCTCCCCCAAGCATAGAGTGGTACGAAGTCTAGATCAGCAAGGGCTCATAGCACTAATAAATGGATGGCTGGCACATTACTACACAAGATGGTAGATCCCAGTAAATATAATATGAACCCTCCAGTGCACTATTTGGTTCTTTCATCATACACCAGTGGGTTATAATTCATCCAATACTCCTAAATTAGTTTATATTTTATCTTAAACGGCCCCTTTAATAGGGGTTCATGCCTATCAATTGTTGAATTTCATTGCACGTTAGGGTGTCATCTATAAAAGGAACTGGGATCCTATGATATCGAATGCCCATTATAGGAGAAAAATCAATTGGGTCGACTTTCATCTCCCTTACTGGCAAATGGAAAGTGTGAATGGTGTCCATCCACCATTCTACAAGTGTCTAAATCACACTTCTATCAATTTGGAATCCCTCTGTTGGCAATTGTAGAACAAAATCTTTAAAAGAGTACTCCCTGATCATCCGTCTAACTTGAGGTGACACTTTACCATACCACTGACGGGCTTTATAGACACACCCCTGCCATGGACAACACAACTACCATATTGTCACAAAGCAGGTAAGTCACTGCGAAGTACGTAAATAGGGCCTAAAATTTTATTTTGATTAAACTTTTTATGCATAAATTTTAGTATTTTATTTTAGATGTTATAATCTAATATTTTATTTTTTGATCATAATATTGTGCTAAATAGATTATTTTTCTATATATAATTTCATACTTTCTATCAGATTTTACTATTCCTTCATAAATGTTTGCTAACAATAATAAATATATATAGTCCTTTCTTGAGTTTTTGTATAATATAAATACATAGGTCCTAGAAATTTATTTTATGGTATTTTAGTTTTTCCTTTATGTAGAAATTATCATGCATAAATATTTATTTAACATTTATCAATAAAATTATGCTAATAAGTTTTGTACTATTAAGTAATTAAATTGCATGATTACTTCAGTCTTTTTGCCTTCATTGCGATGTAGCTGTATTCCAGCTAAAAGAGAAATCCTCTCATATTCATGAGCCCGAATATATTCTAGAAGCTCAACATTGGAATGGGGCTCAGTTCTAGAAGTGTACTGACTCCCCTCCATTTGCAAGAAATAAGGACTGGATTGTTTAATGAAGAAAAAAATAAATTGAAGAGATTGAAAGTTTAAAATAATGAAGCTAAGAAATGAAGCAAGGAAATTTTGGATAAAAATGAAAGTGTGATGCAGAATGGCAATGCACTACCATTTAAATAGAAAGATGGACTGAGTCAAGACGAAACAAAAGTAAATTAAAAGAAAATGAAAGAACAAAACAAGAAAGAAAAGAAAAGAAAATAAAGTTATCATATGCCTTTCTGAAACAAAGAAATAAAGTAATGCCTTTGGTCATATATACATTATTGACTCTAAAGAACAGTTGCATAAATATTTATTGTTGGCCTAAATTTATGCTTGCCTAAAAATATTTTTCCATGCAGGGGGCAAGGATATATAGGAAGGTACTGATATAGCAGATAACTAAAAAATAGCCAATTTTTTGCTAACTTTTGAAATCAATTTTTGCAGATATTGTAGGTTTATTTGAAGCACCAAGAATAGTTCAAGTCCTCTTAAAAAAGCTATTGCCTATCCAAATCCATCCGAGTTTATCCTCCAAGTTTAAGTAGAATTAGGAGATTTAAATTGAATTAGGACTTAAATTAAGACTCATGGAAAATTGGCCATGGTTCATGGGTCGGTTAAATAATTTTAGCTTTTAAATCAGACCAGACTCGATTTTGGACTTTTAAAATTGGACTAGATTTAATTTAAGCTTTTAAAATTAGACAGTATCAAGGGAGCTACGATTAGTAAATTAAATAGCCACACTTAACAAAAGAGGTAGTAGCAACTCAAAAAACAAAAGAAAAGAGAGTTGGAGAGCAATAAATAGATAGTAGCTAAGTTTGGGAGAAACCATAGGTAATCTTTGGATTATTTAACTCAGCCAAGAACTTATTGATCAGAACCAACTGTATAATTTTAAGGCATAATCCAGTAGCATTCTTTGCAGAAGGATTGTGTTGAGGCTTGGTTCAACAAAATTACCTTGGTAGAGCCAACAACGTTGGTATGATTTCCATTAATTCTATTTAGTTGGATTGATCATCCTCATTATTTAACCTTGTAAATTTGATAGAATAAAAAATTAATAAAAAAATTTATTTTAAATTAAATAATATTATAAATAATATTTATATAATATTATGATTTAAGTTTTTTTAAATTGCAGCTTGTACTCTAAACCTTAAATCCACCTATTAAAACTTTAGTTGAGGATCAAACCCTAATTATGCATTTAAAATAATTTGACCATCCATAACCCTAGTTTGTTAACTAAAACTCTCGATTGGTAATCAAAACCCTAGTTTTAAGATCTAAGCCCAATTCCATCAATAAAACCCTAATTTATCACCAAAATCCTAATTGCATGTCCAAACCCTAATTTTATACATAAACTCTAATTTTGCATGTTGAACTTTAGCTTAAGGATGAAAACCCTAATTTGGTCACCAAAACCCTAGTTCTAGGTTTACAGCCCTAATCTTGCAATTGAAACCCTAATTTTATAAATAAAATCCTAATTTTGTAAAAAAAAAACCCTAATTTTGTACATAAAACCCTAATCTTGTAATTAAAATCTTAATTTGATAACGAAACCATAATTGTATTAGTTTAATCCTAATCCATTATTGATTATATGATGATTGGTCATGTGTTTTCAATATTTATACTATTATGAATGGTTAGATAGTATTAATTTTATTATTTGAATTTTAAGGATGTAAAAGGCATGTTTCCACTAGTGGGTATATTATTTGTTTAATTTAATTAGATTGTATAATTTAATTTATTTTAATGATTTTAAGATAATTGTAAAAGACACATTTTCATCTTTTAGTGAGTGTCTTATTTTTTTTTATCTTAGACATTTGTAAGGGTATATTTTTATCTTGTATGGGTGTCCATTTTGTTTGATTTGTTTGTTTTATAATATGATTTTATTTATTTATATAATATTTATAATATAAATAATATCATAATAATTTAAGAATTTAATAATATTTAGACCTAAAAAGATGTCAGTTCCAATGAACCAGGCGTTATGGGGGTATTGGTCACTTCTCACCTTCCCTATAAGTACCCAACTTTTTTATCCCAATAGGAGTTGGAGATTCCTTAGGAATCAAGTCATTCACTTGTTTTATCTTCTTCCCGGCCCGTCTGAGTGGCGACTCCTACTTTCCGGGTTTAGGCCCATGTTCTTTAAGGCCTAGAGTATAATAGTGTCGAATTCATAAGAACCATTTCACCTGGAGAAGGGGCAAAAATTCCTACTCACAATATCCATTTATTTGAAGAATTAACATATATTTCTCTCTCTTTCCAAATTATACATAACCTAAAGAATTCAAGAAAAAAACTTAAAAGAGAAAATACTTACTTGAATTCTTGATTTTTCTTCAAAACTAACTTGAATTCCTTGAAATTCTTGTAAAATTTTAAGTATTTGAAGAAGCAAAATCCCTCTCTTCCTCTCTAGGAAATTTAGGTCATCACATGAAGAAGAAGAAGAAGAAGACTTTTTTTTTAATTCTCTTCTTCATTTCCATCCATATATATTAATTAATTAATTAATAATTTATTTAATAATTTAATTATTTTTCTCTTTAATTCCCATCCATATATCTTATTTCTTTCTTTGAATTTATTATTATTATTATTATTATTATTATTATTATTATTATTATTATTATTATTATTATTATTATTATTATTATTATTATTATTATTATTATTATCTTCCATCCATAAATATGTATACATATATGTCATATATACTTTATGCATATATTATATATATCTTTATGTATATGTATATATCATGTATATTTTAGGTATATGATATATAACCAATATTTATAGTAAGTATATGTTAGGTATATACCTTGTACATACTATATATATCTTATATATATTAGTTATATACTATATATATATTTCTCTCAATACTCGAATTAGTTATCCATATAAATATTTAATTATGTTTAGAATTATGGACGTTACATCTCAAGCTTTCAATTAAGTTTTCGAAGACGTTATTTTCGCCTTTAGCCTGGCCTTATGCTTAGCAATGCATGCCATAATAGGTGTCTTAACCATGACAACTACATTCTGTAACTTTTCACAAAAATAAGAAGGTTAGAAACAATAATTATACATAATAATGCAATAAAAAATAATAAAGAACATTTTCTTCATAAAAATGGCACATATTCACAAAAAAAAAAATAGATATGCATAAAATTTTCAGGTCATAAAAAAATATTTCCATGCAAAAAAATAATTTTTCTCTAATTAAAAATTGCAATTAAATAAAAAATATATTTTTTAAGTTCTTCGAAAAATTAAATAAAAATAGTAAAAATCCAAAAAATAATTTGGAGTCAAACTACAAAAAAACGAGGTCTGAAATAATTTTTATTGAAAAAATAATGTTTAGCTAGCAATTAGAGAATCCTGGGAGGAGTAAGCTGGCTCGTGTCATCATGTCATTTAGTGCTAGGTTGCCACAGCCCGAAGGCACAGGTTACATGTGGGAGACTGGGAAGCCTAGCCTCCATATGTGGCCTGCAGAGTCCACGCGCCGCTTTGTCGGTCGATTTGGCGGTGAGACTTTTTCGATAGGAGATTTTTGGGGCATGAGATTCCAATGATGTGGTAAAAACAATTTAAACAAAAACTTTAACCTATCATTCTAATTATAATAATAGGTTAATCAACACTTAAAAATTAATTTAGAAAATTAATTTTAAATAATTTTGAGTATCCAACTTTTGAAGGCTATAACTTGATCAATTTAACTCTAATTTGAATATACTCCCTCCGTCCTACAAAAATAGGCTCATTTTTTTTTGGTTGTCCTAAATTATAGCACATTTACTATTTTAATAAATTAGCTATCATGTAAATTCTCTATATTATCCTTCTATAATATTACTTATTAAATATATCCATACTAAAGTAATGATATAATAGGAAAAATAAACGTAAACTTATATTCCCAATAAAAATAATTAACATTTCTTAATCCTTGTGAAATGAGAAGTAAGTCTATTTTTGTGGGACGGATGGAGTATAATATATCAAATTGAAGCTCTAGATGCCTAATTTAATATGATACTATTAAATCTTATATACAAAAGCAAGAACACAAAGTTTTTCATGACCAAACATGTTAAAACAATCATGGTGTTCAAGTTAATAAATAATTCACAAAAAATCATTATTTTAATTAATTAATCAATATAAGTGAACACCATTACAGAAGCACAAATAACAATAGCTCTAATGCCAATTTTGGAATAATCCATACATAATAAGAGGGTCAGATATTGCCTGAAAAAATAACCACATGCTTGTACTATCAGTCTTTGAAGAATAATCACCAAGAGGGAAAGTTCTTGCTTTCTACAGTCTAAATACCAACTCTCTTCACACAAAAACCTCTCACACACTCACAAAGAAAGTGTAGAGCCAAGTAGGAGAGAATGAAAAGAGAGAAAACTGATCAAAATTATGTGTCTTTTTTTTGTTGATCGTTTTTAAGTTAAACTAAAAACTATCACCTTGTCCTAGTGGATACAGTATTTTGATTTTATAATTAAAATCAAACTCTTGGATAGGAAATCCAAATTCTATCCAAAATCTCTCATTTTAAATTAAAATATTATCCTTTTATATATACAATAAATATTATATAAATAATATTTAAATGGAGTTGGGTACACACCCGTTATGGGCGGACCCAACCCAAAACTAACAGAAGGAATAGCTTATGATCCTAATCAGATTATATAAAAGCTCAACAACTATATTTAACTATTAGTTTGGCCAAAAGTGTAAAAGGTTATCATCCATGAATCTAAATCTTCTTCATCGTCCTATTAGGAGTCTACCTTGAGATGGAAACCTCAAGATCCTAGTTGGCTTAAGATTACTGTTGTAACATCCGCTTAGTTGCTAAAATTAATTTAAATTAAATTAAAATAAATAATTTAAGGGAGAAATATTGAGTTGGAAGTGAGAAAAATAAAGTGTATATGTTATATATAATGAAAATGTACATTACATATAAATTTTAAACATAAGAGAGAAAAAAAAAACAAAAGATAAATAGTAAGGAGGGGGAAAATGACAATTAAACTTTATAAAAATTAAAATTAATTAAAAAATTTTAAAAGAAAAAGATTTTTGTTGGAAGAAAAAATTTAGATTTAAAAATGATTAAATAAATAAATAAATAATATATATATGGTTAGTAAATGTAATAAATGAAAAAGTCAAAAATTAAAAGAATTTGTCTCATCTTCTTCTTCTTCCTCTCTTGGTCGAACTTCTATGGATGGGCAAGGGTGAGTTTTTCTTCAATTAAACAACAAATTTTGTGAGAAATTTCAAGAACCAAAAGTAGTTTTGGTGATTTTATAACAAGTTCCTTACTTGGAATTTTAAGTTTCTTAGAAATTTTGATCATGTGTGATTTGGGATTTTGAATGAGTATGATATAATTATTTGAATGGATATAAATGTTGTTAATTTGATGAGTAAACAATGATTTTAAGGTTATATTGGAAAAAAAATGGAGCTAAGAGGAAGATTGAGAGTAGTAAGGAATTAGGGTTTTGAAAAGAGTTATGTTAAAGTGTGTATGTATGTTTGGTTTCATCATTTAAATCATGTTATTTAATGATTTTAATGATGAAAATTAGATCAAATTAACATTTGAAATTGGTTAGAATGTTGAACCAAAATCAAAGAGGCTTAGGGTAAAAATTTTGGAATTTTGATGGAAGAGTGATGCATTATATTTTATTGCTTAGAATGTTTTGAAATATGATGTTATAGATATATTTAAGCCTAAAACGGAATTTGGAATTAGTTGAATTGTATTTCCAATATTAAAGTGCGTTAAGGCTAAGAAAATGAAAAATTGTAGGGTTGTGTTTTAATTAATGTTTTATAGCTCTAACACCTCAAAGTATGATTTTAATGTATTTTTACATTCACATTTGGTATAAGTGTTGAGTAGATAGGATTTCCATCAACTTAATAGCGAAGGACACATTGAAAAGTTGGTGGAAAAGTTAACATTTTGGCTTGGAAGTATTTGTATTAAGATGTTAGCATATACTTTGAGTGAAATATGTTTATATGCACTCGAATGACATGTTTCATTATATGTAAAAGTGGTGACTATGCTACTTTGATGTGGGGATACACATGAAAAAGAGCATAGATATATGTTTATGTTATGAAATATATGATATGTGATTGAGTGAGCTACTTTAAGATAGCTAAACGCATTTAATTGTGTGTTTGTGGACAAGGTATAATTATGCCAAATGTAGGCATAACTTGGCTATAATGAGGATGTGGCAATTAAAATGATGAAAATGTGGGGAAATAATAAGAAAATATGGATGAAATACAAAAAGAATGGAAATTGGCATAATTGCCAAAATATAAGAAAACTGTGAAATTATGAGTGAAACCTTATGTAATATCAAATTTCAGAGTATTGTGTTTGCTGTTATATGGTATACCGATTATTTACCTTCGGGCCAGACGTTGGGCGTCATTATTATTGCTTTCAAGCTAGATGCTGGGTATCATATTTAATTACCTTCGGGCTAGACGTTGGGCGTTAATATTATTTACCTTCAGGCCAGACACTGGGTGTCAAATGCTGGTCCAAAATAATATCTCTGAAACTTGGATATTATATATGGTCAGTTGGGCCTATTGTGTGTGAATATGTAATGTGATGGATTAAATTTGACAAATGTTTGTATTGGTACATAATAATAATGCATGTCACTTCATAAACTTAAAAAGAAATGCATTTTTGCATCATTCTTACATTCTTATTTATATCAAAGTATGTACTACTAAGCAGTAGTAGTACATATTACTACTGCTTATCGCACAAGTGACATGGTTGATTTTGAGAGCACTGCGAGACCAGAGCAGGTGTAGAGTGTTTCTACTCATTTTGGAGTTTTTTTCTGCCGCTTGAAATTAGGACCAGTTGCTAACGTGTAAAAGTTCATTTTGGAAAACTTATCTTTTAATTATATACATTAAATTTGTAAATATGAAATTGTTGTAAATTATTAAAGGTTGGTTTTGATTTTGGGAGTTATGGATATGTATATGTATCTATGTGTGTTTGAATATCTTGGAGAAGTGAAGGGGTTATTGAAAGTATGAAATGGTTGAAAATATGTGGGAGTGTATTTTTCTTGCAAGTTATGAAAATTATTATTTTTGAAAATATCCATATTACAGATAAAACTCTGGTAAATTTTTTTCAAAAATTTTTATATAAAAATATTTATTTTGATACCTAGAATTATTATAAAATATTTTTATTTACTTTTTAAAATGTATTGGAAGTCTATGTATATGTATTATGGAAATATGTAAAATTTTTAACATGAATAAACTGTGACATTCTAGCACTATATATGTATATTTTACGTATACCGAATATATATATTATATATAGGATATTAGTGTATTACAACTGTGGATGCTAATAATAAAGCAGGAAATTCCTTGGCTAACATGGCTATTATTATTAGGACTCATACTAGTTACCTTCTTGATGGATTTATATGTCTAATGGAGTCCTACTCTCCACTCAGAAATGAGGCTTAAGCCTTATCATTGGAAGTTTAAAAATTTAGGGATTTCGATTATCGTTTTTGTATCTTTGAATCGAACAACTAGATACTTATCAAGGCTATCAATAATAAAAGCTCAAGCTCATGGGAGATTGAGTCTTTTGATCATAATATTAAGAACTTGGCTAAATCTTTTGAAGATTATTTTTTTGCTCATATGAATTGTGTATGTAATTTAACAACAGATTGGGTTGCATCTGCAATATGCAAATCCAATCTTAAATCTGATTGGATGTGTAATCACCCTAAGGAATTAGGCTTTTTGTTATTAAAGGATACTTCTCAATGAAATCTCTGATATATTTTTGTTAAAAAAAACTGGAAGTATTAGAAAAAAATTTCCTAAGTAAATAAATAAGTAAAAAGTCTAATAGAATCGCGAAATAGCTATGAACGCCAAATAAAAAAGGGAAATTTATACCGAATACTGCAAATCTGTGGTCGCCTTTCACTCATGCGACTATTGTTTTGTTTTTCATTTTTATGTTTTCCATCTTTTTTTTTTCTTTTTAATGGCAAACCACAATGATTTATATTCTTTGTTTTATTTATTTTATTTTTTATTTTTATTGCTTTGTTATTCATAATTAATTTTTTTGTTCTCATATTCTCAACATACATATAAAATACATAAACATATACATAATATATACTAACTATATATAAAATACACGCATAACAAATATAGACATATACATAATATACACACAACTTCTATATAATTTATTTAATATTTTTAACTTTATTTTTTAAAATTTTATATACACACAATATACATATAATATATACACAACATACACATAATATATATACAACATATATAATATCTACACATCTATAAACATTTACAAACATCTACTTAACATATTCACAACATCTACACAACCAAATTGATATTTTTTTATTTTATTTTTTATGTGTATAATACGTAAGATTTATTTCAAAATACATTTAATGATTTTTACTAATATATTTTTTTATATTTTATTTTTTTATTATTTTTGTAAATGTTATTTCTTATTTGTAATCAAAATTAAAATTTCTCCTTTATAAAAAGTAATACATTTTAATATTAAAGTGCAATTTAAAATATTAATTTTTATTATTTTATTAGAATATATTTATTTAATAGCAAAGTTTGAAAAAAAAAAGATGAAAATTAAGTAACATATTATCTGTAGAAAAAAAGAGATATTTTTTAAAGAAAAAAATTTATTTTAGTGAGAAGCGAAATAATTTTAAAAAATTAACTCAAATTTTTCTAAAGTGTAAATTTTTTTTTTAAAAAAATTATTGTTAATTTTGTAAAAGTCTATTAAATTAAAAGTGATTTTTTAAAGAGAATTCACATTGAATGCCACAAATCCATGGCCACTTTTCACTTATACGACTCCTTTTTTTACTTTTATATTTTTTGCTTTTTTTATTCTTTTTTACGGCAGACCACGGTGATTTTTAAGTTTTTGTTTTTGTTTTTATATTTATATTTTTATTTATGCTTTTATTCATAAATAATTTTTGTTCTCATACTTTTATCATGCATACAAAATATAAAATATATATAATATATATATAATACACACATAATAAATATAAATATATATATATAACATAAACCAAATATACATACAATATCTACGCAATATTTACAGAATTTATTTAATATTTTTAACTTTATTTTTTTAATTTTATATACACACAATGTACATATAACATATAAACAATATGCACATAATATACACACAACATAAATACATAATATATATATAATATTTATATAATATTTATAAATATTTACATAATATATATACAACATACATGTAACACCTATACAACATCTATACTAAAATTAATTTTTTAATTTTATTTTTTATAAGTATAATATGTAAAATTTATTTAAAAATAAATTTAATGATTTTTGTTATTATATATTTATATTTTTTTCTTTTAATTATTTTTGTAAGTATTTTTTTATTTGTAATCAAAATTAATTTTTTTTATAAAAAATTAATAAATTTTATATATTAAAAAATGTAATTTAAAATATTATTTTTTTATTATTTTATTGAAATATATTTATTTAATTGTAAATTTTAAAAAAATAAAAATTGAAGTGAAATATTATTTGTAATGAGAAATGAGATATATTTGAAAGAAATGAGAAGTAATGTATGAAAATTTAACTCAAATTTTTAAGAAAATACAAACTATTTTTATATTTTTAATAGTTTTTAAAAAATTATTTTAATGAATAGTTTTGTAAAAGCGAAAAAACCTATCCGTGACCTCTTTCACTTGACTTTTTTCTAGAACAAATCTTCACTTTATTCACTGCTTCAGCCTCCAAATACCCATTTCTTGTTCGTTTTCAAGATTTTGAGGTGAAAAAAGGAAAATTTTAGGGGAATTTCAATTCTCAGAATCCATGTTCTTATTTCTCTCAACCTCTCTCCCTTTCTCTTTAGTTTCTGTCATTTTCCTTCCTTGATTTGATAGAATGCTTGTATTCAAAGTCTTGATAATCCACCAATACTGATTTGCAATTCTAGAAACATTTATTTTATTTGGAAATTAGATTTCGAAATCATAAAATCAAATAGTAATGTGCATTATTTTATGAAATTTTGTTGTTAAATAAGAATAATACTAAGGAGAAAAAGGTACAAATATGTCCTTAATATTTTTATATAGGTACAAATTGGCCCTTAAAATAATTTTCAGCTGAAACAAAAACATATTTTAGTTAAATGAACTATTTAAGCCCCTATGTAAACGGGGAGTCTAGCCCGTTCATTTAATGCTAATGCATTCAAATAAGTTTAAATTTTTTATTAAAAATAAAATAATAATAGTTAATAATTTAAAATACCAATACATATTTTCTCCTCCCATTTTTTCACTACCACCACTAGGATTGTAATTAAGCTGAGCCGAGCTTTGAAAAGCTCAAGCTCAGCTCGTTATAAAATATATTCAAACTCGAAACTGAGCTTTAGCCAAGCTCGAACTTATATCGAGCTAGCCCATATATCATATATCTTGAACTTGTACTCGAACTTGATTTAAATAAGTGTAACGAGCTCAACGAATTTATTTTAGTTTATATTTTTCATTCATCTTTTCTATATTTTCATAGGAGATATACTAAAATTAACATTTTTATGAAAGATAAATAATAAGATTATATATTAACAAAAATAAAATATTATAGTACTATAATTTTATATTTTATCATAATTATATTTTATATATTATATTATTTAATTTATTTATCATATATATCAGATATTAATAAATTATATAAATTAAATCAATTAAAAAATTAATATATTTATATACATAACTTAATATATATAAATTAAAGGCATAATACATCCATAGTCCCTTCAACTTGGCAACATTTACTACTTAGCCCCCTATAGTTTTCAAGTAACCAATTAGCCCATTTAACTCGTAGTTTTCATTAACAACCTGACCTTGTCTATTGAAGTGGCATATAGTAACACCCCTTATATAGTCTATACACTTAAGTACGTAAGTGATATCACAAAAATACTCACACTTGCCTATTTACGTAATATAGTAAATAAAACCAAAATGCTTCTATATATTAACGCAGTTATTAAACTTTCAAAAGAAATACTATGACCAAGCCTATATTACATACATATATCTGTTTAATTTACAAGAACTCCTATTGTTAACTTACATTGTAAACATTATTATAATTCTCTTACTACTCTCAAACTTATACAACTGTCATACAAAATTATAAATTATTACCATGTGAACTATACAGAATACAATATTTACAATATTATTCTTTGAACCTTTGTAATGCAGTTGACTAGGAACGTATATCTCTCACTCTGCAATCTCAACTCTTCTTGTTTGATCTGCGTGTCAGAAAATAATTCTAACATGCTAAGCAAAGCTTAGTGGTGCTTATGTATTTACAATATGCAAGAAAATTTAAAGGAAAGAGAATTATACATACAATGATTTAGAAACAATGGAAATTATTACTTTTAGAACATTAAATAAAGAAATTAATAAATTCATTTAAACTTGAAATACTAAACATGATTAAATTCAGAATCGGTTAATTTAACAATAACCATATAACACATTATTTTCAATGTAGATAACTTCTTTAATTATGCCCATACACATTAAACTCATATCCTAGGTTTGGATAACGGGTCACTGTTGGCAATTTAATGCCCACTGTATAAAATTTAGCCAATGGCCCACTATGGCACGAATGCCACTGAATATGGTGACACAGGGTGTTCATTGATGGCACAGAGTACCCACTATTACTTTGGATATCCTCCCTTTTGCTAGCCATTCAATTCCAAGCTAGATCTAAAATCAGTATGATTTGGACAATTCATTAATTTTTAATTAACATTAAATTATGTATAGTACTTCAATGGAGCAATTCTTTGATCAACACTTGGTATCACACATATTTATTATATAGTCAAAATAAATTTATAACACTACTTGTTAGGGTTTATTTCAAAAATCCTTTACATTTTGAGGCCTCATAATCTTTTAGGCTGGAATTACAGATGAAAGAGAAAGAAAAGAGTTATTTTGGGAAATTTTTTTAAGTGACACGCCCAATGACATGGGCTTGTCAATTACCGTGTCATTTTCCCATTCTTACAGAAGCTTTGACATGCACAATGACACGGGCTTATCACTGGCCATGTCATTTAACTTGCATTACAGTTTCTACGACATGCCCAGAGACATGGCTGTGTTATTTATCTTTCATCACAGTAGCTATGACATGCCCAATGACATAGGCGTGTTACTGGTCGTGTCATCAATGTTGAAGCACAACATCATTGACAAGCCTAGTGACATGCCCATGTCACTAGCTGTGTTAAGCAAAATTCTATATTTCGCACACTCAACCACTTAAACACAATATATCTAAATCTATAATAAAAATGAATCAAAAACTAGTTTCTTTGACATAGAAAGAGTCTATATCAAATACTTTTTAGTAATAATTCATTAAAGATAACTCAATCAACCAATTCAAACAATAAATTCATAGAAATTCAAATAGTTACAAATTAAAATATATAACAACATACCTCTTTCAAAATCCCTCTTCTTCTTTAATCACTTGTTGATAATCTCACATTTTCCAGCTTATTCTTCTAAAAAACTAATAACTAGATGTGATTTTCTCTTAAATTTTGGCTAAATTTTTTAAAAGAAGGAAGAAAGGAGGAGTTTTGGCGGTGATGGTGATAATAGGCGTGGATGATGATAAAAAAAAAGAAAGGAGAAAGTTCTACACATGCACACACATGTCCACTTATATACATAGTTTAATCTAGTGTGACAACTCTCATCTTATATATGGTGCACTCTCTTTCTTATCTTTTAATTCAAATTTAATTTTTAGTCCCATAAAATTGTAAAAATAATTTTTTCAGTAAATTTTAATATTCACTATTTACATCACTTATCCATGCCACTTTTTATCACTATTTACTATCAATTATCAAAATTAAATTAAAAGTTTAGTATTTAAAATTTTAAACATTACAATTCTACCCCACTAAAAAAAATTTAACCTCAAAATTTACCTATTATAGACATTTGAAATAATTGAGGGTATTGCTATCTCATTGTCTCTTCGCTTTCCTAAATGGCTTCCTCTATCGAATGATTTCTCCACAACACTTTCACTAAAGGAATGCGCTTATTACGCAACTCCTTTATTTCACGAGCTAAGATAGCCACTGGCTCTTCTTCATAATTTAAATCTAGCTGAATTTCAATGGGCTCTATTTGAATCACATGTAAAGGATCTGATTAATATCGTCTAAGCATCGACACATGGAATACATTATGAATCTTAGTCAGTTCTAGAGATAAAGCTAGATAATAAGCTACTAGACCTATACGTTCAAATATTTCATATGGTCCAATAAACCTAGGACTTAGTTTACCTTTCTTTCAAAAGTGAAGAATCTTCTTCCATAGTGATACTTTCAAAAATACCTTATCTCTCACACTATATTCAATATCACGTTGTTTCAAATCTGTATATGATTTTTGTCTATCCATTGCAATTTGTAATTGATCCTTTATAAGCTTCACTTTGTCTTATGAGATCAGGTCCTAAAAGTTTGCTCTCATTCAATTCCATCCAATACAATGGAGTTCTACACTTCCTTCCATAGAGTGCTTCGTATGGTGCCATCCCAATACTCGTTTGATAACTATTGTTATAGGCAAATTCTACTAAAGGCAAATATCTATCCCAGCTAACTTCAAAATTGATTACACAACTTCTAGGCATATCTTCAAGTACTTGTATCACCCTTTCTGATTGACCATAAGTCCGTGGTTGAAAAGCAATACTAAAATAAAGTTGAGTACATAATGCTTTCTGAAAACATTTCCAAAATTTTGAAGTAAAGCGAGGGTCTTGATATGAAATAATAGACATTGGCACACCATAAAGCCTGACTATCTCATTAATAAACAATTCAGCAAGTCTATCCATTGAATAATCAACTCGAATGGAAAGAAAATGTACTGATTTGGTTAATCGATCAATAATTACCCAAATTGTATCATGCTTCTTTTGGGTGTTCAGAAGACCAGTCACAAAATTCATGGTGATTCTATCCTACTTCCATTCTGGTATTGATATAGGTTACAAAAGACCCGATCGAACTTGATGTTCTGCTTTGACTTGTTGACACACTAAACACCAAGTCACATATTCAGTAATATCTCTCTTCATACTAAGCCACCAATAATGAGACTTTAAATTCTGATACATCCTATTACTTTTGGGATGTACAGTGTATGTAGTAGTATCAGCTTCACCAAGTATGTACTCTGTAGACACTTAATTTTTGACCCAGTCTGGTCCAATATTTTTTATATAGTCTAAAATAATTTTTGTGGTATTTTAATTAAATAATATTTATTTTAGTATTTATTATTTATAATTTTTAATAAAAATAAAAAGTAATATTAATAAAGTTAAATATATAAATAAATAAATAAAAATCGGAGCCGGAAAATTTTATTGGCGAAAATGAATTTCCTGCGGGCGAATTGGCTGGCCCGCTAGCTTTCACAATTTTTGCTCGCAGCAATTTTTCGCCAGCACAATTTTTCAGCACAATTTTTTCCGAAACTGAATTATATTTGGTTTTGATTTCTTTTTCTAAATGGTTTTAATTTCCTTAGACAATTAGAAGTATATTTTTTATTTTTCCGATAATTACCACATCAAAACACAGAATTAAGGATCGGGAAAATTATTTTACTGGATCGAGACTGGAGACTTCTGACTTAGGAGGAAAAAGGAGACAGAAAACCCTAGGAGCAAGAGACGACAAAAAGAAATTAGCAACAAGAAGCATTCATCAATCATCAATCCATCAAAGGCAACAACATTGCCTTTGTTATTGCTCATCCAAAAATTAATTTTTTAGTGGAGCCTTCAAACGTAGGTAAATTGTTCTAACTTTAGTTTATTCAATCATCAATCATCTTTATCTTTTAAACCATCATCACACTACCTAGTTATTTAATTCTTCCTTCAATTTAATTTAGGCAGTAGCATGAATTAATTCATACAATACTTAAGATCTTAATTAAAGTAAATAATATAATCGTTCAATACAAATCTAATTTTAAAAATCATAACTATCCAAAACCCTAGCTTCCTAAAACCCTAATTCCCAAACCTCAATTTCAGAAACCATAAATCGGAGTTTGCAAATAGTTTAATTATTAAAATTTATCCAATAAGCCGAATTTCTAAACTCTAACTCTAGTAAACTCTAAGAACCAAACCCTAATTTGCCTTATATTTCCTAAAACCCCAAAATAGCTTTTTAATTATCAAAACCCTAAATTATTTTCTTAAATTCTAAAATTCAAAGTTGCTTTATTGAATCCTAATTTGTTTTCCAAACATCCAGTAGCCTAAGTCATTGATTAAACTTTAAAACCCTAAACTATTTTTCCCAAAGCTCTAAACCCTAAATTATTCCATTAAAGTCTTAAAGCCCTAGTTGTTTTCCAAAATCTTAATTTATTTCTCGAATCAATATTTCTTCTAAAATGATAAATCAAAAACCTTAATTTTTCAAACCCTCATCCAGTAAACCTATAAACCCTTAAGTCCAAATCCAAAAACACCCAAAACCTTAAATTTTTTAAACATCCAGTAGCTATGTTATTACCTTAAAATATTTCTCAACTAATTAAACTAGTATATGCAAAACCCTAGTTATTGAACATAAAATCCTAGAAACCCTAATTAATGCATGAATCCTTAAAGTTAATATATTTACAATTTTATTTAAATTGGATGAATGTTTATTATATATTTTTTGATTGATGTTTGATATCTTTGATGAATGATTTATTTATGATGAATGGTTATTTACTTTTATTGATTTATTTTGATTTTCAAATATTGTAAGAGGTATATTTTCATGTTTTTGGGTACCTCATGTC
This sequence comes from Garcia nutans, assembly GCA_947685225.1. Classification (NCBI taxonomy): domain Eukaryota; kingdom Viridiplantae; phylum Streptophyta; class Magnoliopsida; order Malpighiales; family Euphorbiaceae; genus Garcia; species Garcia nutans. The sequence continues at coordinate 10,047,065 of CANTUV010000014.1, read as the reverse complement.
GTGCGCATTATGTAATTTATTTTATTTTAAAGTTTTTGGACTAATGTAAAGGGCATGTTTCCACCTTTCGGTGGGTGTCCTATTTAGTTTAGACATGAATGATGTAAGGACATGTTTCCATCCTCGGATGGGTGTCAATTTATTTGCTTTGTTTGAACATTGCTTTAATTTTAATATAATGATGTTTCATTTTAATTGTTGCATGTAATATGGATAATATTGTTATACTTAAGGATTTTATAATATCAAGACCTGCAAATGAGGCAGGTTCTAATGAACCGGGCGTTGTGGGGGTGCTGAGCCATTTCTCACCTTTTCCATACGTACCCAACTTTCCGAACTCATTAGGGGATTGGGGATTCCTTAGGAATTGAGTCATCCACCCCTTTCTTTTTCCTGGACCATCCGAGTGGTGACTCCATTTTTCTGGGCTTAGGCCCGTGTTCTCTAAGGCCCCGAGCCTAAACAGTGTCGAAGTCGCAAGAACCATTCCATCGGGAGTGGGGGCAAAAATCCCCGCTCACAGTGGCGACTCCATTGGGAATAAGAGAAGTTGATTCCGTTAGTCTTTATATTATTTTATTCTTTCTTATCATGATATTATCCATTGCATCATATTAGATTGCATCATGTACGTAAGTTAGGACGCCCATGTTACCCGTGTTGTGTTATGTAAGGGATACCATACTTTCACTCAAGGTATGAAGATCAAGCATGGCATAACCACTCATAGCCTTGTACCATTTGGTATATACTTGCTATGGGAACCTAAGACTTTTAACCTAAAGACTAAAGCTCATGTAATTGACCTAGTTACTTTCCTTAGGTTTTTACCCCAAATGCATGTTGCTTGACTATGGTTAGTTTATCTTGGTTTAAATCATGACTTATTTGGTTTGTTCCTTTTCTAATATGACCTAAGTGCATTTTTCTTTAAAATCCAAAAGACCAAAGCTATTTTCAAAAATTTTCAAGATGGTCTTTGGATATAAAACTTTTCTAAAAACAAATAAAAAATTCTTTTCTAATGACTCAAATACAAAGCCCAAAATCCATTTTTTCTAAAATCTTTTTACAATGGGCTTAGAAAAAAAATTATTTTCATCCAACCTTTTTCTTACAAAGAGCTTGCAAATTATTTAGGTCAATTAGGAAATACTAAAAATCAATTGTGAGCCTAGTTTATACAAAGAATAATTAATCATGGGCTTATTTTTGGCATGAATCATTAGTTACTTTTTCAAGTGAGAAATCTATTTATAATAAACCTCTTAATTTAGTTTTAATCCAATATAGCATAAAAGCTACTTTAGTTGGTTAAATGGATTAAAACCTAATTAATGGGAATTACCATGAACTGATTTCCATTTTTAAAAATATAACTATTGGTTGAAACATCCGAGGAAATTATTCGAAAATAAGATACCCCATGTTGGTAACTATATACCTAGGAAAAGAGACTCGCCATCTATGTATGGAAGTTATAAGGTTGGAAGGAATGTCCTAATTATCTTTCTTTGTCTATTATTTATGCATACGTGTATACATACATACATACATACATACATACATGCATCACATGACATATCATTAATCCCTTCTGGGTCCCAGTCCTAGATTACGATAGTTCAAAAGCTTACAACAATCCGACCTATGCCATAGATGAAGAATCTAGTAGCAACTCAATCACTTGCTCACCAAAAGCAATGGAGCTCGAACAAATTTAAAGAATGGTGGACGACGCCCTCAATGCCAAGATGAAAGAAATAAAAGAGGCCCTAGCTGAGACCATGAAGAACCAATTGGCTACAATTTTAGGAAACAATGTCGAAGCATCTACTAGCACTAAGAAGACAAAGGACAAGGGGAAGGCTAAAGTTGGTGAAGTGGTTTTTGATGATGATAAGGTGATCATTGATGATGATGATGAGTGGGCTCAATACTTTCAAGATCCTCAAGACAAGAAGAAAGAACCGAAGATTGTTGAAAGATTAGCTATGGACAAAACTGAAACTTCTGATGTTGAAAAGATGATTGCGGATTTGGAAACGAAATTTGAGAAGAAGCTAAAAATCGAAGAAATATCCGAAGTTGACAAATTATTTGAGCTAGACGAAGAAGTTCCGTACAAATTCAAGATGCCATCTTTTACAAAGTTTGATGGAACCGAAAATCCTCACCTCCATGTGAAGTAATATATCACTGCTATGCAGTCTGCCTGAGCTACTAAGGCTCAAACTCTAAGATATTTCATGCTCTTATTGGACCTTATTGTCCAAAATTGGTTCAGTTATGGTGCAAGGTGAGGAGTTTCTTGGTGATTTGATTGAAATGCCTTTTAAGGAGTATGATTTGATTTTAGGTATGGATTGGTTGTCTAAGCATGGAGCTGTGGTAGACTGTCAAAAGAAGTGTGTTACCCTGAGAACCAGTGATGGTAGAAGTGTGATGGTATCTAGTGAACAGAGACAACTTGTATCCTTATTTGTTTCAGCTATTGCAGCTAGAAAGTTGATTAGAAAATGGTGTGATGCTTATCTTGCTCATGTGGTAGATACCAGAATAGTGGGTTCTCAGCTTGATAGTATACTCACAGTTGCCGAATTCCCAGATGTGTTTCCTGAGGAGTTGCCAGGGTTACCCCCCCCCGAGAGAGAGGTTGAGTTTGGTATCGATTTGTTGCCTGGTACCACTCCCATCTCTATTACTCCTTATCGAATGGCACCTGCTGAGTTGAGAGAGTTAAAGGTGCAGTTGCAGAAGTTGTTGGATAAAGGGTTTGTTCGCCCTAGTGTTTCTCCGTGGAGAGCACCTGTTTTGTTTGTGAAGAAGAAGGATGGTACTTTGAGGTTGTGCATCGATTATAGGCAATTGAACAATGTGACTATCAAGAATAAGTACCCTTTGCCTAGGATAGATGATCTCTTCAATCAGTTGAAGGGAGCAGCAATGTTTTCTAAGATTGATTTGAGATCAGGGTACCATCAGTTGAGAGTCAGAGCTGAATATGTTCCTAAGACAGCTTCCTGCACAAGATATGGGCATTATGAGTTTTTAGTGATGCCTTTTGGATTGATGAATGCACCTGCAGCTTTCATGGATTTGATGAATAAGGTATTTAGGCCCTATCTAGATCAGTTTGTGGTGGTCTTCATTGATGATATTTGGTGTATTCGCGTAATGAAGAGGATCATGACAAGCATCTGCAGATTGTATTGCAGACCTTGAGAGAGAAGCAATTGTATGCTAAGCTGTTGAAGTGTGAGTTTTGGCTTGATCAAGTGACTTTTCTCGGTCATATAGTTTCAGCAGATGGTATAAGAGTTGATTCGAGTAAAGTTGAGGCCATTTTGAATTGGAGTCCACCGAAGTCTGTGACTGAAGTTAGAAGTTTTCTGGGATTGGCAGGCTATTATCGACGGTTTGTGAAGGGTTTTTCTTTGATAGCTACTCCACTCACCAGATTACTTCGGAAGGAAATTAGATTTGTGTGGATAGACCAGTGTCAAGCAAGCTTTAAGAAATTGAAAGAAATGTTGACTTAAGCTCATGTTCTTACTTTGTCTGTGGAAGATAAACCATATGTGATTTTCAGTGATGCTTCACATAATGGTTTAGGTTGTATTTTGATGCAAGAGGGTAAAGTCATAGCTTATACTTCTCGACAGTTGAAGCCGCATGAGCTTAATTATCTGACGCATGATTTGGAGTTAGCAGCCATAGTGTTTGCTTTGAAGATTTGGTGACACTACTTGTATGGGGAGAAGTGTTTCATTTACACGGATCATAACATTTTGAAATATTTGGGGGTTCAGAGAGAGCTTAATCTTCAGCAAAGACGATGGTTGGAGCTAATCAAAGATTATGACTGTTTGATTGATTATCATCCTGGTAAGGCAAAATGTTGTTACGGATGCCTTGAGTCAGAAGTCTTTGGCAGATTTGACTGTTTATTCGCTCTCGTTGCTTGTTGAATTGAGAGCGTTGCATGCTAGTTTTTGATGCAAGAAAGGATCCCTTGAAGCTAGCAAGTGGACCAATCACTAGGAGCAAGGCAAAGAGATATCAAGCTAGTATGGCTTTGCATATTCAAGAAGAGATTTCCAAAGAGCTTCAAGAATTATCATTCAAGAAGATGGAGATAGAGCTTGAAGAAGGCACACCAAAGCTGATTATGATGCTTAGTGTGGAAGCTAAAGGCTAGCTAAAGAAAGGTCCAACGTGCAAGAAAGGTCCATGGGGGTTCATATAAAGCTTTGGGAAGTAATTTAAGGCCCATGGACAGCCCAAATAGTGTGGGGCTTTTCTTATGTTGAAGGAATTAGTTTGGTTGTTTCCATACTTTATATTTTCCTTATTGGATTAGGATTTTGTTTCCATACTTTATATTTTCCTTAGTGGATTAGGATTTTGTTTCCATACTTTATGTTTTCCTTATGCCATTAGGAATGTTTTCCTTATGCAATTAGGAATGTTTTAGTTTTTCATATGCAATTAGGAATTTTGTAACCCTTATTTAAGGGCACTATTAGGCCGAATTTCATACTACAACAATTAATAAAAAATTTTGAATTCTTATACAAGTTCTTCTTGTGAATTTTCGTGTGAGAGAGATTATAGTGGAATCTTTAATTCTTTCTTTGCATCAAGAATTAGGTTTACTTATCAACAAGAGTTGTGGCATTTTTCTTCTTCTTACCAACTAAATCCTTCAATCATAGTGAGTTCGCGTCTCTTTATAGGCGTTGGGTTCCTTAGGAGGTGATTATCAAGTTTCAAGGAGTTCTCTACCAGTGTAGAAATGGTACTCGTTCATCTCATGGTTTCCTCTTAAGGGAGGAGGTCATGGGTTCGAATGAGGGAGGCGATCTCATTTGAGGCCAAATAAACAAATTCCTGCTCGGGAGCCGTGAGGTGAAAGAGTACTGTAGCGGCCTGCTGGGTTGAGGGCTGGGACTACGGTCCACCTATGGGAGAAAAGGCTCAATAGACCAGTTGTCGTAAGACTGTGCTAGTGGGGTCGTTACACATACGACCAGACTGCTTTCTAATTCACTTGGCTTCTGTTTGTTTGTGAATCCATGTAAATGATTACAAACATGAACAGATGCACTGGTATTAATCCAACAAGAATTAATGGGGACATCAACAAAATGGGATTTAAAACAAACAAAAACAAAAAAAAATTACCTTATTTATTCTTCTTTTCTAGGTTATTCTTATATTTTGTACACTCATGTCTCTTATGGCCCTTGTTTCTGCAAAACTAACATTTTTCTTCTTTTGTTTATTTTACTTTTGGCAATAAGATTGTGATTTTAACTATTACCTCTGTTGGGACCTTTCTTAAAGTGTCTATACTTTGAAGGTTTATAGTTTCTTTCATAGTTGTGGGTATAAGGAGAATGTTGAGTGACTACAAAAGATTTCATCCCCTCACTCGCCTTTTCTTAATGTTTTTCGTCCTCTTGGGAACATTTAGCAATAAGCTCATTAATGGACCATTTCTCTCTCACTGCATTATATGCAGAACTTGACCAAATTGAGATGGGAGATTGCTAAAGACTTAATGAATAATAAACTCATTAGGTAAGGTAATATTAAGGGCTCTAAGCCGTTTCTATTAACCCAACATTGTATGGATGTAGTATCTCACCCCCACTTACCCCATTATAGCTTATAGCCATTAGCTTCCCCATAAGCTCTCCAGATTCAGCCTTATCTACTTGTCAATGCATATTCTCTATAGTATCAAAGAGAGTTTGGGCATTGGTGATATTAGAAATAGAGTTATAAATATTGTCAGCTACAGACTTTTTAATAATAGCCACACAAAGACAATTAGCTCTAACCCAAGCCTTATGAGCTGCAATCTGCTTAGTAGTACTATTTTCCGTAGGCATAGGAGGCTCAGGATCATGCAAAGCAATATTAAGCATTATTAAGTTCACTCATTCCCAAAGCAAGTTCAATATCTAACTTCCACTTGCATAATTAGCTCCATTCAAAATCTCAATATTGGTTGATTGATTGTTGTTAGCAACAGTAATTGTTCAAGAGATAACCAACACATAATATTAGTAACATGGGCAATTAAAATTCAAGAATAAGATTTATAATATAGTAGCCATATTCAAAATGATAATCCAAGAGCATCATTATAAAATCTCCTTTAGGCAGAAACTATAACATGCAAATAGGTTTCTCCAATATTAGAGCTTATATAGGATAACATGAATTCCCAAGAAACAAAAAATCTATCTCCTTTGGATAAATAGACTTTTAAATCCATGCTCCTCTCTAATATTAAATCTTTTAGTTCTCAAATTATCATATACAATAATCTCCTTTGGGTAGATTAAATAAAATAATAATTTAGAAAATTTCATCTCACATATATCATGTAAAAGAATCATAAATTAATATAAATGAATCACTTTGGTGATAAATATTTAAACTAATTTATAAATTTAAATATGAGATATCAAAAAAAATGCCCATGATTATAATATTTCTATATCATTGTGACTAAACTTTTAACATCATAATTTTATACATAATTGCAAATAAGTGTTGGGTATATGTGACAAAATAAAACAGCAGCAAATAAAAGACAGTTATATAATAACAATAATGATATAAAATCTTATTGTAATATGGAAACAAATTAATTAAACAACAGTAGCCATATAGGTTTTAAATAACAAACATTCATAATCATGGTCATCCAATGACAGTAGCCATATATGTTTTAATTAACAAGGATAAACAATTCAAAAGAATCGAAAACATGGTCATCATGTTTTAAATTTCATTTCAGTGGCTATTAACGTTGTAAGACAAAAGAAAACTATGGTCATAAGCTCCTAATTCTAATGTTTTTAGTGTTAAACAATAAAATACTATAGCCATAAACTTTTAATTCTAGCCATAAATATTTAACAGTAAAAACAGTAAAACATCATGGCCATAAACGCTTTAAAATCAAATAAAAAACCATGGCCTTAAACCTTTTAACTTTATGGCCATTATCGTTTACCAATAAAAAAAAACATGACCATAACTTTCAATTCCATTGCCATAAATATTTAACAGTTGCCATAAAAATCAAACTTTAAAATAATAAATAATATAATATGGCCACAGTCTACTCACAATTACTGCATATATATATTTATATAGATAACAATTCAATAGGCAATTGTGAGATCATAATAATAATAATAATAATAATAATAATAATAATAATAATAATAATAATAATAATCATAATCATAATATTAAGAATTTTAATTTTATAAAACATGGCTATGATATTACTTGATAAAAAAAATTTAAACCCTTGAATCATACACAAAATTAAAATTACATAATCAAGTATTTGACTTACAAATTTTCTTATTTGGTTTTATGATTGTCTTTATTAATGTGATCTTCAAATCAATCAATCACACATACTTGTCCGCACAATAATTATGATCTTTTTTTTATACTGATTCTTAATAGATAGAATAATATGTTGCTACATATTAGAGAGAGATGTCATAACATTCATATTTATATTCATTAGGGCACTCACATCATAATCATAATAGGATTTCTAATTCTAATAGGATTAAATGAGACTTATAATATAAAATCCACAGTGGATGAGAGTACAAGTTTGAATTTTACTAAATACTTTTTTGTAAAAGGACAAAAAGTCTTAACCTGCGATTTTTGCCCTAAACATGATTAGTCTTACACCTTGATCATTAAATTGATATAGGCGGGGATACTTGTAGGAAGCCAAAAAAAAATATTCACTCTTTAAAATAGGATATTAATACATTATTTTGAACTATAATATTAACGCAAAAATATATTTTGATAAAACATAAAATAAAATCAATAAGCCCATTCTAACAAGAATTTCATATAGCTGCAGTATGAATTTGATTTTCTTGCTAATTGATCTAGGTTCCATCTGTTGGAATTATCTAGAAAGAGAAATAATTGCTGCTCAAGTGCTGATTGTTTATTAAATTATTGTTGTATGCAATGCTAACCCTAGGGTGGTTGCTAGGTCAAAAATATTCAAGGCTCTTCATGTTCAACAATGGAGATGAAGTTTGGATCTTTCTTGAGCTGAATTTTATGGAGTTCACTGTAACTTGCAGATGCGCATGGAATGATGATAAGAGCAACTAAGGGTTGCTGTTTGTCGCATGAATGGCAGTCCTTGAGGGCTTCTATTCAACTCATATCTAAGTTTCTCCATCTGTTAATTTAACATGTCCTGTTGGTAGGTAAAGCAGATACAGGCAAGTATCTCTGAACTTTGATTTCTCATGGACATGGTATATGACATTATTTTACAGGCAAGGAAAGAGATGATTAAAAATAGAATTATCTCCATACCTGATCATTGAAGAACTTTCACAGAGACGAAGACATAGCCTCCTGGTAAAAGAAAAGAAGAGCAAAATACAGAGAACAAGAATCATCTCCATAAGAATGTGGGCTAAACTGAAATTGTGGGTGCTGCTATTTACTATAGTGCTTTTTGACTTTTTCTATGTTCAATGCACTCAATTTCTTATCTTTACTTAGACAAAAAAGCAAACTCCAAATGTCAGTAGCATCAATTTGATTTGCCAGAGAGTCTCTTATATATATATATTTTTTTTTAATTTAAAATTAAAAGAATTTTTTTTTTCATTTGTAACTGTCTTAATTTCATTGTTGATATTTACTTTTAATTAGATGAAGGAGGCGGATTTAATATATATATATAAACTACAGTGGCAGGGTATTGATATTATTAGTACTATTATTTATTTCCTGAAGTATAGAAAAGAACAACTTGTCAATATCGTAGATGGACTTAACATTTTGTGAACTTTGGCAAATCAATTTTCTTGCCTGTCCAAATTATGATTTCAAGTTGAAGACGCATATGGTGTTTCTAATTTATTACTATTTTTGATGTGGAAATTTTTAAAGCATAACAAATGAATATCAATTTTTTTCAATTTTTGATTTTCCTGTATTGCAAACCAAATATTAATTATTAAATTATCGACTAATCAAGTAATGCCTTGATAAGCTCGTATTTTCAGAAAAAAGAAAATTTTTCTAGTGATGAACCTATTTGAATTGAAGAACATCCTTTTTTTTATTTTTTGTCTTGACTTTTGTTGCTAATTATTACTTTCTTTCTCTGCTCAATGAAAGATGCATTTTATATAATTAAAATGCCTAATGAAGTTGATTTTATAATATTTTAATGACAAATAATTAATACTCCCTACATTTTAAATTAATAGGAATATACTATGAGGGTGTTTCTCAAAACTGAAGCTTTTCAGCTTATTGTAAATAAGTGATTTTTAGATTATAATCAAATTAAAAATCAGCAGTTAAGCGTTTCTGTAAACTAGTTAATAATCAGCTGATAATCAGTTTATAATCAGTTAAGTGTTTCTGCAAAATCAGTTTATAATCAGTTTTTAATTGCAGAAACTGTCAAAATGACCAAACTGTCTCTGAGTTTATTTATTGTATAAAAATGATTTTTAAATGTCAATTCAAAATTTATTTTGCAATAATAATAATAATAATAATAATAATAATAATTTATTTAAGAAGAAACGTAAAAGAATTTTGATGGGAACTAAAATATATAGGGTGGCCAAATTTGAAATATTGAAGATTAGGTAGGGATAGTATGGTCTTTTACTTGGTCAAAACTGCTTAAAAAATAAGTGCTTAAAAAAAAGTAGCAAAACCCAACTTTTAAAAAACTGATTAAAATCAGATTATAATCTACTATTTAAGTTTTCAGAAACACTTAAATAAACAACTTATAATCTAAAAACTGTTTATAATCAGTTTTGACCAGCTTTTAAGTTTTGAGAAACACCCTCTATATATTACAAAAATTAAGAAAAATTAATCAATTTTTGTTGAAAATATAAATTTATATATATCCTTGTTATAGTATAAAATATATTTATTAAATATTTTTCATAAGTAACATTCTTTTTTTCCCTTACAAGAAGAACCCTACCCATGAATTAAATTACAATTCTTCTACTATGAAAGACTCCTATTCTATCGTAAGGGAGCCACTGATGAAGATCAGCAGGCATATTGTAAAGGTTGTGGAGTAATCTCACATTGATTAAAAATAAAAGAATTGAAAGGCTTATAATAAGGAGGGGGATCCCTACAAATTGGCTTAAGTCAATTTGATTATAAGGTGAGCCCAACTTATTATAAGTCCAATTAATAATAAATGAATTTGACTAATTGATGAATTAACTAATGGTTCCTAGGGTCCAAATTCTCAACATGGTATCAGAGCCTGTCGAGCTGGAATCCGAACCCGAAGTATGAGGGTCGAGTTACTGTACCCTGACGGACCTGGATTGGGCCGTCGATACTTGTCAAGTGGCCGAATTGCCACTTGAGGGGGGAGTGTAAAGGTTGTGGAGTAATCCCACATTGATTAAAAATAAAAGAATTGAAAGGTTTATAATAAGGAGGGGATCCCTACAAATTGGCTTAAGTCAATTTGATTATAAGGTGAGCCCAACTTATTATAAGCCCAATTAATAATAAATGAATTTGACTAATTGATGAATTAACTAATGAGTCCTAGGGCCCAGATTCTCAACACATATTCTACAGCACTCGTGTTCCAATAAAATAATGCAAGGCAAACGAGGCTAGCCAGTCCGCTGAATTATTTGCCTCTCTATGCACATTAACCATGTATATATATATAAATATCAAACCTATATATATATATATATATATAGTTTTTAATTAGGAAGGAAGGTGATAGTATATTTAATAATTGAAATTTACAAAATAAGTACTCATTGCATATTTAACTAAAAATGGCAGCATCATATTTATGTTGGGTCACCAATTTTAGGTCTAATATATTATTATTAATTATTATTTTTGATAATAAATAGTGCACATGGAATAGCTATCAGCTTAGCAAATTAATTCATAAAAGGACATGAGAGCATGAAATGGTTCTTGTTAAACAAAATGATTGGCACAAAGTCCTTTTAAATAATGACTTCTTGTGTTGTGATTTATAAATATATTTAAAGAGACTGATATACTTAATAAAACCTAATAGATAAACTAATTTACAACTTTGGCGGTTTCTATCACTCAGCTCATCTTCAATGATTTATCAGAGCCAATTTTTATGTGATCCCTGAAGAGAGGATTCAGTCCTTCTATTCCCTCACTTACCTTTGTCTTAGTACTTGAGGATGTTAAGGATCAAGGGTTGAAGAAGGTTAATTTTTTTCAATACTTTTCTTTCTTTTATGGTTGTGAACCTTTTGAAGGTTTTGTATCTTTCTATCCTTGTAGGATACTTGTTGGCCTCTTAGTTGATTCTGTAAGGAAGGGAAAGTGTTTTGGCTTCTTGATTCAGTTGACTAGGGGGATGCTTGTATTGCTTTTGTTTTTCTTGGTGCCTTTTTGGTTGAAGGCTTTTTGTACTTGTTTCTTGTTTTAATGTTATATTCTCATTACTGATAAAAAAAATGCACTAACTTACAACTTAATTAACTTTCTAAATATTGAAAATAATGGATCATAAGATTAAGGCCACCAATAATGCACAAAATGCCCATAGCTCACTTTCATTTAGGTCTAATTCACTTCAACATGCAATCTGACAATTCTTTTTCATCCAAAATTCCTATCTTATTTATGTTTGGATTTTTTTTTCTTTTTACAATAAATACAAGATTTCGTAGCATTTTTTTTAGTAAATAATGACAAAAAAATTATTTGGATGAGTCGAAATAGCCTATAAATATAATGAGGTGACTGATAACTTATTTTAAATATTTTATTTTGTAATAAAAAGAATTAAAAATTCAAATAGATAAACTTTTTTTTTATTTATCTTGGCTTAATTTTATAAATAGTCCTTGAAGTTATTGTATTGTAAGTTATGGTCCTTAAATTTTAAATCGTCCCCATAAAATCTTCTAATTTATACTTATTTTCAATTAAATTTTTTAATTTCATTTTTTGACGAGCGGCTGCATATGTGAAATCCATATATCATTTACATGAAGTTCAAGTATTTAATTTAAAATAACTATTAAAATAAAAATTTTGACATTATTAATATTTGAATTTTTAACTTATTATATTGCAAGATAAATATTTAATTTCTAAATAATTTATTTAATAATATAATTGGATACAGCTAAGATAAAAACGTGAGAAATTATAAAAAAAGTAATAATATAATGATAAAATTACATAGATGACCCTATTTAGCGGCCTACTTTCAATTTTTTTTTGTTTTTACCTTTTTCAACGTTGATTTTTTATCTTTTTTATTTTTTATTTTTAATTTTTCAACTTTTTTTATTTTTTTTATTTAAAAATATTTTTTATATTATATCCTTATAAATATATAATATGCACATAACATCTACAATATTTACATAAAATCTAACAAATATTTACAAAATATCTAACAAACATACATAGAACTTCTATAAAATTTATTCAATATTTTTTAACTTTTTTTTATTTTATGTCCATACAATATATACATAATATTGGTCTACATAATAACTACATAATATATCCACAACATGCATAATAAATACATTACATATATATAATATCCGTCAAACATCTACAATATATATATAATATATTTAAAATATACACACAATATTTATGTAATAAATTTAATTTTTTAATCTATTTAAAAATAAATTTAATAATTTTTATTAATATAATTTTATATATTTTATTTTTTATGTTATTTTTATAAGTATTATTTGTTATTTGTAATCAAAATTAAATTTGTTTTTATAAAAATTAATATATTTAATTTAAAATATTAATTTTTATTATTTTATTAAAATATATTTATTTAATAGTGAAATTTAAAAAAAATAAAATTTAAAATAAAATATTATTTGTGTTAAGAGATGATGTATTTTTTTAAAAAAAATTATTTTAATAAGGAGATAAATATTTTTAAAAATTGACTAACTTGTTTTTATAAGTGTAAATATTTTTTTGTTCAATATTTTTATTTAATTTTAAAATAAAGTTTATTTTTATTGAAAATTTTATAAAAACTCCTAATATAATTGCAATGAATTAAATATGATGAGACATCAATTGACTCTTGTTTTTATTATTGTGACAGGAAATAGAGCATCCTAATTGGTTTGAGATTATAGTTTGGGTAAATGAGGATATTTTGATAATTGTAGAAAGAGATATAGAACAACATTTAATTAAGGTCCACTAAGTTGAGGGGCAGAGCCCACTAGGCCCACCACTTTCAATGGTACCAAATGTCACTTATCACATCTCACACCACTATAAAGTCTATATATAACAATTAAATTAGGACAACATAAATAGCCAGTTAATTGGGATAATCCCTCCCCAAATCTTCTATTTTTGTTTTTAGTATTGGAGAGAAATGTTTTTATTGTTAGATTAAATTTTAATGTGTACGATTTAAAATTTTCAGAATAATCAAATTACAATATATATTTCAAATTTTGAATATATTTATATAGTTTTCTGAGAATGTAGAATTTTGTGAAAATTTGCATAAAATTTTAGATTTATATGATTATTTAGTTTATTTCATTTGGTTTCAATTGAAAATCTACAAGATGCCTCTAATTAATCAATGACAAATAATTACTATTTAGTTTTAATTTTTGATATCCAAAAGATCACTTTAGTAATTATTATTGGCACTAATACTATGATAAAATCATAAGACAGAGTTTCATATTGCATTAGATTTTTTGCTACTCAATACTTTTTTGGGGATCCTATCCCCACACATAATTGGGGAAAATCATGTTGATTTTGAGGTTGTCCCAAAGCCATATACAGAGAAAGATTAATTGCAAGATTTAGCTGATTTTTTTTTTTTTTTTTGCTCTCTTGATCTTTTTTTTTTAATATTGATGAAGAACATAAGACAAGTTCAACATTTCATTGTTTATACGTATAATAATGCAATTTTATGAGTTGCTTTTCTATCCAAAAGAGTGAATATGTCAAGAAAAGTATCCATCAGTTCGTCACTACCCAACAAGTAACATGCATGAGAGTCTTATTTTGTCGATCTTAGAATTGATAACTCTTAATGATTTTTTTTTTTGAAGAAAATGTATGGAAAAGAATAAAAAATAAAAATTTTATTTCTCTTATTTTTTTTATTTGAACAATAATAAAAGAAAGAAAAGAAAAGAAAAGAATAAAAATAACTTACTTCAATACCCCTCCAATCCTCTAAATCTTTTTCATTAAAAAAATTAAATATAAAAGAAAGTGAAAAGGTAAAAAAGTGCATAATATAGAAAGTTACTAATTCATTTTTTATCAACTTAGAGTGATGATGGTATAATAGTAAACATAAATTTTATATTTTCTTTCATGTTTTAATTAAATAACAAAATAAAATAAAAAAATTATAATTTTTTTTTCTCTTCCTTTCTTTTTTTTTTTTTCCAATCTTTATTTCTTTTCGTTTCCATTATACATGCTCAAGAACCAAACAAAAGCTTATAATCTCATATGAGTGAATGAATACCACACTTTCAATCCTTTATATATATTTTTTTCTAATATCATTCTTTTATTTCTTGGACAAGTCAGAATTTTTTTTAAAGAAATTATGATATAAGAACTTGAACCCTAATTAATTATTTATTTTTCACTATATTCATGGCTCATGTTCTTAGGTTTTTGTGGAGAGAAGCTCCTCATTCTCTCTAATTCTTTTTTGTTAATTTATCGGGCCACCGTCGATTTTTTTGGGTTGATGGTGAACCATTCTATTTTATTTCTTTCTAGTTTTAGTTTTATTATTCAAAAATATTAATATCTATATTTTTTAACAAATCTTGTTAAGTTATACATTTTACAATTTATGCAATTCATTTCATTTTGTATTTTATCTTTAGGGTTAAAGGCATTCTCACTATACATGTTATGTTTTAGGGCCTAATAATTTTCAGTGTATCTATATATACTTCACTTTCTCCTTTGTAAAATTTTGGCTAATTGAATATAGAATTTATTTTTTCACGCAAGAACTTTTCTTTCCCTTTTCTCTCTTGATTGCAATACCAGAAACCTAAAAAAATCAAGATTTTACATGATATTAGAGTGAAATAGCTTGTGAATCATGATCAGCTCTAAATCTAACTTGCATAACCAACTTCTACTTGTTTTCCTTTGTTACCGTAGGGTTTTTCAAGTAAAAACTAACCCTTTCCATGCAATAATCTAGATCGAAACCCTAAAATGGCCAAAAATTCTTTTTTTATGCAAATTGAAACCCTAAAACTACTTGATATGCCTTTTACTTCTTCAAATCCAAACATGCGACTCCAAAAAAGCCATAATCTAAAATAAATCAAAGTCTCATAACTAAACCCTAATCAAATTGAGATTCAGAAATAGATTTGAGTATCAAGCTTGAACCCTAAACCAATTTAAGATATTGAAAACAAATTAATAGCCTCAAACCCAAAGTCACAGGTAAAACAACATCTAGAGCTTGATATGTTTACCAAACCCTAAAATCAAACTCAATAACCCAAATATTTTATAATTACTTGAAAAATCACAATTAACAGTTAATGCTTCTATAGATATTTTTAATTGATTCTTAAGTTGTTATGTAAATTATTTTTAACCAAAATCTTAGTTATTTTCAACATTTATGATTTTTAAATTACCTTTTCTTTTAAACTAAATTCTTATGATATATAGTTCAAAATTGACCCTAATCCAATGCTTATTTATTTCTCCTCGCAAAGTTAAAATTATTATTTTAGATGAAATATTATAGCATAAGCTCTCCACTACCTCAAAAGTGTTTGCTTGGTGAGAATCTTTTGCTGTAAGCTCTTATATATTTTGAGACTCTTTGTAAGTTTATATATAGATTGCAAAATTATTAAATTTTGGTGACTTTTTTTTTGTTATGCTTCAAAAATGATGACAGGTGATCGACACTAACAAATGAGAAAGCACATGGCATTGAAAATTTTAATTAGCCTGAGTAACCACAAACTAATATAATTATACTATAACAATTGTAACTGTCATAAAAACCAAGACTATGTGCTCACCAATTAAGCAAAACTTCATAAACATCGCATTAGAACTAGTTAGGGCTACCATCCTAATATCTCATCATTATCGTCACCAAATTTCCACTCGACAAAATATTATAATAGCTATATTAGGAAAAGCTCAGCTATCCACACAATAGATATAAATAAAAAATAATGCAGGCTTATAAAATATAAGTTACTATGAAAATAATTACATAATTAAATGTAATAAAAATTTCATCGCTGCATGAGGATAAAAAAGCATGAATAACGTAATAAAATATAACTTCTTCCAACTTAACCTACATAATAAAAAAATAGAGATAGAAGTTACCATCTCAACTCATTGAATGATACTAACCAATATATAAATCTAATGCTATGATCATTCTACTAGTAAGTATGCTCATATATTATGTCAAACATACAATAAATTAAATAATAAACTAGCGATGGAGATTAGTCCATTTTGTTAAAAAAAAAAAAAGATTAGTCTATAGGAATCACACTAAATTTCAAACTAAGGAAGTGATCCCCTTATCTAGTTCTTTGAGTCCAAATATTGTCTTTGAAAATCCAATACTTATGATTTTGTTATTATGACCATAGCCAAGTAGTACTAACTTGACTTACAAGTAGTGGTGAGCAATGAGTAAGCCCTCTGTTGTCACACCAATTATATGCTCATCATATGTAACGGCTCGACCCAATACTAGCTCTAAATAATATGCTTGTTTCAAGGTTTAACCTATGGCACTAACATTGTTAATCTAAGTTACTTAGTATTGAATTGACCTATATAAACTTATTTTCATCTCATCTCACAACCGACATTAGATTCTTTTTCCTACATTTGATGTGCTAACTTAAGCATCTCAAGCTAACACCTCCTCTGGCTAGTTCTCAAACTAGCATGTATTATATTTCAATCATCATATCATAACCATAATCATATCATAATATTATACAATATTATATCATTTCAATCCAATTCAACAACCACATGTAATATACATTCTTAATAAAATGGAACATATAGAAACAAATGTCAGAATGTTTATACGTATTCATATGCACTGTAACACTCTTATATCCTATATACATACAATACATATTTTCAGCATATGTAAAATACGTATATACGGTATAAAAATGTCACAAACCGGTTTAATAAAAAAATTTATATTTTTGTTTTAAAATTTCAAATACTAAATATATAAAATTAAATAGTATATAAATATTCTTTACTTGCTATAGTAACCCGAAATAGCATTTTATATGAAAATCTCTAGAAAAAATTCACCAGAGTTTTATCTGTAATTTAGATGTTCTCAAAACTCAGCAAAACACAACCTGCATAAAACAAACACTCTCAATAAAATCAATTCATCATTTCACCAATACTTTTCAATTTCTCCATATTTTCTCAAAATACTTATATATAGGTATATATATTAATAACACATATAAGATTCTATATATATATCAATAACACATATAAGATTCTATCTTAAATAAATTATTCAAAACATTCTTTACAATTTACAATATATACTTCAAAAACATATCATAACATACATAATATCAAAATATACTATAATATCAAATATGTACATGCTGGCAACTGGCTCTGATCTTGATGTACCCAAAAATAACTCTTCAAGCTCAATAAATACAAATCTAGACCCGACCAGGTCTAGTAGAACTCTTCGACTCTACCAAAACATCCATGTCACCTGTGCGACGAATTACAATCACTCTAAGTCGAAGCCTAGTGATACAAACTTTGGTAATAACAATAAAACTTAAATGCAATGTCAATGCACAATACAAAAGATATCATATCATATAACATTATATCATTATATCTTAATAAATTATTCAATTATTCCATAATTCATAATTCACATTAAAGCAAAGACAAGCATGGGCCCAAAAAGGATATAATATGTCATTCAAATTTCAGAGTTACTGCTTTGGTCTATAATGACATATTGTGTCTAGCCCCGTAGGCAATATATCTATGGATTAATCCAATTAGGTCTAAGTTTACGACCCGGCCATTTCACCCAGCCTAAGAATTTATTTTTGAGGCTTACGACCAGGTCATTTTGCCACAAAAATATTTTTAGCTTGAAGCCCAACGTCTAGCCCGTAAGTAATTCATAGGCATGCCGTCAAATTTAGAACTTTGAAAATTGAATAACATATTAGGCACACAATATATTCTTATTTCTCATTATCAATTTCTTTTTCATTGTCACATAATCAAGCTAGGCACATTGCCTTATTTTTTCATCTTTTTCTTACTTTTCTCATTTATATAAATATCAATTCATTACATCATATTTCCACATATCTCATCACATTATACCACATTTCTTTTCATTTACAACACATTACCCAATTACTTTGGATATTTTCACATAATTCACATATTAATCACATTTACACAATTTAGCCATTATAAATGGCTTTTCACAATACATTTAACACATATATGACATTACAAATGTCATAGCACATTATTCATACATAATCAATGTATCAAGTAGCTTAACACATTTTTCAACCTTTAAGCCCAAATGTTATGCAAACATAATCAACGTACTCAAAGTTTGTACTTACCTCAAATAGCAACCAAAACAAGCTTAAAACTCTTGCCAACATTCTCTTCCAAGTTGCCCTTCAACACTTGGATTGGCCAAACTACTTTTTCTCAATGCTTATACCAAATGTGATCATAAATAATCAATTAATATCACATTCTAAGGCATTCTCAACATCAAACCTTAATTTAACAATACTCTTGCAAAATTTCAAAAATTAAGTCTTTCCTTACTTTAACTTAGCAAATCCATATTAACCCATTAAATTATTATTTTAAGTTTATTTATATCATTACAAACATATTTTAATATGTTTAAACTAATTATATTAATTAACCACATACTTATGTTCAAAACCCTAAAATGGCATAACCTTCTCTATTGAAAGTTCTCCATTTCAACACATTCAAATAATTAATCCAAGTTTATTTCCATCATTAATGTCATCAAATAACATGCTTTAAATATTAAAATTAAATAATTAATCATTCTTTAAAAATTCACTTTTTAAAAACCCTAAATCAATACTACCATTTTCAAACTCTATCCAAACTTAACTAAATTCATTATTTGATTTTAAAATCCTTGTTTATGCATCAAAATAACACATTTGGAACCAATTTGCATAATTAAAACTCATGATTTCAAAAACTCAAATGTTCCATAACCCTAAATTCTCACTCTTCACTAAACTCAACTTAAATTCAACCATTTCTTAAATCTAACCTTAAAATCATTAATAACCAATCAAAAAAACTTCATTCATTTCCAATTAAGCAATTAAATCATGCTACTATGAAATTCAAAAATTTACATAACACACTTTTCCATAGAATAGGCAAAATTGGTAAAGAAGTTTACCAATTGATAAAGAATCTTTTAAAACTTCACTTAAATCCTTGAAATCTCTTCAATTATAGTTGCTTGGAAGAAGAAAAATCCTCTCTTACTCTCCATGGTGGCCGGCCCTTGATGGAGAAGAAGAAGATGAAAATAAAATTTTATTTTCTCTTTTCTTTCATCTTTTAATTATAACCATATATATATATATATATATTAAAATAATTTAATAATTAATTATTAATTATTTACTTAATAAATTAAAAGTCCAAAAATTTCTCTTACATTTAAAAATGATTTATTTTTTAAATTATTTTATTAATTTTAAATTTTTAAAATTTATTTACAAAAATGCCATTGGACTTTGACTTTTCTTTTAAAAAGTGTTGACTTTTATATGTTATGTATATTTTACATATATATTCCACTTTTTAATTTAAAACCTCTTTATTTTTCATTTAAAACCATTAATTTAATTTACCCATTTAAATTATAATTTATTTTATCAAATTTTCATAAGTTAAAATTTTTTAAAAATTTGGGATATTACACATATACACAAAGAATGTGTATCTTATATGTACATTAAATGTACCTTATATGTGTATTAAATATATTAAGTATATAATGTATTAATCCATCATATATAATTAATATACCATATGTATATGTTATATATACTCTAGATATATATATTGAGTATATACAACTTTTATATCTCCAATTACTTATTTAATTTCTCCAAAATTATGGATGTGATAATTTTTTCCCCCTTAAATAATTTCATCTTCGAAATTATCCAGTACGATAATAAATCATCCAAATCAAAACATAATCTTAAAATCTTATATTAAATTAATCATCTCATCAAATTATTATTTCATCAAATTACATATTTTCTACTCACCCCCTTAGGTTTATTCTCAATTACCTTTTTGCCATTCCATAACTCATATTATACTGTCTATTTACTTAAACAGTCACAATAGATTATCATATCATCAATTGAATTGTCATTAGACAAAATTAGTTCATCTCCTTAATATATATACACCACACATCTATTGCAGTCAAGATATTTGATAACTTCATTATCTTAAAAATATACTCTTATTATCTTAAATTCAAATGTTAATAACTTATATCTTAACACTGACTATTCTGTCATCATAGTTATTTTTAAAATTGTATCTCTATTTAATTATCACCTTACTTATATTTACAAATAATTATTTGTAAAGACCACAAATGATAACAACTCTCATTTCCAACTAATAAGTCTTACCACAATAATTTTATACATCTTCACTTTGATCCCACTCTTTATACAATTACACATATTAATTTAATATCACCATTATACAACAACAAAATCTTATTTTCTTATTAAGATTCATTCCAATTATATTATAACTAACATTTTTCTCTTATAATTATTTGAAACTAACATAACTTAGCTCTTTTCATGTGCATATACATATCAGAACATTGTACTATGCAAATTATCATATAGCTTGCATATTCTTAATACAACTACACATATTGAATTTCAATAAATACTTGTAAACTTATTACATTTCAGATCAATTGATCTAACTATCACAATATGACCATCACATCCTTATTCTATTCTGACCAACCTTTAGTCTATTTTAAATTCATCAATCTGTTTTCAATTCATGACCTAATTCTATTAGGTCAAATTTATTCTCAAATCTTAATTCTCTTCAAATTCATCATTACAGATAATATTCATTTCCCCTAGTCTCTTTCACTTTAAACATCATTTTCATCAACTTATTCATTTTATACCACTTTCAAACACATTCAATACAGTTATTATCTCGAAACTATGCCCATGACTCAATGGTCATGCACCTGTGGTATTTTAAAATCACATATTAGTTCTTTAAACTCTTACTACATGAAGAGTTAACACATTTCAGCTCTGTTTCAAAATAATTTATTTTTGATCACTTGATCATCATTAGCCTAACTCATGTTTCAACAATATTATCATTAACATCTCTTACATATACACATTCGTTCATATGCTAATTTTATACAATTTTCATTTATTACTCAATTTCTAATCTATCTCCTATAAAAATTTTCATTCTTTTTTTTCACTTCCCTACTTTCTTCATTGTACTTTCCTTTTCCTTACAATCTCTTATTTACACGCATATACTTTGGGCCCAAAACACTACACAATCATCAAGTTTAGTTGTTACAATAACAATTTCACCGTCCAACGCTGCTCGGGTCCATTCTCAATCTCAATTTCATCATATGACCTATCTCTACGCAGGTCAAGACCTAATCTCTCTTTGGTCTATTAATACATGCAATATCATTCTCAATATTACTAGACAAGTAATTGTATAAGGTAACAAACTCTCGATAATATTTTTTTTTAATCACCCACATACACCTTCGTAAGTCATATTCACAATGTGACTTACTTTTCACATTTTCTTACATATCACAATTGCATTCATATTGAAAAATCTCATCACTCATATCAGACAATTATACTCAATTCCTCTTTTACATACAACCTATACAAAGTTAACATTTATCACTTTTCAGAGAACATTATCATTTCTTATTCTTTTGACATTACTTAAATTATTCATTAATTCAACATACATATACACTCTAACCACAATATAATTAACATATTTCTTATTTAATCACCCATTTCTTAAATAAGTTTCTTATTATATATATATATATATATATATATTTTAACACTTCATATAAATCTTAGTCACATTTCCAATGTGACATCTCTCTCACTTTTTTTTTTTTGCAATTATTATACCCTTCATATCCATTTTCATCATTTCCAATTCAATTACCTAAAGTAACTCATTTTTACTTGCTTAGTCATTTTCCTTTATTTCATAATAAATTTCTATATTATCAACCACATTACACCTTAGTTAGTACTTTCATAAATAATATTACTCATTCAAAATTACTCTCATGCTTATTAAACATTAAACTATCAATATCTAAACAATCTTTATCGAAATTTTCTTACAACTCTAAATTTTTAATTTACTACTTTACTTAAATTTCATTCTATTAATCTCATTTTCAAGAGCTAACTCTATAAACATTATTTTTATATTAATATAATATCAAAACACATCACTTTCACAATTATAGAAACCCATTTCAAAAATTCAAATTCCATATAATGCAACCAACAACATGAACCTCACCAAATCTTATCCATTTAGATATCATAATTTTACATACTCAATCCCTAAATCATGCATCATTTTTTTTCATAATAAACAATTCACTATCACTTACCATTTCCCTCTTTGATTGATTTTTTTTAATTATGAACTCTTTATTCTAAATTATTAAAAATTTCATATTCTTTCTTCATATTTCTACCCGTCTGTATATAAATTTTCATAATTTTTCTTATTTATTTGTCTTATGAAATTAATTTGTTACTCATGTACACAAAGCTGTATGACTTTCTTAGTTTCATGTCAATCTCATTTTCAATTTTTATATTCCTTACCAATTCTTTATAAAAGCTTATAAAATTTTAGCCATGTGCACTTGACACATATATAAACTTATATTTAAAATTTTAAATTTTTCCAAGCTGATTTACTATATTTAAAAATTAAATCTTCCAAACCCACAAAATTTATCTCTTTAATAATTCCTCTAGAAGCACTCGGTTATCCATTTTTTTTAGGTATTAAACTTTAATAAAAATTCATAAACATTTAACCATATATTCTAGGATTACATTTAATATTGTATATAAATTTTTAGATTTTTGTTTTTAATTTTTTACATATCCTGCGTTGCTGGAACTATTCTAACAATTTCTTAATTAGGAATTCATCTTTAAAAATTATGAACTTTTTATTCATTGGATTCTAATATATAGAATAACTTTCCATTAAATTTTTAAATTTATCCAAAATTCCTAGATTTATCCCAAAATTCGAACAATATCACGTTACAACACACATATAAAATTTTCTGTATCTATCTTGTCTATTTCTCAAACTTTTTATTTTATATCTTAAATCATTATCTAGATTAATTTTTCTAAATTTTTTTTATTCATCAATTCAATCAACTATGAATCTCAATTTCTAATAAAAGTTCTAAAAATTCTTAATCCATAAGGTCCAGAATGATGTTTATACGGTGCCACTCTGATCTATATAACCCAGACGCCATCTCAACTCATATCCGTTATGTCGAACGGATATTGTCACATCAGAGATCAAATAAATTGCCAGTGCCAATGCATGCATCACAATTGAAAATTATTTTTTTAAAATTTCAATTTTCTCTCTCTAACAATCTACTTAGGTCGAGAACCTCAAACCTAGGTTCTGATACTAAAATAAATATAATACTCTTATACCTTGTATACGTACAATACATATTTTCAACATATGTAAAATACGCATATACAGTACAAAAATGTCACAAACCGGTTTAATAAAAATTTCACATTTCTGTTTTAAAATTTCAAATACTAAATATATAAAATTAAATAGTATATAAATATTTTTTACTTACTATAGTAACCCAAAATAATATTTTATATGAAAATCTCTGAGAAAAATTCACCAGAGTTTTGTCTATAATTTGAATGTTTCCAAAACTTAGCAAAACACAACATGCATAAAACAAACACTCCCAATAAAATTAATTTATTATCTCACCAATACTTCTCAATTTCTCCATATTTTCTCAAAATACTTATATATAGGTATATATATCAACAACACATATAAGATTCTATCTTAAACAAATTATTTCAAACATTCTTTACAATTTACAATATATACTTCAAAAATATATCATAACATACATAATATCAAAATATACTATAATATCAAATATGTACATGATGGCAACTGGGATGTACCCAAAAATAACTCTTCAAGCTCAATAAATACAAACATAAACCCGACCAGGTCTAGTAGAAGTCTCCAGCTCTATCAAAATGTCCATGTCACCTGCGCGATGAATTATAATCGTGCTAAGCCGAAGCCTAGTGATATAAACTTTGGTAATAATAATAAAACTCAAATACAATGCCAATGCACAATACAAAGGATATCATATCATATAACATTATATCATTATATCTTAATAAATTGTTCAATTATTCCACAATTCATAATTCATATTAAAGCAAAGACAAGCATGGGCCCAAAAAGGATCTAATATGTTATTCAAATTCCAGAGTTACTGCTTTGGTCTATAATGACACCTTATGTCTAGCCCGTAGGCAATATATCCATGGATTAATCCAATTAGGTCTGAGTTTATGAGTCGGTCATTTCACCCAGCCTAAGAATTTATTTTTGAGGCTTACGACCCGGTCATTTCATCTCAAAAATATTTTCACATTGACGCCCAGCATCTAGTCGTAGGCAATTCATAGGCATGCCGCCAAATCCAGAACTCTGAAAATTGAATAACACACTAAGCACACAATATATTCTTATTTCTCATTATCAATTTCTTTCTCATTGTCACATAATCAAGTTAGGTACATTGCCTTATTTTCTCATCTTTTTCTCACTTTTCTCATTTATATCAATATCAATTCATTACATCATGTTTCCGCATATCTCATCACATTATACCACATTTCTTTTCATTTACAATACATTACTTTATTACTTTGGGTATTTCCACATAATTCACATATTAATCATATTTACACAATTTAGCCATTATAAATGGTTTTTCACAATGCATTTAACACATATATGACATTACAAATGTCATAGCACATTATTCATACATAACCAATGTATCAAGTAGTTTAACATATTTTTCAACCAAAATGTGTTAAGCCGAAATGTCATGCAAACATAACCAATATACTCAAAGTTTATACTTACCTCAAATAGCAACCAAAACAAGCTTAAGTCCTTCAACACTTGAATTGGCCAAACTACTTCCTCTCAATGCCTATACCAAATGTGATCATAAATAATCATTTAATATCACATTCTAAGGCATTCTCAACATCAAACCTTAATTTAACAACACTCCTATAAAATTTTAAAAATTAAGTCTTTCCTTACTTTAACTTAGCAAATTCATATTAACTCATTAAATTATTTTTTGGAGTTTATTTATATCATTACAAACATATTTTAACATGTTTAAACCAATTATATTAATTAACCACATGCTTATGTTCAAAACCCTAAAATGGCATAACCTTCCCCATTGAAGGTTCTCCATTTCAACATATTCCAATAATTAATCCAAGTTTATTTTCATCATTAATGTCATCAAATAACATGCTTTAAATATTAAAATCAAACAATTAATCATTCTTTGAAAATTCACTTTTCCAAAACCCTAAATCAATACTACCATCTTCAAACTCTATACAAACTTAACTAAATCTATCATTTGATTTTAAAATCCTTGTTTATGCATCAAAACAACACATTTGGAACCAATTTGCATAATTAAAACTCATGATTTTAAAAACCTAAATGTTTCATAACCCTAAATTTTCTCTCTTCAGTAAACTCAACTTAAATTCAACCATTTCTTAAATCTAACCTTAAAATCATTAATAACCAATCAAAACAACTTCATTCATATCCAATTAAGCAATTAAATCATGCTACTATGAAATCCAAAAATTCATATAACACACTTTTCCATAGAATAGGTAAAATTGGTAAAGAAGCTTACCAACTGATGAAGAATCTTCTAAAACTTCACTTAAATTCTTGAAATCTCTTCAATTATGGTTGCTTTGAAGAAGAAAAATCCTCTCTTACTCTCCCATGGTGGCCGGCCCTTGATGGAGAAGAAGAAGACGAAAACAAAATTTTATTTTCCCTTTTCTTTCATCTTTTAATTATAATCATATATATATATATATTAAAATAATTTAATAATTATTTATTTAATTATTTATTTAATAAATTAAAAGTCTAAAAATTTCTCTTCTATTTAAAAATAATTTATTTTTAAATTATTTTATTAATTTTAATTTTCTAAAATTTATTTATAAAAATGTCATTGGACTTTGACTTTTCTTTTAAAAAGTATTAACTTTTATATGTTATGTATATTTTGCATATATATCACATATATATTCTATTTTTTCATTTAAAATCCCTTCATTTTTTTATTTAAAACCATTAATTTAATTTATCCATTTAAATTATAATTTATTTTATCAAATTTTCATAAATTAGAACTTTTTAAAAATTTGAGATATTACACATATGCACAAGTAATGTGTATCTTATATACACATCAAATATACCTTATATGTGTATTAAATATATTAAGTATGTAATGTATTAATCCAACATATATAATTAATATACCATATGTATATGTTATATATACTGTAAATATATATATTGAGTATATACAATTTTTATATCTCCAATTACTTATTTAATTTCTCTAAAATTACGGATGTGACATGCACATATATAGAATAACATAAATGTATATTCATAATCCATATGCACACACACATATATATATATATGTATATATGTATGTACATACATATGTATGTGTGTGTGATATATTGGAAGATATGACTTACAAATTTGACGATATTCAACAAACTCTTATTGTAGCATTAGTCATATAATACTAGAAAGATACCTAAAATACTACCTCTAGATAACATATAAAAATTATTCAAATAAGAATAATTCAAACGACTCTAATCCAAAAGAATCTCCATTATAATTACAATATTTTCCCTTTGAAATAAAATAATAAATAAATACTTCTAATAGCTTTCAAAGTTTACAATCACCAACATCAATTCAATTGCCTCTCTAGGCTTTCATACTCAAAAATCACTCTAACTTTTCTAATACTTGAATCATACACATTTCACATCCTAATCAAATGTAATACATGATAACAAAATATCTTAATTTTTTAGTTTCACGTTTGCATAAATATATAATTATACTCAATTATGAGCATTTAAAATACCGAAGTTAAATCAACCAAAAAGCATTCTGCTCTTAAAGAAGTCAAATTCTTGCAAAACTACTTCAGGACCATGATGTACATGTGCAAGGTGTCCTATTAGAGTTCAAGAATCTTTGTGGCCAGTGGCGTAGCCAGGATTTTAGATAAGGGGGGTCCAATTCAACTTAAATACTAAACATTAAAAATATCAAATTATAAAAGAAATTAAAAAATTCCAGATTATAAACTACAAAAAAATAATAATTTCAATTTAACTTCATACTATTTTTCTCAAAAAAAAAACTTCATACTACAAAATCAAATTAAACATTTCAAATTTATAATGTCCTCAAGTATTCAAGCCAATTTCTTAATTCATTATTTTTCAAATTTCAATTCATTTTAGCAAGATAAAAAAATTGCAACAAAATAAATATGAGATTAAAAGTAAGTGGTGTACCTATTCTTAACTTGTTGCCGCTGCCTTGCTGGTGCCAATCGGTGAAAGAATGAAATTGAAAAAGGAAGAAACTGTTATCTGAAAAAAAAAAGAAAGAAAAAGGAATTAACGAAGAAGAAACGTGAGAAAGAAGAGAAAGAGTCACAATTAAGTTATTCTTGTTTGTTTGTAATGGGCAGAGTCATTGACAAATCTTGTTTGTTTGTAATGGGCTTGATTAAAAGGCCCAGTTTTAAAGATTGGAAAAAAAAGGATGAAAAATGTTGGGAGCGTGGATCGAAGTTGCGTGCTCTCACATAGTAAGGCCAAGCTGTTCCATCTCAACCAATGTAATATTCATTCTCAAATATACCTAAAAAAATTTTATTTTTAACTGAGGGGGGAACAGGGCCCCATGGGACCCCCTTTATCTCCGCCTCTGTTTGTGGCACATAGGTCTATTGTTTGATGGCCCTGCCAATGACTATGACAACCGTCTGCAAGGTCTATACCAGATAATATATCATGAGCTATTAATTCTGAGTTCGCTAGCGGTGCCGCTTCACTCTCATTGATTTTGTTGGAAAATGTCTTGAAAGCTATGAAGGCCGAAATATTTTATCTCCAATTTCACAATTGCTAGCAACCCCACCAATCATGGCGAGTATTGAGGATTAAAAATGCTCTTCTGGTCGAGAGCTTCAAAACATTACCAAGCACTCTCTGGATCATGATCAATCGTGCTGAAATCACTACAATAAGGATTGGCAACAATGGAAGCTCTAGTTGCTTCAACCATTGTGAATGGCAACTTTTGGCGAAGGATCTCATTGGGACTAGTAGCTTCTAACTCATTAGAGGATGGGTAATTTGATGGTGTCAACAATGACATTGAGTATAAATATATATTTTTTAAAAATATATCATAAAAACTATATTTTGATTGGCTGAGGTATATATAAAAATATGATATACATATAAAATAAATAAATAATATATTAAAAAATTAGAACTAGTTGTTATTGGAATACAGATAGAGATATCGAGAGTCATATGGGATATTTTGTTGTAGAAAACATTTCAGAAAATTTTCTAAAGAAAAAAAGAAAAATAAAATTTGTTGTTTAGTTAGAAATATTTTTCAATTAGAAAATTAGAAAATAATTTTCTATATTCATTAGCTAGTAATTTAATTTTAGAAAATTATTTTAGTTATTTTCTAAATGAAAAATAGACTCTTAAAAAATAGAAGTTTTTTTTTCTCATTTTAATTCTTATAGATAATTTTTTATTTTTTTATTGTTAATTTTTTATTTAAAAAATAGTTAGAGAATGAAAATTTAGAAAATTAAAAATGGAAAAATGGAAATGGAAAATATTTCCATAATAAACAAACCCATAATGTTTTGTTCTTAACCCATAAGTTCAAATTTCCGAGTTTGATTCAAGATTTCTCATAAAATAAATTGAATTCTTACAAAATGATTAGGGGTGGTTAACCAAATTCAACTTTAACTGAATATTTTGAACACTAAATTTATTAATTGAATCAACTTATTTTTAATTTTAGTCTGTTCGGTTAATTAACCAGATTCAATTTTTTCATTTTATAATAAAAATTTATATTTATAATAAAAATATTAATATAATTAAATAACTAAATAAAATTTATTAAAAAAATAAACAAGACATAACTTTATTTTGTAATAAAAAATATATATTTATAATAAAAATTTATATAATTAAAGAATTATACAAAAAATTAATAAGTAAATAAGTAAAAATTATTTTTTAAAATTTTTGGTTAATGGCTAACTGACTGAACCAAATCAACTAATCATTAACCGAATTAAAAACTGAATTAATCTAAATTTTTCAACCGAATCTACCAAATTAATCCATAGTTGATTAATCGAATAGAATTTTTGGTATTAATCGAATTATGCTCACCCCTAAAAAATAAACTAAAATACATGTAAAGATATCAAGAATCGATACAGTGTTTGGTTCTAAATACATAAGTTTAGATTTTTTTATTGGATTCGAGATTTATCAAAAAAAAAAAAAAGAAACGAATTCTTGTAAAATCTTCCATTTTGGTATGATTACTTTTTTTTTTTTTGAAAAAAATGACTCATGTTTTAATTAGCATTTGGGAGAGAAATTAAACATGATTCTATTGCTGAACTATGTCTATATTTGCAACTATATATATCTAGATGTACAAAAAGACTCATCGTTTTTTAATTTAAAAAAATTGAATTATATTAATTATTTATCTTTTTAAATATAAATATTCACAAAATAAAATAAAATTAGATTGAATTTTTAAAAATTTAAACTTCCTACAAAGGATCTCTCATTAAATTACCTAGTAAGAACTAGGACAATGCATGGACGGAACCACATATAAGGTGGGAGGAGTCTTGGCCTCCCGTATTTTTTTTTTAATTTTCAATATATATGTATATATTATAAAATTTTAAAAATGAATTTTCCATATTGAATAAACCTTTTTCATGTAAATTTGTTCTAAATCTAAAATATTAATCAAAAAATATTTACTTGGCCTAGAATAAAATATATATATTAGCCCAAAATTAAATTGTTATTTTATAAAAAAAAAACTTGTAGGATAAGTTTACTATTTTTCAACTCTATTATCCACTCTTATAAATTGAAGTAATTTTATCAATCATGACTGAGATTTAAAACCATAATTCTATAGCATATGTGAATCTTTTTTTTAGTTTTTTTTATTAATTTTTTATTTTCTTTACTTTTTTCGTAATTTAAATTTTATTTATTTAAGACTTGATATTAATTTCAGATTAACTACAGTTTAGGTTTTTTTCTAATTATTTAAAATTAATCTCAGTTCTTAATCACTTAAATTGAGATATTATTATCTATAATTTTTTAAAATCAAAATTTATGATTAACTATATATATTTTTTTAATTTAATTATTGATAAAATATATTAAATTTTAATTTATATTTGTTTAAAGTTATTAAAGCAAAAAGTTATATTTATAATATGACCAAAATATGTGTCAAAATCATTTTAAAGAAATTTGTCAAATTTGTAATTTTTATTCTTTTTAAAAAGATTATCTTGGTTGGTTGGCCCTCCCAAATAGTCTATCATGGCTTGGTCCTGGGACGATGGAACTAATTGCTCGTAAAGATGGACCATATATTGCTATAAGCTTACAAAGTAGTTACGTCCTTCTATAAATCATTAAATCATATAAATTCAACTTACATGAAATCAATTTAATTTTCTGCCAAAAATTGATCATAATTAATCATGAGGGAAAGAATTTAATAACATCACATTGCTTACCTTCTATTTTTTGGCAAACCAATTAGAAAAAAAGAAAAAGAAAAAAAAATGAGACAATTCAATGAAGAAATGTCAATAGCGTGTTTGGCATGTATTATGTCTTGGAAATGTCTCTAACCATTGAAGCAAATTTGTTGGCAAAACACATGACTTGTTTTCTTCACTTTTCAATCGGAATAATATATCAAGCCTTCAATATATATTATATAAATACATTAAATTTGTCACACCATATTTAAAAAATAATAATTTTATATTAGGGTTCCATCATTTTCTCAATGTTTCAATAGGGTTACACCAATTTATACGCTTTCTAATCATTAGTTTCACCTTGAACTATTAGAATTTTCCTATTAGAAATAAATTGTAATGATTGAATATTTATTTTACAGCGTAAGATATTAAATTTTGATAATTGTTATTAATTATATGTTTAAAAGTATTTTTGGTTAATTTATATAAGGTTAGGACTAAATTATTATATCTAAAATTATCATAAGTTTTATTAGTCAATTAATCCTACTATTCGTATATATGTATATCAAATTGTTTTTGTTCTTAATATGATAAATGCCAATTCACTTTTTCTCCATTCACTGAAAACAAAATGTATACATTGAAATAAAGGGTTTAACAAAAAAGAAAAGTATATTCCTAAGATTATTGATCAATAACTAATTAAAAGGAAAATAAATTTAATTATAAATTAAGCCAAAATTAACTATTGATAAAAAAAAAACTTTGATATTGTGCATACTAAATGAACATAATTAGTAAATAATATTGCTCCAAATTTTTTTTTAAAAAAAAAAAGGTAGTTGGGTAACCCTTGAAAAGAGTTATGAAAGTGTTAGGAGTTGATGCTACAAAAAATGAACTGGGGGGCCACAATGATGAGATCAAAGTTTCAAAATTATTTTGTGATGAAGAAGGCTATCCTATTTGCCTTATCATTGTTATGTTCAAGTCATGTGCTTTGTTTATTTATATGCCCTTCCATCAATAATAGCCCTCTTTGCATTCTTCATTTCCCTTTCAAGCTGTCCCAATATTATACCCACTTTTATGCCCTACTTATCTAAAATTTATTCGCCTCTTACACTTGGACAAATTTTCCCATTCTTTACAAATTACAATTAATATGTATATTATTTTATGCACATGAACAGCTTAATAATAAGTGCATGTGTGGTGACTTATATAACCATCCAAATTTCAAATCCTCTTTTTTAGTACTAAAAAAAAGCTAATATTAATTTTATCATTTTTTAATCAAAGCAATTAATAGATTTTTGAGTCAATTTAAGATATTATTCAAGATTAAATCATCCACATTCAATCGAATTTTACATTCAGCAATCTGTATATGTATAATAAAAGATTAAATTTAGGAGCGTTTAAAATATCTATCTCTATATAAATAAATAAAAAGTTGATTTTAAGAGATATTTAATTTTTTTTCATGTGTCAAGTAACTCTATTAAAATCTAAATTTATATAAAGCCATCTTATTAATTTTTTTTTTCATGTCTATATTTTTCTGAGGTTCCATTTAAAATTTATACAAATACTACATATGATATGATATCTTTTTATTGTTTTCTCAGCTTGTCTATATATAATAAATTTGATCCATATATTTTTCATGTCAATATTCAAAATTATTAAAAAGTAATATTTCATTTTAATAAGATCTAATATTATCATGTTAATATATTTTTAAAAAATAAAATATACATGATTAAAATCGGTCAAAGTGCATACATCTGAAAATTTTGAATCGGAATCCATGAAAATAAAAGTAAATTCTTTTACTAATTAAACTACTTGGTCAATTTCATCTCTTTGATTTAATAGAAAGCAACTCACTCTTACTAAAATTTGATACTTTTGTAGGTTTGATATTATTTCTAAATTTCTAAATGAAAATTGATTTATGCAATGTAAAAAATTATAATAACAAAGAACAGTAATTAATCCCATAATATATTATTAATAAATTGTTAAAGCTCACAATTAAGGATATATGATCCGATGTCTAGGTACAGTTTGTCTCACACAGTTGAGTTTTGGGACCATAGATAACTCGTATATGTATAAATCATCATCTTCAAAAAAGATAGATAGAATTAAAATAAGACAAGCTGCACTAAACATGAAGACAACAAGCTTTACAAAAACCTAAGACCTTTTTTTAACAGCTTTTAATTTGATTAGTTGAACAACTGAAACTTAAACCATTAACGTAAGATATTAAGATTAACTAAAAGACTTAAAACCAAATCTCTTTTTTTGATTTATTAAAGTACTTGTCAAAGCCATAAGACAAACAATGATTGGTCACTCTCTCTGTCCCTGTGTCTCTCATCCTTTGATCCCCCCACTCCAGCTTGGTATTAGAGAAATGTCATGGTCTATAAGGCAGTAAAGGCACAAAAGAGTAGAAATTTGTAGGGTACCCCATGAGAGTTAGGCTGGCATTGGCACCACCAAGACCACCACTACCATCATCACCACCACTACCACCTCCACCTCCACTACCTATCCCCACATACACTTTATTGTTTCGCTTCACAAGAAATATAATAATTCTAATATAAGGAGGGAGTCATTGTCATCCTCATTTCTCTCACATTACCCCAAAAAACAATGTCCAATACCCCTCACTATAAGGTTGTATGGCAGACTCCAACCCACCCATGTTGCAACTTCCTCTAAATTGACCCCACTTTCCAATTTATATACCCAAGCGCTTTCTTAAGTCCCTTCACCTTCTTCCCTTTTATTGCCTTCTATTTCTCTCCCAATTATTTCTTCTTTCATAGTCCTTAACAGGAACATTCAATTAAACCCTAAAAAATGTGCTCTTCTAAATCATCAAAACTGCACCACCGCCAAGCAACTATTGCTAAAATTAATGGTCGCCCTGTTCTTCAACCAAAATCAAACCAAGTTCCCAGTTTAGATAGGCAAAATTCATTTAAAAAGACTTCTTCAAAAGCTTCTCCTCCTCCTCTACCAATACCAGCTACTCCTAAAGCTACTAATAAAACTACTCCTAATAAGCATTCTTCATTGTCACCTCCTATATCTCCCAAGCTAAAATCACCCAGACCTCCAGCTATTAAGCGGGGGAATGATCCGAATTTCTTGAATTCTAGTGCTAATGACAAGGTTTTAACACCAAGAAACAGAGGCAAAGTCTCAAGTACTACTGAAAATAAGTCCAAGAAATTATCTTCGATCCCTTCTAGCGTTAATCAAACATATGTTATCAACTATTATGGTTCCTCTTTGATTCTTGAGGCTTCTGGAAGCATAGCTGCTGCTAGAAGAGAGCAAGTTTCTACTATGCAAGAACAGAGGAAACAGAGGATTGCTCATTATGGAAGAGTCAAGTCTGCTAAGAATGAAGGAAAAGTTGTGCCTCTTGATTCTTCAAATGCTAAAGAAGAAAGGAGATGCAGCTTTATTACTCCAAATTCAGGTATCACTTTTGTTCCATCTTCATTTTTCTATAAATATGAATAAAAAAATGAAGTAAAATAACCCTTCAATTGCAATTAGATTAGTACCTTCTTGATTGAGTGTTTCCCACATAAAGATTTAAATAATGTTAAAATTAAAAGTATACTACAATCCCTTTAATCCATTCTAATTTTGTGGCATTTTCAGATCCTATCTATGTTGCTTACCATGATGAAGAATGGGGAGTTCCTGTCCACGATGATAAGTGAGTTTTATTGGACTTCAATGCACATTACTCTTTGCCTTGTGAGGGTCTAAAAATAAGTTTTTAATGATTTGGAAATGAGTGATCAATGAAAGTTATTTGTTTTTGTATGCAGGCTGTTGCTTGAATTACTAGTACTTACAGGAGCACAAGTAGGGTCAGATTGGACTTCAGTCTTGAAGAAAAGGCAAGCATTCAGGTAGGTGAAAGATAACAAATTACTAATATAATTACACATTTAATTAGTGGGTTTTTCTTGATTATTAACTGGGTAATTATTGAACTTGCAGGGATGCCTTTTCTGGGTTTGATGCAGAAATTGTTGACAAATTCACTGAAAAGAAAATAAAGTCAATTAGTACAGAGTATGGCATAGACATAAGCCAAGTTCGAGGGGTTGTTGACAACTCTAGGAGAATTCTCCTGGTAACAGAACATTTCAAGCTTTTATTATAAAGAAATAAATAGTTTAGTCACGAGTGTCTGTGATACATCGCATTAAAATTTCAAACTCTTACTTTTTTTTTTAAATGCATAATACTAATTGCCAAGTTTGTGTTTTAACCTTGATTTATGCATATGTTTTGTGTAGGTTAAGAGAGAATTTGGGTCATTTGAAAAATATTTGTGGGGATTTGTGAATCACAAGCCAATCTCTACCCAATACAAGTCATGCAACAAAATTCCAGTGAAGACCTCCAAATCAGAAACCATAAGCAAAGACATGGTGAAGAGAGGTTTTAGATTTGTTGGTCCAACTGTAATGCACTCATTCATGCAAGCTGCTGGCCTCAGTAATGGCCACTTAATCACTTGTCCAAGACACCAACAAATTCAACTTCTTCAAAATCCAATTTCATCCCCCTCTTTATAGATTCACCCAAAAAAAAACAACAAATTAATTATAATTATAATAATAATTAACAAGTTATGACCACCCAAAAAGAACAACATTAATAAGCGTGACAAAAAAAAATAGAAGCATATTTTGTATAATATTATATCTATAAATAGTAAGTCAGTTTAATTATCTAACTATAGGTATTGATTAATTATATGGTTTAATTATGTGTAGTGAGACTTTGTAAGAAAAAAGGGAGTGTTTTTCTTCTTTTTTCTTTTTTATTTTTTTCTGAAATATGGGTTTAAGTCTAATGAATGTGGGCACAAAGAGGGACAGACAGCATGTGCAGTTGGGCAGGCAATGGCATGTGTATGGTTTCAAAACTTTCAATTGCTTTGAATATGTTTAGTGACCACCACCTCCTTCACATGCCCTTTTACTTCCTTTCAAAAAACTGGCTGTGAATGGATATGTTTAGTGACACAATTTTAGGGTCAATTCCTAAATATTCCCTACTTTTTGTCTGCACATTTGGATTGGATTAGAGTTTCTGCATTTGCTCAGTTTCTGCTAAAAAGGAAGTCATTATCTTCATCCTTTTGATGCTCAACTTGTGAAGATATTATTATTAGCTTGCCTTGTTCAAGGTATTTGTATTTCTATTCATTTCTTAATTCTCTAACTTATAGGGTTTACAAAACTTAATAAATTTGTGTGTATTTTGAATCAATGAAAGTAAGTCTGAGTGGTTTTTCACAGCTTTTACTCTTTCTTTACTACATATAAATTAATGCAAACCATCTGGGCTTAAAACTTTAAATAGACACACTATATTCAAATTTTACTGTATGAAATATAAGCATTTTCAAAGGAAAATATTTCCATAAAATTAATTTCATCAAGCTCTTTAAAACGTTAAATAATACATGCAATCATTTCTTTACATTATTGTTATATAACAACGACTTTATAATTTAAATCCAATTCAGAAAAAAGTATCATAAATAATGCTTCTCTTTTATGTTGACATGAGATTGTAACATATAGATTATTTCATATTGAAACTGAAATTTTTTTTTAAAAAGTACCATTGTAAATATTGTAAAAAAATAATCTATTCCCCAAAAATAAATTAATTTAGTGATAATAATTTTAGGGCTACTATAAAATTCTATTAGTAATCAATTTAAATTTAACTAATTAGAAATTTAAAAAAAAAATTTCAAATCTCACTCGTAAATTTTTTTTACACAGAGAAAAACAAAAAAAAATTCATAAATCTCATAAGATCTCCAATTTAACAGCTAGTTTTATAATTGTCATGATTGTTCAGTCCTTAATCTCATAAACAATAACTTTTTTTTACATATAAGTCCATATTAACTTTTAAGCATTTGGTGTTGGTAAACTAATTCTTATAAGTTTAGTCAAACGCTCTCTATGCCAAAGGAAAATATTTTCTTAATTTATATTTCATGTTAAATTGTTAAATATTAAAATATTTAAGTGTTATAATAAAAGAAACACACACCCACTCTTTAAAATATCAATTACACGATAATATATTATACTTTTTTTTCATTAAAACATATGATATTTGCGTTAAAAATTAAATTATAATGACATTTAATCAACATTTGTAATATACTACTTTCCTCAATAGTAGTTCAAAATTCAAATTCAAACAATAATATTAAATAAATTCATTTTTACAAATAAAAGAATTTGATTCTAGTTTTTTTTTTTTTCACTTCATAGCATATGAAATTACACAAGAATTTCTAACATGAGATGTATCATTACTCTTTATAAACAGAGCATCTTCTTCACATGCCATCAACTTGAGTTTGCTGTCTGTATATATATATATATATATATATATATATACACATATTTATTTATTTATTTATTTGTGTGATGCTTTTGGGAAGGAAGAAAGAAAATATAAGTAAAAGTGTATGCAATTGGAAGGGAATCCAATCGGCGTATGATAATTATGGTGGACCAATCCAATTGTAG
This sequence comes from Garcia nutans, assembly GCA_947685225.1. Classification (NCBI taxonomy): domain Eukaryota; kingdom Viridiplantae; phylum Streptophyta; class Magnoliopsida; order Malpighiales; family Euphorbiaceae; genus Garcia; species Garcia nutans. The sequence goes on along the minus strand of CANTUV010000014.1, from coordinate 10,009,097 downwards.
ATTTCGAGCTTGAAAAAGTTATATTCCCCAAAATTGGTGCAATAGTTGCGCCACAAAACCATATGGGATTCCCCCCATTTTTCAGTGTCAGATCATTTCGTCCATTGTACCTTTTCGCCTTTAAATGGCAACTCGGAAGCAGGAACTGAGCTACCACCTCCTTCCACTTTTAAACAACATATTATATATATATATATATATGTTTGTACTTTTTTTATCATGGATTTTATTTAATGTATAATTTTTTTCATCAAATATATATTTTCTCATCTCAAATTGATAATTTATTTTAAATTATAATCTAACTATCAATTAATACAATAAATTTCTATTATATTTTTATTTAATATTATTTTTTAAAAATACTTAATAAATATATTTCAAATTAAAATAAGCATATAATAAAAATATATATGTAAATTTATATTTCTAACAAAAATAACTATTTTTTAATTTTTATGAAATAAAAAATATATTTTTCATTTTGATACAGAAAGAGTATATATTTCTTTTTAATAAAGGAGCAGCTTCAAAATCAGAAAAAATATGAGTATCTCAAAAACCAAAAAATCATCAATGCACACGTATTTGAAATTGCTTGAAATACTTAATGTTGTATATGGATATAGATTTGAATTTAAATAAAATTTTATTATTTAGATTTTTTGAATATATAAAAACTTAGGTTTAAATAAAATCTATAACATTTTTAAAACTTTAAATATGATTAATTTCAAAATAATTATTTCAAATGTACACTATATTTTAATATATGATAAAGTTTATTGTATGAATTGAAGCAACAGAAAACAAAGGGAAATATAAAGATCAACTATTTCTTGTGTATTAAAAAGAAAGTGTGTATTCTAAAGTCAAGTGTGCTCTCTATACATATATACAAATCTTCACAGAAGCAATTAATTTGCTCAGTTAGCTTACAATCTAAAAATTCGTAACTAACTAGCTCCATGATTAGTTACAAATTCAGCTGAGTCAATAACTGTTATAACTATATTGCTTCTTCAAGTGCACTCATATGGTGAGAGACGATGATGCGCTACTTCTTAGCTCATCTATTCCATCAACCCCCTCAAGTTTGAGCATATAAGTTATGAATGCCTAGTTTGCACTCAGTAAATGGACCAGCAGCTAGTGGCTTTGTTAAAAAATCTGCCAATTGGTTGGAATACGACACAGGCAGGAGATGAATTACTCTGGAATGAAGTTTTTCCCTATTGCAGCAATCAACATGCATGGAAGTCAATTTTGATGTGTTTGGTTCGCTCATGATACACAAGGTTTTGAGCTATGTGACCAGCAGAGTTGCTATATTAGTTTGATGAATGTCGCCATTGGAGTGGATGTTGGTGTGGAACCCAAAAATCCAGTGTCTTTGAGCAAGCCTAAAGCATTTTTTCTTTGGCTTATGTTATTGCCCATTGAGGATATAGCTATCTCCAGGCCAAGAAAATATTTCAATTTGCCAAGGTCTTTGATTTTGAAAGTTTCATGAAGAAAAGTTTCAATAGAAGTGATCTGCTACATGTCATTGTTTGCTATGATGATATCATCAACATAAATAAGCAAAGCAATGAAGAAGATTCTTGATTGTTTGAGAAACAATGAAGAATCAGACTGCCGTTGTTTGAATGCTTGGCTTAACATAGAGTCTATGAGCTTCGTATTCCATTGTCTACTACCTTGCCTTAAACCATGTAGTGATTTTTGCAATTTGCAAACCAACTTCATCAAATCTGATTTAAGACCACGAGGTAAACACATGTAAACTTCTTTATGCAAATCTTCTTGAAGAAATGCATTAGTAATATCCAGCTACTCTAAAAACCAATTTTCAACAAGTGTCATTGTTAATAGAGTATGAATGTAATACCCCTGCATCATATATACATATAATATATATATATTTATATATGTATAATATATATAATATAAAAATATTATAGTAATTAACTTTAGAAACCCTCGTATTTAATGCCAAAAGTAATTATAATTTAAAAGATATAAATATAATAAATATTTAAATATATGTATACAGCAATTAAATGAAATTAATTAAAATATAACTTAATTAATTTATATAAAAATATCTGATAAAAATTTTGCTAAAATTTTATTTATAATTTCAATAAATTCCAAATTAAAAAATACTCAATCTGCATTACAGGTATACTCCCAAAATCATAATTTCTCAAAATTACCATCTCTTCAATTCATATATAAATACTTAACACATTTAAATAATATACAACTTTTATTTTTATAAAACATTACAAATTTTGTAACTTAAACATATTTAACAAAGAATTATAATGTATATATACCAAAACATTAGAACAGAAATTTATACATGCAATGCAGTACAATACCGACAAGATAGGTCGCATGGCAAATCTCTCTACTTCAATATCAACCACAAATCTAGACCTGCTTAAATCTATCAAAACTTCTTTGTTTTCCTATTCTATTACCCGCGCGGTACAATTTTATCACGTTAAGCTAAAATCTTAGTAGTACATACTTTAATAACATAAAATATTGTAAACACGTGTTCTTTTATTTATATAATATTATTTATATAATATGCGCTCATCTTTAAATGAAAATGCAATTCTCAAATTACAGTTTATAGTATCATAAATCATATAAACATATCACATTCGCATACATTGAGCGCAATATCCCTACACAATATTCATGTTCCTGAAAAGATTGATTTGGTCTATCATGATCTAAAAGTCTAACATCGGAGACTAAGTGTCATATAATACCAGTATATCTCATCCGAAAGTTGTTTCCTCAACACCGAAGTGTCTGACACCAGTTTGTCCTGCCCAAAGGCATAATAATAATAGTGATACCAATGTATCTCACCTAAAGGCGTATAAAATGTTATAACGTATCTTTGGCATGCCACCTCGATAATACCAAACTCAATATTCTAGAACAAGTAAATGTACAGGACTAACAATCGCGCAATGTCATATCCCATTTTCATATTCCCATCTCATTTCATCAATTCTCGCATTTCTCACTTGACCATTATAAAGCATCTCCAATAATCATACTTTTCATCATCATAATCACATTATGCCTTATTTCCAAATTTTAAATGCACTTTATAAAATATTACAATTCATCATATAATAGGTTTTATGTTTAAACCAATGCTTAAATCGCACCCATGTTGATAGCGCATAAATTCTATAATTAACCACATTAAAAATAAAACAACAATTTTCAAAAAGGTTCAAAATGGTTTATGCCAAAATATAAAAACTTTAAGTAAATGTTATCAAAGTATTTATCAACCTTATTTAGCTTCAAAATCCAACCACAAGCACTTTCCAAGCATTAATTTCAAAATGCCCTAAACTTTGCCTTTTGCTTCAATTATGCCTATCCACTCCTAAACTGAACAAAGGTCTAATCCTTCAATTAAAATCATTCTCATGCCCAATTTATACAAAACAACCATTAATTATTCTAAATTTAATAAAAAATCAACAAAACCCTAACTTTACTAAACTTTCATATTCCAAACTTTTTCTAACAAGCTTACTTTCATCATCTAACCACTAAATCAATAAATACTCATCATAATAACTTCATAACTATTCACTTTAACAATTAAAACCATTTCTATCAACTCAAATATCACATATTCTAAAAATCAATAAAACTAAGCTTAAAGATGAAGAATGCTTGGCCTGATGATCAGACTTTTATGGTAAATACATTAAGGGATACTCACATATGTATAAGGCCAGTGAGAAAAAAAATACAAATGCTAGGAAAAGATGGATTGATGAAAAATTAAAATGTTTATTGGATGGGGATCCTAACTTGAGTTATGAAACTATGGAGGCAGCATTGAGTAAAGATTGTAGTTTAGAGGTTCCTATATAGCAGTTATACAAAGCAAGACAATTAGGGAGGGAAGACGTATATGGTAAACATGGAGAATCGTACAAAGAGTTACCAAAATATATTACAAAGATAAGGAAATACAATACTCACACTATCATCAAGCTAAAATACTAAGGGAGGAAGTCATTTGATGTTCTTATGCAATTCAAGAATCTTTTCATTTGTTATTATGAAGCAATGAAGATAGGTTTCATTGAAGGTTGTAGACTATTCTTAGGCCTAGATGGATGCCATTTAGACAAACCTTATGGTGTTTGTGTGCTTGCCACGGTTGCTATGGATGAAAATAGAGGAATATTTCCTATTGCTATTTGTAATAACTGAAAATGAAAGTTATAGGAGTTGGTTCTTTTTCTTGACTTTCTTAAGGGATGCACAGAGGGTGGTATAAAAGATCTTCCGTTGATCTTCATGTTTGATAAACAAAAGGTAATTTCAAACCCTTATATGCATTAATCTATTGTTGTAGTTTATTTCTTTCAATATTACTCACTTCTCAACATTAAAAATTGCAATTGCTTCTCACTTATGGTTGTAGGGGTTGATTGATGTTGTGGCTGACATGTTCCCTAATACAGTTCATAGGCATGATTATAAACATTTATAGATGAATTTCAAGGGGCAATTTCCTAGATTAAGACTAAGATCTTATTTCTAGGCAGCTATGAAAGCAACAAGTGGCTTTGATTTCTAGCATATTGTGAGGAAACTAAAAGACAAACATTAAGGTAAACCTTATAATTTGTTGATGGGGTTTCCACTGACACAATGGTGCAAACATGCTTATTGACCAAAAGCAAAATCAGAGTATGCAACAAATAACATGACAAAGACATTCAATTTATGGCTTCTGAAAATTAGAGGCCTGCCCATTGTGAAGCTACTAGATACATTCAGAAAGTACATGGTTAGATTACATAAGAGACATGGAAATGTTCTGCAATGGATGATATATTGGTTCCATAAGCAAAATTTTCTCTTAATGAGGTGATAAGTGCATCGAAGCAATGCAAACTCATTCCTAGTAGATATGATGAATTTGAGGTTAAAAAAAGGCAAAGTTAGATATGCAGTTAGCATAACAAATAAGTCATACAAGTTTAAATGGTGGGACATTAGTGGATCACCTTGTAAGTATTATGCATTATGCATTATTTATTGAGCATAAGAGCTTAAAAATGGAAAATTTTATCCATCCTTACTTCTTTATGGCTGCATTTATGAAGGCATATAATGGTGCAATTTGTAATACTCTTGTACATTATATACATTGTACTTACATTCTATATATGTAAAATATATATATATATAGTATAAGAATACTACAGTAAATGACATTAGAAAATTTTATCAAATTTTTTATTAAATAAAATATTCTTGAAACGATAAATAAATATAGGTAATTTAAATTATAAATAATAATTTAATAAATAATTAAATATATATAAAAAGAATAGTATTTATTAATGAAAATTTCTGAAAAAATTTTATCAGAGTTTTATCTGTAAATTAGACATTCCTAAATATAATCAAATATACAGCCTGCAAAAATTTACACTTTCAATATATATATATATATATATATATATATGTTTTTCTCCAAATCTCCAACCAATTTTCACAGAACATTTTAACATTCCATAATCATATCTATTTATATATATATATAAAGTATTTCAAACAGTCATAATACTTAATCCAACATTAAGTTTGCAACATTTTATTTGAATTATACTTCATACAAACATAATAAGATTAACCAAAAATAAATATTTTTGCATACTATGCTGTGAGCTCTGGTATAGTCACAAACTGGTAAACTTCTAGTATTATCTACAAGTCCTATACCTGGTCAGGTCTAGCAATATTCTCTATATCTACCCTATCACCTGCGCAATAAAATTCAATCATGCTAAGCTAATGGCTTAATGGTACATACTTGGATAATAAAAATAATTTAAAAACAATGATTTATGCTTTCTTTCCAAACATGTAATGAATTATGCACTAGAACATATATTATTCATATATAACATTCATTTACCATAATCACATACATTGGGCCCAAATAACCCTATATAATTTTTAAGTTTTAGAGACATTGATTTCGTTTATTGCAACAATTGATGCCTCTGTGTCTAGCCCATAAGACAAATAATATTATGAAAGTAACACCTAGTGTCTAGCTCCGAATACAAATAAAATTATCAATAGTGACACCTAATGTCTAGCCCCATAGGCAAATCATATCATAGGCATGTCATGCCAATAGCACCAAATTCAATTCTCTAAAATAAAATATTATATAAGGTAAACACACATTTCATATATGTCATCTTTTCTTACCTATTTTCTCCTCATATTTTTCATATTTCAATCACATTGACACTTTTTTCCTCATATTTCACATTTTATGCTCATTTCTTATATTTTTTTAATTATAAAAGCATATTTTCTTACCACATTTACAATATAGTTGATTTCTTTCAGTCAACTCACATGATACAATTTTCACAAATTGCACATAACAATATCATTAGTCATTCTACAATGGCTTAATAACTTACAGTATATACTTTTCACACATTTTAACACAAATCCATGCACTTTACATATGAACACTCACATCAAAGTAGCATGGAACAAATCATTAACATACAATGTAATATGCCAAATCAAAGCAATTTAATACATAATTACCAAAGTATGTACTAACCTCTAAATTGTCAAAATACAATGCAAAATCACTCTCCATCTCTAACTTTCACTAATGCCCTTCACTTCCTTAATTTCACTACTTTAATTTACTTGGTCCTAAACCAAATCATAAGTTGAAATAAATCATTAGCAACATATTTCTACTCATTTTATCTAATCAAACATCAATTACTTCAATACTACCTAATTTTCACTAATTGTCTTTCAATTCTTTAATTTTGGAAATCCTCCCTAATCAATCCTAAACCTAGTTTTAAGCTTAAATATAGCATTAGAATTCCATTTTAACACATTTTAATTAATTAAATTCTAATTACACTCATTCTAACCAAAAATTCCATAAAAACGCTAACTACCTTACTACATCACTCAAACTTCCACCAAACAAACTTATTTCTATCATCCAACCATAAAATCATCTCATATATATCAAAATAACTTCAAAACAATTCATTTCAATAATTATAGTCATCGTCATCATAAATTCAAATTTCATATATTCATAAACATAACAAAATAAGCTTAAAAGTGATGAAAACTTACTTGAATCTTTGTTTAATATTCAAAACTACCTTGAATCATTTGAAATTCTTATGAAATTTGGTGTTTTAGATGAAGAAAATCTCCCCTTACCTCTTAAAATTCGGCCTCTAAGATTGGAAGAAGAAGAAGATGAGTTTTTTTTTTATTTTTCAACATTTCTAATTTTGAGTTATTTAGACTGTGGTTAATTGAATTAGTACCTTTAATATCACAAGCATCTTCAAATGTTAAAGCTCAATTTGGAGCAAGTATGAGTGGAAGGAGGAGAGCAAGTGCAAGAGGAAGATATATGGGTAACAGAAGCACCAAATATGTTGCAATGCAAGCATGAGTTTCTCATAGCCTGTTGTTGATTCTAATCACACATCAATAACATCTGATGTTGCTAGAGCAACATACAGCTCCTCTCAACCAACAACAAGTGCTAGAGCTACTAGTAACTCTACACCTCCTACACAATTAGGTGGAGATGCATATAGCTGTACAAGGACTATTTCAAAAGGGAGGGCTAAAGGTAGAGGTGACAGAGGTGAGAGACGAGGCAATAGAGGAGGGAGGGCACCTGCAAGTGAAAGATTTGCTGCAAACTAAATTCAGCAAACACCATATGACACCCTTTATTTTTTATGCACTTCTAGTCAACTTTTTGTACATGTCTTTGGATTATTATTACTTGTTAGTTGTTTGTTATTCGAGTGGATAAAAGTATAGTGATGTGCAGATTTTGAAATATTTTGGTGGATGTAAATGTGGGCCATGATTGTTTAATAGTGGTGGATGTAAATCTTGTAGATATTTTGGGCACAATGATATCTTTCCAAAAACATAAATTTTTTTTAGTCATATTATATGTACTTGACACTTCCAATTCAAAAATATAATATTAATTGTGTACATGTTGGTGTTATTTAATACATGTTCTTCCCTCATACACCTTATTTGATTGTTATTCTTACTTTTACTAGGATTTCTATGTATTTACTTTTATTCTCAAACTTTTTTCTTATGTTGATTCACAATTATGTTATATCATAGGTTCTTTAGTGTATATTGAATGTATTCATTCTATAGCTTCATAATACCATAAAATTACAACTACAAAATATCACTCCATTTATTCAACTTGCTTTCAACTATAAATGTATTTAGTTACAAAAATTTCTTCTTTCATTCATTGTATGCACCCATCCCTACTGCTATATTAACTTCTGTCATCTACCAGACACTATTGCTTTAACACTAATAATACACAAACTAAGAACATAATAATTTAAAAAAAAAACCACAAAAACCAACAAAAGCCTCCGCATAGCATATTCCAACTTCCACTCCTACTATTGCTACATTAACTTTTGTCATCTATCAGACAATATTACTTTAACACCAACAATACACAAACCAAAAACATAACAAAAGTTAAAAAAAAAACCCACAAAAACCAATAAAAACTTTCAAATAGTCTATTCCAACTTCGAATCCACTAAGCCTCTGATGCATTTTCCTATTCTCTGCTAAGGTGTGAATAATTTTTCCTTCACCTCAGCTCTTAAACTTAGAATTTCTTTCTACAACTAAAAAACAATTTTTGAATTTTTGCTTCCACTTCTCTGCCTCATTCCAAAATCAATAGTTTCTGCTAAACTTTGAGTTAAAGATGCTCTAGCAGATAAAGGTTAACATCAACCAAGAAATGAATTTCACAAATTATCCATACATGCATAGTAAAGCCTATTAGGATTCTTCAAGATCCTCACCTCACACCTCTTTGCACAACTATACACCTTGGTCTTACATATTATCACACTTCCCCGTCGTTGCTGCTACTATCACTCATCATAAATATCTGCAACAACAACACTTTCCCTCAACCACCCTTGTACAACAAAAC